>CM048847.1:69253334-70693334 GCA_026545225.1 Cornus controversa
AAAAAGTAAAAATTATTCTACTTTAAAACTATTAAATAATATAAAAAAATGAAAATTTATTCTAGTTTAAAACTATTAAATACAGTAACTATGAATATTTAATGGTGACTTAAAAGCCTCGAGTTTGACTTGATTAAAATAAGAATAAGTATCCGAGTCCACCAAGTAACACTTGTTAGATAGTGAGGACTTTTGGGGCGGGGATGTATGCCGGGCCCTGCATTGCCACCCTCCGCCACCGTCCTTGATTACTGGGCGGCTTGTACGCGGTGCGTATTTTACTCTATTTCGAGGTTGACCAAAAGAAGATGCCCATAAAATTAAACACGTTGTATTGACGTAAACATGTGGACCAAATTAAAGGCTTCCCTTTGGACATTGACTCTTTGTATTACCATTTAGTCAGCCCCTACATACATGGTCACTCTCACTCCATTCCTGCTTGCTTGCTCTCTCTCTCTCTCTCTCTCTCTCTCCTTCGTGAGGTTTATCAATTTGTGTTGAATTCCATGTAAGCCTGTCTAGTTTGTCAGCTTGCACACCTCCATCTTACCTCAATATGACATCATTTTGTGATGATTGATCAATCGAAAATTGTACAGCTCCAATTTAGTGGCCCAAATTTATGACTGTTAATGGAATTTCATTGGATATTTCATCGTAAGCATTGTGGTGTTTGGAGTGAAAGAATTGCAAGGAAAAGGGGAAATAAACGGTATGAAAAGTTTATCACGTACTTAAGTAATTAAAAATGTTGAGGAACAAAAAATAAAATGAAATACGAAGGAAAATGAGGGTTTCTTAATCCTCAAATATTAATTATATAGGAGAGAAGATTTTAATAATAAGCACATTCTTATTTTACTTTTTCGTTTTTTTTTTACAAGAAATTCACACACCTTTATTCCTATAAAAACACGAACTCTCCAACTCTTACTTGGAACAGTAAAAAAGTAGCACTACAAAAGAAATCTTGTTAAGGGTCGGTTTGGTTATGATGTTTTCTTTTTAAATTTTTTGAAAAATAAAAAATAAAAAAAGAGTTGTGACGTCATTTATGTCAAAAACATAATACGTTTGATAGTCATCTGCACTCAAATTTTTAACATTGTTATCGTGCCCTTAAAAATGAAAACTATAACTCACAACTTTGTTTTAAAATTTTCAACTAATGCCTAATTGATTGTCAAATTTTTAATATTTTCTTTATTTTTTCTAAAATAAAAATACATTACCAAACACATTTCTTGCTGTAACATCTCGTTTTTAAAAATGACAAAAAAAAAAAAAAAAGACCAAATTACCAAACATGCCCTAAACCAATCATTTTTGCTCCCCCAAACCATATTATCATTCCAAAACATGACAATGAGATATCACTATCTTCTCGTTTTTTTCTTTCTTTTTTTTGTCAATTAATTGTCGGGTAATGGTTTCAAGAAATCTGAAAAGTCATTATTATTATTTTCTTAAATTAAAAAATACCGTTATATATTTTAATAGAAGAATTTTTTAGTTTTTCTATTATTTGAAAACATAAAATTATTTGTGAAGACTAGTGAGCTAGGAGTGTTTAATTCAGTGCCAAGGACGTACAGTAGTTGTTTAGCATGCAGTTGGCGAACTTGCGCATAATGATGCTGCTTATTCCACCAATGACTTCCAATCATTTGAGGAATGATAATCACTTCCAACCAATCAATAAGATGACTAGTATTCAGATCAGTAATGCTCTCGCAAAATGTTGTCCATTCCTCTTCCTCTTCCTCTTCCTCTTCCTCTTTATGTCCAAACATTGCATATTTACCTATATAAATACTAATTGCTCTATTCTACACATAGCAAGTAAGATTCTTTGTTAGACTACCAAAATTACCCAAAAGTTTTTCAAGAATGAGTTCAACAATAAACCTCAAGCTTAAACACCATTTTTTTTAAAATTGATTATCCCGAGAGTATCAAATACGTAGCACCGCCAATCAACCAACACTCGTTATTTTTTATCAAAAATTACATTGTCAACTCTCACACATGCTAATACAAACGGATTAATCAAAGTAATATAAAAATAAAGTGTAAATGTAAATCAAATTGACAAGCAAATAGATAGAAGGAAACTTGAATTCAAGATATCTTTTAATACTTCTATTTCAAAGTATCCATATATTTTGAGACGAAAAAATTATATTTTAAATGATTTATTATTTCAAAAACTTAAATTATTAAAATAAATCTGACAAGAGAGAATAAATTCCAACAATACTGACAATGATTTTTTAAAATATTTCTCTCCGAGTCTCAATCCAACAAATAAAGATAAATCTCGCCCATCAAGAAATGTACCCATTTTCTCTGCTACATGAAAGTGTACAATTTGTAAAAAGCTTACAGTTAGAGGGGTTCTGGTTTTTCTGTGTGTGTGTGTGTCAAATTGGTTAAAAATGGAGAGAGAGAGAGAAATTAAGATGCGACGTGAAGCATACGCCAGATTGAAATGAATGATTAGAGGAATGTAAGCAAGAAACCATCGCTTTCGGGCTCTGACTCATAGAAGTGTGGGACCCGTTTATACCCCCACGCGCGCATGCCGCGTGGGTCCCACACGTTGACTCTTGTTGTTTTTTTCAAAATTCAAAAGGTCAATCCTCCCACCACCTGCCGCCTCATCCCACTGAAATTCACATCTCCTACTCCTAAAAGATAACAGAGAAAACTACAATTAAAAGTTTTTAGGTGGAAGAGAGGCTAATTCAATTAATTCAATTAATCTATCCCAATTACTATAAAATAATTAAATTAATGATTGCATCCTTTTTAAATAAAATTTATTTATTCTTGTAATAAAATAGAAAATATGTATAGCTGTATATATATGTATGGATGATGTATTACCTCCTCCTTTTCTTTTCTTTTCTTTTCTTTTTTTAATTGAATTAGACATTCATTATTTACCTGCTAAGATCATATTTATAGGAAAATATTTTGAGTTTTTTTAAAGCTCCAAAAGTATCACTCAATCACAAGGACAGGTGATTGTACCATATGAATTAACATGCTACAATAGTTCACATCTTTGGTTTATGTGGTAAGGACAATTTAAAATGTACATGTTATCTTGTCGTTGATAGGGTCTTCAACCCATTAAAAATATCTTCAGGAGTAAAAATAGGTGTTGCCCGGTTTGACAATGTTTGATGTAATGTTTAGATGATATATATTCAATATTGTCATGAGAATATGGTCTCAAACTTTTATTCTTCTTCTTCTTCTTCTTCTTTTATACACTTATTTTCAAGAATACTAATCATAGCTTAGGTCTATGAGATCATAAAGTTTAATGCTGATTAACGATATTATATCACTTGTAATTATTCATCATTGACAAAACTGAGCAACAAAGTTAGAAAATATAGAAACTAGTATGAGAAGTTGGTAGGATTCACCTACTCTAAAGCTGGAAACCGAGCTAGCTAGGCATATATATATATATATATATATATATTCTCACTAATAATAAACATGATCGATCAAATATTGGTCAATAATTATTAATGGAATTGTGGTCCTTCAAAGGCGGGGTTGCTACTAGGAAGGAACAAATTGCATAATCAAAGACAAAATTTGACACTTCTGGTTTTGTTTTGATACACTTGGTTGATTATCAGCCTCCATCAGAGGATTCCACTATGTAATCTGATGATGGCTTCTGTGAAATTAATCAAGTGGCAAAAAGTATTTGTCGATCTATTGGATAAAAGAGACAAACACACGTAGAGAGAGAGAGACAGAGGATTTCTTATATAATTTTCATTTATTTTTGCTTCTGCTGCATTTAGGCAGCAGCATGGAATATATCCATGCGTTAAAATTAAAATTGGAGGAAAATAATTAAATTTATAATTAAAACATATATATATATATATATATATATATATATATATATATATTCTCGGACAGGATTTATGAAGATTCCATGTTGCCAATCCTAGAGTAAATGAATAATAACTTTAACCTTGCACATCTGGGTGAATTGACTTGACATTATGGGGGAAAGACTAATTACTTTGGCAAGGTCTGATTTGGGAAGTCATTGATACTCTATAGTTTTCCATTGAATTAAAGAAAGAAAAACAAAGCAACATTAGAAAATAAAAAAAGGCATAAAGGAATTTGAGATTTTTAAATGACCCTAATTCCCTTGTCTAATCACCCCGGAAAAGTCAACTAAAATTCATGTCATTAATTTCTCTGGTTTGTACACTCGAATGGTTCGTGGTTAATATAAATAGTGCGATGCAGCAAACCGAATTCATCATTTTATGACAACCAAGCAAGCCAAGCGCAGAGAGAGACTCAAAGAGTAGGAATCTAAAGCCAGAACCAGAGGAAGAAAGATATATATAGCTCATATATATATATATATATAAAGCTGAAGTCCAGTTATTTGGCCATGGCGGATCAATTTCAGATTGGCAGTGGAAACTGGTGGGATCCATCAAGAAACAGGTTTGACACCGGATCGTCCCCATCATCTACGGCACTCAATAGCATAGGAAGCTTTGGATGGCCAGCAGAAATAGTGGACACCAAAGCAAGATCCTCCATGGATTCGGGCTCAGTATCGGGCAGTACAAACGTTTTCCAAGATACCCAGAAGTTGCAAGGGCCTGATTCAAGCTTACAAATGATGGGTTTAGGCCTTCCTTCTCAAGCAATGGATTGGAACCAACCTTTACTGTAAGTACAGTACTTTATATATATATATCTATATCCTCAGTACCCAAAATGAAGTCTTTATTTTCCTTTTCCTCTTTCATCATGGAAGATTTAACTCATAAATCTTAATATCTTATTAGTAGTAGTAGTAGTAGTAGTATATATATATATATATAGGATTTGATAACTATATATGTTGGTTGGTTTTTATGGTTTGGGCAACAGTAATCGTGCTGGGAAAACTGAGAGCAGTTTCAGTTCGGTTCTTCAAGAAGACTTGAATTCAAGTAGGAATTATCAGCAAGAAAGTGGGATTGGATCATCTCAAGAACAGTGGAGACAGAAAATGTTTTCTGGGAGCCATGAAGAATCTTCGGTGAGCGAATTCAAGCAAATGAATCCACGGGGTTTTTCTTTAGATCAACCACAATCAGAACAACAACAACAACAACAACAACCACAGTTCAGTTCTCATAGCGAAAGCAGTGTGACATGCCAGGGCTTACCTTCTAGTTTTCAGATGGATTCAAATGTGTATGGAAGCCCTTCGACCATGTTACAAGGTTTTTTAGGTTCCGATAATCAGCCATCTGAACTGTCTGCTTTTGAAAACCGCTCCATGAATTTTCAATATCCTTCAAACTACGGCATGAACACCGGCTCCGAACTATTGCCTAATTCTTGGTCTAAATTTCCTCATCATCAGTTCATGAGAAACTCGCCGCCTTCAAAAAATTCCCCACATACTCAGCTTCAATTCTCCAATAACGCCCTGTATTGGAATGCATCTGCAGCAGCTGCCACAAATGATGTTCGATCAAGCTTTTTCCAACCATTACAAAATAACCAATTTCCCATGCCAAGCTTTGATGAAAAACTCAAGGTATGTATATACATATACATATACATATACATATACATACATACACATATATAATGACTAGGGTTTCAATATTTGGGTTTGTTAATATTTCATTATTGGCCGGACAACAGAATACATCAGAAGTTAGGGATTCAGGAATGGTGGCGAAGAAAAGTAGCAGTGAAGCATCATCCAAAAGGCCGCGAAATGAAACAACAGCACCTTTGCCAGCTTTTAAGGTACACATAAGTTGAGAAAACTTTCAATCTAAGATAGAGCAGTTAACTTTTTATGTATGTTTTTCTCTTTTTCCTTTATTCATGGCCATAGATGAGAACTTCTAGCTTTGCTCTTAATTAGGTGAGGAAAGAGAAGATGGGAGACAGAATTACTGCACTCCAGCAATTAGTTTCGCCTTTTGGAAAGGTGAAATTTCTCATTTTTGCTCTCTAACAAATTAAAATCATGTAGTGATCGACATGAGAGTGCATGCATCATTTTATTTCTAAATTCATATATGAAAGATTACTTTGATTGATTGTAATCTCTCATTTTTTTGTTTCAGACTGATACAGCTTCAGTGCTCTCTGAAGCAATTGAGTACATCAAGTTCCTCCATGAACAAGTCAATGTAAGTTCCATCTATCTATATATATAGGGACCTAAAATTAAATGCACAGAAATCTCGATCATCAACCATTTCTAATATATATATATATGTACTCTTGCTCTTTATATATAATAATATCAGGTTTTAAGTACCCCATACTTGAAAAGTGGAGCTCCCATACAGCAACAGCAGGTACAATTAAAGTTCTCTTTGTTTCCTCTTTCTCGATCATAAAATATAACTCTACACATTGAGGAATTTGTAATTAGTTTACTGCTTCTGATGTTTTTAAAATGTTTCTTTTTATATTCCCACCTCCTTTATCTTCTTCATATATATTTTTGTTTAACAATAATGAAACACTTTGCTATATATCATGATTCAGAATTCTGACAAATCTAAGGACCCTGAAGGACCAAAGCAAGATCTTAAAAGTAGAGGCTTATGTTTGGTATCAGTTTCAAGCACATTCCCGGTGACTCATGAGACCAGTACAGTCGACTTTTGGACCCCTACATTTGGAGGAACTTTCAGATGATTGAATGAATGATCGTTAAGCCATGGGCATGGAACCAATTCTCAGCATTCTAACCAGTATATATCTTATCAAAACCCTATTAGTCAAGTTGGGAACGATAAGATTGGAAAAAAACACCGGATCCGTATAACTGTACTCGATTGTCCAGGTTGAAAAAGAAAAGGGAAATGCTGAAAGAGAAAGGAAAGGAAATCACCCTTTAAAGCACAGGCAATTGTTGGGCCAGCTGCAGGCAAAATGATGCAGCTTTAGCCAATTTTAGGGACCATCGAATTCGAACATAGTCTTGTAATAATTGAAGAATTATGATTAAAGGTTGGTTACGAATGAGAACAGGTGCTAAATTTAGATAAAGTATAGATTAGTTTAGACAACATTTGTTGTTTGTAGCAGAATTTAACTCATAAAGGAGCTTTTATATATTGTTGTATCTCTCTATAATTATATATATATATATATATATATATAGAGCTGGCACAATCTTTAATTTGAAAGAAAAAGAAGATGAAAAGAACTGAAGGAATAATTAAATTCCAGAACAGGAGTGAGGGTGTGGGGAGATCATTTGATTGGATATCTCACTTTTGATTTTTTTTTGTATGTTGGGAATATGTTAGTGGAAGTCAGAGAATGGTCCACTGCTCCTCCTTTTGGGATATTTTTATTTTTTTTATTTTTATTTTAATCTATTCTGGTATAGGAAATGGAGGGATATAGGTGAAGGAGCTATCAAACATGCTTTTGTGCTTTTCATCCAATGGTCACATTGAAGTGCTTCCATTTGAAGGTAAAGGGAAGCCAAAACCCTACCTCTCTCTCTCTCTCTCTCTTTCACACACACACACTAATGTTTAAACCTTAAACTATGGGATTATCCTTTTGTTTTGCATCCTTAAAATGGTAATTTTTTTTTTTTGAAACACCTTATGTAAAAACTAGTTGGGGTTTTGGTGTATTTCTTTCTACACAATTTAATTGATTTATTTATTTTTTGTTTCTCTAGTCGTAATCAAAATTTCAGGATCTGAATCATTTCAAATTTCAGAAAAAACACATGAGAAATATCAAGAAAATGAAGATCAAGAACCAATTTGAAAATGATAATAGGCATGTACGGGGAAGTAAGCATGAGTAGTCCTTAAATCATTTGAAATATAAAACTACTAAATGTTTAAGAATTATGAAGCTATTTTCTTTTGAAATATCTGTCAAGCAGAACCATTGGTAATATATATGATCCATCTTTATTTGTTAGATGAATGTGTAAAAATGTAAGAAACCTTAAGAACATAAAAATGCAATTAATTGTTAGAGAAGATTACTAAATAATCTCTGAAAGAAAAAAAGATTACAACAAGAGAATATATCCTTGATATACTACTAATAATCAATAACATTAATATAATATAATTTTGTTTTTTTTTTTTTTAAATTGATTTTTGTATCCTGACTGCAGCTCTTACTTTACCTAACATGATTTTTGAATAAATTAGCCCAAAAGATGTTAGATAATATATTTCATATTATGTTCCTTACTATTTTGGTTTTATCCTAAATTACCTAAGATTTTTTATACCTTTTCCTAAACCATCTAGGACTAGGATTTCTTGTCCCTTATGTTTATTTAGCCTCAAAGATTATGTGTCCATAAATAGGCCTTTATGTATGGTTCAAAATCAATTCAATACAATATTTTTCTTATATTTATAACATGGTATCAAAGTCAACCAATTCTTGGTAAAGTTTTCTCAGTCCATCGTCATCATCGCCGGGGATGGCATCATCATCTTCATCCCCGGTGGGCAAGTCAAAATCGTTGTGCAAATATCACTATCAATCAACCATAGTCTCCCTTCCACGCTTTCGTGCGCCTCCGATAGTAATCACACGATTCTATGAACGCGCTTCATTGCTCCCAATAGTTGTAATCACACGCCTCCGTGATTGACCACCACGCTTCTTTGTGCCTTCCAGTGCTAATCACACACCTCCATGATCGACCATAACACTTGCATGTGTCTCTTATGGTAATCACACGCATCCGTGATTGGTCACCGGGCTTTCGTGCACCATCACAGCGCTTCCATGCGCCTCCAGAAGTCATCATGCGCTTTCACAAGCCACCATCTCGTTTTCATGGGCCTACAATAGTAGTCACCCGCTTCCATGCACCTCAACATGCTGGATCTTCACAGCTCTGCCTTTGTAACCCACCTTGAGTTTGAGAGGGCTGTTAGATAATAATATATTTAATATTATATTCTTTACTATTTTGGTTTTGTCTTAAACAACTTAAGATTTCTTATACCCTTTTTTAAACCACCTACGATTTCTTATACCTTTCCTAAACTATTTAGAACTAGGTTTACTTAACCTACAAAATTATGTGCCTATAAATAACCTTAATGTATTGTTTAAAATCAATTCAATACAATATTTTTCGTGTATTTCTAACAAAAGAATTGTTACATATCTTCTATAATACGTGTTTACACCTCAAGAATTAATACTATGTGGAATAAAATTTAAAATTTGATAAGTTTACATACATGCATTATTTTAAATTAGAAACATGTATAGATTTGTAGGTGGAGGGGTGGGGGTGGGGTGTGGAATCTAAGCATCGATCATAACTATGCTTGTAAAGCATGTCATGTGATATGTCAAAATATTACCCTTTTTCCGTACATGTGATAATGGTATGTCTTGTCGAAGAAATTCACTAATTCTTAAGGCTAGTTGCTTCTAATTTCTACAAGTTGATGTTGATAACTAGTTTCCACTGCATTTAATTTTTCCACAAGGAATGTTTGATTCTATGGAAATCATTTCTCGGGAAAAAAACATTATATATTGGAGAATGGTCTCTGAGGATATCAACATTAATGCATTTGTTTTGTTTGAAGCTGCACTCGTACAAATCATTTGAAACAACTGCAATTAATTAGGATCTTTAGTTTTGGTGGGTTGGAATATATAGTTGTACGTTCTAAGATCCAAATTCTCATTGCTTCTTTCCCTTCTTCTTCTAGGCAACCCGAAGGCAAAAACCTAGCTAATGTAGTCACAGTTTGAACATGCACTATCAACAATACTACTACACATTGATATATCTATATCTATATCTATATCTATACCTATACCTATATCTATATCTATGGCACAGGCCGCCAGATGTGAATTCTATCATCTAACAAAAGTGAGTAAACAATAAATATATGATCTAAATAATATAAACAACTACAAACTTACCATAACACTGGGACTTAAACTCTGCCTTGCTGATAAGCACATATTTCACGAGTCCATTCTTTAATATTATTTTATGGTTTTATGGAAAACCACATGGCAGTCCTTTAGAAACTAATAAATTGTAATGCAGCTTTTTATCATTAGTTTAGGGAGAGACATGAAATTATGCAAGAAACCAAAGCACCAAAGAAGGGGAAAAAATTGAGAAGAAGAAGACCACCAAACATAAAAAATGGCAGGACCAAACTATTGATGGGTAAGGGAAGATGAAAAAGGAGAGGTTGTGGGAATTATATATATATATATATATATATATATATATATATTTTGTAGGTTAGGTTTTGGAGTGCTTTCCGAGCCTCATCTAATTCTTATTTAGGTTAAATATACAACATACCTACCGAAGAAAAAAACAATTCTCATGTTTTTTATTATTTATATTTTGTTTGGTTCCGAAGAAATTAAAGAAAAACAGACAAGAAAAGGTGAAAGATAGATTTGCATTTTCTCCTTTTTGCTTGATGATTCTCGCTCGCCAAACAAGAATTCTCTAGAGCTCTTGGTTACAGACAGACTGAATTCTCCATGAAATTATTTGGTCATCTGTTATCAATAATAAAATTTATTTGGATGAAAGTAAAAGATTCGGCAATTTCAATGTTTATTACTACTTTATATGATATCTAAGAAGTAGTTTTGCGTTTTTGGTACATATAGGATTAATGATTTCCGGTGCCACTACAAAATCAAAGTTGTGGTAGCTCGTTCTGGCGTCCCACTAGATGTTACGAGTCCCACGCATACCACTTTTTTGGAGACCAAGAAAGTCATATTACAGCTTCCGACTTTAGATAAATTCGTATTCAATATTAATTTTAGATCTAGTGCGCTGCAGTACTGCATTTAAATCCAAAATTCAACAAATTTTAAATTCACAACGCAACAATTATATTATATAAAAGTATTAAATTCTCGATTTAATGATTACAAATTTTAAATTCACAACACAACAACTATATATAAAAGTAGTAAATTATTTACTTTTTTCGGTGGAAGACTGCAGTAGTTGATGACCTTATGACTTTCACTTATTCCAAGTGAAAAATTGTTGGATATAAAACTTCAAGTTAGCAGAAAAGTCAATAAAAAGTTAACACGTGACATTACTTGACTAATTCAAGATTTGTTAGAATTCCGAAGATGAGTGAGAAAAATACATATATGTAGGACAAGCTAAGGGAGTTAGTTGGAGAAAGTTGCTCTAAGACGGGGAGAAGTTAGTCACAAAAGAATGAATTACCATGAGATGTGGTTGAGTGGCATGAGGATTCATAGCCACAATGCACTTTGCATAAAAATAGTAGATCGATTTAATGAAAAAAAGACTCGAGACATGGGACACATGGCAGAAGATGGATGGCGGAAGAAAGTGACTTTCGGGACACATGGCAGAAGAACGTGACTTTCGGGACACATGGCGGAAGATGGATGGTGGAAGAACATGACTTCCGGGACACATGGCAGAAGATGGATGGTGGAAGAACGTGACTTTCGGGACACGTGAAAGATCAACTCGAAAGATTGTGCAGAAAAGCAGAACATGGGAGTAAATGCGGCTTAGATGTAAGGAATAAGTTAAGAAAAAAAGAATGCATGCGACACGTGACAATATTTCATTGGAAGGACATTGAGGAATGTGTGGAAGGTTTAATCGTCAATTGCAAGATGACGAACATTATAAATAGATGGCCTTCGGTTCGATTCTAGAATTTTAACTTTGAAAATTAAAAAATATATATATAATATATGTAGAAAGTTGATATTGGCACTCCACCAATATCTTTTGCTATTTCACTTCTATCTTTGTTTAAAATAAAATTACAAAAATATCCATCTACTATATAATTTTTTATTCTTATATTTGACAAAGTTAGAATTCTTGGTTCCAAATTGTAACTTTTCTCTCATATTTCTTCTTTTTTTTTGGCCTGAAAATACCTCTTCTCTTTCACGTTCCCTTTTCCCTCAATGTCTGAGTTAGAGGAAGTTATTGAAATTATTAAAATAAACAGAATTGAAGAGATTTTAAAAATCTATGAATCACTCAATCCTAATTTTTATAGTAATATGATTTTTTTTTGTTCTACTTTATTCTTCAGACTATATTGTTTGAGTTAATTTTAAAAATATTATTTCTTGATGAAATGCCAATATCAACTCCCTATATGTAATATAAATAATATAATATTAAAATATTTATAATATAATATATAAATTTAATAAAATAGATATATATATATATATATATATATATATATATAATAAACGGTTCAATTTCCTCAAAATTCTAAACTATAATTGAATATTTATTTAACGGTTCCATAATTTTTTGGTTTCACCATTTTTTTTGTGCACCCCTTACCGTAGGGACATTTGTAATCCTGTTCTCACAACCTCACAATAGCATTTCAATTATCTTACTTTACATGCACTTGTTTTTCAATTATTTTAAATTTCCAGCACTTTACATTCGTGCAATGTACTTCAATTCCTTTCATTAATGCAATTACCATTTCCAGCACTTACTTTCTAATGCTTTACATTCAAATCCTGCGCTTTCAATTCCAGTCATTTTATCCCCAAGTCCTTTAATTCCAAAAGGCAAAAAAAACCTTGAGAGAGGTCACTCTAGATTCTTTGATAATTGTCTGATCATTTTAATCTACCAATAATATTCTGGAATATTGTTGAGCTCATTCTCATTGAAATTTCTGTAATTCCTAGCGTGCCGCACTTCCACATATAAAATCTTTCCGAGCCAAATAACAGTATTGTAACATAATATAATATGTTTTATGAGTATTCAATCTTTTATACAAATGTATTGCATGAGTGTTACACCATTGTTGCATGAGTGTTGTATTTGTGATGTAGTGTGTTGTATGTGTGATGAAGTATTTTGCACTATTGATTTAGTATGGCACAAAGATTAGGTAGACTTGATTACGGTGCTTTTGTTTTTACTCTATTTGGAATTCAGGTAACATTCCATTAAATACCAAGTTGAGTTGTGACAGATACCCCATTCGGGCTCTCATTTTCCATACAAGCCTAATCTGTTTCAGCGTTGGCACTTTGTCAAAAACAGTACCAAAAGTTAGATCTATCTCTTGTTTTTTTCTCCCACCATACGCAAATGCCATTTTGCCACTGCTAGTACAGTAGATCATTTTAGCCCTTTTTACTGGAGTGGCTCTGGCAGTAGAATATTTTATTTTTTTACCAGAGCAACAGCATGGCAGTGTTTTGGTTCCACAAAATCAGTAGTCAACTCAAATAGAATATTTCATGACCCTAAAAGGATTTGGCAAAAAAATAGCAAGGGCCACAAGGACCTGTGGCTTCTACTTTATTAGGTTCTTGAATATCCCATTGTTCTCCAATTCAAAAAACAAAATTTAGAAAGTACGCATAATTTTACGAGAGTAACGTACTCGTATTATGTTGGTATTCGATACCGATACTCGTCGAATACTCCAGAATAATTATCCGATACTTCTTAAAAGTATTCATATTTTTAAAATTTATTTATTTATTTCTAACACGTATCCGATACTTATCAGATATTCAAAACACATTTTTAACAAATTTTGAACATGAAAATATAGTTTTTTTAACAATAATATCATATTATAATTGTTAAGAAAAGTTTACAATTTATTTAAAACAGAAGTGTTGAGATACATATCATCATTTAGTACAAAATTTCTCTATACTAATTATACAATAACACTTAACTCTTATTTTGTTTGTTAATGACAATATTTTATATAGGAGTGCAACTTAGGTTGGGCAACCCAAACCTAACCCGAGCTCAGCTCGATTTTTTACGGGCTTGAACAACTATTTTTACAATTAGGGTTGAGCTTGGGTTGAATGGACTTGGAGACCCAACTCGAATCGGAATTTTAGTATTATTTTTATACATATTTTTTATTTTAAATATATTATATATAATATTCAAATTATGATAACCATTTTTTTTTCCAACTTCCTTTATTTAAATCTTAATTTATTGTATGTTAACACTTTGGATAATTAATTTCTTAAAAATTTGTTTGTAATTTTTTAGAAATTTGTATTAAGTTCTTAATTTTTTTTTTTGTGTTTAAGAGTAATCGAATGTGAAACTTATTAAATATCACTTTAAAATTTCAATATGGAGATTGGTGATATAGATAACCCGAATTAACACGACTTTTTAACTCGAAATCTCAACCCGAGTGTAAAAATTTAAGAATGGGTTGGGCTAGGGTTGAGTAGTTAGGATTATGGTTGGGTTATAGTTGAATATTTTATATGTAGAGTTTAGCTCAAGTTGTACCTTTAACTCGCCTGAGTTGCAATCCCAATTTTATAAAGAAATGTTATTAACTCATTTTTTGCATATATAAAAATATAATTTATTATCTTTATATTATCATATCTTGTCCATATTCGTATTTTTTTTTTTTTAATTATCGAAATCCTATATTTTTTTTTGTACCTGTTCCGTATCCATATAAAACACACGAGCACGTTGCATTGACGCATGCACCAAGCATGTGTTGTTTTGTTTGTGTTGTCTTCTACTCGGTAAGGTTTCGGTTTGCATTTTCTT
The DNA here is from genome assembly GCA_026545225.1 of Cornus controversa. Lineage (NCBI taxonomy): Eukaryota > Viridiplantae > Streptophyta > Magnoliopsida > Cornales > Cornaceae > Cornus > Cornus controversa. The sequence continues at coordinate 69,267,973 of CM048847.1, forward strand.
TCTGCTCTTTTTCCTCTAATTTCCTTTGTATCGCTCACAAGTCACAACACTAATCAATTCCTTCTTTTATCTTCTACACAAATACATCCAAGTTCGATAGATATGACAATGGTATGATCATTTCACACATGATCCATAATTCTATTGAGAGGCTAAACCAGATAGAAAGAGTATCTGGGCCTGAGTAGATCAATTACAATGTGACCAAAGAGAACTCTGCTCATAACCATGCCAAACACAAACTTACCCATCCAAATTCTATTATTTATCATTTCCAATTTAAGCTCTCATGCTGTTATTATGAGCTTGTTCATGAATTGGAAGTGTCTATTCATGAGGCCAAATATTTCTTTAGAAGAGCAAAAGGAAAAACGAAAAGAACAAACATCAGATCATCTAGGGTCAATCACAAGGAACAGATAGACACAAAATAAGCATACAGAGTTTTATCATTAATAGAAATCACTGTACCGAATAAAGCACATACAAAGCATATATTCAACAAAGCAGGAATAATCTGTAGCAAGCACAAAGAAATACAACACTGAAATTATAGAGAAAAAAATGTAAGAATGTCAAGCAGTATCAATGTATTGAATAGAAATCACGCTGCTCCCTTAAGTTTCTTTGTGATGGTGGCAATATACTTTCCTTGGTGGAAAGCCTGCTCTAACTCAAGCTCAGATGGCTGTCTGGACCCATCGCCAGCGAAAGTTCCAGCACCATAAGGACTTCCACCTTTCACTTTCTCCATCTCAAACATGCCAGCTCCAAATGTGTATCCAATGGGCACAAATATCATACCATGGTGAACCAGCTGAGTAATGGCAGTCAACCTATAATATAATTCAAAAGAAAAAAATAATCAATAATTATTTTCTTCTTTGTATTTCAAGGTATATAGAAACTTCCAAACGGGGAACCTACGCAGTAGTTTCTTGTCCACCGCCTTGGGATCCTGTGCTATAAAAGATCCCAGCAGGTTTGCCTGCAAGCTGTTGTGTTCTCCATAGACCTCCAGTTGCATCAAGAAATGCTTTGAATTGAGCAGCCATCATCCCAAATCTCGTGGGGAAGCCAAAAACAAACCCATCAGCCTCAGCCAGTTCGCCAGGTGTAATGAGTGGTACGTCACTTTTTGGAGGTGCGCTCATTTTCCCAAGAACCTCATCTGGTAGTGTCTCAGGGACCTATTTCAAGTAAAAAGGTACCTTTTTATAAGAAAGCCTAGAACATTAAAATTCCTGCTTCATGCTAGACTACAATCCATAGGCAAGTAACACTCCAACCTAAAAGATGTTCACATAAAAAAGGGAAGAAATAACATCAGTAGAGCTCTATAGCAAGTTCATTTTTGTTACTGAAAACTTTGGGAAGGGAACAGCCAGATTCTTCACCCACTGAAGTAGTATTAGTGGATTCCCTGGCTACCTTCATCTAATTGTTATAGAGGGAGTTAAAAGTTAAAGTGACTTCTGATCTTTCCACTTCTCAATTAACCTTTTGCTATGTTTCATTTGCTTTGTTAGTTTTCTTTGTTGTTGTTGTTGTATTATTTTTTTATTTTTGATCCCTTTGTTTGGTTTTGTTGTTGCAGGAGGAATAATCATAGAATGGAGGAGCAACAAATAAAGAGAGGAATAACAAAGAAACTTTGAGAGGGACAAACAATGATAGCATCACCAGTGAGGAGTCCCATGATATGAAAAGAAGTTTCTAATGGGACATGGAGGGAGCTGAAAACACGTAGATGAAACTAGTGAGAGGTGAAACTTTAGAAACGCATCTGACTGGGTAAATCCCTCTAAACTTGGGAACTGATCTTCTATAGCAAAGAGAAGTAATGCACTTGACTACAAAACAGATCGACTAAAGCATTAACTGGCATAGAGTTGTAGTCAGTAAAATCTCATAAGTCGATTGTTCTAGATTCTACAAAATAAATAATGTCTTCACTCTTCAGTTTGAAAAAACTATCATCCCATGTTGCAACTCAATACTAAAATTTGCAGAACCTAAACAAGATAGTCTTGCAAGCACATTTTCCCTTTTGCATCAGAATGCGTGTGTCATCACCCTCAAATCTATTTATGTTTTTCTTTTTGAGAATCGCACCCTAAAATTGTGTTTTGATCATATTTACTTTGACTTAAAGTATAATAAACATGATACAACAATAATTGACCATGGAAATTTATAAGATGGTGACAGCAATGCATCAATCAAATGGAACACATCCTTTCACAGAAACCTTGATGGAAACTTTCAAGTTTGCCAACTACTATCCAGATACTTGTCAACATGCTAGCTTGCAGTTTTTTTAAGAAGATCAATGTCGAAGATACGATTTTCCAAATTTTGTTTGTCTTTACTCCCTCTGAAGAGAGAGAGAGAGAGAGCTAATATCTACCTGCCATAATTTGGCTTCAACTCCTTCAACAGATGCGGCCCCTTTCTTTATCTCTTCTGCTAGTTTCTCTACATGTCCGTACATAGAATAGTACCTAGAACAGGATAGAAAGTTTGGTCAATCATCATTAAAAAAAAAAAAATGCTATTGAAGCATGTAACATAGAACACAACAAGAAAGGAAAATATATTACTTTTACCAGTTGATAATATTCTGTTTCTGATGCAAGTGAAAAGTTGAGCAAAGGTATGTGAGTGATCGTGCATATCGTATCTAAGTATGTAAAATAAATTACATATGTTGATACCTTATAGGAATGTAAAATTTTAATGTTTTTCCTCCACAAATTGAATAATGGTATTCTCGATTAATATATGATTTGATATGTTAAAAGAAGCCGTGTAGCCAGCAAATGCACATCAAGGTGTACTTACATCACCATTAATAAAAGTGTAATCTGCTGATGCACTAAATCAGAAAAACCACCCACATGACAGGCCATACAAGGAAATCACACATTGACATCTCCAGGCCATGGGAGCCCCTGGCAACCCAGCAACAATTATTAAGACACTATGGCCATTCCAGAGCATGGGATAGATAATGGTGTTCCTGAATCTTGATACTAAGTTGTATTGAACCCAAGTACAGACGGGTACTCAAAAAGGTGGTTGACACCAAATTAAGACAGAGAGAAAGGAGGAAGACCTGATAGATTTCAGTTTACAAGTAGGATGTGACAATTCAAGGTACTTTTTGGAATAACTAAATCATGTGCACAGGACCAAAATGTAGCAGACACTGATATGGTGCAAAGAGACATTGGACGGCACAATCAATGTTGCCACTTTTATATATGAGAAGAGGCATAACGGCAATAAATAGACTTGCAAATGTGGCAGCACAATACCATTACAGACAACTCAGGCCACCAAACATTGTGGGAAAATCTATAAAACGGTACACAATGCCATTTATATAAGACACATTACGACATTCATCCATTTCTCCGCAAGTTTCTTTCTTCTCTTTTCTCAAATTGACTAAATTGCCATATATTACAGAAATCGAAACGTGGCAAACCAACCTCCCAAAATCTATTCTGTTTCCTACTTGAACCTGTATATAGTATAGACTGATATGCAGACTCATGCATATGGATCCTTGAGACTTGGAGCCAAATGCTATCAACATCGACGACTAGGCACCATGATAGAGAGGAACAAACAACCTATCTTCTAACTTGTGATTCCTCAAAAGAGTTTAATGTATATGTTAGACAAACACATGTAGCAAAGCCATTTTCTACAAGATTTGTTAGTGTATGTGTCTAGATCATATCTCAAATGAAATCACAAACTTACAATGTCACTATAGTAGAAACCCTAATATTGAATAATTGGACATTGTATTACGGAATAGAAAACTAAAAAGGCATTAGTGGTAGGAAAGGAGAAAGTGAAAAGGTACCAAAGAGAACACTCAAGGAAGCTTTCAACGGGGATGCTACAAATGTCAGTAATACCTACTATAAGAAAGCAAAAGTTTGTCTTTCTCCGCTCCAAATCCCTGATCTAATTGTTTCATAAATTAAACTGTAGACTCTCTTTGTTTCTAATTTCTAACTGGCTGAAGATTAGCCATTTTTTGGTCACTGTTGAAACTTAGCTTTCAGAGTGTCTAATTTGGAAATTGCAATACAACTCTCTTACAAGAAAAAGTTTTCCAGACATGTCTGATTTCCTATCAATATCTTTTTCTTTTTAAAGCATTGATTGGAAATTTGGAATTTGTTTCCAACTACTGCTCTATTATAAAGACAACAAGTTCAAAATCTTAGATGTTCCTGAGGTAACCAACCACATTAGTATTACCTTATCATACTCATGATGCAGTAAAAATTCAACAATATATGCTTAAAGACCAAAATCTATTATCAAGTCAACAGATGTGACTCACGAAATATATTCAACAATATATTCATGAAATGGCTGCCATCAAAGTCAAACTTGCATTCTCATGCTTGACAACCTAAGCTTCTACCATTGCACCAAACAATGGCTCCTTTCATCATTATTACCCCTAAACTAAAAAAGCCTCAAGGAAACTAAATATGAACCTCATATACATTTGTGTGATTTAGCATCTACATGCCTGTAGGATGTACCTTTATGATTTTTGAGTAAAACATGTTGCTATATGTTGGCTTGTTTGGATGTATTTTTTATTTATTTATTTATTTTTTAAGTTCAATCCCTAAGAAATAGTAGTGGTTTTATAATGATGATCACGTACATCCCTGATGCAAACATCACTCAAAAATCTTCACCATAAAGAATCAAATACCAATCCAAATATATATATGCAAACTCAATAGATTGCGTTCTGAAGTTTTTGCATTGCAGAACAATTTCCCTTAATTCTTTTCAGTTTCAACTATGTGATACCAGAGAGAAAGATATAGATAGTAACAAAAGAGTTCCACTGAACTGAACTTAGAAAATTGAATCAAGATTTGTTTCAGTTTTATTATTGCTATTGTTCAGTGATAAGTCAGAGGATCAGTCGATTTCCTTTTTTTTATTTAAAATTTGGGACATTCAACTAGATAAGAAAGAATTTAGGTAGTAGGTGAAGACGATAACCCTCCAATTGGAAAACGTTAGTTAGTCTTTTCATTTTTTATTGAACTTCTGGTGAAATTAACACTACCTGCGAAGGATTTTCATTGCAACAATGAAAATGAAAGGAAGGTCTGGAAAATGCATAAACATTTATAGATAAAGTTTTTCCATTAATCACTCGCATAATGAATTTTGATGTGCACAAAAAAAAATTTCGAAAAGCAATGAATATCGAACAAGAATCAAGATTTCAGATAATTCAAAAAGAATCAAAATATTGATTGCGTCTCAAAGACACCGTAATTGTCGATGAATCCAAAAGTTACACAGAAGAAAAGCAAAACCTAGAGAGTTTAAGATGTGGTCGATCGATCAATTATAACATCTAATTAATGCAATTAAATGGCACACAAGAATGATAGATAAGAAGAGAGAACTATCGAAGAACACATCTAAAGAGAGAAAGTAGAGAGAGAGACGATTCGGTTAGTTGTAATCTTACACGATATACACTTTGGTGGCCATTGATTGATTGAGTCCTCACAAGTCTTAGCCCGCGTTCTCTCACGCACTCTCTCCGCTTTCAGCTAACTTGGCAACGTTGACGATTGAAAACACAACAACGAAGCTGTATTTATAGTTGAATCTCACATAGTATTAGTTAAGGTTTTTAATCACTAAACCTTTATTATAATTTATAATTAGATTTAATATTAGTCCTACTTTGTTTTACTGAGACAATGAAGTCATAGTCACGTAAATATTCCCAACTAAGTTTAGAATTTTACAATTAATATATATATTTTTATGTGGACGATAATAATAACATTTCTTCATATAATTTATCACCAATCAATTACCAAAATATTTTTTATAAGTGATTTATAGAGAATTTAAACTTTCAACCTTCAAAATATCAGGTGAAAATTTTACTACTCTACCCTTAAAGTTGATTTTTAATTTCCATTATATTTAGTAATTTTATAAAATGATTAAATTTAAAATGAAACTTATTATATGAAGTTTAAAAGTTTTACAATTTTTGTAGTACATTATATTAATGAAAAATCAGTGAATTATTTAAATTGTTTCAAGTTTTTGTTTAAAACAAAAGTAATTTCAAGAAATAAAATTAAAATTAAAATTAGAGAAAATGTTTATATAAAAAAGTGCATAAATATTTTAATAAAAGAAGGGCATTAAAGATATTTCAATAAAAAAGTCAAACTTAAAAATATATATATATATTTTGCAGTTGTGAACTTCGCTAAAGATTTGTATAAATATTTTTTTAATAAATTTTACCGAGTTGTTAGTCTTTACAACTTATTTGGTAGTGGAGGCGAAACGGTGTCGGCTTGAGTTTATTCCCTTGTGAATATAAAAAATTGGATTGGAAGAAAGAGGCTCGTACTTAGAATAGAGTAATTAATGATGATATGCTGTTGTCACGCCCACCATCATTTTCATCTAGATAATGCCAGCCACTTTATCTTTTAATTGTTGTTGTATGTATGTATGAGAGGTATACATATACATACATACATACATGTGAAGACAGAGAATAAAAAACAAGAAGGTCTGACCGACATGTGATGACAAACCAAATATATATAGAAACAATTTAGTGAAAAAGTCAACACGATTCATGCCTTAATGGATTCAATAATTTGAACGTGGACGGCTTTGTGCTGTTGATACATACTTGATAGCATTTGAATTTGTGGAAGTTTTAGCCTCTTAGATATGGGCAGGTGAGAATGACGCACCATGAGATGCATGCTGACCGAAGCCATCCTAAATTAATGAATTTTGAAAATATATCTGCCTGCCTCCCCCAATAACAAAATTAAAATATACCCAAATTAAGATAAGTTTGAAGTCACAAATCCAAAAACCTTAAACTCTAAATCTGGTGTCAACTAGCTTCATTGAACATATATATATATATATATATATATATATATATATATATATATATATGAGTGATTTAAGCTGGTGTTGTTTACCTGCCAAACTTTAAAAAAAAAAAAAAAGAATAATTTATAAATGTTGGGATTTTACCAAACAGTCGATTATTTAATTAATAATCTCAAAAGACTAATAAACTATTGATTAATAACTTCTAAATTTGTCTATTACTTTTTCTAACAAAAATTTCTCATAAGCATGATTTAAGTTTTAAAATAGGGCATGAGGGTGCAAACTTTATTTATTTCATTCATTTATTTATTTATTTTGTAACAGGACATGTATCATATGATTCATATCAAGCATAAGTTATAGGAAGTTCATATTTATTATTTCTTTCTTTGTTACTAATAAGTTAGAGTTGCTAATAATTTGTATATGATAAATATAAACACACATATATATATAGGTTTAAGGGAATTTGTGTTACCAATCCTATTCATGCATATGTGAATAAAGTAAGAGTGATAATGATATATAGGAAAATATATGTATTTTTTTACAAAGAATTAATACTATAAAAGACTTCTCATGAAAATACTGGGAGTAAAATCTGACACAAAGGAGGGTTCTCTTGGATTATTAGAATTCATGATTCCTGGAAGAGAAAGACCCACAAAGCATGAACACGAATTGGCTTTTGCTTCACGAATCCAAGACACTCCCACCCTCCATTATATATGTTCAATTTTGTTGCCTTGCTTTTAAAGTTATGTCTTCACCATCTCTCTCTCTCTCTCTCTCAACCATCCATGTATCCAATCTGATTTTGCCTATAGTAGTATGGGAACATAATTTATAATATATGGCAAGCTTTTCATTAAAAGAAACATAAAGAACATAGCAGCACATCATGTTAGATCAAATAGGATGACATAATCCCTTTAACCTAAAATTCAGAAAATAAAACAATACAGTAGTGGAGAGCTAACAAATTACTTGGACATGAAAAATGAGTATTAGTTGAGATGGTACGATGTCTCTTCTCTTTCTATTGAGTGTTAGAGTATTGTTGGTGTTTGAACGCTTGCTTAATAAAAAACTTACTTGAGAAGAGAAGTCTTGAACAACAATGAGAGTTAATGTATAAAAAACTTACTTGAGAAGAGAAGTCTTGAACAACAATGAGAGTCAATGTCTTACGTTGGGACAAAAAAAAAAGAAAGATAAAGAATAGCGACTATGAAGTCCCAAAAGTTCAATGGAAGCAAATCTATATACAGTATATAAAACCTCAATAAATTAATGGCGTTTGAGATCACATAAATTCTATTAATTAAGCGAGATACTAATTTATCGATAAATTAATAACTTATTAATTTAACAAAATATTTTATGTACATTATTTATTTTTTTCAAAACAATTAGTTTCTCAATACGACCCTCATAATTTTTTAGCGCGTTATGAAAAATTAGAGATGAGATCTAACTAAACTTAAATTTGAGAAAAAACAAGAAACACTAAATTCATATTTAAAAAAAAAAAATCATAGTTTGTCTTATATGTCAGCTTTATCAAATTATAAATTTATGTAATAAGTGAGAACTATAAAAATCTATAAGAGAATTCCTGAAATGTATTATCTTATAAATTTAAGAAAATTATTAATTTAGTATCTTAACTCAAGTTGAGACCTGCATAATTTATTATTTATAAGAGAATATTAATTTACTGAGTATTAATTTATAAAGCTTATACCGTAAGAGGTTTTACCAAAAAAATATTAGCAGCCATTACTAAAATTTTAACAATATAAAATATAAATAAGTAAAACAAATTAGTGGAGGCAGAGAATCAGAGATACCCCCGCTTGGCATAACTTAGTTCTGACTTGGTCAATCAAAGCCCAAAGATATATGAATTAGTCCATGCTTAACTAGCGAAGCAGATATACAACCTGCATTTTTTTTTTTTGTTATCTCTCCTGCATTTTTATTTGGACAAGTATTTTACATTGACGATAATTGTTAGATATAGATCAATTAGAGTAGGTGGGGGCTTTGTCTAGACAATACACAAACAGTACAAGGTACAATAGGTGAAATGAAATTGTGAGTACAGCTCATATAATCTAACAAAATATATATATTTGTCAACCCAAACAGAGATCTAATTGGCAGATATTTTCAAGTACCTGAAATGAAAGAAAAAAAAATGATATTTGGACCTTCAGGTTGGCTTAATCACTTGGAATTAGGGGTGACATTTTACGTATAACGGGAGTTTAAGGGGTTATCAGCGTAAACCCTAAGAACACAGAAATTAAAATTCACCAATATAATTAATTATAAACCAAAGTAAAACTTTATTGATAAATTGATTGATCTCTGCTCTATGGCAGTACATATATTTATAATACAGAAATCATAATCCTAACAGTAGTAGGAAACCTAAAAATAAATGAAACTTATAGAAATTCTAATCCTAACAGGAAAAGAAAATCTATTTCCAAAGGAAATGAAAAAAGAAAGAAAACACTAAAACAATAAAGGAAACTTGTAGAAATTCTAATCCTAACAGGAAAAAAAAATCTATTTTCAAAGGAAACGAAAAAGGAAAGAAAACACTAAAACAATAAAGCGAACTTATTATAATAGTTATTTTGACAACCGAGTGAAAAGTTATGCCCGTTTCTTAGGACCAACGCGTTTTGCCAATTTTCGGTCAATTTCTTCTTCAAACTCCAAAACCAATTGTCCTACATCAGTCTTTCCCACCTGCGAAGAACTCGACCTCGAGTTGTAATCCGGATAAAGCAGAACATCATAACTAAACTCATAAAGGTCAGCTACATTGAAAGTACGAAATATGTTTATATCAGCAGGCAAGTCAATCACATAGGCATTGTCATTGATCTTCTTGATCACCTTGTACGGCCCATACTTCCTTGGCTTCAACTTGTTATAGGAACCAACTGAGAACCTTTCCTTACGCAGAAACACCATAACCTGATCACCCTCAGTGAACAATTTCTCATGTCTCTTCACATCTGCTGCAGCTTTATACTTCGCATTCTTCTCCTCTAACCGCGCCTTTACTTCAACCTGAACATTGCGAGCTTGCTCAGCCAGGTTCTTAGCAGCAACACTTGTTCCAGTGACCTTGGGAAGACGTGCCAGGTCTAACGCATGCTTAGGAGGCTGTCGATACACTAAAGCAAAAGGAGATTTATCAATAGCAGTGTGAACTGCATTGTTATACGCAAATTCAGCTTGTGCCAGAACTAAATCCCACTGTTTAGGCTTGTCACCACAAATGCTCCGAATTAAATTCCCCAGTGTTCGATTCAGATTCTCAGTCTACTCGTCGGTCTGCGGGTGCGCAGTACTACTGAACTTCAGAGTAGTATCCATCCGCCGCCACAACGTAACTCAAAAATGGCTAAAAAATTTTAAATCCCTATCAGAGGTTATAGACTGAGGAACTCCATGTAAACGGACCACCTCATGAAAGAACAGTTGAGCCACATGTGACGCATCAGATGTCTTCCGACAAGGGATAAAATGTCCCATCTTGGAGAACCTGTCAACCACAACAAACACAGAGTCTACTCCACACTGAGTTCGTGGAAGACCCAAAATAAAATTCATCGACAAATCCTCCCATATGGCATTCGGTACAGGTAGAGACATGTAAAGACCTGTATTCTGAGCCTGCCCTTTAGAAGTCTGACAAACATAACACTTGCGAACAAGGTTACCCACGTCGCGTTTCAACTGAGGCCAGTAATACCGCTCAGCTATCCCACTGATAGTTTTGTCACGCCCCAAATGACCACTCAAACCTCCACCATGTAACTCTCGAATCAGCTTCTCCCTCAAAGAGCTCCGAGGAATACATAACTGATTACCACAGACAAGTACCCTTCGACCAAATAAAATTCTCCCTCTGTCTGTCTAAGACCACATTTTTCCCATACCTTAGCGAAATCTTCATCATCAGAATACAACTCTTTTAAGAACTCAAACCCAATAATCTCTTGCTGCATAGTGATCAGTAAACTCGCGCGTCGACTTAATGCATCTGCCACCTTATTCAGAATCCCAGATTTGTGTTTCAACACATAAGGAAACTTCTACATATAGGTCGCCCAGCGAGCATGCATATTACTTAAACTCCTCTGACTGTTTAGATACTTCAAAGCTTGGTGATCAGTGTAAAGAATAAATTCTCGCTGAATCAGATAGTACTCCCAATGCTTCAGAGCACGGACAATAGCATAAAATTCTTGATCATAGGTACTCCACTTTCGGCGTGCATCACTAAGTTTCTCACTGAAAAATGCCACTGGTCTATTTTCTTGTGACAGAACTACTCCAACCCCAATTCCACTAGCATCACACTCCACCTCGAATAGTTTCTCAAAACTGGGTAAAGCCAAAACAGGAGTAGTGCACAATTTTTCTTTAATGATTGCAAAAACTGTGTCAGCATCTTCACCCCACTGAAACTTACCCTTCTTTACGCACTCTGTAATAGGAACCACAATACTGCTGAAGTCCCTAATAAATCGACGATAAAACGTCGCCAACCTATGGAAACTCCTCACCTCTCCTACTGTCTTTGGTGTAGGCCAATCACGAATGGTTTTTACATTTTCATCATCAACCATTATTCCCTCCGAACTGACCACATACCCAAGGAACAACAATCTTTCTGTCAGCCAACTACATTTTTTAAAGTTGATAAACAGCTTATTTTCGGACAACACCTCTAACATAGCCCGTAGATGCTCCATACGATCTTTCTCACTCTGACTGTAAATCAGTATGTCATCAAAATAGACGACTACATATTTTTCAATGAAAGGTCGCAATACCTGGTTCATAAGTCGCATAAAAGTACTAGGCGCGTTGGACAATCTGAAAGGCATAACCAGCCACTCGTAGAGTCCATCCTTTGTTTTGAAAGTCGTCTTCCATTCGTCACCAGGTTTGACCCAAATTTGATGGTATCCACTTCGCATGTCAATCTTTGAGAACAACTTCGAACCCTCCAACATATCTAGCATGTCATCCAATCTCGGAATTGGAAAGTTGTATCTGATAGTTATCTTGTTGATCGCGCGACTATCAACACACATCCTCTAACTGACATATTTCTTTGGGACTAATAACGCGGGAACAGCGCAAGGACTCATGCTCTCTCGAATGAACCCTTTTTGTAACAATTCTTTCACTTTAACCTGTAAAATCTGTTTCTCCTTGGGACTCATCCGATAGTGTGGCAAATTTGGTAAGCTTGCTCCCGAAAATAAATCAATATGGTGCTGAATATCTGTCAACGGTGGAAGATTATTTGGTAACTCTTCAAACACCAATTCACTGAATTCGGTCAACAAGGGCTGCACCTCCTCGGGTAACACAACTCTCTGCTCTTCCTTGCCTTCTATCACTAGAGCTCGTACAACCACAACATGTACCTCCTGTGCCTCCTTAACTTTAGATTCCAACTCAGTTACTGACGTGACTAAAGAGACTAAGGACTGCTCTTCTACCGTGTCCTTAGTTGAGCCACCACCAGAACTCTGCTTCAGAACCATTGCAATCTTCCTGCTATCCCAACTGAAAACACAAACATTGTCGCGCCCCTGTAGGTGATATCCACATCAAACTGCCATGGTCATCCTAATAACACGTGACTAACATCCATGTCGACTACATCGCAGACCACCTCATCTCGGTAATGCTGCCCAATTGAAATAGAAACTTTACACACCTCTGTCATGTTCGCTTTAGGCCCCTTCTAAATCCACCCAATCGCATACGACTTTGGATGTTTTTCTGCCTGCAGCTTCAAATGTTTCACTAGTTTTCTGGACACAAAATTCTCACAACTTCCACTGTTAACAATTAAATCATAGACTTTGCCCTGGACACTGCAGCAAGCCTTAAAAATATTATTTTTTTGTGAGAAATTCTCCAGCTTCGTTAAACACATGACTCACTGATCATACAGTTGACATGCTCTCCCTGTTCCTCCATAATTTTTGCACCATCCAGGAGTTCATCAATGCCTACTCCCTCTTCAACATCCTGATCGTATTCGTCGTTTTTCCCAATATCCACGAAATTCACTAGTTTTCTGGCTGGACATTCGTTCGAACGATGGCCTAGTTGGCCGCACCTGTAGCACTTCAAACCGCTTGTTTTAGCATATGGATTTGGCGTCATCCGTGAGACTTCCTTCGTAGCTGCTGCTGTTGGACGCGTTTCAGCATGGTTATTACTAGAAGACGAACCCCTTTGAGTCTGATCTGTAGCAGTTTTAGACTGATAATTCTGCCCATCACCTGGTGGAAATCTACTCCTGTTTGTAACTGCATTGGACGTCCCAGCCGTGTCCTTCTTGTAGTAGGAAAATCGATTAGATGCCTTCTCCATTAACTCTGCTTTCAAGGCCATGTTTTACGCCTCATCCACTGTCCAAACAACTTGCAGTCCAATTTTGTCTTGAATGGTAGACTTCAATCCTGCTAAGTATCTGGAAACCTGCTGTCCCTCAGTCTCATTCAGGTTGTTACGAACTGACAGCCTGGTCCACTCCTCAGTATAATCCGCAACTGTCCTATTATCCTGCACACCATTCTGGTAATTCTGGAAAATAAATTGCTCATAATCTGGGGGTAAAAACCTGCTCATCAGAAGTTGTTTCATTCTCCTCCAGGTTCGTATAGGAGCCTTGCCTTGTTGTCGCCTATCGTTTTGCAACTTCTCCCACCAAACAGCAGTCCCGCTTCTCAACTTATACGCCACCATTTTGACTTATCGATCCTCCGTAACTTTAGTCATCTCAAAAAACCTCTCAACCTCAGAAATCCAGTCTAGAAATTCTTCAATCTGCAATTTACCATGGAACAGCGGTATGTCTGCGCATATTCTATAGTCAGGTTAATTTTGGTTTCGATTTTGTTGACGAATTCCTAGGTGACTCGCAACGTCCTCATCAGAGTCTTCATCACTCAAATCTTCGAACTGCTCGTGTCTCACCGCTCTAGGCGGATGTCCACCTCAAGGGCGGCCAAGGGCAACTCCCTCGACTCTAACTCTGTTGGCAGGGGCTTGAGCATTACCAATAGGGATGTCAGGATTAGACTGCCGCTCCATTAGTTGCTGTAACGTGGCCGTCAACCTCTCCATTGCCTGTCGCTACTCATTAATCGCTACCCATATATCTGTATCCCTACGACCAGCGTCGCTAGGGTTAACTCCTCCGTCTTCGTTGTTGACCATTATACAAGACAAATCCTTAGGCTCTGATACCACTTGACGCAGAACGAAAGTATAAGGGGTTACCAGTGTAAACCCTAAGAACACAGAAACTGGAATCAAAGTAAAACTTTATTGATAAATTGATTGATCCCTGCTCTATGGCAGTACATATATTTATAATAGAGAAATCTTAATCCTAACAGTACTAGAAAACCTAAAAATAAAGTAAACTTATAGAAATTTTAATCCTAATAGGAAAAGAAAATCTATTTCCAAAGGAAATGAAAAAAGAAAGAAAACACTAAAACAATAAAGGAAACTTGTAGAAATTCTAATCCTAACAGGAAAAGAAAATCTATTTCCAAAGGAAACAAAAAAGGAAATAAAACACTAAAACAATAAAGCAAACTTATTATAATAGTTATTCTGACAACCGAGCGAAAAGTTATGCCCGTTTATTCGGACCAACGCGTTTTGCCAATTTTTGGTCAATCTCTTCTTCAAACTCCAAAGCCAATTGTACTACATCAGCATTTCGTGTTTTCGTGTCGTGTTGATCTATAAGTATTCTACTAAACAGTTCAACTCTAACCTGACTCATTTAATAATCGTGTCAGACACCCTCAACACTAACCCAACCCGTTTATTAAACGTGTCGACCCGTGTAACCCGTTTAATAAACATATCTTATAATGGCATGACTTGTTTAATAACTTTTTTAATCCGTTTAACTTATATCATATGAATTTCTCTACTCCTAAAAATTTCTATGAATATCATATAAAAATAAAGTACATATCAATACATAAATCCTAAAATTAAACTATATTATAAATTTTGTATCTATATATAAACTAATACTAAGGTGATTCTACAACTAGAAAGACACCATAACAATCTCATTCTTACGTTTTATGGTGACATCAGTCATGTAAACAAACAAATAGATTACAGACAATTGTAATATATATAATTATGTATATATAAGTTTGTATAAAACCATAATATATGAATAAGTCATGTTGTAATCGTGTTATAATCATGTCATAATCGTGTCGCGAGTTAGATAGGTTAAATCCAAACCCAATCTAATTTTTGTGTGTCGTGTTCGTGTCGACCTATTTATTAAACGTGTCGGCTTACTTCAAATTCAAACTCGTTTAATTCGTGTTATGTTCGAGTCGTGTTGTTGTGTCGTGTCTAATTTTGCCACCCCTACTTGGGATGCAATGAAAGTTTGTTAGCCATTTGGACTTGTCATGTAGGTCTAAATAACATAGTTATCTTTAGAAACTAAGCTCTTGCTGACATTAAGATATTAGGATCTAGTGTCAAATACAACAGAAATCTTTGAGGGAAGAAAGAAAAAATGTTAATTTATTGAATTTTCTTGGTCTCTCGCAATGCTATTTGCTTGAAACATGAAAAGACCCTACATATTTAGCTGGGCATAACTAGGAAGTGCACAACCAGAGCGGTTTTGAGATTCACAAAATTTTAAGAAGTTTTAGGTGAACTTTTAAATATAAGGCTACTTATACATAATTTTTTATACTTGCATAAATTTTATAATAGTGCCATTTTTTTATTAAATGATACGATAAACTCATAAAATATATTTACGTTGAAATTCATTCATTCTTTTTTATTCTTTTTTATGCCCGAATTTACATTTCTAGTAGAGATAACTCAAATTTTTTTTTCACAACTAGGACAAGTCTTGCTAAAAGAGTAAATATGCACCTATATAATATTAGGGAATTTCAGTTTAATAACAAATTAAAAATATCAAGGATCAAAAAAAAAAAAAAAAACAACATAGGCTACATGAAAAACAACAAATAACCAAAAACACACCTTTAAATAGTTATGCTTTCAATCACTAACCCATGAAGGCACAAGTTGACTAATCGAGGCAATCCACAACTGGAATCGGAGAATTCTAATTAAGCATCTCATCTCACTATTAATATATAAACAACTAACAGCCTAATAAGAGAAGCAAAATAAAAAAAGAATAAATGTCAAAACTTTGATAGCAATACTTAAATAATTAATTATGGTCAATCATTGAATGTTAAGCGGGATTGAGATTGTACAAGGCGAAAAAAGAAAGAATTTTTTTTTTAATTGTGTACTAGTTAGGACAAAAGATGAATCATGAAGGCAACACGAGAAACTCATGAATATAATATTTAATATACTTTTGTAAAAAAATTACAATATTTCGTTAATTCGTTCCTTTTTAAAAACGAATTTGAATGCAAGATTATTATTAACTTTAATTTTGCTCTTTGAAATTATAAATATTTGCCCAAGTATGGTTCCGAAGGAAGAGTTTCCACAAAAAGTGACATATACAGTTATGAAAAATCAAGCATATTAATTTTCCAATCACTTGTGCCTAAACAATATAATTTCATCTTTTTTTCCTTTTTAAAAAAATGCAATTACCAATGAAGTGAAACATATGATTTTTTACCAGAAAAACAATGTTTGCCCATCAGGTATGATGCAACAAGAGGCTTCCAATTTTGGAGTGAAAGTGAAATAGATAATATATCGAAGACTAGTGTATAGAACTATAAATAAGAGAGAAACTTACCTAGGATACGAATTGGACTTTGGTGGACCACAACCTCTACAAGAAATAGTCATTGCTTACTGCTATTTGACCATGAAAAAGAAGAAGAAAATGAGAGAGAATGAGCCATGAAGAAAAAGAAGAAAAAAAAAGAGAAAACGCAAAACAAACCCAAAGAGATCAATTGGACATTTAGTTGGTAAATTTTTTTTAAAAAAATGAGGCCCAGTAGTATTGGGTTTGATTAAGTGGATCATAGATAATGATTTTTTATTTTTTAAAATGAGACCCAATGATATTGGATTTGGTTAAATGGACCATAATTAATAATTGAATTTGATTAAAATTTGAAGGCCCTCCAAAATTGGAGTGTCTAGGCCCCAAGATCGGCCATTGGCTCTACCAAACCATACATAAATTCCATGAGAAGTTGAGAACCCCCCAATGGTTTCTACCCGTATGTAAAAGCCATGTTTGTCTAATATAAGAGCATCCACTGTGGCTTCGCCAGACCCAAAATGCAAATATGTCAGCCAATTGCTTGGCTAAATCTGAGGGCCGCAGAGGGCTCCGACAAAGCACATAGCCAAGCTCAAGAGTTTTATATTATTTTTGTCTCGACCTTTGTGCCATATATATATATATATATATATATCATTCACTTAACAGTTAATAACTTTTACTACAAATTAAATTTTTTTGATAAAATTATTTCTATTAAAAAGATAATTTTGAGAGCTTTAATTTAAGTATCACTTAGACTATTTTTTGACTTATGATGAAAAAATTATGAATTTTTTAAATTAAAAAAATATAAATTTTTTTAACATATATATGTATATACATCAAATTCTAGATTAATTTATTTGTAAAAAATTATTTAATTTAGCGGATAGTAAAAATCTAGATAAGTTATTATAGAGCTAAAATATCTAAATAAGTTATTATAGAGCTAAAATTTAGATATGGTATCATACTGATATAACTCACTGAAACGTTGAGGTGATGTGGCTCACTAAAATGTTAACTAGCCATTCTGGATGGCTTAAGTATATGGCTCCATACCATACATACATATATATAGTATCCCTTGTTCCAGAAAACGTGTTTGACTAATTTGTTTTACTAACAAATTTTCTAATGAAGAAAAGCATAGGACTCTGATGAGACTAGGGAGGAAACGTTTTCCAACTTCTAGGAGCTGTTTTTGGGCAACCCTTAAATTTGAATGGTCCTATTCACTTTTGATTAACATTTAAATGATATATATATATATATATATATATTTCAATTAAGCTACGGTGAGCCTTAATTCTTAGTTGTCTCATTTTGGGCAGTAGTTGATGAAAAGGATGATCCTTTCTTTCCTCTGTTGATAACTGTTAACAACCCATTATTTTTTTGGAATTATGTGCAAGAAGGGAGAGAACTCAAACGGATAGACAATAATTAATCAAACAATGCCCAATGATTGTTTTCTTCTTTAATTTCTGTATACTTTTGAACCCAACATCAACAATTCAATAAGTCAGAGATTTATAATGAAAAAAAGAAAAGAAATTAGTAAAGAACAACTAAAAATCAACAATAATCTTTGAATTCCTGTTGCAGAGCTTCTTCTAACAAAAATTCTGATTGATCCATCAAATCAGGGCTTAATCTGAACATGAGGACGCAGAACTCCATCTGATTGAGGGCTCCATCACCGTCGAAATCGCCTTCTTTCAACATACTCATCAGATCACCGTCCGTCAAGTCCTGCAACCCCAAGAGGGCAGCGTTCCTCTTGAGGCTGTCGAACGTGATGATCCCTTTATCACCGTCCACCAGCAATTGAAACCCATTGCAGAGTTCTCCGATCAAACCGTCCCCACCCAATTTCTCAGCCATAACGGGCAACAAGTCTTCGAAATGAGCTTCGTTCTTTGATGCCATTAAGGAAGTTTGGAGAGATTGAAATTCTAGAGAGAGAGAGAGAGAGAGAGAGAGAGATGGGTTGTGTGGGATGAGGATGAGATATGTGAGGAAATGAATAAATAGAGGGAAAGAGAGAGAGAGAGATGGGGGAGTTTGGGACTTCGGAGAAGGACTCCATGGAAGACAACTCAACTACAATAAACGCCAAGGTCGGCTTTACTCGGTTTGATTCCGCAATGGACAATACTTAAGTCCAACCTGGAGGATCAAGTTGGTTGTCCTTGCTAACGTGTTTCAAAATTTTTTTGACACATGTACTAAAATAAAAATGGAGCAAATTTATTTTAAAATGGTTAACCAAGTTAAGTACGTATTTATCTTCCATCTCTACTTTTTATTAATATCTCCATCATTATTTCTCTCACTACTCTCTCTCTATCCATCTGAATCAAAGTTTAAAAAAAATTAAAATTTATTTTTCTCTCTCTCACTACCCATATAAATCAAGTTTAGAGCAGGCAAAATCCCATTACCCCATTATATACTGCTTGGAATTAACAAGAGAATAACAATGAATGTTGGTAGTGAATTAATATTGCAAAATTAGAGAGTTTATTAATAGATCTCTATGGATTTCAGCAAGAATGGAAAACCTGTCAAAGAATTGAAAGCAAAAATTTTTGTGTTGGGTTAGATTGAATTTAGAGTTGAAGATGAAATATTTTTTAGTGATTCATTTTTATGCAATTTAATAGAAGAGGACGAGAGATCAACATATAACAAATTCAGTTCTAACCTTGTGTTCATCAGATATGATACCTTTCTGTGTATAAGATCAGATTCCTGCAATTTTTATTCTATTTTTTTCATTTCCCAATTAGGTCTGTTCTTAATTTTCATTCATAATCTTTGAATCTTTTACTGCAAATGGCTTTACAGGTATCATCAGATGGAGTAACAAGAAAATAGGTTTCATCGTGATTGATGATGGTGGGTTTGTGATTGATGCTGGTGTGTGTTTATATATATATATATATATATATATATGGGGAATGGACTGACAGAGATAGAGATTGAAATCTAAATGGGTTGAAAATTGGATTCATTTAGAAATGTGTTTGATCGATGTATTAAGTTTTTGAGCAATGCTACACGTCATGAAATTATTTCATGAATGATGTGACAGGTAACAATTCTATATTTATAGGAATTTCACCAACAATAAATCTCTATTTTTCATTATTATTTATCATTATTTTAGGAAATAAAATTAAATGGTGAGTTAGTATTGGTAGAATTCCCCCATACACAGAGTCTCCATGGTATTATCACCTGCCATATAGATTCGAGTTAAAATTCGTGAAATAAAATCGTGAAGTTTAGCATTTCTCTAAGTTTTTAATATTTTATATATTTAACGACACATCACTTAGGAGAACCAACTTGGTCCTATTGGGATTGGACCCAAGTATTATCCTCCAATAATTGCCTCTCACTTTCGGAGTAAAGCCCTACGGGATAACTTATTGCATTAATAGTCTTTTGGAAAAATTACAATGACAACACTATAGTTTGGATTTATTTCACACGGAAACAAAAACTATCATAGAGATTTTAAGTGATATTTCTGTCACTAACGTGAAATACTTTATGTGTGAAATGTCTAATATATCTCCAATAATTTATTGTTTTTTATTTCAAAATTTTTATAATGTTTAATGATCATTTTACCCTTATTATTACACAGAACCTTAGCCACCATCACAATCGAAGCTATCTGTTGACCCAAAGGTTTTAACCTAAGGGCAATCTAGTAATTTTGATGATAACAAATCATTAATGATGTTAAACACTAACATCTAAATTGAGTGATTACTTAGGATAATTTGTCACAAATAAGGAAAGCATTCACATTATGGAATGATCATGAAAGGAGACAATGACATGAGAGAAGCATTTATTGAAGAAGAAAGAAGTACCTCAAAGCTTCAAGACATATTAAAGCATAAAGAAATGGGGTAGTTATAGCTTGGTGAGAGATAGGACTTAATTTTTCAAAGTTATTTTTGAAAAAATTGTTTGAAGCTCAGTTGCATATCATGACCATGATGCATTCACATACACATCATCTCTTGGTCATTATATCACTAAAAAATTTATCTTAAAGTCTTAGGGACATTCTTCAAAGAGCAATCCTCTGTTTAAAGTCTTTCTTGCATTTTGTTGAAAATCCTTAAAGACATATCCAGTTTAAGCTTGCTGAAAACTCAGTTTGAGCTTACTGAAAATTCATTTTTACCAAGCTGAAAGTGCACTTTGAGGCGTCTAAAAAAAATAGTAGGTTTTGATATTTCTAGAGCACTTTATCAGCTGACTGAAACATTACTTTCAGCTAACTGAAAGTAGTTGAATTTGAATGCAACGGCTAGTTCAGTGCAGTTAATACTTACAACTACCTACCAACAACTACATTCCTCAAGGGTCTCTATATATTGATATGCTCTGCATTTATGAATATACACCAATACTCTTGAGCATTCATTTAGCAACATTCATTGCAATCTTCCTTCATTCAATACACTTGAGCTTCAAACTTGTGATTCAACTTTAATTATAGTATTGAGAGCTTGAAATTGTGTTTTCTTCTTTGAGAGATATTCATTGTATCACAAATTCTCTTCTATATCATTTATAAAGGGTTGTTGAACCCTATAAGACTAAGTGAAGGAGTTCACTTAGCAAAAAGGAGTTTGTGTGCTCCATTGTGAGGGTTTGCTCTCCACCAACAAGGAAGACCCATATTGGATTTTGGGAAATCTCAAGAGGGATCTTGAGTCGTGGATTAGGAGTTTCCGAACCACGCTACATCCTTGTGTTGATAGTGTTTGAATCTCTCTATCCTTAACTTATTTATATTGTGCTTGTTTGATTCTATCATTATCTCATTATATTTTGCATATCTTTTTAATTCAAACAAATTTGATTCTTTTGTTTGCCAAAGACCCTATTCACCCCCCCTCTAGGGTCATTACTTGAGTAACAATTGGTATCAGAGTAAGGGCTTTAGTTTTTGACCTAATTATCTTAAAGTTCGATCATGGCAAACATGCAAGGTGTCTCTCATATGGAAGGACAATTAAACAATAGGCCACCTTGGTTTGATAGCACCGATTATAATTATTGAAAACCTAGAATGACAATTTTTCTCCAATCAATTGATTATCAAGTTTGGGAAGTTATTTGTATAGGGCCTTTAGTTCCTATGAAAAATGTTGAAAATAGAAAAGTTTCCAAAGATGAGGAAAAATGGACCGATGGTGATAGAAAGTTAATTCAAATCAATGCTAAAACTATCACTAATTTGTATTGTGCTTTAAGCAAATCCGAGTTCAATAGGATTTCGGCTTGTAAAACGGCCAAAGAAATTTGGGACAAATTAGAAGTGACCTATGAGGGCACTAAGCAAGTTAGAGCTACCAAAATTAGTATGTTAATTCGTGAATATGAGCTTTTTAGTATGCTTCCAAGTGAATCTATTAATAAAATGTTTACTAGATTTACTAATATTGTTAATAGCTTATCTTATCTTGGTAGAACTTATTCTAACTCCAACAATGTTAGAAATGTGCTTTGGTGTCTTCCTATAAGTTGGGATGCAAGGCAATGACTATTCAAGAAGTTAAGGATCTTGATACCTTGAGTCTTGAAGAACTTATGGGATCGCTTATGACTCATGAGATCCAAACTGGTAGTCTTCAAGAAATAGCCAATCCGAAGAAGACCTTAGCATTAAAATTGACCCTCCAAGATTCGAAAGAAATTGATAAAAGTAGGTTTAGTGATGATGAGGATGACATGACATTCATTGCTCACAGATTCAAGAAATTCTTAAGAAGGGAACCTTTCCCCCAAGAGAAGACCCTTCAAAAGAAATGAGCCAAAAGAAGATTCAAGCAAAAAGGAACCTCCTACTTGCTACAATTGTGGCAAATTGGGACACTTTCTAAAAGATTGTCGCAAGCCAAGAAGAGATAAAAGTAAGAAAGTTGCTATGAAAGCCACATGGGATGATTCCGACTCAAGCGATTTGGAATGCAACATAAGCAATGAAATTGCAAATCTTTGCCTTATGGCAACTGATGATGAAATAAATTATAACCTTGAAACTTCTTCATTGATTTTATATGATGAATTGCAGTGCTTTTGAGGATTTGCATAGAGAGCTAGAAAAAGTAATTTTGAAGAACTCGACTCTTAAAGAGAAAAACTCATCTTTTTCTCTAAAAAATTCAAATGCTCAAAATGAAAATGATTCTTTGAGAAAAGAAAATGAATGATTTTCTTCATCTCTTTCAAAAATTCAAAATAAAATGTTTTGTTAAAGAGTGAAAGAAATTTTTTTTTCTTCAAACAAATTTTCTTTAATTGATTCTCAATCCGTAATTGATAACTTGAAGAAAATTATCGAGGATCAAATGGATATTCTTGCAAAATTCACCAAAGGAAGAAAGAATTTAACTATTCTTCTTGGTAGACAAAGAGATGTTTATGACAAAGAAGGGATTGACTACAATCCTTACGACAAACAAAAATCTTTGATCAAAAGGCCTTCTTCCAAAAATGACAAGTTTAAACCGTTGAATCACTTCTTTATCAAAAGATCTCAATTTAACTTTAATAGCTTTGTATGCAATCTTTGTAGAAAAATGGGACATAAGATCTTTGCTTGTCCATTTAGAAGAAAAAAATTGACTAAAATGATTTGGGTTCCAAAAGGAACATTTCCTATGATTGCTAACCCAATTGGACCCAAAATAATTTGGGTACCATCAACTATCATCAACGTTGTTTGAAGCAACCATTAATAGTTCTACTTGAATCGTCAATAATTACTAAACACCACCCAACAATGAACCAATTGAAACCAGTCAAACACCACTGCGACAACCGTCGTCTCCAGAACCTGCAACTACCACTCATATCACCTAAGCACTCACCCATAGTTTCCATGAGATCTACCATGCAAACCACAACCCAATGCCCAAATAACCACTGTCTTCACCACATGAACTCCAAACACCCCGTCGTCACCGATCACCGTGCGAAACCCTAACCTTAACCTAGGCTCTGATACCAATTGTTGGAATTTAATCCATACTCAACTAGTAAAAATCAATAATATAACAATTAATTAAAGAGAGTTTTAACAATCGTACCTGATTGATGATATAACCCTTAAGAATATCTTCTAGTTTATGCAAAAGATCCTTAGAGAGCTCTACCCCTTTTTTGAGAGTTGTCATTCAATAGAGATGAATAAGGGTTATGGAACCCTTATTTATAACAACAACAGGGGAGACGACTTCTCTACAAATAAAATACCTAAGTCTCCCTACCTATCATGGAAACCTAGATATCAACGATTATGATTAAATCTCACCAAATAAAATTAAAAAACCACAATCCAACGGTATAAATATTTTACTATCAATTAAACCACAATTAACAAGTATAACCCCAATCCATCAAGTAACAATAAATTTAGAAATAGTGCATAAGACCACAAATAAAAAATATTTTATTTATTAAAATATTCTAACACTCCAATCACCCCGTCGTCACCGATCACCATGCGAAACCCTACAGTAAACTAAAACTTAAAACCTACTGTCACCGAAATCTTAAACCCACCACAGTCATTGATCAACACCGCTACAACAACCACGCTGCCAGAAGACCCATCACCACCATTGTCACCACTGCAAGCATGCAACCATCGTATTCCACCCAAGCCATCAAACTCCACCATGATAAGCCCGGTCCGTCAAACCAAAGCTCTACTACCGAGTATCACCGCACGAAATGTTCACGGCTTGGATTGGCATCTGATGATACTTAATTTCAGTATTAGAGTGAGCATAAAAATTAAGTTATGGTGATACCTAATTTTGAGATTCACACAGTACTCTCTCTTTCTCTCTCTCTCTCTCTCTCTCTCTATATATATATATATATATAAAATTTTAACTCTCTTTTATTCGAACCCCCTCCAAATCTACTCGTAACAATATCCTTCAAGCTTTTTGGTTTCCATCCACCCTCCACCACTAAAATTTTAACTTCAAATTTGGAATACTCAAAGAGCCACAATTGCTTAAATCCATCTCAAATTGATGGCTTGGTCATTTAGTATTTATCACAAGGTGCAAATTCAATCTTTAACCCAAAGTTTGGATAGGAATATACGTAGATGATACATATGTGTGTGTGTGTGTGTGTATATATATATATATTTGTGTGTGTTAATTGTTAAATCAATAAATTCATATCGAAGAGTAGAGTAAATTGGTAAATCAATGATAATAAAAGAGGTGTTTAGATAATTTACTAAAGGGTCAAAGAATATCAACATTTTTTTTACATGGTGCCAAATGAAATTAGGTTTGATTATACAACGATTTAGAATCTTTCTATAAAAAAAAATGCCGCATATATAGCCAGTTTACACTATAATTTTAAGTAAAGTTTATATTCATGTAAAATTAATATCAGTGTAATTTTGTCCTAGTCTTCTTTAGTAGTAACGAAAAAGGTGAGTAAAGAGGGTGCTTGGTGGTTTGGTCAACACGAAAGTCATTAGGGTAGAATCGTCTCCTGAGACTTTGAAAGGGTCAGCAGAACCCAACCTATTACTGGATTTACCTAACAGTTTATATAGACTGTGAGAGTGACTGAACTGTCCTACAAAGTGTTAACACTTAAATTATGGCCAAAGTTATTGGGACACATGGCCAAGATTAGGAGACTTTCGGTCAAGTCGCCTAAGAGTTTCGATTAAGTCGCCTAAGAGACTTTCGACCAGTCGCCTAAGACTCTTGACGAGAGTCGCCTAAGAGACTTTCGACCAGTCGCCTAAGAGACTTTTGATCTCATTGCTTAAGACTCTCGACGATTAGTCGCCTAAGAGCATTTCGATCAAGTCACCTGAAAAGTCTTGGCCAACCATGGCCTAAGAGCATTTCGAGAGTCGCCTAAGAGATTCTTGATCAAGTCGTCTAAGGAGAGAGTTGCCTAATCGAGTCTCAATCACTCCTCGCCTAAAGATTTTGGCCAATCATGGCCTAAGAATATTTCGACCATTTCTCGCCTAAGAGAGTGACCTAAGGAAATAGTTGCCTAAGACTCTCGACGACTCGGGCCTAAGACTCTCGACGAGAGTCGCCTAATCGGGTCTCAACCACTTCTCACCTAAGAGAGTTTTGGCTAATCATCGCCTAAGACTCCCGATGACTTGTCCCTTAAGATACTCTTGACCTCTTCGCCTAAGGATTTTGGTCAATTATGGCCTAAGAATATTTTGACCATTTCTCGCTTAAGAGAGTGACCTAAGGAGAGAATTGCCTAAGACTCTCAATGACTAGTTGCTAGAAACTTTCAATGACTAGTCGCCTAAGAGCATTTCGATCAAGTCGCCTAAGAGACTCTTGACCTCATCGCCTAAGAGTTTCGGCCAATCATCGCCTAAGAACTTTTCGACTACTTATGGCCTAGAAGTTTTGATCATGCCTAAAAGAACTAAGTTTGGGCAAAATAGAATCAACTTCATTTTAGGCCTTGTAAACTAATGAAGATTTGATCCGAGTCAAAATAGAATTAGCTACGAAATTTAAGGGCTCAAAAATCCAAAAGTCAGGTCTGAAGACTATGAAAGTTAAAAATAGAAATGACAACTTGATCGATTTATAAGGTTTAAATACTCAAAGCTTCAAATGGGAGAATCTCATCCACTTCTGATGAAAGAATCAGAATGGTCATAGGACTCCAGAGTCAGAATCAGGCTTGGTGGTTGAGGAGAGCTGGAAATAAAGAGCAATCTAAGTCAACAACTTGAAAATTTTCACAAGCCAAAGCCAAAAATGTCATACCAGATATATATCTCTATCTGTCCATGGAGATGTGTGCTAATATGCCAAAATAGGCTCAGCAATGTAGTTGGGAGGTCACCTTAAACCTGCACCCATTTATTGTCTTGAAGGACGGACTGAAAGGGACATGATCAGACCAATGACCTCTATAAATACTGATGCAAATCCTACAAAGAAAAGGTCCACGACCATCAGATCTCTAAGTCATATATCACTCATATCATTTAGCAATTTACTTCATTCAGCTTTCTTGGCTTTCATACTCAGCTTAGCATTTACTTTATTTTCTTAGCATTAGAATCTTTAGTTTCTTTTCCAAACCAGTAACTTAGATTCTCAATTTCAGTTTCCAGTATTGTTCTATCTTTAGTTTTTATCGTTAGAAATCAATCATTTCCTTTTAATCAAAGTGTGTAATTCATTCATCATTGTAATCATTCCAAAAGATTAATGAAGAAGGTGTTACAGACTCAGGTATAATTGCTGTCCATTTACATTATTTGTAAATCTTATCAAAAGAACTTCTAAAGTCCTTTCTTCAAAGGCAATAGCAACCTCAAGGAGAGGGTCATTCATACTCTCTAACTTTTGCTTGAACCAGCTGAGGTCGACGACTCGACCCGATAGGAATAGTTTGGAACAAAAAAATTTTTAGTCCATTCGGACTCTGGCACGCCTCCGTTTCAGGTCAACCAATTATTGGTCAACGACCTCAGACCACTTGCGAGCCAAACACAAAGAAATATGACATATATGTTCGCTAGGATTTTATTTATGTGGTTATACAAAAAAATCTTAGTACAGGTAAGACAGTAGACACCCTATTTGTTCTATATATATATATATATATATATATATATATATATATATATATATATATTTTAGAAATTTAAGGACTTGGAACATATTCATCCAAGACAAGAAGGATATAAAAAATCATAGATTTACAAAATCTGAATCCATCTATTAATTGTTTGCCTTGTGACAAATGTGAGACCATCTTCCAACATCTCACTGGTGTTATATCGGATTTAAGGCTTAAATGAGCAGCATCCTAGATATGAGAAAATTATTAGTTATCACAAAAATTCCTTGAATAGAGGATGCATCTTATCTTTATTTGTCTATTAATTATCCTGTTTTTAGATTTGGAACTGCAACACCAGAATTCACTAGATTGACAAAATAGTGTGAAAAAGATTAAAATTACAACCTATTAAGGTGGATTTTAAAACAAAAATTATGAAGTCAAAAGTCTTCCTTACCCAAATATGTTGGGACTCGGAGCAAAAACCAGAAACATTTAAAAAATGATACGTTTTTGATTCCTACATATGTGACAATCACTAAGATAAATACTCTCTATCTTATTTATTATTGACCAAAGAGTCTTTGTTAAACTTTATTAATTAGAATCGCACAAAAAAAATTAATCTGTCATTGCAGCATAAACTATGATTTTGTAACGGAGATTCACGTAGTGGCAATGGATCGTTGTTGTAATGTAATAATGGATCAAAATTTTGTCTTTATTTTTTAAATTTACACTTGGAACTACAATTGTTAACTAAATTTAATGGGCATTTAGCCTCAAATAGTCACTAAAGCATTTTATTTATAGGCAGTGTGACTATTTATGTTTTGTTGACTTTATGGTCACCATATGTGATTGTCCCTAATTTATATGGCATTATAATTAGTCAATACAAAGTTATTTCATGGTTGAGCCACAAAAGCCTGGAGTTGAAAAAACGGCTGTTACTGATCAATCTGCGAATAAAATTAAGATAGTTAGTTAGTTATATAAAAGTAAAAGGACATTATCATAACACTATTATGATTATTATTATTATGATGGGATGGGTTACTGTACTGCCACGTGAAAAGCTGTTTTAACATTAATACGGCGATTGGACGAGGACTTGTCTATACCTCGACCAAAGACTCAAGATTAAGAATTATTCACAGCCATCTAAAAAGTATCAATATATTGCTAGACAGTGAAATGAATCCATATATCTCTTGAGTTTGGGTTAGCAAGAATTTTTGAAGGGGATCAAATTTATGATAAAACAAGAAGAGTTATTGGAACACAGCTAAGTTACTACTATAAACTAAAATCACAAGTCTGTTATATTTCATCTTTTCGATCAAAAATTCATATTAGATAACCCCCCTTTATGCAATTTTATTAGAGAGAGAGAGAGAGAGAGAGAGAGAGAGAGAGAGAACTCAAACGGATAGACAACAATTAATCAAACAATGCCCAATGGATTGTTTTCTTCTTTAATTTATGTATACTTTTGAACCCAACGTCAACAATTGAATAAGTCAGAGATTTATATTGAAAAAAAAGAAGAAGAGAAAATTAGTAAAGAAGAATTACAAAAATCAACAATAATCTTTGAATTCCTGTTGCAGAGCTTCATCTAACAAAAATTCAGATTGATCCATCAAATCAGGGCTTAATCTGAACATGAGAACGCAGAACTCCATCTGATTGAGGGCCCCATCACCGTCGAAATCGCCTTCTTTCAACATACTCATCAGATCACCGTCCGTCAAGTCCTGCAACCCCAAGAGGGCAGAGTTCCTCTTGAGGCTGTCGAAAGTGATGACCCCTTTATCACCGTCCATCAGCAATTGAAACCCATTGCAGAGTTCTCCGATCAAACCGTCCCCACCCAATTTGTCAGCCATAACAGGCAACAAGTCTTCGAAATGAGCTTCGTTCTTGGATGCCATTAAGGAAGTTTGGAGAGAGAGAGAGATATGGGTGTGTTGTGTGGGATGAGGATGAGGATGAGGATGAGATATGTGGGGTGGGGTGGGGTGAATGAATAAATAAGGGGGAAGCAAGAGAGAGAGATGGGGGGGAGGGAGTTTGGGACTTCGGAGAAAGAGGGCCATGGAAGACAGCTCAACTACAGTTAATGCAATGCAAAGGTGGGCTTTACACGGTTTTGATACTGCAATTGCCTCTCGCTTTCGGAGAAGCTCCACGGGGTTATAATAGTCTTTTTAGTAATGGAGGAGGAGGAGGAAAGTGAGTAGAGGGGAGTGCTAGGAAATTAGTTCAGCAAGAAGGTCATCATCACTCATCAGGGTAGAATCGTCTATTCAAAGGTAGAATTGATCAGCCAAATCCAATCCAAATCCAAATCCAATCCAACCCATTACTAGCTTTACCCAACAGATTTTATGGAGCATGAGAGTGACTAGGATTTTAAGATAATTATGATATTTGTTTTGCTGACTAGGATTTTAAGATAATTATGTGAAACCAACCATACTCTAAAATGCTAAGAAGAAGAAGGAAGAGATAACGGAGGGAGGGAGGGGTCAACATCTGCCTGTCTTAGCACGATCAGTAATTGCCATGCATTTTCTTAGCAGAGGAAGCTACAAGATAATTAGGTCCACATAAATATAAAAAGCTGGAAGATTGCTCAACACCTATGAAGCACGGATACTTCCCCGGAGGCGCCGTGGCCGTATCGGATACGTATCCGATACGGATACGGCCAGGATACGGCCGGACACGTATCGGATACTCCCGGGAAGTATCCGTTTTTTTTTAAATAATTTTTTTATTTTCGGATACGGCAGGATACGGCAAGGATACGGCAGGATACGGCACGGATACGGCAGGATACGGCTAGGATACTTCTCGGATACGTTTGATTTTTTTTTTTTTTTTTTGTTAATTTTTTTTAAAAGATGGTAACCATATTGTAATATTAAAATTTAAAAAGCTTAGTTAAAATGTGGGGTTTAATTTGTAATAAATCAAAAGATCTATAATGTTGAAAAAAAAAGATCATTTAAGTTAAAACTTAAAACTTAATTTGTGTTCTATTAATTTTTTTGTATAATATATAAAATATATATATATATTTGCCGTATCCCGCCGTACCCGTATCCTATTTTTTTAAGATTTGCCGTATCGCCGTATCCGTATCGTGTCGTATCCGTATCCCGTATCCGTATCCGTGCTTCATAGCTCAACACTATAATTGATGTAAAACCAGTTTCCACTGCTTATACTTCCATCGGACTATAGGGTGATTTTAAGTCAAAGAGGACAAAATAAATCATAATAATAATAATAATAATTATTATTATTATTATTATTATAATAATACTAAATTATGTGGAATTCTTAAAATTTAAATGAAAAGTCTTACAGAGAGTTGTAATTCTAAGTGACTGTATTGAAGACTTTAGGTTGCATCATTAATCTTCCTGGCCTATATAATAATTTAAGATAGAAAAAAATGAAAACAGCAAAGAAAAAGCACAAGGTTGGAAATTATCAAATCATTCAGTTTTTAAATGCGTTGATTAGTTTTTCAATTAAACAATCTAATTGACTAGTTCTTTATTTTTCCATGTCTCAACTCTTTCAGTGCGCGTGACCACCAAGTTTAATTATAATCTCTCTTTGAAAAGATATCCTTGTGAGGATGCTCATCTTCAACTTCCTTTTTCATATTATAATATATACAGTCATCTTATGCTAGCTGCAAGTGTAAGCAAATTTCATTACCACCACTTAACAACATTTAATATATATATATATATATATGTGAACTTCGATTTGTTAAACCACAAATAACATGAAAGATTAATGCAAAGATAAAAATAAGAAATGACTAAGATTAAATGCCTGAGATCACATTAATGTCTCTATATATATTACAAAACATTTTGGTTCAATTGCATGAATTCTCTATCTAGGTTCCACTATTGTTATAGTTGCTGTATCATTGGTATAGGACCCTATATCTTTAGATGCAGCTTCAGCATCAGTACTGGAACTACTTTCTGTGAAGAAACCGGGCTGCTTTGGTGGAGGTAGTGCTGATCCTTCGTTACCCAACATGAAAACTACAGATGACATTGGTGGCCTGTCTTCGGAGAGTTTTTGAACACATAAGAGACCCACTTGGATACATCTCAGCACTTGACATGTTTCAACACATGAATCCTTCAAACACGTATCCATCAGTTCCAATCCCTTGTCTTCATGCCACAATATCCATGCCTAACACAATTGCAATCCTTGTGCTTATATATATAGCCATTCACATCAAAATTAAGGTGCATGCACAAATGCAAGTTTTCAAGAGAGAGAGAGAGAGAGTTGCTTACATGTCCCAAAAGGTTATGGTTGTGCTTCAGATGAGAAAACCCTCTGTTCCTTTTACCACTCACTATCTCTAATAAAAGCACACCAAAGCTGAACACATCGGATTTCATAGAAAACTTTCCATGAACTACATACTCGGGGGACATATAGCCACTGCATAACGGAAAGGGTATCTAATATGAATTTTTGTAAAGATGAAATATAACAGACTTGTAATTTTAGTTTATAGAAACTTACTGTGTTCCAATAACTCTTCTTGTTTTTGCATCAATTTGATCCCCTTCAAAAATTCTTGCCAAACCAAAGTCAGAAATTTTTGGGTTCATTTCATTGTCAAGCAATATATTGCTAGTTTTTAGATCCCTGTGAATAATTCTTAATCTCGAGTCCTGGTGGAGGTAGAGAAGTCCTCGTGCAATCCCCATAACAATGTTAAAGCGCTTTCCCCATGGCAATAACGCACTGCAATTTTGATCTGCACATCCACTTCCACTATACTTTGGTAAATCTTAATATTAAATTCTTTTAATATCCCCTTGACATCAAGCATAAAATGAACCACAAAGAAATAGGTTAGTTAAAGTGATAATATTGATCGAGCAGAGAGAGGACTAATTAATAGGTTCATACCAAAAATAAAATAATCCAAGCTTTTGTTGGACATATACTCATAGATTAGCATCCTTTCTTCTTTTTGAATGCAGCAGCCCAAAAGCTTGACAAGATTCCTATGCTGAAGTTTGGCTATCAAAGCAACTTCATTCTTAAATTCCTCGAGACCCTGTCCTGAATTCCTGGACAGCCTTTTCACCGCTATTTCTTGTCCGTCTGAAAGATTTCCCTGCAATTTTTATATGCAAGATACACTTGATTTTTCGATTAAGCAAGATGCATGGTGATGACATATACTTTCTTGTAAGATGAGTGACCAAATGTGAACCAATTAACCTTGTAAACTGGACCGAAGCCTCCTTCTCCGAGCATATTTGCAACGGAAAAGTTGTTAGTGGCGGTAACAGTGATGGAGAAATCAAATAGAGGCAACTCCCAGTCTTCACCTAGAAAAGGGTCAATAATTTGTCAAGAAAAAGCATTCAACTATAATCTTTCTGTAAACTGTCACTCACAATCACAGGTTTAACAATAAAACTCTTACGTACTAAGAAAAATGTAAGCAGTGAAGATGAGTATGCTAACCTTCTCTCTTTGTTCTCTTCTTCCATATGCTGCACCATAGTACCATGCCCAATATAAGCATTCCAGAAAGGATGGATACAACAAGTATAATCACCAGTGTTTTCTTCTTATTTGATTTGCGTATTGATTCTAGAACAGAAACAATAACAAAACCTATTAATACCTCATTTAATTTACAATATTTCTTTTTAGTAAATATATCAGATGCTCACTTCCTATTTTGTCTGGATTAGATAGCTACAAGTTTATCATTAAAGTTTGGATGTCTTTAATTAGTGTGTTTATATATAGTAATATTTCCCTTTTACTTGTATGTAGCAATATTAATTTGAACCCTGCCACTATATGATAGTAGAGGAACAGTGATTCAAGTCACTGATACATTAAAAGGCTTTCTGCAATTAAAAATAAGCTATCTGCAGATTCATTCAATATATAGCAATGGTTGAGGCTTTTTTGGCTCAACCCTGAAATAGTTTGAAAGTGAAGGGGACATATATATATATATATATAGCATTTTAGAGTATCAAATATACTTACCGAGTTCAGAAGCTGCCAACCTGATATAGATATCTTGGCCATTACCTTCTCCAGTGAACTCCCTGACATCAATTAGATCTCCAAACCACATCAAGCAGCCACTGCCTCCTTCACTAATATTTGAATTAGCATAAGCCACACAAGAACAGTTTTTCAAGCACTCTGCCTTGCACTCCCTGAGGCTTATATTCTTGTTTAACCAGAAGTCCAAAAGATCGGGCACTTTCACCCTCTCAACTTTCAAAAAGCCCTCTTCACTCTGGCAATCTAGTGCCGCCCTCCTTATGCATCCACTTGACCAGTCTTGCATTTGCCAATCTTCTTGTAATTTGGGAATGAACCCATTCAAACACTCACAAATTGGTGATTTGTGAATTCTGCAAATACCATTAGCACCACACTGCCCATAACTGTCACAAAGGTCCTTTGGTATTGCGAACACCAAAGACCATTCATTGCTTCTTTCATTCAGTCTATAACGTTGAAGAAAGCCAGACTGATTCAAAGTTAGCCTCGTAATAACCGAGTAATTGTAAGGCTCATACACATAATACAACTTGTCCTCTTTCAAAACAAAAACTGGTGAATAAATTGGATTCAAGAATTTAGGAGGACCACTGAATCGAAGTCCATTCCATGGCCCAGAGCGGTATGTCTTGGCTGATCCCCCCCCGACTATAACTATCTGAGGCAGTCTATGATTATCAATTCTGTATGTGTAATCTCCTGGAGATGGATCATCAGCACTTTTCCACGACACCAGAATATCATGGAAGTCCTTTCCCATCTTCATACCCGGTAACCGTGTGTCAGATGGAAAATCAAAGCTCTGCCATATATAGCTTTCTGGGCTCTGGCTAAACTTGTCCCTGATAATAAGGTTTCCAGTGTCTAATAGCTGCACAAAAGGACTTTCAGCTACTCTTGATATATTCGAAGACCAGATTAGGCTCTTCATTTGGTTGTGAAGAACAAGTGTTCCATTTTTGGTGATGGTTAAAACTCCATTTGAATCTGTAATTGGGTTATTTCTGTTTGCAACCCACACAGCTATATGTGGAGCCTTCTTGTACCATATTCCCAGATACTTGTTCTTGTTATTGCCAGGGGAGAAGAAGCCCAACTCAAATCTTTTAGCTGAGGAAACTAAAATTTCTCCGCAACTGATGGATTGGTTTGAAGCTATTGTGTCAGATGCGATGCCGAATTTGAAGAACATAACGAAAGAGATCAAAGAATGAGAGAAGAAGAAGAAAGCAAAGGTGCCCATTTTAATTGATCAAATGAAAGGGAAAGAGTAGTCTAAAATGTATAATGTGTTGAGAGACAACACTGTCTCTCTCTCTCTAGAATCTTAAGGTTCTCTTTGCACCCCCCCTATCTCTAGATCTTCTGGAGATAGAAGATAATCTTTGTCTCTCCCATCTCTTTCTACCTCCCATTTTCCTTCACAAGTGAAACCTCTCTAGAAGCCATATGTACTGAGACTTTTGTGAGTTTTTTTTTTCTTTCTGGAAGTTGACTTATGTGTAGTTGAGACTTAAGAATAGTTTCGGAGAGTCAAGGTCTCTTGTTGTGGGCAGCAAGTAGCAAAGAGCAAGAGTGAGTTTTTGTGTAGGTAACTTGTTTACAAAAGCTTTGGTGTGAGTAAGTCGTTTGTGTTAAATTACTTGTGTGAATTATTGTGTACCCAACCCAAGTTGTTTGCTATTGCTTTAATAAAATTATTTGTTCTTTATATTCAAGTCACCACCACCATTTTCGTCCAACATAGTGATTAATGGACTAATTATAAAGGTGTAAATGAACTATGATTAAGCAGCGGTCATCATTTTGGTTTCTGGTATTGTGATTTAATATGTTAATTCTGAGTTTGTGTTGATAGGAAATTATAGGTCGAGAATTTTCTTCAAAGACAGGTATGATGATATCAAAAGTCAAGCACTCAAGCCCATATTAGAATGACTTGTTCTTACCTTTATTCCAGACTACCATGAGTCTGTGAAAAAGACAATTAGACATGTGAATAGCCTATTCGATCAGCTGAAAAACACATGAAAATTCCAAGAAGGAACTCAATCAAATTGAATCATAACACAATTCTAGCATGCAGGACTGGCAACACTTACTTTTTTGGGGGTTCCAACTTCCAATTGCTATGAACCAACAAGAAGCAGCAAACAGAATTTGTATTTTATCATGCACTTTAGTCTTTACATACATAGAGGCCAAAGAAGCAAGAAATTAAAGTGAAAGAAGACCAAGCCGAACCGGCTAAAAAAAACCAATCACCATAGAGCAGCAAACCAGCCACAGCCAGGCACCAAAACATTCACAATTAAAGCCAAAGACATCAAAGCATAGAAGCAGCAAGCCGCACAAACCTAAAACAGCCAAGCAAAGCAACAAAACACAACCCATAAGAAGGAAGCCCAGGCATAGGAGGGTTGTGGTTGTGGTGGATCTGGATGAAGGTGGGATTTGATCTGACTATTCCATCTGTTACTACTAACTATTTTATCAAACATGCAGCAAAATAATGCTGAATTAATATTTTCTATCATCAAGGAAAGTGACAAGTGTTCACTCACAGGGGTACTGGAAATACGGTAACAGCCTCTTGTAATCTAAAACTTACAATATACCCTTCCACCTCCACACATGTACACTATCTCTGTGTAATGGCCAAATCACAATCACAATCACAATCACAAATTCCTAAACACAATTTAAAGAAATAACCAAGGACTTGCTGCTCTGGATTGATGGCTCTATGTTGCCTAATCCAATTGATCTAGCAATGGCGAAATGTGCTTCTCTCTGTCCGATGCCGACCAAGCAATGCGTGGCCTAAAACGCCATAGAAAACTCTAATATGGATTTAAACAGAATGCGAAACCAAATCACCGTAAAGTGCACAGAAACGGATGGTTTGGTGGGTCTTCTTCTTTGGCTGCCATTCTATACGATAACTTTGGGATTCGATTTTTCTGTTTATTTTTTATCCCATTAGCCTTTGATTTAGGTTTCAACATGCTGTATGTGAATGTGTATATGTAGAAAAGTATGTATATATGCATATACATATATATCCATGGATTTGAGAATGGGAGGGGAGAGAGAGAGAGAGAATGGCGGTGGTGGAGCTTGCGGGTCCTCAGTGAAGGACGGTGGTGAAAGTTGCGTTGGGGAAAGAGAAACAGATAGATGGGTAATTTAGTAATTTAGCTTATAACTTTTTTAATTTTAATCTTATAAAATCACCATCGACACAAGAATGCTCTCGTTCAAACTTTGATTGGAATTGACGATTTAATCTTATAAAATCAAGGCCATAAATCACTTTTTCACCTCATCTTGTTCGCGCCAATATGAGAGGCAATTGTGAGGAATAATGAAGCTGGTAAATTAGAAAACAAGTTCGGATGTAAAGCTTTTGAGAGATTCAAATGCTAAAAGTAACATGGTTTCGCACTCTCTTTTTACTATTACACTACACTTACTTTTTTTTTTATAAAGAAAATTACAAGATAATTCATAAATTAATTAATATATCATCTCTTATTTTATAATATCACAATTACCCTTTATACTATCAAGTTAAACATTTTTTTACCTCCTTTAATTTCTTTATTTTGTTTTGTTTATGGGTCCTATCAAAATAAATACATTTTTTTTTTTTATCTTTTTTACTTTCTTTAGTATTTTTTTTTGTCTTGTCAAAATGGATTATTTATTCAACAAAAATATTTTTTTTTGCTTCTTCCAATAGAGATAATTTATTTAATAGAGATAATTTCTTTTTTTTGAACCTATCAAAAGATATAATTTATTGAATAACATTAACTTTTTTTCTCGGGTACTCTCAATGTAGATCGTTTATTCAATAATAATAAAATTTTTTATGTACTTTTTTTTTGGGTCCGGTCAAGAGAATTTAATCAATAATGATAACTATTTTTTGGGTACTTTCTAATTTTTAATTTCCTACCAAAAGAAATAATTTATTCAACAAATATATATTTTTTTATCTCGTGCCAAAAGATATAATTTCTTTGACAGATATATATCTATATATATAATAGGATGCCTGAAAGAGTAGTTTAGTATTTTGAAAAAAGTTAATCATTCAAATGTGAAGTGAATGTTAGAAGTGACATTTCTCCTAAGATGAGAGTACAAACGTAAAAAATGGAAGTTCGAATATTGCCTCCCAAAGTAATATTACCATTAATATGTGGATTTATGGCAACCTTTATAATTTGTATTGGTCTGAATTTGTTTTTTTTTTAAAATTTGGTTGCTTCCGTTGCCCGTATACCAAAATAATCACAGTCTTAGATGTAATATAGACATGAAACCACCACTACATCTAAAACCGTAATTATCCGTGCATAATACAACGTAAGTAATTTTTTTTTTTGGTACCATTTTGTCTTGAGTGGGGTTTGATTCAATTTTTAATCTCTTTTGTAATCCAATATGTAAAAGTGCTGGACTGTATTGCCCACGTGGAATCGTGAAAATCCTCGAATAGAGAAAGACAAATGGTGTATTTGGGATCAAATTTGAAAGATTTATATATCACCTTTTTTTTTCGAAAAATATTATGTCCTGAATAAATATTTTTCAAATATATGTGGTAGGTATATTAGACCATCAGGATTTCGTGTATGGAAAAAATTCTACTAATACTAATTTACCATTTAATTTTATCTCCTAAAATAATGTGCTATGTCACCTGTCACATAAATTCGAGATATATTTCGAGATGTGTAACATTGCTCTTCTTTTTAGCATAGAAAAATTTTTCAATCGTTTTTACACGTGGATGTGAGCTATAAGTCAAATCACGTATAATCTTGATTCGTGTAATTTGTAATTTTCGTATTTATTATATTTTGATTGCTTTTGTGCTTAATTTGTCATTATTTCTTGATTGCTTTTGT
Organism: Cornus controversa; assembly: GCA_026545225.1. Taxonomy (NCBI): domain Eukaryota; kingdom Viridiplantae; phylum Streptophyta; class Magnoliopsida; order Cornales; family Cornaceae; genus Cornus; species Cornus controversa. The sequence continues at coordinate 69,306,454 of CM048847.1, forward strand.
GTTTTGTCATGATTTGTCACAACCACAATTTAAGGCTAAGAAACACGAATACTTTTATGCAAGTAATGTAATTCTTGTCTGTATAAGATACTAATAATTCTGCTTGGATATTTACGAATAGAGCAATGTTACACGTCTCGAATAAATATAACGAATTTTAACTCGAATTTATGTGACAGGTGATATAGTCCATTATTTTAGGAAATAAAATTAAATGGTAAGTTATTATTGGTGGAATTCCCTCCATACACGAAGTCCCTATGGTATTATCACCTGCCACATAGATTCAAGTTAAAATTCATGAAATAAAATTAGGGAAATGCTAAACGTCATGAAATTTTATCATGAATTGCCATCTTGAATGATGTAGCAGGTGATAATATCATTGGAATTCCGTGTAGAGAAATGCTAAACGTCACAATTTTATTTCACGAATTTTAACTCGAATTTATGTGGCAGGTGATAATACCATAGGGACTCCATGTATGGGGGGAATCCCACCAATAATAACTTACCATTTAATTTTATTTTCTAAAATAATAAATTATATCACCTGCCACATAGATTCGAGTTAAAATTTGTGATATTTATTCGAGACGTGTAGCATTGCTCTTCCGTGTATGGGGGGATCTCACCAATACTAACTCACCATTTAATTGCCACATTATTCAAGTTAAAAATTCATGAAATATTTTCATGACGTGTAGCATTGCTCATAAAATTATGACGTTTAGCATTTCTCTTACGAATACATGTCCAATACTTTGTAAACGTACTTATCCATAATTTTAAAATATAAATATAATTTTTTTATTTTTAACGCTTATCTTATACTTCTCATATACTCATATACTTGGAACATATATCCAACAACTTCCTTCTTCTAATTATATATATATTAACCGACTTTGATGGGAAGGAAAATAAAATTTGTGAGGAACCTTGAACAATACGGTGTTGAGACTGATTCATTCAATCAATTCTTTTAATTGTTTTGTTGAAAAAAAATCAACTGGAGATTTAGCAAATAATAAAGGTGCCGAGCATGACCTTAAGAATGGTGTTCCTTGTCTCAACATTATTTAAATAAGAATAATATTAATTATACAGTTAGACTGGATTGTATAATAACATATAAATGACATGGTCTACAACTGCTATTGACCTAAATTAACAGGAGAATGGTAATATATATATATATATATACACACACACACACTAGTGTATTATTGTGATAAAAGAGAGAGGTAATGCTTTGAGTGTCATTACCCACTTGTCCTTCCAGACTACGGAAAGGCAGTTTATATTCATTGGATTATGTTTTTTCCACAATAATACACTAGTATAATATATTTCTTGGTTAGTTGACCAGGGGATGCATTGCATATGGACCAAACAGTCCTTTTTATCGACCCTCTAGCAGTGTGATAGTAACCTCGTTTGAGGCACTGCATTTTTTATTTCTTGAAGAAGAATCAGTTTCATTGACACACCTTTCTGTGAAAAATCCAGGTTGTTTAGGTTCTGGTAACATCGGATCCTCTCCATCCAACATCATAAGAACAGATGACATTGTTGGTCGATCCTCTGGTCGTTGTTGCACACACAAAAGACCCACATGGATACATCTTATTGCTTCATCAACTGGAAATTGATCCCCTATGGAAGCATCCAATACTTCCAATGCCTTCCCTTCATCCCATAGCTTCCATGCCTGAAAGGTTAAATAATTCTGATTACTTAAAATTCTGAAACTTATTGCACTAATTTAAGTAGATATTTTATTGCTCCAAAGCATTATGTAAAATGAGTCCAGTAATAAACTTACGTGTCCTAGAAGGTTCAGATCATGTTCAGAATGATAAAATCCTCTGTTTCTCATGCCACTCAGAATCTCTAGGACAAGAACTCCGAAACTGAACACATCTGACTTGATTGAAAAGTTGCCGTCAATGGCATATTCTGGAGACATATAACCACTGTATTTTCCATCCAATATGAGTGATGATAACTATAGAAAATAATGGCATTAAATTTAAGAAAAAGGGAGGGACACTAGTAATTGTACTAATACTTACTATGTTCCAACCACCATTTTTGTGTTTGCTTCAGTTTGATCTCCACCAAAAATTCTTGCCAGCCCAAAGTCCGATATTTTGGGGTTCATCTTGTTGTCCAATAAAACATTGCTGACTTTGAGATCCCTGTGGATAATTCTCAACCTTGAATCTCTATGAAGATAAAGAAGTCCCCTAGCAATGCCCACAATGATATTGAAGCGCAGTTTCCAACTGAGTTGGCTACATCTTGCTTTATCTGTGTCAACAATTTGTATACAAATCAAATCTTACAAAATTAAATGAGTCCTCAACTCAAAAAGAAATTCATGCTTTTCCCACTTCACGAACAAACAGGATTTTAGGAAAATGTACAAATGGTGCGAGCGAGAGCCAAACCGAATATAAAAGCATCAAGACTTGTGTTTTGCATGAACTCATAAATTAGCATCCTTTCTTCTGCATGAATGCAACAACCGAGTAGTTGAACCAGGTTCCGATGCTGAAGTTTGGAAATCAAAATAACCTCATTCTTCAACTCTCTGAGGCCTTGCCCAGAATTTGGTGAGAGCCTTTTCACTGCTATTTCTTGTCCTGTTGGTAGGACACCCTGTATATATACTCGGGATATATAAGATCATATTAGAGGAATGCCACTGGTTGCATTATATTACACAAATCAAATTAGTCAGTATATATATATATATATATATATATAACAGACATAACCTTGTAAACAGGACCAAATCCACCCTCTCCAATTTTGTTTGCAATAGAGAAATGGTTAGTAGAAGCTGCTATTGTAGCCAAATCGAAAAAAGGAAATTCAACCTCTTCTTCTTCTTGGCTTTCACCAAAGTGATGTCTAGCCGCAAAGATAACCTGGTCACCTTCAAATTACAATTCAACAATCCAGATTTAATTAGTTCATAATATATGATTTATATATATATGAGCTTTCACAATGCTATGCACGAACATTCAATCATACTTGACGCTTCAAGAACCCCATTTTCATGAGTAATAAACAATTTATAAAGTTCTTTCTGGAAAAAAATAATAGTACGAATGATCAAACATTTGAGAGTTACTACAGACGCACAAGCATAGGTTGCTACATTACCTCCATGTGTTGTTTTCTTCTTCTTCCTCTTAATTAGCACAAGGCTCCAGCCAGTACAACCCAGGAGTAGAGTCGCAAAAAATACTGATAAGACTATGATCAACTTCAATCTTCTTTTTCTCTTACGAGAATCAGCAATTGACTCTAATTAATCACCATGTTAGAAAAAGTAGTAATCAACATTTCTCATTGTGTAAGCACAAACATAAACATGTTTTAAGTAAAGATATGAGCCAATTGAGGACACAAATTGAGAGTTATCATAGTTAAGGGTAGTGTGAGTGCAACGAATGAACAATTTAATGTCGAAAACACGAAATTTTAACATACTTAGTGCTAAAGCAGAGAGGCGCACATAAAGATCTTGGCCATAACCATTATAGGCTTTTCTCATGTCGATCAGATCCCCAGACCAGCTCACACAGCCCTTTCCATTTCCACTAGTATCCATTTCAGCATAACCAGTACAAGAGCAGTTCTTCAAGCACTCCTCTCTGCATTCTTCAGTACTCATATTCACGTTCACCCATAAATTCAATGTATCTGGCAATTTCATTGCGGTATACTTCACAAAACCCTCTCCTTTTCTGCAATCCAGTGGCGATGTTCTAATGCATCCGCCATACGTGTTAAATACTTCCCAATCATTGTGCGATCTTGGTGTGAACCCGGTCATGCACTTGCAGTTCAGTGACTCGCTAATGTCACACAGGCCAAACGGTCCACACAGGTTGTAAGTGTCACAATGATCTCTCTGGATTGTAAACAGAACTACCCACTGAAGTTGAGCGCTCATCCATGTGAAGTGTTGAACAAGACCTGACTGACCCATAACAAGCCTCAGTCGCATAGAATGATCTATAGTACTTTCATACATGTAATATATTTCCTCCGAATTCGAAACAAAAATTGGTTTAAAAACTGAGTTTGCAGCTAGAACAGGACGGCCACTGAATCTATCTTCATACCACAACCCACTACGGTACAGCTCCTTTGATCCCATCCGCAGAACTATTTGAGGAAGTCCAACAAGTTCTACGCTGTAAGAATAACTGCCAGGCGAAGGATCATCAGAGCTTGTCCACGAAGTAAGATTTCGATTTAGACCTGTCTTCGAGTCCCATCCCAGCTTCATGCCCGGTAACAGCGTGTCAGTCGGATAATCAAAGCTTTGCCATATATAGCTTTCTGGATTACTATTGCTTGTATCCCTTAGCACAAAATTCCCATTATCCATGATCTGTGCAACAAGACTCTTAGCTGTTGTTGCGGAATTTGAAGACCAGAAAACAGTGCCATTCCCATTAAGTAGAACAAGATTTCCATCTTTGCTGATGCTCAAAGCCCCTGACAAATCAGTAATTGGGTTATCTCTATTTGCTATCCAGACAACTGTAATTGGAATGTTTTGGTACCATATGCCAAGGTACTGGGACTTGGAGTCGCCAGGACTAAAGAAGCCTAATTCGAAGATTTGGCCGGATGAAACTAAGGTCTGGTCGTGCCTTATAGATTGGTTAGATGTTAATGTGTCAGCTGCAACTGAAGTTTTCAACAAGTATGAGATCAAAAAGTAGCAGAAAAAGAACCAGTGGAGGCCCATCATTTATACAGTTCTTGATCTCTCCTTCTTCAATACAAAAGGAGGTCGAATATCTATGTATTCATTTTCATCTCTCAATAATTGAAAAAAACTAAGACTTGATTGGCAAGCATTATCAAGTCAACCTAAACAAAGGCAAGTGCTTGGAAACCTCACCACCAATTGGGAGATGTCAATTTCAGTTCAACTCCAGTCAAAAGGATTTAACTATGACATGAAGGAATTCTATATATCTGTATATATATATATATATCTATATATATATATATATATATATGTATGTACATAACTCTGTGTGTGTGTATTTTTGGCCCGTGGATATATGCAGGTACTATAGTGTTAAGTGAAAATGTTTATATGCAAATGTCAAATTTATGAAATCCCCAAAAATTTGATCACTAGTGTTTGGTCATCAATAAGATGTGAATTTGGTTTTAATTTTTATAAGAATGAACCATAAAGAGAGCTTTTATGATTATAGTTCATGGCAGAACATGTCATGCACTTCTAATTCAACTGATCAACATGTGCGTTTTCAGAAATTGGTTATCAGAATTGACTTTCAAAATCAAACTAAAACTTTGTTGAAAAAGTCATGAATCTAAAGAAATATAACTGTTTTTCTTCATTTTACAAATTTTTTTTTTTAATATCCACATGAAGCTAGTCTAATTCCTGTCGTTAATGACTCGAAATAAAAATTTTACTTTGTTTTTATTCTCTCTCCATACATTACTACTAGCTTTTAATTTTTGTGGAAGTAACCAGAGTTTGAAACACACTCCAAGTGACATCAGAGAGTTGTAGATTTTCACAGCAAACACAATTTTTTATGAATGTACCTTAAAAAATGTAAATTCATGACGCCGGACAAAATAGTGATTATTCTGTAGGTTAAGGACAACAGAAAATAAACAGAAAGAAAGCACGAGAATTGCCCAAAAACTCAGAGAAAAGTCTCTGGTAGTCATTATTATTATTCAAAATCAAAAGTACATTCGAATCAACCCACAAGCCGGGTTATATAGTTGAATTTCGTCAACATTACCAAAAATAACAAAAACCTAATATTCTTGCCAAAATAAAAGAAGAAGTTGTCAGAATTCTGGCCCAAATCAAGCCCAGAATCTCTTCCAGAATTGACTCATGAACTTGGGATCACGATCTGAGGTAATGGATTGGGGAACACCATGTAAACGCACAATCTCCTTGAAGTAAAGATGGGCGACCCGGGTAGCATCCATTGTTTTCCTGCAAGCAACAAAATAAATATTACCAAAAAAGGAAAGAAATAACTAAAATTAGGGATTCGGAGGGGAAACAGTGAATTTTGGCCTCGAAAAAAGACACATCCAACTTTAGCTAGGCGCGCACGTCGTGGGCACCGAACCAAGCTTTTCGAATTGTGGTCATAAAGGCGATTCTGACACCTGTAACCAAAGTTATGGACAAAATACTGAAGCGCATCCAAAAATACCCTAATTAGTGACAAGGTCACGGTTTTCTGCCATCTTTACGCTGATTTGCCAACTTAAGATATTTCAGTGCCATCAACGTATCGTCTGACAACTCAGCATCATTTGACCCGAATCCTCCTGCATCAATCCATTAAATCAGGCCTCTTTAAAAAATAAAAGAATAGATAAGGAGTCATTTTCTTAGCAGATGAAGTTGGAAGATTAGGTCCAGATAAATATAAAAAAACTGTATTGCTGAAAAATAAAATTGAAACCTACAGTGTGGTCAACCAGTTCCCACTGCTTTACTTCCATGGGACCATCACAGAGCCCCCTTTAGACAAAGGGTGATTTTAAGTCAAAGAGGAAAAATAAAAAAATAATAATAACGTGGTATTTTCAGTGGGATTCTTAAAATAAAAAAAGAAAAAAGAAAAGTAAGATTCTTTTAAGTCCAGTAACTGCGCAATGAGTGTAGGATTCGGCTGGGTGGTTTTGGTTTAGCCTTCTTCTCTCCTTTTCTCTGAAAATAGGATGAGAATGCCAGAGATGACATTAATTAATGTCTCGATACTACTAATCTTGTGTTGGCTGAATTGATCTCTATCCTATCTAGGCTCCGGCATTGTTATAGTTGCTGCATCATTTGTATGGGATTCTACATCTGTAGCTACTGCTACTGCTTCAGCATCAGCATCAGCACTGGAACTCCTTTCAAAGAAGAAGCCGGGCTGCTTTGGTCGAGGTAATGCCCATCCTTCGTTATCCAACATGAAAACTACAGATGACATTTCTGGCCTGTCTTCCTGGTGTTTCTGAACACACAAGAGACCAACTTGGATACATCTCAGCACTTGACATGTTTCAACACATGAATCCTTCAAGCATATATGCATCCATCAGTTCCAAGCTCGATCTTATCTTCATGCCACAACATCCATGCCTAAGACAATTCAGCAATCACAATTCACATGCATCAAAAGGTGTACAAGTGTGTTTGTGTTCAGGAGCCCAAGAGAGAGAGACAGACAGACAGACAGACAGACAAAGAGTTGCTTACATGTCCCAATAGGTTATGATTGTGCTTCGGATGAGAAAACCCTCTGTTCTTTTTACCACTCACTATCTCTAATAAAAGGACACCGAAGCTGAAGACATCGGATTTCACCCCGAAAGTTTCCCATCAACTATTTACTCGGGACATATAGCCGTTGCATAAAGTGTATTTGATATTAATATTTGAAAGTATGAAATATTACATACTTTTGATTTTAGTTTATAGTAACTTACTATGTTCCAATAACTCTTCTCGTTTTAACATAAATTTCACCTCCTTCAAAAATTCTTGCTAACCGAGAGTCAGAAATTTCCGGCTTCATTTCACTGTCTAGCAGTATGTTGCTGGATTTTAGATCCCTGTGAATAATTCTTAATCTCAAGTCTTGGTGGAGGTGGAAAAGTCCTTGTGCAATCTCCATAACAATGTTAAAGCGCTTTCCCCACGGCAATAATGCACTTAGATTTTGATCTGTACATAGAAATAGCTTAAATATTATTAAAGTGATAATATTAATCAAGCAAATAAAGGACTAATGAAATTAATAGCTAGGTTCATACCAAAAAAAAAGTAATCCAAGCTTTTGTTGGGCATATACTCATAGATTAGCATCCTTTCTTCTCTTTGAATGCAGTAGCCCAGAAGCCTGACAAGATTTCTATGCTGAAGTTTGGGTATCAAAGCAACTTCATTCTTAAATTCCTCAAGACCCTGTCCTGAATTTCTGCAGAGTCTCTTCACTGCCATTTCTTGTCCGTTTGAAAGATTTCCCTGCAATTTTTGTATACAAGAAGCACTTAATTTTTTGACTAAGCAAGATGCATAGTGATTCTTGCATGTACTTTCTTTGTAAGATGAATGACCCAATTAACATTGTAAACAGGACAAAAGCATCCTTCTCCGAGCATATTTGCAAGCGAAAAGTTGTTTGTGGCCGTAACAATGTTGGAGAAATCAAATAGAGGCAACTCCCAGTCTTCAACTAGAAAAGGGTAAATAATTTGTCTAGAAAAAGCATTCAACTATATATATATAATCTTTCTGTAAACTCACTCACAGGCTTAACAATAATGATAAGTATGCTAACCATTTTCTATTAATTTTTGTTCTCTTTTTCCATATGCTGCACAATATTACCAAGCTCAATATAAGCATTCCAGAAAGGATGGATACCACAAGAATGATCTTCTTATCTGCAAATGCCATTAGCACCACACCGCCCATAAGTGTCGTACTGGTCCGGTGGTAACGTGGACACGAGAGACCATTCATTGTTCCTATCATTCAGTGTATAACGTTGAAGAATGCCCGATTGATTCAAAGTTAACCTTGTAAAAGCCGAGTAACTGTAAGGCTCGTACATATAATACAACATGTCCTCTTTATAACCAAAAGCTATATAATTACTTGGTTTCAAGAATGTTGGTATACCAACAAATATATGGAAGTCCATTCCATGTCCCAGACCGGTATGTATTGGCTGATCCCTTGAATATAACCAACTGAGGCAGTCCATGATTATCAATCCTGGAGATGGATCATCAGCACTTTTCCACGACACCAGATATCGCTCTAGATCACCATTGTAGTCCTTTCCGATCTTCATATCTGGTAACCGTGAATCTGCAATTGGGTTATTTCTGTTGGCAACCCACAGAAGAAACCCAGCTCAAATCTTTGACTCGAGGAAACTAAAACTTCTCCGTCACTGAAGGACTGGTTTAAAGTTCTTAATTACATCAGATGCTGCTATGCAGAATTTTATGAAGATTTTAATGAAAGGGATCAAACAGTGAGAGAAGATGAAGAAAGCAAATGCCCCCATTTTAATTGATCAAATGAAAGGGAAAAAGTCTGTCTGTAAGTTTATAATGGAGTTATAAATTTTTATTAACAACGATGGAAAAGTTCATTAGTGTCCATTGCTACGCTACCTACGACCCATCTTTCCATCACCATCGTTCCGAACCCCCCAGGCCAACTCATCACCGGATGGCATACTTACCACCTTTCGATCTCCTCTACTTCATCTTTCACAGAACATGTTGCAACTCTCCATAAATACCACTTACACCCCGCATGAGATGAGATTTGATGTTAAGAGAATTTTTGTCATTAATATCTTCAATTTTTTTATTTTTTTAATATAATTACCTATGATTATTTAAATATATTTTAATACAAGATCACCATAAGTTACATCTTCTGATTCAATTAACTCTTTGATGACTGAATTTCCAATCCCACTGTTAAATTCGAGAGCAGTTTTTATATTTAGATGTGACCAATTTCATTAAATAATGTATACCAATAACGTGATATGTTTGACTCATTAAAAATTATTAATTAAATTCAACCTAACGTATAATATCATTAATATTAAAGTAATGATATCTGAGTAGTTTTTCAAGTCATTTATGGTCTCACTCACAAAAATGAATTCAAAAATAGTTGAATTTGGCAGAAAAATTATTATTATTAATATTTTTTTATATTTTTTACAATTATTTTAAGGTTTCATGATCATGATGCTTTGTCTATTGACTCTACCATTAAAAAATTTGAAGAATCATAATAGACACGTAAAGGTTTACTAGCAAAGCCCTCTTTTAAAAAAGTGCCAAACTTTACTCTATTGTGACTGAAAATGTTAAGGACATTAATATAATGATTAATTCTGTTTTAAAAAATGAGATTATTCAAAAAAATTTGAAGTAAATAATCAGATTTATTTATTGTGTTGGAGATGTTATTAAGTTTACATGATATTTTGGAGTTGTTATCTATGATTATAAACTCTTTTGTTACCCTAAAATATCGTATAAACATATTACTGTAGCTGTTATAAATATAAAATTTGTAAGATTCTAGATTCAACGGGACTAATGATCAAAAAGAGATACTTGATCCATCTTTTGAAATTGAAATTGTAAGCAACAGGACTAGGTCATGTTGTAAAAATTTTAAAACAATGGTGCTTTTGTAACCAGGGTCTCTCCAACACATGATGGAATTGATTTTCTTTTTATAAATAAAATAACACGTGAAGTTTAGTCCGCCAATCAAATGGACAACTGTGAACTGTCTAGCAACTAGGGATGGCAACGGGGCTGGGCGGGACGGGTTTTGCCTTTTCCATAACTGAAACCGTTTAACTTTTTTCACCCCGTCCCCGCCCCGCAACCGTGTATAAACGGGGCGGGGCGGGGCGGGTTTTGACTTCCCTATTCCCATAACCGTTTAACTTACCTCGCCCCGCCCCGTTTATACATTTTTTTTTTAATACAAATTTTTTTATAGTAATAAATATGATATTTTGATACATATACACCAAAAACACACATTTAGAAACTTGCAACACAATGAATAATATTGAGTCATATATAATAAACTTGTATAGTTGTATGATATATATAATATTAATATTTTCTTTATACATTATTAATATTTTCTCTATATATTATATATATAAAAGTATAAATATATATATACTTAAACTGGGCGGGTACCCGTCGGGGTAGGGTCTTACCCTCGTCCCCGCCCCGTTTAAACGCGGGTTATTTTCTTTAACCCCATCCCCATCCCGTTTCCTTAAACGGTTCCGTAAAAGGGTTTTAAACAGGGCGGAGCGGGACGGGTACCCGACGGGACGGGACAAATTACCATCCCTACTGGCAACAATCAGAAACCTCATAAATCTAATATGATGGTAGCATGTGACAGTGTGGTTGATCTGAATTTGTTTCAAGGTTTGAATAATTTCAACGATTATGGTTCGCGTATAACATGTATTTATGACAAAGAAAATATTATTCTGATCTAATAGTTTAACACGCTAGTCAAAAAAATTTTATTCAAAACTTTGGACATATCAATGCATCCAAAATACATTAAAAAGGGCTAGTATTTTTAATTATACTGTTAGGCCTTAAAATTATTGCCAAAAAAATATATATTTTCTTGTTCTTTCACGTTTTTGTAGTGATTTGCATCTCCCAAAAATTAAATGCATGTGATACATTTTCTGACATGCCATTTTCAAAGGCGTGAATTGCTTTGTTCTTGCACGTTTTTGCAGAGATTTGTATCTCCCAAAAATTAAATGCACGTGATACATTTTCTGGCTTCCCATTTTTCAAAGACATGTATTCAATTGATCTGGCTTGAATTATGAGATTTTGTCCAAACAAGCGTTTACGGGACGCCAGACGCTATCGTTACTGTTTTCTTTTGAGTAAAATACAATCACACCTTTTTAAGTTTTAACTATATTTATATTTATAATTTAACAAAACATACACTTGCATCTTTTGAGATTTAATACATTATTATACTCAATCTCAATACTATATGTATGGTCTGTTTTATCCCTTCATTAATTACAAATATATTTTTCATGTTTAAAAGATTACATTATTCTAACTTTCCTTTCATTACTTCTCTTTTAAACTTAAATCACACACATATACACATATATATATTTTTTGCACCACTAGAAATATATTGCAAAGTTTATTAAATATATTTTTAATATATGTTATATCATGTATTTTACTAAAAAAATAAATAAATATAAATATAAAGTAAAAATTACATAAACTTGTAATTTTTTAAAACTTTAGGAATCTTAATGTGATGATGATTATGTATATGTGTATGTGTATGAAGCTTTATCATCATCATATTAAGATTCATAAAGCTTAAAAGAATTACTAGTATGTATAATTTGTAATTTTAAATTTAAATTTATTTTATACTAAAATATGTAATATAACATATATTAAAGATATATTTAATAAAATTTTGCAATATATTTCTAGTGCTGCAAATATATATATATATATGTGTGTGTGTGTGTGTATGTGTGTATGTGTGTGTGTGGCTTAAGGTTAAAAGGGAAGTAATGGATAAAAGTTGGGATAATGTAATTTTTTAAACGTGAAAAATGAGGTAAAAATATTTTTTCAGTCAATAGAGGGGTAAAACAGATAATACATATAGTATTAGAGTAAAGTGAAATCATGCACTAAACCTCAAAGAGTGTGAGTGTAAGACTTAAAAGGTAAATCGGTCTCAGGAGGGTGGTTAGTCTATTTTGCCCTTTGATTATTCTCTTTCTTCACTAATTTCTTTTTATCTTTTGCTTCTTTCATTCGTTGAAGTTGATCCATGTGTCTTTTTCTTCTCTTTTTTGTCTGACTATTATGAAGTGAGGTTCTCATAATCTGAGTGATTTGGAAAAAAGGTGTGGGGAGTCTATTTTGCACTTTGATTATTCTTTTTCTTCATTGATTTCTTTTTATCTTTTGCTTCTTTCATTGGTTAAAGTGGGTCCATGTGTCTTTTTCTTTTTTTTTTCGTCTGACTATTATGAAGTTAGGTTTTCATAATCTTGTGTGATTTGGAAAAAATCACAGATTTTGTGTGTTACAAATATGAACTAAAGTACCAGCATTGCCCTTACGTTAAAATTACAATATATACATATGTGTGTGTGTATGTATATATATATATATATGTGTGTGTATGTATGTATGTATGTTGAGGCCAAGTAAAGACCACGTCCAAAGCTAACAAAAACAATGGGCTACAGATTAGCCCAACAAACAGAATAAATATAGCATAGAAGCCCAACAATAGTTGCAATAGTTGCTGCAGCAACCAAACCAAAGGGACCAAAAAAGATAAGATGGGCCAATACAAATTAAACCAAAAAATCGTAGTAACAATAGTTGCTGCAGCAACCTCCGCATCCGGTGACCACAACCTTTTACTTGGTCAATATACCTATTATTGAATGAGGAAAATGAGCTCAAGTCATAACACTACCATTTATATGCATATGGCTTCAAGTATATTAATCATATTAAAAGAATTTATTATTAAATATATAACTAAATATTATCAATGGACATTAAATATACAAGCTTTAAATTTATATATAAAAGCATACATTATTTAATTTAGTTGCAACAAAATTTAAATGACTAGTTCTTAAGTTTTCCATGTCTCTCTAGTCTTGCACATGCACATGACCAAATTTAACCATCTAAATTGTTAATTATTTTTATGTTATGTTAGTTATATTTCTGATGTTGTCCTTGTGGTCTTTATTATTTATTATGCAAGCACTAGCGCCTTGTCAAATATAATTGAAGACCAGATTAGGCTCTTCATTTGGTTGTGAAGAACAAGTGTCTAAAACTCCACTTGAATCTGCAGTTGGGTTATTTCTGTTGGCAACTCACACAACCATATCCATACGTGGAGCGTTCTGTCCACATATATATAGCTCCAAGCCTACAATGACTTGTTCTTAGCTTTGTCCCACACTACCATGATTCTGTAGAAAGATATCCAAACTGATACATAACATACTCGAGCATGCAGGACTGGCAACACTTCATCAGGCCGGAGTTTCAAATGCTTATGAACGGACAAGAACAAAACAGAATTTGTATTTCTTAAGTCTAACCATTGCATTTGGAAATCCTATATCTCATTTTTGTTTAATTTGTTTACATGCATCCTTGATATGACTGGATGACCATTCTGCCAATGAACCTTATAGATCGAGTTTCAATAACATATATATATATATATATATATATATTGTTTTCCATAGAAGTTGAGCATTAGCATACAGGTTATGTTACTACCCAGACTCGGAATAGTGATGGGCTTATTATTATTCACCCCGCTGAACCTTAAAATGTTAGAATGCAATCTGAACACAAGCGAATCATATATATATATAAGGTTCAGCGGGGTGAATAATAATAAGCCCATCACTATTCCGAGTCTGGGTAGTAACATAACCTGTATGCTAATGCTCAACTTCTATGGAAAACAAAAATACACATCAATCCCTTTTGAAACTTCACCTGCATTATGGTTCTCACCCAAAAATAAGTATTAATATAAAGTTTATACAGAAAACCAACATTGAGCCGGGTTTTTTTTTACTAGAGCTTTTTGTTCCCAAAAAAGAAAAACTATGCAAATACTTCTAGTTTTAAGTTCCTTATATCACATTATGTCAAAATACTAAATTCTAAACTCTTTTAACAGAATAAGAGCATTGCAATACTTAATTCTCTATCTATCTAGGTACCAGCATTGTTATGGTCTCGGCATCCCCTGTATAGGGATCAGTCTCTCTTGATATTTTAGTATCAGCCTCGTCGGAACGCCTTTCTGTGAAGAAACCGGGCTGCTTAGGTTGAGGCAATGACGCTTCCTCGTTGCCTAACATAAAAACTACAGATGACATTGGTGGCCTGTCTTCTGGTAGTTTTTGAACACAAAGGAGGCCCAATTGAATACATCTCAGCACTTGAGATTCAACACATGAATCCTTCAAACATGCGTCCATTAGTTCTAATGCCTGACCTTCTTGCCACAGCATCCATGCCTAAAACAATTGCAATCATTATGCTTAGCCATTCACATGGAAAGGAAGATATAGCAAGTGTGCGCAAATGCACATGTGCACCAGTGTGTGACAGAGAGATAAAGAGAGAGACTTGCTTACATGTCCCAGAAGGTTATGGTGGTGCTTTGAATGAGAAAACCCTCTGTTCTTTTTACCACTCACTATCTCTAATAAAAGCACACCAAAACTGAAGACATCAGATTTCACAGAGAAGGTCCCATCAATTGCATACTCCGGAGACATATAGCCACTGCATGAAGTGGATTAGATATTAATTTTTAGCAAGATGATGCATAAAAAACCTTCGGATTTGGTTTGTAGAACTCACTATGTTCCAATAACTCTCTGAGTTGTTGCATAAACTTGATTCCCTTCGACAATTCTTGCTAACCCAAAGTCAGAAATTCTTGGGTTCATTTCACTGTCTAGCAAAATGTTGCTGGCTTTGAGATCCCTGTGAATAATTCGTAGTCTTGAGTCCTGGTGGAGGTAGAGAAGTCCCCGTGCAATCCCCATAACAATGTCAAACCTCATTTGCCATGACAATACGCCATGAATTTGATCTGCATGCACATCCACTTCCACCAATTGTAAATCTAAATATAGAATCTCAATCCGTTTGAAATCAAGCAGAGACTTCATTTAGAAGCACAAACTAAGTTACAAAGAAATAGCACAAAAGAAGTGATTAAAATAACCAAGCAGATTTAGGTTTATTGGGACCAAACCAAAAATAAATAATCGAAAATGAAATAGCATAGCATAAGAAATTGATAAAAATAACCCAAGCATATAAAGGGTTCAGACCAAAAATGAAATAATCCAAGCTTTTGTTGGGCATGTACTCATAGATCAACATCCTTTCTTCTCTTTGAATGCAGCAGCCCAAAAGCCTCACAAGATTCCTATGCTGAAGTTTGGCTATCAAAGCAACTTCATTCTTAAATTCGTTAATGCCCTGTCCTGAATCCTTGGACAGCCTCTTCACTGCAATTTCTTGTCCATTCGAAACATTTCCCTGCATTTATATACAAGATGCAGTTATTATTATTATTAATATATATATATATATATATATATATATATATTAATTGAAAAAAGATGCACAATGATGATCACATATACTTCTTTGTTCGATAATGAGAAAATGTGACCGAGTACCTTGTAAACTGGACCAAAGCCTCCCTCTCCAAGCATGTTTGCATCAGAGAAGTTATTAGTAGCATTAGCAATGGTAGCCAAATCAAATAAAGGTAAATCCCAATCTTCACCTAAAATAGGATCAATAATGTGTTTAGGAACAGCATTCAACTCTAATATTATCGTAATATATTACTTCTAGGCTTATGATAAAAAAACCCCAAATATGCAAGCAGAGGTGATGAGTATGCTGACCGTTTCTGTTTGTTCTCTTCTTCCATTTAAAATACCATAGTAAAAAGCCCAATATAAGCATCCCAGAAGCGATTGATACCGCAAGAGCAATCACCAATCTTTTCATCTTGTTTGAATCGCCGTTTGATTCTAGAAACATTAATAAAACATTATAATCATATTGTAGAAGAATTTTTTGTTTAGTAAATTTATCAGATCCTCACTTGCTAGTTTTTTTCTGGATTAATTATTATGTTATCTTTAATGTTGTGACCTTTAATTAAAAATCAAATACACTTACCCAGTTCGGAAGCTGCCAATCGGATGTAAATATCTCGCCTAGTAGCTTCATCATCGACTTCTCTTACATCAATCAGATCTGTGAACCACATCAAACAGCCACTGCCACCTTCAGTAATATTCGAATTAGTATACGCCATGCAAGAACAGTTCTTTAAGCACTCTGATTTGCACTCCTTGATGCTCATGTTCTTGTTCCAATAGAACTCCAAAAAATCAGGCAATTTCACCCCCACAACCTTCGAAAACCCCTCTTTACTCCGGCAACCCACCACCGGTGTCCTCCTCACGCATCCATTCGACCAAGCAAGATTTCCCCATTCTTCTTGTGACTTGGGGATGAACCCTTTCAAACACTCGCACGGTGGAGTTTTGGAAATTCTGCAAACACCATTAGGACCACACTGCCCGTAATTGTCACACTGTTCCCTTGGTAAAGTGTACATGAGAGACCATTTGGTGCTCGTTTCATTCACTCTGTAGCGCTGAAGCACACCGGACTCATTCAAAGTTAGTCTTGTAATGAGTGATTGATTGTAAGGGTCATACACATAACACAACTTGTCATCATTAAAAACAAAAACAGGTGAAAAAAATGGATTCCGATTTTTGGAACGACCACTGAATTGAACTCCATTCCATGCTCCAGACCGATATGTCTTCACTAATCCCTTGAATATAACAAACTGAGGCAACCCATGATTTTCAATTCTATAAGTGAAGTCTCCAGGAGATGGATCATCAGCACTTTTCCACGACACCAAATATCGGTCTAGATCATCGTTTAAGCAGTGTCCCATCTTCATATCTGGTAACCGTGTATCGGATGGATAATCAAAGCTCTGCCAAATCAAATCTCTGCTAATATTGTTGATGATGACAAGGTTTCCAGTGTCTAACATCTGTAAAATGGGACTTTCTGATGCTCTTGATATATTAGTAGACCATATTAGACCCTTCATTTGGCTGTGAAGCACAAGTGTTCCATTGTTGGTGATGGTTAAAACTCCAGTTGAATCTGTAATTGGGTTGTTTCTGTTCGCAACCCACACAGCTATAAGTGGATCATTCTTGTACCATATTCCCAGAAACCTGTTCTTGCTGTTGCCAGGTGAGAAGAAGCCCAGCTCATATATTTGGCCTGAGGAAACTAAAGTCTGCCCATCGCTGATTGATTGGTTTGAAGTTAAAGTGTCGGAGGCAGTGCAGAAGTTGAAGAACATAATGGAACAGATGAATGAGAGAGAACAGAAGAACGGAGAAGCAAGGCCACCCATTTTTTTTATTTTATTTTTATTCACCAAAATGAAAGTAGAGACTTGCTATATATATGCCAAACAGCAGTATGAGTATGTATATGATTTTTGTCAGGTAATGCTGGACATGATGTAAAACTAACATCACTCCTTCAATATATACTAGACTAGATAGAGAGGAAAAATGTCATAATCAGAGGATGTCGGGTGAAATGGGTAAGCACAGGTGCCTCATGTTGAACAGAGTGATTTTTGTAAAATGCACCAGACGTGCCAAGAGTCAATTATCAAGCCTAGGCGACAATGACTCTGCTTGTCTTCATCAGATGCATGTTGTGAAAAGGAAAAAAAAAACACCTTCATCCGATGTAGAAGCTAGGAGAAGAAGGGAGACTGATGATTCTGTATGAAGACGAACTAAAATTAATTTCTATACATGATCGTTTGTTCTTTGTTGCACCAGAGCATAATAGAAGATGTTAAAAAGAGAGGGGAGAGAGAGAGAATTTGATCAAAGAAATTATAGCGTCAACGATTGCGTTTTGGGGTACATTTAAATGCAACCTGTAGGAATATATTAGGGGTGGTAATATTGGACACGACACGACAACACGATTCGAACTCGACACGAATTAAGCGGGTTTGGGTTTGAGGTAAGCCGACACGTTTAATAAATGGGTCGACACGAACACGACACGCAAAAATTGAGTTGGGTTTGGGTTTAAGCTGTCTAACCCGTGACACGATTACGACACGATTATAACACGATTATAACATGAGTTATTCATATATTATGATTTTATATAAACTTATATATACATAGTTATATAGGACACAAGTTATTCATATATACATGGTTTTATATTATAATTGTTTGTAATCTATTTGTTTGTTTATAAGACTGATGTAGCCATAAAACGCAAAGATGAGATTATTATGGTGTCTTCCAAGTTGTTGAATCACCTTAAAAGAGTTTATATATAGATACAAAATTTATAATATAGTTTGATTTTAGGATTTATGTATTGATATGTACTTTATTTTTTATATGATCTATAGAGAGATTTTTAGAGGTGGAGAAACTCATATGATATAAGTTAAACGGATTAAAAAAGTTATTGAATTAGTCGTGTCAATGTTTAGTAAACGGGTTACATGGGTCTACACGATTAACACGTTTAATAAACGGGTTGGGTTAGTGTTGAGGGTCTCTGACACGATTATTAAATGGGTCGAGTTATGGTTGAGCTGTTTAGTATAATACTTATAGATCGATACGACACGAACACGACACAGGAACACGAATTGTCACCCCTAGAATATATATATATATATAGATATAGATATATAGTACTAAACAGATATGCATTGAAAACTATGGGCCCAGTTAGGGTAGATTTAGTGCGGGTAGCTCAGACATAATTTTGGTTGGTAGACCGTACATAGGTAGTCAAGTGTTACACATATTTGAGAAATTAAAGGCTAAAGAGGACTCCAGAGTCACACAGACCTCTTTCCAACAGATGGAATACTAGTCGACTACGTACCAATACAACTTCTTAATACATACTGAAACATTAGTATATTACATTGCATTGATTGAAGCTACTACATTAGTATATTACATTGCATTGATTGAAGCTACTTATATAATAAATACGAAGTTGATAATTGTCATCTGCTTTTTCAAACCAAATCTACCTAAATCTAATTATTTAAAAGGAAAGGAAACATAGAAAGAGGAGGGGGAAGACCACTGGGAAAGAGGATGACTTTCACGTTGACAAACTGTTGTTAGGTAATTAGGATCTTGGTGAAAGGCCTCCCAAAACTTAATATATATATATATATATATATATAGCATAGAAATTCAGATTAAAATTACATTATGTTATTTCTAGCTAGAATCAATCCATGATTAATTCATATATATGTAATGACTATAACAGCTGATTAGGAGACTTGAACAGAGGATTCATTTCATGCGGTTGTTTGCTAATCTCTACACACAAATGTTAATAGTTTGTAAAAGTTGGACACACTTTTGGTGCTTTTTCTTTCGGAAATGGTTACCATCTTTTCTTATTTTATTTTTATTTATTTATATAAGTATTATCGTATGGTGGGGACTTGGGAGTAGAAAAGCAGGTCAAGTTTTGAAAATAAAATTAATGCTTTTTTTTTTTTCCCTTCTAGATGGTTTGCTTTGTCATGGGATTGACTTTACATAAGCTCAATTCTAGACTATTCCTCTGCAGACACCGCAAAACTTACTATACATACCAGATGACTCTTGCATACGTGTCCGTGTCTGTGTGTGGTCCGTGTGGAGAGAAAATTGACAAAAATTACAAATGTCATTCAAACGAGAAGCAATAATCACCCAAAATAAGGTATTTCAAAAAGAAACGAAGTATATAAGTTGGTTAAATTACATTTTCATTCTTGAGCTTTGTCCATATGTCACTTTGACTGTTTCATAATTGCGTATCAACTTTTACACCTTTAAAGTTTGAGATTATACATCACTTTAGTCTCTTGTGTAATTATCAACGGTAAAATTACTTATATCATGCAAATAGTAACAAAAAAAATGCCCAAAATGTCATTCTACAATTAAGGGAAAAAAAAGAGTAAGATTTAACATTAATTTCGTTTTCTCCAAAATTTTCTATTCAACCAAACAAAGCCTAAAATTTGACAAATTTAGAAATGAAAGTGCGAAAAGTCGAACCTTTTGATCAATCATCTTTACCAAAGAGTTGAAGAGGAGAACATGAAACTGTTAAAGAAAAGCTAGTGTAGTGGCCATGAGAGACGAAACAGAGCAGTCTAGGTGAGTGATTAAAAGTTAGGGTTTGGAGCCTAGTATCGACAAGAGAAAGAAATGACGTGATGAAAATGGAAAACATGAAAATGAGAAAAGAGAAAATGGTAGTTTTAAAGAGAGAGAATCTTAGTGATGATTTGGGTTTTGTATCTCTCGAAAAAGCAGCTGAGTTCTGGGAATGAGAAAATCGACTGAGAGAAGAACAGAAGGCTATTATGATTCGGAGGCGACGCCACCATCAACGACGGCGTTGACAACTACACCGGAACAGAATTTAGAGCATCCACAAATTGTTCCCAATCTGACTTCCCCTCATTCGATCCAAAACTTGATAATGTCACCACAGGCGTATTCACCAGGAACAGAAACAATCTCAGCCTCGATGGCTTCGCTGAAGCTCGATACAACCGATCGTATATACTCGTGCATTATGTGGTCGTGATCGTCTTAATTGGTGACTGATATCAACGTGTTGAGATCTTTGCCCAGTAACTGGTACTTGAAACAAACATCAGTGGTGGCTATGAGGATTTTAGAGAATCAAATTAGGGTTTTGAAATTGCAAACTCAAATTAGTGGCTCCAAGAGGTGACTGATTCTTTTTCTTTCGGAAATGGATTACCCTCTTTTCTTATTTTATTTTTATTTATTTATATAAGTATTTTATCATATGGTGGGACTTGGAAGTAGAAAAGCAAGTCAAGTTTTGAAAATAAAATCAATGTTTTTTTTTTCCTTCTTCTAGACGGTTTGCTTTGTCTTGGGATTGACTTTACATAAGCTCAATTCTAGACTATTCCACCGCTAACCTTACTATACATACCACATGACTCATACATACGTGTCTGTGTTTGTGTGCAGAGAGCAAACTAACAAAATTACAAATATCATTCAAACGAGAAGTTGCCAAAAAAAAAAATTCAATCGAGAAGCAATACCCACCCAAAATAAGGTTTCTCAAAAAGAAACCGAGTATATAAGTTGGTTAAAATACATTTTGACACTTGAGGTTTATTCATATATCAATCTGATCTTTTTATGTTTGTATATCAACTTTTATAACTTTGAGGTTTGAAATTATACATTACTTTAGTCTCTTGTGTAATTGTCAACGATCAAATTACTTACATCATGCAAATAGTAGCCAAAAAATGTCCAAAATGTTCTTCTACAATTAAGGAAAAAAAAGAGTAAGATTTAACATTAATTTCGTTTTCTCCAAAATTTTCTATTCAACCAAACAAAGCCCAAAATTTGACAAATTTAAAAACAAAAGTGCAAAAAGTCAAACGTTTTGATCAGTCATCTTTACCAGAGAGTTTAAGAGGAGAACACGAAACTGTTAAAGAAAAGCTAGTGTAATGGCCATGAGAGATAAAACAGAGCAGTCTAGGTGAGTGATTAAAAGTTAGGGTTTGGAGCCCAGATTGGCGAGATGAAGAAAGGATGTAACGAAAATGGAAGACATGAAAATGAGGAGAGAGAAAATGGTAGTTTTAAAGAGAGAGAATCGTAGTGATGATTTGGGTTTTGTATCTTTGGAAAAAGTAGCTGAGTTATGGGAATCAGAAAATCGACTAAAAGAATAAGAGAAGGCTATTATGATTCGATGGCGGCGTTGACGTCTATACCGAAATAGAATTTAGAGCATCCATAAACTGCTCCCGATCTAACTTCCCCTCATTCGATCCAAAAATTAACGATGTCATAGCAGGTGTGTTCACCGAGAACAGAAACAATCTCAGCCTCGATGGCTTCGCCGAAGCCCGATACAACCGATCATACTCGTGTATTATGTGGTCGAGATCGTCTTCATTGGTGACTGATATCAATGAGTCAAGATCTTCGCCCAGTAACTAGTACTTGAAACAAAAATCAGTGGTGGCTATGAGGATTTTGGGGAATCAAATTAGGGTTTTGAAATTGCAAACTCAAATTAGGGCTCTAAGAGGTGACTTTATCAGTGGTGGCTATGGGAATTTTACTATAAATAGTGGCAATTGGGTTGGTCTTTGGCAGAGAGTGGCGGTGGTGTTGGCAGCGAACAGTGGTGGTTGGGTCTAGGTTGGGTCAGAAACGTCGACTTTAACATTGATTACGGCGACAAGTTAGGGTTTTGAAATCAAATTAGGGTTTTGAAATTGCAAACTCAAATTAGGGCTCCAAGAGGTGACTTTCTCAATGATGGCTATGGGGATTTTACTGCAAATGGTAGTAGTTGGGTCGGTCTTTGGCAAAGAATGGCGATGGCGTTGGCGGCAAACGGTGGTGGTTGGGTTGGTCTTCTGTTGTCTAGATGAACAGGATTTGAGATTTTTGTGAAGAAAAAGATGAACAGTAATTTGGTTGTGAGGTAGGAATGGTGGCTCCTGCAGGTTGTGGTGGTGGTGGTGGTGTTTGGGTGATAGCTGTTGTCGCAAGTTGTGGTGGTGGTGGTGTTTGGGTGATGGCCTCTGTCAAAATGTAGGTGATAGAGGGGTATTTGGGAGGCGGAGTAAATATAACTTCGACAAGTATAGTGTATAAGTAGGGTAGTTTAGTCATTTTAGCATATTGTTGACCAAAGTCAACCAAAAACTATTGACAGGGGTGAAAATGAAGATTCGCAAATGTGGTGGGGTCAGGTTAACATATGAACATACCTCAAGGTTTGTATAAATCTAAATTTTAGTATTCAATTAAATTCCAAATGTATTGGAATTAAACAAATTAACTTCTTTTTTTCTTTGAGATTATATTTGCGAAATTGGAATATTTCGATTTCAAAATGAATTGTAATTTTATACTCACCCAACATTATATTTGAAATGGGATCGTTAATTCCTGACCCAAAACTCCAACTCCATACATTCAAACACAGATCCTAAAGATAATTTTAAAAAACAACCGATATGTTGTAAACCTTGGTGGTGCATACTAAGGCCACTACTGGTCTGAATCAGCAAGTTTAAGCTAGTTGACAATGTAGCCTTACATAGATTAAGGGTATTAATTTGACTATTTAATTCAGTTCAGTCAAAATAGAAAAAAAAATTTCTTTGTGAGATGGAAAACTCTGGCCATTCCAAATAATTAATTGAAAATTAAAGAAGTAATATCAAAGGTTAAAGGGTTTGGCTAACTTCCCCTCTTTTATGAGGAGGATAAGCCTCTTCCCATATTTTTTTAGACATGTTTAACCTTATTAGACCCTATTAACTCATAAAAATTATGTACATAAATGTTATTTCAAAAACAAAAAAAAAAACCCTAACCCACCCATCTTTTCTTTTTCTCTCTGGTATCTTCTCTCTCTCTCACTACGAATTGTCACAACCTCTACCCACATTCTCTCTCTCTTTCTCTCATTACCATTGCCACCACCGTCGTGCAGGATCGACTGAACCATTAGGCATTTTAAGCGGTTGTCTAAAGCCCCAGCCAATAGAAGACCTCCAAATTATTTTATTTCCATAATAAGAGTTCCTAAAATTTTTATTTTCTAATATTACTAGACTTCCTAAAAATTTTGTTTCCTTATCGTGATAAGGCTCAACCAATGGTAAAATTTTTATAATAGACCCAAATAATTTAATTCAATTTAAAACTTCTAATTTCTATCATTATCTCAAAACCTTCCTCATTTTTCTCTCTATCACTCCTCATTTAACATTTTTTTTATCAATTGTTGAATATATACTTAATGGATAATTGTAAAAAATTAGGAATTATAAAACTTTCCATCTTCTCCTATTTACTTATATATTTTTTTCTCTATTCCTCATGTTTTCTCTTCTCTCATTACAACAATTTTTTTGCTATAATTAATAATAAAATAACAAGAAATTTAGGTGAAAAATCAATAAATGAACAACTAAGTCATCTAAAAGAATTAATAGAAGATAATACAATAATAAAAAATAAATATATTAGCGACTTAGATTCATAATAATAATAAAATGTGTGATAAGAAAATTCTTTGTGAATAAGATAAAAAAAGAATGAAAGCAAGTGAACTAAGTAAAAAAAATGAAGATTTTATTTAAAAATCATATTCTATTCTCACAAATATCTATGCACCGAAAAAATATCATTAAAAATTAAAAGATTTATTAGTAAAAAATGGTCCAATTAAATATAATATTTTCAAATAAAAATAATATTTATATAAACATTATTAACTAATATTTGATATTAAAATTTTACATGTTAAAAGGGCCACTCTTATATTTTTTACCTAAGGCCTCAAATTTTGTTGAGCCGCCCCTACCATCGTGAACCTGTTGCCGCCACCGCCACCTCCATGCTCTAACCCTGAACCTCATTGTCATCACGTCGGAATCCATGGCTACATGATGTAGTTCGGCCGGAATCCATGGTGGTCAATTTTAATGTGCTTGTCAGAATCCATGGTGGTCAATCTTACTTTGCCTGCCAGAATCCATAGATACAAGATGAAATCTAGTCGGAATCCATAGATTTTGTGGTCGTCCATCATAGATTCTGACCAAAATACATTTGAAAAATGAATGATGAAGTAGAGATGGAAAAATAATTAATTAATTATAAAATGACAGAAGTAGCCTTCATTTAAAATGCTAAACAACTAAAGTAAAGGACTTTTATTGTCTAAAAAAATGGGGACAAAGCTTATCCTCCCCATAAAAGAGGGGAGGTTAGCTTTCCCCAAAGTTAAATGGATACAAGTATTTAAAGCAAATTTTGGTTCCATATCTGCCACTCTAAAGATGCCCAAAAGAAAACCCTTCCAAATGGCGGGCACACCTTGACTTCAATTTTATTTGGGCTCCAACATCTTCCAACAGGCCAACCCATCTCCTTTGTTAATGGACCACTAGACGTCTTTCTACTAACCTTGAATGGGACTCTTGGCACATCTGGCTTCTCAAAGACATCAATGTAAACTTTTGTGGTCTTATCTAGTTTCTTTGTTTTAAGGATGACCATGGATCGGATCGGATTAGTCCGTGATCTATAGATTGGAAAAAACTTAATTCGACCTAGTCCGTAAAATATTAAATTGGATCAGATCGATTTTACAAATTGGACTTGTTCTAAACAGTTCAACATTATTTTTTTAGAAAAATTACACTGACCTCCCCTGTAAATAGGCTAAATAACAAGGACCTCCCCTGTGTTTTCAAAAATAACATTGGACTCGTTTGTCAGCGTACTTTTTGTAACACTGACCTCCGCTGTAAATAGGCTAAATAGCAAGGACCTCCCCTGTGTTTTCAAAAATAACATTGGACTCGTTTGTCAGCGTACTTTTTGTAACACTGACCTCCCTTGTCAACTTTTCAGGTAAGAAAATTGTTGATGTCATGGTATATAGCATCTGAAAATCCCAAATTGCCCTTAGAACATTTGAAAGGACTAAAATACCCTCATTTGACATTACATTTGTGGACAATGTTTCTCTTTCCTCAGTTTATACACCAACGCTGTCTTTTGACATTACAACTCTCTCTCTCACTACAACAGAAGGTGGATATTGTATAAATCTAAAAATTAAAGTAATTCAATACTCCCAAATTATGTCGGAATTGTTCCACCGATATAAGTGACTAGCTCGCAACAATTGCTGACAGTGTGGCTATGACAAACATTGCCCAATATACTGTAGTAAGTACAAACCTATAAAACCCATCGACATGGTTATTTGGATTATTGATCGGGTATGTTGTTTGCCTTTCATTTGGATTCACGGATAATGTACAATTGACTACGACAATTGTGTAGACGTGTACATAGCCCCAATCGGGAAACATTTTGCTAGCCTTAGCTTTGATTAACGACCCGTTGTTGGAGATCCACTCACATTTGTACCACGGATGGCCAAAGACATGAATGACTTCTCACCATCATCACTCCCAACTCCGACTGAGGCACCACCATCGTCACTAGTGATTTCTTCCATCCTTCTATTCGCAATTTTCATTCCTAGTCACAAACTCAAAAACCCTTTGTCTCATTCATCTTCTTCCAATAATTCCAAAATTGATGAATCTATATTGTGACCTAATTTTCTCTTCCCTTTTCACTTTATCACATTCACAACCCTCTTACTTAGACGCCTAGAACTTCTTGTCGAATCTCCATTTTTGACTCAACTTGTACACCCTCGATTACAAAGCCAAACTCTCCCGAAACCCTAATCGTTGTCTCGTCGGGCTTCGAGGCAAGCTTCAGTGGTGGTGTCGTAACTACTGTTGGGCATAGAGAGAGAAAGTCATTTTCTTCTATCTAGCTCCATTTTTGTTCGCTTCTTTCTCTTTTCTTTGTGCTTGTGCCCTGTATTGGTTCTTATATATATATATCTTCTCTGTGTTTGTGCCTTATATTGGTTCTTATATATATACAAATATATAGACACACATTAATTAGTATTTTAGAGAACCAAAACTTGTAAGCTTGTGGAAGGGTATTTTTGTATTTTTACATAATAGAATTTTTTACATTAAAAATTAATAAAATGTAGATGGGTAAAGTTGTCATTTCATCATTTTCGTCATCCGACAACATCGACAAGGGAGGTTAGTGTTATTTTTGAAAACACGGGGGATATCTGTTATTTTGCCAGGAGATGTCAGTGTAATTTTCCCTTTGTTTTTAACCATGATCTAATCTCTAATTTAGAATGATTAAGTACTAAGCAGTAGCGAATTTCAAATTCTGGTATTGAATTTAACACATTTGAATCTCTTGTTAATGACATTCCAGCACTTGAACCACTATACTAGTCCAAAGTTCAAACATATACTTTTTTTTTTTATAAATAAAAATTTCCATAATAGATCATTAGCACAATTTCAAAATTCAGAATAAGTTACCACCATTGTTTCATTGAGTTGCGGGTGATATGGTGCATAAATGAACATTCTCTATCAAATCAGAATCAATCATAGCCTATATCATCAAGATGTCTCCAAATTCAAGTCAGTAACTTTCCAGTAACACCAGCACTAATTGTCTAATAATAACCCCTAAAGACATTGTAAAAGTTATTATTATTATTATTATTATTATCATTATGATATATATATATATATATATACACTACTATTAAAAGTACAAAGGATTTTTTTAGTTTCAGTACACTATTTTTTTATTTTTAAATTAGAAAAATAGAGTTATAACTTATACAAAACCCTTTTTTAGTGTCACTACATTATTTATTTATTTTTAAATAGAAAATATAGTTATAACCTAAAAAAACCCAAATACAGATACACCCCCATGAGCTTTGGGAATATTGTTAATCAATTCCATAATGAGTACTGTTTTACCCACTCTAGCTCCCCCCAAACAATCCAATTTTTCCTCCGCGTCGATAACGAGCTAAAAGATCTACTACTTTAATTCCTCTTTAAAAAATAGATAATTTTGTATCTAATTGCATAAAGGCAGGGCAATCAAATCCCATCAACAGGCATTCCAATTCGATTTCCTCTTAACTCACATAAACTCTCATGTGAGTTTTTTTTCTTTTTCTCTCTTTTTTTTTATTATTTGTTTTCAATAATTTTTTCCACAAGTAGGCTTTTTTATTGTATGTTTGTTCATGTGATTAGATGCTCCTATTTATTATCGATTTCTGTCTTTTCTCGCTATTTAATTATTGCAAATCTTTTCTTTTTCTCTTTTTTTATTTGTTTCTTTAATTTCTTTCCCAAGTAGACTTTTTATTGTATGTTTGTTCATGTGATTAGATGTATAAACAAAGAGAAAAAAAAATTGAAATAAAAAAAATTAAGAGAGATGCAATCCCAATAATTCCTTAGAGTAGGTCGATTACTTGATTCCACTTTGATAGGAGTCCAAAGAAGAGATGCAAGATGTTAGATGAACTTGCATAAACCACGTATGTAGAAAACAACAAAAAATTAATATTTTTGTATTATTAGAATTATTATAAAACTAAATGATCAAAATTTTAAATTATAAATTCAAAATTTCAAGTTGATTGTATAAATATATAAGTAATTATGTAATCATTTTTTCGCACTCAATCAGTAATTGGGTTGAATATTTGCTTTCAATTTGAAATTAGAGTTTTTTAATTAGGGTTGTTGTTTATAAATATATATATGACCTGAAATTTAAAACATAATTTTCATGTATGAAATTTAGGGGTTTTTAGGGTTTTCAATTTGGAATTAGGGTTTTTCAATTAGGGTTGTTTGGTTATATATATATAGATATATATGTATATGATCTTAAATTTGGGTATTGAAATTAATGAATAAATACATATACATACATATATATATATATATATATATATATATATATATAAATCTGTGTGTGTGTATGTGATCTTTTATAGCTAATTTTTCTTTTAGTTGTCAAGAAAAGTGGGAAAAAATAAAAGAAAAACAAATAAGTTTCAAATCAAATGTTTATTGGTCTTGGCTTTTAGGATATGAAAATCTAACCCATTTAAGGCGTCTAATATCTGATGATGCTCGGCAAGTAAAGATTTGTGTTATTTTGGGTTGCAAATTATGGTCTCATTAATCAAACAAAACATATTGCTACTTTCACTAAAACTTAAATAAATAAACTTAAGCCACATGCAAATTAAACTAATTAAAACATAATTTTCATGCATGTAATTTAGGAGTTTTTAGGATTTTCAATTTGGTATTAGGGTTGTTTGGTTATATATATATATATATATATATATATATATATATATATATATATATGATCTAAAATTTGGGTATTGAAATTAATGAATAAATGGATATATATCTATCTATACTACTATTAAAAGGGTTTTTTAAGTTTGAGTACACTTTTTTTTTATTAAAAAAATAGACACATAAATTATATAAGCACACATTTTTTCTCTCTTCTTTTTTTTCCTTTTTAATATATATAAAGAAAGTTACCAATTGTATTAGAATTCTTTTTTTATTGGATTTCTTACTCTTAACAACACATTTTATTTGAAGTATAAGAATTATATTAAAATAAAATCAGATTGGTAAAATAATAAAAAAAGAGTTTAATATATATATATAAAAAAATGTAAAAAAAAAAAATTACCAAACAAATTCTATATCTATCTATTCTATACTGCTATACTATTAAAAGTACAAAGAGTTTTTTTAAGTTTCAGTATACTTTTTTTTTATTAAAAAAATAGACAAATTATATAAGCACACGCTTTTTCTTTTTACCTCTTTAATATATATAAAGAAAGTTACTAATTGTATTAGAATTCTTTTTTTATTGGATTTCTCACTCTTAACAACACATTTTATTGGAAGTATGAGATTTATATTAAAATAAAATCAAGTTGGCAAAAGAAAAAAAGAGTTTAATATATATATATATATATATATATATATAGTAACTAATTGTATTAGAATTATTTTTTTATTGGATTTCTCACTCTTAACAACACATTTTATTGGAAGTATGAGAATAATATATATAAAGAAAGTTGCCAATTGTATTATATTAGAATTTTTTTTATTGGATTTCTCATTCTTAACAACACATTTTATTGGAAGTATGAGAATTATTTTGAAATAAAATCATATTGGTAAAATAAAAATAAAATAAAAAGAGTTTAATATAAATATAAAAAATTACCAAACAAAAATAACTACTAATTCTATTTTCTTCTATTAAATAAACTACTAATAAATCATTTAGTTATATTAAAATTCTTTCGCTAATAGGCTCCTAAAAATTATCAACTGTTAATATGCTCTTAAACTCTATCAATTATCCAAAATAATGATCAAATATATAAATCATTTGTGGATAACATGAATTTATACCGAGAAGAGTACAAAGGAATTGAAGAGGTCTATCATAAGGTAAAATTCTATTATGCTTTATTTTTAAGTTAAATGTTATGAGTTGTACTTGATATTAGATAGTCTTTTTGGTAAATTCTTTCTAATTTGTTGAAGAATATGTGTTGAAGATGGTATTTGTCACTATAACAAAAAAGAAAAATAAAAATAGAGTTAGTGTTTAATGAAAGAATTTTGTTTATCATATTGCATAAAAAAAAGGAAAAAAAAATAGTGAAATCTGATGCTTCAAGTCAACAATTATTTTTGTTGCTCTTTTAATTGGTATAAGATCTTAATTTTTATTTTGTGGATATATTTTTTTTGGTAGATTAATCGGTGAGAATAGCATACACTCAGGTTAGAGTTCTGTGGTGATTAATTATTTTTGAAGCTCTTTGTTTCATTTTCAAAGAGTTCGTGTTTAACCTAAACTAGACATTTTCTGGTCATATATCCCAGCATGAGAATAGACTATTCACGACTATCCCACATCAGTTGAAAACTTGAAACACTTGAGTTTCATGTCAGTATAATATTATTTCAATTACTATAATATATGTATATATGTGTATAGTCAAAATAGTGATTATTTCAAAATAGTGAGAATAGACTATTCGGGACTAATGAAACATTTGAGTTTCATGTCAGTATAATATTATTTCAATTACTACAATATATATGTATTTGAAAACTTGAAACACTTGAGTTTCATGTCAGTATATATATATATATATATATATATATATATATTTGTGTGTGTGTGTACGTGTATAGTCAAAATAGTGAAAGGTTGGAACTTTGATCAATGGATACTACTACTAGAAAAATAGAAAAGTGTTGTCTTATATACAATTTACCTATTTATTTATTATGATTGCCGGAGATTGCATAATAACAAACTTAGCAAACTATCTGGCACAATACCAGCTAGGGTCATTCAACTTATTTCTGTGTGTTATTAATACTATTATTTTAGTTATTAATTGCTTGTAATATAAGTACTGAAAATATTGTCAATCATTAGTCATTTTTCTAATTTTTTGACTTCTTGTAATATGGTGATAATGATATATTCAATATTTATATGTTTTTTATTCCAATAGATTAAAAGCCATAAAATCATTAAAGAATAAGGGATTACATCATAATATAAAAAATTATAATGTAAGAGGAAGCATATGCAAATTAAAAATTCTCTACTCGTAATTATATCTGTTATTAAACCTACCGTCTTCACAATCATTGATCCTACTGTCTTCATAAACATCATACCTCAATGACAAGTAACCAAAAAAATGAATGAAAGGACTTTGAAGCCCTCACCACAAACGGCTATTGCATAAACATGAGATGGTAGTATGGATTTTTCTGAACTGCATAAAAACTTATGTCTTCATGTAGGAAGAATACCCCAATAGCTCTCGTGGCCACTGTGCATGAGGGTAGTGCAATAACCCTTCCTACAGCACAAGAAAGGGTAAATTATCTAGATACATCAATATCTTTTATATTTTATATTTTTTGGATACTTGATAGTACAAAATATATACCTATATTAAATCTTTTATCTATTCATAAAAGATTTGTAATCATTTGTACTGCTATTAAAAGTACATAGAGTTTCTAATTTTTTTTAAAATTTTCATAATGCTCTTTTAGTTTTTATAATATTATTGATTAAATGCACATAGAGTTTTCATACATTTTTATATTTTCATGATATTATTTAAATATAAATGATTTTAAACTCAAACTTCATCCCTTTCTACCTAATATATTTTGGTAGCATTGCGAAAAACAAATTAATAGGAATGCAATTCAAAAAAATCATAAATCAATTCAATGCAATATTTTGGCAGCATTACAAAAAACAAATGAATTTGTACTATAAGAGGAGCAACCTACAAAACCTAATTAACATCAGTTCCATAAATTAAATGAAAGAAAAATATATATCTTCAACGACATTTGTGAATGGATTTGGTAGTTTGATTTTTTCTTTAGCATTTTTTTTTTATTGTTCTAATTTGCTTATATAATTTATTTATTTTTTATAATATTTTTTAGGGTGTGCATAAGGAATGCAATATGTTTTTTGGCAAGTCAAACCCATGAGTAACGAAAATTATAATTTATTTTCATTGCTTACAAAAAAAAAAATGATTCAATATAGGGAAAACTACACTTAAATAAAGTTAGAATGTCTAAATTACAAAGTGGTCTATTTTAAAAGTTTATTTTTCACTTTGCTTGAATTAAATAAAATTATTACATATGCATTGAAATTATTATTCAAGTTCAAAATGTCCTTCAATCTCTTATTTCAAACCACACTAAACTCTGTTTGGTTCCTATGCGACTGAAGGAGCGTTGTCTGTGACTAAAAAAAATCTAACAGATCATTGTCTTTTCATTTCACTGAAAAAAAATTAAATTCATTGCAAAGTACCACTGCCTGATAAATTATTTGTCATTGATTATCTTTCATCACAAAAATATGGTCTCTTATTTTACTTTAGTGAACTGCTTTTTTTACTTTTCAAAAAAAAAAATAGTGAACTAATTTTTGAATTGTATGGCAAATTCATGTGCTAATGGTTCTTAATTTTGAGATTTTTTAAATGTGATGAACAGTTTCACTAATCAATTTTTTAAGTTGTCATTATCAACTATCTAATTCATATTTGCTTGTTTAAATATGTTCTTATTAATTTGATTTAGTGAACAGACATATTCTATGTAAAATGACTCATAATTTATTTGTTAATAAAACTCAAATTTTGTTTGCATTTGCCAACGTACTTGAAATTTATAGAAGTTTACTAATGAAATTTAAATTTTCCTTATCTTTGTGCCTCATGTTTTAATATAATATCTCTTCCCGATGCTCATATTTTTTTAGGCATACTAGACCAAAAATTTACTCAAGCACATATGAAAAATATACTTCATTCCCACCCAAATATAGTTGATGTGTTGTGAAACTTGCGATACCACAAATGTATCCACTTACATTAATCTAAGAGGGAAAGAAGTTGGTTGTCATTCAGGGTCATATCACACGATCTAATTTTGACTACTTTACAACATAATAACATGTTTACAAGTGCTTGTATTTTGCTTTACATTATGGCTTGTTCACTTTTACTGGATTACTTTTATATATTCCTGCAATTTTTCAGAAACCAAACGATGTTTCAGATATTTTTTTAATTTCTTGAGTGAAGGAATTATTTGATTTAAGAAGGATAATTTGATATTTTGGAATATGACATTAAAGGATATTTTGAACCTGAATAATAATTTTCAATGCATATGTAATTATTTTGCTTAATTCAATAAAAATGAAAAATAAACTTTTAAAATAGATCACTTTGTAATTTAGGCCTCTTAATTTTATTTAAGTGTAGTTTTCTCTTCAATATATTGTAATTTATTTTCATTACTTACAAAGACATGATTCAATATCAGGAGTATATTTGTCTTCTCAAATTTTTTTATTTATTTTGTGCTATTACTTCAAAGTTAAAATCTACACGTAGTAATGATTGTCAAGTCTACACCATATCCCAAGATGTAATAAGGAAATGTCACCAAAAACAGTGACTAAAGTAAGTGTTGATTGATGTTAAATTGATATATTTAGGTAGTAAATATATCAATTTAAGCTATATTTTATCTATTGGTGCAAATACAAATTTAAGCAATATATTTAAAATTTATTTATTTTATTGATTTGATAGCCCTTAACATTGTATTGTTATATTCATTTCTTTTTTAGTGTTTTATTCCTATCTTGATCATTTTTAATCAATTACATCTCCCCCTTTTGTTTCAATTTAATTTTTTTTCTTTTGATTTTTGATTTTTACTATTGAAAACAATGTGTAGAAAATTTGGCCTTTAATTAATAAAAATAAATTAACAATGGAGACACTTTCCCGCACTTTAGTTTAAGAAAAATCATTTTATAATTGTTTTTCTTTTTCAATTCAAATGGGTAAATATTCTTTTAACCATGTTGAGGATGTTTGACTCATTAGATTTTTCATTTTATTCATGTGAGAATAATTGTCTTCATCAAAATTTTGTTTTAGTCCTTGATATGATACTCTAAAATTGTTATAAATATGTAAAGAAAATTTAATTAAAGTTTCAAGTTGACATTTAACCACATGCATGGCATGTACTTTTTTACTAGTATGTGTGTGTGTGTGTGTATATATATATATATATATATATATATATATATATAAATATGAAATATATTTAACGGATTATATCGAATTTCTACACTCCAATTCGTAATTCGATCTTAATTTATGAATTGTCACCAATCTGTTGGTTTAAAAAATCGATTTTATCCACACGAATTGAGGAATTATTTAAACACCTCATACATTGTTTTGTCAAGGAAACAAAAATATATAGTAATTGGCTCTTCATCTGAACCTTCTAGAGGAGAGGGAAGAAGAAATTGTCTTTTTGTAGGACAAATTATTTTTTAGGCAAATTACATTTTGACCCTCTGAGATTTGTTCATACATTAACCTGATCCCTCACATTTGTGAATCTTAATTTTCATCCTCTGTCAGCAATTTTTGGTTGACTTTGGTCAACAACATGCTAAAATGACTAAACTATCATACTTACTCTCTGCCAAAGACCACAGCTGACACCATTGGAGCCCTAATTTGAGTTTGCAATTTCAACCACCACTTATGGCCAAAACACTCAAACCGCTAACCGAGAACCACCATCAAGCTCCACCACCAACTCCACCATTTAACTTAGCCACGACACCACTGTTACCCTTGACAAACCCAATCGAGTACCACCTCAACAGCTTCTACCCAAAACCCACCATGGCAGCCACCATCGTGCACAACCCTAGCTGTCATGACCACCACAACTGATACCATTGGAACCCTAATTTGAGTTTGCAATTTCAATCACTACTTCAACCACCACCGATGGCCGGAACACTCAAACAGCCAACCTAGAACCACCATCAAGCTCCACCACTCAACCCAGCCACAACACCACTGCCACCCTCAACAAATCCAGTCGAGCACCACCTCAACAGCCTCTACCCGAAACAGCTAAACTGAAACCTACTATGACAGCCACCATTGTGCACAACCCCAACTGTCATGGCCACCATCTAATTTGTGTTTGCAATTTCAAAACCAAAGACCAACCAACTACCACCATTTACAGTAAAATCCCCATAACCACCATTAACACCATTCGAGCCCTAATTTGAGTTTACAATTTCAAAACCAAAAACCAACCCAATTGCCACCATTTGCAATAAAATCCCCATAGCCACCATTAACACCATTGGAGCCCTAATTTGAGTTTGCAATTTCTTTAATTTGATTTCAAAACCCTAACTTGGCAACGGAATTGGATGATTACTCGTCTCCTCTAGCGAGTTTTCTGTGACTAACCTTGTGACCGCCTAGGGCTTGGTAGGAACCGAAGGCCTTGTTGTAAATGGAACACTTGTAAATGAGAGCCTTCAAATCAGATATTGTCGGCTTTGGTGGCGGTGGTGAGGAGTGGTCGCGAATTGAAATGGTGGAGGAGAAGGAGGTGCCGCCGCGAGCAAGCAAGCATGATGAGGCAAAGAGCGAGGTACTCCTCTTACTCGATGCCCACTAATTAGTATCCAACAACCAATATGATTACAGTTTCGTTGGTTGTTTAAGATCTTGGTGATGTTGGGGTTGTGGTGACGGGACTTAGATGGTGAAGATGTTATTGACTGTGTACCAATATTGGGTTATATAGAGGCTTGGTAAAGAATGGACCATTCAAGATACACGTATAAATTGTAGAAGGGCATTTTGGCCATTTTTTGGCTACTGTTTGCATGATGTAAACAATCTGACAGTTGACAATGACACGAAGGACTAAAGAGATTTATAATTTCAAACTTAAGGGGTGTAAAAGTCAATACGCAAATGTGGGGGGGATCAGATTGATGTATTGACATACCTTAGGGGGTCAAAATGTAATTTGCCCTTTTTTTTTTTTTAGATTTCAAAGTAAAATTGGCGTATTAGAAAAAATAGAAGACGGATCTAGTGGGGACTAAAGAAGAAAATAGTGTGCTTGGCTTATATGCATTTGACAGCGATAGTAGTGCTTGTAATAACGTTCTTTAACTACAATCAAATGATTTTGGTTGCGAATATATTAGATATTCCTAGTCTCTTAAGAGATTAAAATTAATAAGATAACTAACGAGAGAGCATCATTGCTATAGAAAAATCTTATCATTATATGATCCTTGGAGAAATTATTAATTATTATTGGAATTCTATGTATTAAAGAATTTCATCACTAGTAAGACTTCATTTTTTATGATTTCTTATAATAATGGGAAATGGTGTTTGGCCCTGTTTGGTAACACTTCCGATTTTAGATTTCAGTTTTTATTTTTATTTTTTTTAAAGTCACATCAGAAATCGTGTTTGGTAATACAGTTTTCATTTCTAAAAAAATGAAAGTGATGTCAAAATTTTGACAATCCATAGGCATAATTTGACAGCTTAATAACGAAACTTTTAGATTTCATTTTTCAGTTCAAGTTTTCATTTATGATTTTTTTATGAAATATAATAAATAAAAAAATTTCTTGCTCAAAAATATAATATAATACAATAAATTAAAATTTTATAAAAACCAAGAATAAAAAAATTAGAAAATATGATAAATAAAAAATTGGTTACTCAAAAAATATAAATATAACCAAGTAAAATACAATAAATAAAAAACTTATAAATAAAAATAAATTTAATATAATGTAAATAAAATACAATAAATACAAAATTATAAGTCAATAAGAATACCTATCTTTTATAAAATACAATAAATAAAAAATATAATAAGATATATATATAATAATAATAATAATAAATAAATAAATATAATATATATAAAGATATATATAAGAAGAAAATACAATAAAATAAGAGCTATATATAAATACAATTGTATATAATATAAAAATATAATATAATAAATACAAAATTATAAGTCAATAAGAATAAAAAACTTTTATAAAATACAATAAATATAAATATATATAATAATAAAAACAAATATATATATATATAAAGAGATATAGAAGAAGAAAATACAATAAAATAAGAGTTATATATAAATAAAATTATATATAATATAAAATTATAAAAGGAAATAAAACAAGTATATATAATAATATATGACAATTACCAAAAACATGTAAATAGTTAGAATTTATGACAATTACCAAAAACATGCAAATACTTAAAAATAAATTTTTAATTAAAATAAGGTCCTAACAAATATAATTTCAAAGGAAGGAATATATATAAAATATGTAATATCACATTTATGTTCACGAAAATAAGTTGGAATCATATTACTCAAACACAATTTTTAGTCAGAGAAATTAATTTTGAGTTAACAAATATATTTTTAGATTTGTATTTTTAAAATTTCAACAACATATGACGTTACTAAACGTATTTTGCTTTTGACAAAAATGACAGCACATCAGGTCTTTACCTTTCACTTTTCAGAAATCAAAAAATAGAAACAACTCCTAAATAGTGAAATTTTTACATTTAAGGAATTTCCAAAATATTGCAGAACTCCTCGTGCTCCTTATACTATTATTTGTACAAAATAATGAAACAAATCTAACATTGTACAATGCAATACAGTTTAATTCTTTTAAAGGTATTTATATAAATTTATCTGAGATTTGCTGCTAATCATGTAGCCGTGTTACAAATTCAAACCAAGAAATTGAACCAGGGTGATCACCCATCACATCGGTGCTTCTGGCTTGTCTTCATTCAATTGCCTCGTAAGACTGCCGTTCGCGGAACGTGTCTAAAGTCTAAATCAAGGCCCAATTTTCCCCCATATAGAATATGCCTTGTTAGTTAATTAGATTTTTCTTTGCCGTGATGGACTGAGTTCATAATACAGCTTGCCCGGACCAGCCGGTGTTTGGTCGGGCCGGCGTGATGAATCATCCTTGTTTGAAAATAAAACAATTGAACAATAAATAATTTTGATGGTGTAGAAGAATATTAAATTTAATTGATATTTGTGAACATATATAAAAACCTATAAAAGCATAGGCTAACTAAACTTAAAAGATAATAAATCTTTTTATTTGATAATTTAGGAAAAGATGTAAAAAATCTTTGTGATTTAGAAAAAAATATATAATCTAATAAGAAATATATAATCTAACAATAACTTATAAGTAAAACAACATTAAAATGAATGACCTTTAACAAAAATTCCAAGTTTTCAACAGGTAAA
Source organism: Cornus controversa (assembly GCA_026545225.1). Lineage (NCBI taxonomy): Eukaryota > Viridiplantae > Streptophyta > Magnoliopsida > Cornales > Cornaceae > Cornus > Cornus controversa. Next base: position 69,345,095 of record CM048847.1, read on the forward strand.
AAAAGAAGCCTATTATGAGTATTAATCGTTAGACCGTTTTTAATTAGAAAGAAGTTTCAGTGGTTAAAACAAGTTTGTAAAACTGCAACTAAAAATGTATCATCATCGTGTTCTTTCAGACTTTTGGTGGTCCAAACAGGTTATATAGGTTTTGAGAATCAATTATACGATTGTGATACTCCTTAGGTTTTATTTATTATATAATATAATTCCCAAATTTTTAGTAATTTTTTTTTTCTTTTTTAACTTTTTATTGCTCTTAAATGATTTATTTTTTCACATCAAAGGTAAAAAAAATTGATTTACATAAAAATTATAGAGATTTGATTAATGTGAATTATACGAACAATAAAAAAGTCTTTCTTTACAATTTTTTCTTTATGCGTCAACTTATATTGAATGGTTTCCTTGAGAAATTTGAATACCAAAAAATAGTGAATCCTTGAATCTTTTCCAAGAGAAACGTGAATGGAAGCACAATATCCTTTCTTCACTTTCTCCTATGCTGCTGTAATCTACATCTTGTTCTTTTTGGAATTCTCCATTGCATCCAATCCCATAACTCTAAACCAACCCATCAGTGATGGACAGGCTTTAATTTCCACAGGCCAAAGATTTGAACTTGGCTTCTTCTCTCCAGGCAGGTCCAAGAATAGGTACCTAGCAATATGGTACAAGAAAACTCCAGGTACTATTGTTTGGGTTGCAAACAAGGACAACCCAATTCCAGATTCAGATGGAGTATTAATCATCACCAAAAATGGAACACTTGTTCTCTTAAACCAAACAAGGAGTGTTATCTGGTCTTCCAATTCATCAAGAGCAGCAGCAGCAGAAAATCCAGTGGCACAGCTCTTAGAATCTGGGAACCTTCTTGTTATTGACAACACAAACTCAAGCTCAAGCTCAATTTCTCAAAACTATCTTTGGCAGAGCTTTGATTACCCGGGCAATACACTAATACAGGGTATGAAGATGGGATTAAACTGGTACACTGGCCTAGACCAATACTTGACTTCGTGGAAAACCACCGATGACCCATCAACTGGAGACTCTACCTTCAAACTTCACAATAACGGCGGCTTGCCTCAAATGGTTCTCAGCGTGGGTATGATGAAAAAGTTCCAGACTGGGCCATGGAATGGACTTCGATTTAGTGGTCTTCCTTCGGTCACTTTTCCAGTTGTTTCACTGGTTGCTAATGAGGACCAGTTTTATAATTTTTATTATCATTACAACGACTCTATTGCTACAAGATTAGTGGTGAATGGATCAGGCTCGCTCCATCTATATATACTTGGAGAAAAGAGCACAGAATGGGTTCTCATGTATTCTGTACCAAACAATCCGTGTGACAATTATGGACAGTGTGGTTCTAACAGTATTTGCAGACTTAATAGAGCTTCAATCTGCTACTGTTTGAAGGGATTTGTTCCTAATTCACAAGAAAAATGGGACATGCTTGATTGGTCCAATGGATGCACAAGGAGAACAAGGTTGAATTGCCAAAGAGGAGAGGGATTTGTCAAGGTTGTGGGGGTAAACTTGCCTGATTTTCTTGTGTTTTCGTTAAACATGAGCATGAGTGACAGCGAATGCAGAGCAGAGTGCCTGAAGAACTGTTCTTGTACCGCTTATGCTAATCCCAACATTAGTGCAGGGGGCAGTGGCTGTTTGATGTGGTTCAAGGATCTTATTGATATTAGAGAGATGAGTGAAGAAGATAGAGAACAAACCATCTATATACGGTTAGCAGCCTCAGAACTAGGCAAGTGTACTTCATATTCTGTAGTGTTTTTGACAATAAATTAGCTACATAGTGTCAATGATCTTTATCTATGATTCTATATAAAGGTCCTGTTCTGAACAAAGTACTTGTATTTTCTTGATTTTGTGTTCTAGATTCTCTTCGTCATTTGAGTTGGAAGAAAAGGTGAATGATAATCATCATGTTACCAACGATTTCTGGAATGCTTGTACTGGCTTCAGTGTTATGGTTTATCATCTGGAGGAGGAGAAAAGAGAGAATAGGTGAGCACATATGTATGTAGTCCACCTTTGCTTTGCTGGTAATATATAGGAAAAAGTTTGCATAATATTGTATCCAAATACAGCTTGTAAAATGACTATTGTCCCATTTTAGGCGAAGAGTGGGAGTTACCTTTATTTGATTTTGCTACCATTGCTGCCGCAACAAACAACTTCTGTCACACAAACATGCTTGGAGCAGGTGGCTTTGGTCCGGTTCACAAGGTAAACTGTGCAATGTTTTAAGTATTTTAATTGTTTGATAAAAAGTCCATGGCAGCATTAAGCATCTTGCTAATCCAAACACTAAATTCATATTGTATATATAACAATATGCAGGGGAATCTTCCAACAGGACAAGAAATAGCAGTGAAGAGGCTTTCAAAGACCTCAGGGCAAGGTCTTGAAGAGTTTAAGAATGAAGTTGGTTTGATTGCCAAACTTCAACATAAAAACCTTGTCAGGCTATTGGGCTGTTGTGTTCAAAGGGAAGAACGGATGTTAATCTATGAGTACATGGCCAACAAAAGCCTCGACTATTTTATATTTGGTAAAAGCCTAGCTAGTAACCTTTCATTAGCTGGTTAGATCATGAACAAAATATTTTTCCCAATTGTGTGAAATGAAATAATTATACATGCTTGTATATATGTAGATTCATCGATTTTAGGGTGAAGTAGATTTAATCTTGAGATTCATTCATTAAGAGTGAATATGAATGGTGCAGATGACAGTAGCAGCAATGTGTTGCCTTGGCAAAAGCGCTTCGACATTATTATGGGGATTGCACGAGGACTTCTCTATCTCCACCAAGATTCTAGACTAAAAATTATCCATAGGGATCTCAAAACAAGCAATATCTTACTAGACAGCAATATGATACCTAAAATTTCAGATTTCGGGTTAGCAAGAATTTTTGGAGGGGATCAAAGTTGTGCAATTACAAAGCGAGTCATTGGAACATAGTAAGTTCTGTAATATTTAATCTGAGAGTGAAACCTATTTTTAACTGAGAACTTATGTTTTAGGTGTAATGCAGTGGCTATATGTCGCCAGAGTACGCGCTTGATGGGATATTTTCAATTAAATCTGACATCTTTAGCTTCGGGGTAATGCTGCTAGAGATAGTGAGTGGCAAAAAGAACAGACGGTTTTCTCATCCAGATCACCGTCATAACCTTCTGGGGCATGTGAGTACTCCTCTCTCTCTCTCTCTCTCTCTCTGATGAATAAAATTTATCTGATGACTAAAATTGTGATTTTACAACTGATTCAGGCATGGTTACTGTGGAATGAAGACAAGGCCTTACAAGTAATGGATACATCTTTAAGGGATTCATTTGTTGAATCTGAAGTACTAAGTTGTGTTCAAGTGGGTCTACTATGTGTTCAAAAACTCCCAGAAGATAGGCCAGCAATGTCATCAGTGATATTTATGTTGGGTAATGAAGGGTTGTGTTTACCTCAGCCTAAACAACCTGGTTTCTTCACAGAAAGAGATCCCATTGATACAAATACAGATACATACAAGGAAGAATGCCAATCAAATAATGTAGTAAGTATAACAATGTTAGATGGTAGATAGAAGTTTTATACATGTTGCAGTAATTAAGTGAATGTTGGTATATATCATCTAGATACACTTCGTAATTTCTAAATTTTAGGAAATTGAAATATACTTGTATTAATCTACTTAACATTATGGTAGTCTTTGTCAGGGCTCTGATTCACACCCGCATAAAATTTCATTATTTTTATTAGTTTTAGCAAGGTTTTGTGGGAAATGGATTATTCTAAAAAGAATTCCAGTAACCATACAGCAAATGAACTCTGTAAATAGAATCCAAATATTATTTTCTGTCTTTTTTTTCATCATACTGATCAAATTATTTTCTGTCTTGTCACTTTTTACAGCATTTTTGCTCCTACATCGATTTCTAAATGACAGTTGAACATTAGAAGGGCCCCTAGGCTTCCTTGTTTATAACTCTTTTAAGTTACTTGTGAGTCTGTTAAGTTCAGGAATTAGCAAAACATGGAGCAATTAGAAGATGGTGAAATATTATATATATATATATATATTTCCATGTTTATGATTTACTATGGCCTCCAAACTGAAAGAATTTACTAATATTTTTCACCATGGTTCAAATCCTAGAACCACTCTTCACTTTGTGGGTTTCAACATCAAAAAAATAAAGAAAAATCAAGTTGGCTGTTTTTTTGAAATGGACTGAATGGCAAAACCAGAAATGGGATGGTTCATTCATGAATATATGTAAATCAATACCAACTCAAAGGAAGTAATCAATTCATTTTCATTACTTGAGAATCTTAGAAGGTTCACATTTTTTTTTCCCCTTAATTGGGAGACTCTCACACATTTTTTTACCCACTGCTGGGGCTCAAACCCTTCCCTTCCTCTTTGAAGATGGAGAGGCTATACCATTAGAGTACTAAGTCTTTGGGAAGGTTCACAGGTTTTTCTGAATGGTAAATATTAGCATTCCTTTTACCACTCATACTGTTTTTTCACCTGACAGAAACCAAGAAAAAGAAGTAGGGAGCTTGAAAAGGCCAAGAATGCCAAACATTTTACTCTAAATGAGTGGGTTTTGTGCCAACAGCCCATTTGGTAAAGGTATGGGCCACTTTGTTACATGCCCTGTTAACCCAAAACAAAACCTTTCTTCTATCCAGCATGTTTTTAGCTTAGCTTGGAGTGAGTTCCATCACAAACAATGAAGTAAAAGATCATATGGTTCAGATCACATGTGGAAGATATGTGGGTACCACCACCTCTTGTAAACTTGTACCCAATTTAGTGCTACACACGTAAGAAGTCAGGACCCTAATATGTGATGGCATTCAATCAAAATTAATTACAAAGTTTAGAGTACTACAAGACGGTACCTGTACCTGTGTTTGTGTATAAATATACAGTCACATGCAATAAACCATGGACCTGCACTTAGGTGAAAGGTCACTCTCAAATCTTCTCCTTGTGGTACTGAAGAATACGGCTATAAACATGCTACTGGCACTTTCCTCTGTGTGTATATGTCTATACTATTATTAAAAATATAAAAGAATTTTTTTGTTTTAGTACACTATTTTTTTATTTTTAAATTAAAAAAATAGAATTACTCAAACAAAATTCTTTCGTTTTTTATTTTGAAATTAAAAAAATAGAATTACGCAAGCAAAACCCTAAACATCTAAAATCACTCTTCCCTTTTTTTTTATAAATTAAAAAAGAGAATTACCCAAGCAAAATCCTAAACAACTAAAATTACTCTTCCTCTCGATTTACGTCTTTTCAAAAATAGAATTACCCATGCAAAACTCTTTCCCAAGCAAAACCCTTTCTTTTATTTCTAAATTTAAAAAAATAGAATTATTACCCGCGAAACCCTAAGCACATAAAATCACTCTTCCGCTCGGCTACAGCTCTTCATTCATCCTCTCGGATCTCATCAACACAACTCTCAGCTTCCTCTCAGATCTTATCAACAACCATTCGATTCGATTTCTTCTCGGATTACATTTGAGTTCTTTTATTTAGCTTCTTTTTTTTTTCCCTTTGCTATTAACTTTTGAAATCAAAATTTTTTAATAAAAAAATACGTCTCTAATGAGTCATGTTATCGAATTGAATATTTAATTAATAAATCGGATACAAATTTAATCATAAATAATCAGCCCATAATATAATCGTATTTGGTGTAGATTTTTTGTGCCTAGCTCAGAATATTAATTCTAAAAGAACATGATTAGATTTTATATCCATAATGCATTTAGAGATATATAATTGATAATGGTTATGTAATAAATAATATTATATTTTAGGAGTTTGTGTTATGGATGAAGTTAGAGAGTGAAGAAATAGAATTAGGAAAAAAAATACTTATTTAAATAATATTATATTTTAGGAGTATTTGTTAGGAATAAAGTTAGTGAGTGAATAAATAGAATTAGAAAAAATATCAATATATATTAATTTTAAGAATAAAAAGATGGTGTGTTAGGGATGAAGTGTAAGAGAAAGAATAAATAGAATTAGAAAAGTTATAAAAATAAGAATTCTAATTTTATTTTTATTTTTTCTAAAATAAGAATAATTTGTGTTAGGGATGAAGTATGAACTAAATTGGAATTCTAACCTAATTAAGTCACTCTAAATAGATTTGAAATTCTTTAGACATTTAAGGAAAAAAAATTCTAAATAAATTAAATAATTTGAAACTTTGTAAATTATTTTTTCTAATCAAATTATTTAAATTTTAAAAATAGGAAGATTTTGTGTTAGGAATGAAGTGTAAGAGAAAGAATAAATAGAATTAGAAAATTTATAAAAATAAGAATTCTAATTTTATTTTTATTTTTATTTTTCCTAAAATAGGAATAATTTGTGTTAGGGATGAAGTGTGCACTAAATTGAAATTCTATCCTAATTAAGCCACTCTAACTGGATTTGAAATTCTTTAGACATTTAAGGAAAAAAAGAATTCTAATTAAATTAAATAATTTGAAACTCCGTAAATTATTTTTTCTAATCAAATTATTTAAATTTTAAAAATAGGAAGATTTTGTGTTAGGAATGAAGTGTAAGTGAAAGAATAAATAGAATTAGAAATTTTATAAAAGTATGAATTATAATGTTATTTTTATTTTTTTTGAAATAGGAAGAGTTTTTGTTAGGGATAATGTGTGAGGCAAATAATAAATAGAATTAGAAAAGAATACTTGGTGTTTAAGATTTATGAAAATATTATGTTTCTATGTATTTATTAGAATAATATATTATAATAAAAAATAAGAATACATTATAAAAATAAAAAATTTACTAGGAGACTTTTGAACCTCTTTGTACTTTTAGTAATAGTGTGTGTGTGTGTGTCTATATATCTTTGAACCTTTTATTATTTTGATGGTGAAATAATATACTAATATAAAATTAAAGCTATACGGTAAGACATATAGAATTATTATCTAAAATAAAATTCATATGAGAGGAGCTTGAAGTTGTAAGTTTAGAAAAAATAAAATATAATTTTGTGGACTTCAAGGACTTGAACAAGTATATTGATGGGAAAAAAATATTGATTTGTTTTCTTTTAACTCTTTACTCTCCTTATATATATATATATATATATATATATATATATATATATATATATATATTTATAAGTTTTATTTTTACTCTGACTAGATACTTTGGGAATCGTTATTGAAGCATACCATGCACTCAACATATCTAAGAAGAACAATGGAGGGACATTCAAATTGCAAGACATCATTATAATGGATATGAAGTACATCATTACAACACTACATAAATACTCATAATTACCATTATAAATTATTGAACTAATTATTTTTTATCATAGTTCAAGTACTTTGACATTGTGGCCTTGTGGGACAATCTTGCTGAGAATTAAGGAAATTTGATAATGAAGCTAATAAACAAAAGACATATTATCACAGTTACATTTGTCAATGAACACATTCAAAGGTAACTAATCACACAACATTGAGATTATTAATTTTATATTTTTTATTATATCTAAATGAATAAAAAATAAAAAATAATATTATATTTCAAGTTTGGGTCTTCAAACACGACTGGAATTTATATTACAACTTAACATTGAAATTGAAAGAATTAAAGCATTACGATATTGATTGGTTATTTATTTATTCTTATTTACATTATGTTTTAATTATTTATTTTACTTAAAGAATATCATGACTGGTATGACATGTCACTATTTATAGTTAAAAAATTAAACATAAATAAACAAAAATCATAACTTTCTTTGTTTATGAAACTCATAATAAGGTCTAATTAATGATTGTATGTCTATGTATTTGTACATATCAACAACATATTGTTCCAATAATTTATTATGTTTTAACAAGTTTGAAGAAAACATAAATGACAAAGACATAAATCTTCTCATTTCAAGTTCAAAATATCAATTATTCGAAGAGGCTAAAAAACTTCCACTTGAAGACATAATTGAAAATTTTGCAATGGCATTCAAGGTATTAAACTATTATTTTATATATATATATTCATTTAATTTTTCTTTATTATATCACATAATTATAATTAATTTATGTTAAAAATATATATTTTGTCACTCAACTTTTAGAAAACACATTACTCTTTTGAAACAATAATTATAGAGATTAAAAATGCATTTGAATCATAGTACAATGCATATAAGTAATGCAAAAAGAAAGTTGAAGTACGAAATGATGGACTCAGTTGTACTAATTGCAAAACAAAAGACGTTAAATGCTTTCAAATGTATTATTATATCTTTAAACATTCTATTTTTAAAAAAAATACAATATGACAAATATGTCATTCTTTATTATAATGTATAAATAAAGTATGAGTGATTTAGACAAATTTATGATGCAATTTCGAGTCAAAGATATAACAAATAATGCATATCTGACAATATTTGATTATTCTCAATCATTAATAAATTATTTACTAGATGAGCTAATACATTTAAAAAGTCAAGTAATACTTCTTTCCCCACTCATAAAATTAATGGATAAAATAATTCATTTGAAATGTATCAATATTACTAAAACAAATTTGTTCTTTTTGTAGGACGAGGAGATGAATGAAGTTTATGACAAAATGACAAGTTGTAAAGGAAAATCGTTTCTTTATATATATATATATATATATATATATATATAACAACTGACAACTGTTAACATTTAAAGTCAGGGGTCCAGTTCCTCACTAGTAATAGGCCCAAATTTTGTGTAACAACTGACAACTATTAACATTTAAAGTCATGGGTCCAGTTCCTCCCCAGAATAGGCCAAATTTTGTTTCCACACCAATGAATTTTTTTATTTTTGGCAAGTCATAGCAATGAATTATAGTTTACCCACAAAGGATTTAATGAAATTCCATCCAACATTATATATATATATATATACTAGTTTATAGCACGTGCGATGCATGTTGATTAAAAATAAATTAAAATTTTATTATAACACCCAAAAAATTAAAACTATTATAATACATCCAAACACATTAATTAAAATTATTTCCATTATGTAACATTGGTAATATAAACTCATTTGTTGAAAAAAATAAAATTATCAGTTAATTATTATTCACATGGAATGAATCAAGTATAAACTATAAGAAATCAAAAGGTATAATTATAGTCATTCTTAAACAATCTATTACTATTCTTTTGAAAATTCTCAACACTTTATCCTTCAAATAAATTATTATCAAGTGAAACTTCTTTGATAGCTACCATCACAAAACTATTGTCTATCTTGATCATAAAAAGAAACGATTTTCCTTTGCAACTTGTCACTTTATCGTAAAATTCACTCATCTCCTCCTCCTACAAAAAGAACAAATTTATTTTAGTAATATTGATACATTTCAAATGAATTGTTTTATCCATAAATTTTATGAGTGAGGAAAAAAAGTATTACTTGACTTTTTAACTGTATTAGCTCATCTAGTAAACAATTTATTAATGATTGAGAAACATCAAATATTGTTAGATATGCATTATTTGTTATATCTTTGACTCAAAATTGCATCACAAATCTACATAAATGAGTATACTCCATGGAGACATAATAATAAAGAATGACATATTTGTCATTTTGTAATTTTTTTTTAAAACTAGAATGTTTAAAGATATAACAACACCTTTGAAAGCATTTAGTGTCTTTTGTTTTGCAATTAGTACAACTGAGTTCATCCTTTCGTTCTTCAATTTTTTTCTTGCATTGCTTACATGTATTGTACCATGGTTCAGATGTATTTTTAATCTCTATAATTATTGCTTCAAAAAAGTAATGTGTTTTCTGAAATTTGAGTGACAAAATATATTTTTTTGACAGAAATTAATTATAATCATGTGATATAATAAAAAAATTAAATAAATATATAAATAATAATAATAATTTAATACCTTGAATGCCATTGTGGATTCTCCAATTATGTTTCAAGTGAAAGTTTCTCAGCCTCTTCAAATAATTGATATTTTGAACTTGAAATGAGAGCATCTGTGTCTTTGTCATTTACATTTTCTTCAAACCTGTCAAAGTATAATAAATTATTGGAACAATATGTTATTGATATGTACAAATACACAGACACAATCATTAATATTTAGACCTTATTATGGTTTCATGAACAAAGAAAGTTATAATTTTTATTTAATTTCTATTTAATTTTTTAACTGTTAATAGTGGATTAGCTTCCACCAACCATGTCATACCCGTCATGATATTCTTTAAGTAAAGTAAATAATTAAAAACTAAAGTAAGAAGAAATAAATAACCAACTAATATCGTAATGCTTTGACTCATTCAATTTCAATATTAATTTGTAATGTAGATCTCAGTTTTGTTTGAAGATCGAAACCTAAAATATAATATTATTTTTAATTTTATGTTCATTTAGATATAATAAAAAATATAAAGTGAATAATCTCAATGTTATATGATAAGTTAGTTACATTTGAATGTGTTGATTGACAAATGTGTAAATGTGATAATAGGTCTTTCGTTTATTAGCTTTATTATTAAATTTTCTTCATTCTCAGCAAGATCGTCCCACAATGTCAAAGTATTTGAACTGTTATAAAAAATAATTAGTTCAATAATTTATAATGGTAATTATGAGCATTTATGTAATGTTGAAATGATGTACCTCGTATCCAATATAATGATGTCTCGCAATTTAGATGTCCCTCCATTGTTCTTCTTAGCTATGTTGAATGCAGGATATGTTTCAATAACGATTCTCAAAGCATCTAGCGAGAGTAAAAATTAAACTTATAGATTTACATATAAGAGAAAGTATATATATATATAAGAAGAGTAAAGAGTTAAAAGAAAACAAATTAATATTTTTTTTTTCATCAATATACTTGTTCAAGTCCTTGAAGTCCACAAAATTATATTTTATTTTTTCTAAACTTACAACTTCAAGCTCCTCTCATATGAATTTTATTTTAGATAATAATTCTATAAGTTTAACCGTATAGCTTTAATTTTATATTAGTATATTATTTCACCATCAAAATAATAAAAGGGTCAAAGATATACACACACACACACACACTATTACTAAAAGTACAAAGAGGTTCAAAAGTTTCCTAGTAAATTTTTTATTTTTATAATGCATTCTTATTTTTTATTATAATATATTTATTCTAATATAAACATAGAAACATAATCTTTTCATAAATCTTATACACCAAGTGTTCTTTTCTAATTCTATTTATTATTTGCCTCACACATTATACCTAACAAAAACTCTTCCTATTTCAAAAAAAAATAAAAATAACATTATAATTCATACTTTTATAAATTTTCTAATTCTATTTATTCTTTCTCTTACACTTCATTCCTAACATAAAATATTCCTATTTTTAAAATTTAAATAATTTGATTAGAAAAAATAATTTACGGAGTTTCAAATCAAATAATTTAATTAAAGATCTTTTTTTCCTTAATTGTCTAAAGAAATTCAAATCCATTTAGAGTGGCTTAATTAGGTTAGAATTCCAATCTAGTTCGCACTTCATCCCTAACACAAATTATTCCTACTTCAGAAAAAATAAAAATAAAATTATAATTCTTATTTTTATAACTTTTTCAATTCTATTTATTATTTCTTTCACACTTAATCCCTAACATACCATCCTTTTATCTTTAAAATAAAAATAAAAATATATATTATAATTCTTATAAATTAATATTTTTTCTAATTCTATTTATTCTCTCACTAACTTCATTCCAAACACATACTCCTAAAATATAATATTATTTAAATAAGTATTTTTTTTTCTAATTCTATTTCTTCACTCTCTAACTTCATCCCTAACACAAACTCCTAAAATATAATATTATTTATTACCCAACCGTTATCAATTATATATCTCTAAGTGCATTATGCATATAAAATCCAATCATGTTTCGTTAGAATTAATATTCCGAGCTAGGCACAAAAAATCTACACCAAATATGATTATATTATATATAGGCTGATTATTTATGATTAAATTTGTGTCCGATTTATTAATTAGATATTCAATTCGATAACATGACTCATTACAAACGTAATTTTTTTATTAAAAAATTTTGATTTTTAAAGGTAATAGCAAACAATGAGTAGAAAAAAAAAAGTCAAAGAAAAGAACTCACATGTAAGCCAAGGCGAAATCGAATCGAATGATTGTTGATGAGATCCGAGAGATGATGAGAGTCGTGTTGATGAGAGCCGAAAGGAAGATGAGAGCGGAGAGGAAGAATGAAGAGTCGTAATTGAGAGAAAAATGATTTTAGGTGTTTAGGGTTTTGCGGGTTATAATTCTATTTTTTTTAATTTTGAAATAAAAAGAAAGAGTTTTGCTTGGGTAATTATATTTTTTTAAAAAATAAAAAGTGAAAGGGTTTTTCTTTTTTTAATTTAGAAATTAGAAATAAAAAGAAAAGATTTTGCTTGAATAATTCTATTTTTTTAATTTTAAAATAAAAAAGGAAAGAATTTTACTTGAATAATTCTATTTTTTTTATTTTAAAATAAAAACTAAAAAATCGCTTTATACTTTTAACAGTACTATATGTATATAATTCAATATGGTCTTTGCTTATGGGAGAGACCTAACTAAATGAACCATACATATATATATATATATATATTGGATTAAGCTCAGCTACACATATTTAAAGATGAGAGAATATATCGTCGAGGTTTTCAGTGCATAGTGACATGTTTGATTTGGTCTTGGATTTATGTATGAAGCTACGTACAACTTTGAATCAAAAACAAACAGACACAAACCTCAGTCCATTGTAGCTCTCGTGCTTCTTTAAGACTATTCATATTTGATTCAATTGCACGTACGTACTTTCTAATATAGCACATACAGGATGATTGTATGTGTACTTTTACTGAGGGAGGAAACTACACTGAAATTTCCTCTTGTCCAAGCAAGAGAAAGTGATCGATGCAACAAAAACCAACCAAAATTGTCAATTTCACAGATTCGATTATCACTTCACTTTTCAATAAATAAAAAAGCACTGCTGCTGATTGTTATGTTACCTTACTGAAGAAGCTTCCTCCAACCTAAATTGTCTTCAAGTGTCGTGAATGCATTATATATGCATTATGCATGTGCATGTGCATGTGCATGTGCATATGTGTGCAAATTTAAATTAAGACATGTGGTGCCCTACATCCATCTGTGCTCCAAATTTGATGAAAGTGAATGTGATATTTGCACTCCTTTCAACTCTTTTGCTCATTTCATTTTTTTTTTTTAATTACCCCTAGCTCCCTCAAAAGTCAAGCGTTTTTTTAAGAATAATTGTTCAGTTTTTCAAAGTCTGAAACTACTCCTATTTGAAGGACAATTGTGTAATTTCCTTCTGTTAGTGAGTTGGGTGTAATGATTTGTTTGAGTAGACTAACAAATTTTGGCATCAAACAAAAAAATTGGCTTCTTATTATAAATGGCCTAATGAATTGCAGGTCATTAGATCGATTTCCTTTTAGGACCAACCTCCATATATTTTTCGGATTAATACTTATTCAGTGTAAAATATCTTCATTTGGATATACATATTTATATATATATATATATATATATATATATATATATATATATATGCATACACACATAAACTGGTTAGAAAGAGGCCATAAGGCTAATAACTAAATTTATAAAAGAGATAAATTTGACTGTACGGTACAAAGGGGGTACGGTACGTGCAGCTAAATGTTGTACTTAAGTGATAAGAGAGAACCAGTTAAATTTTTTAGATAAGTACGTTGTAGGAGAGAGCAACCACACCGTGAATTTAATTTTTTTTTTATTGACTGTTTAATTAAGAGATTTATTAAAATTTTGTTTGATTTTTTACAATCTTAAAAATTGACTTAGCTGAGTGACTAATAAAATATAGAACACATATTCTAGTTATGAGAAGACTCAGTTGATAATATATATATATATATATATATATATTGAAGGATAAAAACATAAATAAATAAATAAATAAATATTACACTTGATAATATTACTCTTGCTATTTTACTCCGTATATCCTACCATGACATCCACGTTATATTCTACCCCCCTACCACGACATCCACGAGTTATGGCTTTTCTGTAATTATTTATTAAAGTGAGTTTATTTATATAATGAATAAACAAAAGATTCTCAAATGCATGCAATTTCGAGGAAAGTGAACGTCATCCCTAAAACTAGTAATGCGGATGCAACCAAAGAAGGGGAGCTAGAAGCTCACAACAAACCATATATTATTTTCTTATATATCTCTACAATTGTTGGTCTTCGATCAATACCTACTCTTGCATATATAATCACCTTCTTTTCTCTCTTAATTATCGTCTCTCTTTTTCATAAACATTTTACAGTACTTGCGTACACAGTTCGATCCAGTAGTACTAGTCTTCATTTGGTACTAGCTAGCTAGCTCGACGTACGTCCAACAATGGCAGCTCATCATATTCATATGCATGATGATCCATTTGTGTTTGAAGATTACTTTCCATCGATGATCGAGAGATTGGGTTCTGATGGATTTATGGGGGAGCTATGTAATGGGTTTTGTCTGCTGATGGATGTGGAGAAGGGACTGATCACGTTCGAGAGCTTGAGGAGAAGCACATTTCTGCTGGGATTGAATGAGATGGGAGATGATGAGCTTGTTTACATGCTCAGAGAAGGAGACTTGGATGGAGATGGGGCTCTCAATCAGATGGAGTTTTGCATTCTCATGTTCAGGTTGAGTCCTGGTTTGATGGACGGATCCAAGAGATGGATGGAAGACATGGGTGGTGTGACTGTGTAAATCTAATTCAATGTAGCTACTTAATTAAGATCGATCTCCATCTCCATCTCATGATCCATGCATCATGTAATATTAATGTCAACTTTCACAATTTGGGTTGAAATAAGGATCGATATATATTGCTCTTTTCTCTTTACGGTGCGTACGTTTGAAAGACGGATATTTATCTTACTTAATTTTCACTATGGTTTGAATAAATATATATATATATATATATATATATATATATATATATGGTGCATTTTTTGTGATTTTAATTGGACCAGCTAGCATAACTATATACACATGTAATTAGAGATCATATATATATAGTCTGCATACATACTATGCGCGCGCGCGCGTTTAAGTGTCTTGAGAACTTTTGATGCTGCTAGCAATTTCAGATTTCACAGTAGAAGACAACACAGGTATAACTAGCTTGTTTACAAGCAAATCAGTGTAAGAAGTGTACTACTTTTAGCAGTCTGGTCTATATGTATATTGTTTTTCTATCTATATTTCATTCACTAAAGTTAATTGGTACGTGTTTAAGTTATTTTTTCTTCTAAAACAAACACAGAATCATGTATGAGCGATTGAAAAGTTTTGCAAAAACCATTTATCATATATATATATATATATAGGAAATCCTGATAAAACTTTCTTGCTCTCAGTGAAATTAACCACGTGAGAAACTGATAAAACTTTCTAGCTAGTGGAATGTACATCTGGTTTCTAGATGTGCTAGCTAGCTGTGTAAATCTATATATATATACACACACCTTTTCTTTTAGCTAATTCTTCATGACCTGTGTATGAAATTTAGATCAACAGAAAGAAAATAATATTACAGACTCATCTAACTAGTCAAAAGCTAGTTGCATCAATATAATATATATATATATATATATATATATATATAGCAACTATATGATTTTACAAAAATGTTACTAGATAGTATAACTTAGATCTAAAAAAGACTTTTTATCAATTGAATTAGTTGATAGCATTGCATGTTTCATTTTTAATTGGTGTGTTAACCTTTCGTTATCTGTTTTTTTGGTAAGGATGTGAACCTTTCGTAAAAAAAGGTTTTTTGTACATCTCCAAAGTGACATGACTTGATGAGAACCTTCTAGGTAACTAGTGTTGTTGGGATTCTGCCACAAACTTTGAATCTCGAAACTAAAAATGGGAAAAGTTGGAAAATGAATATTCCACTATTTAATTGTACTGATTTTATAAATATAGGTACCTACAATGCCCGTGGTAGGTACGTATAAATTAATCTTTACATAAATTAAGATATTCTTCTGATTCAGCTGCTTTACGGATCCAATATTATGAGTTTGACAATTTCATTTATTAAAAATGAAATGTCACTTGTGACCTTTATCCAATAGATGATACATTACACATAGATGGTTTTCTTAGGAAATTTTCCTTCCATTTGTAACTCTGGACTTCCACTCAGCTTCTTTTCTTTTGCTTAATTTCATAGATGGCCTTCTAGGAAATTTACTGGGCCAGCCACATTGCAGCCCAGGATTCAATTTAATGGGAAAATTTGATGTAATTAGAGTAGCCCATTCTCATGCCGCATAAATATGTAAAATTCTCTATCCTAAAAAGATTATTCCAGAATTAAATGGGCAATAGTTAAGATAGGTGCGCCGCCGCGACGAGCAGAAGTATGGTTCTGGCTCCGGTGACTTTATCTCCTCTAGCGGGGCAGAGTAACAGTTTCCGGCAAAGAAGCCGGCAACTCATTCAGATGTTAGTTACACACTTACAGTTGTTCTGACCACACCACACCACACCACACCAATTAGTTGATAGGCATTGGAATTCATTATTTAAAAATTGTTAAAGGCCTCAATTTAAAACCATATCTTCGTTTGATAAAATTTTCAGATTAAGAACACCTAGACGGCCCAATTTAAAACCATATCTTCAACCTAACATACTCAAACTTTCAAATTACTCAATCATAAAATAATGTCAATTATTTTTAAGGGCGAATTGCATAAAACCTCCCCACTATTTTTAATTTTTGGCACAAAACCCCCCTTGCAAAAATAATTTAAGATAAAATCCCCTTAACTATTTAATTGTTGCAAAGCAATGTTGTAATGACGAAAATGCCCTTTAATATAAATTTAATAAAATTTAAGTTTTCTTTAAAATGATTTTCATTTTAGTTTTTTTTCTTTTTAATTTTTTTAAAAATTGTACTTTAAGAAGAAGAAAAAAAAGTGTGATATTATAGTAACTAAAATGCCCCTTAATATAATTTTTTTACAAAATAGGTTTTCTTTAAATTGATTTTCATTTTAGGTTTTCTTTTCCTTTTTAATTTTTAAAAATAGAAATTTATGAAAATTTTGAAAATTGTTCCAAGGCATTTTCATTTTCTTATATATGCACCATTAAAAAAAATTCATAAATAACTTTTAACAACACTATGCCGAATAAGTTATTTGTATTATTTTTAATTTTATATTAAGAGGTACCATTTTCTTAAATTTATATTAAGGGATATTTTCATCATTGTAAAATTACTTTCCAACAAATTGAATAGTTAGAAGGGGGTTTTATGTCAATTTTTTTTTCGGGAGTTTTAGTGCTAAAAATAAAAAGTAGAGGAGGATTTTATGCAATTTGCTATTAATGTGAGGGTAGTTGTTAGACATTTAGTTGTAAGTCTGAATGGTAGTACTCCACATTGTGCAGCCTAGCGACCAAAAAAATCTTAATCAAAATAATTTTAAAACGCTATATGTGGCCAAAATTTCAAAACTAACTTTTGAGGAAATAAGCACATGGTTGTTTTTTTTTTTTTTTTTTTTGGGTTCTGGTAGTAATAAGGACAAGCTTTCCATAGAAATAAATACAATAAGGATAGGTTTGGCCGTCCGGCTGTTACATTAAAATAGTTGGTTTTTCAACTTTAATAAGAAAGATTAAGGGGGTAGTTTGATTCTAATTTAAAAGAAGAGTATTATAATTAAAAAACAAATAAATAAATAATTTTTCTGAGTTAGCTAGCTACTTCAGTCTCCATCTTTAAGTATTTCATCCACCCATACCTAGTCCGCACCTGCCAACAAGCAACACATGTTCGCATCAAATAAAATTTATTGCAACAATGACAGGATCAATTTGTCTTGACAGTGTATATGTATGTATATACATTGAAAGATGTACTGATAGGCTTACAGCTAGGAGGGGAAATTTTTATAAGAGTAACGTATTCATATCGTGTCCGTATTTGATATTAATATTTTTTGTATACTTCAGATACGTGTCCGATACTTCTTAAACGTATTTATAATTTTAAAATATATTTTTTTTATTTCTAACACGTATTCGATACTTTTCAGATACTTCAACCACGTATCTGATGCTTATCGAATACTTCAAAATACATTTTTAATAAGTTTTGAACATGAAAATGTAGTTTTTTCAATAATAATATCATATTATAATTGTTAAAAAAATTTTAAAATTCATTTAAAAAAGAAGTGTTGAGATACATATCATGATTTAGTACAAAATATTGGAAATTAATTCACAATTAACTTGTATAAATCAAGAATACTGTAATTAATTATAAATAAGATTTAATTGACATACCTAATTGATGGTATATATAATCCTGAAAAAATACCTTTTTGTTCCTGTAAAAAATCCTTAGATAGCTCTACCCCTATCTGAGAGTTGTTCTTTGAAAGGGATGAATAAGGGTTATGAAACCCTTATTTATAACAATAACAGGGGAGACGGCTTCTCTACAAATAAAATACCTAAATCTCCCTTCCTATCATGGAGACCTAGATATCAACGACGGTCAGGGTTAAATTCCACCAAATAAAGTTAGAAAATCACAATCCAACGGTGTAAATATTATATTGTCAATTAGACTACAATTGACAAGTATAACCCCAACCCATCAAGTAACAATAATTATATTACAATCCAATTTTAGATATAGTGCATAGGACCACAAATAAAAAATATTTTATTTATTAAAATATTCTAACACAAAATTCATCCATGTTAATTATACAATGACTCTTAACTCTTATTATGTTTGTTAATGATAATATTTTATAAAGAAATGTTAATAAGTCATTTTTCACATAGATAAAAATATAATTTATCATCTTTATATTGTCGTATCTTATTTTTTCTTAGATTTACTGTATCATCGTACCCGTATTATATCGTACTCGTGTCCCATTCATATCCGTGCTTCCTAGACTGATAATAGAGATGTTCAATTACCATATCTAATCCTACCCCCAACTTGCTGAGGAGTCCCGATTGTCTCATGTGACTACTCTGCAACAGTCTCTGTAATAGATAAAAATGACCACGTTTCAAATAGTATGTAAGGTTACTAAACGAGTTGGCTAAAGTTAACTAAATAAATAATTATAATAAAATAATATTATATATCTTCGTAAACAAACGTAATAAATGAGTTCTTTAAAGTTACCAAATTTAATAAAATAATATTATAATTTTTTCCAACACTAAACAAACCTAATATAATAATATTATAACTCTTTCCGATACTAAACAAACCTAATATAATAATACTATAACTCTTTGCAACATAAAAAATAATAATTTATTAATATTACCACTCTTTCGAAGAGTTAAAAAAAAGTAATAAAATAATATTTTAAAAAAATAGTAAATTTTTATATTTTCACTTTCATTTATTCTCACTTTAATATAAAGTGTGTTGAATTTGAATAAATTCTAAATATTTATATAAAATCTCCTTATCTCTCTAAATACGTGTATAAATATATATATCATTTCTAAAAATATATTTGAAACTCCAAATTGAGTTTTTAAAAAAGTAAATTAACTTCATTGAAACTAGAATTAGAGTCATTGAAATGGCGAAATATTTTGTTTATTTATGAAGTAAATGTGTTGATTTTAAATAAAATGATTTCTTTTTCAATTTCAAAACTTGAATAAATTAAATACGTTGAGAAAAATATGAAATATGGTGAATTGTGAACTAAACAATAACTTTTCAAAATTTTATTTCAATCAATATAAAGGAACATCATATTCAATTAGTCAATTTCAGAAAATTGTTTAATAAATGTATATTTCGTTACTTTCTCACATTGAGCCAAATCATACACGATGTTAGATTATTGTGTTTCAAATATTCAATATCGTATAAGTGAAGTACAAAACTTTATAATTTATATTTTTAAGTTTGAAAACCATAAATCATCACAAAATATCTATATTACATTTAAGTATTATGTTTGAATCTCTCTCCAAAAAATAATCACAATCTAAATATAAAAAATGCTTAAAAAACCAATCTTACTGTTCAAAATACTTATGTCTATCTATGGTCTAAAATAACTCTCTCTATTTACAATTTAACAGTCACGATTCACCCAATACATTCACACTTAAATTAACATACATATCTACCTACCCTCAAACTTAAAATAACATTTATATATATATATATATATATATATATATATATATATATATATATATAGTGTCATAGGCACGAGAAATATGCTAGTATATATATATACACACACATACTAAATAATATGAACTTATATAATATCAACACCAATGATTCAATTATCACTATAACAATTCATATATTCAACACAATCAATTCAATGTTACAGCACAATTTATTAATGAATAATTTTACACTCTAATAATTTTAATTCACAACAAATAATATTTTAGAGATTTTTAAACGTATTCAATTCATTTATGGGTTTGAAAAAGTAAATTTAAAAATTAAAAATTTTATTTCAATCAAAATAAAGATATCTCAAATTCAATAAGTCAATTTAAAAAAATTCTTAAATAAAGTTATTATATAACGTTTTCAAAATATGAAAATTTGTCAAGAATAATTGTAAATTTACTTAATGAAAGTATCAAATAATGTTTATTTTATTTTATTTGTTTATTATGATATTCTCGTTCAAGGTCGCCCCCTTTCATATAATTTTGGAAAGATTATAGATTAATTATATTTTTGCACTCTAAAGACAAAGAAGTCCTAAAAAAAATTCATAGGACATCAATGTCCTACTTTTCATAAAAATTTTGAGAAAAGTGCATTAAACCCCCCCTAAACTAATAGTCAATTGCATGAAACTCCCATGTACTAAAAAAAATACTTTAACTATAACTTTGTTGCACAAAAGAACGGACCGTAAATGTGTCCTACTTTTCATAAAAATTTTGAGAAAAGTGCATTAAACCCCCCTAAACTAATAGTCAATTGCATGAAACTCCCATGTACTAAAAAAAATACTTTAACTATAACTTTGTTGCACAAAAGAACGGACCGTAAATGTGTCGTTTATGGAAAAATTATTTTACCATTTTGTCCTAACTAAAACGACATCGTTTAAGTTGTTTGGTTCCTTGGGTTGCTGACTTGGCTATGTAATCTAAATTATCTAGTTGAAGTGCGACACGTCATCTTATCCATAGCTTGGGTTATATCGAAATGGCGTAAAAAAAACTTAAGTCTTTGTTCCCTCCAATAACCTACCAAACGGAACCCTAATCTACCACCTGTTAAAAAATAACCCTAATCTACCTTCTCAAATGAAAATAACCCTCACTAAGTCTCTAAAACCAAAACCCTAAGGCGATCTCTCTCTCTCACATAAGGTAAAAATTAACGTGGCTCTTAAAATTACTCCTAATTGGGTTTTCGATGATTGTGATTTTGAATAGATACAGTCGTGAATAGAGTAATTGCTTGCTTTATGGGTTTAGGGTTTATCATGATAGTGGTAGTGTGGGGCATTTGTTAATGTATTACGATGGCTAATTTTTTACTTTTTTGCTTTAGATTCCATTTGCGTTTCATGGTAAACATGTAAAGACAACAAAAGTATTGTTTGTTCATAGATTTTATCTATCATGTCATTGGTTGTGTGGGCCATTTGCTTTAGATTCTGTGTGTGCCTGTGTCATGTCTATTGCATGTGTGTAAAGCATCAGAAGCTTGAGTTGTTACTTTTTTAGACACTTGTATTTTTTTACTAAGTGGTCCTTTTTTATTGATATTAACTATGTAGATCCAAGGCATTACTTTTCTTGACATATGTATTTGTTTATTAAGTGGTTCCCTTTATTGATTATTGATATTCATTGTAATGACATAGAGGGTTAACTGAGAAAAGTGCATTAGGCTACAAAGAATTGATATACAATTCAGATTAATGGCCAGATGATGCTATTTAGATTGATGATAGATGTACAATTCTGAACACTTGTGAAATAATTGGATGTTAATTGATATAATTAGAAATATAAACAAAAAAATGACTATTGAACTCTGACAGATCAAGATATCTTTATGTTTAATTCAAAGACTCACTGTTAATTGGTGAAATATATGTACAGTATTTTATTTCCTTGATAATTCAAATATGTGTAATATTTGAATTTGTCAAATACTGTGATTTGATAAGAACATATATCAAGGTTCAAAATTAACAAAACTTATTATGTAAAGTTGTTTTGAGACAAAACACATTTACTTTTCCTTCACCTACTCTTTTGCAGGTCTACAAATGACAATGTTTTGAAAATTAAGTTCTAATACTTTTCAGTGAACCCCTAATTTTTTTCATATCTTGTGATTTGAACTGACTACAAAGAGAAGTGGATGGCACATCTCTTTGAAATTTATCTTTGGCAGCTACATGCTTGGATATATCATAAATATGTGGATAGGAATATTAGTGGTCACTTGATACATATTCTTAATCAAGATCTATCTAATTAGAGTATTAGGTTAGGATGAAACAAGACATATGGAACAAAATATTCTTGATTAATGAAAGTTGTTAAATGTAATCTCCAGTCTTAGGTTATATATTGGCAGCACCCACATATAGATTTATGATGAAGAAGAGATTAAAAATTAGAGAAAACAGTATAAACACATAATGCTTGGAGCTTTGGTTTTTAATCATTATAGATTCTCTATCTCTAATCTCTATTACTAGAATTCTAAGTATCCTCTATTTTTAAGTACATAAGATATATATAAAACAAAACATAGGCTAATGGTATCACGATATAGTTTTTATCATGTGCTTCCACTATTGTTATTATAAGGAGGGGAATAATTCTGGACACTTGTGTTTGTAGTGATAAACCCTGTTATTGGGTTTAATGACATGTCTTTTGAAGAGTCAGCTTATGTGTATTCAGATGATGATAATGAGGATGTAGACTATCATAATCAAGACTATGAGTTTGTTGAAGTGGATTCAACTTATGCTCCTAGTGATGAGTTAGGCAGCATTTGTAACTCAGATTATGGTAATGAGGAAATCCAAAGTCTTGAAAACATAGACTACATTTCATTTAGAGATTTAGGTGTAAAACCACTATAGATTGGACTAAGGTTTACTTCAGCTATAGATTTCAGAGTTGCACTAAGGGATCATGTTATGAAGCATAAATTTGATCTCAAACTCACAAGAAATGATGGGGACAGAGTCAGTGCAGTATGTAAGCAATGGTGTGGGTGGAGGATTTATGCAAGCATATTCACGTGTATAATAATCAAGACATATTATTCTGAACACAACAATTACATTTGGGATCACATTAGCATACAGGCCACATCAACCTATCTAGCAAATACTCAGAGCAAATTAGGCTGAACCTAACCATCAAGAATGGGTCTCTTAGAAGTACTATTGCTGCTGAGTTAGGTATTGATATGTCCAAATACAAAGTGTGCAGGGCCAAAAAAATGGCTCTAAGTATTATAGAAGGCAATCATGCTGAGTAATACTCTAAGATGAGGGAGTATAGTGAGTTGGTGCTAAGAAAAAATTCAAGAAGCACTGTAAAGTTTTATACTAAACCAACAGATGGTGATGAATCAGTTAGGACATTTCAGAGGATATTTATTTCCAATGCTGCAATGAAGAAGTTTGTTAGGGTTAATGGTTGTTTTCTCAAGGGACCATGTGGTGGTCAGTTCCTGTCAGATGTGGGATGTGCTGGTAATAATCAAAAAAATTCAATTACATTTGTTGTTGTTGAGGCAGAAACTAAACACTCATGGCATTGGTTCATGGAGCAGTTAATTGAAGTTGTTAGCCCTTATAATGGCATCACTTTTATGTCAGATAGACAGAAAGTGAGTATTGGTTAAAGTCTTCTTTTATTGTATGTGTAAATTTAATCACTACTTTTTTATGACACTTTAATTAACAATATTTTCATGTTGCAGGGTTTGGTGGACACATTTGACAAAATATTGTATGGGGCTAATCATAGGTTCTGTGTAAAGCATCTATATGAGAATTTTAAGCTCAAGTATAAGGGACAATACCTAAAAAGTACCCTGTGGGAAGCTGCTCAAGTATACACAGAAGAAGAATTTGGTAAGCATGTGAACAAAATAAAAGAAATGAAACCCGAAGCTTATGTGTGGTTAACAAATGTGCCACCTGAGGTTTGGTCAAGGTCAAAATTTAATAAGCATTCAAAATGTGGTTTGGTGCTAAATAATATGTGCGAGTCTTAGAATGCTGTAATTATTGAAGTAGGAGACAAGTCTATCATGTACATGTTGGAGTGGAATAGAAGGCATCTCATGTTAAGGTTTGAAAACAAGAGACAATGGATTAGTAAGCATAGTGGGTTGTTATGTCCTGCCATTGAAAAAGAATTGAAGAAGAGAAAAAAAGAAGCAAGACTCTGCACAGTCAAGTATGCTGGGTTTGGCAAGTATGATGTGCAGTATAGAGAGGTTGGTGATGCAGTGCATATAGGGGAAAAAACATGCAGTGGTAAGATATGGGATGTAACCGATGCCTTGTATCCATACTATAGCTTGCTATTTTACAAGGAAGGAAGTGCCTGAGAATTATGTTGATCCCTACTATCACAAAGAGACATATTTGAAGGCTTATAATGAGATAATCAATCTCATGCCTATAAGAAGGTTGTTAATAACAAAACCTACAAACCCTATTATTCCTTCATGTCCTAGGGAGCCAATTGGTAGACCAAAAAAATAGAGGACCAAAAAGAGTGATGAGCCTACTAGTTCAACCAAGCTGAGTAGGTCCAAAAATCAGTTGAAATGTTCAAGATGCAAGGAGTTTGACCATAACATAAGAACTTGCATAGCTGCAGAACCAGTAGTTATTGAGAAAGGTCCACCAAAAAAATGAGAAAAACCACCATCAATTGATAAAGCAAGTGGAAGAGTAAGAAAGCCAATAGCAAATGGAGGAATGACAAGTGGAAAGGGTGGGAACACAACTAATCAAGCTTCATAGCCATATGGGTCTTCAAGGCAATCCCAAGAGGTATAAATAAATTATATTTCACAAGTAATTGACATAAAACCAATCTAAAAATACTATTAATTGCTTTTGCAGGTTGCAAATATCTCCTATTCTCAGCTACTTGAAACTCAGGCATCAACTTCAAGGTGAGACCAACAAACTCAATATATAAGTAATGTTACCAATAAACACAATATATGATTAATGCTTTCAGCTTTCAAATGTTAAATTTCTAAACATTTGGTGATAACAACATAACTTAATATTGTATTTCAAGTCAATATTTAGTGATAAGTATGCTAGTTGGTGAACAAGGAATGGAGTTTCTTTTGTTGAAAGTGTGCAAAAGGGTCAATTGGATGCAGTTATAGTTGAAGACCTGAACATATTCACTTTACAATTTTTTTTTCCTCCATTGGTCTGTAAATAAGTCCCTTTGTGATTTGTGACACAGCTCTATTAACATTGTTATGAACAACATTTTCAATGTTTGTGTGTTTGCTATTAACAACCTTTTCAATATTTGTCTTTTTAATGGTAGCTAATTAATATTTTGTTTGTGTGTTTGTAATTTGAGCAAATTCATTTAAGCTTGCCATTTCTAATTTCAATTGTAATTGATTAAAGTTAATTTTTGAAAACTCTACTTTAGCATACTCTTCTGCAGAAAAATTGAGTCTGGGTTTCTATAATGTGCATGTTATGTTCTTTGAGTGTTTTAATATATGTTTTAAACTCTTACTATTGTGTTACAGTTCACAGTTGAAAAACAGAAACTTAGCACTGAGATTTATTATTAACTTGTTCCTATTTTATTTGGTATCAGGATATGTTTCTTTATGTTTCATCGCTATACTATCTCTCTCTCAATCATTGTGTGCAAACCATTAGGTTGGATATTCGAATAACCTTTTCATTAGTATACAAGTATATAACAGAAAACCCAAATTCACACCAAAACAGAGACAACCCCATCTACACAACTGAACTTACAAGAGAAATGACATACCCTCTATATTTCCCATCACTTATACAATAAGGCACAAATAAACATCAAAAAAGAGACCCCAAACAACAACAGGCTTCCAACGAAAAGAGCTTTCACCATTGCAATACATAGTTCTACCATGGTAGCAAATACAAGTGTTGGGGGTAGTTCTGGTTGTGGTGTTGTTGGCAGTTGATGTTCAACACTTTGGTTATCATCATCCCTTCATTTCTAATATGTGCATTTTCTAGATCGACATTTGAAAAACATCCTACCAAGGTTTTTCTTAGACTCAAATATGTATATCACAGCCTTTCGCCCACAAAAAAAATTCCTGTTGCTTTTTTAATGAAGCCCTAGATGATGACGCCATTTTCTTCCTAAATGACCACACATATGGAAAGAGAGAGAGAGAGATACAGACCAGAGGGAATTTATGAGAATCAAGAGCCAAAGAGATTGAATAACAGAGAACCTAGAGGATTTGGGAGTTTTGTACATGATATATATAACCAGTTATATATGTATATAATGGTGTATATAGGTCTGTAACGGTCATAAGGGTATACAGGGAATTATAATTTTTTTGCAATGACACGTGTCTTTCGTGCCTTACACTAACGGATTTATCCAAACGGCTAGCTAACGATTTGGGATTTTCTGCAACAATCGCGATAAATTAAGGAGTTAAGTGTCAACTTTGTAGTTCAGAGGGGTTTATTGGGAAAGAGAAGAAAGTTTAAGAGGGTTTAATGCACTTTTCTCTAAAAAAATTTTAATAAGGTTCCATATCTAATACAATTCTTCTTTTACCCTTTTCATATATCATGTATGTTGCTTAACTAATTTTCTCCAAATAATTTTGCTAAAAAATTATTGAAAATAAATAATTTAATAAAAAATATTTCAAAAGCACGTTATATTTGATTTATTAAGATAATTTGATAACTTTTTTAGATAACATTGTCTCAAATTTATAGAGATTTTTTTATTATTCTTGAAATTTTCTTTTAAATAAAAATAAAATTGAAAATTCAAAAATAATGAAAATAATTATTTATTTCAAAAATGAAATGCATGAAAAGTATTTCACTATATTTTAACATGTTATGGGTATTTACAAAAAGTGAATTTCAAATAATTTCTTAAATGTTTTAGGATTTTTAATTTTAGTAACAATTAATATTTTTTTAAATAGATATTAGTTACAAAATATTGGAAGTAGAGAGAAAATTTTTATTATAGTGAAAGAAACTACTAATGAAAATTTAGAGAGAAAAAAAGGCAATACTGAAAAAAGATTCATTATTTATAAAATCTGAACTTATTTGAAAATATTTCTTAAAAGTATGACTTGTCTTTGTGAAAATTTTATAAGGTTTATTTGTTTTAGAGTTTAAATGTAGGACTTATTAGTAATTTTTTCTATAGTTTTTTGTGTCTCATTGTTTCGACATTTATATATTTTCTAAAAATATATTTGTAAATTTAAATCGAGCCTTGAAAAGCATTCACTTTCTTCAAAATAAAATTGGAGTCATTGAAATGGTGATATATGTTTTTTATTTACCAAGTAAACGTGTTGATTGTAAATAAAATGATTTTTTTTCAATTTAAAAGCTTAAACAATTAATGGAAAGTAATGGAAAGACTCCAAATCAACACCAAATTCAGTTCAAATTATGTTTAAATTAGGTATTTTAGTACCCTAATTTTGATTTCAACTGAGATTGGAAGGTCATAATCCTTTATCAAAGTCAATCAAGTGGTTTAAAACATTAATTTGAATCATAATACATCCAATTAGTTGTGTGTTCTTTGCGCAATTCAAAGATACTCTTAGCCTAGGCATTGGAGGGAACAAAAGTCTTACCCTTCCTTTCAATTGAAGAACGTTGAGACGAATTTTAGCTCAAGTTCTCTAAAAGAGTCCACGTCTCATCAGGATTTTTAAGAAAGAACGTACCCCCACAAATAACATCTACCATTTGCTTATGGGGCTCACCTAGACCATCATAAAAACCTTGTACCAATTGTCACTTAAGAATAGTAAGGTTTAGGCATGATCATAAAAGGTCTTTCATTCTCTCTTACATTTCATGGAAGGCTTCTCCATCCCATTGAGAGAAACCAATAATGGCTCTTCACACATCACTAGTCTTTCTCATTGGAAAGTATTTCTTTAGAAACTCCCATTGAATTTCTACCCAAAAGTTAGTAGATTGAGGCTCCAAGGAATTGAACCATTGTTTGGCTTTATCTTTGAGTGAGAATGAAAAGAGACGAAACTTTAGGTCATCTTCCGTGAAGTTGTTCAACCGGAGGGTTGAACCTATTTCCAATAGGTCATCTATGTGTTTGTAAGTGTCTTCATTAGGTAGCCCATGGAAACAATTAAGAACACTAATGGTGGAGGATTTAATTTTAAAGTGATTCATCACCACATTTGGAAAACGAATACACAATGGTGATGCATAGGTAGTTGGAACATAGAAATCTCGAATAACTTCCACACTCGGTGAGGGTGGTGGTTGAAAGACTGGATTTTGATGTGCATATATATTATCATTATGTGCCATAAATTCGCTCCTGGGTTGTATAAACAATATAGGGTCCCTACGGATGCTACTATGTTGTTTAAGAGTTCGTTCAAGTTCAAGATCACAAAGCAACAATGACAATGATAAGGATCTTCTACCTTGCATGTAAGAGTAATACTCCTAAATTATAAACAAAAAGAAAATTTAAATAATTACGTGCCCAAAATTGGATACTATACTCACATAGAGTCCAAGCTTAAGTCCCGAAACTTTGAATGAGTAATAAACACCTAAAATGTAACACTTAATAAACAAAAACAAAAATAATTACAAGTAAAGAATTTAAAGAATGAGTTAGGTTAAAAATCAAACTTAACTCAATCTTATGATTTTAGCAATTAAACCGTAGTCCTTAACAACGATGCAAAAAATTGATGTGTGGCTTTCAAACTCTTTTGTGTTTGGCAATCAAAATATTATTTACCACTCGCAATAGAACAAATTCTTAGTAGGATAGGGCTCTATGCTGAGGGTGTCAATCCCACAGAGATTACGTTGGTTTAATAGTTAAAATCAAATATTAGTTTCGATTCAATTAGCAAATGGTGATTGTTGGTTTTCTTAAGCTACTTGAATTATAGAAAATGCAACAATTGAAAAGAGTTTGAGAGAAGGTTAAAGAACTAGGGCTTAGACGTCACCGCTAGCCTCATAACCATGTCATTATACTAAATTGGGGAATGTATGAAAATTTGTATAAAAGATGCGTTTGGTAAGTGCTACTTACAACGGCGTCAACAAGAAGATACATGAACCCTAACTAATGATAATCCATCTTCGATAGGCGTAATTTACCTATCTAACTACATTAATCTAATTACCTAAGTGTAATGAAATTACATTCTCTAAGCATGGATTATGAAAACTAAGAATTAACATGTTCAAGTGAAAATAAGCACAAAGTCATCACTCATAGTTTTTGTGGAACTATAAGTGTTTGAGGATCATGTGAAACAACTAATAATTCTAAGACAAGAAAAATGAATTAACACATGAACACATGAAATTTGTAAACTTGTATTGAAAACAAGACATAAGGCTAAGTACATATACACATAATTACACAAAAATTCCCAATTCATTACAAAATAAACATAGTTACATAGCTAAGGTTTTGTCCAAACCCTAGAGAAGGAATTAGTTGATCATGATGGTGGTGAAGCACTCCATAGACAGAGATGATTCCAGATCCATATGGTCTCCAAGGCTTTGTCAAAACCTCCTTTGAAGCTTTCCCTCTCTAGAACTTTACTTCTCTCTCTAGAATCTCTAATAATTGCTCTATATTACAAACTAACTTTATATCTAACTATGAGACTGCAAATTATATATACATCTAATTTCTAACTCAAAATATCATAAACATTATGTGCAAAGGCTTCTTGGAGATGATTGGTGGCAAGTGGCTGAAATATCTTCTACTAGCTGTCTTATTTTTAGCAGATTAGCGATACATCGTAATTGATATTATGATGCATTGTAATTCTTTGCCTTTAAAACTTGATTTCATCTTGCATTGGATTTTTCTTCGCATGTATTCCGCTAATCCTTATGGCAATCATTCTATCATGTAATCTTGAACTTTGAATACATTCTTAAAATGATAGAGAAGTCAGATTACACCTGTAATACCCCGCTCCAACACATGGTATGATATTGTCCGCTTTGGGCTTGAGCCCGCACGGTTTTGCTCTTGGGTTTTACCCTAAAAGGCCTCATACTATTTGAAGAAAACATACTACATATAAGCACGTCCCCTTTTTCATACCCAGGCGATGTAGGATTGAGCACCCTATACCCTGTCAGTGTAGTAGCTCAGTCTAGTGTCTGTCTTCGCATCCGCCCACTCACACCCTTCCACAAGGGTTATTACAGTGCCAATTTTCGGAATAGAACCTGAAATCAACAAAAACATGAAAATACGTAAAAACTATACAATATGTGCAACTATGGGATTAAAAATACTTAAGTAAAGGCGCAAGAATGTATAACATTCAACGCTTATCAGCCTTCTCGATTGAATTACTTTCACCGTTAGATTGAATTTAGGCTATCGGAGTCGTCCAATCATGGATACTGGTTCCCTAACTTTCAATTATTCATCTTACCATCATCAAATAATAAAATTGATGAGTCCATCATAAATTCAAGTAATTTTATGTAAAATCTCTTATGATTTCACTCTAATTGGGTTATTTCCTCCATTAAACCGAAAAAGAGGCATCTAGGCAATTTAATTAATGCTTCAGAATTGAGTCATTAAAATTTGAGGGCTTTTTTTTTTTTACATAAAATGGCTTGAATTTCATAATTGAGTCATTAATTTTAAGATTTGGCAATGGCAAGATAAAGAATTGAGAGTTCGGGAACTTGTATCCATGATCGATCGATTCCGGTGGCCCGAGTTCAATCCAACGGTGAAAGTAAGTCGATAGAGATGAAAACTTGAAGGTTTTTAGTTTAAATGAACTAAATTTTGCTATAGGATGATCAATTTGAGTGTTTAGTGATGGAAAGATAGAGAATGGGCAATGTGGACCCCAAAGCCCTATTTTCGTTTAAAATTGGCTTAATCGGGTTGGCTAGCTTGAAATCAAATGATTCAATTGAATAGTTTATGATCCAAAATAATATCGTGAACCACTTGATTGTATTTGATGAGGAATTATGACCTTCTTAATTGTGCCTATTAATGAATTTTATGAAGTCCAATTAATGGAAAGTAATCGAAATAGAGGGCCAAGACAAAATGTGGTTTCTTCACTTTTTCAAAACTTAATTTAAAATTTTAAAGTTTCATTTCAATTAATATTTATAAATATAAAATTCAATTCTTCAATTTTAAAAAGTTCATTAATAAGTGTACATTACATTAAATTCTTACACTTGTGTATATAACTAATGAAGTAGTTTAGTGTGTGATGCATACTGATCAACGTATAATTAATGAGGTAAAAAAATTATGATGAATGTTTTTATGTTTAAAAATAAAAAATAATTAAAAATAAGGGTAAAGTGCAAAAAAACACCCCCATTATATACAGAATGTGCAAATACCCCATTAACGTTCAATTAATACCCTTACATTTTCAATTTGTTCAAATAAAGACAAATTGACAATTTGCTAATTAAAATGTCTAAAATACCCTTACAACAAATATAGATAAAATTCAATTCTTCAATTTTAAAAAGTTCATTAATAAGTGTACATTACATTAAATTCTTACACTTGTGTATATAACTAATGAAGTAGTTTAGTGTGTGACAGATACTGATCAACGTATAATTAATGAGGTAAAAAATTATGATGAATGTTTTTATGTTTAAAAATCACAAATAATTAAAAATAACGGTAAAGTGCAAAAAAACACCCCCATTATATACAGAATGTGCAAATACCTCCTTAACGTTCAATTAACACCCTTACATTTTCAAATTTGTTCAAATAAGGACAAATTGACAATTTGCTAATTAAAATGTCTAAAATATCCTTACAACAAATATACATATATATTGGTTTAGAACAATGGGTATATCAATTGACTGAAACTTGAATTTGGTGCTATGAAATTGTAAGATTTTAAACTTGTTATATGATTTGGTTGATGGGCAAACAAAGCCCTATGATTTGGACGAGATTAAAGGTTGTTGGATGCTTAATTAGAGGTAGAAAAAGGTTAGGTTGTCAAATTCACTTGCAGGTGGGTTTAGTGGTGCCTTTAACAAAGTGGGACCACTCGCATAGGCGACGCCTGGGTGCGCGTAAAGAGGTGTTGGAGGGTGGGGACTCCACTCGCCGAAAGAGATGCTGTAGAGAGACAAAAAAAAAAAAATCGAACATCCAAACATGGCACAAGGTTATGAGGGGCATTTTGGTCATTTAAAAAGGGTATTTTCTCCGTTGAATCAAATTCGGGCTGCTGGAGTTGTCCGATCATGGATGCACATTTCTTAACTCTTAATTATTCATCTTGTCATAATAAAAACATAAAATTGATTATTCTATCATTAAATTCAAGTTATTTTATGTGAAATCTCTTATAATTTCAATCCAATTGGGTTACTTTCACCGTAGGATTGAAAAAGGGTAATTTGGGTCATCTGATTAACGCTTAAAAAGCCCATTTTTTAATCCGATGGTGAAAGTAACCCAATCAGAGTAAAATTTTGAGTAATTTTACAATAAATGACTTGAATTTCATGATGGAATCATCAATTTTATGATTTGATGATAGAAATATTAAAAATTGAGAGTTAGGGAACCTGTATCCATGATCGAACGACTCTAACGGTCCAATATGTCAAATATCTATATTCCCATCGCCAAACACTCAAATTGATAATGATATGATGAAATTAAGTTCATTTTACATTATTCAAACAAAAAAAAAATCCTCAAGTTCCCCTCCCAATCAACCGACTTCCACTGTTGGATTAGATTCGTTGAAATCGTCTGATCATGGATACAAATTTCTTAACTTTTAATTATTCATATTTTCATCATTAAATCATTAAATTGATGATTCCATCATGAAATTTAAGTCATTTTATGTAAAATCTCTCATAAATCCACTCTGATTGGGTTACTTTCATCGTTTAATCGAAAAATGACAATTTGGGTCATTCGATTAATGCTTCGAAAGTCCCCTTCTTAATTCAATTGTGAAAGTAACCCAACTATAGTGAAATTCTTAGGTCGTTTACATAAATTGACTTTCATTTCATGATAGAATCATCAATTTTATGATTTGATGATAGCAGAATGAAGAATTGAGAGTTAGGAAACTTGTATCCATAATCGAACGACTCCAACGGCCTTATTTGTCAAATATCTATCTTTCCATCACTAAACACTCAAATTGATAATGATATGATAAAATTAATTTAATTTTACATAAAAACCCTCAAGTTCCCCTCTTGATCGATCGATTTTCACCATTGGATCAGATTTGTCGGGATCATCCGATCATGGATATAAGTTCCCCAACTCTTAATTCTTCGTCTCTCTCTCATTAAATCATAAAATTGATGATTAAATTGTGAAATTCAAGTCATTTTATGTAAAAGCCCTCATCATTTTACTATAATTGGGTTACTTTCACCGTTTGATAAAAAAAGGGGCATTTGCACTGTCTAATTAATGCTTTGGAAACCCTATTCTCGATTTGATGGTGAAAGTAACCCAATCATAGTGAAATTTTGAGCGATATTATATAAAATTACTTGAATTTCATTATAGAATCATCAATTTTATAATTTGATAATGACAGGACGAAGAATTGAGAGTTAAGGAATTTGTATCAATGATCGAACGACTAAGGCTACCCGATTTGTCAAATCTCTATCTTCCCATTACCAAACACTCAAATTGATCATGTTATGGTGAAATTCAGCTAATTTTACCTAATAATCCTAAATTCCCCCTCTCAATTGACCTACTTTCATCGTTGGATCGAATTCAGGCTGCTAGAGTCGTCCGATCATGGATACAGGTTCCCTAACTTTTAATTCTTCATCCTTGTATCATCAAATTAATGATTCCATCATACAATTAAATTTATTTTATGTAAAATCCCTCATAATAACACTTTGATTGAGTTACTTCCACCGTTGGATCAAAAAAGGGGCATCCGAGCTGTTTGATTAATGTTTCAGAAGCCCTTTTTTTTATCCGATGGTGAAACTAATCCAATCAAAGTGAAATTCTTAGTTATTTTACATAAAATTGATTAAATGTTATGATTAAGTCATCAATTTTATGATTTGATTATGGGAAGATGGAAAATTAAGAGTTTGGGAGCCTATATCCATGATTGGACAACTCTAGTGGCCAAATTTGTCAAATCTCTAACTTCTCATCACCAAAAACTCAAATTGATCATGCTATGATGAAATTAATTTCATATTATGTAAAAACCCTTAAGTTCCCCTCTCAATTGACCTACTTTCACTGTTGGATTGAATTCAGGCAACCAAAGTCGTCCGATCATAGATACAAGTTCCTTAACTCTTTATTTTTCATTTTTCCATCATTAAATTGTAAAATTGATGATACCATCATGAAATTCATGTCATTTTATATAAAATCCCGCATAATTTCACTCTGATTGGGTTACTTTCACCTTTAGATCGAAAAAGGAGCATCCGAGCCATCCGATTAATGCTTCATAAGCCTTTTTTTCAATCCGATGGTGAAAGTAATTCAATCAAAGTCAAATTTTTAGTGATTTTACATACAATTGATTAAATTTTATGATGGAGTCATCAATTTTATGATTTGATGATAGGAAGATGGAGAATTGAGAGTTGAGAACCTATATCCATGATCGGACAACTCTAGTGGCCGAATTTATCAAATCTCTATCTTCTTATCACCAAAAACTCAAATTGATCATGCTATGATGAAATTAATTTCATCTTATGTAAAAACCCTCAAGTTCCCCTCTTAATTGACCTACTTTCATTGTTGGATCGAATTCAAGCCGTCGAAGTCGTCTGATCATAGATACAAGTTCCCTAACTCTTAATTCTTCATCTTCCCATCATTAAATCATAAAATTGATGATACCATTATGAAATTCAAGTCATTTTATATTAAATTCTTCATAATTTTACTCTAATTGGATTACTTTCACTGTTCGACTGAAAATGGGGCATTCGGACCGTTCGATTAATGCTTCAGAAGTCCTTTTTTTCAATCCGATAATGAAGGTAATCCAATCAAAGTGAATGATCAGACAAATCTAGTGGCCGGATTTGACGGAACCTATATCCATAATTAACATTCAAACAAAAAATTTTGATTCGCAAATCACCATATTTCATTTTTTTCGACGTATTTAATTTATTTAATCTTTCATATTCGAAAATAAGTCATTTATTTTAAAATCAATACATTTAATATTTAAATAAACAACATATTTTACCATTTCAATGACTCCAATTCTATTTTTAATGAAGTAAATTCATTTTTTCAAAACTTAATTTAAAATTTTAAAAATAATATATAAATATATATATATTTGTATATAGACTCAGAAAAATAAAAGGAGTTTATATATTAAAATTTATCTAGATTTAACATACTTAATATTAGAGAGAGAAACTTAAAAATTATATATTATAGAAAGATCATTTATATAAATGAAAATTTAATAATTTACTGTTAATTTAATTTACAAATCACTATATTTCATTAAAGGTTTATAAAAATAAATTAAGTGTTTCAAAATTAAAAGCTTCAAATGATTTAAATGGCACAATGATATTTCAATAATAAATTGATGATATAAATTCAATTTTTCAATTTCATAAAATTTCTTCAATTATTTAATAATTGAAGTAAAAAATTATTTATGTAGGATTTTTCATGTATTTAAATATGAATATGATGACTGCTTTGAAATCTTCGTAGAAAAAATTTCAATTAAAATTTTTGAAATTTTCCTAGATATTTTTAATCACGTGCTCTATACTAGTAGTTATAAGTAAGAAAAAAACTATACAAAATTTGAGGTTAAGAAAAAATTAGCACCAGTAAGTAAACAAAAAAATTCGAATTTCAATGCAATCAATTAGTCTTTTCAAAGCCTAATTTAATTTCAAGTATATTTTAATAAAAAACATTAATATATATATGGACTTGAAGAGTGAAATAGGGTTTATATAAATATTTACATATTTTTAGAATTTATAGAGATTCAACACACTTAATATTAATTTACCAAAACCACACATATAATATTAGACAGAGAAAATTAAAAAAATATATATCAGGGAGAGAATTTATAATAGCAAATATTTAAAAATTAATTATTCATTTAGTTCACAATTCACCATATTTTTTTCCTTAGTGGTTTTAATTTATTTAGACTTTCAAAATGAAAATCAACACAAGTTATCTTTATTTTGATTGAAATAAAATTTGTAATCTTTAATTTTACTTTTTCAAACCCATAATGAATTGAATACGTTTAAAAATTTCAAATATATATATGTTTTTTTGTGAATTAATTGGTATTAGAGTGTAAATTATTTATGAATGAATTGCATTGAAATATTGATTTGATTGTGTTGAAAATCTGAATTGTTATATTGATTATTGAATTATTGGTATCGATGTTTATATAAATTCAAATAATTTAGTATATATTTATTATATATATATATATATATAGAGCGATGATTTTTGATTTTCAAATAGAAATTATAAAATTTTGTACCTCACTTGTCCATTTGATAATAACCCAATAGTCTAACAACATGTATGGTTAGACTCAATATAAGAAAGTAACGAAATGTACATTCTTTACATATTTTTTTAAAATTAACAAAAAATTTATTTTTTTTAAAATCAACACATTTATTTCATAAACAAACAACATATTTTATCATTTTAACAACTCCAAATTTATTTTTAACGAAGTTAATTTGTCTTTTTAAAACTCAATTTAAAATTTTAAATATATTTTTAGAAATAATATATGTATATATACATATTTAGAGAGATAAAGAGAGTTTATATAATTATTTATAAATTTTTAGATTCAACAAAATTTATATTAGAGTGAAAATTTATAAAAGTAAAAATAAAAAAATTATTATTTATTTATAATATTATTTTTTAAGAGTTATATCTTTCTTTAGTGTTGTAAAGAGTTATAATATTATTATATTAGATTTGTTTAGTGTTAAAAAAGTTATAATATTATTATATTAGATTTTTTTGGTGTTGAGATGAGTTATAATATTATTTTATTAAATTTGATAGTTTTATGAGAAATAATTTATTACATATCTTTGAAAAAAAATATGATATTATTTTATTAGATTTCTTTACCCGATTAACTTTAGCTTATCATCGTGATATAAACGTTGTGGTTTTATATAACTCCAGGGACAGCCTCTGCTGTCTCACAGCAGACATCCAGGCTCGTTGCTGAGACCTTGTAATTAAAATTAGTGGTTATGAATTAGACCGAATATTATATACATTAATATATATGTATGTATGTATGTAATGTGTGTCTGTTACCTTCTTGGTTATCTTTGTTTTCTGCGTGTGTGGGGTTCACATCCCATAACTGTGTGCGTCACACTCTCTTCGTTGGGAAGTGGACTTGGATCATTTCACAAAGCAACATAACCGGTTCTTCCCCTTCCTTCACAGGTCTTGATACAGAGAACCCCACTCACTCTCTCCCTCTCTGTCTCTCTCTCTCTCTCTCTCTCTCTCACACACACACACACACACACACAGAGTTCTCGACACTTCTTGTGGCTTTAGTGATGACATGTCACCTTAACGGGTCCACGTAACTATGTAAGTAACATCAGATATGATAGAGGAATGGATGGTAGGGTGACAGGTGGAATTTATTCACGTGGGACACTAATTGGCCCATACCATTTCTTATTTTTAACTCAGCCCCATATTTGGTAAGTTTGTATATGGATTTTGTTGGTCTTATCCTTCCAGTCTAGTCTACACTAGAGATCGATATGTATGTATACAGTAATCAGTATGGAACTATGGAGGTGGATAATTAGATATACTAGAATATTAGAAAGGAGGCTACGGAAACCAAAGTCCCGAGACAGAGTACTGCCAAGTCAGATGCATAATGAACATCAGGTGCGTGTCACGTGGCTCACAGCTTTACGTGGATCAGAGAAAGCCATGTAGGCAAATTAAGGTTGCGACTTGGGACTCTAACATCATATATAATACGACCAAGTAAAAAAAAAGAATTAAAAAAAGAAAGGTGTATAAAGGAATGAAAAGGATATACTTTCAACCAAGTAAAAAAAAATACAAAGAATCGATAAAATCCCACGACAACTACAAGTGGCGCACCGTCCTATGCCCTGATATCTACTCCCAAAACATAACTTCTGGTTGTTCAGTGCAGCTGGTGGCGAAATTCTGTAAAGATATAAAGAGAGAGAAAGGCATATATATATATATATATATATATAGAGAGAGAGAGAGAGAGAGAGGGGAAGAAGTTGGAAGCGATGAAGGGGTGCGAGCTGTGTAGGTTACCGGCGAAAATATACTGCGAGGCGGATGGAGCGAGTCTGTGCTGGGAGTGCGACGAGAAAGTTCATTGTGCAAATTTCCTGGTGGCGAAGCACTCCAGGAATCTTCTCTGCCATGTGTGTCAATCTCCCACCCCATGGCGAGCTTCCGGACCCAAGCTTGGTCCAACTACTACTGCCTCTGTATGCGACACTTGTGTTCATAAATACTGCCACTCTAGTATTTATGCACAACATGAGAATTTCAGTGGCGGACAACAGAGTCATCCACCACTACTATATGAAGACCATGATCATGATCAAGACCATGACGTTCACCTTCACCTTCAAGATGGAATTAACCACACTACTAGTACTGATCATCAATATTATGAAGAGTACGAGGACGACGATAGTGAGGTAGAGTACGGTGACCATGATGATAATGATGATGATGAAGATGATGATCAGGAAATGGAAGAGGAAGGAGAGAATCAAGTAGTTCCTTTGTCTTCCTGCTCCACTCCACCGCCTCCTCTAATTCCCACTTCTTCTTCCACTAGTGAGGATCACCTCTCTTCCTGCGCATCTGTGCGTCTGAATGCACATGATCCCGATTACCAAGTGCGTACTCTCTCTCTCTCTCTCTCTCTCTCTCTCTGTTTTAGATTCCTTGTCCAATTTCTGAGCAATCACTAAAACAGATAGAAAGACTTGTGATTTTAATTTACGTTTAATCACATATATATACCGATTTACTCTTGTATGTATTCACTCCAATTAACAGTTTCTATGACTTAAATTTGATTATATCTATATATATATATATATGGTTTTCTTGCTGCGTTTTTT
The DNA here is from genome assembly GCA_026545225.1 of Cornus controversa. Lineage (NCBI taxonomy): Eukaryota > Viridiplantae > Streptophyta > Magnoliopsida > Cornales > Cornaceae > Cornus > Cornus controversa. The sequence continues at coordinate 69,384,818 of CM048847.1, forward strand.
TTAATTCGATTGAAATTTGATCCAGGATGAGGTTGGCTCCTACTACTCTTCGCGATTCAACAACAGCGTTAGCTATGGAGCATCAGAGGAAGAGAGAGCAAATTCATTGAGCTCATCCAGACCATTGAAGATAAGAAGAACAAATTACGAAGTGATTCAAGCAGATTGAAGTTGAAGACACTGTATGTAGTGAAGCAGAAGCAGAGTACTCTAGGTCAAAAGATTCCACCACCACCACCACCGCCACCACCAACGTGTAATCACCGAAAAAGATGATGCGTCTACGACGGTCGTTGGCATATGCAATCTATGCAGAGATAATAGAACTGTTGTAGATTTAGTTTCCACTAATCCCAATCATACACTCTAAATGTTACGTATTTGCTTCTAACACAGTTTGGTTCTATCACTCTAAACCATGTTATGTTTGTTTTCCATTCTACAATTCGAGCAGTTATATTGTTTTAATACTAATACCACTTGCTAAAAACAAGAGTAACTATTTTATCGTATCACGGACCAACCAGGAACCCACATCCATACAAATACTGCTTGTACGTTCAAGTTCAAGTTCAAATTCAATTTCCATACTTACAAGTAAAAAAATTCAAATTTTGAAGACAAATATATTTACAGAGACCATTGAATCTTAATTAGCCTAATCCACCATGTATAGGCCATAGATAGAATAATTCCTTCTATTGAGTTCAAATGGAAGCTCCAGAGTCATCGTGCTGGCTGTGGCTTGGCTGCTTTACAGTCTTCCAGATTGCCACTTTTAATTACTCATTGGAATCTAGTTCTACCGTAAATTTTTATTTCTAATAAGAGATTGATGGGCTACAAGAATCTGTTTATATGGATGCACTAGCTTTAATAATGGCAAAAAAAAAAAAAAAAAAAAAAAAACGGCATATCTGCATTTCTTTTTTAAAACCAAATTTATCCATGTCAAATCTGGATAAATTGAGAATAAGCTCATTCAGTCTCATCTCCATCAATTTAAATTTTAAGCGGATATTTATATTTATTGGATATATGAACAAAAATGACGAATCATATTGCATAAAGAGGTTAACATCATAAAATTAAGGGTGAACTTTCACGAGATTTAGTTTAATTATTCTCGAATTAAAATTTTTGTAAAATTGCTCTTTAACATCTCTGTCAAACTAACTATTCGTTAAACAAAATCAAATCTAATACACAATTACAAAAATACTCTCAAATTATAATATTTTTGTGCCAAAATAACTTCAATTTCTAATCATTTAACTGAAATTAACATAAAAGTATATACATTTTCTCCATCAATGTCACAAAGACCGCCACCGAAAATAGTTTTGGTATTTTAATTTTTTTTTTGTTAATTAACTTTAAAGGTACTCGAAATCAAACTTCACAAGATTGACCGTTATATTTTAAAATTTTTAATACAAAAAAGGCAAAACTTGAAAGTCAGAGTAATTAACCCTAAAATCAAACAACAAAACAAGTTCATATGTTTTTTTTTTAACCTAAAAAGTTTATATCATCTACGTGAGCATTTTACCACAGTATACAAGAAATGCGGGTAACAGTTTCAACTTTTATTACATGCAGATGAAAACGCACGCACTTCATAAGCAGGCCTTATTAATTATACTAATTAAACAATTTCTGAAAATCGATTTTTATTCTGATTTCGAAACCGCTCAGGCCGCAGTCAACCACTTGAAATTGATGATAACACAAATTACAAGACTTGAGACAGAATCTAGAGTTAAATTCAAGAGAGATATAAGAGAGACACATGTATCCAATGGATATAAAACATTCTGCCAATCTGCCTAAATAGCATTACCCATATGAAAATTGTGGAATGCCCTTTCTTAAATGCAAATTGAATGTGCTTTGTTATAATTAGTTTTTTCATATTAAGAAACTTATGACGTTTGATATACTAGCAAACAAGATAAAGCGAAAAATGGGCATTTAACATGTGAAGGAGGCATCCTTATTTGATGTATACGTCGCCCAATTTCCTTTCAAGGTTGTCTACCATTCTGTCCCTTATAGATAATACACTTCCATTGATATTTTATTTTCCTGTACCAACACCACATTAAAATTTCCATTTTCTACAGAGGATTTTAATCACAAGAAAAAAGAAGATTCCGGAATTACTTAATTTATGATCAATCTGCATGCCTTATTTCCTATCTGCAAACACGTAACACACAGAGCTCCAAGTGCCTCAAATTCAAGAATGAATAGTTGATTATGCAATAGCAACCACCTAAAAGGTGAGCTTTTTGGTTTCCTGCAATCTTAAAGAAAGGTCCCCAACACATTTTATACTCAAAGTAGATTTAAGGTCACAACCAACAAAGAGAACCAATCACAATGCCAAACACATAGCACCGAGCATCAAGTCCATAGTTAAAGAAAAAAACTAAAAAATTGGAATGATCTACATATCACATGGAGGAAGCATGATGTTTTTGATAGACCTGATGAATATAACAAAAACGCATCAACCATATAAGATACAACTACCAGAGTTAACATTCATGAGAGAGAGAGAACATTGTTCATATACATGACATTAATCCAACAATCAAGATAGACTAATCAATTCTCAGACGACTCATTTTAGGTTTGCAGACTCCAACGCCATCTACACTTCTACAGCAGCAAAAGGGCAGAAACAACATAAGATTTCACAACTGGCACATGATGAGAAACATACATAAGAACAGATGGTTGTGGTATGTGTTTTGCTGTTTGCTTATGTGTTGTTTGTATGTTAAGTAGAGTTGCAAGGAAGGAGAAAAATTCCAAATGTGAAAGGAAAAAGGGTATCATGAGTGAGAAGGCACTTTCACATGATCTTGTGCCCTCAGCAACTAGATTGAAAACACTATGATCTTACGCTCATCGGCTGAGGTCACGAGCCCACTGTGAAAGTGCACTCATAATAGACTTGCTCATACTAAAATGCATACCTGCAACTATGAGAACGCACCACGATCTCAAGTTTCAGCTATTTATCTGCCACAAAAAGAATAATATGCAATAAAGTCGCTTTAAAAAGAGGTGAATCCAATAGAAACAAAATTAAGCCAAGCTCCAACCATAATCTTGAAAAGCACCCGTCATCAATTTCTAAAAAATCAAACTGTTGATTTAATATTGATATGCATATAAGAAGAATTCCAATATATATATATATATATATGCAATCGTTTTTTACTAGTTTTTAGATGGAAGTCCAAAAAACTTGTGCATGCATTCTAGTTTTTTAAATAGAATAAGGAAAACAAAAATTAACAAAAAAGTAGATTAAAGACTCCTATTACAACTAAAATAAATAAATTGATGCAAGAAACAAATAAATAAGATCAGAAAATACTCAGAAGTCTCAAGAGTTCAGCACATGCAGTTAGGACTTCCAACTCAGAACATGTTCACTTTCTGATAGAAATAGTAATGGATACCATGACTTGCATGGTAAAGTCAATTTACACATTCATGACCAATTTCCTTGGATCAAAGCACTTTAAAGTACCTATTCCATTCCCAATTTGCTTCTGAAAATAACAAACAGGACTAAGACATTAAGATGTAGGCTGTCTAGCACCTAATGCTTCAGATCTTATGTTTCAAAATAAAAGCCTTTCTCATATATCTGAAGTTCCTAAATAGCTATTCTGTTTTGTAACTTTTGGTTAAAAATATGATACAAGAGAGATTTTACAATCTGATGCATGTAGTTCTAGAGTCGCGTGTAATGCATACTAGTGATGGGATGGAGGTAAATACAACAAGTGCAAACAATTGGCCGCTCTCAGTGGAGGTACATTCCTCTCCAGTCTCCATACCTGAAGCAAAATGCTCAATAGTTATATGATGGAGGCATTGACAAGAAGTGCCAATAATCCACCACCCCCAACAGATATATAGCTGTTCACTCCATGCCAAACCCAGCCACAATAACAAATCCTTTGTTTGAAGTATTTGAGACATGTCAGTGAGGTGTCCAAAATAAATTATGAATATGTTTATAAGGTGTCAAACATGTGCTCAAGACCATCCAGAAATTCTCAATATCCCACATGAAAACAGCATTTTAAAAGAAGGGTTTGTGAATTTTAGAGTCTATCTAAACCACCCCTTACATGCATTTTCTTTTATAATTACTATAATATACTTTTCCTATAATAAAAGAAAATCTATCACTTTTTCTATAACAAAAGGAAGTCTGTCACTTTAATGAAATTTTACTAGTAAAAAGAAAAAAGAAAAAGAAAGTCTGTCACATTGATTGACCAGTCAATTGTATCTTGGGGACTGCTTGAAAAGAGTTGGCTAAGTGTCATAAATTATGAATGTTTTTAAAGCCGTAGACGTGCCTTAAAGGGCTCGTACACATGTGACATGTCCACAAGTGTCCATAAAGTATCAATGCCCAATATAAGTACAAATTTAAATAGCACATACACAAACACAAGAGACGGACATGATACAACAAAAAAATGCCGACACAAACAAAATAAAAGAAAAACCAAGGAAAGTGCCATGGACATGGTGTAGATATGGCAATATATAAATATAATGTTTTTACAAGATACAACTACTATACAAGACAATTATGCAAATTTGGTAAATTTTCTATTCTATATTAAGAATGGGTGAAGTTCACAAAACACTCCTATGGTACGCATATTGCACCCCTCCTGTTCGAAAAACACCCCCAAACTAACGATTTCGTTCGAATAGGTCCATTTTGTCAATATGCCATTAATGGTGTGGTGAATTTACCTAAATACCCATGTAAAGAAATAAAAAATAGCATTATAAGTGAAATGACCAAAAAGGACATTTCTTTGACTTTTCAAACAATTCGTTACTCTCTCTCTCCAACACCAACATATATTTTTCACAATCAATTTTTTTACGAGAAAATTGAAGAAGAAAATCAGTCGAGAAAGCTGCATTACAGATGGGTATGCAAATCATGGCATATGATCTCCGATCCCCAATTCATCAAAACCCACCTCAACCGATCAACCCAATCCCTCGACAGCCAAAGACTCATGATCACACATCCTTCAAAATGACTTCTTTATCTCCATAGACTGCAAATCTTGTTGTGAATCAAAAATGTCGGACTCACCTTAGACGAACTGGTTTTCCTATGGAGAAGTATTGTGTTCTTGCGATGGTTTGGTACTATTGTGTTTTCATTACAAACCCTTCATGTCACCAATAAAAATAGTCCCAAGACCTTTGTTTTGTGGAATCTCTCTCTACATTCTGTCTCTCTCTATATTCGATGCTTTGTTTTGTGTAATCTCTCTCTACACTCTGTCTCTCTCTATATTCAATCTTTGTGTTCAATCTAAGGGTTCATAGTCAACAATCCAAGACAGATCTATAGCTTGATGTAGTTTTTCCTCTGCTCCCAGAGCTTTGCCGACACAACAATGTCGAAAACGATGTCTTTGAGCTCTGTTCTCTGATGGGTTTCTAAGACCTCTTTGTCCCGAAAAGCAACAAGGGTCGTCTGGTTTTGAATAGATGATTTTGATGGAGATGTGATGTTGGTTGTTGCCGATGTAAATTGTAACTAGATCTAGGGTCTAAGTGTTTAGATCATAACAGGAGAGAAGGACATGGAAAGAGATGGATATGAGATAGTGGATAGAGATGTTATATGGGTATGTTGAATCATTCTTTCAATAGGTCACTGAAACATGCGTCTACATGTAAATCCAGCTAAGTGGGTCAAAAATAGATACTTTGGTTTATGGTACGCAAATTATAGAATGATATTTACCAAAAAATAAAATCATAGGTAGACTCATTTCCTCTTATATATAAAGTGTTTCTATTACTGTGATACTACGATAGGTTTCATTTGATCTATGTGGTAGTTGTTGAAGAGAGAGATATAGAGAAAGAGAGGGATTTGCAAAGGGAGATTTCAGAGAGGAGAGAGAGACTTTATTGTTGTTACAAAGAAAGAGAGGAGTTAAGTTAGAGAGAGCAGGTGTGAGAAATGAGGGAGACAATATATTTATATATGTGTATGTCCAAGTGTATTTTGGGAACAAGAAAGGGCAATTTTGACTTTTTTTATTAAAGCTTCTCACGTGTTGGTCACGTGATCAACTTAACAGCACTCCTCTAACGGCTAGCTAACAGAAAGTACCAAGTTGCACAATTTTTTCAAATCTATTGGAGTTATATGCCACTTGGAACTAGAAGGGCGTGAAACGCAAAAAATCTATACTAGAGGGGTGTTTTGTAAACTTAACCCTATTAAGAATTGTATGATGTGGAAGATGACACTAAACAAATATCATAAAGATAATTACAATATACACTATTATTCTCTAACTAACTATCATTCTTATAATTATACTCTTCTTATAAAGTGTTAATTGCATACTTGACTTATGTTGGCGGTCCATCAAATGTCATGTTTCTTAAAAAAGAATAAAGGACAATTCTGGGTGCGTCCATTTTTCTTTTAAGATTGTCGTATATGACTCCTTTTACAGATGTCTTTGTGCTACATAAATCATTTGTTAGGAATGTTTGATATGTGTTGGCTAAGTGTCTAAAACAATGAAAATTATTATGCAATTATAAACACGTTCAAGAGGTTTTAGACACATGCCTAGGATTGTCAACACAATTACAAAACCTTACTACAACTATCCACAATTATAATGTTAGATCCTGATTTTTTTTTAATTAAAATGTTTTATTTTTTGATATTTCATTTCTATGTTTAGAATATGTTTGGATGTTCGGGTTTCCAATTTCAAGTATTGGTTTGATCCCAAACATTTTCAAAGTTAAAGAATAGTTCTACGAAATGGTTGGATGTGAGGATATGTTTGTCTTTTCTAAAAAGATTTGGGGCGATTTCGGCATTTTTTAAAAGTGAAGGGTATTTTAGTAATTTCACATTATGGATGACACCATTGTAAATTCTTTGAAAAAGAATGACATTGTGGTAGTTTTAGAGTAAAATGGTGGGTAAAAAAAACTTTTCACTTGAGAGATTCTAGAAGCTTCTAGAAGGGGTGGGAGATATATATGTATATCTATAGGTTTTGAGCTAGAAATGAAAAAATTGTCTTCCTCTTTTCCCATAAGTTCTGCCAACCCTTTTCTTTTCCTCTCCATCTCTCATTTTGCTCTCTTTATTCCTCCATTGAAGGTGCTTGAAGGCTAGGGCCGTTAGGCTTGGTCCAAAGTTCTTGGTGGTGGTTAGTGGTGGTGCTAGTAGCATGTAAGTATTTCTTTCCACCACTTTTGTCCATTTTTTCTTCTACTTTCCTCTCTTCATATTCTTTTTCAATTATTGAAGTTCGAAAAATGAGTATTGTGTATGGTTTGTAGTGTTGGAAGCTTTGGGACTTGAAGGCTCTATTTCTTTCCATTGATTCTCCATTAAACATTTTAAAGAGAAATTAGGGCTTCAAATTGAATTTCAAAATTCAATTTGGGGGTTTCTTCAATCCTTCTTGGATATGAGGTAGGAATGAATTTAACTTCCTTTTCTAATGTTTTAAGACTTTAGGAAGTGTTAGGTTGAGATTCTAACATGAATTGCAAAATGTGTAAATTAAAGTTTACTTTATTTTATGAAAAATTGGGGCTTTTGTGTTTTGAGCATGCTAAATGTGTTTAGGCCTTGGATTATGCCTATTAGCATTGTTGGGGAGATTTACTATTGAGACATGTATGCCATTGGATCACTTGTGCTCTTAATTCGAAATTAAAGTACATTTTATTGCTTGATAACTCTAGTGTCGTGTAAGAACTAGAAATTCTAAATTACTTTTATAGTAATTGTGCTAATGATTGTAAATTTATGGAAGTCTTGGATCATCCATTGGTATCTTGGAACAAAAAGCTTAACTTTTGTTCAAGAAGAGTATTTTGAAAAAAAGTGGTAACATGTATGCTTTGTTTGCTAATGTGTGTTCAAGCATCCTATATTTTACTTAATTGATGTGTAGGAATGCTAATGGATGAATTGAGGTTCATTTGAATTTATTTGACATTAGGGGTATTTTGGTCATTCATGTGTACATTAGTTGAGAAAGCATGCTAGGTGGTTATTTCAAGTGCCTAAGTGTTTGTGCACGCCAATTATTTAACATGTTGAGCATGATAGGTAACACCTAGGAGAAATTATGTAATTTTTACCATACTTTAATGTTTGGAGCTAAGGTTCCACGGTGCAACATGGCTTTTGGCATGAAATTAGAATTGTTTAAATGTTTTAAATTATACTTAGAATGTACCAAAGCATGATTTGGTGTTAAATTGACATATTTGATTTGAAAGTTCAAGTATGCTTGCTAGGTAACATATAAATTGCCCAGATGTACTAATTTGATTAAATTAGGAATTTGGTTATGCTTTGATACTATATATATGCAAGCATTGAAATTGAATGTTTAAAATCCTACTGAAAATGATTTGAAGGTTTAAAACCCTATTGAAAGAGACATTTACTTAAGTGAAATTTTTGCTTGAGGAACGACTCACTGAAAGCTTGGTGCACATAGATGCAGAACCAATGCTATGAGGATAATTATTATGGACATTGTTATTACATTGTTCATATTGATCATTTTTTTTATATACTGTTTATATAATGTATGAGTTGTGATTTTTAAGAAGTTTTAAATAGTCGGAATTGAAAATAGAGGCACAAAGAAGCCTAGTGGTTGATAAGTCCACCTGACTGGCCAATGGTTTCACGTCGACCTGCGGACTAGTAATCCGGAATGACGGAATGTACAGAAGGACTGCTCTGTTGATGCGTGTGTCACGCTTATTTGAGTTACATGTGGTGTGTGTGTGTGCGCGTGCGCGCATACGCCATCTGCACTACATCTAAATAAGTAAACTATTCATTTCAAGTTTTACACTTTTTAAACCATTATAAATAGGTTTATTATTCCATTGTTTATGAACGGGTTATGGTTCCATTATTTATGGGAGGTTACATTTCATGCTTATGTGTAAATGTATATAGTGAATACTTGTGAAACATGTGGGAAGGAAAATAGGACCATGTTAGAAAGAACAACGTTGCGTGCATGTTCCCTTAGGAATTCTTACTTCAGTCTGAAATGTTTAGGGAGGACAATTGAATCATTTCTACTGAGCCGTCGTTGCTCACAGCTCACCCTACAGATGTATCACATTTTTCAGGAAAAAGGGACGGAAATGATGTTACTTGACTTCCAGAAAGCTTGAAATGACATATTTCTTTTTTGGTGTTTTGTAGTTATACTTGCATGTACTAGGTATAACTTGGATAACATGTATGTTACTTTATTCAGGGCCAGTATGTTGGCTTAGTACTTCTTTACTTGTATGACATGTTATATTCAGGAGTTTTGTGATTTATCTTCTCTATTAAGCATGTTTAGTGTATACTAATTATAATTAAATTGTTTATCGCTTCTGCAGTGATGACTTTGATGTCGGCTCAAGGTCCGGGGTGTCAAATCCTTTTCTATTCCTTTCTTATCTTTTCTTTTAGTCATAACTCGGGTCTTTGGGATTCGGGACATGACATATTAAATACAACTCTTCCATAGAAATATTTTTATGCAAGTCACATATTAATGCACAGCCACCGCGACAAAAATAATACTGGCTAGGCAATTACTCAAGCTTATCCATTCAAGCATGCAACAAACAACAAACATTGGAAAAATCACAACTTAAAAGCATTTCTTTACTGCCATAAGAGGAGTCCAAATCTCTATCACACAAGGTTCAGCATTCAAAGCAATCTGATGCAAATTGGCCTATTAATGTGATGGAAGATTAGACGCAATCAAATTCATCTAGTTCTCAAGAAAACAACCAAGAATCTTACATCCAAGTGAATTGCACAATGTGTATTTGCCATTGCAACTGCTAAAATTGAATTTTATTGAATATTCTAAAGGATTTTGGCTCTCATCAACAACCAGCCACACTCCCTCGCAGTAATTTTAGAGCTAGATGTGGTACTCATCCCACCATGAACATAACAGAAGCTGTTGGTGCACACTATTGTCACACCTATGGATATAGTATTTATCATTTCTAAAGGAACAAATCAATTTAATAGATCAGTTGTAGATAAATAGTTGAACTCCTAATCATTTCGAGAAAGTAATGCATTCAATTTATGCCCAATATATTTATATATATGAGAAATCACAATTACCAATTATTTTCAACCAAACCAATGCAAAATAGAATAACTGCAACAATGCCATATCAAAGTGTAAAAAAACTCTAACCTTTCCGATCATCAGAGGCATCATGGTATATAGGTTCCTCCTCATCCTCCGCCCCAGATGCCACCGAGACTACAGGATCATCACCAGTATTACCTCCATCTCTGTCGTCCGGATACCTAACAACCACCACCGGACAAACACAGTGACGCACGCAGTAGTCGCTAACGCTCCCGAGCCGCCTCCTGTTTTCACCCCTCGTCGCACCAAAACCACGGCTCCCCATGATCACAGCGCTCAACCCAAGCCTCTCAACCTCCAAGCAAAGCCTCTCCTTCATGTCGTGGTCCTTCACGATATGGATCTTGAAAGGTATGTGCGCCTCGACCAGTGGCTGTGAGAGATCGGAGGCTTTGGTGGCGGTGAAGGCGTCGAATTCATCTTCGAGCTTTTGTTTCGACTCCGATGTGTCGTCGACCATGGTTAGGTCGACAGATCCCCAGTCGGCGCCATAGAGGACGGAGGTGGGGCGGACGTGGACGAGGATCACGGCGTCTCCGGGGCGAAGATAGTGATGGACGGCCCACTTGACGGCGAAGGCACTCTCGTCGCTGAGGTCGACTGCTATTCCGATCCGGCGTTGGGCGTTAGCGGTGGGGGTGTTGGTGGAAGTGGGGGTGCTGGGGAGGGGAAAGCGTGGAGAGGATGTTTTGACTTTGACGGCGGCGATCGGCGGAAAGTCAGATTCCAGCGGGTTTTGTTGCGGTTGCATTGTGGAGAACGAAAAATTGGGGTTTGTTCTTCACCTTCCGATCGTTGACTGTGTAAGTAGGGCTTTCTTTTGGTGGCTTTTCTTCTAGTAGTGTGGTAGGGCTTTCTTTGTGGTGGCTTTTCTTCTCCTAGTGTAGTGAGTAGTCAGAGTAGACATGAGAATATACTCGTGGTAACGACTCAGTGAGTCAGTGGCGGTGTGTTTTCATTTTCTGCAATATTTGGGCTAAAGTAAACAAAATATTTGGGTTGTGACTGACATAGAAGATGGTTTGGGCCACGTTCAGAACACAGTTAGCCCTTGTAAAAGTTCGCCAGGGGAATGGACCCAATTTGAAGCTCTGAATAAAAAAATAATAAATTACACTAACCTCTTATGGAATTTAGTCAATATATACTGAATACTCTTTTTGTTTGTCAAATTACACTGATCTCCTTTGTCAAAGTTATTAAATAGATGCCGTTAACAAAAGTAACAAAATTACTTTTTTGTCCTCATTTTTTAAAATATTATTTTAGTTCATAAACAAAGCAAAACAAAAATACAAAATTACCCAATTGTATTACAACGTCTGCTCACCCTTCTTCTTTCGCTGTACCACCATTAACGACACTAATGAGCTCAACAGTTCGTTTAGAAAACAAAATATAAAATTGATGAAAAATAAAATATTTTTGACAACTTAAACCCAATTATAATTTAAATAAATAAGTGAATAGTCTGTTATTCACAAATTTAATAAACAAATCCGTAAATTGAAATGGTTTATATTTATGTATGTATCCTAGGAACAATAGTAATTTTTTAGAGATGTGGCAATAAATTGAAAAGAATAAATGGGTTGGCTAGCTACTAGTTTTTATATATGGGTTGACTACTTGGCTCTGTAATTTTGTATACTAGTGTGTGTATATATTTATGTATCTAATCAAAACAACGAACTTTTGTATTGTGACTTTTAAAAACGTAAAAAAAGAATAAAAAAAAATTATTACATAAATTGAATCCAGAATCTCCAATTCAAATAATTTAAACCTAATTCTTCTAAACCCAATTTCGAAACCACATATATGTTCTATTGAAGCTAGGCCATACAATTAAACTCTCTAATTTCAAGATCCTAATTCTTGATTGAATTAAGTGAAGATAGAGAAAGTAGGGAGAGAGTGATGATGAAAAGAAGAGAGAAAAAAATATTTATCACTTCTCTCGCTTGCCACTAGAAATTATCACCGATAACATTCGCTAGAGATCAATTTTTGAGTTTTCGAAATGATAAGAAGAATAAGGGGATAATTTTGTCAACTTTATTCAGTTAAAAAAAATATCTAAGTATTTTATGTGATTTCATAGAGATAATTACATCTTTACATCGCTTTGGGTCTGAGCCCGCATGGTTTTACTTTTGAGTTTTACCCCAAAAGGCCTCATACCATTTGAAAAGAACATACTACATATAAGTACATTCCCTTTTTCACACCCAGACAATGTGGGATTAAGCACCCTGTATCTTGTCAATGTGATAACTCAGCCCAGTGTCTGTCTTCGCACCCGCCCACTCACACCCGTCCACAAGGGTTACTACAATCCACCCCCTACGAGGCCCAACGTCCTCGTCGATACACTTTCGGTTGGATTCAGGCTCTGATACCAACTGTAATACCCCGCTCTAACACATGGTATGATATTGTCCGCTTTGGGCCTGAGCCCGCACGATTTTGCTCTTAGATTTTACCCCAAAAGGCCTCATACCATTTGAAAATAACATACTACATATAAGTACATCCCCTTTTCCACACCCAACGATGTGGGATTAAGCATCCTGTATCCTGTCAGTGTGGTAGCTCAGCCCAGTGTCTGTCTTAGCACCCTCCCACTCACACCCGTCCACAAGGGTTACTACATTGCTGATATCATAATTTTTTGTCATTGACTGTGTTGACCACTAATGGAAGGGAGATTTGTGTTATCTCGTATTCAAATTTCATTGGAGGTTAGTGTAATATGACAAACAAGAGGGGAGGTCAGTGTATATTGACTGAACCTAAGGGAGGTCAGTATAATTTACCCTAATGAAAAATATAATCAAATATCTATATATCATTGTCACTTTTTTTTGATAAATATATCTATATATCATTGTCCTGTAAGGTATGGTATGGTATTGTATCAAATGTAATAGAACCAATTCAAGCTTTGTTAGCAATGAAAAAAATATATATAATCAAAGTATCCATGTATGATTATGTCATGTTTGATATGTAATAAAACCAATCCGTGACACTTTATTTTGTCCCTTTTCTTCATCAAATTTCTCAACAGAGATTCATAAATTCCAGCAATCAATACGATCAAGAAACCCTAAAAGTTCCAAATTTATCTGATTTGATTAAAATTGTAGGAAGTCATAGAGTTTCTATTTTAGAAATGCCTACTCTATTCAAGTGTATGGGAAAGAAGAGTTTCAAGTAACTTTGTATACTTTTAATATGTTTTGGCAACTCAAGTTACTAAAATGTAGAATTCAAACTTCATATTTATCGAGTGTAGAACTGTTTCCATCATTTAGTTCTCTAGAGCTATATTCTCTGTTATCTTATATTCCATCTTCTTTGAATTAAACCATTCCATAAAGGTGCAATGCAATCACTGGGTTTACTCTTCCAACATGATCATCTATGCAATCATGAGAGTCTTTAGAACATGGTTATTTTGAAGTAAACGTCACATTTGAATATTCGAAGAATGCAAGCCAAAAGATAAACATCTTAAAACAGAATGAATCTCCATTTTAGGCTAAGAAAGATGAGTATTCCATTCCTTTACAAAAAAAATTCAACTAGCCTAAGGCTTTAGTATACGCTTAACAGAAAATAAAAAAGAAAGTATGTTTGGGCGATCTATATTGCACTTGTACAAGTTTTGATAAACATTTTTACCGGATAAAAATCACTGCTACAAACTGTTTGTATTTGAGGCCTTGTGACTTAGCTCACACTTCTTGGCTTCATCGTCGTAGCATTTTTGCCTTACAAGTCTGATCGAGAGACTAGGATGGGAAGCATAGAGAACTAGGAGAAATTCTTTGTAGGAAAGAAGTGAAATGATTATTTCTGTCACGCAAAAGATTTTTTCCTTCTCAACATCGCATCACATAGCTTCAAAGCATCCAAATTATCTCTAACATTGTGTAATATTACCATATTTGCACCATTTAGAACTCCAGCAGTGACAGCAGCAACAGTTGTTGGATCTCTCTCGAGTGTGACTGGGAGAGAGCAAATTTCACCTAAATATCTCTTTTTTGAAGGTCTAATCAATATAGGAGCATGAGAGACAGCCAAGCTTTTGAAATCTCTGTTCGAATGGCTAGTAAACCAATGAGAATGTCTAAATTATGTTCAATTTTCTTTGAGAACCTAATTCCAGGGTCAATAATGATCCGCCAAGCTGGGATACCTGATAATTTTGTATCCTTGACAAGTAAGTACAACTCAGATGCAACCAGTTTACAAACATCATCGTATTGTGACGTATATATTTGTAATTGGCAATATTCGGTGTCAAAACTAAGTTTGATCTAGTTATAATCTTTCATTCATAACATTGTAATCGATCATGGAATTGAAGATTGAGATCTTGGACATCAATGCATTATCTAGAGAGTGCCTCAACAAAGACTTTGATTGATTGAATCATTCAAGTGACTATAAGTGTACATGAACGTTATTGATCATGATTTAAGCATCATTTAGTCCAGGTAAGTTGGTGAGGACATATAGGTTTTTAAAATGTATTTTTCGGTCTTGAAAAAAGAGTTTCAAAGTAACAATTTCATATTTTTCAAGGTTGGACCGGTCCAAGTCTTACTCGGACCCATCTAAGAGCTCTCAGGACCTCAAATTTTAGCATCAACATAGTTGGACCGGTCCAAGTAAAGGCTGGATCAGTCCAAGAGGTCTCAGCATCTCCTTTTGAGAATTAAACAGCGCTGGACCGGCCAAGGTGTTTGGTCTGCGAATTTTGGCCTCATTTGTCTTGTTTTGACTCCAAACTTTCCTAAAACACCATAATTCGTTTACTATTGATTTTAAACTTGGTTTTTCAAGAAAAATTAGGGATTTATCATCTAGATAAAGCC
The DNA here is from genome assembly GCA_026545225.1 of Cornus controversa. Lineage (NCBI taxonomy): Eukaryota > Viridiplantae > Streptophyta > Magnoliopsida > Cornales > Cornaceae > Cornus > Cornus controversa. Next base: position 69,399,984 of record CM048847.1, read on the forward strand.
TCATATGTTTTCTCTCTGTGGTGGAAAAAGGGAGGAATAATTAATGCTTTCAAGGAACTTTTAATTACATATCAGAAAATCTTTCAGAGAGAGAAAGTAGATGAGATTTTTTTCACAGAGCATTTTTATTTTTCTATTTATATTTTTGAGATCACACACACATGGAGTGTTTAAGTTGTGATACTCTTCACAGTCTGACCAACTGAATTTTCAAAGACATCACCAGTATATACAATTTGATCAAAACAACAAAGGTGGTTCCTTGATAGTACTTGATTTTATCTAAAAATGAGGAGAAACGATCATTACGAAGGGAACAAAATACTTGTGGAGTATTTATGTTATTTCAGTTACCCTTCTGAAAGAATTGAGACGTTACCCGAGAATCTGTAGCAGTTGGACGAGGTAGTCGCAATTGTGAGCCTCAGGTATTTTGCATATTAAAGTTCTTGTCAGAATGGAGTGGGTGTGATTCTGGGACAGAGTCTGTTGTACTTTGCTTCGAGATAGTAGATTGGTTTTTCTGGAGTTTTCTGCCTCGCCCTCATGGTTTTTCCTATCCTAGGGTTTTCACGTAAAATTTCTGGTGTCATCTTTAACTTTCCTTACTTGCTTTATTTATTGTGTGATTGGTTTGGATGCTTAATTTATAATCATTGTGAAAAATTAATCAATCATAAAAATTAGGCAAGAAGACTTATTCACCCCCTCTAGGTCTAAGGATTAGTATCTTATTCTAAATTAATTAAACCGTTTCAGAATCGTGTAACTTACATTTAGTATCAGAGCAGGTTGTTCATTATGAGTTAGATTTTGTTTAATTAATTTAGTTGTGAATTTCAGGATGTCTAATATTATATCTTTTGATGATGATATTGTTTTACCTCAATTTTTTGATTATATAACTGGTATGCATCTTAAGTGGTCTAAGATGAAAAGAGATTATGAAAAATTATTGGAGAAATTGAAACTTGCTGAACTTGATAGAAATATTTATGAATTGGAAGTTTCTGTCACCAATAAAAATTTAAAGAAACTTAGACATGATAAGATGAATCTTCTTGGTAAAGTTGAATTTTTGAAACAGAAAGTTAAACAAATTAAACGGCTTAATGATTTACTTGAGCATAAGATTGATAACTTGAATAGTGAACTTATTAAATCTAATTAGTCTTTTCAGAAATTTAACTCTGACACTTTCAAATTTGGTAAGTTGAATTTTTCTAAAAACTTGAGTAATAAAGAAAATTTGGTTTCAACTTCAAAGAATTTGTCACTTCTAAAATCAAAAAATATTTTTGTGAAAGTTGAGATTAAGCCTTCTATTATTACTCATGCTCTAAAACTTACTCCAACATGCCATTTTTGTAGAAAAAAATGTCACAACAAGTATAAGTGTCAGAAGAGAAAAATTGGACTAAAAAAGTGTTAAGACTTTAGACAGTTCAAGAGTTTTGCTTAATGAGATGAAAGAATTTGAAAAAAATTAACCGGAATTGAAAGAAAATTTTGATAAATTGAATTGCATTAATTCTGTTCTAAATTCTCATAAAAGTAATGAGTCGAAAAAAAAATAGCCCCTTGAGACTAATAATTCTGATTCTAAAACAATTAATAAATCTTTTAATCATAAATTTGAAACTATTTGTGTGAAGAAGAATACTCTAAAATTTCTAGTCATGCACATTTCACTTAGAGTACTTGGTCCTACAGGTTGGTACTTTGATAGTGATTGCTCTAGGCATATAACTGGGGATAGAACATTATTTACCACTTTTAAGGATTATACTGGTGGATCTGTTACTTTTGGTGATGACAATGCATCTAAAGTAAGTGGTATATGTAAAATTGATTTTCTTACTTTTGGTGAATTGAAAAATGTTCTATATGTTAAAGGTTTAGCTGCAAACTTGTTGAGTATTAGTAAGATATGTGGTAATGGTTTCGAATTGTAAGAGAATTGATCCTTTATTGTATAGGAGTATGATTGAAAGCTTGTTGTATTTGACAGCTAGCAGGCCTAACATTGCATTTAGTATAAGAGCATATGTTAGGTATCAAGTTAATCTTAGGGAACAACATCTCATTGCAGTCAAGCACATCATTCGTTATGTCAATAGTACTTTGAATTATAGATTGCGTTATTCTAAAGAGTCTAACTATGAGATTGTAGGTTGCACTGATGCTGATTGGGCTGGTAACAAGGATGATAGAAAAATTACTTCAAGTGATTGTTTCTATGTTAGTACTAATCTTGCTTTATGGTACAACAAAAATTAATTAAGAACACATATATAATTATTTAAAGCATTAATATGACAATAAATGAAATTAAAGGAAAACCGACCAAAACAGTCACGGTTCTTACAGTTGGTGAGTCCGATATAGGGGTGGTAATTCATGTTCCCTTGTCGTGTTGATTTATGAGTATTTTGTTAAATAACTCAAGTCTAACCTGACTCATTTAATAATCGTGTCAGAGACTATCAACACTAACCCAACCCGTTTATTAAACGTGTTACACGTATTGACCTGTATAACCCATTTAATAACTATGTCATATAATGACACGAATCGTTTAATAACATTTTTAATCTTCTTTACTTATATGATATGATTTTTTCCACCCCTAAAAATATCTCTGAAGATCATATAAAAAAAAGAAAAAAATAAAGTACATATCTATATGTAAATCTTAAAATCAAACTATATTATAAATTTGTATTTATATATAAATTTAAAAAACATACTAAAGTGAGTCCATAAACTATCAATATTTTTTGTTCATTGGAAAATATCTATAAAAATTGAAAGAGGTTTTCAACCATAAATAAGGTCTGAAAATTCTGTAAATAATTTTTCTTAAAAAAAATGCCATAGGTTTTGCTAGAGTTTATTCATTAATATGTCAAGATTATATTATACTAAAGGTTGAATGATTTTATTCAAACGTTTTAAAGGTTGAATGATTTTTTTTTTTTTTGTGAAGTTTAATTTTTTTATTACTTGGATATATTAGCATGCATGGACGATCCATTCAACCCGTGTTAATTATTTTTGTTTTCCTAAAATCTTGTAACCTAATTTTCCAACCGCATGGAATGGCATAGGCTAAAGGGCCAACATGACTAATATTTTATTTTTTTTCCCCAAAAGGTTAAGCAATATTATAGATGATAAATGGATTTGAAATTAAAATTTTGGAATTACTTAAATAATTGGTTAGTGTTAGATTAGGAGGTAAAAGCTAACGGTAAATTGTTAAACTTTAACTATACTTCTTGAATAATTAAATCCAAATCAGCTCATTTTAAATTCTTTAACCATGATGTAACCTAGGGGGTTGACACATGATCATTGATCACCCCTTGCTTTCACCAGAGTCTCACGCTATACGAAGCATGGTGTGAAAAAAATTAGGATCTCCTAACCCATTGTTTTCACATACACAATAGTTTTTTTTTTTTGTAGAATATTAATTAAGTAAAATATCTTAATCACCAAATTAAACAAGCTCATCTACCATATATATATATGTGTGTGTGTGTGTATATATGTGTGTGTATATATTTATGTGTGACGTTGGTCTAGCAGAGTGATGCCTGAGACATTACATGAAAAGTTTTTGTATAGAAGAAAAAGGAAAATATTGAACAGAATAAAAAAATGAACAAATGAAAGGAAAGAAAAAGATAAGCTGGTCAGTACGTAGTAGGGACTAATGACTGAGCATCCAATCAAAACGGAGTTGGAAAAGCTTCCATAGCTTCAGTTCTCCTACAGAGACTGCACACTACCAGTCTCCTGCGCATTTATACTAATTACATATTTATACTGTAAAAACGTGTGTGTATATATATATATATTCTGGTAGCTGATAGAGGCTGCAGGTGCCAAGCAGTAGTAGCAGGAGCAGCCACTCAGTGTCATGGTTATATGCTACTGAGTGTTTAGCTAGCCTTCCTTTATTTATCTTTTTCACGTTTTTTGAAGCACCCCTAAAAGGGTTTGTTGACTCCCATAAACAGAAATTGCAGAGACGCATTCCTTGTGTTTCAGCACATACAACATATAAACCAACTCTGTAACAGCATATCTCGATCCCCTGCTTATTAATTATATATTCAAACCAAATTCAATTAAGAGAGAGAGAATGTGAGCTAGGGTTTTGAGGGTTGCAGTAAAAGCTTCTACTGTCCAATTCTTTTAATTTCCAGCTTTCCAAGGATTCGTTTTTCTTTTTGTTATGAGTATTTAGTTAGCTTATATATATATATATATATATATATATATATATATATATATATATTCGAATACATTATTATTGACTATTATAAACGTAATATGAATTCGAAACACTGATTATGAGGATCATGGTCAAGGACTCAAGGCCTTACTCCGGATAGAAAGACAAATGATTTAGATATGTTGGGTTCTCATGATCAAACAATTAAACAAAGAGCAAGTACTTAGGGTACTTACGTACGTACCTTACAACCTTAGAAAATATAGATTAAATATTACACCAGATTAAGTTGGTTTCAATATTATTGCCACCGCTTGGACTGAGACCTTACACACACGTCTAGGAACCTTACACACACGTCTAAGGGTTGTACAAAGAATCGATAGAATTAAAACTGTAACTGAACTGAATCGAATCGTTCACTACGATTCTGATTTTTATTTCGATTCCAAATTTTAGGAACCGTTCACTACGGTTCCGATTCCAAGTCAAAGAACCGAAACTGAAACCGAAACCGTTAGAAAAAATATTTTTATATAATATATAAATGAATAATATTAACTTCTAAAATCTAGTGTTCTATATATATATATATATGAAGTATAAAATATATAATATATAAATAAAGGGAGGCAATATTCGCATTCCCATTTTATACAATTGCACTCCACTTGCCTTTTTCTTCTAAAGCAAATGGCAAGAAGATCCTTAAATTAATTAATACATCATTCCTTATTTTATAATACCATAACTACCCTTTATACTATAAACTTAATTTTTTTTTAGTTTCTTTACTTTCTATATTACTTTTTTTTTTTGGTTTCGATACAAAAATAATAATTTTTTTATCTTCTTTAGTAATTTTTTTTTGCTCTTAATTTTTTTTTCCGGTCCTTCCAAAAGAGATAATTTTTTTTAATCCTATCACAAGAGATAATAATAACTTATTTTTGGGTCCTCTCAATGGATATAATTTATTTAACAAAAATAAATTTTTTTTTTAGGTACTTTGTTTGACAGATAAAATTTATGCAACCGGATAAAAAAAAATTTTTGGGTACTTTTTAATTTTTTGTTTCTGCCAAAAGAGATAATTTATTTAATAGAGATCATTTTATTTGGTCTTGTCAAAAGATAATTTATTCAACATATATAACTTTTTTTGGGTCATGTAAAAAGAAAACCTTTTTTTTTGGATTATTTTTTTCAGGTATTTTTTGTTTTGGTATTTTTTGTTTATTTGGTCAAAAGAATCCGAAAACAATAAAGATTGGAGACGGAGAGAGAATATCTAAAAGAGTAGTTTAGCATTTTGAAAAAAAGTAATCATTCACATGTGAAGTTAATGTTAGAAGTGACATTTCTTTTAAAATGGAAGTGCAACCGAAGAAAAAGAGACTGCGAATATCGACCCCCATAAATAAATACTAAAAGGTTCTAATCTACTATTATAACTAGGGGTGCATAAATATGAGTGTGTATGAGTGTATCTTGCCAATGTCTAAAAAAAAAAAAAGTTGACAAAGAACTATTAGAGAACTGGAATCGAAACCGCAAAGAATCAGAATTGAATCAAATCGGACTGAACTCAACGGTTCCGGTTCCAAAATTAAGGAACCGGTAGAAACGATTCCGATTTTACAAAAAATCGTACCATGTGCACCCCTAGTGACACATCTATATAGCATAATGGCTTCTTGAGGAAGTGATTAATCAAAAGACACTTTTATGATTATAACTAAAAGCACCACAAACCAATGCCTCATGAATGAAGCCAGATTATTTTATAATAACTATGTTTGTGTTCAATTAATTAAGTTGTATGGATACATTATTGTAAACATGGAGTGATTATAGCATTGATATATATATATATATATATATATATATATATATATATATATATATACAGCGCTAAGCATTTATAAACCGAATAGCCCCTCGAGTCATTTGGATATTAATTAATATGTTGCCGAAAAAATTTATGTATCACAAAACAATTAATGACACTATATATATATATATATATATATATATATATATATATATTGGGGTCAGGAATGAGCACTAATAAATTGAATCTCAAAAGATTTCTATCAGCTAGTACCAATATCATATGAAATTAACAAACTATGTTTGTGTTCAATCAACGTTACATATGTGTTTTAAATTCTCTTAATTAATAAGACCCACAACTGATTCAACAAACAACGAAGATCAAGTGAGAACCAATTAATGTAAGATCACAAAAGGTGAGAAAAGCTAAAGCCACTCACTGACACAATCTTGGAGGAGAGAGAGATTTGCCAAGAAACAGAACATGTATTACTGTATTCTGGAGTTGATAATACTTTTAACAGACAAAAGGGTAATTAGAAAGCTGTGTTTGGGACCTTGGGCTAGCTCTTTAATCAGATGCAATACACATAGATATGAAAAGACAAAAAACAGAAAAACAGAGCGATTTTGGGTAATGCTAATAAGAAAGCTTGAGAGACAAATCAACGGAATTAGAGGCATCAACACCAGTAGCTGTTGTAGTGAAACAAGAAGCTTCCCCAGCAACTGAACCTTCTGATAACCCCAGTTTCAAGTCCTTGTGACAAGTGCTTCTGCCATATTCTTTCCCTGGAAAAAACTCATACTCCATCAAAACACTTTCTTTTCCTGAACTTGATGAACTTCCCTTCCTGTGAACCGCCACAACCTCTGCCTCCTATATATATATATATATATATATATATATGTCACCCATTAAACACAGCCCATAAAAAATTCTTTCATAAATTAATACACTCAGACCAATATATATATAAATTCGTTTAAATATATGTGTGCGCGCGCGCTTATTGAATATGTATAAGTGGATGTTGCAGTTATACAAATGGGATATTGAAATATATTCATGATCGACTTCCTTTTAATGTCTTTCTATGGCTTTACCTTGTTAACGTTGTGACCGGAGTAACCTGCACGACCAGGTGCTCTTGTGCCGAAATCAACACTCTCTCCAACGATGTTTTGGTTGTTTGCTAGATTGAATCCGAAAAAATTACAGTCGTTGATCGGAGATATGTCCATGTGCATGTCTCTGACTCCATTACACCTTAAATTCTCACCATTGATACGCTTTTTCTGCAAGAAACAAAACATCAAAACCCATAAATCAAAATCAACCAAAATATATATTTAGAAGAGGTAAACCTTAGCAGGTGGGTTTAGGAGATTAATTAAACGTTGTACCTTATGGCAAACGCCACAACGCTCAGAGTAGCATCGCATATTTGGCATTGAAGAGAGCTCTCTCGAGGTCTCTATGCCATTTTCAACCCGAAAACTAGGATTCGAAGCTCCAACTCCAAATGGATCTACAATATGCGAATCAGTATGCACACCACCAACGCCAGAGCTGCCGGAAAATCCATGAAAACCAACATTTCCGAATCGTTGAAGCAACAAAGCCTGGTTCAAACCTGACTCTCCGACGCCGTTCGTAGCTGAATAGGGACTGTACTTTGCGAGCTGTACTGGAACACCGGTCCGGGTCGGATCAGGGAATGAGGAAGGGAGAAGATGAACTGGGTTGATCTCAGTCATCTTCTTCCACCTCTCTTGCAATCTCAGCCGTTCAAGCTGAGCCACACCCATACCTCTCTGAGGCTGCTTCTTCTTCTGAGTGGACTCGTTCGACTTCGATTTTTTCCTTCCACTTTGTTTCCCATTTTCAGACCTTGTTTCGTCAGACCCATTAAAGCCTTTTATGTTCTGATCATCACAAACCATAAGAATTGAAGTAGCCATTAAAAATCAAAGAAGAAAATGGTTTTCAAGAGAGAGAGAGAGAGATGGGTTTGGAGAGAGAGAGAGAGTGAGTTTATGTGCAGAGAACCAACCAGATCAAACTACTGATGAGAAATGCGGAAGGACATAGGCATATATCCTCAGCTTCTTGTGTGTATATGTAGTAGTTATATATATACACTAGAAGTTGATATTCTCACAACTATTTTAACTATTTCCAAGAAAAAAACATTTTTTTTTCGATAAATGGATTTTTGTCATTCTCTACTTGGTACCCCCTCAAAGCAATATTGGTCCAAAGGTGCTATAATAAAAATACAAGTATAAGTGCATTGTATTTTTGGTAACGTTTTCTTGGAATAAAGTTTATTTATTTATAAGGATGCATGGGTGCTTTGTAGCAGTGTCAGTTGAGTCAAAACTAGTAACAAATCATTACTTCTAATTTTATATGATTTTATTGATTGAGAATTATAATTCCTTTTTGGATGTGAGAGCTAGGAAAGTTTGACTGGCCTTAAAACATAGACCTAGACCTAGTTGCGCACATCAGTTCATGCATTACACTCAACGGCTCTGATACTCTCTGATCATGGGAGGTTTGATTTCATCAGATCGGGTGATGGTGCTCAGTTATATTTATGATTTACTGATTAACTTTATAGCAGTATATAGCAATCATATAAAGTAAGATTTTGCCATTAATAAACAAGTGATCGGTTTATGGTGTAGGCTTGTAATAAATTAATAACAATATCTTCTGAATTATGAAAAAAAGAATGAAGTGCATTTGTGAAATGAAAATGCAACTTACTTACCCAAAAATAAAACTAATAAATTAATAATAGAAATGATTATCACAATATAATTTTACTGTTTTGGTTACAAAGTGAGTTTACTATTTACATTACAATGACAGATACAGAGGGGGCGACTTTAAACAAAAAGAAGATAATTTTTTTTTCAAGTTATTATAATATACAAAAGAATTTTAACATTCATTGATTATATTTTTAATGTTAGTGTCATAAGAAAATAACTAATGAATGCACCTTGTCTTTTTGGTTCAACTATTTTTATTACTAATTCTTTTTAATCTTTCAAACTTGTTACTAGAGTGTGCGCATTCACGATATAGGTAAAGGTTTATGATAACAACTAAAGAAAATTCTTTCGGATAAAATTGAGCATGAAAATTTAATTTTTTTTCTCAAAAGCAGAGAATGGATCATCCAGGCTCAAGCTTATCAGATAAAATAATAACTCAGTATTTGTACAAAGACATCTTTATAATGGAATTTTTTCATAATTTTAGTGGGTAGCATATTTGAAATTTTACTTCATGCGTCCATTCAGGTTGGCTAATATTAGTGCTAATGTGAATATCGCAGCAATGAAATTTTAAATTAAATTATTAAATTTGAAATTATATGAAGCATTAAGAGAGAATGTTTTTTCTAGCTATTATTTGATACAGTTATGAAACTGAAACAATTACTTTTGTTGAGTTTGTACAAACAAAATAATAAAAATTAAATTAATACTGAATTTAGTGCTTTCGTCTGCTTCAAGTAATGAAGAGCATACAAGATGGTGATAGCTGACATGGCGTAATTTTTGTTGCTCAACTTTGAATTCATTAGACCATAAATTAACAAACCTTTACCTTCTCGTATGGAATATGGATACAATCTTTTGGATGAAAATGTCGAGAATTGGATTGAAAGGTAAATTCAAATGGCGTGACCAACCAACGCGTGTTGAAACGATTCTTTGGTGAGATCTCTCAAAGATTGGAGCGGAGGGTGTCTAGGATAAGGCGTACGGTACAGCGCCGTCCTCACCAGTCACCACACTATAACCATGAAAACAGTGGAGAACACTAACTAATAACAGACTGCCACGTAAGCAGTTATTGGTCCCACATTCCAAATATAGTTCTTTGATATCCTCTAGATTTCAGGCGAAGCAAGGAAAAGATCGGTCTTGGGTGCAATCTCATCATATCCATCCTGCAAAAGGTTGGAGTTGTTCTAGGTAGAGGTAGAGGTAGAGGAATCTGTGGTCCCCCATTAGCTAGAGTGGGGTTCAAATAGAGCGGGGGTGCGTTGTAGGTGATTCTGCCCGTACGAGGAAGCTATGGGAATAACCGTACGGACATAAGCCGCTGGGAAGGGACACGTGGAGGGCATCGGGAGGTGTTTTGGCACGAGTGTGTTGGGTGGAGGCGACACGTACAAGGGTCGGGGAGGTGTGATGTTTGGTTGCTGGTTTTGGGCAGGCATGGTGGATTCTGGGTTTCTGGGAAGCAGATATCGCTCTGCATGGAATGATTGGGATTGGTGCCATCTGAAACGGTGCGGCTAAAGTGTGATTCCTAAAGGGTTGGGGACCACTTCACACGTGCCAGGTCAGCTAATCTGCATTGAGAGCTTTTCTGCCCCCCCAAACAGCCTTGGTTGGCACTCTCCCAGAATTACCTGATCAGCAGCGCTCTCTCTCTCTCTCTCTCTCTCTCTCTATATATATATATATATATATACACACACACTGATACACTGACACACAACACACACATTTTATTTTATCATATAAAAATTACTCCATAATTTAGTTGTCAAAATTAAAAATAATTGCTATAAAGTCATCGTGGTTATTAATGTACTGTATTGATTTAAATGTAGTTATTGTCGCCATGGTTATGGTCACTATGCAATAATTAATTTTCTGTTTGGCTCCTAAATTATCTAATTTTACCCTTAACCCTAATTGGAAAGGTGAAGTAAGAGGGATGAGAGGGTTATCCTTAATAAAGAAAGGAGGAGCATGACTCAACTGGTTTAGTTGAGCCAAAAGATTCTTTTGTGAGAATGGATGAGGAAAAGAAGCTTTTAGGTGTACACCTTCCTTTTCCTAATCATAGAAGCAATTCCTTCCTATTCTTCCTCTCTTCTTTCCATTCGTTCTTACCCTAGCTACCAATCAGAGCATAAGTAATTAGCTTTTATCTATATATAGTTGTAATCAAGTTGCTAGTTTTAGTTTCGAAATAAGTGTATCTTATTCATTCTACAAATGTGTATAAGGACGTGAGGAACCATGGTATCAATAAAAGTTGCTCCAAATAATAGCATCAAATTCCTTAATAAGAAAGATAATGGAACATGTCTTCCGAATTTATCCATAGATGAGACACTAGATATATAAATGTGGTATTGAATAAAGGTAATTAAATTTTACGTGCTAAATTTGAAGTACTGAAGCTTTAATTAAATGTTGATCAATATCGTAAATTGAGAATTATCTACTTAAAATTTTAATCCAAATTAAGTGGAATCCAAATTTTGTTACCAAATGTCATAATCACGAAATTTATTCAAAAGTGAGTACTCAACTTAGTTATCGAAACAACACCAAAAGGTTTAATACAATTAACATATATCCAAGGAAGGGCCAGTAGTCCCTTTTGAACATGGTAAATTATATATAGGCTATATACATAGCGAAGATGATGTACGGTGTGTGATGCCAAAACTTTCACATGTGGTGTGTGTTTTGAATTCTACATTAATGTTGGAAACGAGAGAGTAGTTGAGAGAGCATTGTTGTTTCCTAGTGGTTGCTATAAGGAAACCAGTATTTAGAGTAACTGTTAGTTGTGGCTTTATGCAACTTGTGTGAAAGCTAATCTCTTTCTGGTAAAATAGCTAAAGATCCCCCTCCTCTTGTTTGTTTGTCTAGAGAGACTGTGAGAGCGAGAGCATATCTCAGTTCAGATTCATATCTATATAATTATATCAGTCTGCCACACCTGCATCCTCTCTCTCTCTCTCTCTCTCACACACACACACACACACAAGTATATATGTATATGTATATAACTATCTCTCTCAATTAAGTATCATGACTACTGTGCCACACCCTACTACCACTCACACCACATGGACCATTTGTTGTGACCCTACCATATATGCTAGAATTATGCATCTGAGATGGGCAGGGTAGACACACCTACATATCGTACATGCCTCACACAGACATTTACCAATTTATGGATGGATGAGATCAATCTCAAACAAATGCGGAGAACAAATCTGGGCCCTCCAATCAAGTAAAATCAGTATATATATCATATCAAATATATATTCAGTGGATGTGGTAGTATTGGTTTACCAATTATTTCTTGAACGTAGCCTATTTCATACTCATAAAACATGCAAGTCACCATCACCTGTTCGTTGTGTTTGTACCATAGAACAGTAAATAACAAACTCCCTGGAGAAAAAACAAGATGTGTCCAGGACATGTCTGGGCTTTATATATCAACCTTAGGGTGCATCCGCATTTGTGTAGTACATGCTCTTTGATATAATTATATACACACACAAACACAACATATATATATATTAACCAGCATTAAAACATTGGTTCTTAAAATATTTGTTTCCATCCCATAAAAAGTAATTAATACCAAACTAGCTAGAGCCTAAATCAGAACAGTGTAGTCAAAATTAGCTGATATGATAACTAAGTGTCACCAAATTAAATACCTCTCAAATAAGCCATTTAGATCCTAAGCATGCAGTAAGAAGTCATCCTAATCATATCTTCTTTAATTCCACAATTTCTTTTTCAAGCTCTTGATTTTAGGCTGCAATTCGGACGAATTAGAGGTACAACTCGGACTCAACTATATATATGAAATATTCAACACTAATCCAATCCTAACCCTACTTACAATCCTAACTACTCAACCCAACCTTAAATCTTTAAACTCGGGTTTGCAACTCGTGTTGAAATTTCGGGTTAGACAACTAAGTTAATTCGAGTTATCTATATTACTAATCTCCATATTGAAAATTTAAAGTGATCTTTAATAAGTTTCACATTAGATTACTCCTAAACACAAAAAAAAAAAAGAACTTAATGCAAATTTTTAAAAAATTACAAACAAAATTTTAGGAAATTAATTATCCAAAGTATTAACATACAATAAATTAAGATTTAAATAAAGGAAGTTGAAAAGAAAAGGTTCTCATAATTTGAAAATTATATATAATATATTTAAAATAAAAAATATGCATAAAAATATATTACAGTTCGGGTTCGGGTTGAGCTCGAATTGTTGGTATCTCAACCCAAGTTCAACCCTAATTAAATCTCTAATTATTAAAATAATTGTTCATGTCAATAAAAAATCGAGTTGGACTCGAATTGAGCCCGAATTACCCAACCCAAGTAGCACCTAAGTCTTGAGGTCACTAATTAAAGGCATATTTTGAGGTCACTAACTAGGAAAGCTTAAAAGGTCACGTGTCCATCTTTTGATAGCACAACTTAATTAACTTATGATAATGCAGACGACATTTAACTTAGAGAATTTTCAAAATTTCTTTAAATTATCATCATAAGTTGAGTTACTAAAACTTTGACAAGTAACATTCAACACACATGTAAGGCATATATGACGCCACATCAACTAAAACTCTTTTCGGGTGTCCTTGAAACAATGTCATTTTTAAAATTTTATTCAATTAGTTGATGGGGGCGTTATATAAGCCATGGATGAGCCTAAAAGGCCCCCATGTCGATGTTATGATAATTCAACGTAATCAACGTATGATAATATAGAGACAGTATTCTTCTCTTACTAATTAAAGGCATATTTGGCAATTGTTAATTGGATTTACCGGGGAAAAAACCACTTAGCCGTTGGATTGTTTGACCCAGTAATCTAATGACTGACTGACGACGGCTGAGGAATAATATCAACTCAAACCACATAAAAAGTATATCAAATTCTTCAAACCCAGATAAAATAAAATAAATAAATAAAAATCACATACGTCAATACTATAATAATAATAATAATTATCTAAATTTAAATAAAATAAATAAAAATTTAAATAAAATAATAAAAATTTAAATTTAAGTGTAGATTTAAATAAAAAAAATCAACAGATCAGAAAAAAAAAGTCTGATATTAGAGTGATAAAATATTAAAGGAATTGAAAATTCTTAAGGGGTCCGGACCCAACAAAATTTTAGTGGAAGAGTTTGAAATAATTTTAAGTTTTCTTGAAAAATCATCTTGATTTATAATAACTGGATTGTTTCTAAATACACAGGAATGCTGCAAATTTCTTGTACCATTTATTCGATCAATTAACAACCCTAAAACATAGCAGCATACATGCCCAACATGAATTGACATTCTTTTACATAAATTAAATCCATTATTTTTTTTTCACTTTTATATATATTTCTTTTACAATCGTAACTTGCTCCAATACTAAATCATTAAAACATTGGTTCTTAAAATATTTGTTTACAACCCATACAAAGGACATTAATTTCTTTCGAACACTAGCTACCACTGTAATTGTGACTTCAATCTCACCTCAAAATTCTAACTCTCAAATTTTACATTATTTTAATAAACAAATATATTTATTTTGTTAAAAGCAGTATTTTCTTTTTTCAAATATAGCATCCTTTACTATTAACCAAAAAAAAACCCAGTTAAATTCTTAATTCACGTCTCTTGCTATAAATTTGACTTTCAAGTATGAGTGACTATAACACGAAACATAAAAATTGCTACTCAAATGAGGACAATAGTTGCACAAATTTCATTTTTCTAGTTTTTAAAAAAGAAAAATAAATAAAAGGAGCATGAAACGGAACCAAAATGGACAAAACGAGGTCGTTTCACTTAATTTACCTCTGTCAATGTTCTTTTACCAAACGACGCGATTACATTTCCTCTCTAGCAGTCCTTCCATGATGACCCTCTCCTTATGCTCCGTCGACTCTATCTCCGACAAGTCAATCCAGCTTTCCGGCGATTCAACTCTGTTGTTCCGACCAGGAGCAAAGAAAAACCACGTGGCAGTGCAGAAAATAGCACAAACCTTACCGCAAAAGATCAAAACCGATAGACATATAAGAAGCAAACACAATCTAATATCTGAATCATAGTATCCGTCACCTTTCTTCATTGAAGTCTGCTCATACACTTGCTTTGAACCGATTGAGTTTGCCCGAAATGATGTCTTTCTTTCAGATACGGACCGTGAGTTCGAAGAATTAATGGAAGATGTACATGAACGACAAAATGATGTAATTGTTGAATTGATTCGAGAGTTGTCACCGATCTCTGATGATTCTCTATTCAGATTACTTTCATTCACTGAGGATACAAATTTATTGTTTTTGGTAGATATTTCAGGCAATGAACTTTGCCGAGCCTTTCTCTTGAGAATCTTCTTCGCCTGTCAATTGAATGGAACATTGGAAACAACGTATCAATCAAGTTAATATCATCAAAAAAAAAAACAAAATACAGTGAAAATAAGAAAGAAAGAAAAAATCAGTGAATTATTTTCTGAAAAGTGAAAACGTGAATTACAATAACTAAGAACATTGACTTTAACAAATAATATATAATACAGTATAAATTAAATCAATCAGTTTCATCATTCAACAAAAGTTTTGACACAAAAGAAAATGAAAATTAACCAATTAAACAATTAAATCATATTATCACAACATGATCAATTTGATAAAAACAACAAGAATCATATGATATATGTCAGCAGACTCAAAATTGAAGATCAGAGAATCAGACAACAAAGAAATCAAAACAGTGAGATTGATACAAACTAAACCATAAAAAAAATGGAAAATGATATTGAAAATCGAACCAATTATACCTCAAACAACACAGCCTTGAGAATACGAGAAATGCTTCGGCGAGACTTTTCCTTGGGACGGAGACTGCCGGCAACAACATCTCCGGCGGAAACCTTAGACTTGTCTTCAGAAAGAGACGTCAAAATCTTCGGAATCACCATACAGTCTTTGCCTCTTAAAGCAATACAGGTACGGTTTGGTTTGATCGGTGAAGCGTCGTCTGTAGCGACCGGTTGAGAGCATAAAAACAACTTCAACTTGATCCTCCTATTCCTATCTCTGTTCTTTATAGAGTCCATTGTAAGAGTTACACTCAAATGGTTTTCTTGACAGAGAAAGAGAGAAATGACTTTGTGTGAAAGAGAGAGAGAGAGAGAGACTGAGAAACCGAAAGAGCGTGTGTTGTATAGTTTGGGTGGCATTTCGAGATGGCCGGCTAAGCCGCTCTTCGTCTGCTCCGCTATTTAACTGGATGTGAACTAATTTAATAGTAGTTGATATAAATTACATAAATACATATCCAGGAAATTGTAATAATACTTGTTTGTCAAATTCAAAAATTAACACTGACCATAGTTTTGATGTCTTGATGAGCAACAGTCAATCTTATATTATAATGTATGTTGCTTAACTAATTTTTTTCAAACAATTTTGCTAAATTTTTATTAAAAATAAATAATTTTTGAACAAAAGTTTTATTTCAAATTCACATTATATTTGAATTATTAATATAATTTGATAACTTTTTTAAATAACATTATCTCAAATTTATAGAGATATATTTTTAATTCTTGATTTTTTTTATGTAAAAGAAATATTAAGCAGAAAATAGGTATCAGTTATTATTCATAAATGTAATGGATAAAAAGTGTTTCATTTTATTTTAATATGTTGTGAGTATTTACGAAAAGTAAGTTTAAAATAATTTGTTAAATTGTTTAAGATTATTAATTTGGATAAATTACACTAACCTTCTCTGAGATTTAGTCAATAAACACTGAATTCTCTTCTTATTTGTCAAATTACACTAACCTCCATTGTCAGCGTTATTAGGTAGATCATAGGGATGACAATTTGTCCCGCCCCGTTTAAAACCCGTTTAGGGAACCATTTAAGGAAGTGGGGTGAGAACGGGGTTAGAAAAAATAATCCGCGCTTAAACGGGGCGGGGACGGGGTAAGACCCTACCCCGACGGATACCCGCCACGCCCCGTTTAAGTATATATATATTTATACTTATATATATAATATATAAAGAAAATAGTAATAATATATAAAGGAAATATTAATATTATATATATCATACAACTATACAAGTTTATTATATTAGTAATGAATGACTCAATATTAGTCATTGTGTTGCATGTATCTAAATGTGTATTTTTGGTATATATGTATCGAAATATCAAATTTATTATTATAAAAAATTTTGCATTAAAAAAAAAGAAAAAATATAAACGGGGCTGGGCGGGGAAAGTAAAACGGTTGTGGGGATGGGGAAGTCAAAATTCGCCCCGTTTATACACGGTTGCGGGGCGGAGAAAGTTAAACGGTTGCGGGAATGGGGAAGTCAAAATTCGCCCCGCCTCGTTGTCATCCCTATAGATGTCATTAACGGAAGTAACAAAATTACATTTTTGTCCTCATTTTTTTAAATATTATGTTAGTTTATAAACAAAGCAAAGCGAAACGACAAAATTACTCAATTGTATTCCAACGTCTGCTCACCCTTTTCCTTTTGCTCCACTACTATTAACAACACTGATAAACTCAACAGTTCATTTAGAAAACAAAATATAAAATTGATGAAAAATAAAATATTTTTGAGTGAAGAGTCTATTATTCACAAATTTAACAAACAAATCCATGAATTAAAATAAGTTTGTATTTATGTATGTAACTAAGGAAAACTTGTAATTATTTAAAGATGTGGCTGTGAATTGAAAAGTATAAATGGGTTGGCTGACTACTAGCTTTTACATATGAGTTGGCTATTTGGCTCTGTAATTTTGTACATTATTCTGTATGTGTGTGTGTCTATATATATATATATATAATCAAAATAACGAACTTTTGTACTGTAACTTTTAAAAATGTAAAAGAAGAATCAAAAAGAAAAAAATTTATTACATAAACTGAACCCAAAATTTTCAATTAAAATCATTTAAACATAATTCTTCTAAACCCAATTCTAACCACATATATGTTCCATTGAAGCCAAGCCATACAATTAAACTATTTAATTTCAAGATTCTAACTCTTGATTGAATTAAGTGAAAAGAGAGAAAGTACGGAGATGTTGATAATGAAAAGAAAAAGGAAGAGAGAAAAAAATATCTTATCACTTGAAATACTCCTTATAATTTCACGCATGAGGTGGTCAGTCTCACAAATAAAACATAAGGAATACCTACAACTGATAGCATACAGCATAGAATGGAATGACAAAAGAAAAAAATAATTGCGAAAGAAAACTTTAACTGAAAGGATAAACAATGTTTAATAAAAATTGTGAATCCGAACAATACAACTTGGAAGTCCAGTAACTCAAGGACCCTCAATCCAAAAATAAATATTAAAAAATTTAATTATTTATCCCAAAACAGTCCACATCTCAGCATAAATAAAATGAAGTCCTTACACTGATGTCTGGTAAGGAAAGATGACTGCCACGCTCTACAAATTGTACTCTCTATCCTCGAGGTGCAAACGGCCTGAGACCTGAAATATCAACAAGTGGGTTAAACCCACGAGCAAGTTCTCTCAACTACCACTCAATAAAGAACTGATAAACATACCCTCTATATGAGGGCAATAATATATATATATATATATATATATATATATATATATATATATATATATATACCATTTTACCATTTATCCTCTTATCCAAAAAAAAAAAAAAGAGAATTATGTATTGTACCAACCCATCCATTATCACGATAAATGTAGAACAAGCTTTCTAAGTTCAAATCAGAGGCAATCATAACATGCCTGAACACATAACTTAATTTTTCTATTAAGTATTAGACAATCTTGACATACCTAAAGCTGTATTTTATGAATACTTTATTAGGTATTAGGCAATTCTAACATGCCTCCACATATAAATTACAAATATTTTATTAGGTACTAGGCAATCCTGACATGCCTCCACATATAATTTAAAATCATACATATACTTAAAAGGCATGAGTGATAATATAAATGAGAATACCAATCCACTAGGATAAAATAAAATTATCCGAAACATAACTATTCATTTTTTCTCTATCACAACAATAATAAAAATATAAAACAACTACATCAAAAATCACCTTATCTACAATGATAAAACCCAAATAAAAAATATAACAACATAATAATTGTAAACGAAAATGAAAGCCAAAACACAAGGAATACAAAATCCCAACGTTAAAGGCATATTTTTTGTGCTAAATCTACAATTAGGGTAATTAATCCTATCTTGAAATTAAAGTCCCATGCATATTCTGCTCCAAAAAGTCTAGTTTGATTTTTCAGAAAAATTAATTTATCGGTATTTAAAAATATTCTTTCTACATTTTAAAACATTGAAAATAATAAAAAAAAAACTTTTAATTACGGGACTGGGCCCAAAGGTAGGGCTCGGTGAGTGGAACCAAACTGTCCCTTTTTCGGTCCCCGCCGGCCATCGGAACAGGGCTTACTCGTCGGCAGTGCGCATGGGCGGGTGCGTGCCCTGTTCATCATCTTATTTCCAGCGTTTGTGCGCCTAACAGCGCGCACAGGCATATCCAGCCCCCTTTTCGGCCACCAAAATCCACCTTTTTATATACTAAAATATTCCCCTTCATTTAAGTTTTTTGTTGGTGCATTAATCTACTCCATCCATGGCCTAAATTAATCTACTCCATCCATACTCCTTATAATTTCACGCATGAGGTGGCCAATCTCACACAAAAAAATATAAAGAATACCTACAACTGATAGCATACAAGCATAGAATGAAAATGACAAAAAAAAAAAAGAAAAGAAATAATTGTGAAAGAAAACTTTAACTGAAAAGATAAACAATGTTTAATAAAAATTGCGAGTTCAAACAATACAACTTGAAAGTCCATTAACTTAAGGGCCCCTCAACCCAAAAATAAATACTAAAGATTAAGAAATCTAAAATAACATGCCAAAACAGTCCACATCTCAGACATAAATAAAATGAAGTCCCTACACTGAAGTCTGGTAAGGAAAGATGACTGCCACGCTCTACGAACTCTACTCTCTTTCGAGGTGCAAACGACCTGGGACCTGAAATATCAACAAGTGGGTTAAACCCACGAGCAAGTTTCTTCTACTACCACCTAGCAGAAAACTGATAAACATACCATCTATATGAGAGCAATTATATATATATAGTAATGATCTATTACTCACTGGTGAGTAAGAAATTTTTTATACACCAAGCATGATAACCGTTGGATATAATCTAAATGTAAAAAAGGTAACTTTTAAAAATATTGCAATCATATCTAATAGTTACCAAACATAGTGTGGAAGAATTTCTTGCTCACCAGTGAGGAAGAGATCATTTATCTGTGTGTGTGTGTGTGTATATATATATATATATATATATATATATATATATATATACCATTTTACCATTTATCCTACTGTCCCAAAAAAATAGAGAACTATGTATTGAACCAATCCATCCATTATTAATAAATGTAGAACAAGTTTTCTAAGTTCAAACCAGAGGCAATCATAACATACCTGAACACATATAACTTAATTATTCTATTAAGTATTAGGCAATCCTGACATGCTTATACCTGTATTTTATGAATACCTTATTAGGTATTAGGTAATCCTAACACGCTTCCACATATAAATTACAAATACCTTATTAGGTACTAGGCAATCCTGACATGCCTCCACATATAATTTAAAATCATACATATACTTAAAAAGCATAAGTGATAATATAAATGAGAGTATCAATCCACTAGGATAAAAAAAAATTATCCAAAACATAACTGTCCCTTTTTTCTCTATTCACAATAATAATAAAAATATATAACAACTACATCAACAATCACCTTATCTACAATGATAAAACCCAAAGAAAATAACAACATAATCAATTGTATACGAAAATGAAAGCTAAAGCACAAGGAATACAAAATTCCAACTTTAAAGGCATACTTTTTGTGCTAAATCTACAATTAGGGTAATTAATCATATCTTGAAATTAAAGTCCCATGCATATTCTGCCCTAAAAATTCTCCTTTGATTTTTTGAAAATATTTTAAAATTTATCAGTATTTTAAAATATTTTTCCTATTTTTTCTACATGTTAAAACTTTAAAAATAAAAAAATACTTTTAATTACCGGACTGGGCCTAGAGGTTGGGCTCAACGAGTGGAACCGGAATGTCCCTTTTTCAATCCCCACCGGCCACCAGAACAGGGCTCACGCGTGCTAGCACCTGTGCACCCAACAGCACGCACAGGCGCATCCAGCCCCCTTTCCAGCCGCCAAAACCCACCTTTTTATATACCAAAATACTCCCCTTCATCTAAGCTTTCTATTGGTGCATTAATCTACTCCATCCATGACTTAAATTAAAAACCTCCAATTTCAAGTTTTTAGGGTTCTTTAACTAGAATTCTAAATTCCATCAAATTTCACAACAATTCCCAACTCAATGATCAAGGATTATTCACAAGAGCTAGAACAACATACTAATCGGATTGAATTTCTTCAACATACATGATTTCATGTTCATATACAAATTTTCATGCTTATATATATACAACATATATGTGTGCGCGCGCGCGCGCACACACATATATATATAACCATACATATGTTCATCCTCACAGCAACTACCCACACTGATTTACATATGAATTTAAGCAAAATTTTATACCATTATACGTAATCATACAAAAACCCAAATATATATATATATATATATATGCACACAATCAACCAAAATAAATATTAGTCTATATTTATAAGCACAAAGGGGAAGTGTAGAGTATAAACTTACCTTTTGATCTTGAACAAAATCTGTCACTCCCCGATTTTTGGTTTTCCCAGAATTCGAAGGTGAACAGTGTTGTCACTTCATCACCTCACAACAATTCTATACAAGTGCGGAAGCTCAATACATACATACTCTTAATCATTGATTTATGTCTCAACAATCTCATAATACATATACAAGTCTTGCACAGTACATAAATACGAGTTACTTAAATGTAATTGCAATCTCACATCAGTATAATCCACATGCCACATGCCACATGCCTGCATGGATAGCCAAATACATAATTCATAACACAATATCCAAAAAAAAATTCTAAAGTATTCTTTCAAATCACTCTAGCACTCTAAGCCTCATCCTCCGGTGATGCTTTATCTGAAAAAGAGTTTGTAAATATGGGGTAAGCACCACTGCGGCTCAGTAGGAATGATCCACCCAACTCTACTCTATCTCAGGCGGTTATGTATGGATGCATATGAAATCATTACATTTCTACATGACAGATATCCATGCTTTTTTATCCATAAACAATCACGTTTTTCAAATCATACATGATGCTTCACATTTCAATGCATATACATATATATATATATACATATATATATATACACATATATATATATATATATATATCAAATTAGACAAGTCACAATTAATATATATAACTCACACCACATAAATTCGAAAATCAATTCAATGGGGACTATCTCATCACACCACCTCCATAATAAGGGTCTCTTCAGCACCCAAACTCTGCTTATGCTTCACGGTTTATTAGTCCGATGGATGCGCTATCTCCTTGGCCAAGTTTTAAGTTTTTCACCCTAGGGGTCATTCTCTTATCTTAATTCTCAATGTTGTCATGCCCTAACAACCTCACTTTTCACATAGTGTACATAATCATATCAATGCACTTATCCACACAATGCAATGTATTTTATCAAATCAATGCATTTTTCGCCTCAACTCAAGATTGTCACAATATCATTCACTCACTTCATGAAAATCATCATGCTTATGCATTTTAAAAAAAAATCACATATTTCATGCATAACTCTATATTAAATAATCATATTTTCATATTTTCATCAATGAACACAATTTTCATCAAAAGCATTCATAATCTCAACATCACATATGCAGCATATATAAGTTCTATATAAGTTTTAACTATTATGTTAGACATATGCATATGCATAAATCACCTTTTTATATACCATATAAATAAACAAGGCCCTAAACTCATAAAATCTCAATCCTATCTTTCATGTCACAGATAAGAAACATATAGAATCAAAGTAAAGATGAGTTTAGCACCCCTACCTCAATTTGGAGTGAGAACTCCAAAAATCTCCAATTCTGATAAGGCTAAAAAGATCGCCTTCCACTGCTTTGCTGAAATTGTGTTACACGGCTACGCGTATCTAAGGTTTATGAAAAGTCCACATTTTAATCCAAGTCTCAAACCCAACCCATCTTCAAGTCGATTGAACCAACCCAATTAATTGCAAGCTTAACTCAAAACCCAATTTGATCCAATTCCATTTCAATTGCTAAGTCCATTTAACTAGGCAACCCAATTTAATTGATCCAATTTATATCTCCAATTGGATCAAGAAAAGGGAACCCCATATTCAAGCCCAAACTAGGGATGGCAATTTTGTCCGCCCCGTCGGGTTTCTGCCCCGTCCCGCCCCGTATAGGACGGGTATGGGAGTCAATTTTTTTCCGTAGGGGCGGGTATGGTAAAAAAATTCAAAACCCGCCACAGGTACGGGGCGGGTACGGGACTCTATAAGTATCCGCCCCGTACCCGCCTGGCCCCGCCTATATATTTTATTATTATAAATATATTTATATGTATATATATATATTATATATATATACAAATTAAGCCTTCTTAATTGTTGTATCTAGACCATGTTTTCATTTTATTTTTTGGTTGTATTAAGACTTATGTTTTCGTTTTATCTTTTGGTTGCATTAAGACTTCTTTAATTGTTGGATCAAACTTGTTACTAAGTTATTTAGTTGTGGAATATATTTTTTGTAATAGGCTATTTAATTGTGGAATCTTGTCATTTTACTTCTTAAACAGGGGTTATACTACTTTGAATTTTATAATATCAAACTTGGTACTAGCCACTAAGCTCGTATCTTTTGAAAAAATTAATTTTTGTTAATATTTGATATGGTTACAATTTTGTGGGGAGGGGCCTCGCCTTGCCCCGTCTCATTCCGCCCCTTTTAAAATTTTAAACGGGGCGGGGCGGGGCGGGGACGGGGTGAGGTTTCTTCCAACGGGGCGGGGATGGGTTTTGAAATTCCGTCCCGTTCCAAACCCGCGGCGGGTTTGGGAATTGTGTTGAAGGTGGCGGGGCGGGGACGGGTTTAGGCAAACCCGTGCCGTACCCGCCCCGTTGCCATCCCTAGCCCAAACCGTCTCAACCCACTGTCCTTCCAAATCTATTTCACCAATCCAAGTACCTTATAACTTGCCATGCTTAGCCCATGTGAACAAACCCAATTAGATGCAAACTGACAGCCCAAATTAATACTAAATTCAGTCCACTTCAAACCCAAACACCATAAGGCCCAATTATTTCATCACAACAAACTAACTAATATGGCAGCCCATCTTTCTTCACCAATCCATGAAATCCTAATGATCAAACACTTCATACACCTACATATATATATATATATGTATATATATATATACTTATATATATACACATATACTTACCTTCCTTACCAAATGAGTAGGCCTCCATAAACCACCTCAACTTCAGCCTATGCAAGCCCAATAACAACCCAAAGAATCGTCCAAAACAGTCCACCGAGAACCACTACGGTAGCCGAAAGTATCAGCCACCATACTCCTTCAACCGAACCACCAAGCACCACCATCCTCATAGTCGTGAGTCGCCATGCCCAACCCCACCGTCGGACCACCAAAATCAGTCGTATCCGCTATCACAACCTCTTTCTCTCTAGCCGTGAGTCGTCGTTTCATGCCGCAAGCCACTGTCGACAACCTTATCGCCAGGGGCGAAACTTGGTATAGGCTAACCTGGGCTATAGCCCAGGTCAAAAAAAAAAAAAAATTTTTTACTAGTGCTGCACCCTAGCCCAGCCCAGCCCAGCCCAGCCTATTAGCCTAAGAAACCTAGTTCTGTGCGATTCTTCTCTTCTAACCTCTTTTACGCCTCTGTACTGAAATAACCAAACCCAACTCAACTTCAATCTCCATTCTTTCCTTCCTTCCTCTTTAGCAAATAAATACTCAATACAGTAGACAGTAGATATAATTACATATTATTATATTAACTAACCCAACTTCAATCTTTGATTCTCCATCCCTCTCTTGAACTAACTAACTAAGTAATTGTGGAGCTGTTCGTGTCTTCCGCCTTCGTGGTATGTTTTCGATTCTCCGATATATTTTGTATTTACATTCATTTTCTTATTTTATTTTTGTTTAAATTCTATTTATTTTTGTTTATATTATGTTTTTTTGTTTACATTCATTTTCTTCAACTCTGTCTCATTTTTTTATTTACATTCATTTTCTTATTTTATTTTTCTTTACATTCTGTTTTTTTTTTTGTTTATATTCTAATGTTTTGTTTACATTCATTTTCTTCAACTCTGTCTCATTTTTTTTTATTTACATTCATTTTCTTATTTTATTTTTGTTTACATTCTGTTTTTTTTTTTGCTCATCTTCAATAGCTTGTTTAAGAAAATGTTATATCTGTTTTTGTATCTATCTACGATGTACTTGATTTATCTATATGAGAATGTTCTCATTTTTTTTGTCTATTTTTGAATATTTATAACATATCTTTGTTATAAAAATTATTGCGTTCATTTTTAATTTTTTTTACTTTTAGCCCTCCCCACTTTGCAATCCTAGCTCCGCCCCTGCTTATCGCTATCACTCACCATCTTCTCTATCTAAGTTCCACCACCACCTCAGCTAAGGAGCTCCACCATGAGCCATATACAGCCCATAAAAATGACCCTCAGCTGCACTAAGGAGAAGACCCATATGTCAGAACAGTCGCTGCCACTCACTGTCGCACCATGGTTGAACCAAACCAGCCACCTGCCACCACCTACTGCCATAGCCGCCAGCCACGATACCACCTGGAGCCACACCCGAAGCCACCATGAACCTCTACGAGCTGCCGAAGTCATCAGCCACAAACCAGCTGTGGACCCAGCCGAGAGACCCACTGCAACTGCTACCACAACCACCATTTTCGGCCACCGTCAGCCACCACCACGACCTCCATGTACAGCCAACCAAACTCCACTGCCGAACCCTCAATTTCCTTCCTCTCTCGGCTTCCTTCTCCTTTATTCCTCTCTAGTTCTCAGCTCTCTCTCCTCTCTCTCTCTTTCTAGTTCTCGGTTCTTTCATTATTTCTCTCTCTAAAACATTTATCTCTCTAACAGTCTTCTCTCTCTAGTTTTCTCTCTCTAAGAGTCTCGATCTCCTCTCTCATTTTCCTCTCTCGGTTTCTCTTCTTTTCTCCTTTTTTTCTTCTTTCTTATCTCTATCCATCCGCCGACCACTCAATCTTCTCTTCTTATATATATATATATATATATATATATATATATATATATATATATCCCAACACGTAAATAATTATAAAACAACCTACATAGTAATGATATAGCCCATCTCAATAATCCAGCCTAACTTTCCATAGCCCAATTCTAAAATAAAATTTAATAAAAATAAAAGAAATTCAATACTGTGGTCCAATCCAACAATAATAAAAATGCACACCTATTTTATTTTAAATAAAAAAAAATATTTAACACAAACATTGCACACTTATTACAGGCAACCAATCACTTAGCATCATATAAATCAAACCTCTACATTAAACATACAAGAAACAAAATTTACCTAAAACATTTATCATTTAAAAAATAATAATTTAAACAAATAGAGCATTTAGCAGTTAAAACACTCAATAAATAATTTAGATAAATAAGAAACACTCAAATTAAATAACCTCAAATTTACAAGGTATTACATCACTTCTCTCTCTTGCCACCAGAAATTATTGCAGGTAACCTTCGCTTGAGATTAATTTTTGGCTTTTTGAAATGTTAAGAAGAAGAAGGGGATAATTTTGTCAACTTTATTCAGTTAAAAAATGTATTTAAATATTTTATGTGATTTCATAGGGATAATTACATATTTACATGTTTTTCAAGGGTAGAACTGAAATTTAAAATATACAAATTGTTGATATCATAACTTTTTATCATTGATTGTATTGACCACTAATTGAGGGAGGTTCGTGTTATCTCGTACTCAAATCTCAAGGGAGGTTAGTGCAATATGACAAACAAAAGGGGAGGTCAGTGTATATTGACTGAACCTTGAGGGAGGTTAGTGTAATTTACCCTATTAATTTTGGTAACAACTAATATTTTTTTAAATAAGTATTAGTTACAAAATATTGGAAATATTGAGAAAATTTGTATTTCTGTGAAAAAAAGGCACTAATGGAAATTTAGAAATAAATGGCAATACTGAAAAAAGATTCATTATTTATAGAATATGAATTTATTTGAAAATATTTTTTAAAAGTAGGTTTTTTTTGTCTTTGTAAAATTTTTGTAGGACTTATTTGTCCTTAGAATTTAAAAGCATGACTGATTAGTAATTTTTTTCAAAAAAAAAAAATGGTAAAATGTGAAAACCCTTGTAATATACATTTTTTACAAAATAACCTCCTACTTTTTAAGATGAGCTGTGTCACTTCCTAATTTTACAAAAAAATAAAAAAAAAGTGCATATAGTCCCCATTTTTGGACATAAAGTAATAGTCATATTCTAGTTTTGCCCTTTTTAACATATCCAAAATGCCCCTTTCTGAACTTCCCTTCCCCACCCCCTCTCCCTCTCAACTCCATGTGCTTCTATTTCTCTCTAGTTTGGTTATATAATCATGCACATATTATGAATTGATTATGTTCTCAATGTTTAAAATTTTCTATTTACTAAACAATCCAATAAAAAATCTGCTAATTTCTTTAAATATTTCATGGGTTTTTAGAAAATTTGGAATCTTGATCCAAATAAAATTCTTCCATTACATGAAACTTCATCCCATTTCAAAAGGACTTTTAGTGCAGAGAAGTTGGATTAGTAAACCTTAAAACTATGCCTTACAAGAAATGGAGAGTAGTAAAAAAGACAAGATTGCTCTAAGAATATAGGAAACAAGTGCATACATAACTGCAGTTATGCAAGACAGTAGATAGGAGAGAGAACGAGACAAAGGAGTTATAGCATAGAGAGAGTTTTTTTTTCCTTTTCCAAACGGTCATTTCACTCGAACTTATTTGTTAATATTATTTTATATTGTAACGTCATTATTTGCACCCTTTTAAAATGAGGAATGTTTTTTAGTACACGGGAGTGTATGCCCTATATGTAATATGTATATTAAGGTGAGTTTTTTTTTGCACTTCACAACTAGTCAATCTTATATTAACAAAAAGAAAACTTGAAACTATTAATTTGAAAAATGTTATAAGAAAATAAACCGAAGATGCAACAGCCATCCACAATTATTTTAAAAATGTAACACTTATGTAACATATTAGATTGTAACACAATATTATAATATTTTTAAATAAAAAATACAACAAATTTTAATCAGAGTTGCATACTATTTTTAATGGTGCTATGCGGGGTTGCCACCTCGGCCCTCTTGTGTTGTGTGCCATAGAGGATCTGTGTTTATATAAAATAAAATAAAATAAAATAAAACTTATTATTTTGACAACTTTAGGAATGTTTGGTAATAGGATTCTATTTTTTGATTTCTGAAAAATGAAATCTAAAAATCTGTTGTTCTATCAATTTTGTCAAAAACAGAATACATTTGGTAACGTTGCTGTTGAAATTTGAATGTACAAATTTAAAAATATGTTTGGTAATCTAAAATTAATTTTCAAAAAAAAAAAATAGTGGCATCTTTAACTAAAAATTGTGTTTGAGTAATATGATTCCAACTCATTTTAACCAACATAAATTTGATATTACATATATTATATATATTCTTTCCTCCGAAATTATATTTGTTATGACTTTATTTTAGTTAAAAAATTATTTTTAAGCATTTGCATATTTTTGGTAATTCTCATAAATTCTAATTATTTACATGTTTTTGGTAATTGTCATATATTATTATATATACTTGTTTTATTTTCTTTTAGATTTTAGATTATATATAATTGTATATATATATAACTCTTATTTTATTGTATTTTCTTCTCATATATCTCTTTATATATATATATTATTTATTTATTTATTTATTATTATTATTATTATATATCTTTATATTTATATATTTATTTTTATATTATTGTATTTTATAATATTTTTTATTCTTATTGACTTATAATTTTGTATTTATTGTATTTTATAATTTTTTTATTCTTATTTTTTATAAAATTTTAATTTATTGTATTATATTATATTATATTTTTGAGCAAGCAAAATTTTTATTTATTGTATTTTAAAAAAAATTAAAACTAAAAATTTAAATTAAAAAATAAAACTTGAAACTGAAAGTTTATTTATGAAGTTTTCAAATTATATTTAAGGATTGTCAAAATTTTGATATTACTATTATTTTTTCAAAAATAAAAATTACGTTATTAAATGTGATTTTTAAAAAATTGAAAGTTGAAATATGAAATCAAAAGTGTTATGAAACAGAACGTTATTTAATTACTTATCTAACAAACATCAAATGCTATTTATAATCACATATCGACGATAACAAGCAATAGTAATTGTTTTCACACCGGTGAAGAGGATCCGAAGTCCTTCAAAATCAAAATCACTGGTGATAAAATGAAACGTATTTTAAATATAAAAAAGAAAGTTAAGATTATTTTTATTTTTATTTTTATTTCGTTAGATATTTAAAATTTAAAAAGAACACCTGTCATCTTATTTTGCCACTGTGTCACGTCTGAAAAGTAGTAGTGTTGAACCGAGCCCAATGCGCACAAATTGTAATTTGCCCAATCTCTAACATGTGGCTGTGTAACACCAATTATCTTCCATCAAACACATCTTGCCTTATCTACACAGGCAACTGTTTACATTCTCTCTCTCTTTCTCTCCCCCTTCACATAATTAATCTGACAGAATCAACAACTCTTCTTTGCCAATTCTATGCTTCATGGCTGCCTCTACTCTCTCCCCTGTCACCCCTTCTCAGGTAACTATTCACCTCCAAAACTCTTTCCAATTACATAAATACATACATACATACATACACACACTGACATACATGTGTGTTTCTGTAAGTATATATATATATATATATGTAATTATTGGATGGAGCTGTATATATAATTTGATAACTTTTTTGGTTGTTTAATTTCAGCTGTGTTCCAGTAAGAATGGGATTTTCACACCATGTCAAGCTCTAATGTTGAAGTCGTCCACAAGGACTCAATTGGCTGCAGGAAAGGAAAGAAACATGAAGGTCACGTGCCAGGCCACAACCATTGCAGCCGACCGTGTGCCGGACATGGGTAAGAGGAAGCTCATGAATTTGCTTCTTGTGGGTGCCCTTTCGCTCCCCACCGGCTTCATGTTGGTCCCTTACGCCACCTTCTTTGCACCACCCGGGTCAGTAGTATTATTATTATTATTATTATTCCCGTAAGGCAGTAGTATTATTTATTATTATTGTGAACAACTAGTATCTGTATTAGGTACCCTTGTATAATTGCATAATTTAGGGATTTTCTGTTCTTGGAAGTGGATATGTTTTCTAATCTTTATTTAAGACGCCCTCCCTGCTGAATGTGCTTTGTTAATTTTATTGTACTCGATATGAAATTGTTTTTTTTTTTCTTCTTCTTTTTCGGTAATTAATTGTTGTTTTCTTAGTCATAGTATACACTACGCTATAAATCACATATATAATACTTTGAAAGGTGAGAAAGTTTCTTGATTTTCACTATAAATTATATTAACTTGTTCCTGAAATTCACTGTTCTATTTGATTTATAAAAAATAAAAAATAAAAAAGTCTCCTATTCATACTTTTCTTAGTTTAAATTCTAAAAGGAAGAAATTTCGGGATTTTTTTTTTTGAATGAAAAGAAAATTAAGGGTTCCTTAAACATTACATGCTCACTTGTTCATTGACTAGAATTAGAAAGTTCATTTGGTTATTTCACATTATGTGCAAAGTGGGACAAGATGAAATCGCCTCCATAAATCATTAGGTCAGTGGATAGATCGATGGTATTCAATTTAAACCATTTAAAATAAAATTTTCAAATTTGCAGGGGTGTAAAAGTTCATCATTATCAATCAAATTTACAAAACTAAACAATTTAATTATAAGTTTTTTGTTGTTTGATAGTCATGTCATGGAAAATTTTGTTTCTGGCAAACATTCGATTTGATTTGATTCGATTTTGAATAATTGTGACAGGTCAGGAGGTGACGGAGGTGGTACGGTGGCAAAGGATGCTGTCGGAAATGATGTCATTGCAGATGTGTGGCTGAAGACTCATGGACCTGGTGACAGAACCCTTACCCAAGGCTTGAAGGTGCTCTCTTTTCTTACCATCTCCTTTCAAAATACACTAGTTGTAATTGGAATGAACTTTTGGCATATTACTTCAATTTTCTTTTCTTCTCTTTTCTTTCTTTCCTTCTTTCTTTAACAAGAGAAGTTCCATATTGTCAAATAACATGAAAATGAAATAATTATGTGGTATTATAGCCAGCAAAATGTAAATGGTTCTAAATTGCTCTCTCATGCACTGACTTGTGAAAGCACTATGTGAGGATGTGAACAATCTTATATCTGTGTTGAAATGAATGACAGGGAGATCCAACCTACCTTGTGGTGGAGAGTGACAGAACCCTAGCCACTTATGGCATTAACGCAGTCTGCACACATCTTGGGTGTGTTGTGCCATGGAATAGTGCCGAGAACAAGTTCATCTGCCCATGCCATGGATCTCAGTACAACAATCAGGGCAGGGTTGTTAGAGGTCCTGCTCCTCTGGTAAGCAACATACTACTCTCTCTCTCTCTCTCTCTCTCTCTCTTTATATATATATATATATATATATATATATATATATATATATCTGTATGTGCGTGTGTTAAATTGTTAATTACTGACTTTTGATCCTACTTTGGAACAGTCACTGGCACTGGCACATGCAGATATTGATGATGGAAAAGTGTTGTTTGTTCCATGGGTTGAAACAGATTTCAGAACTGGCGAAGCTCCATGGTGGTCTTAAAGTTCCTCCTCAAAAGTTGTTTATTCTTGGCCATGTACTCATTTTAATCGAGTCGATCGATCCTAAATCATTTGTAAAACCTAAAGGCTAAAGAACTGAAAAATATATTCATATCAAATTTCTCATTGTTGATCTTTAAGTATATCAGATTATGATGTTTACATCTAGTTTTCCTTTATCTGGAATTGTGGATGAAACGATATGTGCATATTAGAAATTGGAAAAAGCTATATTGAAAGCAAACTCATAAGGGGAGTAATGATAAACTTGCTTTTAGAAATTTTTTACATCATAATCTCATGCAGATGAACATATTTAGCAATTCCCTGGCTTCTTTACAAAACGAACTACCAGTCATACTTCATTTGGATCATATTACTAAATTTAAATAAGAAACATAGAGCTAAATCTTAGCAAGATTAGATAGAAAGTGATCTTTTCAATATCAATATCAATATGCTCATATAAAGGTTGTTATTTTTTCATCTGTAATGTTTCCTGTATTCTGGAGAACATCAACTCTTTCTTTAATCAGCTCCATCACCCTGTCAAGATTTATCATTAACAAGCCAAATGTTTCACAAAATATAAGGCCACCTTTCTACACCCACATCGCACTGAACTTGCAATTCAATAACCTTCCTTTTGCTATACTGGAAAAGTTAAAACTAAAACATCTACACAGGTGGCTAAAGTACATAACCTCAACCTCATTCAATCAGCCAAATGCTCTGGACGCCCATAAGTTTCTATTTAGTCTTGTGTTTGAGCATATTTGGTACTTGTAGATACTGGAATTTGTTAGCACGAGGAAAGAGAATACAATTAACCTTACCTACACTCAACTTTTGTGGTTGCGAAGATGGAATTTCGAATATTTTAATTTTATGGTACAAAACTATGGTTCAAAACTATTTCTCTTTCCCCCTAATTCTCTCCTCCTTTCTTATTTATATGCTTTTCTGCTCCTTTTGTCCTTATCCTCTTTGGGTTTGCCCCCATTTGGCCTCCTTGGACGTCTTTTGGGCCTCATCCTTTTTCATCATTTTGTCTGTTGGATCTTTGTCAGGTCTGACCTTAGTGTGTTATGAGCTGACTTTTTGGTGATGATGGGCTTCATGTCACTTGTCGGGTTGACGTGGGTTGGACATATCTAGTTTTTAGGAGGTGGGTTGGGTTCGTCGGCGTATGTTGTGGGCTTTGTTGTACTGGCCCAATTTGAGTGGCTATGGTTTGGTGGGATCTATAATTATGATATGGGGGTACACAGTACTGTCTAGTGGTGTTTTCATAACCAAGACTAATACAATAGTCCTCAATTATTACAAACAAGATCTGGAGACGTAGTTAATGTCGAACGAGCTTAGCTCAATAGCCCATTCTGTCAGTCGCCTTGACATGTCTGGCTTGCTTAGTATGCTCCTGATGGGAAAGGTGGTCAGCACTGTGATGGGGTGTGCTTCAAAATAGTGTCGAAGCTTCTTATTAGCTTGTACCAGGGCCAGGATTATATTCTCAGCTCTTGTGTACCATTGTTTGGCATCTTGCCTCATTCGGCTGGAGCAGAACACTGGGCGTTGTTTGGTCCTTTCTTCCCTTAAGAGGATTGCACTTATGGATGATTGGGAGAAGGCTATAGGTAAAGGAACAACCTTTCACCCTTGATCGGCACGGACAGGATTGGCGGCTTGGCTATGTAGCTCTTCAGGTTGTTTAGGGCCTCTTTCTGCTCGTCTTACCAAATGGTCCTACCTTTGGACTTAATTGCATCAAAAAAGGGTTTACACTTGTCCGAGATTCTGGAGATGAATCTGCTGAGGGTGGCTACTCGTCCGATACGTTCTGGGCTTGGCATGTTGGGCAAGGGTTTTTGCTTGTTCTAGGTTGGCTTCTATGCCCATTATGCTGATGATGTGGCCCAAAAACTTTCCTTCTATTACTTCGAAGGTACATTTAGTGGGATTCAACTTCATTTGATGCCACCGTAGCACATCGAAGACCTCTTGGAGGTCAGCCAAATGGCTAGTTTTCTTCAGGCTTTTGATGACCACGTCGTCGATGTAAGCTTTAACTGAACGACTGATCTGTTTAGAAAACAGCTTGTTCACCAGGCACTGGAAGGTCACCCCAGTGTTCTTCAATCTGAAGGGCATAACTCGGTAACAGTAAATGCCTCGTTCTGTAATGAACGAGGTCTGCTCTTCATCGTTCGGGTTTATAGGGATTTGATTGTACCCTGAGTATGCATCCAGAAAGGTAAGTTTCTCATATCTGGTTATCGCGTCTATCATTTGATCGATCTTTGGCAGTGGGTAGTTATCTTTAAGACATGCCTTGTTCAAGTTAGTAAAATCTATGCATACACGCCATTTGCCGTTCTTTTTACGAACGACGACCACATTGGATATCCAATCCGAGAAATATACCTTTCGAATTAAACCAGTGTCGAGCAACTTCTGGACTTTTTCAACAATAATCCGATTTCGCTTGGGTGCAAACCTCCGTTGTCGTTGCTTGACAAGACAGAATGTAAGATTGAGGTTCAAGCTGTGACAGGTAGTGTTGGGGTTAATACCGGATATATTTGAGTGATCCTATGCGAAGACGTCCAGGTTTCCCTAGAACAATTACACGAGCACTTCCTTTTCTGTGACCGAAGATTGGGACCCTATCTAGGTGGTTCAGGTTGGATTGTTTGGGCCGATCTGTACGGTCTGCAACATCTCAAGGGTGTGAGCTTGTTCCTCATCCTCTTTCACCGCGTCAAGGATGCAACATGATAACTGTTATTGGGGATTTTGCAGCTCACGGTGCCGGTGTCAAGAGTATCTTTTCCTTTTAGGGCGACAACATAGCATATTCTAGCGGCAGTTTGGTCTTTTGGAATGTCGACAATACTTTGACCATTCGGAAAGACATTTCATTACCTGGTGAAGGGTGGATGGGATACCACTTATCCTGTGTATCCATCCCCAACCAAGGATGACATTGTAGGGTGAGTCAACCTCAATTAGTATGAACACTTCCTCTAGTGTTCTCTGGGCTATTGCGATCGGGTAGAGGATCATTCCCAAGGGGGTGACTCTCAATCCGTCAAACCTGACAAAAGGGTTGTAGGTCTGGCGGACCTGATTGCCGTGGACGCTGAGCTGTTTGAACGTAGAGCGAGTCATCACGTTCACGCTGGATCCGGCGTCAACTAATATTTGCCTAATAACGCAATCCCCTATGATTAAGCTCAGTACCAATAGGTCCTCGTGTGGTACCTGGACTTTCAGTATATCCCACATGTGGAAGGTGATGTTTGTGAACACTTGTTTATCCTGAACAACGTTTACCTCCTCTGTTCTGTGGGATTTCTGCGCTTGGTGGTGTGAACAGGGATGGTTACTTGTTGGTCGAGCATGCATGTAGATAGTGTCGATCACCTTTGAGGGAAGGGTGGATGGTCCATCATCCTTTAAGTTTGTTCGAGATGGATCAGGCCGGGGTAACGACTCCTGCAGAACATAATCAGTTAGTTCTCCCCGAAATAGAAGGAGCTCTACTTGATTGCATAGATTTCAGCAATCGTTAGTGAGATGCCCAACATCTTTGTGGAAGGCGCAATGTTTTGTTCGATCTCTCTGTTCAAGCGGGGCAGTCAAAGGGAGCGGATTCTTAAAAACTCCCCAACTTCGGTCTCCTGGAAGAGCCGGGCCAAGGTCACTTTCAGGGGTGTTGCTCTTTTCTCGATCTTTGGCCTTTTTTCTAGAGAATGATTGTGTGACGAGGTGGGTGGATGTGGTGGATCTAACGGTGTTGCAACGACTTTACTTGTAAGTGAGGCAATCGTGATAAAAGTTGATGTTTGGCCCGACAGAGCTTTGTCATCCTCAATCGCTCTGTATCCCTGGGCCTTGCTGTTTAGGACACCCATATCTTTCGGAGGTTTTCTCAACAAAGCCCGATGGAACTTGGTGATAGTGCTCATAGCCACCCGAAAAGCTTCCACGGCCGTGCCCTAGTCACACCCGTCAATTAATGATATCTTAATATTAAACCTGGATAAGAATACCTTTAGAGACTTGTCTTTGGCTTGTTTTAGGGTGAACAACGAGGACACATTTTTCTTCTGTCTTCGATTCCTCACGTACTGTGAGATAAATTGCTTGCATAAGGCCTGAAAAACTGGTCCACTTAGGGTGGTGGAGAACACACGGCACATGAGTTCATCATCTCCAGCGTTCAACGTCATCTTCTGTTGTACGTGATAAATGTGCTTGACCGGATCAGTCTGATCATCAAAGTTGACAAACACATGCATTTTAAACTTCTTGGGCACGCCTGCGCTTAGGATGCGGCCGTCGAAAGGTGATTGCATGACCCCTTTTATCGCCTGAGATACTAGATCCGAGGGAGTCTTCGTCTTGAGATCCCTTCTTATGATCTCGATCTATTTTTGTATTTACTCCTGGTTTGATTTTTGTCCTGTCGGGCATGTCATGACGTGGTCATCTGGGCCCGCCCATCTCAGACGGGCTGATTCTTTATAATTTCCCTTGGAGGCCTAGTGGACTGAGAGGGACTTCAGGCAGCTCGAGCCTCGGCCTTGAGTTCGGCATTCTCTTATCAGAGAGTATCGATTTGGCGTATCAATGCCTCGAAGTCCTCATGTCGCACTTCATTCCTACTTGGATTAGCAGGAACTTCAGGATAAATGGCCTCTCAAGTGGACCCCACCATTGATGATAGTTTTGTGAAGTACGCAGGAACGACAAGAGCACAATCATTTCTCGTCGTTTTCCACAAACAGCGCCAAAATGTAGATACTGAAATTTGTTAGCACAGAGAAAGAGAATACAATTAACCTTACCTACACTAAACTTTTGTGGCTGCAAAGATGGAATTTCGTATATTTGATTTTTATGGTACAAAACTATTTCTCTCTCCCCCTAATTCTCTTCTCTTTTCTTATTTATATGTTTTTCTGCTCCTTTTGTCCTTATCCTCTTTTTTGGGTTTGTCCCCTTTTGGTCTCTTTGGACATCTTCTAGGCCTCATCATTTGACCTGTGTGTGTTATGAGTTGATTTTTTTTGGTGATGATGGGTTTGATATCACTTGTCGGATTGATGTGGGTTGGATATATCTAGTTTTTAGGAGGCGGGTTGGGTTCCTCAGCGTATATTGTGGGCTTTGTTGTGATGGCCCAACTTGAGTGGCTTTGGTTTGGTGGGATCCATAATTTTGATCTGGGGGTACACAGTACTGTCTAGTGGTGTTTTCATAACCAAGACTAATACAAGTCCTCAATTATTACAAACAAGATCAGACAAGAATGCTAAAAAGCTTTAATATGGAGGTGACATTCTTCCCTTAAGACACACCTATTTTACAATACAAACTTTCTGAAAATATCAACCTATAGTACTATACTATGAATCATTCACATAAGACATGAAAAGAGGCTTCATTGGCTGGTTTCTAGCCTGCCTTTAAACTTCCGCCTTTTATCAGGAACTGTTCTACCAATATTGTTGTCTGACTATTAGGATTGGTTTCTTCTATGCCCTCTCCTCTCCAACGGCAGCACCCGTACTATTGAAATGGTTCGTCTCCACATTTTCTTTTTAAAAGATGAGTCTTGAAACACAATTTTTCTGTATCTTTAACAAAATGATGTATAGAGCCCAGTATTTAATTATATAATCATAAAATAAACATATTTTAAGTGGTCATCAATAGCATGGAAGTGGTCAACATTAAACTATCACTGAGTATTTAATTGTTATCCGGAGTTCAAAACTTTTTTAGTACGGTCTTTTTTTTTTTGACAAGTAAAAATTTAAAAGCAAGTTAAATTTTTACTACGGGTTTTTAACACTCAAGTCAGCGGAGTAGATATTGGGTGAGCCGGGTATACCATGTCATTTGTATACCAAACCAATTAAAATACAGCATTCAATGAAATGTTCAATGAATGACTCCCACTTACATATGTAGCGTCCTTTACTCGATGCAAGTAATCACAATCATCAAAGAGAAATGAAACGATTAAACAGAGGCAAAACATAGGCCACCCATTTTTATTTTTTTTTATTTACAAAATCCTATATATACATATTTACTAGTATTAGGTACTTCTTGAAAATTTGATATTGGCTCCCCTCAAAGTAGCAAGCTATTATACTTATTTATCCATACAGTCACTATAGTATACTTTCTTCGATTAACAAGGGAAAGCCACTAACAAAGGTGAGTTGCGACCACTGTAATGTAATGCAAGCCAATTAGTTGTACACTCCTAACTTTCTCTCTCTCTCTCTCTCTCCTCTTCCTCCTTTTTTCTCTTCTTTTTCTTCAACGAAACCCAAGCTTCTTTTTTGGCCCCTCTGACTTTCTTTTTTCCTTGTTCTGTTACAAGTTTCTTGGAAGGAAAAAGTGGAAGAAAGTCCTATGCCAAATTTTGCCAGTTGTATTCCAAAATTTCTGTTCATAAATAATGTTGTTTTAGGTGCTCTTTTATATGGAATATATATTAAGACTTACCTTCTAAAGACAAATATATCCCAACTTGTTTATTAATCGAGTAAATTACACTAATCTTCTCTCTTATTTGTCAAATTACACTGATCTTCCTTGTTAAAGTTATTAGATGACAGAAGTAACAATTACCTTTTTATCCTCATTTTTTTAATATTATTTTAATTCATAAACAAAACAAAGCAAAAAGACACAATTACCCAATTGTATTTCAACGTCTGATCACCCTTCTCCTTTCACTCTACCGCCATTAACAACACCGGTGAACTCAACAGTTCATTTAGAAAACAAAATCTAAAATTGATGGAAAATAAAATATTTTTGACAACTTAAACCTAATTGTAGTTTAAATAAATAAGTGAAGAGTCCGTTATTCACAAATGCAACAAACAAATCCATGAATTGAAATGAATTTGTATTTATATATGTAACCAAGGAACAACAACTATTATTTAGAGATGTGGCTGTGAATTAAAAAGCATAAATGAGTTGACTGGCTAGTTGCTTTTATATATGGATTGGCTACTTGACTCTGTAATTTTGTATATTAATGTGTGTGTGTGTGTGTGTATATTTATGTATGTAATCAAACTAACGAACTTTTGTACTGTGGCTTTTAAAAACATAAAAATAAAAATAAAAAAAAAAAAAAATTTATTATATAAACTGAACCCAGAATCTCCATTTCAAATAATTTAACCATAATTCTTCTAAATCCAATTCCAAAACCACATATATATTCCATTGAAGCCAAACCACACAATTAAACTCTCTAATTTTAAAATCCTAACTCTTGATTGAATTAAGTGAAAAGATAGAAAATAGGGAGAGGGTAATAATTAAAAGAAAAAAGAAGAAAGAAAAAAATATCTTATCACTTCTTTATCTTGCCACAAGAAATTATCGCCAGCAACCTTCTCTAGAGATCAATTTTTGCCTTTCTGAAATGATAAGAAGAAGAAGAAGGGAATAATTTTGTCCACTTTATTCCGTTAAAAAAAGTATCTAAGTATTTTGTAATTTCATAGAGATAATTACATCTTTATATTTTTTCAAGGATAAAACTGAAATTTAAAATATACAAATTGTTGACATTATAATTTTTCGTCATTAACTATGTTGACTACTAACAAAAGGGAGGTTTGTATTATCTCGTATTCAAATCTCATGGGAGGTTAGTGTAATTTAACAAACAAGAAGGGAAGTCGGTATAGATATACTGAACCTTAGAGAAGATCAGTATAATTTACCCTCATTAATTTTTAAAATTTTAATTGCATAGTATTATTCCTACCCCCCAACTCCCACCCCAACTAACTCTCAGAAAAAAAAGTTATATATACTGGTCTTGCCCCTGTTAAGATAACTATATGAACACCGTGTAAATAATTGCATTACCATAGTCATTCAGGGAAGTGCAAAAGTCGCAGTTACAAACCTTGAACATCAACCAGAGCATTGCAACATATACATGAACAAAAGGAACACGACAATAAAATCACAAAGAAAAAGACTGCCACTGCTTACTCTTCCAAAATGTTTCGCTTTGTCAGGCATGCGAAACAATAATGATTAAGAAAATGGAGCAAACAAGAGCATATTGATGGGTTCCTAGACATAAAATTAAAGAGAAAAACTATAACTGGAAAAAAAAGTGTGAAAAAGGAGGGAAAAAGAAAGAATAAATTTTACACACTTTTTCTTTCAGGACTGCTATATGTATTATTATTTCTCGAGATTGCATTTGATATCCTTTTGTTCTAACAATAACCTTGAAAAATTGTTCAAGAAAAAAGGAACAAATGGGCACCTTTTATGGGGCCATGAACCCTTCAATTGTGTAGATGAGAGACTCTGCCCAGTCGACTTTGAATAACATTGTTTGCAGTGTCTGCATCACATCATACTCTGGATCAAGCTTTCGCTGCCACCCCTACAAGACAACAAAAATAAAAAGATAATAAGCAAAGGGCAAAAAACACAGTTTAGGATGTGATTAAATCAGATGTCTAAATTTTCTATTTTTTTATTATAATTTTGTTATTTCTAAGGGAAAAAGATAAAAAATGAAAAGGTAAGAATGAAATTTTTTTGTCCAAATCCTGAAGCTAAAAGAAATGCTACCAGATCATGGAAAGTAAAAAATTTCATGCATTTGTTTTCGAGGAAGATAAACACCTACTGTTACCTAAAAAGATAACTTGTGGCAGCCATTTTCATAGAATTCCTTTGTTAGAAAGGCAACCAATTGGCAGCAAAACTAAGAGCTCTTGTGTTCAACTAATGAATATCCATCAACATGTTGTCTAACATTTCTAAATATTTAGTTCAAAAATCAGCCAAGACATTATTCCACCGAATATTGTTAAGAGTATAGTGCTATTGCCACAGCATCTTTTGATTCCTTGGCATCTTCAAATTTATTGTTGTTAAAGGACAATGTTCAATGTTGTCCCTTCAAGTCAAAAACCTTGATACATCTTTCCCTTGGTTCTGAAACTGCTCTATTCTCTTTACGAGAAAGAATGCATTCTGTTCCCAAGAGCCACAAACCATAGATGGATTTGCAGACCTTGCATATTAGTTCAGAGGCGTGCATGTGCGATCACACACACACAGAATAAGGATGTGAGGGGAGGGAAAGTATGTTTGCGAGGTTGCATATAAAGGTTGTAAATGGAAATGCTGCTCCCTCTAATGGTTACTCTCATGGCGAAGCGCCAAATCTAAATTTACAAGTGAACTAAAGTTGGAAACCAATCCCCTTGAAAGGAGAATTTTGCAATGCCGTTACCGTAATAATAGGAGCACTTTTCCTTTCCACTCTTAAACACACGCACCCACATTCACGACATAATATATTGAAAAACATGAAAGTTGAGCTAAATGGCTCCGAATGATCTCTTGCAACAAGTCGGAAAAGAAATCCCTGGATAACATAACAAAAATTCAGCCACAATTAAAATATAGTGCTACTGCTAATACAGTTGTTGTTTTCTTATAAATAAAAAATACATTTGTTGTTTGCATATATAATCTAGAAAAGTTTGGAAGACAAGAATGAGAAAACATATAATCAATGTTACATGGACTCCTCAACATACCAGTGTCAAACGGCACAACATTGGTGTGAGTTTGGGATATATGTCCAGTATAAGAACCTAAATCAACACATTGATCTTCTACATGTAACTATGGAAGAGAAAAATCTCCTACTTCTGAGATAGATGGATACCCCCTTATCACCATATGCATTTAATTTTAAATTCTAATTGGGTAATCTTAAGTTGCATGAATGGGTTTTTACAAACAACCCCCCGCCACCCACCCCACCCAAAAAAAAAAATAACAACAAAAAATCTCTCTCACCAATCGATGGTAATTTTTTTGAAGATTTCAGAAATTTTCTTTCAAAATATTTGGAGATACATTGTAAAAAAAACTGAACCAGCACCTTTTCCTCAATAAAGTAATTGAAGAAAGTAAACATATAAACATACATAGACAAAGAAGAAAATCCGTTACAACTGTGCCCTGAATTATACAAACAAATTTTTTGATGTGATATTGCTAATCTCGGACAGAACAAATTATCAAAAGTAACCATTCTCAGATCATGGAAACAAAATACCATCAAAAAAATAAATTGAGCTTTATGAAGGAAAAAGTTGCAGTGTATCTTCTTAGATAAATGAAAAAAATAATTCCAATTGATCCTTATCCACCCTCTAGTCGTTCCCTGACCAAAACCCCAAAATCGAAGGCTAACTGTCGGAATCAAGACCCAATACTTTGCAATTTGAGCTCTTTATGTGCATTGGATCTGTAACACGTTCTAATCTGTTAGAGGTATAGTGAATGCCCCCTTTTTCAGATTTTTTCTTTTTGGCAGGTAAATCACACACACACACACCCATTTGTCCATTGGGCAATTGAACCCTCAGGGTGGGGGAGATACCGCTTGGACTAAACCTGTGGTGGTGTATTTTAAATTTTTGCTTGAATCATATAATTTGAATGATTTTATTTTCCCAACAAGGTTAACCCAGTTGACGGTGCCGGCAAGGAAGGTGGCTGTAAACACTCCAAGAAGGTGACTGTCGCCTTCATGATGAAGAGTCGAAGACATGTGGAGAAAAAAAATAACTAGATTCTACCCTGATGTCCATGTCCATTTATTCCAATGAGAAAGTATGGCAACAGTCACCAAGGGTGATTGAGTGCAATCATGAAGAAAGAAGGAAGAAAGGGAAAACAAGGACATGCATAAATCAAGGCAGTTTTGTTGTTCAATAAAAAAACCATTATAAAAGCTTTTGACTCAAGAAGGCAAATCTGCCAATAAAATATTTAAAACTAAAAATGCAGTGGAAGCATAAAAAAGTGCTGAGGCAATAGCATAAAAAAAGAAAGCGACAGATGGATTTTCTTTTTCCCTTTGGGGGGGGGGGGGGGGGGGGGGATTCCATTTTGCTCAAATGTTAGTTAGATCAAAATTATGGATACTCCCAAAGTGTTGACACCTTATATTGTTAAGTGTTGCTCCAATATGAATATTAAGTTATAAAAGAATGGGACTAAAGTTTAGTCAGATGTCAAATGGTTGTCAGCATTTCACAGACCCCAATACCCAAAGAAGAAAAGGAAAATCTAAGAGTCTGACTTGCACCCAAAGGGGAAGATGCCGCCTTCTAGTCACAGGTTTGATACAGGTGTCTGTGTCATATGGAAGAAGTGAGACTTGAACAAATGAAGGAGTTCACTCCCACGACCCAATTGCACTTGATAAAAATTTAATATTTCACTGACCAATAGGTTCTAATAGGGAATCAGACAAAGTGTATAATATAGAAATGGGAACCAGATGATCTACAATGCAATTTTGGAGTTGACAAATTAAGCAACACAAATTACTAAAATGAGAGATATATCTACTTGCTATAACATTGTAAATCCCAAAGAAACTTGATGACGTAGATAGATACTTCAGTTTATTTGTGATACCAAACATACAATTCGGGAAAGTGGAACTGATAATGATATTATCGAACACAGTGTTGCAGACTCCACAATTACTCCACCATATATCAACATACTGGAATGTGATGCAATTGCACTAGAAAGCCATTAAATAAAATCAAATAGCCAAACTATAGGAACGCTAAGAGGAATATAAGAGCCACTAAGTGTTGCAGAAGAACATTGCATAAAAACTATACCATAAAAGTTGGTAGTCACAGAGCAACTAACTAATTAAAC
This sequence comes from Cornus controversa, assembly GCA_026545225.1. NCBI lineage: Eukaryota > Viridiplantae > Streptophyta > Magnoliopsida > Cornales > Cornaceae > Cornus > Cornus controversa. Next base: position 69,443,879 of record CM048847.1, read on the forward strand.
ATTGAACTTTTTGAGTCATTAAAGATGATAAAAACTTCCCACAGAGGAATACTGTAAAACAAAATTCTAGTATGCATTCCAGGTTTTTTTTCTCATTAATTTTTCTTTTAAGTAAGTGTGAAAGCCAACAGTGGTACTTTAATGAAGGCCAGAAGATACCTCTAGGATCAAAGTGGTTACCATCACAGTGCAAACATTGCCGTTAATATTAACTCTATGACGCCTAACTTGCTCAAGTAATTGTTGCATGCACTCAGCAGGATGAATGCCATCACCATCTACAGAACCCCATAAATTAAAAGATTTCTCCACTTCCTGTTAAACCAGTAAGATTCTTTTCAGTATAAAAAAGGAAAGAGAGAGAGACTAAAAAGAAGACAACTACAGGGCATTGATTTTTTAAAGCTATTCATTAAGTAGAGATAACAAAATAAATTGAACAATCAAACTGCCCATTTTGAAAGGAAGAACCTGTGCTCAGGTTGGGATTGGTTGTGACAGAGACACTCAAGGTCCCCTAGGACCCTAGTTGTGGCTTCATGTAAACTTGATCACAAGAAAAATTGTTTGGATGGCAATATAACACAGATGTGTGCATAACATGGTATAAAATTATTTCAAGACAGCCAAAATTAGTGTGTGCCTACAGATGGTAAGCGCCTAAACACATCAAGTAGTTGAAGGATGGGCTGACATACAGGCATTGGTTGACAACAAACCCAAGTCACCAAATTGGGAGCGAAGCTCACTCCACTCTCCCTGACACCTCAAATTGACATCTCAGAAAGGTTGGTATACACAAATCTTTACAGGAAGCACCATCCCATATAAAGCCAAATAATTATAATCCGGAGTCTCAGATTTCAAATTTGCTGGTTCATATCCTATAAAAGTGGATAACCCCATTCATGTAAGTCACTTTAAGTACACCAATTTATATTCAATACGAATTTTCTGCACCTGATAATGCAAACATCAGATCTATTGATATATGCATGGTATACAAGCTTCAAGGAGAACAGAGAGGGTCAATGAGGTGGCTTGTTTCTTATTATCTCTGGCAATTTGAAGTAATTACTCTACAACATAACTGTTTCAGATGTACATAAGACATTTTTCCGGACACTTGAACAAATATTTAGTTTGCAACTTCAAATTATCAAGACATAATATTTTCTTGGAATGTAAATTATAATGCATTTAAGAGAATAGGCAACAAAATTCCTACAGATGAAGTACAAAACACAAAAATGGTCTTTGGAGAATGATGGTTGTAAAAAAGTTCAGTAATGTAGCAGAAGTCGCCAAGATTAGCTTCCTTTTCCTAAATGGATAAAAATAGAAGGCTTGTGAGTCACCTGAATGAAAGCCTCAGGGTTTGGGCAGTTCTGCTTTTCAGATAATTTAAGAGTACATTCTGCAGCAGCGCGACCATCTCGAAGCGCCACAGCCTTAAAGAACTCCAGTAAATTGACTCGATCCTTCTTAGCAAGTTCAGCAGTCATGCCCACATCAAGGAAAATGACATGAGGTCTTGATTTAAGCAGCCGTTTGTGTGAATCCTTGGTTTGAGATACTCTCACGAGAATATTTCCTGGATGCATGTCTGCATGGATAAAATTGTCTACCTGAAAAAGAAAATAAAATCTCAGAACAACCATTGAACTATTTGAACAGGAGAAAGAACTGGTAATCCAGAATAGAAAATTTAAAATTGATGAGTTAAATTTAAAACCATGAGGATAGAAGTTAAGCTCTAAAACTAAAAAGTAAGAACATAAGAGATGGATTTATGCCAACTATATGGGTTTAACCAAACAATCAAGTTTTACCACAAAATTCAAAATTTTCTCTAGCTTAATAATAATTTAAAAAAAAACTGAATAGCTTGACAAATGTATAGATACAGTAACTCTTTATCGAGTTTCAAAAAGTTGATAAAATAATCAGGCTCCATTTGCTAAAACTCTATTGTAAACATTATGCTGACATAAGATCGTCATTTTTAACACAAGGAAAACGATAGGGGAAGCCGATTTGCACCAGTTCAACAGCTATAAGATCATCATTTTTAACATAAGGAAAATGATAGGGTAGAAAAACAAGAACAGGAAATCCAACAAAAACATAAGAAATTGTACCAGAAGCATCTTTAAAAGTGCATGAGACCCGATGTGAGCAAGGGCACTTTTAATGCATTCATGTCCTTGAAGCTCGTCAACATAGTGCAAAACACTTTCACCATGCTCGTAAGATTCCACTAGAACAGCTGGATGCACCAGGGGATATAGCGGTTTTGGAAATGAGACATCCTTCCATCTGCGGAAATTGTAAATAAAACGACTCAAATTAGCTGCTTCCCTTGCAAGATCAACTTGAGACATCATGAAAACAGCAAACTGTTGAATGCTTTCATCCAGTCTCAACCATTTCAGCGCAGGGATGAACTTCGAAACTTTAGCAACCAAATTAATTAACATAAAGTCCCTTCTAATTGCTTCACCCACACCTGGATGTCTAACCTTTACAGCAACAAGAAAGGGCCTAATCTGTTGGCCAGGGTATCGGAATTTTAAAGTAGCACGATGAACTTGAGCGACACTTCCAGATGCTACAGGTTCTTCTTCAAAATTTTCAAAAATTTCAGGCAACTTGCGGCCAAACGCCTTTTCAATGGTTCTTTTCGTGTACGCATAGTTATGAGTTGGTGCTTTGGTGTGAAGTTCTGCAAGCTCAGCACACATATCTCTGGGGAAGAGATCTGGCCTTGTTGCTGCCCACTGACCCCATTTAATAAATGCTGGGCCTGCTTTTTCTAATGTAAGATGAACAACACGAAGCCATGTCTTTCTAAACTCAATACCAAAGGAATCCACAAAAGGAGCCATAGCTATACAGGGTGTGAACAAAATTGCTAAATATATTGCTCTGAGAAACAATATCAAGCCCTCTAAAAGTGAAAACACAAATGATGTCAAGTAAACATGCCCATCTTGTGCATGAATGTATAGAGTATTCCCTGTTGAGAAGTGTGCTGCCTCTGCCCATGTTCTTTGTGTCCAAGCTAGCTCTCCAATGATGAAAGCAAAAACCCCAGGAGCTACCAGTTGTGATCGGATCAACGCAAGGCTCACTGCACAAGCAATCCTATTTATTGGTGGTAGAATAGGTCCGCTGTAGGAGCAAAGGCGAGACAGCCTTTTCCAGGCAATCTCAGCATGGCGTGAAATCATATTATTTGGTGAAAGGACATAGAAGTTCTTAGAACCAACACTCTTCCGCAAGTTCTCCTTCGATTTGCATAATGTACATGAAAGTCCTTTATTTGAAAGTTTATATAGTGAATACAATCTGCATAGGGTGTAAGGAACCCCAACTGTAAATTGTGTCCCATTACTATTTATTCTCAAATAGCTGGTCTTCTGGCTTGGGAGAAGGGAATGCACAAGCCTCCTAACATTGCCAACTGCCAGATGTCTGCATTTAACAAAATGAATTATCTATTATATCATGCAGATTATGAGAACTTAATAATAGAAATATGTTTGAACACAAAAACATAGGCAATGGTTATCATTATGATCAAAAAGTTTGAGCAACTACTCGTATTTAAAATTTGAAAGTGTAATAGTCATGTAACTAGTACCCATTTGGTATTTGAGAATAAACCTTAGATATGGCATCTAAACCCTTGGTAGTGCTGTTATTGCAGACAAGCAATATAGAGCCCTCAGTGATAACATCTCTACATGCTATCACCAGGATGAAAACGACTTCCTCTTTATTTTTGGAATGCCATTTTAAAGAAGGCCAGGAGAATTCAGATCATGTTGTGGACATTCCTCGATGTTAATGACAAATGTAACATTCACAATGGCGTGCAACCTCATCCACTAGCATGAACCCCCTTCCCTTCCTCATTTTGTTTCTCATAAAAAGAGACCTCTTTGATTTTTGGATGCTATTTTGAAGAAAGAGCCAACAATGCCACCTTCAATCTCAGTGCACTTTCTTCAATATTATAGTGCACAAAAATCTATCAAAACCACCACAACACTATGAAAAGCAACATCATTCAATTGTATGAACAAGTTGTTTTTTCTTCATCCTTCCTCCACTGAAAGTTGAAACAAACAAACCCTGTAACTCAGCTACTTTTCTTCTATAATCAGACATATACAAACTTTTATGCCAATGTTTGAACACATACGCGTGCATTCAGCCACATGGATGACTAATGTAGATCCATGAAACTTAAACGCATTCGTCGAAGACATAGGGAGCCTTTGCAGCAGTGCCCATTCCAGAATGACTTCTTTTTTTAGTCAATGTTACACCATTTTCTTCAATTTCTTATCAAGATGTAAATTTTTCAGTTTCTATTTCTTCAAGTAAGGAAGCTTCACTTCAATTTTTTAAGTTGGTGATCAGGCTTTGATCGAGAGAGAGAGAGAGAGAGAGAGAGAGGCTTACCAACAGAATTTCTCTCCTCCTGAATTTCCTCAAATTTCTTTGATAAAGAATTTATGTCCGTATCTCTCCCTATTTCCAACTTGGTTTCTCAACTCTTCTATATGTACATCTGAAGTCTCACGCGTGTGTATATATATGGGTGTGTGTAATATATATATATATATGGAACAGAAAGAAATTCATTCCATTTCCGAATGCATGATTAAATTAAAACTTTCTTCAAAATAACATTTTGACAACAAATCAGATCGAATTTCAGTGCTATACAAGTCTGGAATTTTTAGGTTTTTCCGGTTCTTTATATCCGATTACAAATATAAACCCTAATTCAGAGCAATCCAAAACATGTTCAGGTGAAAATCAATACAGAAATTGAAAATTTATGACAAACTCAAAATTAAGTATTGAGAACGAAACCTAACACCCGGCAAATGAAACGCGAAAGTTCTTGGAGCTACAAACCTTGCAATGGCCATAGCTACCAGGTGCAATTCGACCCACGATGGGCAAGTGGCGTAAGATACGCGCCGGCATTTTCACCTGAGGGTGCATGAATCATCCTCTTCGTGTCTCGAAAACCCTAGCCACCAGTGGTCGTGCGTCCGTGTGCCTCAGATTTCCGGCGGCTGAGAAAGGCGAGATAGATGAGAAAAACTAACCAACCGATTAGATTTTAACATTTGGTATGGAAAAAAAACAAAAAACATTTGGTACGAAAATTTCCATGTAGGTTTTAAGCTAGAAAGAATGGACACTTCTCCTCGTGTCGTGGCTGTATCAGATTTTTTGAACACGCAGACACGTGACGGATATCGTTAAAACTATTATCAACTTTAATATTTTATTTTTGAAAGCCATATCCGTACCTTTTTTTTTTTTTCCGTTTGTACTTGCATTTAAAAATAAATGATATTTTTAATCTTAACTTCACCGATAAATAATAATAATTTTTTAAATTACACAATTATCATTTTTGATATCTCCCTGACTTTCATTTTTAATGTTTTCGGTCTCTTTTGACATGATAAAAAATAAATAACTACTCAAAAAATAATTATTTATTAATTTTGATAGAACCAAAAAAAAAAATAGAGTTCCCATTATTTCTTTTGACAGGATCCTAAAAAAAATTATCTCTTTTGATAGGATAAAATATATATATATATATATACAAGAAAAAAGTTCTCTTTTAGCTTGATCCCAAAAAAAAGTACTAAATGAAATAAAAAGGAGATAAAAGAGTTAGAATATATAGTACAAATGGTAGTTATGGTATTGTAAATTAAAGAATTATGCATTAATGAGTTTATGAATTTTCTTGTCATTTTATTTAAAAGAGAAAGAAAAGTGGAGTGCAATCCTACAAAAGTAGAGTAAAAATATGGGCTCCCTTATTTTTTAATTAGACAATATATGAACACCACAATGATAGTTTTAAAATACATTATGACTAATTAAAAACAAAAATAACAAAACATTTAACATGACACTTTAAATTAGTAATTTTATTTATCATACAGATAAAATAATAAAAATTTATTATTTATATATATAATAATATATTATATTGTCGTACTCATGTCTAATTTTTTTTAGAATTGATGTATCATCGTATCTCTATCGTATCCTATTTTGTGTTTGTACTCATGTTTTCTACATTTAAATTATCAATGATAACACATAATTCAAATGAAGAGAAAGTATTGAATATTCTAGAGGTACCATACGGGTACACAACTAACCGATGGTAAATTGATATTTCTTATAATAAAGAGAAATGGAGAGTTTTCATTCACTAGATGTGTGAAGGTTACGATATCTATGAAATATTCAATAATTTCTTTCAAAGGAGATTCTGAGAAGGAGAAAGTGGTGGAGTGGGTGACCAATGTAATGTATGGAAAGTCAATTTTTGAAAAAATAAATGTATGGAAAGTCGTATTGGGGATTAGTATCTAGAAAATCTAGAACATACTGAGAATGAGTAAATAGAAGAAATTAAAAGCAATGTATGTGAGGATTTAAAAAAAAAAAAAAAATCAAAGCAAAATGACAATGGTTAAAGCAAACATCTAGAGCCGGGGAGAAAAGGCAAACTAATCAAGTAAAATTCATCAACATCAAGAAATCACTCATCCACTTTAACATACTCACCAAATGTTCAATGGAGACTCATGTAAATCTTCCCATAACAAAACAAACGAATCATGTATACGACCGGACACGTGATCTACCTTGTGAAATTTCTAATATTACTACTCAGAAACTAAAAAATTATACACAAACAAACCACTGACTCGCAGTCATCCACACACAACACACAGACGAAAACACAAAAACAAGCTTGATCACACTGAAAAGAAATCCCAGCCTAAAAGCACTTTAAACTCACAAGGGAGTGCTGGATGTTGATTGGCTGCTAAGCTGCAAAGTCAAAAGGATATTCAATTATCCAGTGTATGAATGCCACGTAGTAGAGTCATGTGAGCCAGTCCAGCCGATGAATGCCCAAGGTAACCTGTGTTCTTAGCCCACGTTTATAGTTGTTGACGTGAGCTGTTACGGGAAGGTTTGACCATTCCACAATTATGAAGGTGAAAAAGACATGTTCGCACAAGAACCACGCCAAGACTTTCCAATAAAGCAATTCTTTATACTATACACTCATTGACAGTCGATTCGGAATTCGCATATATGTATCATTTTTTTAATTTAAAAAAACAATGCTATTAATTATCATGTAGTGGTGTAATTTGGGGTCTTCAATCATTTGATCAATATTACTTACATTCAATGATTGAGAGTCCCAGTGACGATGAGAGCTCATTTGTCGTAACATTTCACTTAATAATAAAAACAAAAATATCTATAGTTCAGTCAGTAAAAGAATCCACCAGTACTCCTCGTGTCTTTAGGTTGATTACATTTCCGGTATCTTTCAATGTTAATACGTCATACAATTTCATTTGAATCACGCAACCTCTCTCTCTCTCTCTCTCTCTCTCTCTCTCTCTCTATATATATATATATATATATATATATAAACATGTACATATATCATATAACTTTTTAATTGGTTCTCATTTTATCATGTTTATTATTTTTTACATGACTTAAATTCCAAAAAAGTCGGTATCCATATAGCAGTTCCAGTAACTATAGAGACAAAGATCAATAATAGGAAATAAGGTAGTGAGAGGCATGCTTACCTTGTGCAAAAAAAAAGTCTATATATTGCACATAAAGATGCTTATCTTGTGCCTACACACACATATATAGAACAGCAACGGATTCTCCAAATTAAACACACAAGACTTGTCGAATTAAGACATCATTTTAAGCTCATGGCTGAGAGATGTGGATCCACACAATTCACAAAAAGGAATTAATAGTACTAAAACTAATAAATATATCTGCATAGACTTCCATAAACTCGATCATATCAATATCAAAGTTCCAAGCCAAACTCAAAAATAAAATAAAACAAAATTAAACTCAGCAAGTTTGAATATCAATATCAACATGTTGCTAGCTCGATATCCACTGCCTAAAGTTCTAATTTATTATTACATAAATCCACCAACCGCCATATTACTGTTTGCAATTTTGAATATCACGTCGCTGCCATAGCTGTCTCTCTCATCTTCAGGGCTGCCATATGTCACGGATGACGAGTTTAATGGAGTAGGGCTAGATGAAGGTGTAGGTGGAACTCTTGAGCCAAAACCAAATGAGTTTTGCATATTGTTGTTGTTGTCAAATTGAAAGATTTGGTTTTGGGATTGAAGTTCATTGAAGAAGTGATTAGAGTTATTAAGATAGGTGGTGTTTAGTGCCGGAACAATACCCTGAGACATAGTAGAAGGCTGTCCATTATTATTTTGATACAAATTTGGTAGCGAATTCGGGCAGTTAATTATAAAGTTGGTGGTGTTTGGAGAAAATTGCTCCACGTCAGCTTGCATGGACTCGGTATCATTAAATAAAGGTGGAATTGAAGTAGTTGAAGTTGTGCAAGCTTGAAAGTCTTGAACTGTGCTTTGGAGCTGGTTAATTTCTTGAAAGGATTGAAATTGGTTTTGAATTTGAGGATTGCTAAGTAAGATTTCTTGAATATCCTGTGGAAGAAGTTGTAGGTTTCTATATTGGGAAGATAAGAGGGTGGTAGCCAGATTTAGAAGGTTTGGATTATTTAATATTGCAGGTTGAATGCCAATCAAGCTTTGGCCATCTAGTGTAGAAAAGTTGTATAGAGACGAGCTGAGAATTGAGGAGAGTTCAAGAAGATCGAGGCGTGGACCATGAGTCACCGGATCAATTCCCATTCTCATAAACTTCTTTCTTATATGGGTGTTCCAATAGTTCTTTATCTCATTATCTGTTCTTCCTGGTAAGCGAGCAGCGATCATGGACCACCTAATAAGATGGATACAATTAATTACCAACATTATTTTTAGATGTCAACAAAGAAAAGAAAAATAAGCCAAACGAAACTTTCTTAAAGAGTATTAATTAAGAGCCAACTAGTAACTTAATTTATTTATCATATCTATGACAAAAATGTGACGTGGGGGAAAAGTTCTTGACATTTATATGTGTTATGTGTGGACACCTCCTAATTAATTGTTAAGATGCGTTTTAAGAAAAATCGTGAGCACACATAAAAGAGTGTGTGTAAAGAGGACAATATCTAACACTCTATAAGACGGATCTTGACAAAGTATCAAAGCTAATCCCCCTCTGAAAATGGGAGATCGAGCACAAGCCCACGTGAATGTCTAGACATAGACATAACAAATAGTATCAAAGTCATTTCGCTCGGAAAATGAGAGACTGTGCACAAGCGCATGTAGGTGCTAGAAATAGATAATATCTCTACACCCTATATGAGACAAATAGTATCATAACCAAATTTTCTCCGAAAATGAGAGACCTTGCACAAGCGCATGCGGCTGCTAAAAATAAAAAATATCTACACCCTATATGACAGGTCATGACAAATCGTATCATAGCTAATTTTTCTCTGAAAATGAGAGACCGTGCACAAGTGCATGCGGGTGGTAGAAATAGAAAATATCTACACCCTATATGACTATAAATAGTATCGTAGCTAATTTTCTTTCAAAAATGAGAAATCGTGCACAAGCTCATGCAGGTGTCTAGCCATACATGGTCAATATCTACCCGGTGCAGGACAGTTCGCAATAAATAAATAAAAAAAATTATAAGTTTAAAAAAAATGTATATATATATTTGTTTTGACACATAAATGACATTGACTTTTCAAACGTTGTAAAAGACAAGGCGGCCATTAAGTAGGTAATTCATTGGTTCGGTACTTTTGTTTGGTTGGCACACTCATACTGAAGTACTTCTTTATCCTTTTCTTTATATTTATTTTCCCAACAATGATTTGAACATTGAGTAAAACTCTTGGTGGTAAGTAATTTTTTTAGCTTTAAGAAAGCAAAAAATCAATGAAGAGCTAGAAAAATATATATATAATTGAGAATAAAACCGCTTACTTGTTTCCCCAAATGCTATGTAACTGTATTATGGTCTCTTCCTCTTCAGCTGAAAATCTCCCTCTCTTGATATCTGGTCTCAAGTAGTTTGTCCAGCGAAGTCTGCAACTCTTCCCACACCTCTTAAGTCCTATATATTCAGATTAATACAGAAAAAGAAATTAAAAATGAAAACCAATTCTTTAATCTTTGAATATGAAACACATGTATACATTGAAAATTAATAAATCTATCATATAGAAACCAATAAATGAAAACACATTCAAAAAAATGTAAACATAGAGATTAATGCGTACGTACCAGCATTCTTTGGAACAGTTCTCCATCTCCCATGCCCGTGTTTCTGAATGTAATCAATCAATTTTTGATCTTCCTCTGCCGTCCATGGACCCTTCTTCTGTCCATTTTTTTCACAGCAAGGTGTTCTTCCCATAGTACTATATATATATATATATATTCACAAGAATTTATGGAAAAAGGGCTTAACGAGTGAACTTAATTATAGTAAATTAGATGAAGTAGTGAAGCAATAAAATGGTAAGGAGACAAGGTTTGGAGCTTTTTGAAACAAAAGTGATGCTATATATGGTTACGTTTAAGAAGCACACACATATATGTATGTTCATATATAGAGAGAGAGAAACTCACAAAAGAGAAGGAAGGAAGGATAAGCAATGAGAAGTCAATAGGATTCGGTACCGTCCTTTTTAATCACCAGCCAGACGTGTCTTCTCTTTGGTAGACTCTCTCTCTCTCTCTCTCTCTCTGTCTCTCTCTCTACCTCTCACCCTGTTAAAATTAGAGTGAATTCACTGAAAAAAATCAAACGCAAATTAAATGAACCACGTGTAAGCCCTCTTACGGCAACAAAAAATTCCATGGGCATTCTAGTAATTCAATAATCGTGTTTATGACGTGGCCTATTTTGAGTGGGTCTTTCAGGTGCTAATCAAGCAATTTGTGCCACACATTATCCTGTCTGTGTTGTCTCAAATCCTAAAACAGTCGAAAGGAAAGCACACAAATAGTTTTCCCGCCGATAAGCTATCGCTTTCCAGGCTTCCGTAATAGCATTCGCCAGCGTTATGTCTCCACGTGGAGCCCCTCCTCACAACTTCCTTAGACTGGGCATACCATACCATACCATGCGTGGCGGCTGGAAGCTGCGCTTGAGCCAAATGTATTAGTCGGCTTGATTCACCAAGCCATCATATATTCGTGTGTTAATTACGCCAAGTCTATTACGACAGCGTTCTCATTTCAAAGTCATGCTTTGTGTGATAAACAAAGAGGTGTGTGATACTGTGATATTCAAAATGTCTTAATCCAATATAGGAGGATGTGGAGACAAGGAAAAGACTCATGAATTACACGACAAATTAAATATTTGTATTTTGAAAAATGTGTCTTTTGTAGAAAAAAAACAGAAATTTGTTTGGTTTATTAAATATTTTTATTTTGAAAAATGTGTCTTTTGTTGAAAAAAATCATAAAAAACAAAAAATGTATGCTTTATTCGATCGGTAACAACAAAAAATGTTTGCTTTATTCGGTAACAATATTGTAAAATACAATTAAATCAAGACAGTCATGGCACAAAGGACTTGTTGATTTGTGTTGGAAGCGAGGCCGAATCTCATAGAAGAGAATGGCTGCACTGCAACAGTACTTTAGAGCTCGTCCCAACAACCATACATATATACATATACATATACATATATATAAAACTCTTACCAGATGGATCAAAAGTGACGTGTTTTGAAGTTTGTACTAATTTTGTGTAGATAGATATTGACTGGGCTTTTAAACAGTGGAGCCGCTCCTAGTAATCCAAACACCAACTGTTGTTGATCATTTACGCATATGCAAGCAAGTTCAATCATAAAACTGTTATTGCCTATTTATTCCACTCCTAGACAGTCTGTGTGACTGACATATATGATGGAACCTATCATAAGTGTCCGCCTCAAAGTTCTATTAATTATATTGTCCGCATCTCATATTCGTCTTCCCTAGTCTCTCACTCGATAATCCAATCAAAATATCAGTCAAAACCCTACTCTAAACCTTTCTTGTCAATAAAAGTTTGGGGAGGTTTGAATTGAAACCCTGACAGCAAATGTGGTGTCACAGCTAATTTACGAAAAAGTATTCTAATTCATATCTCCGGTCAATAATGAATTTTTATTTTTATTATAATAAAAATGTTGAATTAAGAAATTGTCTATGTTCATATGAATAAATGTCGGTCATCAGTTCTCAATCAATTATGTTGACAAAATTAGTTAGCTCCTAAATCCTATCCATTATCTAACTACTATACACTGTTTTTTAATCTATATATACTAGTAGCAATATTTTTAGCAGAACAAAACATTGATTTTTTTTTTAAAACTCATCATCTGCTAGGCGTACAAATGTACAATCATACGGGTGAGGCCATAACTAATACAAAAAAAAAAAACATTAAGAAATTAATATGTAACACCCAAAATTTCCCCCAACTTAAGAATCTAATTGGTTTCTTTTTTTTTTTTGAAAATGGGAGCGTAACTTTTTCCTCGCTAATCAATTACAAAGAAGGAAAAAAACCAACCCTGATTCTTAGCCATCTCAACTCATTAGTTTATCATTGTATTAATAAACCAAAAGTCCTCCATGACGTATATGAAAATGATGGTTGTACTATATATATATATATATAAGCTTTGACGTGGGTTTATCAATACCATACATGTCATTAATATAATACACCATAATCTCAACTAAATGTCTTCGTGTTTGGTGCCTTGAAGGTTTAGAGGATCCCTATATATTAAGGTTTCGTGTCTATATATACTTCTCTAATCACAGAATGTGACAATTCGGGTAATCACTTGTCTAAACCTAGGATATGCTTCTCTAGAAAGTATTCAAATTAATGAATCCTTCCCTCACATCTTCCTTAGATTGACTTCTCATTGCACAAAATTTGTAGACAAATCAAAAATATTATTAGTTTCCGACTTTCTGTCATGGCTAAGGCTATGTTTGGATTGGCTTTTGAAAAGCAGCTTTCGACTTTTCAAGCTCAAAAGTCGTTTTGGAGAGTGTTTGGATTGGTAAGGCAGAAAAATTTCGGAGTCCAAAAAGAGCGTTTAAAAAAAGTTAGTGGGTACCAGCTTCCTGATTTAGCTTCTACTTCTCTTTTTCTTTTGCGTAAAAGTCGAAGCAAAAACTCTACCAAACGGAGCCTGAGTCGTACGTGTTTATCAGCTTCAACAAACTTAGGTCTAAACCAATATTGGTCATACTTGAGTGGATTAGGATTAAATTAATGGTTAGGATCCAGAAAAAGTATCAAAAGGCTTGTACTTGGACAGGGAAAGTGACACCACAGATAAAAAAGAAATTAAACAAGTATATTCAAGAATCTAGGGATTGTTGAGTATGTCCTGCTGGGAGGGAATAGTATGAAGTACATGATCAACAAGTGAACCTAAACAGGGTATATGTGGTAGGCCTAACCTTCAAGACTTGTTCATGTAGAGTATGACAGATTTCAGGGATACCTTGTAAGCATGCATATGCTGCCATTGCATGGAATAAACAGAACCCAGAGCTATATTGTCATCTATGTTACAGTAAGGACACTTATTTGCTTGTCTATGGTGGGATCATACATCCATTGAATGATGAGAGGTTGTGGCCAACCTCTCCAGGGCTGTCATTACATCCTCCTCCAGCAAGAAGACTACCTGGAAGACTAAGAAAGAACAGAAGAAGGGAAGAAGATGAACCTACCCCAGGTAGAAAATCCAATACTGTCACATGTAGGTATTATTTGCAAATTGGACATAATAAGAGGACCTGTCAGAGAGCAAAAACAACAAGATAGAGAGCTACAGATGCAAGACAGAGAGTTACAACAACAAATTCTCAGAATTCTAATGTAGTGAGTGAAATAATTTGGATAATTTTTAATTTTTCTATTTGTTTATTTATTTGTAACTGATTATGTATATATCTTGATGATGTAGGGGTATTGTGAGTCTCATATAGGTGGATCACAAAGACCATGGCCTTCTTCTTGTGTCACATAACAGGTATAAGTCCCACCTAGATATGATTATGTCTTTTTAAAAAAAAATGACAATTGATGCTAAAGTTTTGTAATTGGTGTGCTTAAATTTGTCCAAGTCTCAATGTGGTTCAAATGTGGCTGGAACAAGTGCAAGTGGCAATGGTGGTTCCCAATTTGGCACAAGGCAAGGAGGAAGGATGGTACCTGCTACTATCCCATCATGGGTAAGAAAGCAATTCAAACTTATTTATTATCTTTTTCTATTATTCTATTGTTGCAAGTGGTCCCATTGTTGTAATGTTATTGCAGAGACCCTAAACCAGTGTAAGATTAATCAAAACACACATCTTCCTTATATTCTTTTTGGTGCAAGAGACCCTATAACAGAATTATGAGCTGACATATTTTTTTTATTTTTTTATTCTTTTTGGTATATATGTTAATGTTCAGTGGGTCAAAAGCTTGTTCAGTGAGTGAAGATGCTTGTGTTACAAACTTTAATCTCATTTTGTACATTTGGTGGATGTAACAGATTATTGACCTTATTTTCTATGGTATCTAAGCAACTTGCATGCAATTATTATTTGTGATGATGCATATATGCTTTGCAAACACATTCATAAACACTAATACTCAATATTGTTACATTACTTGAAAAATACAACAAAAATAGATATAAAGAAACATGCAAATACAATAATTTTCAAGAAAAAAATAGCAGCTTCAATAGCTTGTGACCTTGAGCGTATGACTTTATTTTTTTCTTTTAGTTTAGCAACTTCTTCAACCAATTGCAATTGATCTTGATCAGTAGCTGAATAATTTTCATTAGCCCCATGCATAAGATTATAACATGCCCATAATTTACATGTTTGAGTTTCACAACCATAGTACAATCTTCCTCTGTTGTTGCTTTTGTCATTTTTAATAATCCTAACTATAGCAGATTTCCTACAATGGCACTTTCGAGGCTCGTACATAATATAACCCCTTTTTCCACCTCTACAGCTAGATTGAGACATCACTAGCAAAAATATGAATGAAACTTAAATAGATATAGAAGAAGAAAAAATGAGAGGAAGAGAAAAATTAGTGCAAGAAAAAAATGAAGCTGCAGCTTCATATTTATAGCATAAGAAAATTTTGACCGTTGGCAATTTTGAGGGGGCAAACTGATAAATTGGGGCAAACTTTTGGTACAAGTATTGACCGTTGGAAATGAGGGGGTAAACTGACAAATTGGGGCAAACTAAAACTGTTGAAAATTAATGGGCATGAGGGGGTCAAACTAATAAACTATATTGGAAGAAAAATTCGTCCAAACAGGCGCGAAAGTTTATAAGGGTATTTTGGGCATTTTATAGCTACTGTTTGCATGATGTCAACAATCTGACCGTTGACAATGACATGAGGGCCTAAAGTGATGTATAATTTCAAATCTCATGGGTGAAATAAAGATACACAAACGTAGGAGGGTCAAGTTGAAGTATTGACAAATCTCAGGTGGTCAAAATGTAATTTGCCCTATTTTTTTTTTTTGAAACACATCATCTGCTAGGCATACAAATGTACAATCATACGGGTGAGGCCATAACCAATACAAACAAAATATTGAGAAATTAATACGTAACACCCAAAATTTCTCCCAATTTAAGAATCTAATTGGTTTTTTTTTTTTATAAAAATGGGAGCGTAACTTTTTCCTCGCTAATCAATTACAAAGGAGGAAAAAAACCAACCCTGTTTTTAGCTATCTCAACTCATTGGTTTATCATTGTCTAAGTCCTCCATGACGTATATGAAAATGATGGTTGTACTATATATATATATATATAAGCTTTGACGTGGGTTTATCAATACCATACATGTCATTAATATAATACACCATAATCTCAGCTAAATGTCTACGTGTTTGGTGCCTAGGAGGTTTAGAGGATCCCTATTAATTAAGGTTTTGTGTCAATATATACTTCTCTAATCACAGAATGTGACAATTCAGGTAATCATTTGTCTAAACCTAGGATTTGCTTATCTAGAAAGTATTTAAATTAATGAATCCCTCTCTCACATCTTCCTTAGATTGACTTCTCATTGCACAAAATTTGTAGACAAATCAAAAAATATTATTAGTTTCTGACTTTCCGTCATGGCTAAGTCGTACGCGTTTATCAGCTTCAACAAACTTTGATTATCTCAATGTCTTTTTTAAGATTAATTGCAGATAACCGCTTGTACTATTCATTTTCGGCACTTAACCCTTCTGCATCAATTTTTTCGTACCTAATTACACCTTGTACTATGTATAATGGTTACAACTTACTCCTAATTGTCATAAAGCCATTAATTAAAAGACTAACATATTTTTCAAATAATGACCTTAGGGTTAAAATGCTAAAAAAAATATCGTCGTTAGTTTCTTCAATCACTATGCATTTGTTTTTTTTTTGGAAGTTAAAAACAATCACACACTTATTATCCATAATTTGACCCCTTGTGAGACTCAAACTCTCTATATTTCCTTTGAAAATGAGAGATCATATCATTGACTACCATTGGACTAATGTTGCGTTTGGTATGCAGAAATGAAATGAAATGCATATGAAAATAAAATGAGAATGAGAATGAGAATGGAATGGAATGGAATAGAATGAATTATCATTTTATTGTTTGGTTGTAAATATAAAATGAGATAGAAATGAAATAAATTTTAAATTGAATTATCCAAAATACCCCTCCTAGTGACAAATAAATTAAACTAACAAATGTGTGGCGGTGGTGATGGTGGTTGAGTAAGGTGGCGATGTGGAGGTGGTGGCGATGGTGGGGTGGCGGTGGAGGAAGGTGGCGATGTAGAGGTGGTGGCAATGGTGTGGTGGGGGTGGCGGTGGATGTGGTGGTGTGGTAGTGAAGGAAGGTGGCAATGTGAAGGTGGTGGTGTGGTGGTGGTGGCAATGCCAATGAAGGAAGATGGCGATGTGGAAGTGGTGGTGGAGGCGACGGAGGGAATGGTAGAGTCGGTGTGGTGGTAGAGGTGAATGATTTTTTAACTATGGAATGGATTTCTATTTCTGAAAATGAATTTTCATTTCAAGGGGATACCATTTTCATTTTAAAATTCATATCAAACAAAGAAATGAATATAATTAGCATTCCATTTTTGGATACCAAACGCGCATAAAGGCCTTACGCCACGTAAAGGCCTCTGGTGATAGTACGTACTATGCATGTTTACTGCCAAAGAGACCCATTTTTGTGCGCTAATCATAATCTAGGTAGGCTTTTTATCTATATATTTATATTTATAATTTTATTAAAGACTGTCAACACCTTATACTTATTTAGGAAATCTCAATGATCCAAATCTAGAAGTTGGTCGTGCACAAGCTACCTACATAAATAAGTTGAATGAATCTAGCTAACTTGCTGACATATGCAAGTTAATTAATTTGGTGGATTATATAAACATATGGTTAATCTTTTGTTGAGGTGTTCTGTAGCTTCAACAAACATTGGATATATATACTGAAATTTTATATTATCTACAAGGTATGATCAGTACTATTATTTTTGTGAAGCAAATAATTTATCACAAAATCATATAGGTATTGAGTCCATAAATAATACAATATGAAGACGACCAATATTTGTAAAGAAAATGCATTAAACGAACAATTATAAGACTTTGTGAATATTCTTATTATAATTAATTTAAACAATATTCCTGTTATATATAAGAGTAAATATTTGTGACACTCCTTGATGTTTGATCTATTATCACGCGGTTACAACTTTGTGAAATTTCGTCAACAACACTTCTTGTAATTTTTGCTGTATATCACATACACTCTCTTCTGCCAAAAGTATATTGTGTCATAATACTTTTTACAGTAAAATTACCTTATTGCCCTTTGACTTCTGACCTAGCCAATCACCGCGATTCACCGTTGAACTCCATTGAAGACCCACGACGCCACTACCAAAGCTCCACTCCAGCATCTTCATCGATCAATTGGATCTCCATCGCAAATCCCACCAATCTACGACGGAGTCTCGCTAAAAAATAATTTGATTTGATTTCTGATTTTTCAATTTCGGCACTTCATGAAGGGTATTGGGTGATTTTTTTTGGAGTTGTGTGCTTAGTTTATTTGTACCCTCGAAGCTTCCCGATTAATGTTTAGGGTTTTATGGATTGATTGTTGATGATGGTAGGTTGGGATGGTGATGGTTTGGGTTGATGATGGATGGTGAGTGGTTGTAATTGGTGGCCGACAGTGATGTATTGCTTGGTTAATAGTTGGGTTAGGATGGTGGTAATTGGGGATTGTGGTACCACCGGTGTTGGTTGTGATTGTGGTGGTGGTGTTGACTATGGTGGTAGTGGCACCGCCGATGTGGGTTGGGATTATGGTGGTGGTGTTGACTGTATGTGTGTGTGTGTGTGTATATATATATATACACACACACACATATGTTGGTCAATCATGGGTTAAAATGGGTAGGGTAATAATCATGAGCTTTTTGATCTTTTTGTAATTTTTATATTAAAAATTAATTAAATAATAAAGAGTAATATAGACATTTTATACATTTTTTAAAATGAAAAGCTAACATAGGGTGTTTTGTGACGAAATTTCACAAAGTTGTAGTCATGTGATAATATATCAAACTTCAAAAAGTGTCAATGATATTTATTTATATATAATAGGAGATTTAAATCTCCCCCCCCCCTCTCTCTCTCTCTCTCTCTCTCACACACACACACACACACATAGGGTAAAATGCATAAAATCCCCTTTAGTTTAAAAAATGTGCAAAAAAAATTTCATTCATGTTCACTTTGCACCATATAGTTTGTATTTTGTGTAAATCAACCATTCTGAGCTAAACACTCTTTAAGTTTCAATTTTAACCTTTTACCAAATTTCTTAATATTTTCAACAGTAGCAATTTTATTCTTTTTATATACTTTTTTTTAAAATATTAATTTAATTATAAATTAAATGTTATTGTTTTATTATCATTTCGTGGCCGAGGCAAAAATAAATTAAAAAAATCTTCATTTTTTTTAAAAATTTTTTTTGGCATTGTTTAAAAAAAAGCCGTTTTTTTTAAACAATGCTAATTTTTTTTTTTAACAATGAAGATTTTTTTATTATTTTGACTCTGCCACAAAATAATAATAAAACAAGAATATTTAATTTATAATTAAATTAATATTTAAAAAAAGAATAAAATGCTATTGTTGGAAATATTAATAAATTAGATAGAATGGTAAAATTGGAGCTTAAAGAGTGTTTTTAACTCAGAAGGGTTGATTTGCACAAAATACAAATTACATAGGTGCAAAGTGAACATGAAGAGAAGATTTTTTTACACATTTTTAAAATTAGAGGAGAGTTTCTTGCACTTTATCCTAATTTAAGATGATGAAAGGATAACAAGAAGAAAGAGGTAAGGAATATACCCCCAGAAAGCCCAAAAAGGAAGAAGAAAAAGAAGAAGAAAAAAAAATGGCCCAAAACGAACAAAGCTCACACATAGAACAAACTCACGTGAACACTATTTATCGAGTCAAAAAAAAAAGGGGGGGCATTAAAGGTCCTCGGACTGATCCAATACAAAGCCCAGACCAAAAGGTTGAAGCAGGGGCAAACCCAAAATTCATTTTGGGTTTTTTCGTTTAAATTACCATTAAAATTAAATCAAAACTTGAATAACATTCTGACACCCGTGTGGTCCGGTGTTAATTTATTTTAAAAGTCGAAGGATGAGAGTGTTTTTAAGTATATTGTGAGAATTAATTTTGTTAGGATAAAAAATAAAAAAATTAAAAACTTTTTTTTGGATGTGAGCCTCGTGCATGTGAATTGTAGTGGAGAGGAAAGCGCCATAACTGATTAAAATAAGTTATTTTCATTAATTAACATGGAATATCCATTGTACTAAGTACATTATTAGCAATGATACAACAGAGATGCTTTTGTTGTTCAACTAAACCGTTGAAGTACATTCAACAGAAGATTGAATGTTTTCTATTGTATTGATAGTATGTATTTTAGGATTTATTATGAGATTGGAATAACTGTCGTAATTTCTTATTGATTATTGAGAGCTAATATGTAGCTCGATATCCGTTACTTGTTATGGAATTGTTGATGATATGTTCCTTATAGTTAATGCATTATGTCTCCATGTGGATTGAGATACTCGTGAATTCAAATTTGGGACATGACAAAATTCAATATAAATATTTAAGGCTATTGATTTAATACTAAAATTTTTCAGTGATTAATTTTTAGTTTAACCAAAAAGCACATAAGGAAAAAATAATGGCAAAAAAGGAAAGGAAAAAAAAAAAGAATACATGATAAGATTTGGTTAAATTTTGTTTGAAATACATAAATTTTATAGTTTTAGTTTTTCTTTTAATGATTCAATTGAAACAAAAAATATATATATGACTATGTTCGGCTGGATGAAATTAGAGTATTGGAATTGAAATTTTTTATTCTTGGTCCACAAAGATTATTTTTTTTTCAATTCCATTAATACTACGTTTGGTACGCGTAAATGGAATGAAATAAAGCTGAGAATGGAATGAGAATGAGAATAAAATGGACTGAACATTCTTATTCTAGTTGCAAATATAAAATGAGGTGGGAATGAAATAAATGTTAAATCAAATTCTCTAAAATACCCCTTCTAATAACAAATAAATTAAATCAACAAATATATGATGGTGGAGAAAGATGGTGATGTGGAGGTGGTGGCAAGATGTGGTAGTGGTGGCGGTGGAGGAAGGTGGCAATGTGGAGGTGGTGATGGTAGAGGAAGGTGGCGATGTGGAGGTGGAGTGGTGTGGTGGGAGTGGTGGTGGCGGTGGAGGAAGGTAGCGATGTGGCGGTAGGGGTGGTGGCAGCGATGTGAAGGTGGTGGCAGTGGTGTGGTGGGGGTGGCGATGGAGGTGATGGAGGAAGGTGGCGATGGAGGTGGTGGCGGTGGTGATGGTGGAGGAAGGTGGCGATATGGAAGTGGTGAAGTAAGAAGGTGGCGATGTGGGGAGTAGAGGTGGTGGTGGTGGTAGAGCCGGTGGTAATGATGGTGGTGGCGGTGGTGGTGGTGGTGATGGAGGTGAAGAATTTTTTGGTCATATGATTTTTTTTTTAATCTTACTGGAAATTCATAGGTTTAATTATGGAATAGATTTTTATTTCTCTGAATGGATTTTCATTCTAAAGGAATAACTATTCTAACCTTAAAATGCATACCAAACAAATGAATGGTTGGAATGAGCATTTCATTCCTACGTACCAAGAGCGTGTTCAACGACATGAAATTGGATTCTTGTAATTAGAAAAAAAATTGTTAATGATTAACAGTTTTTTATTAATAATTTTTTTTCTAATATCACAAATTTCAATTTCAAGGCACCATTTTTGCACAGTCAAACACAACATAATTTTAATTTCAAAGTTTTAATTTCATGTCGCGAAACATAGCTTATGAAAGTTTGATGAAACTAATTAAAATATTAAAATTTTAAATCACCTTACTTTCATCGAAATTTCGGGCAATTGTAAATTAAAAATCAGCTCAGACTTTCAGTAGATCACCACTGTCACGACTTATAGACCATAAAAAAGGAAAATTGTTCCAATTGATGTGATGCTTTTTTTTTTCCTTCTTCCGATTGAAACCCACTCACCCCCTTTATTTCTATTGAGACTTGGAATCAAGGGGCAACTGGCAAGTACCATTGCGTTTCTCGGTGTGATGTGTTCCTTTCGTATGCTCTAATTATCGATTTTGTCCTGACTATTAATTATGTAGACCATAGAAAAGGAAATGATTTTAATATGTACTCCTTCCATGCATGTGATGTGTTTGTTTCACCCAACATTATTTATCTTCTGCCAAAATTCTTGTAAGAAGTTGATACAGAAATTGGAATGCAAGTTTACCATCTCACGGTTATCAAGTAACGTGAGATTCAGGTAATGTCATCTCAGCAGTATAAAATCTTCACTCATGCATGAAAGACTTGAAAGTGTATTTTGGGATAGAAAAGATGCATTCCTACTGACATATTTTAAATTGCGAAAAATTATTAGATCATCCTCGATTATGTGATCTAATTTAATTAATTTTTTGACTAACAAGAATAAACCTAAAAAATTAATAAAATATTATAAATAAAAAAAGGACAAAAGTCCATTAAACACCTCCAAACTATCAAGTTGTTGCAAAATTCATCCTTCAACTATCAAATTATGGCTCTCATTTTAACACGAGGTTGAATAAAAAAGATAAAATTAAAAAACTTTACTAGTTAAAATATAAAAATGAGAAATAAAAATAAAAATGTGAATAAAAAGTAAGGGTTAAAAAAATCATTTCATATTTCTATTTTATTTTTATATTTTAACTAGTAAGTTTTTCTGCAGTTTTATCTTCATAATTAGGGGTTGTATTAATGTGATTTTGTCTAAAAAAAAAAAAAAAAACTTAAAACATAAACTTTGATTGAACTACTATATTTAACTAGACCTCTTACATATCTACTCATGTAATCCAATAGGCGTCCGGTCTTTATACATGATTTAATATCGGTTCGCCACGTTCGAATCTCGTATCAGTTCGGGCAGAAAAAACTGCCTAAAATCGTCAAGTAATTTACTGATTTGCCCATTCCTTGGAACCCATGCAACCCAAAATCGTCGATTAATTTAGTGATTTACTCGTGCCCATTTTTAAAGCTGAGAAATGATAAATAGAACAGAACAGACAACTCAACGTATACATTGCCACCCTATCTTGGCAAAATGCGCCTTGTGTTACGACGGCGTCTATCATTCTTCAGTTCCCAGTAAAAATGGAAGCTCTCTCTCTCTACATATATAGATATCATAAATATATATAGGTATTTCTATGCCTGTAATTCTTGAGGATCACGGTTTTGCTTTGATCTATACAAATACATATATACTCATGTAGATATGTATTTGTATGTATCTTCTCCAGGGAAAAAGAAACATGATTCTTGAGTTCCTTCTAAACGACTCATCGCTTTGGAATCTCTGCACTTGAATATCTTGTGAAATCCTTTCTCAGGTAAAGCATCTCTCTCTCTCTCTCCAATTTTGAAATTACCTCATAAATTATTCGAAATACAAAGAACTAGTATGGAGTTTCTCAAAAAACTCTCATTTCTTTATGTGAATTGCATGCACAGGGTAGCATTAGGATCTCAAATTATGGCCCGCGGTTCGATACACAAATTCCTTACAAAGAGGTGGGCTATTGGTGCTTAAACTTAGTTTTGTTGCGAGTTTCAATTGTATTCTCAAATCTTCGTTTCTTTTCTTGTTGTTTTTGATGAAATTGAAGTACATTGGATTTTTTTATTGGTTTAATGGTGGAAAGGGAAATCTAGTTATTGTAATGCTTTACGCTACTTTGCTCAATCTATCCTTTGAAGAGTTTGCTGGTTGTTATCTGATATGTGCATTTTTTTATCCAATTCTACTATATATTCAGAGTTCTATCAGCCTGTTTGATAAAATTATTAATTTGAGGGTTTTTGGTTGAAATTTGCATGATGCTCTTATTTCTTTTTTTTTTTTTTTTTTTCTTTGGTACTTCGACAGAAATGAGAAATACAGGTAGTACCTTGAGCTCAATTATTGTTGACCACTAATTGTTTCGATCACTATAGTTTACTTTTTCACAATGGGGACTTTTTCAAGAGGATAAAATTGGATCATATTTGATATGGAATGCATTATTATAAATTTTATCCATAATCTTCTCCTTCTCTTCCTATTATATTCTAGCTAGTATAGAAGATTTTTATTCAATTGAATTTGTGCATCTAAGGTGCTGTTTGAATTTTAAGTGATGAAGTTCTTAAGTGGTAATTAAAAAATAAATATTTTTTGACATCTTTTTCAATTTTCAGTTCAACATTCAGTGATAAGTAATGTTTCTGTCACTTAAAATTTTATCCCATTTTAAGTGGTGCTTATAATTTTCAGTGATATTCAACTTGTGTTATCAAACGTACTTAATTGGATGAATTAAGCACTCAATTGAGTTATCAAACAACACCTAAGACATAATTCATCTACGTGTAATAAATATTTATAGTTATAAGATCATCTCAACAAGTCTTCTCTATATCTGATAGAAATATGTAATGCTGGTGGTTCTATGTAATATGGGTTATAGGTTGATAAATTTAGCCTTTGAATTAATTTTTTTTGGTGGTTACTTATAGTTATCTGTGCTGCACATTCTTGATGCCCTTTAAAATTGCATCCACATATTTCTAGATGCCCAAACTTAATGGTCACTTTCATAATCTTTCAGTCGAATAGTAACGTCTGATTCTGGATCTTCTGTGAACAATGTGAACAATTTGAAGGAGTACTACATTCCTGATTACATACTCGTACCTGAATCAGAGGTTGAAGAAGCCTACAATATACCTTCTTGTCCTGTGATAGTATTCATCAATTCCAGAAGTGGAGGCCAACTGGGAGGAGAACTTCTTGTAACTTATCGTTCTCTTCTTAATCAAAATCAGGTATTTTTTTTTTCTTGGCCTACTGTGTAGATACAGACTATGAAGCACGGATGCAGACCTGTGACTCAGCAAATATTACAGTAACATACGGACATGACAAGACTTGGCAACAAAAAAAAATATTTATAAAATTATATTACACATGACAAGTTTCACTATGAAATCTAGATAATCTTATTCTAAATGAAGGTTATATCTCATTAATCATAACAATTCTTAATTACCTTTATGGCTATTTCACTCAAAAACAAGCATGTAAAAACCCTGAAAGTTCATTAATGAATATGTATTTTG
This sequence comes from Cornus controversa, assembly GCA_026545225.1. NCBI lineage: Eukaryota > Viridiplantae > Streptophyta > Magnoliopsida > Cornales > Cornaceae > Cornus > Cornus controversa. The sequence goes on from CM048847.1 coordinate 69,468,822, forward strand.
TGTGCAGTTCGACATACATTTAATTTTGATAGCTCCTGCCCTCTTCCCTTCTCTCTCCCCTCCCACTTCTTTTATAAAATGTTCAGGTGTCTTTCTTCATTTTTCTAAATAGTTAGAGTTCATAATAAATTTACTAAATTTCATTTTTCCTTGCAATTGTACTTTATTTTTCTATATTAAAGAAAGTTTTACCCAAAATCTAAAGTCATTCTTTAGTGTACATGAAGTGTCTGCTCAATGTCCCAAATTATGAATTTTATTTTAGATTATGGACATGAACAATATGCGAATGAACATGTTCCATGAGTGTAAGGAATGTTGATGTCCATAATCCATATGTCCAAGTAGGCAAGGATCTTTTCTGAAGCGCTGTGCTCTTAGGATACAGATAAATACTTCTTTAGAAATAGGATTTACAGGTTTGAATATGGATGCACTTGTTTCTCGGTAAGTTTTGACATTTGTATGGCTGATTATTTAGGTTTTTGATCTGGGGAAAAAGGCTCCTGACAAGGTGCTACACCAGCTTTATTACAATTTAGAAAAGCACAAGCAGATAGGGGATAGCCTGGCCTCTGAAATTGAGAAGAGATTGAGAATAATTGTGAGTTGACTTTATTAATTGATTAAAATTGTTTGGATTTGTCATTTCTTATAAATCTAACATATACTCAAACCACTAGGTTGCAGGTGGGGATGGTACAGCTGGCTGGCTCCTTGGAGTAGTTTGTGATCTCAAACTACCTCGGCCGCCACCAATTGCGACAGTGCCATTGGGAACCGGAAATAACCTACCATTTTCATTCGGCTGGGTAGGATGCAATGCTTTATATTTTTCTTAATGGTTTTTACTTGGCAGCTTGGAAGCATTGAGATAATCAAAGTATTGATTTCTTTCCGTGGATGATTCCACAGATGTTTTGTTGTTCTTTTTTCTCTTAATTGTTAAACTGTTTTCATTTTTTGTCATTCTTAATTTTTGTTGCACTAACCATGTAGCTTGCAATATATCCACATATGTACTTATAGATGTCATGCATTGCTATGACTTCGCCATTTACTTTTTTCCATAATGTTTTGTTACTCTCTGTATGACTATTATTTTCCAATTGTAAGACATCTGTAGACAGTAGCTCTGGCCCTAGATGTTAATGCCAAATTAGATTTCTTTTTCGTGCATGAAAATATACTATCTAAAAGTTAGTTCATTATATATTCAATCTAAAAATACGTATTGGTGGCATCACTGCCATCTATCATGAAAAATAATGCTTTTTGTTGTAGGTAGTCAGTCAGAATAGGGACGGTGGTTTACAATTTTTATTTTACTGATTCGCAGGGTAAGAGAAATCCTGGTACAGATCTTCAAACTGTAGCTGCCTTTTTGGATCAAGTGCGGAATGCAAAAGAAATGAAAATTGACAGGTAAAACATTTTCTATTTTTTGTGATTCCGAGTAGTCTTAATATCATGCAAATATACCCATTGATAGATGTAATTATAAATTTAAAAAACCACAAAAATTATTTTCTGATTCTTGTTGTAGATATTCTTCTTACCTTTATTAACTGTAGATGTGTGTGCACTTATGGTTACATGATTTATAATATTAAATATTTTTATCTGCATATACTTATTTCAAATTTGAGTAACATTGGATTTTCCAATATCTTATTAAAAATCCAAACTTTTGGTATCTTTCAATGTGTGCTCCCTTTTTCCTGTCTCCCAATCTGTTGTTTGCAGTAGATAATAGTATTTGTTATGGCATGTGGTTGGACAAGAGTATAAGAAGCTTAGGGCATGAGTATAAGAAAAACTGTATGCAATTACTAATTTTGACATAAAAATTTACATTAGGTCATATTTCAGAATTCAGACTACTATTTCATCGCCCGAATTTTCATCTCTCCTTGCAGTTGTGCATACTTTTATTTGGCTCAGCAATAATTGAAGTGGATAATAGCATATTTCCATTAAGTTATATTTCTCTGAAATTTGATTACCATGTTATTCATTATGTTTCAGCTGGCATATTGTTATGCGAATGAGAGTTCCCAAAGAAGGTTCATGTGATCCTATTGCACCTCTTGAACTACCACATTCTTTGCATGCATTTCACCGTGTGTCCCCAACAGATACATCGAACAGGGTACGTATTTTTCTCTTTCCTTTTTACCTGTGTGAGTGTGAATGTCTGTGCATATCTTTACTTATATCTTTCCTGCCAGTAATTTAGGAAGCGACGTTATGTACATCTGTGGATTGTGGAATGTGGGAAGTACCTTCTTCTCCTCCCTCCTCTCAAGTCTTTTTTAGAAAGTCAAGATCTAACACTCAATTAAGGCTTCCAAATATATATAGATAAAATTCTACTAATAAAATTGACCTTCATTTAGGGGAAAAAATTGACCTTCCAAATCCCATATTCTTGGGATTGTCTCTACCTTCAAACAAGATGCCCTTGAAGCCTCATTCCATAAAGCTGCAGATGCTAACATCCAATCTGAATACCTTATTGCCAGTTCTGCCTCTAATTTTTTCTGATAATTGATGCTAACAACTTAAATTATACAGAGAAGAAAGGAATTAGATTCTCAAATGCAGAGAACTTCTACAATTTCTCTTTTCTTTTACTTGATTCCCTTTAGACGTATTCTTCCTTTATATGAATGTGACTTCATGCAAATTATTTTTGGCTGTTCCTAGGAGGGTTGCCACACATTTCGTGGAGGATTTTGGAACTACTTCAGCATTGGTAAGAGATGTGTTTAATTGAGGTTTTTCACATTAATTTAGTGTGAAGCTATTTGATTTTTTTTTGTATCTTTTTTTTTTTTTTTTTTTTGTTATTTAGGAATGTAATTACAACTCTCTAGTATTGTTGGAACTTCTTCAATGTTATGATTCCATATTTGTTTATTTTGTTATTGTTGGTTCTTTCTAACACAGAATGTCCATCCTTCTTATATCACTTTTTCTGTCAAGCACTTGAAAGTACCATACATGGCTTATAAGGTGGATTAGGATGCACATTGGTCTTTAAGTGTTTGCAGTGATAAATTCTTATCTATGAGTGCGGCTGTTAAGAAAAATGAGAGACTTCATCATATCTCATGGAATAAAATTGTGGGGTCAACCATATGCGATAAATAATAAAAGGAAGCAAAGACTGAGAAGTAAATTCAGCTGAAATGCCCAAGTCCCTTTTTAATTACTATCTTTATCATGTTGGTGTCTTTTTTGAGTTTATTAAGTAATTTTCTTTAGTTACATAATTTATTTATTTTTATTTTTTTGCAGGAATGGATGCCCAAATATCATATGCATTTCATACTGAGAGGAAGTTGCATCCAGAAAAATTTAAAAATCAGTTACTTAATCAGGTGTTGTTTTATTATCTGCTGTTTCGAGGTCCAAATTTCACACAATAACCCTGATTTCAGAATTGTGCTTTCTAATTTAACAATGACCCTACAAATTTATTCTGGATCTAACTTGTCACAAGATTATTGACTCCTATAGGTGACTCGTCACAAGATGCATCTATTGATGTGACTGTCGAAAAATGGCCTTGGACGCACTAATTAGTGTGTCCAGGTTAACCGTCTAGGTCTAGATCTATATAAGCAGTGTACTTGATTTGATTGTAACTACTATTACGTCAAGTGACTCTCCTTCTGGCTGCAATTTTTGCATCCAGATCAATTGGATTGGAGAGTTGACTTCTTATTTTTCTTGACTCCTACCATACTTGAATAGGTGTAAAAAGGGTCACATGTTGGTGTTTTGACCTTTAAATTTGACTTTGCATACTACCCCTTTTGGGTGGAGGCAAAAAGTGGGTGTCTACACTAATGTAGCTATTATCCTAAACGATGGAGATATAATAGCTTTGGATCTCAATTCATAATCTGTATTGCCTGTCTTAAATTAATGGTAACAAGTTGTCAAAAACCTGAAAGTCATCGTGTTTATCTCAATTTGTTATTCTGAGTTGCAACTGTTCTTATATTTTAATGTTTTTTCCTTGTGATGAACAGTTAAAACTGGTCTTCAACTTGTTTAGAACCATTTTAGCATATACTATAAAGTTTAAGGATTTAAAGATGGTATCCATCTCGTGAATTATGAATCTATGCCTTGGATTGAATATAATATCTATACTTGGTCAATGTCTCTCTATAGACCTGTTTGTTAAAAGCACGGGAACTCAAATTTTGATTTTTGAATGTGCTGGGTGTAACTTGTTGTTATGCTTTATCAAAATATTATAAATGCTTTTTATCATTTTTATTTCTTTCTCGGTCTGATCAGAGTACTTATGCAAAGCTTGGGTGTACACAAGGATGGTTTTTTGCTTCTCTTTGTCATCCATCTTCACGGTAAGTATGCTGGTCAGGGGTATAATTATATGTCAATCTAGCATGTATTTGCTCTTATTATAATTTAAGGGGTTGTTGAAAATCTTCAATTGCATTGATCATTGCTTGGTGCAATGGTAAACACTCACGCTGGCAAGTTTGAGCACACATGTTCAAGAATGAGAGTGGCCACTTTGTGCAAAATAATGTCACAAATTTGGTCTACCTCCAATCTGTCCCCATAGCATCCTGCATAGGCAAAACCAGCACTAAGTAATGGCCTTTTGCATTGCCCAATTCTTGATAGACAGCAAAGCGTTATCATTTGATTTAACAATCGTGGGGCTAGAGTTTCATATTGCGTAGATAATAAATTGTAAAGTTTGTGGGACTCTTGTTTTCAGTGCCAAATTTCTTTTCTTTATCCAGTTATGTTTTAGTACTCCGTGCAATTGGGGACTGACTTTTTAAGAAACATTGTATGTCAAACATGGGTGTTGGTCACTTATGAACTTGCTTTAAATTATCATGTTGTCTTGATTCATGGTTTGGCGGGGCTTAGACTCTACCACATTGCTTAATAAATAGTTAACTCGTTACAACTGACAGTTGCCTATGATGTTTCCTTGTTGCATTATAGTGGTATATTAGAACCAAAACTATACTTTTGTGTCATTACACAGGTGCCTGGATTAATGAACAGATAGTTGCCTGTATCCTAGGTTGCTTTAGTCGATGGTTACTTTATGCTGACACTGCTAAATTATGTTGATATATGGTTGCAGGACCTTAAACCATGTTTCTTGGTAAATTGTTTGCTAAGTTTATGTTTATAATCTGATGGGACAGTAATCTACTATATTGCCTCAAAACTTGGTTTGATGGGACCTTGAAGTATGTTGGCAAGATTGTTAGCTGTCTTTGTGGAGATTACCATGTCCCCTTAATACATATTTTTTATTAATATATGGTAATTTAGGAACTTAAATAACCAGGTTGCCTCAATAGATAGTAGTCTTGGTGCTCTTTTTTTCTGTAAATACTAGTCTTGGTGCCTTGTTAATTAAGTTTCTATAATATAGTGATAATAGTGAAACAGGATAATAGGGATAATCTATAAGTGCTCTATTGTGATGACTGCAAATATTGATGTTAGTTTACTCAATTTAGGCAAACAATCAGAATCAAGGTCCTGTTAGTGGAGTTGGTAGTTACTGCATGTTGTTCAAGTTGAAAAACTATGTGCAGTCATGCATCCTATTTATTAATTATCTTACATTGATAAATTTTAAATTACAACGTTATATATCATAATAGGTATGTTATGTGCATGAACATAGTTCCCAAGTCATACAGTGATTTCATTCTGCTCATTTTGTCTATCCAAAACGGGAAAATATTTTTTTGCCTAATTACTATGGAAGTAACTTTCAGATGTTTCATAGGATGTTGGGTATAAAGGCTATTAACAGTGCTGGTCCTGCCCATGTGGGATTCTGGGAGGATAGATTGGGTAAAAACTTAACCTTTGGCATTATTTGAAGGATTAGTTGTCTTCATATTGTAATGTTCATGAAGTTTATGATGTAAATAGTAACTTGATTTTCTGGTTTTCTGTTCACTAGTTCATGTTAATCTTTTAATGAGAATGAGTTGGTCTCACACAGGAATATAGCACAGCTGGCAAAGATTAGGATCATGAAAAGACTGGGTGAGTGGGAAGACCTCCATGTACCTCGCAGGTGCTATAAATGATTCTATCTCACTTTTGTTTTGTTGACCATGTTTCTTTTGAACTCAGATGTGAGGTTAATAGTGTGGAACTATTTCATTTTTCATATTGTTTCACGAAACTATAATCTTTATGCACATGTAGTGTTCCTTTTGTAACCTGAGTTTTATCCTTAGCGTAACTATTTATGTCATCCATTCTTTTCTTGCCGAAGTTAGACAAATGGTTTGATGAGGCCCTGTTCCTCAGTTATTTAGTCAGGACACTGATGTGTAAACTAACATATCCTTTGGACAATTTAGTTTAAAATCAAGATATTCCTGCTGGGAAATAATACTTGATTACATGTGGAAATCCTATTGGATTAATTCCGTATGGAGTATGATTGATGGTCTTTCATGCCTTTCAGTTGATGTAGGTTTTTGTTGACTAATGTTAGGTGAGGCCTGCAACATGCATGCCAAGTTTGTATTAGACGAGAGCGTAGCCCAAAAGTTTCAGTAGCTGGATGGATCATACAATAGTCAAGAAATTGATTAGGAATATGAAATACATGTAGATGGGTATATAAAAGTTAGCGTGCAAAAATGGAGTAAAGATTTGTAAAAATGTGCAAATATTTTGTGATTGTTGACATTGTGATGGTATCCAAAAATAAATTAAATTAAATTAAATTAAGAAGCACACTTTCCTGAAAAGGAGGAGCTAGTTTTTCATGACTGAAAATAATTTTGCCCCCCCTAAATGACTTAAAAGAGTTTTGACAAAGGAGTTATCTACATCAGGGGACTTTGAAACAATGGTCTCAGGTGGATTTTGATTTTTAAAAAAATGTTTTCTTTACAAGAAATATTAGATAAAGAACATTAGCTATGGTAACCTACAAAACAGTTGATATTATTCCAATTTGTTAATAGTAGCAGAAAATCGATATCTAAGAATAATAACATTATATAATAACAAATCCTTCTGTCAAAGTCCTATGATCATGGCAGTTCCCCACCATTACAACAAATTCTTTAGGATATTTTTGCCTAGGCACATTAGTAGAAGGCATAGTAAGATTATTTTACCTAGGCGCATCAACAGAAGGCATAGTGGACCATTTGCTCTTTAGTAATTTGAGTCAGAATAGAATCTTTTTTATTTAAACCTACTGTTATCTCTTAAATTTAGATGTTGTACTTAAAAGATTCAAATTTGGGTTGTACTATTAAAAGCTCTCTCTCTCTCTCTATTTCTCTTTCTCCCTCCTCATTCACCTCTTTCCTCTTGTACTAGTTTTTCCTTGCTTTAGTGATAAGAGGCTCTGGGAAGATCTCTTTGCCTCCCTCTTCAGATGTTGCCTCATTGCAAGTTACATCGAAAAAATTCTTGAAAGACTTGGCGGTGAAGTGACAAAGACTCTTAGCCCATTAGAGAAAAGTTATTTTACTACATGATCTAAGAAGACTTGGAAGCGTGGAAGACGCTAAAAATAAAATAGGACAAAATCATTGTTTGGGAAGACCTAAACAATGAATTTATGTGTCATAGCAACATTGCTCATATATATATGTATTTATTTGTGTCATAGCATCATTGTTCCTTCAAGTCTTTGTAGAATATAAGTTCTCTCCAAGTAATACAGGATCACTCGAAAACGAAGGAAGAATAGAAGGGACAAACCTTATATATAAAAATGCACTATAAAATGTATTTATACTTTATAGATTAAAAGAAGATCAATTATTTAAAGAAACTTAATAATTCAGCCTCTACTGTCTTCCAATAACGTGGCCCTGGCAATAGTGATGCCTTTGTCTTCTCTGGCTAGTAAAATGACACGATTAAATCTCAATTTGAAGCTAGGAGAATGCACATGTTTTTGTTCTTTATCCATTATATTCTTTTGTTTTCATTTGATCTGCTATTTCTCTTGATGGCACTTGTTACTAAAACTTCGTCTGTGGTATGCAGTATCAGGTCTATCGTTTGCCTCAACCTGCCCAGTTTTTCTGGTGGATTCAATCCTTGGGGAACACCAAGGAGGAAGAAACAGCAAAATGTTAGTTCTGATTTTGTCCATTTTATATGTGCTTTTGTGATATAAACTAAGTATAGAGGCTGTGTTAACCTCTGGACACTAAAACATATTAACCAACACTTTTTTTTTTCTTTGTTAATAACAGAGGGACTTCACCCCTTCATATGTTGATGATGGCCTTATTGAGATTGTTGGTTTTAGAGATGCTTGGCATGGGCTTATGTTGCTTACTCCAAATGGGCATGGTACTCGTCTTGCACAGGTAACTGATAAATTTGCTTTAGAGACAGACTGATAATCATGGTTCAAATTTTTGTTGGTATCAGAAGGATACCAACATTCTGATACCAACAAACTAAATTAGCATTGACCTCTGGTGGACACACTGCATAAATGTTTTCAGATAAGAAGTTATAAATTATTGTGCATGAAGAACACAGAAACTACATCTAGAATGCTAAATCTCAGATATTTATGCATTAACTACTGAATAATTGATGCAAGGATTGGAACCTTTGTCTGGTACTTGCATGAAAAAAGCGAATGTTGCCCTCCATATAGAAGTTGAACTGATTCTCGCCGTGAATTACTTGATGATATACTGTTTACCATTTTAACATTTTAGTATCTAGGGTTCTGATGCAAATTTGGAGTACTGTATATCAAAAGTTGTTTGGTGAAATGTTTTTAACTTTAGGTGGGAAGTAAGGAGTGTCTAAAATTAGTGTAATATCATTTAGTACAAGAAACTTTATGGAAATCTTTAATTTTGAGCTTCTTATTTCCTCATGTTTTGGACATGGTCTGTGGCATACAGAGTATTCCTAGTTGTGCTTAGATCTAATGTCTGATGCTTTGAATTTTTATTCAATAATTTAACACTAGATATGTGGATTTATGCACATGTAATTCTCTGTTAGTGTCCAACCCCACCTTGTGCAAGCATTTTGTTTCCTAGGCTTAGCGTGGGCCTGTATTGCTGGAACTTTGAATTGACCCACGATGTTAATGGGCAATTTTCTAGTAATGACTCAAGGCTTCCATGAATGTTTTCTCCACATTTGATTGGTATATGGCTGGTGTCTTGTGTAGGTTTGATTCTAGGGGCAAAGTAACCCAAAAGAACAGCATAAAGCTCCAGATGCATAAAATATTAGATCTTTTCATGTGCGGGAAGCTGTAGGAGAGATAATGCTGCGATTGGAACAGCCAGTTTAGTCTGCAATGAGTGGCTAGGTCAACTCTCTTGGGTGTCATATGCATTGGAGGCAAAGGAGTTCAGAGGTAGATGAGAAGGCTATATGTAAAGTGCATTTGGTACTTTTAATGCCTCCTAGCACTGGAATCAACTTATCTTGAGAAAGCCGTATTACTACTACTTTGAGTCAGCTTCATGTTCATGAAGATGTGGTTAAATGTTGCACATTGGCTGTACTATTGCAATTCCTTGCTTCAGGCTTGATAGTGTGATGATATGGCATTAGATTAGGGGTAGATGTGGAACTAGTTATCAGGTAACCTGTGGATGTAGAACCAGAAAGAAAGAATAGGGTGGGAAGTAATAGAAGAAATGGGGCTAGAAGAAAAAAGACATGAAATAGACTGAAAAGATGATGCTATACAGGCTGAGGGGTTGAAAAGAGCAAGAACAATGGAGGGAGAAGAACACACGAGAAAATTTTGAAACCACAAATACTATTCAATGATCAAAGTCTGAATTGTTTGGTTGCAATAAGGGCTGCAAAATAGTAGTTGCACTCTAAAAAGCTCTAAAATAATAAAACACTGAAATAACCCTAAAAATTAAAACTTAAAAATAAATATGTAAACCCTAATTCAATGAACTCTCTAATTTTATCTATCCTTGCTCCTTCTTGAAAAGTAGAGGCGAAACATGTGTGGCATATGTATTCGAGTCATATCTCAATCTCCATCACCTATTCTGCGCAGCCACAATTGTAAGAGAGATGGTATGTTTATAACCAGAGCAAGGGTGGGGATGAATTTTATCTACTGATGCTTTGGGATGGGATAGGGTTTGATCCCTTCACCCTGCCATGGAAATTTACTTAATGCATCTTGTATTGCGTAGGTCATTTTTTTTGCGGAAGTTCTATTACTTTTGGGAGTATTTTATAGATAACAACACTGTGTTAGACTCTTAGGGTCTCTTCTGAAGTCTTCTTAATATTGGATGTACCTGTTTCACTTGTTCACTTGTGAAGTAAAAATTGATCATTTAGTAGGGGATTGTATTATATTCCTTGGCATGTAATCATGTTTGTTTTCCTTCAAATGATGAAATTTGATTTTTTTAGCATCACCTGTAAGATGGCTACTGTTTTTTTTTCTTAAATAGCTCCCTATTGAGAGAATTTTCAATTGAATTTTTTCTGAAATGGGGTCATTCAAACACAAGTGGACGTCCAAATGTTTCTTTTTGGAATTTGTGTCTCTGTTAACGGATCAAAAGTTTACAAGATGTGTGAGTTCTGATTAATTTGCATTGCATGATTCAGTGACAGCAAAGAATTCGTTTACACTATTCTTTTCTTCTGTGTGTAAGAACTCATTGTTCCCACACCCCCGTGTACAAAATTAAGACAATTTTGAATCACTCACTCTGTCATTTTTTAAAAAAATTAATTTTGCTTTTTGTGTATAGGCAAACAGAATTCGTTTTGAGTTTCACAAGGGTGCAGCTGATCATACATTCATGAGGATTGATGGGGAGCCTTGGAAACAACCTCTCCCTGTAGATGATGACACTGTAGTTGTTGAAATCTCTCACTTCGGACAAGTGACGATGCTTGCCAACCAAAATTGCATATCCAAAAGTATCCTTGACCCTTCTTCTGACGTGGACGAGGATGACTATGACACTAATGAAGAAGAAGTTGCGGAAATTTGCGAGGAGCGGAGAAAGTTTGGTGCAACTAATACTTTCCGGTTAACTGATGGAATTGATTTAACTCATCTTAGTTAGCTCTCCCATATTTTGCTTCTTGGCTTGGATAGTCTCAGATTGTCCATAATGACTCTCCAAGTACTTCAGTGTCAATTAGCACAGCTTGGGCAGTGAGTGGCCGATCATAATTGCATTCACTAAGATAGTCTTGCTCGCTCCTGAACTTTGCATCAAGCTCATCTACAGCCATCCTTTCTCATATAATTTTCCATTGTTTTTCCTTTGTTCATTTACCATCAAATTTTAGCACATCTGAATTGACCATTATGATTGTGAAGTAAGGACAGTTTTCCAATGGCCCTAGACAATTGAAGTACTGTGATGATGTGCACTCCTTTAGATAAATTCTCTTTTAACTCATGTAAAGGATCAAAATCTTCTTGTGATGATATATATATATATATATATATATATGCTAACATCTCAATCAATATCAGTATCACTTGTGCTTGAGGCCAACTTTGATTTCTGTTGTAATATTTGCGATTGCTGTATCGTTCTTACATTTAATTGGTGTCTTAGATTTCATTTTCTTTAGGAACACAAATTAGCAAATAAGGTTTACTTGAAGGCTGCTCATTTTAACTCTCATTGAATTACTCATCCATATACTCACACAACTTTTAAATATTCCCAGTGCTTTTAGTAAAAGGTCATTACCTAGTGTGATCTTCATCAATAAAGTGTTGAGGTACACACTAAGTGCAATCCAAATCTTAAGTTTCTTATAGTTTTTTATTATTTCATCATCAAATCAAATCCTTATTTGCAACCAAATCTTTCTGTATTGGATTAAGAAAATTTAAAAATTCTTCTTCTATTTTATTGTCAAAAGGCATCAAGCACTTGAGCAAAGATTAAGGGAAAAAGAAAAAAAAAAAAAAAAAAGGAAGCGTTTGAAAGTTGCCTTACTTAGAGGAATGAATTGCATAAAGGTCATCCACGAAACTTTCTATTTCCTTTTTGTGGATGTGAATTGATCCATAACTACATTGCCATATTTGTCTCATCATATTCGTCCATATAATGTTAAAATTGCAAATCGAAAAATGCAATTTAAAAGTATATACACATTCTGATATTTTTATTTAAAAAATCCAATTTAAGTTGCTTACATTAAAAATAACATTTTGTTATAACTTGTATGATATGTGTATTTCAATTCAAAGTCAGGGCTGACCTGAGATTCACAAAATTTTGAGGGGCCTTAGGCGAACTTTTAAATGTGAGGCCCCTTATACATAAGATTTCACATGCGCATAAATTTTATAATAACGCAAATTTTTTTTATTTAAATGAAACGATAAAGTGATAAAATATATTTATGTTGAAATTCATTCATTCTTTTTTTTTTGCTGCTATTTTCATGTCCGGATTCATATTTCTAGTAGACATAACTCATGACAAGTTTACTAAGAGAGTAAATATGCACCTATATAATATTTTATAAAGAAATTCAGAGTAATAACAAATTAAAAATATCAAGGGCCAAAAAAAAGAAAAGCAACCTAGGCTACATGAGAGACAACAAATAACCAAAAACATACCTTTAAATAGTTATGCTTTCAATTACTAGCTCATGAAGGCACAAGCTGACTAACTGATGCAGTCCACAACTGGAATCAGAGAATTTTAATTAAGCATCTTATCTCACTAGCAATATATAAACAACCAACTGCCTAATAAGAGAAGCAAAGTAAAAAAAAAAAGAATAAATGTCGAAGCTTTGATAGCAACACTTAAATAATTAATTATATTCAACCATTGAATGTTGAGCAGGATTGAGATTGTACAGGGGGAAAAAAGAAAAAAAAAAAGAATAATGTTTGGTTGTGTTGTGTACTAGCTAAGACAAAAGATGAATCATGAAGGCAACACGAGAAGCTCATGAATATAATATTTAAAACTCGTATACTTTTGTAGAAAAATTGCAATATTTCATTAATTCGTTCCTTTTAAAAATGAATTTGAAAGCAAGATTATTATTAATTTTAATTTTATTCTTTGAAATTATGAATATTTGGTAGAGTATGGTTTCGAAGGAAGAGTTTTCACAAAAGGTGATATATAGTTATGAAATATACTAATTTTATTTCTAATTTTCCAATCACTTGTGCCTAAACAAAATAATTTTAAATTTTTTCCTTTTTAAAAAAATGTAATTACTAATGAAGTGAAACAGACGATTCGAAAAATAATTTTTGCCTATAGGTTATGACATAACAAAAGGCTTCCAATTTTGGGGTGAAAGTGAAACAGGTGATGTATCGAATACTAGAAGTATAGAATTAAAAATGAGAGAGAAACTTACCTAGGAGACGAATTGGACTTTGGTAGACCACAACCTCTACAGAAAATAGTCGTTGCTTGCTGCTATTTGGCCGTGAAGAAAAAAGAAGAAAATGAGAGAGAATGAGCCGTGAAGAAAGAAGAAGAAAAAAAGCGAAAATGCAAATCAAACCCAAATAGACGAATTGGACATTTTGCAAAGATCATTGAATTCTGGGGATCACTTGTTCTTTTGTTGTCATCTACAAAGCACAGATACGGCCAAATAGGAGCCGTGGTCGTATCGGACATGTATCCGATACGGCTAAGAAGTATCCGATTTTTTTAAATTATTTTTTGAATATCGAATGCGGCTAGGATACGCAGAGGATACGCCAGGATACGTTTAGGATACATCTAGGATACGACTGGGATACTTTTCGGGACAAATTTGTAATTTTTTGTTTTATAAAATGGAGTTGAGATTTTAATATTAAAAACTTTATAGATTAGAAAATAAAGATCATTTTATAATAAAACAAAAATATTTTTAAAATCCTGAAGTAAATGAGTGATTGTAAAGAATATTAGGAAAGATAGTGAATTTTTAGATTTTAACTTCTTATATTTTGTATAATTACTTTAACTATATTTATTATATGGTTGAAGAATAAAAATTAATATTTTATGTATAATATTATATTTTTATTTATTTGATGTATCATTGTCGTATTCATATCCTATTTTTTTGAGATTTTTTGTATCGCCGTATCCGTATTTCGTGTCTGTGTATGTGCTTCTTAGGTTGTGATGTATAATTGTTTCTATTGTATTTGAAGAGATCTTAAGCTAGAAATGATATCGGGGTTAAATCACGTGAATCTCACGTGACCAGCTACTTGAGTCTTGAGCTAACTGAGTCTGACTTGCTAAACAGTAGGTTTTTCAATTGGGGTTTATTGAGTAATTACACCACCTTCTCTAGGATTTGTAATAATTATACAAACTTATCTTCCTGTTTGTCATTTTATTATTTTGTCATTAAGTTATTTTAATACCTACTAGTAAATAATTAAAAATAAAATTGATATCAGGTGTAAAATTGAAATTTTGAAACTATAAAATTATTGATATTAGCAAAAGTTGTCATTGATTGGTTTTTATTGTAAAAAATAGAACAACATCTGTCACAAACTTTACTTGATACTTGGCATGAGAGAATTGTTGGACGATTTTGTCAAAAATCGTTAGTTATTGAATGAAGAATTGATTATTAAAATTCTCTAACCAAACATGGCTTTAGTGGTGGTTGTCTGAAGAATAGACATGTCTATTCTGGAATAGGTATGTCTCTTCACGAATAAACATGTCTATTCTGGAATAGGTATGTCTCTTCACGAACAAACATGTCTATTCTGGAATAGGTATGACTCTTCACGAACAGACATGTCTGTTATGGAATAGGTATGACTCTTCACGAATAGACATGTCTGTTCATCATTGGCTCTATAAATAGCCAGACATGCATAACAAACGAAGAACAATAATTTCATATCATCTATCTCTACATATATATACAGTTCGAGTACTGCACAAGTTGTGTTCGAAGGACTCTAGAGATTGAAGTGCTGCCTCTTTAGAATCGTAAATCCGTTCTATCTTGGGAGACAATTGTTCATCACCTTGAGCACTAAAAGGGAGCAAATTTTGTCTTAAGGAAATTGTGTTTATACAAGGCTCGGATTCAATTTTAATTTCAATCATTCTGTAAGTTGGTATATAATTGTTTGTTTTATAAAAAACTTTCTACTTCTGTTTATTTTCTAAGTATAATTATTTTTATTTTGTTGTTTAATCTTCAAATTATAATATTTGAGTTACAAGAATAAAAAAAAAATGAAAAATAAAGTACTTTTAATTATGCCAAATGAGCTTTTAAAACATTCCATAATTCCATTGACAAATTATTTGAAATTATTGAAAAAAATTCATACAGTAGTCTCAAGGAGATTCAAATTTCTATTCTACAGAATATAAATTTTTATTTTTCATAATATGAGGTGAGAGTTTTGTTTTGAACTTGGGGGAGTGATCATCTTAATTTATTCCAGTAAGACCCACTATTCGAGTGTTATAATGAGACCCACACCTCTGAAAGCATTACATATATGATATATTAGACTCCAAATTATTTTTCTTTATTTTTTATTATTTATGAAACACAACTTTCCACGCAGTTTGTGGATCCCAAATACACGGAAATGAGGTTGGCGTTGGCTGCTGGTTTTAATATTCAAAACCATGGGACCAAGACACAGAAAATTACTCAAGTAGTTGGTTTTAATACCTTTTAACATGGACAAACTATGGGTGTTTCCTAAACCATACGTTAAACCGCCTCTGGTTTTGTCATCTCAGATTCTCACACAACACCCCCCTCAACCTTCTCATTCATTCTCTCTCTCTCTCTCTCTCTACATATCTATATATATATATACATATATCTAAGAATTGTTCATCACTCACATCTGAACACAACCAAAACTATCATATTAAAAAATATTGGCTTCATTATGAGTGGCACAAGAAAAGCTTGGGTTGTTGCAGCTAGTATTGGAGCAGTTGAAGCATTGAAAGATCAAGGGTTCTGTAGATGGAACTATGCTCTCAGGTGTGCAAAGACGAATCTCAGATCTTATTACCAGGCTCGAAGACTCTCTGCTTCCGTGATTTCTAATTATGGGGAGAGAAAAGAAAAGATGAAGAAAACAGAGGAGAAGATGAAGAAAGTCATGGATTTGAACTGCTGGGGTCCTAACACAATCAGATTTTAGTACTAACTTCTTGTATACCAATTCTTAAATATTAGAAAAGATTTTGCAAATGTCTTCTCTTTTATGTTGGAGTGATCACAAATCATATAACATAATGTTTGGAGATTATTCAACTTCCTGGGATTGCTTATTTCATTCTAACAACCATTATTATAGTGAACCATTTTTCATATATATTATAGATATAATATAATGTGTGTACATTTTTTAGTCTAAATTAATGTGATAAATATTAGAATTCTATATATATATATATATATATATATATATATATATATATATGTTGTACTAATTATACTAAGAAAAGGAAAATCATTTGAAAATAGCATATTCCAAAACACACATTCTTTAGCTTTATATATCTTCACGTAACAATCATTAACGCGTGCCTATCTGCTCCGCCACTTGTAACAAATTCTTGATTCAGCATGGTTTCCTTTCAATTTAAGGTATGTTAAATGGATCACAAAAACAAAAAACTTAACAAAACAAATACGTCCTTGCTGAACGGATTCAATGGTGAAAGAGACTTGATCCAAATCACTTGGTTCGAATCCGCGTGTAGATTAGAAGAAAAAAAAAATTTATATTTTAATGGTGAAAGAGACTTAATCCAAAATCATTTGGTTCGAATCCATGTGACTGGTGAACCATATGACTTCATTAGAAATAAAAAAGTTATACTTTCGAGAGAAGCCAAGCCCAAGTCCCACTTCAAAATATCCATGGTATTCACTTTAAATTTGACCCAAAGATGGCTGGCTTCCAACAAATACTATATTGGGCAAAATGCAAAAAAGAAGAAAAAAATCTCATGCAGGCATGCATTATGATTTTCTTTTAAAGAGTTTGGAAATATTATATTTTACTTAATCCGCGGTTAGTGAAAGAAAAAATTATATAATTCCCCTTACAAAGTGAAAATGAAAAAAAATTTGAGTTAAAAATTTATTCAAGATTGAATTAAACTCCTAAATATGCATTTGAAATAATCAAACCATTTTCCTATTTTAAATCTCACAAATTGATTATATTTTTGGGAGGCGATATTCGCACTCCACATTTTTACGATTGCACTCTACTTCTCTTTTTCTTTATATTATAAATTTTAATTTCTTTTACTTTGTTTATTAATTTTGTTTGAGTTCCGGTCAAAAGAAAAAAAAAATCTTTGGCTACTTTTTTTTTATCCGGTTAAAAGAGAGTTTATTTAACATAGATAACTTTTAACTTTTTTTTTGGTCTTGTCAAAAGAGATAGTAAGTACTTTATTTTTTTTTGTTAGATTTTTATGGGTTTTGACAAAATTAAGACAAATACCTTTTTTTTGGGTACCATATTTTTTTCCCTCGTTGCTGTTAAAGGAGATAATTTATTCGACAGGAAAAAAAAAATTCAGGTCCTTTTTTTTTTGCATACCATACTTTTTTTTTTTGAGATGATTTATAACATTTTTTTGAGTTTTTTTTTTGGGTAGTATAATTTTTATTTTTGGGTCCAATCAAAAGAGAAAGAAATAAATTTTTTTTGAGTTTTTTTTTCCGAAAATTATTCACTTGTGAAGTTAAGATTATAACCGTCATTTCTTTTAAAATTGAAGTGTAAATGTAAATAATAGAATTTTTATCCAAAAATAATTTGATCCACAAGAAAGCAACAATCAATGTAATATGACAAAAACATGTCATGTGAGATGCAAGACATTTTTTCATCTATTTTTTAAGAGAAAAATATGGTAGGAGACATTTTTTTTTTTTTAACAAAAATTAGAATTTGAAAAAATTTACTAAAATAGATAGTTATTTGCAAACATAAGAAAGTTTAAGATTTTTATTTTGGATAATGATACTCTCCTTAAAATCAAATCATTTGTGAGGCCTATCATGTGTGGATGGTAGGTCTTATAGACTACTAGGAGACCATTTGTGTTCACGGGTTATAATCGCGTCGTGTCTATTTATAAGTATTTTATTAAACAGGTCAATTTAAATCGATCCATTTAATAATCGTGTTAGAAACATCTGACACGAACACAAGCCGTTTATTAAACGAGTTACATGAGTTGATCTGTTTAACCAATTTAATTTAAATGAGTCATGTAGCTCGTTTATTAACTTAAGTATAAAATACAGCTACGTTAAAAAAATTGAGATAAATGAATAATTTAGACAATACAGTTATAAAAAAATAAAAATAAAAAAGAAAAAAAAACAATATCCATATTGAATTTATATTGAAACAATAGAAATGCTTATATTAATTGGGTTAAAACAAGTTATGAGTTCACTTGACATGAATAATTAAATGAGTTAAATTTCAAAACACAAATTTAATACTATTAATTAAACGAGTTGACACAATTATAACACGAATATAATTAAGGTCAACTCAAACTGGCTAATCACGTGTTATATTGGTGGGTGGTGTCGAATTTTGCCACATGTGGTTCGATTTTCTTACTCTTTTATTTTTTATTTTTCTTCATCTTGGGCCCATGATAAACCAGAGGCTGGCACCACAGGATTGGTACAAAAGTAACAAAACCATTGACACAAATCAAACGGCTCAAAGTCCATTTTTTTCCCCATAACAAGCGAAACCCCTAGAAACCCGTTTTATTTCCAGCCCACTTTCTTCCTCCTCTGGGCTCTGGGTTCTGCCTCTGTATATCATTATATATCATTCATCACCGAACAACCTCTCTGCAAGTGATCAACGACTACATATAACTCCTCTCTCCAAACTTCTTTATAACTTTCTTTACTACTCTCTGCATCTTCTCACCCATTAAGTCATTATACAAAAAGTTAGAGAGAGAAAAACAGAAAAAGGATGAGTGGTACTAATAGCAGTAAATTTGAGATGCCATTCAAGACCATGCAGCAGAATAGAAATGCTGTGTCAGAATCCGGCAAGGCCAACCATGTCACCGGCGGGATGAATATTTCGGCGAAGAGAATGGCCGGCGATGACAAGAGGAAGAGGAGAGAAGAAGAGAAGGCTGAAAATCTCATGCACTTAATTTGTTGGGGTCCCAATTAGGCTGTGACAGTGTCCTGTTTTTTATAAATTAACATCCATAATGTCATAAAAATCTCAGAATACTATAGTCTATACGTTACAAGTGTTTTGAAATATTTTGATTTTATTCTAAATGCTCCAGTCCGTTTATTAATTTTTATTTGAATGACAAATGTGAAGGTTCAGTTATGAAGAGGTAGTTTTGGACTTAATAATCCGTGTTAATATGGTGCAACATTTATGGTACCCCCACATATAGGGTAATAAGATCTTACCCGGGTACAAAATTGAAAAAATTACTCTAAAGTGATTATAAAGTTTAAAAAAATTAATAGTCGTCAAAATTAAAACTTAATTACCGGATCACTTAGTATGTAAATATTATTTCTTAAATAAATTATTTTATAATTGAATAAATTTATATTTTACATTAATATCAATTAAACATTTTGCTTCAATTTGCCTAATAAGCAAACAATTCATTCTATCAAATCGAGGTAGGTCTTGGAGGAGAAGACAAAGACGATGGTTAGGTCGTTGTAGTGTTGGGGGTAATACAAGTCTAATAATAGTACAAACTTTTATTATTACCTTTTTGCTAGAACCTTTTTGTGGATCTTTGTTTCTGTGCATAATGTAATAGACAAATTTATAATGAAAACCTCTCACAGAATTGAAATTATTATCGTCGTTGAATCAAAAATACTAAAAGACTTGTTAATGTCCATTAATATGCTTTTGTACAGATAATGAGATATTAGAAAGACCTTTTAACTAATAATTATTTATTTTTATTTTATATATTGTATTATTTATATTCATATATAATTCCTCGTTGTTATTTAACTTCTTATCCTCTCAGTTATAGTATGTTTTGAGAACATGGTGGATAGAATGGGAAAAGAGACGAGGATGATAAAGAAATCCTATCTTTTTAATTGACGAACTTAAAAAGAAAAAAGAGAGGGTGATGGACAAAAAAGAGAGAGAGATAAAGAGGAGGATAAATTTAAAGAGTTATCTTTATATTGAATTTAAGGTGATGGACAAAGAAGAGAGAGAGAAAGAGGGGCATAAATTTAAGGAGTTATCTTTATATTGAATTGCAATTTCATCTTTTAAAAATTATTTTTAGAATGTTTAATAAATATGAACTGTGTTTTATCAAATTATTCTCAAATGGTCACTCATGAGCAATTAAGTTTCAATTTTGGTGACTATTCAACTTTTCCAGACCATATGATTATTTTAGAGTAATTTTGTTTAGGATTGGTCACCAAAAATTTAATTTTGCTTACAAAATTCTAATTTTACTTACAAAAATGTTTTGATTTAGGAAAATGATTCATGAATAGTTTCTCCATTCATTGAATGGTGAAAGTGGAATAAATGTCCATAGATATGATCTTCGTTTCTCTTGAAAATTATCTAGTTTTTTATTATCAAAAATAATAAAGAGCATTGAATGGAGGGGCATCACATGCAAAATACCCTGAAGTATGGTAGACTTTCTCCTTCTTTGCAGTATCTAATAAATGAGAGTGATTTAATTCTCTAATTTGGTGATAACTTTTACCTATCATTATTTGATTTATATAAATAAAAAAAATTGAAAGGAGATGAGGATGTGATACAAGGTGTTCCCTGTGCAACTATGACGCTGTGTTTGGTATGACAAAATGAAATGGAATGCTTATTTCACCTATTTATTTTCTTTCTTTTGTTTGGTAAGAAAAAAAAGTACAGAAAGAAATAAATAAAGTACTATGATTTAACTATTCCATCATTTTATAATTAAAATAGTAATTAATTTTAAAAAAATAAAAATGTGAAAAACCTGATAGAGCATGTTTTATTTATCATTTCACCCCATTTTTAAAAAAAATACGGTGAACGAGGAAGCTCTAAAGGAGTTTAGCTATTCACCTCCCTTCCTTTTCCTTTCATATTTCTTCCCCTTTTCTTTCTCCCCTTACTTTTATATGCTATCTTTTTCTACTGACCTTGCTGTTACTAAAGGAGAATAAGACTCTTTCATTACAAATATTTGTTGAGGCGTATTTTAATATTAAAATTATTACAACTGAGGGACGGAAGGACTTCAAGGTTACTTACTATTTTAAAGTTCGAGTTGTAGTTTAATATCTGTAATTTGTGAGTGAATATCTGTCCTTTACAAACTTTAAAATATTCCTTAAATGCCATATACATAAGTTATTTTCCCCTTTAAGAAAAGTGAGATGATTTTTTTATATTTCACTATTTTTTTCCCTAAACCACAAAAATGCAACGCTACTTGAAGAGATCAAGTAAAAAATATTTTTTTGAAGAGATTCTATGACCATTAGCTTTATATCTGAGATATTTGACAAGTCAAATGAACTGAAAAATCAACTTGAACTCAACCTCACTAATAAAAGTTTCAACAAAAGTTCAACCCAACTCAACCTTCATCGACAACTCCCCGTCAAATTTTTTGAACTTGAGTTAAAAAAGTCATGCTGCAAATCGGCTATGCAATCTAAGTCGAAATTTAATTAAATTGAGTTAGAATTGACAAGTTCAAGTTCCATCTCTAATAACTATGCTTCTCATTATATTGAGTTTGGATAATGTTTAAAAATAAAAAGAAAAAAGAAAAAGTAAAGAGTTGGATGTCCATTAAGTAAAATATCTCTTTATTCTATTAATTAACAATACTATCATAATTGTAATTTTGACAATTGTTACTCCACAAACATTAATGGGCAGGACTTTGATTCTATCTATGATAAAAAGCATTCAATCACCAAAGAGAATAACTCCAATTGTTTAAGACCAAAAAGAGCATACCGACCTATTATTTACTATTTAACCACCTCTTTCCACACTTTGGTGACATTAATTTCAAATTCCAAATGACCTGGATTCGAATCACATTAATTACCTAATTAATTCCTACCATCCAACTAAACCACACCAACAAACCTAGCCGAGAAACGTAAATGCGGTGCATAAACATTAAAACTACACCTAATTCTGATCCACGTGTCCCCTTTGCCGTGTGAACAGTACCTTCATTTCCATTGGCTGTATCAAGCACTGCCTTGTCCCAATAATTGGATAGTGAGGCATTAAATGGATCGATTTGCTTCAAAATTCAATCTCATTTTAAATTTATTTTGAAAACATAATTTTAAATCTAGAAATGATTATCTGTCCAAGTATTTCAACTCAGCATTTTCGGTGAAATACTCTACCCATGTAACTAGGGGTGCAACTTGGGTTGGGCAACTCGAATTCAACCCGAGCCCAATCCGATTTTTTTATGAACTTGGGCAACTATTTTTACAATTAGGGTTGAGCTTGGGTTAAAAAATCTTAACCCGAACTTAATTAGGGTTGACGTGTCAACAACTCGAGTACAACCCGAACCCGAATTGTAATATTATTTGTATACATATTTTTTATTTTAAATATATTATATATAATATTCAAATTATGATAACCTTTTTCTTTTCAACTTCCTTTATTTAAATCTTAATTTATTGTATGTTAACACTCTGGATAATTAATTTCCTAAAAATTTGTTTGTAATTTTTTAAAAATTTACATTAAGTTAATTTTGTGTGTGTTTAGGAGTAAATATAATATGAAACTTATTAAAGATCACTTTAAATTTTCAATATGGAGATTGGTGATATAGATAACCCGAATTAACCCGACTTTCTAACCCGAAATCTCAACCCGAGTTACAAACCCGAGTTTAAAAATTTAAGGATAGGTTGGGCTAGGGTTGAGTAGTTAGGGTTGAAAGTAGGGTTAGGGTTGAGTTAGGGTTGAACATTTCATATGTAGGGTTGAGCCCGAGTTATACCTCTAACCCGCCCAAATTGCAGCCCTACATGTAACAGAACTCTTTTAAATCAGACACCAACGAATCATATATGTACTTTTTAACATATTTTTTAAAAAATTGATTTAAATTAGAGAGTAAGGTATAAATCAGATCAAATTTAAAAAAAATCCTAACGTTAAGATATAAATCATTATCTGGAGTAATGTAAAATGGTAACTATACTCCAAATTCATTCCTATTTCATGATTCTTACGATAGATTTATCGAGTTTAAAGTTTCTTACAAGGAGTTTTAACTTTTTAATGCGAGTTTGCGTGCTTGTATCACATTCCACTATTCCAGAGTTCGGTCCAATAAATAAGGAGGTAAATTTCAAAAAATATATATATATATATATATATATATATATATATTTTTTTTATCGACGAATGTGATCTCAGGTGCATCTATAAAAAGCTGAATTGGAGTGATTGCATGAAGAACGTGTGTGAAAACTGAAAAGCCTTTTCATTTTTGTGCTTGGTTGTTACAACTCATGAAGTAAATTACAGTTAAATCCTCTTTTGGAGTCCGACAATCCGTTCTATTCACTTTCCCCCTTCAAACTACTTGAAGGGATAGGGAGGAGAGAGAGACCACCTGAATTCTGAAAAACTCTGAAAACCTTTAACCGGTAGTTCAGATTCCATCCACCGGCGTTTGATCAGAACCCTAATTTCACAGCCTTCAATCCGCCACAACTAACCGGAGTGCGTCTGATCCTGGCTAAACCATGGCGATTGCAGACCGCCACAAGTCTCGCTCGGACGGGAAGCTATGGAGGCTCTGTCCGTTCTGGCAATCTGGAACATCTTCTTCTTCCTCTTCTTCTACACAGAACCTTCACAACCAGAACCAGGGCCAGCAAGAAAGCGTCGGATCGAATACGCGTTCTCCGAATAAGGTTTCTTCAGTGGCCAGATCTCTCCTTCCAGCTAGGCGTAGACTACGTCTCGATCCGGCGAACAACCTCTACTTTCCCTGTGAGTCGTCGTTATAGTGATTTTTTTTTTGTCTTCCTTATTGTTCAATTCGATTTTTAACTCCTCCTATTTCGTTTTGGTTTGATTTCATGTTGATTGTCAATAAATGAATTTTATTGAAAGGACGAATTCTATTCTCAATATCTATAAACCAGTATTCTTTTTTTAAGATTTTATTTTGTTGGTTCATTTGTTAAGACACTTATAAAAATGATTAATTTGCTCGAATTGTATCTTATTTCTCCATTTGGTTGTGAATAGAATGTAGGAAAATAGAAAGAAACTAAAATTTGGACTCTAAGAGGTCCATCCATATTATGTTCTCCTATAATTCTTTGTTCTCTCTCACTCTCCCAATTAAGAATGCTAATGTTGTTTACAAACACACAAGGGCAAACAAATATATATATGTGTGTGTGCGCTCCAAGGTTGGCTGATTGTTTGCATTGTCTTTTTGTATTTTGAAGATGAACCGGGTAAGCAGGTGAAGAGCGCTGTTAGGATAAAGAATACTAGCAGGTCTCATGTTGCTTTCAAGGTATTGAATTTTATTTTGGTTAATCAAATTTGTTTATTAGATGTTCGTTAATCAAATTTTATTTTGGTTAAACTCATGTTTTATGTTTATGGCTAAATTTGAAATTCTTATTTATGAGCAAGTCTTTCATGAGGATGTTCTCAGAGTGAGTACGCCTTTCAGTGTTCATTAGAGAGGGTTTCATTTAGTTCAGCGAATGAGGGAAGAGTGGCCCATGATAGCTTTTTTCATTTTGAAATGTAGTTCATTTTAATTTAAGAGGTCATTACTATATATTATGATTCAACTATTTATGGACATTTGAACATCTATTGGAATTGAAGGTTTTTTTTTTCCCACAACATTTTTCTACCTTTGATTCCCAATTATGGTGATATTGTGCTTATTAAAGTTGTATGTTTAAATGCTATGTAATGCACTATGCACGGATTCATACCATGGAAAGTTGGAAACCTGGCTACTTAGAATGCATCTTTGTCCTGTTTGCTACACAACTGCTCTAATGTGATTCTAAGGGGTTGTTCATCATGCATTAGTTTCAAACAACTGCACCAAAGAGCTGTTACATGCGACCTCCTGGTGGTATCCTTGCTCCTGGAGAGAGTCTTATTGCAACTGGTAATGATCTTGTGCTTAAAGGCCATCTTTGTATTTTGATAGGGTACATAGTGGATTGGATGTGAGTACTGTATATCACTAAGGGTGATATGCCTTTACTTTTTAATTTGTTATTTATGTTCGAAATTCCATTTTTTGTTTATGTTTGAATTCCGTTTTTGTTCTGAATCTGATTGGCAGTGTTTAAGTTTGTGGAGCAACCGGAGAATAATGAGAAACAATTAGATCAGAAGAAGAAGGTTAAGTTTAAGATCATGAGTCTGAAGGTTAAAGCAGGAGTTGACTATGTACCAGAGTTGGTGAGTTGTATGGCTTACATGACTTTTAATTTTAAGTTCTGCCTATACCATTTGGTGGAAATTGACGTAGATATTGTGATATTGTTGAGAGTTTTTTATTTTTTTGGGATGAACTTGGTATTATATTTGTACGTTGAAATCCTTAAGATATTAGACTGCAATTTAGTAAGACGTAAATATTGTAATTTGGTATCTTACATTACTTGTAAAAAGAAGAATTGTAGTTTGATACTTTGATATCTAAAATACTAATTTTAGATTTACTTATTTTTTAATATAAATAGTATGTTTGAAGATTAATAGAACAAGATAGTATATTTTCTTTGATTAGTTGATTTATGACACCGAATGAGTTTTTGTTAGCATGATGCACAGTGAACGTTCTTCTATTCATCGAGTGTAGAATTGATTAATTTTATTGAACTGTTTAATGCAAACATACATCCTGTAGGATTGCATAATCAGATTTAAATATGGAGTCAATACATGAAATTGAGTTGTTAACAATGATGATATTCAATATAGTCAACTCTTTGTGGTGGTACCCTAGTTCATACTCCTTAGGTGATGCATAGTTTTGTCTTACTTGGACTCTTTTATAAGTGTTAACCACCACCTACTCTAAAAGCTTAAGTTATTAGCAAGAGTGTAACTTTAATATTTAAATTCTACAACACGCCCCTCACGTGTGACTTTCTTTGATCTAACATGTGTTTCAATGTTAATTATCAAGGTGAATGTGACATTTGAACACAATACCATGTTAACCACCATTTACTCTAAAATTTAAGTGGTTAGAGAGGGTGTAACTTTATTATTTAAATTCTTTAACAATAAACAATTATATTGCAAACTTGAATTATCGGATATACTTGTTAGGTGCATGTCCAATTGTATTTATTGGACACATATCCACATATCCCATACCAATCTTTGAGTGTTATGTGCGAACACGGGTACTGAACATATTTTTGAAGAGGCCATGTAACATAGATTATTTTTATTTTATTTACATCTAGTGTAACACAATTATTTGCTAGTTTTTGTATCAATTGTGTAAATCATTATTTTATTTACATCTAGTGTAACACAATTATTTGCTAGTTTTTGTATCAATTGTGTAAATCATTCCATACCTTTAATTTTTAAGAAGGTCATGTGCATGCTACAAAACAAATTGATTTAAAATCCTATGAAATTCAAAATGAACTCATTTCTTAGAATAATACTTATGCTATATGCATTTGTGTTTACATTAGTAGACCTTTTTGATTGAACAGAGAATTAATCATTTTCCTTCCCTTTACATAATAAATAAGTTTTGAACCCTTTGAATTATTGGTTATTTTAGAGAATCCTTTTTCTTCCCTTTACTTAATAAGTAAAATTTGAAGTCACAAGTAGTAGTGTTTTTAAATTTTCAGTTCTTTGAGTTGAGAGAGCAAACTGGAGGGGTGGAAAGCTTAAGGATTTAACTTTAATATTTAAATCCTTCAACACGCGTTTCAATTTTAATCGTTGACGGTGACGTTTGAACTTGAGAACTTTGTCTCTGATACCATGTTAACAACCATTTACTCTAAAAGCGGTTAGAGAGGGTGTAAATTAAATATATAAATCCTTCAACAGGGTTCAATTTATATTGGCACCAATCAAAAAAATTAATGGATGGATGAGTAGGGACTTAAATAGAGTTAGATGTAACAATCCTCCCGCCATAGGTAGATTTCCAAAGCCACTAACTAGGTGGAAGATTCTTAATCAGCTCTAACTCCATTCGCTAATTCCTTTCTGATTGATCCATATAGTTGCGCATTCTGTCACCAACTAATTCTGCAGTTGATTTGACTTTAACTAGAGATGCATTAATCTCAATATTTTCAGGGATTTTGATCATCTATTAATAGTTTAGTCCCTCTCTCTTAATCTTCCATCTAATTCTCCCGCTTTTTTTAGCCATCTGGGTACTAACTACAAAATTGAATCCAAGACCTTCAGTTCGAATTCCAAAACTACCATCAATCTTGGTCGACCACATTTAGAGCAAGCTGCATTCCAATTAGGGCAACAAAATAAATCTCCTCCACCCCAACAACATCAAAATCAGCCACCACAACTGCTAGTTAGCAGAGTGGTCATGTTCAAAAATCCTATCTACAATGCAGATAGTAGAATGTTACGATCTTATGATATCATATCGCATGTAGAATCAGAAAGTGTGGTTTGGGTGATAAATAGAAATAATTTGGATTATAGATAAGATCATTTAGAGAAAAAAACTCTTTTTATATCGTGCAACTTGTTCTTACAAGACAAAACTAGATATTCAAGTTTGCTACCTTAGTTTTCATTTACAACTTTGTGTATTTAAATCACACTTTCCACATCTTACGATTTTCTCATTCTTTCATAAAAAAATGATTTATTATTCTCTCATGTTTTAGATCCTAGATGTTTTGTACACATTTTGCACATGTCATTTGTCTAGAAAATATAATCTATAGTTTACAAAATATTGTATAATACTTCAAAAAAAAAATTAGAAAATTTCTAGAATAGTAAATTCGTGTTAAAAGAGTGATTTACTATTCTAGAAAATTACTAAAAAAAAATCTTGAGATAATATACCATGCTTGGTAAAATCTACATTATATTTTTGTAGAGAACTGACATTTGAAAAATATGTACAAAATATATAGGTTATAGAACATGAGAGAATAACAAATTATTGTAGTTTTTTAAGAATGAAATGATCTAGAGAAAGTAAGGATGTCGAAGTGTTCTATAAATACAAAAGAAGTTGCACATGAAAATTAAGTTAGAAGGTTGAATATCTATCTCCTTTGCTCCAATAAGCTCTTCCTTCTCTAAATTATGCTACCACCTAGTGTTACTTGTTTTAATAGTAAAAATACTAACTTTAGAACGATTATTTACGATCCTATGATATTACCTTGAAGTGATTCTACATGTCATTCGAATAACTGGATCGGAATTTTAACAATCATGATACACTACACTCAATTGTTTAGTCCTATAATACATGAAATATAAGATGGCCTACATCATTACTTCTTGAAGAAATTATTCTTAGCTAGATTAATAGTATTTTCCTTTGAAATTTTTTATTTTGAGTTTATTCTACCCTACTTTCAATTCACTTTTAAATGACTTTGCAAATCAAGTCTAATTTTGAATTTATTTTATTTAGCCAGTGCTTTTCCAACTACTCTTTGGTTTTTAAGTTTCATATTTCTTTGGATGTGATTGTGATTGAGTGCTTGCTGATGAGTTGTGTAGCAGGGCAAGTTGCATTGTTGCTAATTGACTTTTTTTTTTTTGCGTACAGTTTGATGAGCAAAAGGATGAAGTGACTGTTGAGCGAATTTTGCGGGTTGTATTCTTGGACGCAGAGCGTACCACTCCCGTAAGTAGAAATTAAATATAATTAATAGTTTGTATGGCAGTGTGTTCATTAATTGTAGTGTGTTAATTAATTGCTAATAATGGAATTATGATTATCTATATCATCTAGGCATTGGAAAAGCTGAAGCGTCAGTTGGCTGAAGCTGACGCTGCACTTGAAACTCGCAAAAAACCTCCACCAGACACTGGCCCACGAGTTGTTGGGGAAGGGCTTGTGATAGATGAATGGGTAATGCTCTTACTATAGCTCTAACGGTCTTTACATGCATAGTTGATGTTAAGAAGTCTCTTCATTTTCTTATTAATAGATATCATTTTCTTTTCTTCTTCTCTTCATTTTCTTATTTCTAGATATCATTTTCTTTTCTTCTTCTTGTCTAGAAAGAGCGAAGGGAGAAGTATCTGGCTAAGCAGCAAGTTGAGGCCATAGATTCGGTGTAAAGTGTTGTTTGCCTTTGTTGAAAGTGCTTTTGCCCAAATGGACATGTTGGATTGTTTCCTACTCTGTATTTGGGTTCCGTGCGAAGATGGAGTATCACCGGGTGGGATGCATAATGTAGAGGAGAATAATATGTCATTTTATGTCATTGGTCTTGGAGATGAGAAGAATGTTGATAAAGTTGCCTTTGCTTGAGCTATATGCCCTTCTCCGTGTAGATAATGAATTTTCTTTTTCTTTGAAAATAATATTGTAGTGAGCAAACCATAAGCTTAGCTTAATCATGATTGCTATACTGTGTAAATTTTATGATTGTGACCAACTTTCAGAACATCTCTAAATCCGCTCAAGTCTGATAGTTCAGCTAGCAATTTGGAAAACAAATAATTGTTGTGCAGAGTTGAATTATACTGTGATGTGTTGTACCAAAATTCATTATTAATGCCAAAGGTTAGGTTTCAACACCTGCATAGGAACTAGGAATGATCTATATTGGGTAATAATTTGTCGTGCTATCATATAGCATTGGAGGTTTCATTTCCTTTCAGTTTGTTTCTGAAAGTGGTTTGTCATCATCTGTGTGGTCGGCTCTTCGGCTCTCCTAATTGAAAGGGAAATTTTCTGGAATCTGTTCAGCCATTAATTCAATGGAAAGGAAAGAATGAGGACTAATGTAAAGTTTTAAGGGTGAAATGCTTATGAAGCACTATTGTAAAGTTTTCTGGGAGATCTGAGGATAAATACGACAGTAAGAGAATGACCCATGATGAGTCCCATCACTTCTACTGAGCAGAAAATGATAGAGAGAATGACCCATGATGAGTCCCATCACACTTCTACTGAGCAGAAAATGATAAAGATGGCAATAAACTTAGGTTCATGTTCACTGCATCACACACTCAAATTTATAGTACACGTAATCATGAAGACAAAAACTAAGGCTACCCAAAAGTAACGTCTCTCTCTCTATATGGAAGAGGACATGTAATCTTGCAAAACCAAGGCCACACAAAAGTTGCTAGTTCCTGGTTTTTGTTAGAGGTTTTGTTTCACAATCACAAAGCACCATCTTTGTCTCACCCTAATACCTTTACCCTTTTCATCTTCTACGTATAAGTTACTCCTCAATACCATTACAGGCTAAATTGAGAACATATTTTCTTTCTTTTGGTTCAATTTCGACTTGAAAATGAAGCTCATCAACAAGGCATGCGTTGTTGTTACTCTTGGAGCTGCATTTGGACTCAAAGATCGTATGTTCGTGCCCAAATTATTCTCTATTAATCAAGTATGGTCATCGACAACTCAAGCAAGCCTCCTTTCGGGGGCGTTGGATGCATCAAAGAAAATTAACACAACCAATGAGAAGCACACGCCTCCAGAAGAATCGTTAAGGATTATATGCTATTTGAGCTGCTGGGGACCCTATTGAGTATTGAGGGTGAGGGTGGGGGTGGGGGTCCCAACTTTCGACAGACTCAACAAACTGGTTGTTTAGAGTCTGGCAGAGAGACCATCTATCAAAAGTCAAAACTCTCTCTCTCTCTCTCTCTCTCTCTCTCTCTCTCTCTCAACTACTGCATGTATATGAATCTGTAAAACTGTATAGTGGCATAATGCTATGATGACCCCGGTGGATTATGTATTTTCTTTCTGGCCAAAGAACACTTTTGATTCAGAGTTATCATGCATTTTTTGAAGTTGGATTTTTTTCTTTCTCATTATCTCATATTAATAGGACTTCTTTATATTTGGTGTTTGCAGATATAAGATGCAACTTACCTATCACTTGCTGCCTTGATTTCATTACATGTTTATGTATAAAAAATATATTTTATTATGTGATGAAGGTATAGTGATAAACTATATCCAACTTTAGAATGAAAACTCAGGAATTGAAGCCTGATTTCGATATTATTGTTGTGTTTGGTTGCATAGAATTTGAGCCTTAAATTTTAAATTAGGGATCTCAATTTAAATTTGTTGTTTGATTTCCTAAAATAAGTATAAAATTGAATTTCAGTTCGAAATCCACTGTAAATATAGTCTATGAGAATGGCATGATTTTTTTATTCGGAAGACAAGCATAGTTGAATTTTTTTATAGAGAAATGATTTTTTTTATATACAAGAGGGTGCCCCGAACAACGTGCAAAGCACTCCCTTCACATGAGTCGAATAAAGCTTTGCCTGACTAATCCCGATAACACCGTGCAAAGGAACCCCAAACACACACACGGGAGTCGGGTAAAGCTTGGCTTGCACCGCAGCCATCCTCTTGCTTTTCCAACACAAGCATAGAAATTTGAAAGAACATACATTTAGTTCCAAATCTCAAAAGCAACTTCATGTCATTCGAAATCCTCTCCAACCTACCTAAAGATGAACTCAAAAAGAAAAAAAAGGAAAAACCATCATTCACCTAAACCAGAACACGCCATGCAAGTAACAGCCAGAAATATAGGCTAGAATTTGATCATCAGAAAAGTAACAAGCTATATATTAAAAATTAACAGCTACCATTAAAAACATACAAGCTAGTACAACTTATAAATTATCAGGCAACTGAAATTTCTGGGAACCAAAAATATGATGAGAGCCATCTTGAACAAAGACAGCGACGGCACATTTGCTGCTATTGAAACTTTCCCATAGAGAAAAATTAACAGTCCCATTTACAGTCTTCTTGGCAGAGATATCTTTGATAGAGCAGAGCTTTTCGAGCTTCCTAATGACAAAGTCATTGGCCAGGACTTTCCCTCTGTTCTCCCCCTTGGGGCAGTCAGTCACCAAACCATTCTCGTATAGAGCCACCATGACATTTGCACCTTGACTGTCCACTTTAGTCCTTAAAGCTCCTGTTAGGGAAACTTGGAGGGACTCTGGTGTAGGCCTTTGGAATGTTGCCTGTTATACATATACAATGTTCATCATCGTCAGTTTTCTAACTTCCATTGAGGTCATCAATTAGGTTTAAATTAGTTTCTTACCATACAGAGATAAATATGAAAAACCTTCGGGATACATCGAATTGGAGCCTTGGAATATGAACAAAAATCAATGAATAATTTTTTTCAATTTCATGGAGTGAAACATAGTCTCATTGTTTTTTTGAAATTTCATTTGTAGACGGCATCAAGTATGGCAAATATGTCATCTTTGGCTAATGTGTTCATTAGATATAGGTTGCATTAGAAACTTATGGTCAATCATCTATGACATTAAGATTTGGACGACTGACTCTAATCATAAATTTTGACATGTATGTCAGCATTTTACATGCCCAATTAGAGGGTAGTAATTCATGTTCGCATGTCAAAATTATCTCGATATATGAGCATTTTGTTAAACAGATTAATTCGAATACGATTTGTTTAATAATCATGTCACAGACCTTTGACACGATCATGTCCCGTTTATTAAACGGGTTAATTTGTTTAACCCGTTTAATTTAAATGAATCATGTAATATGTTTATTAACTTAAGTATAAAATGCAAATATGTTAAAAAAATTTGAGATAACAAATGACAAAATTCATGAAAAAAAGAATAATTGGACAATACAATAACCAAAAAAGGCCAAAAACAATATCTATATTGAATTTATATTAAAATAATAAAAATGTCCATAGTAATTGGGTTAAAACTGGTTATGGATTCAACTAACATGATTAATTAAACAGACCTAGTGCCTATCAAGCATTAGGTCTAAGGATCAAGTCCTTTTGGGTGCAAACAATTATTTAGAGGTGGGTGTGTGTAACCAACTAGGAAAAAAATTTAAATAGGTCTAATTAACGTTTTGAGCTCCAAAACACTAATACAACATGATTAATTAAACGAAGTTGACATAATTATAACACACATGATTAAGGTCTAATGAACGTTTTGAACTCTAAAACACTAACACAATACGATTAATTAAACGAGTTGACATGATTATGACACAAACACGATTAAGGTTAACTCAAATTACTAATTTCGTGTCGTGTTGAATTTTTCCACCCTTATGCCCAATATACTCTAATGGAAATTCCATTTTCCAAAATTCGTTCATTTTTTTTTTTTTGATAAGAAGTATCCCTACCCTTCGGGTGAGATTAGTCTCTTTGGGCACACACCAGCCTACAAGCCATGTGCATCGGATAAGTCCGAGTATAATACTCACTCGAATCATTTGCCTTTCACTTTGAAAAGAGATGAAATACCATTTAGCTACAAGTCTTGGTCAAAATTTGTTACGGAGTATAAATTTTTTTAATCTAGCAAGGAGCTCTCACGCGAGGGAGAGTCAAATCTTGGACGTTTCCTATGGAATAATGGAAAGGTTAGGAAGTACCATTAGCCAGAAGGGCCGGTGGTCAAAATTTGTTATAACTTGTCGATCATAATTGTAGCCAAAAATATATTTATCATTCTACAGCGAACCCACCTATAATTAATAAATTTGAAAGTCCAGAAAATTATATATCAATTCAATTATTAAACATTATATATATTCCTCTATTATTTCTGTTATAAAAAAAAATCTTGACAAATACACAATTTCAGCCTAAAATTAATACATATGTAAATTTTTTTTTTTTTGGGTGTTAGGTAAATACATGCATATCTCCCATGATCAGCGAGTGCGGGGTAATCCTATCCCAAACTCGTCCCACAAATAATTTTTTTTTTCAAACTTAATTCAGGAGCACTCCAATATACATATTTTTTAAGAAATACAATGCAAACTTAAACGAATTTATGATAAATTTAAAAAAAATTAAGTATAGAAAAATACTTAAAAATGAAAATAACAAAAATGTTATTAAAATTTATAATTATCATAAAAAATGAATGATAAATAAAAATTATAGCTAATAAAAGAATATTTATTTATATATTTATTATTAATCGAGGAGGGTTCGGGACTTAACCGGTTTTAAACTCTCTTTCCAAACTTATCCATAATCTGATTAGTATGACTCCAAATTCTTCTCATTAGAAATGAAACAGAGCTGACTAAATTGACATCTCTATCTATCATGAGAACTTCAACCCTCCAACTTTCGTTTCAAGGAGGAGAGAATTGAAGAAGATGCCACTTAGCTCTTGGTGGTACACAATGCTTGGTGAATGGTGATACATGTATATATCATATCCAATCTAAATTAGTACTTTAATAAACTAATGTTACTTGTAATTTTATATATTTTAATCAACAAGCTATACTTAGGGATGCATCAGTGATATTTGTACCATCTGGTTAGTGGGTTAGGCAATGATTTCTTATTATTATAAGAAATCATAATAAATAGAGTCTTGCTAGTGGACCCAATACACAAAATTTGTAATTATTAATAGTTACTCGTAGTTCACCAAACTCAAAGTAATTCATATTCTGTTACAACTATATTATATATTCTAATTGTATATAACTAAAGATGCATAGAATGATA
The DNA here is from genome assembly GCA_026545225.1 of Cornus controversa. Classification (NCBI taxonomy): domain Eukaryota; kingdom Viridiplantae; phylum Streptophyta; class Magnoliopsida; order Cornales; family Cornaceae; genus Cornus; species Cornus controversa. The sequence continues at coordinate 69,503,655 of CM048847.1, forward strand.
GACGAGCATTCATATGCGTGCAATTTGAATAGTATATGAGTAATGATAGATTGTTAAAAGTAATTATCGAATTAAAAATTTAAATTTTTAGTTAGTACAAATAAGACTCAAACATTTATTATACTTTTATAATTCAATTAACAAATAGCTTATTCCATTAGAGCTTTTATTATATAAATCATTATTTTGTGTGTGTGTATATATATATACACATAAAAAATACAAACACTAGTTTAATTTCAAATTCTCCGTGAGAGGCATGACTTTTCTCTATTGACAGCTGAATTCAAAATTTTATTAAAAAAAATTATTTGACTTTCACAAATTTCAAAAATTATTTTTACTAATTTTTTCTTTCTTTTTGTGTGACGTTGCTAAAAAATTCACATGCCAATCCAAATAGAGAAAGTGTTACAAATTTGTCACTAACTAAATAAGTGGAAAAACAAATTGTATAGTGATACATAATATAAGAAAAGTAAGAGATTCTAACAAGAGACTCATTCTTTTCTTATACTAATCATTTACCTTCTAATAAAAAAAATCATTTATTATCAAGTGAGCTTGATTTATTCCATCAAATACACAATTTGGTTATCATTTTTCATTCTAAGCAATTAGACAGTCACGGTATAACATATTACTTCAGATTAATACCATAATCAATTTAAGATGGACTACATCCAATTAATATAGAGTAATTTTATTAGCATTGAAAAATAAATGTAAAAGAAAATATTAATTTACTAACCTGGAAAGCGGGAGGAGGGACTCTTGGTGCTGATGCGATGCAGGAGAGGACAGCCTCCTCATCGGTGCCAACACATTGGGCCTGACCCTGGACCACCACTTGAGGCGTAAACATGGTGTCCAGTTTTAGGGCCTCCACGTAAGTCTTTTGCCTTACCGTCCATTGGCTGGACCCAAATGGGTCCTTCCAGCCCATGTAATCCCAATAGTCCACGTGGTATGCCAACACGATTAATGGCACCTCCAGCTCAAAGTCACCCCTCCCCAGCCTCGACACCAGCAGCTCCGCCTCTGGCGAGGTGGCGCAGCCCTGCGAAGAGAACAGTTCCACCACCACCGCCCCTCCCCTCCTCTGCTCCTCCGCCGAGAGGTCGGCGGTGGCAGTGGCGGTGGCGGTTTCTGAAGAATCGTTCTTGGAGGAGGACGAGGCTCTGCCAAAGCAGGCAAAGAGACCACGCCCCATTAAATCTCAAGTATGATCAGTCCCTCCTAACAATTAATACTCTCAATTAACGATACTGGGTAGCGATACTGTTTTTAAGATTTGAAAAGGAGAGAAATTATCTATAAAACAGAGATATATTAGAGAGAGAGGTGTACGTGGTATGAAAAATATGAGAAAGGAGCTAGCTAGGGGTTGTGGGGGAGAGGGAGGGAGAAAAAAAAGGGTGGATGGTGGGGAGAGAAAGGTGGCGAAGGAGACGCTAAAAATGTTTTTTTGTTTTGTTGATGGGTTTGTTGTGTATTGTTCCTCTCTTTTAATCTGTCTGTGAAGAACGAAAGTGTATATAGGTAGCTATAGGTGTTGTGGGTTGGCCAGATTTCGTTACCGACACGAATGTGTCGGTGACACGTTGCTTGTCTTAGATGGGTTGGATGTCAGTTAGTCTACCACCCTGTTCTGACTAAGGAAACCTTGACAAGCAATCTTAACTATATATATATATATATACACACACACACATATACAATTCAAATACTAACTATCTACTGCTTTATATGTGCTTGGGGTTTGAAATGGCACAGAATCCGATTTAAAGTCCTTTTATTTGGATTGTAGAACCAGAATTTCTTTTGAAAAATCAATTATTCGCACAACAATTTTTTGAAATGTAGCACTGTAACAATTTTTACTTAAAAAATGTACTCCGTAACATCTTTATTTCGAAAATTCATTCTCAGTGTGAACGTGTTGTTGCATTACATTCTTGATAAATTAATGGTGTTTTATATATACAATAAAATCTAAAAAATTGTAAAGTTAAGAATTCAGTTCTCAATTAAAAGATCGATAGTGTGAATTACCTTCCGTGTAAGGAAGCCTGACAAGGAATCTCAACTTTTAAAGAATGAAAAAATAGTCTACAAATACATATAAAATATAAATTTAAAAGTGTGTGAATAAAGACTAAAAAGTAGGGGTGCAATTTGAGTTGGGCAACCCGAATTCAACCCGAACCCAATCCGATTTTTAACGAGCTTGGACAACTATTTTTACAATTAGGGTTGAGCTTGGGTTGAAGAACCTTAACTCGAACTTAATTAGGGTTGAGCTAGGGTTGAGGTGTCAATAACCCGAGCCCAACCCGAACCCGAATTGTAATATTATTTTTATACATAGTTTTTATTTTAAATATATTATATATAATATTCAAATTATGATAACCTTTTTCTTTTCAACTTTCTTTATTTAAATCTTAATTTTATTGTATGTTAACACTTTGGATAATTAATTTTCTAAAAATTTGTTTGTAATTTTTTAGAAATTTGCATTAAGTTCTTAATTTTGTGTGTTTAGGAGTAATATAATATGAAACTTATTAAAGATTACTTTAAATTTTCAATATAGAGATTGGTGATATAGATAACCCGAATTAACCTGACTTTCTAACCCGAAATCTCAACCCGAGTTTAAAAATTTAAGGATAGGTTGGGCTAGGGTTGAGTAGTTAGGGTTGAAAGTAGGGCTAGGGTTGAGTTAGGGTTGAACATTTCATATGTAGGATTGAGCCCGATTTGTACCTCTAACCCGCCCGAGTTGCAGCCCTACTAAAAAGTATACAAATACATACTATAAAATATGAATGTACATGTGTGTGAACTGTGAACTTTATGCAAGTGTTGTATCATTTTCAAAAGCAAATATGAGAGGTAAGTTTTAACCCACATTTCTTGTCACGGAAGCTAGGGACATCAATTGTCTAGCATTGTCTATTGATCCAAAGATAAAAGCATATATGGATCAATATCATTGCCTTAACTGTGAGGGCCTTGTGGGAGATGGATGAGTTTCAATGGCTCCAATTGAAATACGAATGTAGTACATACCTTGATACATGGTAATTAATTACTGACCGAGACAGATCATACACATATTTAGTCACATAGTATTAGTGTCCCATGATAATTAAGTACCAACGAACACCAATCATACACATATTTAGTCACATAGTTTTGGTATCCCATGATAATTAAGTACCAACAAACACCGATCATACACATATTTAGTCACGTCACATACCAAGTATTGGTATCCCATAATAATTAAGTAACAACGAAGACAGATCATACACATATTTAGTCACATCTATATACTAAGTATTTTCTTTTTTGTTTATTGTAATATGTCACTCAGACAAAAGTCTGATAAAGTCATCTACTAAATCTGGCTCTATCGTTTTATCTGTATTTAAAAATTTCTCTTTGAGGTCTTGAGAAGACATCTTAATCGACAACTAAAACTAATTTTAAATCCATACTTTGAATGAACCCTGTATGTTTTTATAGACAATACTCAAAGCGAAATTAGAAAGCCAGGTATAAAAGAGCAATGCTATACGTGATGAAATAATTTTATGAATTTGTATCATGAATGATGTGGCAGGTAATGTGGAGAGTTAGTATTGGTGGGATTCCCCCCATACACATTCATAAAATAATTTCATGACGTTTAGCATTTCTCGGTATAAAAAGAGTTCGAAAAGAAATAAAATAGTTAGGGAATCTATTTGGGAAATGCTAAACGTCATGAAATTTTATCATGAATTGCTTTCATGAATGATGTGGCAAGTGATAATACCATTGACATTTCGTGTTGGGGGGAATTCCACCAATACCAACTGACCATTTAATTGCCACATCATTCAAGATAAAAATTCATGAAATATTTTCATGACGTGTAGCATTGCTCAATCTATTTTTAACATGGGTTCAAATTTCACATTTATAATGTGAGAGATTACTTCCAAGAAAAGTTTGAGTGACTTTCTCGAAATGCATAATTTTAAATTTGAACACAATGTACACAAAACAGTTTAGAGGTTGTCTTTTTGTGAAAAGACATTTTTGAATCTTAAAAAATCTCCGCCAAAAATAAATAACACTTTTATCCTTAATTTTATAAGTAAATGATTTTTTAAAAAAAAATTACACAACTACGTACCTTTTCACATTTTCTTTTTCTCTCTCCAATTTTTAATATTTTCGGTCTTTTTTAAGAGAACCAAAAAATATATATATATCTCTTTTTAGAGGATAAAAAAAAAGTTGTCAATGTTAAATAAATTCTCTCTTTTGACCCGACCAAAAAAAAGGTCTCTCTTGAATAAATTATCTCTTTTGACAATGACAGAAAAAAAAAACTTCTCTATTGAATAAATGATCTCTTTTGACAAGACAAAAAAAATTATACTACACTCAAAAAGGATCAAAAACAAAATGTTATCTTTGTTGAATAAATTTTCTTTTGGGAGGACCAAAAAAAAAAATATTTGTTGAATAAATTATCTCCTTTAACAAGATCCAAAAATAAGTATGGTACGCAAAAAGAAAAAAAAAAGTTCTCTGTTGAACAAATTCTCTTTTGACAGGACCAGAAAAAAAAAAAATCCAAAAAAAAGTTATACTTGTTAAATAAATTATGTCTTTTGACAAGACCCAAAAATATTTTCTTTTTAAATAAATTATATGTCTCGGACCAAAAAAAGTACAAAAGAAAGTAAAGAAGGTGAAAAAAAATTAAAATTTATAGTATAAAAGATAATTATGGTATTATAAAATAACGAATGATATTATAAAGAGTTTGTCATTTTTCTTTAAAAAGAAGCAAGTAGAGTGCACTAAGTAGTGGTCTCTCAATTTAAATATCAAACATCAACCTGTATATAATTAAATTTTAAAATATATAAAACAAACTCTTTACTTCCCCCATTAATTTATAACGAACACCAAATAATTAATTCGTTGGATAAACTAAATTGAAGATTTACATACACTAATAACACAGATTATACTACGAATAACTTTCTAACTATATCAGCATAATATCAATAATTATATATCTAGAGTCACTCAAATGGACCTTTAATTATGTCATGTCAGTAATTAATGCATAAGGGTAAAAGCTTAATTAGGTTGAAATAATATACTTATTACAGTTTTACAAACAGAAATGATACTTGATTTCTCTCCAAATTAGGGCGTTCAGGGAGGTTCCGAATCATCTCACATTCATCCACTCCATGCATCGCCGCTCATAGTTTCGCACTAGCTCTCTGCCTGAAACCCTGTGGCAAGTGTCTCCTCCTCATCCACCACTCTATATTTCTCATTGTCAACTTCTTTGCCTGTTTCTTTGATGTGGCCGTTGCATGCAGAATCAACACAGTTTTATTTACAGGTGATTGTGGTCAAAATTATGTTATTAAGATTACCTTGACCAAAAGGAGCCCAGTGGTTAAAACAATGATAATGAAAACAACTTCTAAGCAAGGACAAGACATATAATAGATTGAAGCTCTATCTTCTTCTTTTTTCTTTTTACTGCAGTAATTACCTATCTCAAAGTCATTTGGCCCCCAAAAAATAGGAAAGAGTATTTTTCTCACCAATTAATTAAGTTGGTTGTTCCATAGTAAATGAGATCTTCACAGGCCAATATTCTTGGAGAACAACCAATATTTGCTGCTCCTTCTGGCATTTTGCAGCCCTTTGGATCCCTAGCAAATACCAGCACGCACATAATTTAATTGCTAATTCTTCAAGATATCAAATGCAAAGCACAGAGACTGCATGAGAGAGAGAGAAAGAGAGAGGAAATTCTAGGCAGAATAGCTTTTGATTATGTTCATGACTTCATGTTGAACTCTTGTAAAAGTTTTAACATCATTTGTCAGCCAAATCATTATAAATTTTTATCAAGTAAAAATTAGAAGATGGGCAACCATTACTGCTTTCTGGCCAATCATAAAATTGGCCCCTATCAAGTGTCAAATAGAATCACAAAAGGAAAGGAAAAAATAACAGAAAAAATTACACAATGTAAAGAGACTTTATGCAAGTTGCACAAGAATTATGTTTGATCAGTTTCCATTTAACTTTTCCTATCATAAGAGGTACACTGTAAATAAGACTTTAGAAGTCATTTTGATGGCCATAAAAGTATAATTTTAGCAAAAATGCTTCCACATTGAACGCCTTAATTTTGTTTTGGTTTGGACTGAGAAGATGGTGATGCCACGGCTCCACCGGAACTGATAATACTCGCATCACTTTGGTTGCTGCTATTGTTTTCTTCTTCTTCTTCAACCTTAACCAGAGCAAAGTACAGTCTTCCCTTTACTCTAAAGGACCATATTTGCACTGTCATTCCAGCTTCAATGCCGTTCTTCTTAAGAACTAAACACCAAGCCTTATTGAACACGTACGATGTGCTGTCTTTGCTCAATTTCTTCTTCATAATCCACTTCTTCATCACCATCTCAGATTCAGACGGTGAGGAATCGATAAATTTAGCTTTTATACCTCCACAATTCCTCCCATGGCGTGTCTTCAGTACATTTTTCTCTTCATCAGTTAAGAAGTCATCGCTCATGACTTGGTTCAGTGGCATTAACAACCTATTGTGACCATCACTAGTATCAGTCCAGGACAATTCTTTTTGTATCACCAACTTCAAGTCTGTACCACCCATGTCTCTGATACGATTCTTGAACTCCACAGGCAAGTCCGATGGTGGATTTGGATCCCCCATATTCCCTTTCCCCCGCGCCGGCTTCTTTTCATCCCCTCCTGTAGTATTCTTTAAGCCCGAACAACCCATGTCTTTTGGAGAAACCCTTTTGGAGCGTTTCTTAGGGTTTTCTTCAACGGGTCTCTTGAGCAACCTCTCTCTCTTCAGCTTCTCTTCCTTTGACATAGGGAGTACTACTGGGTTTGTGTCCGGCTTCTCAAAGGACTTCTCTGCAATCAATCTTTGTCCCTTGGATATATTAATACCTGTATGTACCCCGGGCTTCCTGTACAACTCTTCTTCTCTCTTCATCATCAACCTTTCTTGCTTGGAGATAGGGAACGATGGGTTCGATTCTTGAGGCTTCTTCAAGGACTTTTCTCTCTTCAATCTTTCGCGCTTGGAGGACTCTTCTTCTTCTCTCACTACTGTCACCGACCTGTCTTTCTTGGAGATATGAAGAGAGAGAGGTTTCTTGGAAGACACTTCCCTCTCTAATTCAGTACCGGCTTGACAAGCAACTCGCTGATTCTTCTTCTTGTCTTCTTCTTCCTTCGACTTCTCTACTTGGCTGAAGACAGATACTACTGCACACAAGTAATCAAATTTAATCCAAAAAGGGTCGATAACGTCCTTAAACATGGCTTCCATATCTTCACCTGTTAAGTCCTCCACATTCTTCTTCTTCTTCATGATGAATGATTACTAATTTCCAGAGAGAACTACTCCTATAAATGTGTTCCTTTGTTAACGCATGTAAAAATTATTGGGTGTTTGGAGAATCATCTCTATTGTCGCTTGCTTTGTCTATCAGAATAATGAAACACAGCCACCTAGATATATATATATATATATATATAATTTGAGTCGGAAAATGAATTCTAGTTTAAAAACACTACTTTCTTTTTCTCGGTGAATGAACACTAACTTGTAAAACCGGAAAACTAGTTTGCAGCCGAAGAACTCGTTTGCAGCCGAAGAAGGCGTTTGTAGAGCACAATATTTGTTGTTTTGCCCTAGCTGCTGTGGCCCACTAAGACACCAGTACGAAAAATTAAAAAGAGTAATCATACCGTACCTGACTAAAGAAAATCGATTTATGGTTGGATAGTGTGTCAAATAAAGTAAAACTTATTTTTAAAATAAATATATTTTTAAATTCGAATAACTTTTCATCTTTCAAATAAATAAAACTTTTTAAAAAAATAAAATTTTTCATTTTTACTCTCTCAGTTTCTCTGTCTCACACTTTGAAGAACCAATACTTCAAAAAAAAATTCTCAAACGATGAAACTAAAATTTCAAATATAATTTTAAATTGATGTAATATATTTTATATTTTTTTGAATGGATTGTGTTCTTTGATTGTTATGTGTTCTTCTATGTTATTTTCATTTTCTTTAGTTTTTTTCTCAAAAAGATATGAATCATAACATTTATAATGTCTTTCGAAGTGATTTACCTCTGTAAATGGATTGTGTTCTTTGGTTTTTACTTTTATTCATGATTTTTACTTTCATTCATGACTTCTCTGCTAAATTCATTATTGCGAGTGAGAGAGAATGAGCAAGAGAAATTAATTGGGATGGAGTGAGAGCGAACCATTTTGTGAGATAAAATTGGGGATGGAGAAAGATAAAGAATTGAGATTACGTGTTCAGCCACGTCACGTAGTTCGGTTTTAAGTCGGGTGAGAAGATGTAATCAATTATATCATTTTTTAATTAAAAAGAGTAATTATACTCTGTCTGATTGAAGAAGGCTTTAAGCCGAGAAATGCTAAACGTCATGAAATTATTTTATGAATTTGTATCATGAATGATGTGTCAGGTAATGTAGAGAGTTAGTATTGGTGGGATTCAGTGATAATATCATGGGACTATGTGTATGGGGAGAATTCTACAAATAGTAACTCTCCACGTTACCTGCCACATCATTCATGATACAAATTCATGAAATAATTTCATGATGTGTAGCATTGCTCATTTTAATAACATATGCAGTATATGTCATCACATTTTTTTAAGTATTTTGGTACATAAAACACAAAACACAAATGAATATAATAGAATAAAATAAAATGTCGATGCATGAGTCCAACGTGGCCGCCAACGTTAACAAAAAATTTTCGTGCGCAAAATAGCTAAAAAAATAGTAATAATAATGATACTCTGTCCGATTGAAGAAGGGGATTACAGTCTGAGTCCAACCTGTCCGATTGAAAAATGCTGATTAGAGTACGAGTACAACGTGGCTGCTCACGTCAACAAAAATTTTTAACAGCTAAAAAAAATGAAAAAAATACAGAGTAGCTGAAACGTTCTCTCTATGATTCTCTCTTCTTCGTGTTCTACTAAAAGTTTCAAACAACTCTTGTTCATGCCCAAGAAATCTCAAATTTCATCCAGGTAACTCTGTATACACGTCTACACAAGGTGGTGTAAAAGAAAGATTAGAACCAGTTAACTGTGTATACACGTCTACGCAAGGTGGTGTGAAGGAAATATTAGAATCAACTGATTGTTCTCCACCCATGTCCGAGAAATCTCAAATTTCATTCAAGTAATTATTCCATCTCTCTTTCCCTCTCTTCTCTAGACTCATCACACCTTCAATCCCAACCATTCCTTCCACCCATGTCTGAGAAATCTCAAATTTCATTCAAGTAATTATTCGATCTCTCTTTCCCTCTCCTCTCTCAACTTTTTCCAACACCCAACTCTCTTCCCACCAGATCCATCACACCTTCAATCTCAATCATTCCCCAGTACGGACCAACTCAATCACATTCATGATCGAACTAGAGGGATGCTATTTCGTTATTTATCAACTAGAGGGATGGTATTTTGTTATTTATGTCAAGCAGTTGTTCTTGTGGTAATGTGTTTGAAATCAGTCTCATCAAGATGATTTTCATGAGACTTTGTGAGAGAAGTTGATAGTAGTAGAGCAGTTTGAGACTATTTCTAGTTGCAAGAATAGGGGATGACATGAATAACACGCATAATCAATTTAAGGATATTTAAGGTTATTTATTTACGGGGAAATGCTAAACGTCATGAAATTTTATCATGAATTGCCTTCATGAATGATGTGGCAAGTAATAATATCATTGACATTCCGTGTATGGGGGGAATCCCACCAATACTAACTCACCATTTAATTGCCACATCATTCAAGATAAAAATTCATGAAATATTTTCATGACGTGTAGCATTGCTCTTATTTACGATTGCCCGTAACACAATTCCCAAACGTTGTCATGCGCATTATAGAGTCACTAGTGGTACTAAATTTTATAATTTTTTGTTTTTACAAGTAGTGACTGAGCGTACCTTTTAAATCTAAGTAATATATCTATTTAATTTTATAAAAAAATAAATTATAATTGAAACTTTTAAAAATTTTCACATATATCCATTTAGTTTTATAAAAAAATAAACTATGACTCGAATAAGTAACCACTTGTTAAAATTTTTCACAACGTCCCAGTGTGTATATAGCTATATATAACGAGAGAGAATACACACGCGTAGAGTGAAGGAACTAACATAAAGATGCATGTGTTCGATGACCTTCTGTATCTCTCGGAGATTTTGATAACGTTCTCGCAGTGATGATTTTCTGATTACACGCTAAGAAGGAAAATCCAGCGCGCTCTCGCAATTGCTTTTCCAACCGGAGAGAAGTCATCTTCGGAGAATCTTGGACGTTCCGACCAGATTCCGGGGTCCAGGACTCCAACAATCACGTCTCGGCATAATCGGCGTTAGGCCAGAGGCCAAATCCATAAGTGAGTCGAGGAAGTGAGGAGTGCGAGTGTTGTGGTTCTGGCGGACGTGATCCCGAAGCGGCAGAGCTCCGCCTCCTGAGTGGTGTGTGTGATTTGCAGAGAGCATGGGGCGAACTGCGAAGAGGAGGGAGAGTGCGTTACAGAGGAGAGAGACTTAATTTCTAAAGGTTACCGGGTTAACCCGGTAAAATAGGTTAGATTCAATTTTTAATTTTTTTTAATATTATATAGCTTTAAGACAGGTATTTACATGTGAATTTTTTTTTCAATACCTGGCCAATTCCCTCCCTGTTGTTTTCCACGATAATATAGAAATAAGAAGTTTATATATAAAAAAATTAATATCTCATTATATTTTTTGATTTTTATATTTCAAGAAAGTGAGATACACATGATTATTTTAACAGTCAAATTTTATTCGTAGTTGGAAAAAAATAGTATTTGAAAATAGGTAGTGTTATTGGCACTCCACAACATAAAATAAAATGACGAGTATACATTGAAACCAAAATCGTGAAGAAAAACATTTTTATTTTTTGTATTTTACCTTCATTCAAAACTAATCAAAAGACGTTAGATATATTCTTATATGGGTTTTTATTTATTTATAAAAATTAATAATATTCTCAAACCCCATCTTTATATGTGAATAAAGATCGATAACAATCTTTCATGATTTTTTCAAATACTAGAATTCAAATCTCTTATTAGGGAAAAAAATTCCTGTTAGTAAATTTTTTTCCATTGTGGCAAAACGTTAGGCTACATATGAATTATGGACTAGCTTGAATTTTTTTTTTCCGTTTACAATAAAATCCATTTTTTCATTGTTTAATTGCTCTACCTTTTTGGAATCAAATATTGATGATATAATATTCATTTGTTATTTCAAATATTTGAATTTCAAGTTTATTATTATTTCATTGATGTCCGAAGCATATTTTGAAGGAAGTGAATATTTTTGGAGAAAATGATAAAATCAAAGACGAGAGGGTTGAATAGAGCATTCTAGAATAAAGAGGTATGGAGCGCTATAGTAGTTTCATAGAGCGCAAATATCACGACCATTTTAAAATAGTATTTGACAATAATTTTAAAAACTTTAACAACTTTAATTTAGAGTAAAGTAGATAAAACTACATGTAATTTGAAAAGTGTGCAAAAAATATCCTTCATGTCACATTCCTCCCCCAGTAGTTTGTATTTGGTACAAATAAACCTTTTTTGTCAGGAAAATAAAATAGTATATATAAAAAGACATCAATGCCCTCCAAAAATATCCTTAGAAAAATATGAGGTAATGGTAAAATTATCTATAAGGGCATTTCATGCCTAACCTACACCACACAATTGTATTAATTATCTCACTCACATTTTCACACACATGCTTTACATTTTCTCCCTTCTCTGTAGAGCAAAGTCTCTTCTCTGTAGAGGATAGTCTTAGGTTTGAGATAAAGATGATCATGAACATCACTTAAGCAAACTCACAAAATCATTTACATCACCTTCATTCTCAATCGTTCACACTCCTAGAATCACAAAAACTTTGATCATTTATGTCTGAAAAGTCTTATCATCATTGTCCGGGTTTGAGATCAAATAGGAAGGTTTGTCAATGACGCTAGCGAGAGGATTTGCGATGATCCAGACTATTTTTGTATTGTGTATGTACATGATTTTACAACATGTGTTGGTTGTTGGCACCATTTATTATAATGCAATGATATGTTCTTATTTTATGTTTATTTATTAAGGTAAATAATTCTAACATCTCTTAAGGTTTGACTTAATTATTCTCAAATTAAAATTTTTACTAACAATCTATCTAATATACAATTACAAAAGTACTCTCAAATTATAATGTTTTTGTGTAAAAATAACCTTAATTTCTAATCATTTAACTGAGATTAACATGTTTTATATACATATTTTCTCCATCAATGCAATACGAGCACTACTGACATTGGAATTAGTTTTGGCATTTTGATTTTTTATACTAATTGACTTTAACGAAATCTACTATCAATTAACGGCAAAGATATCCGGAGTAAAGTCAACCAAATCACACGGGAGTTCGACTACCATATTTTAGAAATTTTTATCCGAGAGTAATTAGGTAAAACCTCAGCAAAGGTCAGAGTAATGTACCCTGTTTATTTTAGTGACTTATGATATACTTTTAAAAAAAAAAAAAGGACTTATAACGTGTAATAGGAAATCATTGTGTGTTGACAAGTAAACAATAATATTTCATTTAACACCACAATACAACTAATTACTAGTTGTTACAAACTACCACTACTATTTAAATATTACCATGGCTAGCACTACTACAATTGCAATACGCATCAAAAACAACTAAACCAGTGCTTCACATCAATCGTTTCTATGCCTCAAACTCAGAAAATCATTCATATGGTTGTTGTTGAATTCCTATGGATAGAGAGTGCGCTAGAGTGTAATATATATAGATATGAAAGAGGGACAGTTTAGAAACAATAAAAGAATAAAATTGGTATTAAAAAGTAATTTTAGCTCTCATAACACGCACCTGGGCTTTATTGATGTTAGAATGATTTATTTGCACCAAATATAAATTACAAGGAAGATAAGTGAACATGATTTTTTTTTTAACATTTTTCAAACTACATGAGGTTTATGCACTTTACTCCTTTAATTTAGGAGTGACAATGTGTGGTGGCATTCATGTTTAGACATGAGTATCCGATGCAAACACAACGGATTATTAAACGGTTAATAATATACCGCACACGTAACTTGTTTATCCGAAACAAACACACACAACACGATTATTATCCGGATAATATGACATACATGGCATAACTTGTTTAAACGTGTCTTAACCTGACACGACATAACACAACAAGACACGCTTAATGAAAATTTCATACTATTAGAATTATTTCAAACACTAATATGATACATTTATCAAACATATTAAGTTAAATTAAACAAATTAATCAGATTATAAGCGAGTTGGAAGATCAAACACAAACACAACATGTCATGTCAATTTGGATAGACACGATTACAACCAAACACGATAGAGTCAAACTCAAACTCACTTATCTCGTATCGTTTTAATTTTAGAGAAATGCTAAACGTCACAATTTTATTTCACGAATTTTAACTCGAATCTACGTGGCAGGTGATAATACTATAGAGACTCCGTGTATGAGGGGAATCCTACCAATAATAACTTACCATTTAATTTTATCTCCTAAAATAATGGATCATATCACCTGCCACATAGATTCGAGTTAAAATTCGTGATATTTATTCAAGACGTGTAGCATTGCTCTTAATTTTAACACCCCTACTTTATGGACACCAAACATGATAGAGATTTGAGTTGAAAAAGAATTTCTAGTCTAAATCCAGTACTAAACCACCATTTAAAAATTATGTTAAAGTTACGAAAAGAAAAAGAGTTGGAAAAAAAAAAAAGATCCTTCACTTGGTGACTTTTTTATTTTTTATTTTTAGCTTCCCTAAATATCCAAGATACCAGTTGACCAGATTTTTCAAGTATACTTTGTATGTTTTGGGGGCGGTTTGGAAGGTTTGAGAGAATCCAGGTATGAAACTTTTTCTATCATAATCCAATTTAACTCAAGATCAATCTGCACTAAAATACTTATAAAACTCCGATTGAGCTTGGATTAGGAAATTCAGATTGAAATTGATTTGGGGTCCGATTGGCAATTGTTCTACCATTAGACAAGTAAAATATCTTGAGCTATCATCTTTTTACATTACAAATTGTCCCTGTTTGCAGGCGTGTGTATAACTATATAAATTTGGACTAACATCATGTTAGGCTTGGGTTGATAATCTAGGATATGGGTTTAGCTTTCTTAATACCTCAATTCGAGCGTAACCCAAATTTAATTGATGTTGGTGAACCATGTTCCACTTCTGGTTTTCGGTTTTTTTGGACGCCATTAGAGGCTGAATGCTTAAGCAAAATCATTTAGGACCAATGACTCTTTGGTTCACTTCTATCCATACTGAATTCTCTCATCAAGAGTTTAAAATGGATCCAGTTAATCTATTGCATGATTTTGTAATCTCTCTGCATTTCATATTTGGAGATTACATGTTAGTATCTCCTGCTTTGGCTACATAAATGACCATGAGATGTGTCATGTGAGATGGGTTTTCCGAATAGCCTCCAGGTCCGTGTGTGTGTCTATATATATATATATATATAGGTTAACTCTTATTTTGCTGACTAGTATGTTTCTGGTCCTGTTACACACAACTAAATTGGGATTCATTAATTTATAGGGAGGTATTGCTGTTTTGATAGTTATGTGGATCTTTAATGGCATGTCACTCTTCCTAAATTGATTTGCATTCACTACATTCATGAACAAGAGCATAGGCGGCTTAATTCATTGCCAAATTCATTTGCATTGATTTGTGAGTACGAGTGTTTCAATAGCTATGTGAATCTTTTGACAATGGATTAAAGATAGTGTCATTATAAATGGAACACCACTAAAAAAAAATTAAGTTTACTCTTATAATTCAGAATTAAGCCTGTCTCTCTTGCAACAAAAATGAAAATAAAATAATGAAAGAACATGATATATATACTAATTCATTATTAGTGCCATTACAGTTTCATACACAAATCATAATGTACAGCTTTTGATGGACTTCAGAAATCAAAATCATCTTGATTTGGCTTTGGTGAAGTCAATAGAGCTGTGTAAAGCCTGAGTCTGTCCTCCCCAAGTGAAGAACACCGGGACAAGGGCCTTCTCGGCCTTATGAATGAGAGCGAAGTGAGTGTCAACCGGTGTTTATACCTCCTCCAAGCCAACTGAATAGCCACAGCTGCCCAAGTTCTCCACCCGGGCGAGTAGTACCTCGCGCTCCTCTTTACTTTCTCGTTCACAAATGTGTATCTGAAATGTTCGGTAACATATTTCACATCTTCGGCTTCTAGCCCAAATGCTTCTGTGGTTTCAAGAGTGACTAGTGATGATGAAGATGGTGGTAGCCGTTCGACGAAGGGCCGTCTGAGGCACCATGACAAAAGCTCATCACCACTAAAGTTTCCCGGGCCTAGCATACAGCAACTTTTTAAACCATCTCTTAGTACTTGGCTACTTTGGAGATGACCTCTGACTATGAACAACATTCTCTGAACTGGATCACCCTCTCTGGTTATCTAAATAAGACTCAAACACATGATTAATAAGAGAGTGTTGTACAATGACCTCTAATCAAGTTTGTAAAATAAATTCACCAACTTTAATTCTTTTCCAATTTTAAAATCATCTCATAGTAATACCTCAAGCAGTTTAATTTGTCACTCAAAATTGTAATTAACATTCAAACTTGAAATTCTAAATTGGAAACTCACTGTTTCTCCCTTTGTGAAAATGAGTGACTTCACGCGGTCACAGATATTCTCTAAGACAAGGTTATCCATGTGTTGAAACAGAGGTACCTGAAACATGTTAAAATGATTAGAACTTGCACACACTTGAGTTTTAAGATATTCAATCAAACTCATTCAATTTCTTCTTTTAAACCCTTTAATATTCAAATCTTGCAGATAAAACTGTAATGAAGATGTCCATATAACTTTCTAATTATGTCAACATAATATATCAGTAGTTATGTATAGTCACTCAAATGGACCTTTTGGTCATGTCAATTGATGCATAAGGGCACAAGCTCAAGTTGATAGTATCATATACTTTATTACCTGTCTCACCAAGTCCAAACAGAGATGATACTTGATGTCCCTCCTAAGGCCTTCAGGGAGGTTCCGAATCATCTCACATTCGTCCACTCCACGCATTGCTGCCCAGCGTTGCCGCTCATAATTTCGCACTCTCTGCCTGTAACCCTGTGGTAAGTGTCTCCTCCTCATCCACCACTCTATATTCCTCATCTTCAACTGCATTGCCTGTTTCTTTGACGTGGTTGCATGCAGAAACACCTGAATTCCCATGTAAAAAATTAAAAATGATAGAGCATCACCAAATAAACATGACCTGATCGATCATAAATGCAACAATACTAAGCATTTCATATGAATAAAATCATTTGTTTTACTTGAATTACATGGTGGTTCTTTATTCTTCTCATGGATTGTATTGACAGTCGTCGACATCATCATTGGAAAAGTAAAATCAAGTCCTCCCTGAACCATAATAGTTCATTGAGCAATAAGGCATGTTCTTGGACTTGAGACAGGTGCCTTCATCCTAGCAATAGACAATTATGTTGGAGTTCTATATATATAGTCCTTAAGCCACTAATCAGAAGATTTAATGAAGAAAAAAAAATCGTTAATTTTATGGTATATCTTATGATTTTAAGATGGGAATGAAATAACAGCATCTACATATTCAGCAAATGTCTGATATATCTGTGAAGCAGAGCATGTTATGATCTCTGTGATTCTATTTGGCACGATGATTAATCTGAATCAACACAGTTATACAGGTGATTGTGGTCAAAATTAAATTAGAAAAATTACCTTTATATTTCCAATCAACATGGTAACCAAAAGGAGCCCAGTGGTTAAAACAATGATAATGAAAACAACTTCTAACCAATCTGTTGTGCTCTCCAGGTTACCAAATGTACTGTGACAAACAACAAACACAACTTTAGGATGATGATACAAAGAACAAGACATATATATATATATATATATAACAGATTGAAGCTATATCTTCTCAAGCCAATCTGAGCACTAATCTTATTATATAGTACTGCAATAGTAATAGGGGTGGGAGATTTTAATTATACAGTGAAGGTGCACCAGAAAAAAGGGGATAAAAGAATTACCTACCTCAAAGTCATTAGGCCCCAAAAAATAGGAAAGAGTATTTTCTCCAAACGATTTTCGTTAGTAAAAAGTTGAACGGTCCATTTATAAGCTCCATAAGCAAATTTATCGTCGCCTTCTAGGCATGACATCCTTGCTTGTTTGTTCTCCCCCCATATCAGTCTTGTTCTGCCTCTCACCAAGTTGGTTGTTCCATAGTAAATGGGATCTTCACAGGCCAATATTCTTGGAGAGCAACCAATATTTGCTGCTCTGCATTGCTCCTTCAGGCATTTTGCAGCCCTTTGGATCCCTAGCAAATACCAGCACGCTCCCACCGCCTGCACGCATATAATTTAATTGCTAATTCTTCAAGTATTATAACGAATGCAAAGCACAGAGACGAGACTAGACTTAGACTACATGAGAGAGAGAGAGAGAGAGAGAGAGAGAGAGAGAGAGAGAGAAAATTCTAGACAGAAACAGCTTTTGATTATGTTCTCATGTTTAACTCTTGTATAAGTTTAATATCATTTCTCAGCCAAATCATTATAATTTTTTATCAACTAAGAATTAGAAGATGGGTCAACAATTACTGCTTTCTGCCCAATCATTAAATTTGTCCCTATCAAGTGTGAAAGAGGATGACAAAAAGAAAAGAAAAGAACGAAAGAGGCTTTTTGTGAGAGAGCTACACAATAATAATTATGTTTGATAGTTTCCTTTTATCTTTTCCTATCATAAGACGTACACTGTAAATAATTTTTTATCAACTAACTAGTAGAAAATGTTTAACCGTTACTGCTTTATAATCAATAATGCGCCTATCAAGTGTGAAAGAGGGTGACAAAAAGCAAACAAGAAAAGACATGCACATGGTAAAGATTGCTTTTTTTATATTATTATTATTATGCTTGATGAGTTTTTTACTCGTCATTTATCTTTTCCCATCATGAGAGGTACACTTAAATAAGGTTTTAGAAATCATTTCGATGATGTAAAAGTAATCATCCTTAGCAAAAATGTTTTCCACAACATATACAAACACGTGCCATGTTTATTAATAAAATTGATTATATAGAAATATTTCTGACACTCTTTTCCTAATAAATTATAGATTTATTCATCTCTCAAATCAAAAAAACAAGTAAGATGAATGTGTAACCACCACCACCACCACCACCACCACCTCCTCCTCCTCCTCCTCCTCCCAACAGTACGTCAATAATACATATACCATCACTCATTTAATTTGGGTGTTTGTTTGCCTATTCTCAAAAATTGGCAACAAAAACTTGGTTCTCGACACATGGATCACGATGGATAATGCAAGTTCCTGTAGTTTTCAGCTCCCAAGCAAATTTTCATGTCTCTTCTTTTTATGCCTTACTCGTCTTTTTTGTCGGGTTAAGTTATGCCACTTTTTACATAGTAAAAGCACTTAACTTAAACTTCGTAAATTCACGAGCACATTACTGCTTTATTTGAATACAAAAGATCTTTAAGCATCAAATCCAAAATATTCTACTTTTTACATGAAAAGGCAGTGAGGATTTTGTGCTCACCAACACATTATAAAACACACATATCATCGCACTAATTAACTTTAAACTCAAGCACATCCACAAATTATTTATATATACACACAAACACGTGTGTGCATGAAAAAGACAGAGATATATGACTTACATGGGATGCCACAAAATATGCAATGAGGTTGAGAGCGATTCCCCACCAAACAGTGCCGAATATGTAACCCGACAGATTTTGCATTCGGCGTAACAGGCAAACAGAGTGATATATCTTTGGGAGGTACTGGAAGAGAAACATTATCAACAACACAGTCATCACAACTGTCATTGAACCCTTTTCCAACATAGCAGGGATCGCTACCCATAATACAACCTGCAATATTTCAATTAGCTAATTAAGGATTATAGTATTATATATATATATATATATATATAGTGCACCAGTAGAAATTATGATAGCTAGCTTGAATTGTCAAAAGGAAATTTGCGAGTTCAAATGCACATACAATGTCCTTAATACTACATCAGTTATACCATAGAGTACCCAATAAACATGAGATAATATCGTATGAAACTCAAGAGTATGTAACACAAATAAAAAATAGGCGCTTTGATTGCTTAAAATTAATGTGATGTACATGGTCGAAGGGTAGTTGAAAATTTGCTTCAAAATGAGTGTTAGGGTAGTCGTTGTTTAAGCGACTGACATTATACATTAGCTTCACTAATTGATGAAAAATAAAAACTAATCATTAATTACTATAATGTAATAAATATCTTATTTTGTCATCAATCAGTATGCCCTTATGGTTTTAAAATATTTATATTAATGTCATCAAGTAAAACTATGATATTCAAGTGATTTTTCAATTTTAAAAGACAATTTTATTTTTTAATTAAATTGAAAAAAAAATCATAAAGTATTTTATATACCAATTAATTACAATTTTTTAACAATTATATAAGAAATGATTATAATAAGTATATGGATTAATATAAAATTTTATTCTTTAATTAAAATTGAAGAATGACATGTGATCATTATAGTTTTACTTGATGATATTAATGTAAATATTTTAAAAATACAAAGGCATATTGATTGATAATAAAATAAGATATTTATTACACAAAAATAATTAATGATTGATTTTTATTTTTCATTAATTAATGGAGCAAGTGTGAAAAAACTGTCAGACACGCCTCTTTGCCTGAAATTTACTGAATATACGATACTTTGTGATAAAAGTGTCTTGTTTAATACAGGTAGGTTGATGACCACAAAATTTTCAATTAAGGTAGCGACGGTCATCATACATACATTGCATGCATGTAAGGGTAGGTATGGTTTAATTTTGGGTAGGTATGGTTTAATTTGTCAGATAGAAATGCTGTGAGGAGTCTCGTCATGAGCTCGATTACTCATTTATTGGATACCACTAAATAATAACATATTTAAACAAATTTAATGAATGGCCCGACGAGTACAGATATCTACTTTTCTTCTATGAAATTCAACTGAGACCCTCTCCTAGTAGGACAAAAAGATCTCCTTTCCTAATGACCCTTACCCTACGTCTCTTCTTTTGGGATTCAGCATATTAATGGTGTGATCGAGTCTCACTAGATTAATTAAAGGACCCACAAATTTTCATATAATGTATGTAATGTGTACGGCTACTTGATTTATTCAGTCGAATCTGAATGGTTAGAATAACTTTTATTGACGAATGGGGTCCCACTCTGTAAAATAAGATGAGATCCAATATGACCTTGACCTAAAAGCAGTGGCAGATGGCTTAAGGGACGAAGTGGCCATGCCTCCCTCAAAAATCTTCAAAAATCTAACTAAGTGGACTCTAATTAAATCGGACACTTGTCCCTTTAAACGAAACCTTCTGCCTCCGCTCCTGTTTAAAATTTCGTATTTTAGCTACCTTTTCCTGCCTTAGCGTGTAGAAAGCCCAAACATGGTTATGACTAGGGGTGCACACGGTACGGTTCCTCACGGTTCTTGGTGAAACCGGAACCGGAACCGTTACCAACGGTTCCTGATTTTCGGAACCGGAATCGGAACCGTTAAGGGTTGGAACCGTGAGGAACCGTACCGCGGTTCTCGGTACGGTTCCGGTTCCGAACCGCGGTTCCTTAGGATTTTTTTTTTTTTTTTTAATGAAGCTTGAAAATACAAAATATATATATATTCATTAAATAAATGTGAGACCTACAATCTAAAAATGGCACCCTATATATATATAATTATTATATTATATTATAGATATATATACATTACATATAATGTATATATATTATGTATAGTAATTATATTATAATATAATTATTATATATAATATATGATAATATAATTATTATACATAATATATAATTATTATATGTAATGTATATATATATATATATATATATTATATATAGTTATTATATTATATATATATATATACACATATTTAATATAAAACGGTTCCGGTTTCGGTTCCAAGGAACCGTTACCCCCAACGGTTCCGGTTCCGGTTCCGGTACGGTTCTACTGGTCCTGGAACCGGAACCGGAACCGTTGGTAACGGTTCCTAATTTTAGGAACCGGAACCGGAACCGTAGCCACGGTTCGGTACGGTTCCCCTCGGTTCCGATTCCGGTTCCGGTTCCCACAGTTCTTTGTGCACCCCTAGTTATGACACTACATGAACCCAACGATATAAAAAAAAGACAGACTTAACAAGAATACAGGTAAATATAATATAGTAATATATATTAATTATTCAACAAAAAAAGTCTATATTATAAAAATACTTTAATTAACATCAAGCCATTAAGAACTAAATAAACTTATAAACAAAAATATACAAATAGATTAAAAAATCAGACTTATTTAGTTCTCTGCATATATTTAGTTTAGATTTTTAATCATAACTTAGTTACATACAATTTCTTTTCGAAATACTTAAATATTTAGTTTAGATTTTTAATCATAACTTAGTTGCATACAATTTCTTTTCGAAATACTTAAATATACATCACTGCTACGAAATGTTATAGCTGTGTTCAAAGAGTTTTCGAAAAGTGTCCGGAAAAAAAAAATGTTAAGACACTTTTATGAAGTGTTTGAAGAGTATTCAAATATCAGACACAAGTACGACACATTTGGTGAAGTGTCTGTACTTTATAGATTAGCACATACTTAAATGTCTCATGGATGATATACCTTTTGTTAATAGGAATTTAAATCTTCTCCGGTGCACCAGTATTATGTGTAACGATTGACATCAACAGTGAACAAGTTATTGGAGAGACGTTGGATCGTCTTAGTAGATGCTCAATCAAGAATATCCCATATTATTTTGGTAACCTTTTTCCGCCAATTCTTGTCATTATTTTCTCAATATTTTTCATTAAATTTCCTACACAAACTTCAAAAATATATGTCATCGAATTAAATTATTTTGGCTTCAAGGGGAAGATGTCATGGTCTTCATTAAGTGTCATGTCCTATTTTGAGTTTCTAAAACGAAAGATGTACTGTATAGAAGGACCACATTTAGGTAAATAAAAAAATATCTATATAATTATTTTCAGTTGCAAAAAAGGTTATTAGATGGAGCTCTTCCAAACTAATTTAATCCACAAAAGCCCAGCTTCTATACATCCCCGTATACCCTTTCTAAATGTGAAGATCCAAAGGTCGACATATATAGTTACATCACATGTTCATCCTGAAATGTTAGCATGCATAAAACAACTGATGACATGCATGGATTTGTCGTCTCCTGTAGATAGTGGTACTAGTGTACAAAAAGCCCTCAGCCACAACATCAGCCACAACAATGGCATCTCTAGCTGGTAACACCATCATATCTCGTGACAACGAAAGTTCATGAAAATATTGATAATTACGATGTTGATGATCTGCTAATTCAACTGATGAATGAATGTGCATGATATATATATATATATATATATATATATATATATATATCAAGAATTAATTAATTCTTACCTGGGGTAAAGGGAGGATCACAAAGAGATCAAGGAAGAAACCTTTCTTCGCCTTGAGGTACCGGAGAGCCACTCTCCGAGCACTGGTGTCGTGTAGGCGGCTTCTGTCCTCACCTCCGATGGCGAAAGTCCGCTTGGACATCTTGAGCTGCAGCCATATGTTCCAAAGGTGCAACGAGTCGGTCATGCACCGGAGAGCGGTGACAGTGATGGCGAACCAGCCATCGACGAAGAAACACATGCAGTTTTCGCTTATGGAGAGGGCATAGAAGAAGAGAGGATCGACAAAAAGGCCGGTGGCACACACGAGGAGGAACACCCTGTTCCATTCTTGAATCCATGGAGTTCCAGGGTCCAAAACCCTCCCCAGTGAGCATCCTCTTCCACGAGGAAAGCATGCTGAGTACATGGTTTCGCAGTCATGGGAGCTCTCTTCCTCTTCTTCTAGCTCTTCTTCTTCCTCCTCCTCTAAGTCGCTGTCATGGTAAGCATGTGAATTTTCTTGCTCGCTTGCCATGTCCAGAACTTAGAGAGAGAGAGAGAGAGAGAGAAGGGGTTGGTAAGGTGGGAAGGGTTTGTTCGGAGGAATATGGGAATATATGTACAGATTTGTAGAGGTTGGACTGAAACAAACAATTATAGAGATGCTACAGAGAGAGATGGGTGAGAGAACAGACAAATTCTATGAGTTTACTAGACTACCCCTTTATTTGTATGATCCATCTGTCTTTAGCTCTTCATTATTTCAAAATCAATTTGTGGTTGTTATTACATGTGCAAGAAGTGACAAAAGATTGTCCATTTTTCACTTCCACCCCAGTTTGGATATTCTGTTGCGGCGAGGCATGATATTGTAATAAATTAAAATTTTAAAATAATATGTTGACATCTCACAATTATGTATTCACATCGTAAATTTATTTTAAAAGTTAACACATTAAATCGAGCTTTGATATAAAAATGTATTAGCATCTCAATTTAATATTTTGCTTACAACACCAAAAATGTGCAACAAAAGATGCATGTTTAGTATTTCTCAAGGTGACCAATATCTTCGTGTCACTAGGATTAATGGGAAAAATGAAAATGACTTTGCACTTTCAAAGCCCTATGGAAAATCCAAAATGACAGAGTTAAGAATGCTAAGAAATCCAACATGGGTACTAATTTAACCTTTAGTATTATTTGCATAAAATTGTTTATTCTTTTCTTCAAATTTCCAAAAGATGCATGTTTAGTATTTTTGAAAAAGAAAAAAAAAAAAACTAATAGGTAGCAGATAAGACGTTTTTTCAGTCAGGCCATCTCTCAATTAATATTTTGTTTGAAAGTGTATGAGGACCCATCATTTGCGCATGATTGCAGCAATAAACAACTCTGCATGTGACATAGTATCTTCACGAATTTCTGAAGCTAAGACCTTTTTCACTGCTTTTTTTTTTTTGTTTTTTTAACCTTTTCCTCTTGTTTACTTTTGTATTTTAACTTTTGTTAGGGCTTTTTTTTTTTTTTTTAATGTCTTAACAGTAATGTATGTATTACTGTTAAGACACTCTAATAACTAACAATAGGACAAGCACATCATATTAACATCTCTTACTTCAATAAAACAACTATATATATATATATATATATAAAGAAGTATAGAAATTACATATATCCTAGCTAGAATATTTATGGGTCCCAACAGCTACACAAACCACATACTAAAGTTCATTAATTAGCTAAATATCATAAAGTTTAGTAGTACTGTCTAACAGTACTGAGGATATGACTATTATTATTATTAATTTTTACATAGGATATGATCAATCATTGGACATGTTATAGAAATATGTTATAGAAATAGCAAGGGTATTTCTGGAAATTACAGAGAGAGAAACAAAGGACGACGACATTGAGTATGGTAGGGTTGGGGTGTGATAAAAGAAAAGAAAAGAAAGGTAGATAGCCATTAGCCAATTAGCTAGGTCTCTCTCTCTCTCATGCACAAATAAGTTCAAACAACACAGGTTCTCTGCAGCTTCGTTTCTTTGTTTTCTTGTTAATCAATTCTGTACCTGTATACTCAGGGACGGGTGAAGAGCCGTTATCCTCTCTCTCTCTCTCTCTCTCTCTGTATTGAAAGTAACATCACCTATCTAGTAAGTAATAATAATTCATCTTCGCTTCAATTGAGTGAGCAAAACAATTATCCAAGCATAAATTAGTAATAGTCTAAGAAACGAGCTCGATTCCAAAAATGTACATGTGGACTCAAACCCACACGTCTCTACTTTGAGAAATTGAAGAAGAGATTATATGAGTTGACTAGCAATACTGACAAGCACAAGTTGATATTCAAATAAGTAAAATTAAATCTCAACTATAAAGTTATAAGCTCGAATAATCTTGCTTCTAGTAATACGTATTGCAATGTCATTGAGGTGAGATGAATTTAATTGACTGAAGAGCACATATATTAACATGTCACTTTCCTTTTTGAAAAAACATAATAATAATAATAAATAAAATAACGAGGTTGAGAGTTTGATATTATAGTTGATTAGTCACTTAACTGGTAGCAACCATGCATAGATCATAGTCAAAGTGTCCAATTTCTACATAAATTATATTTCAACTAACTATGCGTATCTGCAATGTTAAGGAACAACACAATTAATATTGATCTCACAATTCCTTAAAAAAAATTTGAATCCTTCCTCATTCCCGCCTTTGAAAGTGAAGATTGAATATTTTCTAAAAATCATTAACCTCGATAAATTGTGGGAAGCATTTAAAACAGAGTGAAGAACGTGTTGTAGAAGCAAAGTGCAGTGGAATACTGGAATCAAGAAAAGGAGGGATGGGTTCCACTTTCGAGTAATCCCATCACTATTCCACAAATATCATTTAAATCCATGTCTTTTTGTGTTCGAATATATATTTTTCTTCAAAAGACACCTTATTCACTCGAACTATGGGTGCAATTTGGATGGACCAACTTGAGTCCAGTCTAATTTTTCACAGACTTGAACAACCACTTTTACAATTGGGTTAGATTAGAGATAAAAATCTCAACTCAAACATAATTAGAGTTGGGATAATACCAACCCAAGTCCAACCCGAATCCAAATCTGAATTCAAATATATTTTTTTATGCATATTTTTTATTTTAAATATATTATATATAATATTCAAATTTTGATCACCTTTTTTGTTTCAACTTCTTTGTTTAAATCTTAATTTATTGTATGTTAACTCTTTAGAGAATTAATTTTCTAATAATTTGTTTATAATTTTTTAAAATTTGTATTAAGTTTTTAAATTTTGTTATGCTTAAGAGTAATCTAATTTGAAACTAACTAAAGATCATTTTAATTTTTCAATATGGAGACTTCTCGTATGGATAACTCGAATTAATCCGATTTTTTAATTCGAATTTAAAAATTCAAGAGTAGATTGGACTCGGGTTAAATAATTAGAGTTAAAGATCGATATTAGAGTTGAATATTTAATATGTTGTGTTGGACTTGAATTTTACATCTAATCTGTCTGAGTTACAGTCTAAGTGGAGCATCCGTGCTGAGTTTAGTTTACATTCTAACCAAGTAATGCAATTTCAATTAAAGGTTTGGTACAGAGAGAGAGAGAGAGAGATTGTCTCCTCAAAGTATATAAATTTGTAGAGGGTGTCTAACAAATTAAGCTCTTTGAGAAATGAATAATTGGTATAGCGTCAATTAAGGGCCTGTTCTTACCTTTAAGGGCACATGTCAATTAAAAGTCATCATGATTTTGGGAATCAGTGGTCAAATCAGATGATCCTATGGTCCTCAGTGAATCGTACTGTATCACAGAAGTGACCCACGTTTAGTTCACGGGAAAAAGCTAACACTTGAAAACTGATTGGGGGCAGAAAGGGCAGTTTGGATTTTCCTTTGCGATTTGGCTAAGGTTGTTTGGCTACATCTATTTGATGTATTCCATGGAAAAAGCTGGGTTTCCTTTCACCTGTTTGGTAGCTTTCACTTCTAAGTTCTAGCACTGGAAGACAGTCTTTGAAATCCTTCTCCTTCCAAACGAAACTGTCAATTGGTCCGTACAATCCCCTCCCTATTCTAGAAAGAAAACAAACACCCAGACGTAGCCCATTTGCCTCTCTCTCTCTCTCCATCATCATCATCATCATGCCTTTTTAAACGAAAGGATGCATCAATTTGTCAACAGCCATCTGATGTATCTACCATTTTTTGTGGTCTCACCAAATTCCTAGTAACCATCACCCCTAGGACTTGTCACTTTCTTGATTACATTTACAATCCGATATGAAAAGTGCGACATTATATCTCCCAAAAATAAATAACAATAATACATGCAATAAGGTCAGTTAGTTAGGCTTAGGCTTATAGTTCTATTAAATTATACTCTACTCTAGTGGATAACAATTATTATAATTGACCATCATAATTCATATGCAAGACCAAAATGAAGAAAATTTTCCTACACTGCAGTGCATAATAATGATTGGCATAAATTCAAAGTCACCAAAATGATGATGACAATTAAGCTTTTTGCAAAATATGGAACAAAAGTTTGCATTGGATGTATGTACTGGTCTCGCCTCTTTTTTTATGTATCCTGAAAGTCCACGCCAAAATTGATGTATTGTTAGCCACACTCTGTTTGGGTTTAAACTTTAGTGTGCTTGGGTTAAACCATTTTTTAACAAATAACAAATATGCTTAAGGTCAATTTCCTTTTGCATAATTGTTCAAAAAGTAGCAGTCGGCCCAACGACCTAAAACAAGCCCTTAATGATTCGTCTAAAACTTTCGACAGAGGCTTTAAAGGAATAAATATATGCTTTATATGGCAGATGAGATGAGGGAAAAGGACAGAGAGACTAACTAATGAAATTAGACAAGCTCCATTTTCTAATTTGATTTTCCAATTTTTTTTGGGAAATTCAATTTGATATGTATTAATATAATGTACTAATATTTACAACAAAAAAAAAAAAAAAGAGTGGTTCAAAAGACTTGGGCCATCATTTTGAAAGGCCCAATCTAGAAACCCAAACATGAGAAACATTCTTTATAGGCAATCTAATGCTTGAAGTTATCCCCTCCGGTAGTTCGAATTGGGGATCTTCTTCCAAATGTTACCAGTTGATTTTCCAATTCCTATTGTTTAAATCTTGAGCAACTTTAAGAAAGAAGCTCATATAATTTAGAAATAAAAAGAAAACAATGTCCAGAAAATTCTTTTTTTATATTAATTTTTTTAATAGAAAATGGACGAGATAATTCAACCTTCGAAACATCAATAGAACATTTGTTGGGGTGGGGGGAATCCTCTGGGTCAGAGGACATTAAAAATTATAAGCACTAAATTCACTCCCAGAATCCCAAAATAACCTTACTATTGTTTTAATCCATCTTTAAAGAAAAGGCTTCATTCTTTGGCTTCTCATTGTTCTCACATTACATATTCAGTTCAGAAAACTCCAGCTTAAGAAGGCAAAAAAAGGGAGGGGGGAGAAAGCTTACAGTAGACTATACACACTGAGCTGCACTGCTCTCTTATCGAAAGTAGACCTTCTGACTTATATTTGTTGAAGTTTTTACTCCACTTCGGCCACGGATTTTTCCCTGCTCACAGAGAGTACCACAAAAGCCAGATACTGAGGTCAAACTAACTATAGCACTAAGAACCCTCTTAAAAAGTTAAAAATAATATGCAGTTCATCAGTAACATGATAGTGAAGAGAATATGCACATATAAAATGAGATCACTGGTTTGGTTTATCATGTTCTCAGAGGGTAAAGGTAATATTAATATACAGTCCAAAGATAAAGAATAAGATTCCAACAAGACACGTGAGATATTTGTCAAAACATAGAACGAATAGGAAAGCTTAGATTACAGTCTTATCTACTACAATGCACAGCACAACTTGTGAGGACCTCTTTATTATTAAGATACAGATGCTCTGAAAGCATAATTTAGCTTCTCTATTTAATTTTTTCAATTGCTTTGTAGTGACTGCATTGTCCCGGCTTCCCTCAGCAGATATCATATAGTATATAACTTTTTGGGCTCATGTTGTAGCAAAAAGGTACCACAATTTATATAGGGTAAAATTTGACAAACATTCACAATATTACTGAACTAAAAGAAGAACAAGAAGAAAGAAGACAACCAAAATATTTGATAAACAATCATACTCTAATTGATTATTGAGAAGTCGTGTGATAAGAAAGAGGGTCTTCAGCATTACATGTTATAACCACCACTCCACTTGTAGCCCACAATAGTGTTTGTAAAACTCCATTTCTTTCCTATGTCTTCTAGGCAAATAAAAGTAGCACTAAGAAAAATAGTGATCTGTATCAGTGCAACATAAAACGTATGGATCTCCACAAAGTGAAAATAAGACCAATATAGATAACAGGATATCGAGAGATGTTAATAATTACAAATGCTCTAAAAATTCCTATCATATTTGTTGTGACAAACCACGACAAAACATGAAATCAACCAAGAATTATCAATAAAAACAAAACAAAAACACACAGCACCCTAAACACAGAGATTTAACATGGTTCAACTTATATCCTACGTCCATGGGCGAAGAAAGGGGATGTACAAGTCACTCAAACCCTAACCCCAAATACACCCTCTCTCTCTCTCTGGATTTTCAAAATTCAGTCTATACAATACAAAATCTAGCACCCTTATATATATACTGGGTTACCACAGAGACTAAGAAGTGGGTAAAACCCTGCCCAAAACCAACGGGATAAAAAAAACACACACACAAGTATCATGCTTCAGGTCGGAACACGGCCCGGACCAAAATCACAGACCACAACCCAGCATCATTTGTTGGGCATTCACAAACCTTTTTTTAAGTTGCTAATGTGGCCTTTTATGATGTAGCAAGAGTTGGTTACAAAATTAAATTATCTCCGCAAATTAGGTCAATTCCTCTTCTTTGAATTTAACACACTAAAACAAATTTGTTTGGCAGCACTTCCAGATTCAAGATTAAACATTGCTCAATATGTAAATAGTTTTCAAATGAAGGAAAATTAAATCAAATACTAGATGAGAAAGATTAATTAAGTTAAGGAATGACACAAATACCAGACAAGATTAATTAAAGTAATAACTAACCTTAGGACCAATCAATCCTGTTTCGTCATTCTTTTGTGGTACACTTGGCTTTTTCACTTTCTGACCTTGAACCATTCCTCCAGCAGCATTGTCTCTGATGCTGAACTTCTGACTCACAGCCATTCTACCTATTTTATTCTCTTTGCCACCACATGCCAGCTTATTATACCTGCTGACTCCCACTTTGTCCTTTGCTTTTATAGCAGCAGTCAGCGAATCTCGTATGACTCTATGTTGCACCATAGCTTTTGCATTTACAGTCTGATATTGAACCTGCAAAATTAATGCATAGAATGCTTAATCATGCTTAATCATGCTTATGGTGTGCCCATGAATCCTTGATGCATTCATACATCAAAAATTGTTCATTACTATAATCTAATCAGAATAGAGAAATCAATCAGAAAGAGATGATTACTAATAGTAAATCCATAATGAAGTTAAGCGAAGCCGAAATGATGCATATTATTCAAAACTTGCGTTATGATAATGAATTAATTCATAGATTTCTCAAATATTTAAATTGTGTAAAGTTGCAAATGCATATCATCAATAAGTCAGGAATAGTTGTTCAAATTTTAGAAAATTTTGTTGTATGGGTGTCTCAGTCAAATCTCACACAGCTTCTCACCTTTGATTTTGCTGTTTCCGGATGGATGGAGCTCTCAGCAATTATTTTATCTCCTGCCCTAGATTTAGAAGACATATGCTGCACTTGAGCATTCGACGTCTTGGATGCATTTGACACTTTAACCTTGTTCTCAGTTGCTTGAGACATTCTCACAACATTTCTACTATCAGGGGTTCTATCTTTGTTCTGTCTCGTGTGAACTGTCGTGTTCTTGACATCATACCTAGGGTTTGAAGAGGACCCTACGCTGGATTTTCCTGAAGAAGATTTACGACCTTCAGATTGCCTCTCACCAATTATCTCCATCCTCAATGCTTGTCCTGTAAAACATCTTTTTCTGAGAGTAATCTTCAGAGCCGCTGATAGTAGTCCACTCGTGCGACCAAATGTTCGACTAGATACCTCCAAGAACTTCTGCTGCTCCTTTGCACTACTTTTGCAAGCAATGGTGCTTGTTGAGTTGCTGTTACCTTCCTTTATACAACCTGAACTGGTTTTTGAATCCGCAAAACTAGATATGGGTTTTGAATTATTTGATCCAGCAGTTTCGGTTAAACTGCTCTGACAAACCACACTTGCTTCTGATTTGAATTTAATTTCCTTACCAGGTGAAGATTTACTGATTAAACTCTTGACAGGGTGCTGCTTATTAGATGTAACTGCACAATTGCTCCAACCCCATTCCCTGCTTCTATAGTGTTTGCCTCTTGACTTTGAAACTGAGGACGGAAGCTTCGGAGATGATGAACCCTGTAACCCAAAGTCTAAGTAGTTGCTACCCTCACCAGAATGAGAAAATGCAGAAATCAACTGGTGGGAAGAACGTTGATGGAACCTGGAAGTTTAGTCAAGTTAAACATCCACAACTGTTCTTAATTTAATCCAAAAATAAAAAATAAACAAAAATCAGTATTAAGGAACTGAAGGTTAGCAAGTGATTAGAATATGCTTACAGGTGACTTGTGTGGAACCAATCATCATCGCTGCAATGCAATAAAATAATAACACATTCAGAATCAATATATGGCGTTTGATGATTCACGTAAATGTAAAAAAAAAAACAAAATCTAAAATAATCCATAACCAGTTGTAAAGAGACTCACTTGTCTTGGTAAGTGGAGTTAACTTCGAGAGTGAGATCTACCCACATGGGTGCTTCGATTTCATCCTGCACACATCAGCAGGGAGGAAAACAAAGTGAAATGGTAAATATAAACAAGATAGTTTTGAACATTAGAACAATCAGAATGGCAATTTTTCTTGAATAAAGACAATGACCAATATGAAACAATGTAAATCTAATACTCTGTAAAACATGAATTATCATAATGATCATACTGAAAAATGTTACGATGCAAACCCAATGATAACAATCACCACAGGTACACAGCACAGAAAAAGAGAATAGTCCGACTATAATCAAGACGGAAAAAAAATTTCCATGTATTTTTAGTGAAAGTCAACAAGACAATCAAGAACCCTCAAATACAACTACTATGAATTATTGATGTAAATCGATCAATAAATTGGACTACTTCCAAAGAAGAAGCAAACCAACAAATTATATCAGAGAAACCCTCTCGTTTTTCCAATAAATGCTTCTCAATCTAACCAAAACAAAACAATTGAAACCCTCATATACATATACACAAATGCATACATTATATGAATGTATGCACGTATATCAAAATAGTCGAAGCAACATCAGAACACATGAAACTTGAAACCCTTGAAATCCTAAAGAAGCGAAATTTACCAGAAAAGCCCAGTGGTCGACCGGTTCGACGCTTTTTCTCTGAACAACTCCACTCCTGTCTTCGCCATTTTCTCGGCCAGAAAAATGGGGCTTTGTTTTCCTCTGGACCATTTTGTGTCTTCTTCCAACTTTTTCCTTTTCTTCTACATTAGCAATTAATCTCCAACTCCAAATAAATGGAATCCTAATCCATTAAGATTCAGTGTAAAGTGTGTAATACGGAGTATATACTAACCATTTTTGTTTTTTTGACTGTTGGGTTATTGAAAAAGTTTGAAAAAGGCAACGGGATTAAAGTCACTAGGAGGTTATGTTACTCCATGACGGACCAATAAATAGTGTGCTTATTTCTCTTTCTTTTTGAAATGTACATTGACCCCTTAGACTTGCCATGATTTGCAACTGTCGTCAAAATAGTAGGCTTCTCGTCTTTCTAAAAATAATAATAATAATAATTTAATAACCTCCCTAAATTTACTCTTTTGTCCATAAATCAAAATATTTAGATTACCAAATTGTACTTCATTGTTAATTGATTAATAGCACCCAAAAAAAAAATTGATATTGGCACTCTCGCATTCCACTTCCACCATAGTAAAATTACAAAAGTGGTCTTATACTATACCATCTTTGATTCTTATATTTTTAGTACCCTAATTGCCCTTCTAAATTATGACTCAATTCAAATTATATTTTATCTTTCTTAAAAAAAAAAAATTCAATTGCATTCTTATTATCCCAAGTAATTTGTGATTGATTTTATTTTTGTTTTAAGCTTACAATATAACAATTCATTTATTGTCACCTAGATACTGTAGGTTAAATATTTTTCAATTGAAACTTGTTATTCACGTCTCTATCTTATATAACTAAAAGAATCCAAATTTTGAAATATTATTTTTTTACTCACCAAATGTGTAATTTATTTTTCATGTGTTTTATTTATAAAATAACATAAATTAAAAATTTAGAAACATACCATCAATTTGTGAACAAACAAAACAGAAATGAAGGGGGAAAAATAAAAAGCAAAGGAAGAAAAACATTATATTAATTTATTTTTTTAAAATTTTGGTGCAAAGGCTCCTTAACTAAATTAAGACAACTACAATTGGAAAAGAATTTCATATAGTCATGTTTTTCCTTTTCATCTTTTAATTTCTAAAAGTTTCCAATTAAAATAAAAAAAATTCCTTAGTTTCCTTAAATAACTATATCATAATTTTTATTTAAGTGAAATAAAACTTCATTTTGATTTTAAATACAATTAATTTTTTTTCAAATAGGTTTTATTCATCGATATAATATTTGTTTCTAACTCAAATACTTTTTAAATATTTCTCTAGGTAATCTATTATTAACAACTTCTTTCCAACTTATTTAATCATATAACTTTTATCATCCTAATCATATGCATTTGATTGATACTCTCTAAATCATTATATTGAATCCTAAACTTTTATACTTCTAAAATAAATATTGATAAATTGATTCAACAAGAATAAATAATATTTTAAAAATCAACTCAAACAATATAGTTCGAAGAATAAAGTAAAACAAAAAAAATCACATTACTATGAAAATTAGAGTTGAGTAATTCATAGATTTCTGAAATCTCTTCAATACTGTTTGTCTTAATAATTTCAATGACTTTCTCTAACTTAGACACTGAGGAGAGAGGGAGCGCGAGAGAGAAGAAGTATTTTCACACTAAAAAAGAAAGAGAACGTGAGTAAGAAGTTGCAATTTGGAACCAAGAATTTTAACATTATCAAATAAGGACAATTAAGGTATTAAAAATATAATAATCAAATATTGTAGAGTAAAGGGACACTATTAGTGGAGTGTTAATATCAACTAAAAAAAAAAATCTAACAATTCATGTTAGCAAGTTATGTTTATGTCATCTTAAAATAAAGATATTTAGGTATATCTGAAAACGTAAAATAACTCTGAAAAATCTTTGACATTAATTCATCTTTTTTACTAGACTTGTAACCTTAAAATAACTCTATCAGTGTGAAAAATCTTTGACATTAATTCATCTTTTTTACTTAGACATGTAACCTTAAAATAACTCATATAAACTATTGACTAATTATGATAAGTGGGGTCATGTAATAACATGTAGGCATTGCATGACTCTTGTAACACATCTGTAATGTTTTTTTTTGTTAATCAATAAAATGAAAATATCAAACATGTATAAATAAAATAAAATAAGATGAAAATTTATGTGGGGGTAAACATATGATCCAAGACTTAAACTAATATAAATTGAGAGTGTGCTGGTGTAAATTAAACAAAATTCTTATTATACTGGTCATGTATCTTTGTGTTAATTTGATATGTTAATTAAAACATGTCAATATCAAGTGAAATAAATTGATTTTCCAAACTTGAATATGACCTATTAATTTTGATAGATTAATTAGATTGAAATGATTATGTAACACTACGTGACCAAAATCAATTCAAATTTTCGAAATTCACATTATGTTTAAGTCATGTTTGTACCAATAGACTTGTAATTTAATAGTATAACCTCTCCATCCATAAAAGAGGGGAGGAGTTAAAAAAGTTAATGTTGGTGGGTGATACCAAATTTTGTCACTCCTAAAAGTATATCTAGGAAGGAAGTTATATTTTATTAGTTCTTACTATTGGTGCACAAAGAATCGGCGGAACTAGAACAGTAAGAAACCATAGTTGAAATGAATTGAACCATTCACTACGGTTCGGCTTATATATATATAAGTTATAGACTTATAGTGTTCTATATATATATATATATAAAGTATAAAATATATAATATACAAATAAATACTAATACATTATAAATTATAGTGTTCTATTTATATATATAATAATATAAAAATATATAAATATAGACAAAGACTAATAACTTCTAATATATTGTTATAACTAGAAGTGCATAAGTATGAGTATGTATCTTGTCAATATTTTTTTAAAAAAAAGTTGACAAAAAATTATTGAAAAATTGGATCTGAAACTGCAAAGACCCTGAATTGAACCAAACCAAACTCAATGCTTCTGGCTGCGGTTCTAAAATTAAAAAACTGTTAAAAATGGCTCCAATTTCAGTTCTATCAAAAATCATAAAGAATCGAATTGTGTGCATCCCTAGTTCATACCAGTAAGAGGTTGTACAACAATTGTAAAGTAAATTTTCCAGAAGGACGGGAAGATCCGTGTAATTATACCATATCTTCGTGGTCTTTAATAATAATCTAAAATAGTAACGAGTTTGTCTAAAAATCTTAAGGCCGAGTGTTCGACTCGCGCCCACTGTGTTATTTTGCTATTTTCGCTCTTAGTCTCAAGTCCCAGTCCCACCGACACTTCTTGAGGCTAACGAGTAGTTTAGCTGTAAAATTGTTTGTCTTGTGACAATTGACAACGATCTATGCTCTCTGTTACTCCCATATTTTCATATCTCTTCAATCAGTACACACACACATATATATACATATATTTCGAAGAACCCTAGATTTTCATCCTTCATCACCCCCATATACATGTTTTACATGCCTACTTGTTTGGCTCAATATCATTTGACTCCGAGAACAAGCCCATGAGACGAAGAGCCGTTGACTTTCGAAGGCCGGTGAGGAGGAGGTATTCGAAGGTGCTATGGTTGACACTATGTGGCATCGTGATTTTGCTATTTTTAGCTCTTGTCCGCCAAGAGAGAAGATCAACAACATCAACACCAGCAATGGTTCAGGTTTTGATATATACATGAACGTAATATATACGTATGTATGTTTATCATTGTACATATGTAGTGTAATAGTTCGTAGAATGTACTACTTTTTCTGTTACAACTCTAAATCATTGCTCAATTAGCTGTATTATCGACTTTGAAATACCTCTCTTGCTTTTTGGGAGGTAGACAGTAGTAAGTCATGACAACTTTGACTTGAACATCATGATTTATATAACTTATAACTAATGCAGTCTTTACGGAATTTCAACTTACTAAATGGTGTATTATGGTATATACATTGCATATTGTATCACAAAACATGTTATACATATTAGAATTTAGATGTATATGTTTTGATTTAAGTCCACGTTGAAAGAGAAAAGTAAAGAGAGGTAGATTTGGGCCTTTCAGGACATGATTAGATGCCAAATTGAAATTATCCTATGATATTTCCTCAATTTGAGGTTAATTCTTTCTTCTTCTTTTTTTAACCCAAAAACTATGTTTGAAATACAGAAATAACGCCAGAGGTAAGATATGCATACACTCCAGCACTCCTAGAAGTGGAATTAACAGGAATAACAACAAATAGAACCTCAATAAAGTAGATTTAATCAAAATTTTCCTTTTTTGGTATTTAATTTTAGTGACACTGGAGCACTTGCAAGCTAAAATATCCCCCGAATTTTCACTTGTTACCTCCAAGTTTTCTGGAATCAGTGAGGTAATGGTGTGTTGATGGTTATAACCATAGTTGTAAATTTCTGGACCACTGCTGCAATCGATGATTATAACCAGAGTTGTAAATTTCTGGACCACTGCTGCAATCCCACGTGAATTTGACAGATTTAATTTGTTTTTTCACTTAAAGTATTGGTTTTAGTTGTCAAGTCCAATATACATTGGTTGGTAGTTTTGTGTTATCTATCACCTAGTAACCCTTTGTTTGGGGCCACATTGTGGCCTTTTGACATCTGGAGGCCTGAATCCACATGCATGTTGCATGTTGTCTTGTTCAGGCAACTCTATGTAAAATCACTCCTTTACAGATTATTTCCACTCTCAACTCAATTTCACTTCATATTGCACTTCATTTGCCATAACTAAAATATTCAGGCTACAAGTGTATTAATAAGTTCCCCAAATTGTTGCTATTCAACTTAATGTTTACTTCATTTTATAAAACTGTCGATCTCTTATTCCAATTCTAATGTGTTAATTCTCATTTTTTCACTTTCAGGCAATGGGAACACTTCAAACAAAGTTTTTCATTCCAAAGTAAACTGTTTACGGTTCAAAAGTTCAAGTCTTCAAGTTGATTGATTTTTGCCTTATCTTTAACATTTTCTTCTTTCAATTTCTCACCAACACCAATTTCTTTCACCTTTTCCCTTCCACCGTTTCAACTATTTCTTCTTTTTCCACCTTTCTTTTGCCTCTACAAATTTTTCATCAATTTTTGTCTCCTAAAATTCTTTAGCTTCATTGGCATGGAAATTTTCTTCATCCTCCATTGCTTCATAGTCTTCCTTTGTAAACTCACAATCCTCCAAATTTTGTGTCGTATTATCTATTGGTGATGACTTACCTCCATGATCAGAGGTGATCGCCTCAAGCATCTTCTAAGCATGACTTGGAGATTTGCACTCATGAGTTTCTTTTCACCATCTCTTTTGGACATATCAATCCTTGCCTTGCCTTTTCTCTGGCAATGTTCTCAAGTCACATGCTTTTACACAGAATGTAATAACTAGCCCTTCGTGATTAAAAGAAATCAACTTTCACCAAAAATACGTTTTCACCTCTAACACGCACCTTCTAAGGTTATCGTTCCTCCAATTATGAAGACTTTCAGGATCAATGTGGCTCTCATATGCTGAGTCTCCATGCCCTGCCTCTGATACAGCATTGTTGGCATTGTTTGGATTTGTTCTGATTGCAATTTGTTAAGAATTGTTCTTATACCACCTTGCTGAAATAAGATGGCTAGCTTTAAGCAATAGGCTTACACAAGTGGAGGAGAAATGAACACTTTATGTGTGTTCCTGTTTGATTTGACTGAACTCTACTTACAATAACTCCATTATACTTGATTCGTCTCTCAACTCAATAGTCAATTCCATATTCGGTTACATGGATATCTGTAGGTTTTACAGATGTATCTTCCCAATTACATGTATCTACTATATTTTAGTACAACCATTTTCCATATTCGACTAAACTACATGCATGAACTTTGTATTACAACTATTGAACTAAAACTAGGGACTTAGTAGAATAATTTACTCCAAAATCACATGTCACAGCAATGACATAATCTTACTACTACAAGTCTACAATCTATTTTGAAGCTAGAAGAGGGTGGTCTGTATTCAAAGACATGAATAGTTGTATTAGAACTTCACAAAAATCTTCATATTCATTGGGTATTGACCTGATTATTTGTTAAAGCCACCTGATTACAGGACAGGATATGGTGAAACTCTCTCTCTCTATGGGTTACATCTCTGTGGTAATATCCAATATATCGGAATAGAGTTTAACATGTAACTAGTCTTCTTGTAGACTCTTTATAAAAATCCGAGACTCTTTCATCTGTCTTCTCCTTTGCCTACTTAATCACTATTTTCATGTAAATACTAAACTATTTATACTTTCTGCACAGAGATACAAATGGCACACCAAATTTATGGAAGGCCTTAACATTACTGAAGAAATGTTGAGCCCTCACTCAATTACAAGGCAACTCAATGATCAAATTTCTCTTGCAAAAGCTTTTGTTGTAATTGCAAAGGAAAGCAATAATCTTCAGTTTGCATGGGAGTTAAGTGCCCAGATCCGCAATTCACAGGTCCTTCTATCAAATGCAGCAATAAGACAAAACCCATTGACAGCAGCAGAGTCAGAAACAGCAATCCGCCATATGGCGTTGTTGCTATATCAAGCCCAGCAACTCCATTATGAAATTGCAACCATGATTATGAGACTGAAAGCCAAAATCCAGTCTCTTGAAGAACAAGCCAAGTCTTTGAGTGAGAAGAGCTCAAAGTATGGACAAATAGCTGCTGAGGAAGTTCCAAAAGGCCTATACTGTCTCGGTGTCAGGTTGACAGGTGAATGGTTCAGGAACTTAAATTTCCAGAAGAAACTGTCAGAAGGAAATCAGATTGCTGAGAAACTTAAAGACAATAATCTCTATCATTTCTGCATTTTTTCCGACAACATCCTTGCAACTTCAGCTGTGGTTAACTCAACAGCGTCAAACTCCAACAATCCAGATCTGGTTGTTTTCCACCTTGTGACTGATGAAATCAATTATGCGCCAATGAAGGCCTGGTTTTCTATGAACAGTTTCTGCGGGGTAACAGTTGAGGTTCAGAAGTTTGAAGACTTCACTTGGTTGAATGCATCTTATGTCCCTGTTCTAAAGCAGCTCCAAGATTCGGACACTCAAAACTACTACTTCTCTGGAAATAATGATGATGGCAGGACTCCAATCAAATTCCGTAACCCAAAATACCTTTCTATGCTTAACCACCTCAGGTTCTACATTCCTGAAGTTTTCCCTGCACTGGAGAAGATAGTTTTTCTTGATGATGATGTTGTGGTTCAGAAAGATCTGTCACAACTCTTCTCTATTGATTTGAATGGAAATGTAATTGGAGCTGTTGAGACATGTATGGAGACTTTCCACAGATACCACAAATATTTGAACTACTCTCACCCGCTAATACGGGCACATTTTGATCCAGATGCATGTGGATGGGCATTTGGGATGAATATATTTGATTTGGTTGAGTGGAGAAAAAGGAATGTGACTGGCATCTACCACTACTGGCAGGAGAAAAACATTGACCGAACATTGTGGAAACTTGGAACATTGCCACCAGGACTGTTGACTTTCTATGGAATGACTGAGCCTCTCGATCCCAGATGGCATGTTTTGGGATTGGGCTACACAAATGTTGATCCTCAATTGATAGAGAATGGGGCTGTACTGCATTTTAATGGAAACTCAAAGCCATGGTTGAAGATTGGGATGGAGAAATACAAACCGCTGTGGAACAAGTATGTTGATTATGCTCATCCTATGGTGCAACAATGTAATGTACATTGATTATGGGACAGAAATTTGGATTTCCACACAACAAGATACCTTTTAATTATACTGAACTCTCTGCTTGGCAATGGCTGTAAGATTTTCTGAGGGCATCAGGCAAGGTTGGTAATCAGGAGACGATGTGCTTGGCAATGGCTATGAGATTTTATGATTACATCAAGCAAGGTTGGTGATCAGGAGATGGTTATACTTCGGTTTTTATAAGTTGCGTACTACAGTATAGAAAATTTTCGTTAGGTGTAGCTGCAATTGTAATTTAGATCCCAATTTCATTTTCTTGGGTTTTTATACCTAGGTTTTTATATGTTTGTAACATTGTTATTTTTGTATTTTTTTTCGTCATTATATAGATCCCATTTATCTAGCCTGCTCACGAGTCTTGAGCATCAAGCATTAAAATTTGTTTTCCTTTCTGTTTGCCTTTTGCTTTTAAGAGCTAAAATGATTACAGTACTTTAGTTCTTTCCGTACTAAAGTTCACTGAATTTACGAGAGCACAAGCCATTTTTAAATCAAAATAGGATGCATAATGTCATTGACATTTATAAGTCCACGTAATTCTTCTAAATAGGTGACCCTCTTGCACTCCGTCACTCTCTCTCTATGACATAAAATTTGTCATTTTCACGCTCCCGCTCTCACACTTTGCTCCCGCTTTATGCAATAACTGACAATAACATACTCTAATATTTGTATTAATAGTAGTTCAGTTTTTATTTTTTGGAGGAGCCATTTGAAAAAGAGAAAAATAGAAAAATTGTCATTGGTTGGTACAATGATAAAAAATGCTCGGATAACAAGCTAGAGAATGCTTGTTGAATTTTGAAAGCAATTGTTGTGAAAAATACTGTCAAATGTTAGATAGGCCATAAAATAAACTGGATAATAGAGGAACGAGGGGTGTCACCACCTGATTAAAGAGCCAAAATGATTTAATCAAGAATGCAAAAGCTGGGGAACTGTGATTTCAGTTAAGATTTACTAATTCTCACCTTTAGATGATAATAGCCCAGAAAATATATAACATAGAGTTGTGCCAATATCTTGAGAGCCAGCGGAATATATAATACAGCTAGCTACTCAGTTAAAGGATGATTACACCACCTGATCAATCCAGAGGAATATATTGATTTCGTTCCATGATGAACTTCACTCAATAGAGTTAAGAAATTCCATGAAACGTCATCCTATTGGATATAGTGATTTGAGTATATATATATCATAACTTTCTTGTCACTGAAATTGAAGAAATTCTCTGTATGGAAGAAACAATTTGTCAATGGCATAACCACAGTTTTGTTTGCCTAGAAGAGTGTGGAGAGCTTTGTCCTCGAAATTCCAAAATTATATGGTAAAGAACACAACAATTGATAATTTTTGCCAAAGAATATAAAATATACAGAACGTCTATGAACTATATAATTATAAACTGTATCCTATCATACACAAGGAGAGACATTTTGAACATTTCTCTTCCGTGTTCTAAGTATCAACTACAAAATAATACATTTTCACATTACATCAATAACAATAGCATATTTACACCTAACTCAACCTATTCGGCGGAGAAGACAAAGTGGAAGCATTTCAATAAATCCCCATTTCGCTGTGGACAAGCTTGTTAATCCTTCCACCAAGTAAAAAAATTTGGTAGATATCACTCTCCTTTCTCCACAAACGTCATGCTACAGTGGCACACATGAGAATTGACATAAGAAACAAGACTGCGTCTGGAAATTGCAAGACGCATAGCTTTGGCAGTGTTTCTTTTTCAGAAAACCACTCCTTATCTTTGTGCAATCCCCAATATGGATGCTGGAAAATCCAAAACTACAATATTATGTTACTCTTTTGCTCTTCTTTCCCCACCATTTCGGGTGACATTTTTCTCCTTCTGAATGCCCATGCTTGTGAAGTCTTGCCTTTGCCTCCTGTAACCGAATTTTGAATTCTCTCTTCCACATCTCGAACCTGTATTTCAGTTTTCGAAGTTCTTCAGTAGGATTCACAGAACGTGACTGCCCTGATTTCACCTCAGCAATGGCTTCGACCTCATCATCAAAATTCTGCTTCCGCTGCTCAAACTCCTTTACCAGATGACTGAACGCATTCAAACCACCATTAATCTCCTGTCTTGGTCCAATGTTTCTTCCAGTGTTGGAGAATTTCACGGGTGTGCTTGCACCAGGAGTTTGAGCTCCTAAGGGCATAGTATCCTCGGAATTATAGCAACGGGGTAATGTGGAACCATCTAGCCTTCCAGGTTGACATGCAATGTTGTCAGGAGAGAGACTCTTCTTGACTGCATCCAAGCTCATCTGCATTAATGTTACACTAGTTATCCTTTTGAATGTCAGGAATTAGATTATCTAGAGTATGATTCCCTCATATATAAAGTTGGTATGATACGAGTAACCAATTGACAACCATTTTTGCTTTCCACAGATTGGATTGGCATTTTTACCGAATAGAATTAATGAAAATATCA
Organism: Cornus controversa; assembly: GCA_026545225.1. Lineage (NCBI taxonomy): Eukaryota > Viridiplantae > Streptophyta > Magnoliopsida > Cornales > Cornaceae > Cornus > Cornus controversa. The sequence continues at coordinate 69,546,457 of CM048847.1, forward strand.
CATATCTATATGGGTAAAAAATAATAAATAAACCAGAACTACAAAAAGCTCTTGATCTATCCAACATTTGAAAATAGCACCCACTCGTTAGTCAGCTGTTAATGGCACTGTAAGATTACCTAAGTGCCATCATAGACTGGAAAAAAAAAGAAAGAAAAGGAAACCCATCAAAATGCAACAAACTCCCTTGAACTATCACGGTTTTGCGAAAAACCGCCTTGAACAAAATGACTTGGTTTAATTAATGGGTAAATCAATCATTTAACATCACAGGTAACGACAATAAACTAATTTGAAATTTTTTGATAGTTTAGGGGTTTTGTTTGCAATGTCAGGGGGTATTTGCAAAAACTTAATAGTTCAGGGAGTTTTTTTTTTTCGTTTTATCCTTTTATAATATTGGAGCATTACAATTAGGTGAGGGGCATAATGGTCATAAAAGCCACAATATTAGCCAGTGCAATGCACGTGACAAACTTCCATTACATTTTTAATGGAAATATAACGGCAGGGGGGACACTGCAAATCTTTTGAATAGTTCAGGGGCTTTTTTTTTGCAAAGACAGTTTATTTTTCATTTTACCCTATTTATATTGTTCTTCAAATAGATAATTGGGAATTCTTAATCTTATAAGACCTCGATCAGAAGTCTATTTGTTATCATCTTTTCATAAATGTTCTTTCTTCATTCAGATACCATGAATATGTATAAAGTACAAAAGAAACCTTAGCTCTAATTTATTCTCTCATGTGGTTCTTTGTTTGGGCCTTGTTTAGTTGGGTTCAGCTCCTCATGGTATATGCAAGCAGTATGGTCCACTGAACAATATCTACTTATTCCCTGTTAGCACAAATCCATACCTATTGCCTCTTGACACGTTATTGTGCACAGAATACTCACAAAGGAAAAGAATTAAAAGAAGGGAATCGCTCTCAACTTCTCATCTCTAAGAAAGAAAACTATTTATTAATCACACTTACCCCCCTCTTTTTTCCTCTTGGCAAGAAACTCACACCCATTTGCCCCTATGGGGGACTTAAACCCTCGCCTTCCACTTTAGGAGGTAAAGGAGATACCACTAGGCTATAGCGCATGAACCAATAAGCCAATGCTCTAGGGACTATATGTATAGCCCACAAGTAAAGTTGGTAAAATTGGACCTGAAAAACATTTATGGGACAATGTCCACTCCATGGTTGTCTCCCCAAGACTTCAGATCACTTATCCCACTTACAGCTGCAAAGTGAACATACTCACATAAATCACATACTCAACCATAACTTTAACAAAATGTTTGTCAGAACACAATATTTAATGTGGTTTAGTAATACCACACCTACGTCCATGGATGGGAGAGGAGTCCAGTATGGTCATAACCATTTTATGGACATTAGAGGAGAAACATGCATCACTCCAACGACACAAATGGCTAGTGTTGGAGCCCTACTCATTCCAAGCATTCCAACACCAAAATATCAACTAGAAAAAACCCAGTGAGAAGTCATGACACCATCTTACCCACAAGACTCTCTCTCTTAGACGAGTACATCTTTCTCATGAACTATTAATTGGGTGAAGTCTTAATCCTAGGACCTAGATTAATTGTTGGACAAAGACTAAAATTTCCTATGGCTCAAATAGAACACCAACAAGAACTTCTCAACTTAAAAAAAACCAACTCTGATGTGGTAACTTGATCACAATAAGCATTTGAGACACAATTCATTACTTATAACGATCTTTATATGAGAATGCTACCAAAGCATCACACTATAGATCTAGTTTGCTCCTCCTCAATACATCCCACTTCATCGTGGTCCATCAACCTATAACTATATGGCATGCCAGCAAAGGAGAAGTCCAATAACAAATGAGCTTATTCCATGTTAGCATCAAGAATTGATCTGGTAAGCAATAGAACTAGATCATAACCATATTAAAAAGGATTGAATGTTCGTTTGATGAATAAAGATCATCTATCATTATGACAATGTAACTGACCTCACCTTGATATCACCACTGGTACAGACTCATTTACTGTGTCCACCAAGATTTAGCTAAAGATGGACACCTGAAAGGACTGAGCTTGTTTGATAATCAAAGAGCATCCATCAATATAACAACGTAACTGATCTCACCTTGATAGAACCACTATTGGGTCCTAGTACAGACCTCAGTTCATTTAAGATTTAGCTAAAAGTGGTTTCAGGTGTCCCATGACATGGGATACATGTTTCCATTTCATTGGTCCAGTCATCAGCATAAAAAAGGAACAAGATCTGCTATTTGGTTGGTTACCAAACCATTTCCGACATGGTTAGAAGTGTCCTAGAATTAAAATATATTTTTTATGGTTGGACATAACGGGGACACGACATGAACATGGCTGGGACACGACGAGGACACAGTAGGGACATGTTTGGGGTACTTTCAAAACACGACAAGTTAATTTATAATTTTTTTTTTAGAATAATGTGATGCAACTTTAAAATATATTATGGGCTAATATATTAGAAAATTAATATAAAATGATAAAAAAACAAAAACAACAAGCATCTAGCTCTAAGTTCCAAACTAGTAATTTCATTCATGATAATGTGGATAAAATGAGCAAAAATTATTTATATATATATATAATAACATATTATATAATTATTTTTTGAAGTATTCCTATCGCATCCGTGTCCTTTTTTTTCCCTAAGATTTGTCGTATCGTGTCATACTTGTGTCCCATTTATGTAACTGTGATTCCTAGATTAAATGTTTATCCCCCTCAAAATGTTGAAAAATCTAAAATGGACCATTAATATGAGAGAGATGGGAGTAATATATATGTACTTATGAAGCAGGGACATGGGTATGGGACATAAACATGATACGATATGGATATGACAACATGACACAAATTCTTAAAATATAAAATATAGACATGGGAAGGACATGACAAGATATATCATATGAATGTAAATGCATATAAAAACTAATATGGATAATATATTTGTATACAACAACCAATCTTCTTCCTAATTACTTGGGGTCGGCTAATATATACATGTATCTATGTATAAATTTAAAATAATAATTGTTTGTCATGTTATACATATTGTTACTAACATTTCCTTTATAGAAAATTATAACAAAAAGAGTTATATTTCATGAATAAATTTTTGACTAAATCAGTCATGATGTATATCTCATTACTTTGTTTTTGAAGAAATTTTTAAATATTCTTAACAGTTATACTACGATATTATATTTGGAAAAGTTATATTTTAATTTTCAAGATTTGTTACATATGCGTCCTGAAGTATCTAAGTATGGGATATGTGTTAGAAATTAAAAATAAATAAAAAATATTCCGTGAGAATCAAATGAGTGTCGGTATCCGACACAAACATGATAAGGGTACATCCCCCTTATAGAAGTATCTCTGCTTCATAGATATGTACAAATATATAATCTTTTTAAGCATATATATAAATGAACATGCAAACTCACTTGCAAAGATGTCATCTGTTGTTGCCACATCGTCTCCATCGACTTCATCTTAGCCTCATATGTGGTCCATCTTGCCTCAAATTGCTGTAGTTGCGCCCGCAATGCTGCATTTTCCTCTTCCTTTTGCCCTATGGTCACTTCAGCTTTTGTAATCCGTTTTTGAAGCTCTTCCAAAACTGAAGGCTGAACTTCAACACACTCTTGTGATAAGTCCTGCTCAACCAAAGCTAGTCAGTAGCCTTTTTGTTATGGGCAAAGTCCGGTCAGACCGAACTGGTTGAGCAGCAGGAGGAAAATCGGTCTATATTTTAAAAATACTCAACATTCTTACTGATTAAGAATAAAATAGTACTATATTTCCCATTTACAACCATGTCCTCAAACTTCTAATACTTGGAAAGCATATGCTTAGGTGCAGTTTTTCAAATGCAACACATTAATAAAGATGACAACACCTATGACCTAAAGCTGTTATCAAAGCATAGTCTTAAATAATGCCAATGCAAGCTTAAGCAAAGACCATATTGGTGATCTACATGCACTGGAAGGCCTTCAACAGTTCAACATATGTGCCTACTTTTTTTCTTTTGGGTAAGCTAAGACCTTTTGTCGCACAAATCATAGACATTCCAATAAACTGATCGGACCTCAGTAGTCGTAGAAATCATAAATCCATGGAGAAGCAGATTGGATGAGGAGCAAGTCTGTCAAGGAAAGATCATCTCCTCTGAGGTAATTCCAGCAGTGACATCCAGTGACAACGTTTATAAATATCAGTGGTGACTCACGTTATTACAATGGGTGACACCAATGTCACCCATTTTAGTAATGTGATTTACTAGTGATTGATTTCACCCATTGTAGTAACATAAATTACCACTGATAGTTATAAATGGTGTCACTGGACATCACTGCAGGAATTGCCTCACAGGAGAGGATTTTGATCCGTCTATCAATGGATCAAGTGATCAACAGTTGGGGATTTGGGGAGATCTTGTGTAAGTCTGAGTCGGGAGGGATTAGGTGGTTTTTGGGTTAAAGTCTGTTAACTTAGTCTATAACCTCTTTCTCATATAGTAGATTTTGATTTGTCTGAACTAGTTCCCGTGATTTTTCCCTATTTAGGGTTCTCCACTAGGGATGGCAATTTGCCCCACCCCGCTCGGTAGTCGCCCCGCTTAAAACCCGTTTATGGAACCATTTAAGAAAACTGGGCGGAGATGGGGTTAGGGGAAATAACTCTCGCGGGTTCGGGGTGGGGGCGGGGTAAGGCCCTACCCCAACTGTACCCGCCCCGCCCTGCCCATTTAGGTATGTATATATATATACACTTATATATTATATATAAAGGAAACCTATATATCTTTCCTTCTCTATGTGTTTTTTTTATTTCTTTATTCATGGATGGAAAAATAAGAACTGGGTTAAATTTTTGCCTATATAAAGGAAACCTATATATTAAAATTTTGCCTTTAGAAAAACAACAAAATGATAGCATAAAAGGGGCGGGGCAGGGAAAGTTAAACGGTTTCGGGGATGGGGGGGGGGGGATGATTTTGTAAATGGTTGCGGGGACGGGGGGCCCCGTTGCCATCCCTATTCTCCACATAACAAATATTGTGTCTCTACTTTACTTTATTTATTGTTTTATATGTTTATATGATTGCAATTGTGAAACTTAATCAAACTAATTAACTGAATTTTAAACAATGATCAATGGTAATTCAAAAAGTAGTTAGCTGAAAATTAATACCCATAAGACCTATTCACACCACCCCACCCCTCTCTAGGTCAAAATGAAACACTCACACTCTAACGCATCAGAGCCTTGGATAACAGTCCAATGCACCCATCAGTAACATAAATAATAATTAATGCTACTACTACTTATCACCAGGGGGAATTAAAACCAAAACACCAGTCAATTTATGCATGACTCCAAATGACAATCACACCCTATAACAGCCCCCCCCCCCCCCCCCCCCCCCCCCCCAGAAAAAAATAATAAACAAAAACCTTCACTTCAATCAATTCCATTAAACATTTGCAAATTTTGAACAAAAAGTTCATACAAATTCCCTCATCACTTCCATTAAATCCAAAAGACTAAAATGCTAAGTTACTAGAAGCTTAAAAGACAATTTTACCCATTATGCAGGAGATCTATGATTAATATATTTCGACTCCAATAAGCAATTTCTAAAACTGGGGCATGCATTTTAGCCTTCCAAACCAAAGGCAACTTTTCTTTCATCATAATCAATCTTGGACAGAAACTAAATATCTAAGTCTGACTCCAGCTATTGGTCTTTTCCATTTTAAAAATGCCATAGATCTTATTTTCCAACCTAAAACTTACTGGTCTCACGGAAGTGAAAGAAAAAAATATAATAATAATAATAAAAGTGATAAAACCAAATGGAAGTCACAGAAGAACATAAGATTACTACAGAAAATAGCAGCATAGGAGACCAGAACAGATGCAGCAGCTCAGTTATATTTGAGGAAGTACTAGCCATTGACCATAACTAGCAGCAACAAGAAATAGAAAGAAAAAAGTTTCTATCACTTAATGGGATGCATAAAGACAGTACCTTGACTTCTGAAAACTTCCTTTCTGGCTTCTGTTTTATGCTATTCTGATTTAATTTATTCAATCTCAACAGGTAACTAAAATGCCTACGAGCCAACCACCCACGGGTCACTGCAGAAAGAAAATGAAAGTTCATTTTATGCAGTTAAATAGCCACAGAAGTCCAAAACAACATAAATCTTACCAGATTGTAGAAGTACAATTGCCCTCATCCGCTCAAAGGTTTTACATGCAACCTGCTGTCTCAACTTTATCAAAGCATCATAGTCCCTTCTAGCATTTTCACCAAGGATAACTGCAAGAAAAATTTTAATTTCATCAAGCAACTGAAAACATACATTACTATATAATAGAGAAACAAAAGACTTCTTAGGAGCCAGAGAAAGTAAGATACAAAACACTTCATTCACAAATGGAGTTGGCTTTGGAACTTTTAAGCATATGCATATCTCAAGACAAAAAATCAATAAGAACCTGACGAACTAGCAGTTACACCAAAATGGAATAACTATATTTGATTCATCAATAAGATGTTTTACAACATAAATTTTTCATGTAAATGTTTGATAATAAATTAATATGCTTTCTCTTCATTTTCAGGTAAACAGTTGCTGGGGGATGAGGCATTTCATAATAGCAAAACTTAGAAAAAAATAAACAGAAACAAAAAATGGGACGAGCTGGAGGAGGATGAGTACAGCTTTGGGTCGAACCCTAGGAAATATAGAAAACAAACAAAATCAATGTAGAGTCAACCATAATTCTTCATAGAGAGAGGACTGGAAAAGGAATAACAAAAAATCTGTTGGTGTTGGAGACAAAGCCATAGAGCCTCCTGCCATTGATGGTCAGAGCCTTACCTTTACTGGTTTCATGTTGAACACTGAGTAGAAGAGTTTGCATGAGTAAAACAATTTAAGAGAGTAGAGTTTCTCAAGCCAATTTTTAGAAAATTAATACAAAATATTTGACAATAAGATTCAGTTTCTATGGTACAATAGAAACTGGAATATGCTATAATAATTTCCGAAAAGTAACCAAGACAAACAAAGCAGACATGAAACTAATTACACTATGAATCAGGCAGACTCATCTTCTATATGACACAACTAAAATTGAATGATGTGTATTTCTTACATGATTGCATTGTTATTACTCCTCTTTTGAGTTCATGGAAGTAACGACGAGCCTGATGACCACGAAAGCATTTCTGCACCTCAAGTATGCCTTGCAAAACTTTTTTTCTTATATCCTCTAATACACCAATCTATTAACAACAGAACATCAAGAGAAATTAGTTTTGCAGGAAACTTTTGTTTCAGAAATAAGAAATAAATTGTAGTGCTCCAAAAGTCAGCATGTTAACTTGGAAATCATCCAAGTTAAGTTTTACATTCACATAATTAAATTCTCTTCTAGATAAATATTGGAATCGGTGAAACTACTTAGTCCATATTTGAGCTAGATTTATTTTTCTTTATTTCCTTTCCTTGTAATTTTTCTTTTTGAATTTTCAAAAATGACCCAAAACCCACACAGCATTTCCATAAATGAAAAAGATCTCACTGATGTGGCTATTAATTATAAAGTTGCCAGAATGCTAATGAAAATGCACGAACACTACAACAAAACATGCCTTTTTTTTTTCTATTGTTTTTCAGTATATTGAAAACATCACTAAACTGCCGGTTGAATGAAACAATCTCACTACTTGCGCTAGAGAGGATATATGATAACTGATAGGATTAAGGACCACAGGCACATATACAAACTCACCTGTCCTGTTCGAAAATATAGCTTTTTATAACCAACATGGTACATATCAGGCAGAACATCCAATTGCTGCAGAATGGTAACTGATATGCTTAATGGATCCTGACATGAATTGTTCTCCGAAAGAAGGAAACCATACCTATAATTTATGCAGACATATTTGAAGAACTCTTCAGAATTCCTGAGAAAAATCTTTGAATAGTTAAAGGAGGATAATCTACCTTCCCGCAAATTTTTGATGTGTCATTCGAGTAGGGTATCCGGATCTCGAAATCCTGACAACCTCCAAAACTCCACAATACCTAAGCTGCTCTAGGACAAGATCCTTTTCATACATGCCAGGAAGCTGCTTACTATTTGGTTTTATACAGCGGATGAAGTGGGGTGTAGAGTTCTCCAACTGCTGCATCAATTTGAACAATTGATCCTGCAAGCATACAACTCCAATAAAATTGTGCACAAACAATTTCTGCAGTAGGAAGATTCCAGATTGTACCAAAACATTTTTTTTTGTTTACTTCATGAAACAGAAAGCATAAACGGTAAAGTTTTGACAAAAAAATCTGTGCGCAAACGAGAATGTTTAAAGTAACTACATCAACAAGTAAAGAATGCAGTGTGTTTTATACTCTGCATATTAAAATACCAGATAATTTTCAGAACAGAGCTGGTTCCAAGTATTTTTAGATGCCATTATCACTAAGTTCATAGTTTCCAGTGTCGGAATATTATAGCTGCACACCAAAGGGCTTGTAGCCCAATGGTATAACCTCTCCATCCTCAAAGAGGAGGGGAGGGGTTCGAGCCCCGGTGTGGGCAAAAAAGTTTGTGAGTCGCTCAAATAGGAAAAAGTATATATTATAGCTGCACATATATCCAGTTCAGAAGGAAAACAGAAGTATCTTTACCTTGAACTTTGTGCCAACACTTTGCTTCTGAGATTGGTTAAGCATATTGGAGACAAAAAATTGAGGGAGTGGGCAACTGCATAATGAGAGGAGTTGGACGTTATCAGAGTGCAGTGGATCTCTGTTCTTCTCCAAGAAGCCACTTGTGTCATATAGAACCTAAAAAACCCCAGGTGTTAGAATACACACACACACATGAGATAAAATGCATTACCAGTGAATGTCCCACCTGGGCTACTTATTATAAATATGTGATAACCACCTAGTAAAATTCAGATAGCACAAGTCTAGTTTTTGAAGCATAAGGATTTTCTGCTGTGGGTACCTAACCCTGATTACACAGATTGCCTAGATGAAAATTTTAACTGTGTCACATGGTACCAAGGTGGCAGCCAGCATGAACCTTTCAATCAGCCACACAGCATCTCCACATCAATCAACATGTCACTTCTACATCTCAACATGTAGCATTCTCCACAACAGTATCCAACAGTCCTCTCCAAATATGGCATAACCAAGATCTCTTCAAAGCATCACACGAGTCAAGTCCCATGACCTCGAATCTGTGCACCTCATGCATTGCTTGGGTCGGTATGCATTGCAAACTAAGGAGCCGTCTACAACTTGGTGCATGAATATCATAGTGGTCCATCCCAAGTGTACCTGTCACGACCCACCCACACTGTGTAGATTTTGTCCGCTTTGCACACACTCCTCTCGGTGCTCGTGGTTTCCTCAAAACCGTCTACATAGTTAAGAGGCGTCCACACATATAAGTGTTATCAAACCTCTCCTTCAAGGTGATGTGGGGCATCATAATCACCCCTCTTGGGACCCAACGTCCTCGTTGGCCAGACCTGCATGAGTTTGTGCACACTCCTCCATTTCTGGCTGAGGATTGGCTCGGATACCATCTGTCACCACACGCCCTACACCGTGTAGATATTGTTCACTTTGCACACTCTCTTCTCTATGCTCACAGTTTTCAAAACGCATTTACAAGGTTAGGAGGTGTCCACACATATAAGTCTCAACAACCTCTTCCCCCCAGGCAATGTGGGACGTCACGGTACCAGTCCGACAAAGCATTCTCTCTCACTTTCTCATGTAAAACGCTAAAACGCTTTTACAGCCACAAACACCACTACCCCCCACCCGCGTCACCTTCCCCACCTACCCAGTGCACATTCTCTTGGCCCTTACCACCACTGTCTTCGTTCATCCTCACCACTACCTGCTTATGCACATCCCTTCACCTTCACCCACCACTATTCACCCTCATCACCACCACATCACCTTCACCACCCACCCATGTACACCCCCTCAACCCCCACCACCAACCACCACCTTTCATCCTTACCACAACCCGCCACCCAGCACAAATATACTCTCCTCACCCACAACCATTGCATAATACACGTTATTCACAGTCTCACACCACAATTTCTTCTTCCACCACTCATTTGTAATTACTATTATTTATGATCACTCTAGCGTTTATTTTTTTTACTTTTTTTCTTTTTTGGTGTTTGTTGTTAAAAAAATATAGGATTGAAGAAAGAAATAAAACATGAACAACACAAGAATATATCGTGGTTCAACCACTACAGCCTACATCCACGACACATAAAGTCCAAAGGGTTACATCTCTTTCATTATATTCTCTCTTAATTTTGTTTACAATGAGCGCCTCTATTTATAGATGAAAGAATATAAACATGTGATAAATATAAAAAATACATTAATGGAGGATTCCTAAAATCACTCCCATGTATCACTCCTATCAATATTGTATCAAGGGCTTAAATAGCTCTTATAATGATATTCTCTAACACTCCCCCTCAAGTTAATATACGAAGTTTTTAACTCAAGTGTCCAACTTGAATACGAGCGAGACGAGTAGATCTGATCACAAAATTCAAGCGAGATGAGATTTTTTAATTGAAGTGTCCAACTTGAATTTGAGTGAGACGAATAGATCTGAGACGAGTAGATCCAATCACAAAATTCGAGCGAGACGAGGAGAGCTGAACGAGTCTAGATCATATAACACAGAGAGAGAGAGGGGGGGGGGGGATGAGAGAGAGAGGTCAAGTTGGATCCCAATTGGATGCTCTGATAGCATGTTAAAATAATATAAGATTGAAAAGAGAAATAAAGCATGAACAACACAAGAATATATTGTGGTTCGGCCACTACGATTTACATCCATAGCACACAAAGCCCAAAAGGCTACATCGCTCGTAGTCACCTCTATTTATAGGTGAAAGAATACAAGCATGTGATAAATATGAAAAATACATTGACGGAGGATTCCTAAAACCACTCCCATGAATCACTCCTATCAATATTATATCAAGGGCTTAAATAGCTCCAATAATGATACGCACTTAACAGTATTGTTATTTAAATTTTGGCTAATATGTTATTTGATGATTGGGAAGGATGAACATGAGTAGTAAATTCCAGTCTATAAGTTGTTTTAATGAATACAAACATGTGATAAATACAAAAAATACATTGATGGAGGATTCCTAAAATCACTCCCATGTATCAATCCTATCGATATGCCATGAAGGTCTTAAATAGCTCCTATAATGATATGCTCTAACAGTTTTGTTATTTAAATTTTGGCAAATATGTTATTTGATAAATGGTAAAGGATGAACATGAGTAGTCTAGTTCAATCTGTAACTTGTTTTAATGCTTGATTGGTTGAATAAGTGCCTTGTGTCATGCAATTGCTTATTTATTCACTAATTACCAATTACTATCATGGTAAATATTATTATTTTTGCATATATAATAAAATATATTGTTTTATTGTTGTTTTGGAGCGCAAATAAGAACATGGGACACGGGTATGACACAATACATATACAACGAAAGGAAAAGGATACGGCAGTTGTACATTAAAAATTAATAATATACAGTGTTATTATATATAAAATAATAATTTTTGCTCATTTCATCCATATTATGATGAATAAAATTACTAATTTTGAGCTTAAAGCTAGATGTTTTTTTTATATAAAAAAAAATTATACTATTTTTATAATTAACCCATAATATCTTTTAAAATTGCATCGGAATCACATTATTCTAAGAAAAATAATTACAAAACTACCCTGTCGTCCCTTGAAAGTGTCCCAAATGTATCCTTGTCGTGTCCCAGCCATGTCTAACCAGGAAAACATTTTCAAGACACTTCTAGACATATCAGACAGGTATCCAGGCCGCCCACGTGTGTCCGAGTGTCCAACATCATCATAGCAACCCCAGGAGAAGTGATCGTGCTTCCTAGATTGTCATACTCTTCCCATGTTTGTATCTTATTTTTCAATATTTTTCGTATCACTGTATCTATAGTGTATCGTACTCATGTCCGTGTTAACCATCATCCACTCAAAAAACTTAAACTGTTAGAGAAGGTGTAATTTTAATACTTAAATCCTCTAAGATACCCCTCAGGTGTGACCTTCTTTTGGTCCAACACGCGTTTCAATTTTAATATCAGAGTGATGGTGAAGTTTGAACTCAGAATCTTGTCTACTTTGATACCATGTCAACCACCATCTACTCTAAAAGCTTAAGATGTTAGAAAGGATGTAATTTTAATACTTAAACCCTCTAACAGTCACGTGTCCATGTCTTCATAGGTGTCAACACATTGCACCACCTCATGAAACCCTTATGTCAACATGAACACTGCCTTGCACTCACCAGAAAACTATAAATAGAGCTCTATGTTTAATCTATGGAAAGATTATCTGATATGTGTAATTCCTAGCCTTAAAGAGCCTTGAAGCCACTTACATAGCCTCAACCTCTCTTAACCTATACCTTCTTAAAGGGCTAGGCCTCTTGGTAAAATTGTTTGGATAACATTAAAGAGTCTTTTAAAGAGAGAAAAAAAGCCCTAAAAGTAATTTTTAGTCAGAAGCTCAAACATACTTCTTAAAAAGTAAGAGAATTTTTTTTCTTTAAAACCTAGGAAATGAACTTATGGAAGCTAAAGGTACTTTCCTCATGCAACTCATGGTCTTAATATCATCATAGGTGTTTGATGGAGACCAAGACATGACCCGAGAGTTGGAAGCCCATGTGACTCGCACCTACTTTCGGAGAAGGGGGAAAGATAAATATAATTAGGGGTTTTTGTCAATTAGGGTTAATTTTCATTTATTATTATTATTTTTGGTAATGTTTAGTTTTAGGGTTATTATCGTATTTTCCTATTTTTAGGGTTTGGGTATGATTTTGCCTATATAAAGGCTTCTATGTAACTAAACAAGTTAGCTTTGATTATTAGATTATTATTGTGAGTTTGAGAACTCTCCCTTTGTCTTTTTCTCCCTCTCTGTTCTTGCTCTTCTCAATCCCTCAGTCTCTCTAGCCTATCTCTTTCAATATGTCTTCTCACATCCTTCTTCTAGCCTTATATCATTTCTTATTCTCATACCCTGCTTTCATTCTTGTTCTAAATTTGTATCAGAACACCCCTACCCATCCTACATCAGTGTTGTAGCTCTAGATATCATCTTTATCCTTATATATAATTGTCTGAGTTTTTCGCTCAGTCCATTCATCATACATTTTATAAGTATTTACATACCAATTGAAAAAGTTAATCCGCAAAAAATCTACATCATCATCAACTACAAAAACAATATACAAGTCAACTTGGGCACCATTTCGAAATTCTAAAATTTTAAATAGTGCTGACCCTTTTAAAATAGTCAATAACTAAAACATGGCTAGTATATAATTGAAATGCTCTTCAGAGTTAAGTGAATGGGTCAAAATAAATAATATATTATTATAACAAAATTTTAGAGCAAGAACTATAAGAACAGAAAGAAGAAAAAGGAGATATTTTTTATATCAAATCCAAATGTTGATTCTTCCCAAAGTTTCTGCTTCATTACATGGTATATGAGCTTAACCAATTGCCCATTGTAACTCAACTTAATAAAAAGTCCTGCCCCAACTAGTTGGCTTCAACTACATGAATCATGTTTCGTCATTACTGTAAGGCCGTTAACTTCAATAAAATTTCAACTTCAACAAAACACATGTCATCATTTCTTCTTTCACAATCTCAAACTATGTTCCCCTTCCCTTAGCATTAGCCTCAATTTGAACCATATCACAATTTGTCACTAGTACAATTGTCTTCGTTGCAAATATAAAACCCCTCTTAATCTATTTCTCTTAGTTTGTCTTCAGTACCTATTCCAATCATGTTGCGGATGTATTCATTTCTAGCTTAATTCTCTTATCACACATCCATCTTAACATCTACATTTCACCCATGCTCATTTTGTGAACATGTTCTTAAAGCCCGATGAAGAAGAATAATTTCCTTCTTATTTTCTATTCATAGAAAATACAACAATATATATACTGCTATACAACCAAATAAGAAAACTAATTATACAACCGGTAACTCCAAGAATTAGTGTGTTAACTACTTAGAATAAGTAAATTATAGAAAATTAGGAACCAAATCTGGGAGCCGCCTAATTTACAGAAAATCTCACTTAATTGTGAGATTAGTCAACTTTCCCTCTTAACAGGGAATCACCTTATTTTTCTCCAATCAGCCCAAATTCTTCAACACTCCCCCTTAAGCTAGTGAATAAATGTTCTTCATTCCCAGCTTGCGTGTGATTGTTTGAAATGAATGACTTAAGTTACACCCTCTCTAACAGCTTAAGCTTTTAGAGTAGATGGTGGTTAACATGGTATCAGAATAGGTTTCTGCCATAGGCAAGGTCCTGAGTTCGAACCTCACCATCACCCTAATTAAAATTGAAACACGTGTTAGACCAAAAAGAAAGTCACACGTGAGGGGGCGTGTTGAAGGATTTATATATTTAAGTTACACCCTCTCTAACAGCTTAAACTTTTAGAGTAGTTGGTTGTCAACACTCGATATTCTGTCACATTAAATATGACTGCCCTAATAACGATTTCCATAGAATCACAGGTCATAGTAACCAAAGTAAATTAAACAATCTATTGCCTTGACTGGAAATGGAGATAGTGCAAGAGGAAAGGATCTAGGCACCCATGGATGGAACAATGTTTAAGAGTTTCATCACTAAATTTGAGATTGGTGCACAAGTTACACTCTCAACACGCATGCATTATTGCAAGTTCTTTTTAAGTAAATATCAATATAAAAAGTTTAACAGTTGTTAGCTACTACTTTCTCTTTATTATTCTGAAAAGAGCAACACCTAGTAGAGTCAAAAATCAAAATAGTCACCAAATTGAGCTGTAAATTTATGAATATTTCAATATCAGACTGATTTGTTTCACAACTGACCTCCCCAGCATAGTGGTGAATTCTGAAAGCTCCACCTCGTTCTCCTTTGAAGCAAGGGTTAGAGCTTAGGTGCTGCTTCAACTTGTTGGCAAAGGTCAAATCAGTTGCCTTGGGGAAATTTGATTCCTCATCCAATAAAGATATTAGCCCTATAGGTTTCTGCAAGATGCATTGCAGTAAAATCATAATTGCACACTCCACCACACAATAAAGAGTTTTTTTTTAATAGAAAAGCATATAATTTGGTTTTATATAAAAGATAGTATCTCAAAAACTGAGAACTTAAAACATCATTGGAACCAAAATTTTCAATGTTTTTCTTCTTTAGAACTTCTTTAATGAGAATCAGCATGATAACAAGAACATAGCTTCATGGATACAAACTGTTAAGAAGACCTGCGTTTATGGCGTCATAGCATATATGAGATAAGAGTCCCATGCACAATGAAATGATGGTGGGGACTCTTAAGAAACTCCTGAATGCAAAATGAATGAAATACAAGGGCTCAAAAGTAGTACCTTCTCAAAAAGATTCAAACACTCTTGGTTGTCTACAAAATCTACTTTTGTCCAGTCAATTCCATCCAATTCATACTCCTGAAACAAAATAAACAAGTTGTGACATAAAAAAATTTAAGTTCAGTTTGCTAAAAGAACTCTGGGGGGCTTCAAGATAGCTATGGACAAGGAATCATGCATCTGCTAAGGAGAGTCAACAGCAAAGAAAATTAAGATGCTAAGCCTGGATATATGCATTGTGCTTCATTCTTCCTAAATTGAATGTGTAAGCAGGAACGATATTGCATAGTCATGGAATCTGCACAAATGTGCTACAACTGCAGTTCTCATTAAGTATAATACATTCGAATTGATTCTGTGGTTCACCATATAAAAAACTCAAGTTATTTTCTCTTACAGATAACTTTGGGGAAAAATAGAAAAAGTATTTGAAAGAAATCCTTGTTGCATAGCTTTCCAAATAAGCATCACTATAGATATTAGATGCTCACCTCCTGCTCAAGTTTAAATAGATGCCGATTGAAATGTTGCTGCAGCCTCTCGTTTGCATAGTTTATACAAAATTGTTCAAAGCTATTCTTCTGGAAATGAGTAGACGAGCTCATTATGTGAGAGACACTTTATTGCATTTAACATCAATAAACAGATAAATACAAACCACATACCTGAAATGACTCAAACCCATAGATATCTAACAAACTTATGGATCTCCATGTACGTTGTTTTCCAACTTCAAGTGATTTATTGATTTGTTCAACAAGCCAGTTGAACAAGCTTGCATAGATGAATTTTGCCAAAGCATCTCTTGCGTCAATTCCCTAAATATAGGAAGCACACGATGGACTTTCATGTTAAATGTATGTGGACCAAAGAAGATATGTATGTATGAATATGCATATTTATTTTGGTATGTATTTACATATGCATGCACAAACATATACATACAGCATGATTCTCTCTGTGTGTTTACGAGAGAGAGAGACTTAATATATAATTTCTTCACATACCTGCTGCAACGTTAACCTTTTCGCAACACTATCCTTCCCAGCTTGGATTCTATGGTAAGATAAACTTAACATGAGGTCCTTGGCACTGCAACCCATCAAGTTAGCAACACTGGTAACAGCTGTCAAAAAGAATAAACAAATAAAATGTAGCATCTCTACGCACTCATCCATGCATGCATATTTTTTTTCTTTTCTTTTCTTTTTTTTAAAAAAAATCTATCATATAAATCACATGCACACTTTTCCATGAACATAACAAAAGGATTCTACCCAGGTTCTTGATAAAATGAAATAAAATTTCAAAACAAAATATATCAGTTGGGATAGAACATTAGAACTCTAGATGGAGATGAAAAAACACATCAAGGGATGCATTTACCTGGGTGAAACATGTGACATATATATTTGTAATTAGCAAATTTCAGTGTCAAAACTTGTTGATCGAGTGGTAATCTTTGTTCGATTTTATGTCGTGATCATTGGAGCTGAAGAGGAAGTGTCTCGATATCTTCGATCAGTTGAGAAACATCATTTAGCACAGGTAAGTGAGTGAGGACACTTCGCACTTTATATTTTGAAGTTCGATTTTGAAAACTAGATTTAAAACTTCAAATTTTGGTAGTTTTCAAAGTTGGACTGGTTCATTTGAAGCCCGGACTAGTCCAAGTACTCTCGGTTTCTTCATAATTGAAAATCAGGCACAGTGGACCGGTCCACACATTCCCACAATCGATCCAACATAGAAAAGGAAAGTTCAACTGGTCCAAACATTCCCATAACCGGTTCAACTTTGCTAATATGTGCATAACTACCTTGTTTTGTCCGAATTTTGTTTCCATATCAATCTGAAACCATATGGGAAGTCCTAAAACTTTTAAAACTTGTTTTCCAAGCAATATTAGGATTCTCTATGTTTATAAATATCTCTTTGTGCTTCAAATCAAAAATGTGAATTTAGAGGAAGAAATCAAAAGAGAGAATTTTTTTTTTTTTTTTAGATTAAAGAGAGATTTATGAGAGAAAATCTTTCTCAATATATTTTTGAGAGCACAAACACACGGAGTGTTTAATTTGTGATGCTCTTCTTAATTTGATCAATGGATTCTCAAAGATATCATCAATTTACATAGTTTGATCAGAGCAAAAATGATGATTCCTTGATACTACTGAAGAGGAAGGAGAAATGATCGCTATGAAGGGGACAAAATACTTGCAAAGTATTTGTATTCTTTCAGCAACCATTCTGAAGGATTGTAACGTTAGCCTAAAGTTTGCAGCAATTGGACTTGGAGTTGCAATAATAAGCCTAAGACGTTCAGCATCAAATTCTTGTCAGAGTGGAGTAGGTGTGAGTCTGGGACATAGTCTGTTGAACTTTGCTTCGAAATAGTGGATTGGTTTCTCTGGAGGCGTTTGTCTCACCCCGTGGTTTCTCCCTGTTCCATTAAATTCTTGGTGTCATCTCTAACTTTCCTTACTTGCTTTATTTATTTTGTGATTGGTTTGGATGCTTCATTGTTAATCATTGTGGGTAATTAATCAATCATAAAAATTGGGCAAGAAGACCTATTCATCCTCCTCTAGGTCTAAGGAATTGTATCTCACACTAAATCCCGTGTAACTCACAAAACAGTAACTGCTAACCCAAATACTGCCGCAAAATTTACACCAAAAAAAATATCATGCAACACAAGTTTTGCCACCTAAAGAATTTACTTCTCTCCTATGCAATTATTTTTAAAGGTGGATCCATTTCACACTCATTTACATCTATTTTTGGCAATTTACCACCTAAAATGAGGAAATACATTTTCCAGAATCCCCACTCCACAGTGAGATGGTTTGCTGGATTTCATTTCTGTTCATTGAAGCATGGCAAGGACCAATTACAGAGCATATCTTCAACTTCCGTAAGGACCTGGAAGAAGGCAGTAATGTACAATAGGCTATCATATATTTCGTTGCACTAAACTTTATTTATTGGGTTTATATATTTCAAATCTAAGGATGTTATTAAAATTAATAATGTAATGCTGTCCATTGTTAAAAATCAAAACATCAGTAAGCTTGTGCCATTGAAGCTGCCAAATAACCTTTTTTTTTATAAGTATTGAATCTGACAAATAACTATGCTAGGTTTTAAGAAATATGACTGACCACATTAACTGAAGCATACAAAAGTACTGGGGTGTCATTGATCACAGACAGATGGTGCTCACAAGGTGTCACATTAGAACAGGATGCCACAAGAGAAGGAAAAGGAAACAGATCAAGAGAATATCCGAAATGAGGTAACACTTCAGATACTATATTATTTAGAATCTCAACCAATGTAATGTAATTGATAATCAGTCCGACTATATTTATTAGTATGATAATGTAGGACAGGTTACCGAATTTTTCTGGTGCAGTTCGACAAACCCATTTCACCTCGCATAGACTCATTCCCAATAAAAAACGGCCAAACAATCAATACTCACAAGCTATGCTTGTGGCCCATGTTGTTTTTTGGCCAAATTCCATCTTTAGGGCCTTGAAACCGCATTTTTTTGTTCAGTAGAAAGACTGTTGAATGTTTCTGAATTTTTGTTGGAGGTCTAAACGGTCTCAGATTGATGTGAAAGTTTGTAATTAACTTAGTTTAGTCATTAGGAACTTATCCATATTTTTTCATAATTTTTAGAGACAATGCCAAATTGGACTGTTTTTATAATTTCTTTACCAGTATATATACATGTATTGCAATAGCAGATTACACATTCCTTATTCATTAATAAAACATCAGAATCCATTTTTTCTAAACTTTATTGATTCAAAGTTGTTTATTTGTTCTTTCGTGAACGTTCATGGCTTCCACTACATCAGATGGAATAAGAGCCTTGTTCTACCTTGGACTGATGGCTGATGCACGTGGTGGTGGCAACCTCGCTGGCAACAACGATAGACAGGGAGTGGCTCTTTCTAGGGCAGAATTTGAGAACTTTAAACGTGAAACCCGGAAAGCACTGCGAGATATTCAAGTATCCCTTGTTAGGAAGCCTAGGATCAAGCTAGGTCCAGATCATGCTTGTCATGTTCATTCGCAACCCCTTCCCGCTGAATAGGCAACCAGCCTATGAGGAAGACTTCAGCAATGATGAGGACTATGCTCCATAGGTGTTTGGGGGTCACAGAGGTGAAAGAAGATATTGAGATCATACGGATCGTGGTTCTAGTGATTTTTGTATGAAGATTAACCTTCCCAGTTTTAATGATCACCTTCATATTCAAGATTCCCTGGATTGGATGGCAGAAGTTGAGAGGTTCTTTGATTAAATGGGAATTCAAGAGGACAAGAAGGTGAAACTGGTGGCGTACAAACTAAAGAAAGGATCTTTTGCATGGTGGGAACAGTTGTAGGTTCTCGGGCATGGCAAAGGAAGGCACCAGCACGCTCCTAGTTGAAGATGAAGTGTCTGCTAAGAACCAGGTTTCTACCGCTATACTATGAGCATATTTAGTTCCAACAATACCAGGATTGTAGGCAAGGGAGTAGGAAGGTCAAAGCTTTACCGAGTCATCAATGTCTTCAAAAACTCAGCTTCCTCCTATAATGGAAGAGTTTGCACAACAAGCAGAAGATACAGAAAAAGTTGTATGCAACCAAGAACTATAATCTTAGAGTAAACAAAAGAAGGGTGGTGGCAATGGTAACTGCCTAGAAGAGGAGAAGGAACTAAGAATCGGAAAGAACTCAAAAGAAGAAAATGGTGACAAGAAAGAAACACATAAATTAAAAGATGAATCGGAATCACAATTACAAGACAGGCGAGCTCTAACAGCGAAATTAGCATGTGAAAAAAAATTGAATATATTGAGAATTAGTTATGATGAAGCTAAGGGAAAGAAAAGAGAATTAGAAACATCAAGAAAATAAGCGTGAAAAAGATTGTCAGAAGTTGAAGAAAAGGAGAAGATAAATGGGCAGAAAAGCTGAAGCAAGTTTATGAAGCATTAAGGTCAAGTCCTCAATGGTATGAAATCTTGTTCAAACCATATATGATGAGCCACTTTGTCTGCAACCAAACTCCGACTTCTTTTCATGCAGGGATTATGATGTACATGTTATTGAATTTTTCTGGTACAGTTTGACAAACCCGTTTCGATTCACATAGACTCATTCCTAATCAAAAATGGCCCAACGATCAATACGTACGTGCTATGCTTATGAGTTATGGCCCATGTCATTTTTTTGGCCAAATTCCGTCGTTTAGGGCCCCCAAATCGTGTTTTTCAATTCTAGAGGAAGACTGTTGAATATTTCGAGATTATTGTTTGAGGTCTAAATGGACTGGGACTGATCTAAAATTTTGTAGTTAACTTAGTTTGGTCATTAGGAAGTTATATATATTTTTTCATTATTTTTGAGACAGTGCCAAATTGGACTGTTTTTAGGATTTCTTACATGTACTGCAATAGCATGTTACATATTCAGTATTCATTAATAATTATTAGAATTTCTTTTTTTTGGAAATTATGTCTCAAATTCCTGGTGTAATTAGGTTTCTATTTTAGAGTTGTACTCTCTTAGGTAATTTATTGTTAGACAAGTCTTGGGCTCCAAGGAATTGAGTTTGGAACTCTATAAAGATACCTAGCTTTTGGGTTGACACCTATGAGATTGAGAGAGATGTAGTCTCATGAGGGAGTTGTGGGTAGAGATTGTTTATAGGTTGGTAGAGTAGGAAAAACACCGGTGGCACTGATAGCGAGGAGGCAGGCTCATGGGGTGGTACATGGTGAAAAGACATGTACAAGGTGTTGTTACTCTAGTATTGTAATATCTCTACGAAATTATAGTGGAATCTCTATTCATCCATGGATGTAGGCCAATTTTGGCCGAATCACGTTATATCTTGTGTTTATGTGTGATTGCTTTATTCATTTTTCATTGGATTTCCATGATTCTGTGGTTTCTTTGTTACAACAGTTTTCTTTAAACTTTGTGGATTCAAAGTTGTTTATTAATTCCTTCATGAACATTCATAGCTTCTGCTCCGTTACATGAGATTGATATGAAATAGAATACCAAGGGTTGTAACCTAGTGATACTTCCTCACCTTCTAAAGTAGAAGGTCGAGGGTTTAAGTCCCCATAGGTGAAAAGTGAGTGTGTGAGTTTCAAATAGGAAAACAAAAATGAAATAGAATGGCTTGTACCTGAAGCGTAAGAGATAAAAACACAAAAGTCTTGAGGTTGCAATTTAGTCGGTTGTATAATAGATAAATAGATCACGCCAATTCGAGAATGAGCAGTAGAATAAGCCTTATTACTGACATAAGTGTTTTACGATACCATTGATTTCTCAGAGAAAAACATACCAATCTTATCTTCAGATACTCTCAGTGATTATGACTACTGGTTCAGCTAACAAGTGGGTTGGGATATATAACAAATTAAACTATATTACGTCATTTGAGTAATAGGTCATTTTGGCAATATGGTGATGCATATATTCATATTAAATTACCATCATAGTTTTAAATATGTAAGGCTTAAGCCACAAGAATAGACTCAAAGAGATGCCTCAATTCTTCATAGTTAAACGTGATTTAATTCATGGCCTTTTTACATCCATTTACTTTTCCAGTTATTGATATTATTTTCTAGTGGAGGTTTAAAATTCTAGAATAAGCTCCAAGAGATACCTCCCGACACTAATCAATTAAACCTAGTTTAACTCATGTAGTCCACTCGTTTAGCTTTTTTCAGATCATGGATGATATTTTCTGAACCAAGTTCAAAGCTCCAGGACCTTAAAGAGCCTAGAATGTCAGCACTAACACAAAGCATTACATTAACCACCAAAAGGGCATTTTGGAATTTAGTATATTGTAGGTAAAATATTTAGCATATTCCTTCTATGCTCAAGTGCTCAAAAAAGGTATATCTACCCACAACCAATTACATGTGATTCCTACAAAGATATAAATTGTTGCTCTCACTTTATAATGGAACACCAAGACTGTAGAAGTTGGTAATAAAAAATTCAAAGTTAGCAATGAAGTTGTTTTGAAACAGAATCAGATGCAGGACAACCACCAAAAAATGACATTCTAAAAAAGGAAGCATGTAGATCTTACCTTCATCAACCACAACCTCAACATGATTTTCATTGTCAATTACTTGAAACGATATATTACCCAGCCATAATACTGCAGCAAGCATTTCAAAGGCATGCTCTTGATCTTCTTTGCCAATTCGGACAGTATTTAAGGCTTTCTGGAGAGATGAAAAACATAGAAATTTAAAAATGTGTATCATAGGAGGCATAAATTAACTGAAATAAGGAGTTTCACCCTATATATGGTGGTAGTGAAATCAAATCATTTAAGTTACCATAAGAATATGAAAGTTTGAGGCATCATCGACATCTTCGGTTGCCAAGCAGTCACTCTGATTGAGATAATTGTACTCACTTGCCATTTTTAAGTTCAATCTATCTGTAAAGAGAAACATATATGACACTGAAAGAGCACAAATTCTTTGGAATTTTCAATTGAAAAAAATTTGATATAGAACACCACATCCTATATCTGGTTAAAAAAACAGAGTGAATAATTCTTGGTTCTTGGTACAAAAATAAAATTGTAGTTCAACAGATATCTTCGGTGCAGCATATGACTTGGCAGTTTCCAACCATCTAGTTGCGTTTCAACTGCCATATGCTGCAAACAACTTCAGGCGGTATAGACATTCTAAAGATCAGTTTCCAACTCACTCAACTAAACTCAATAAGCCTTTATTTCAACTATTTGGGGTCGTCAAGATGAACGCCATTTTGCTCTATTGAAAGCAATAAGCTCTGTCAAACTACATGCTATGATACATTTCCTAACTATATCAACCCATTAGCTTGGCTCTCCTTTGCCTAACATTACTCAACATGGACCACATCAGTCTTCCTCACAAGTGCAATTGTTGCTCTTCGCTGTATGTGGAAAAATATCTCCAATTGGTGGTAATTCAATGGTCTCACGAGTATGTTCTTTCCAGTTTTATCCTTTTTTGTCTTACCACACACATATCTTAACGCCCACATTTTAGCCATACTCACTTTGTGAACATGTTATTTCTTTACTTCCCAACATACTGTTCCATAGAGTATGAGTGGTCTAATATCTATTTTATAAAACTTATCTTTCAATTTTAAAGGTAAGCACTCCTCCATTTAACCCATCTTGCTTTAATTATGTGAGAAGCATCATCTCTCTCTCTCTCTCTAGTGTGTGTACAAGCAAATCTGGGTAATGAAAAGGTTTGTTTTTAGGCATGTCAGAACCCTTGTATTTCTAAATTTGCTAAGTTAAATTTCAAATAATTAGTTTTAGTCCTACTTATCCTAAACTCTCTTTATTGTAGAGGTTCTCTCCACGCCTCTAACTTCGCACATTCTTTTCTGATTTCATCAATTAAAATAATCAATAAAATAACATACACCACCAAATCCCATCCTAAGTGTGTTTTGTTAGTTCATCTACCTAAGGCAAAAGATATAATGCTAACATTTGATGTAATGTTTCTTACATAGTTAATCTTAGTACAATAGCACCTAGTCCTTTATCATGCCAATATATTATTTGTGAATACTTTCTTTCAAAAATTCATTATATTATATCTCCGGGAAACCTATTATAAATTTGCTGCCCTTGGATCGGGTTGTGCCATATCATCTGAAAACCAATTGGTGTCCAATGAGGGAAACACACGCCTTTTATGGCATTCGACATCCAAGGGCCCACCCGGGCAAGGAGTGACATTGTTGTACCCCCAACAATCCCTCCCCCATGCTATGGCGTTCCTTGGACTCGAACCCATGACCTTCGGCTCTAATACCAATTTTTGGTCTTGGATTAGGTTGTCATCTCATCTGAAAACCAATTGGTGTCTAGTGAGGGAAACACACGCCTTTTATGTCATCAACATCCAAG
Organism: Cornus controversa; assembly: GCA_026545225.1. Taxonomy (NCBI): domain Eukaryota; kingdom Viridiplantae; phylum Streptophyta; class Magnoliopsida; order Cornales; family Cornaceae; genus Cornus; species Cornus controversa. The sequence continues at coordinate 69,571,060 of CM048847.1, forward strand.
GGCCCTCTCGGGCCCACCCGTGCAAGGAGCGGCATTGTTGTACCCCAACAAAGTTTTCTCCAGATCGAGAGAAGTCATATGAAATTCTTTATTCCTCTCTTCATTTTTTCCATTAATCTACTCACTAAGTAAATAACTTCTTTTTCTAACCTTTATGGTAGAAATCTGAATTTTTTGACACTGTAATTCTACATCTTAGTCATTCAATCACTTACTCTCAAATATCCATATTGTGACTCATTAATTTAACACTGTGATTATTTATCCAATTTTGAATACCCCCCTTATTTTAAATATAGTTACTAAAATAATTTGTGCAACTCATGAGACATTTTCTTAGTTATTATGACCATATTGAACAATTTTGTTAGTTATGACATGCCGTCATTCCCTAAACACATCCAAGTCTCAATAGGAACAATATCCAATATTATTTCCTATTTCAACTTTCCAATACATTTTTTACCTTGCACACCCTGATTCTACAAAAAGAAAAAGAAGGCCTTTCTCTCTGATCTACATTTTTTTCTAAAACTAAGCTTCTTGTCCCAAAAAACATATACAAAAGTTGTGCAGAGGCTTAGCTACCAAACAATGATACATCTAAATTCCAACATAACCTTTACCAGCATGTCAACACATTCCAAATATACGCGTTGAACATATAGTGTCACACCAGCATTTAAGTTATAAATAATTCTAAGATATGTCAGCGTTAATACCTAGCTTTAGTGTCAGACCCTGTCATTTTTAACAACCAATCCAACATTGTTTTTAGATTGTCTACAAAATAAAAAAAAAATTAAATGAACCGTCTAAAATGGAATAATAATCAAATGCAAACTACCTTTGAGATAGGATGGAGCTCCAGCACAAAGTTGGTAAAATATATGGTATGACCTTTCCCCACGGGCCAGCTGGACCACTCTCGACTGCTTAAAGAAGACATGATATCTTTTAAAACTGGCACTCCTTGATTTTTTATTTTTTTATTAAAACGAAAAAATAAGCAAGAGTTTAGAAGAGAAATCAGTTACCTTTTCAAGCAGAGCTATCCACCATTATTGTATAAGTTGATGTTTGACAAACACATTGAAGTTAAAAAAATGAATCAAATTAACAAATACAAACAAAGTGAACATAAAATAATGTTTGATTTTAGCAATTTTCAATGTAAACATACTTACATGTCTGGATTTTAGCACCACATATTTTTCCGGTTGCACTGAAATGAATTTCAATGAACTTCCCCTGCATCGCATCAGGAAGATTTGTGACTTAAACTGTATGTTCTCTAAATCATCTCAGTTACCTATTGCTTAATGATTAAACCAGGTGGTAGTCACAGTTCTGATTATTTAAGCACAAAGCATGATTTATCTAGGAGTAATTGCCTTAGAACTCACAAATCGGCTAGAGTTATCATTCCTGGATGTTTTTGCATTCCCAAATGCTTCCAGTATACAGCTTGTCTGAAGAAGTTCACACTCTATCCCACCACTGCCACCACCAAGAGCAGCCAAGTACTGCACTGCAATTTTTGCTGTCTCAGTTTTCCCAGATCCACTTTCCCCACTGTAAAATAGATAAAATAAGCCCAGAGACCTGATAAAAGAGACTGCAGCAAAAGGAACAAAGGACCTCCCAATTCATGGAGCTAAAACAAAGGCATTGCAACTAACCTTATAATGATGGATTGATTCACTTCATCTGCAAGAGCCACAATAACAGAAAAGTAAATACAAAGAAAGTTTCAGTAACAAAGTATGCAAACAACAAATAACCTTTTTCCCGTATTTTTTTAAGCATAGTATAATCCACCTCTCATCATTTCATTATAGGCTATGTCTGTGATTGCATAAACGTGAGGGCTGTCGAAGAGCTTCTGCCTGTAAGCTTTGACAAAGTCATTCCCGTAAAGTTTGACATTTTTGAAGGGATTGATTGCTATTAAAACAGGCCCTGCTTTACTCTAAAGGAAGAAACCACAATAATTGAGCAAAGAAGTGGAAAAGGTAAAGTACTTACACTGGAAAGCAAATAAAACGCCTATCTGATACTTACATAAATTATATCACGAGAATATCTGTACTGAAGGTTGTGAAGAATTGATGGCTCATTCAAATAACTAAGCTGTATGAGATCGTCCACGCCCTCAAGTATATCTGGGTTCGCAGGTAAGAGCACTCCTGTTGCAACTTCCACAACCTGTAGTAACAACGACATGAGTGAATGCACATTCCATTTACTTGAGTGCTTTGAACAATTAAAATCTCTAAGTAGACGGCCAGAACTTAAGGACTCACATTCCCATCTGCAAGAAAAACAGACGCTTTATCCCCTGAAGATGATCGTATCAGTCCTGACTCCCACTGCCCATTTGGAAGCTGACACCAAATGCGAAGTTTCTGCATGAAGTACTTTAGGTAAGTGTTCCTTGACAAATGAAACATCTTAAGGGAAAACACTGATAATGGAATATAAGGCTTATAAGCAATCTCATACACTAACTAAGAGTAGTTGTGATAATAATAATTGAAAACACACAAGAAGGAAAGGATAGTGTACCAAGCAAAGTACAAATAAATCATGTAGGTTATTGTCTGTAACCAGAATATTTATCATATCACTGGAAAATCATTTTTGCACACAAATAGAATGTATTTTCCACAAGAGTGAAGTTTGAGATACCAACTGCGACAGAACCAGGTGAATGTATCTGGAACAGATACAAGGGCCAGGGGATAAAAAAAGAAAGGCAAACATAGGAAATGTTCTGAAAGCAAACCAGCAAGAGGAAAATAGCCGAGTAGGCATCTCTCTTAATCTTTTACGGTTTTACCACAGAAATGAAGAACCTTAATAAACCATATGCCCAAATAAAATGTTAGCCAGTCAAATAACCAGTCCTATACCCAAAAGTTATTATATATCACTAAGATTAAGAACTAGCCACCCTTCTGAAAACTCATGCAAATAGAAAACATAGCTAAGAATAAAAAAAACTCATATTTTTACCTTCTTAATAAAATAACTAACGTTATCATCCCACTCAGACTCCTGAAACCTTGGTGGCGATACCGAAACCTCAGCTGCGAGATTGGCACCATCTGCTTCCTCCAACCTCTGTACACATTTCTTCTCTTCCGACTCCATAACATAAGGCGATTCACCAGGCGCTACTTCCTTTGTCTTCTTGCCTCCGAAACTACCACCTTTCAACACTTTAACATCTTCCTTTTTGCGAATACAATTGGACGAGTACTCTGGACCGGCATTGCCAACCTCAAAGTTCGCCCGCAAAGCCCGCCTCGAGGAGGGATGGCGAGCCCTCGAAGTTGGCCGAGCAGGCAACGCCGGCGGCAAGTCCTTTGGCTTCTCGTTCTCGTCCTGTAGCCGAAGAGACTCCAGCATTTCCTCCAGCGAACTACGAACTCTAGACGGACGCGACATCGTCAACATCATTACCCAAAACTCTTTATTTCAATCACAAATCAATCCGAATCACATATACATACATACATATATATATATATATATATATATATATATATATATATAGTGGTCTCATTCTCCAAATTCGAACAATGCGGAGGTATACATTGACGAAAACGCGAATTCAAAACCCTAATTAAGATCAGGGAAGGACCCAATTCGGATATTGGAACTAAGGGTTGTAAAATTTTGGGTGAAAGCATGAAAACAAACTAGGAGAAGTGTACGGAACTGTGAGCTGTCAGAGCCCTCAGCATCCGTAAAATGTATGTTGCGCCAAAATGCTTTATGAAAACAAACTCTGAACTGTTTTTGCTAAATTGAGGAATTCGCGTCCCTTTTTCGGTACTGGAATGTTAGGGTTAGACAGACAGACAGAGGGTTAATGGCAAAGACAGAAATTATCTTTATCAAAAGAAGTTTTTAAAAAGTTGTTGGGAATGTTTTTGAATAACAAAAACAAATATTTGAAACTTCGTTGAATTTTTCAGGTAGGTGGGACAGGGCATGCATTTCTTAAGAAAACCGTTGAGATCTGATGAGGAATAAAATATGTAGTCCTAGTAATAAATTGAAAGTAACACATACGGGCTTGAATCTACACATGAACCTCGAAGTGGATAAACGTGGGAGGAGTGTTTGTGCATTGGGCACATTTTGGTTGAATTTAGAAGTCTATACCGTTGGACGGTTTTTATTTTTTATATATATTTTTTTTTTGCTGCCATATCAGTTATCGTAACTCTAATGGGTGATTTATTAAGTCTAAATGGGTGATTTATTAAATGGTGATAATGGGTGATTTATTAAATCTAAATAAGTGATTTATTATATGGTGATAATGGGTGATTTATTACTGAGTTATTTTTTTAATTAATTGTCTTTTAATGAGAGAGGTATATACAAAAATTTTGATATCTAATCTCACAACAATACAAAAAGTCTCGTATGTGTTTTAGAGAGTCTGCATTCCATCACTTTAAGACATAATGGTTAGAAAGATTAGAAGACTTCAAGAAACATTGTAATATTATGAACGGTGGGAGCTATCCAATCGCTTGAGTTTGATACTTATGAAGTCTCACATTGAAAAAAATATTGAGATCCATTCCAGACGACACTAAAGTGAAGGAATACTTTGAGGAACACTTTGTAAGTTACAATAAGGCTCTAGCTAGTACCCTGAAAGAACTGTCATCCATGAAATATAATAATACTTCACGAGTCCGTAAGCACATCGTGGGAATGAGAGACATTGCAGCACAACTAAAGTTTTGAGATTGAGATTATTGAGTCCTTTCTTGTCCATTTCATACTCAACTCTCTTCCACATCAATTTGGACCATTTAAGATTTCTTATAACACACATAAAGATAAATGACTAATTAATAAGTTATTGATCATGTGTATTTAAGAAGAAGGGAGGTTGAAGCAGGAGGGTCTAGAATGTTCATCCAGTCTTTCATGGAAAAGGAAAATGGAACAATTGGTATAGAGGGGAGAGTTCTTCTAATAATGAGAAGAATAAGAAACTGTCAGTTATTAAATCTGGCAATAAAGACTTCATCATGTGTTTTTTTTGCAAAAAGACAAGACATTTTAAAAGATAATGCAAGAAGTTTCAAGCTTGGCTTGAAAAAAAAGGTAATCTCATTTCATTAGTATGTTATGAATCTAATATGGTTTGTATTAGTAATAATATTTGGTGGATTGATTCTGGTTCTACAATCTATGTTGCCAATACTATGCAGGATTTTTTAAACAAAAAGAATCCAATGGGAAGTGACGTTGCATCTATACAGGAAACCAGATGTATTCACACGTGGAAGTTATTGGAACTTTTAGACTTGTTTTACAAACTGGCTTTGTTTTAGACTTGAAAAATACCTTTTATATTCCATCATTTTCTAGAAACTTAATTTTCATTTTCAAACTTGAACCTTTGGGTTTTAGTTTCAGTTTTTGTGACCATTCTGTAACCTTGTTTAAGAACTCTGTTGTTGTTGGTACTAGCCTTCTAGATGGTGGTTTGTATAAACTGTGTCTAGATCCTGTTTGTGATTTTAATCTTTTAACTATAACCGAAAGTATTGGCATAAAGAGGAGTATTATGAATGAAACATCATCTATGTTGTGGCATAGGAAATTGGAACATGTCTCTATAGAGAGACTTAAGAGGTTAGTGAATGAAGGGGTCTTCCAGACTCTTGATTTCTCTGACTTTGGTACTTGTATAAACTGTATTGCAAACAGACCAACAAGACCAAGAAGAGTGCCAGGAGGAGTTCTAACACTCTAAAAATCATACATACTAACATTTGTGGATCTGTTCCTACACCATGTCTAAATGATCAGAAATACTTCATCACTTTTATTGATGATCACACACGATATATGTATCTCTATCTTCTATTTGAGAAGGATAAAACATTAAATGCTTTTAAGGCATATAAAGTGGAAGTAGAGAAACAAACAGATAAAGTAATTAAAATTGTGATATCAAATAGAGGTGAGAAGTACTATGGCAGGTACACGGGAACAGGACAAAAGCCGGTTCCATTTGCAAAATTCCTTGAGGAACATGGAACTATTGCACAATATACGATGCTTGGCTTACTATATCCAAATGGTGTGGCTAAAATAATGAATCGTACTTTAATGTACATGGTAAGGAGTATGCTTAGCAACTCTAATCTCTCATTATTTTTGTGGAATGAGACCTTAAAAACCGTTGTGTACATCTTAAACAAGGTTCTCACTAAAGCAGTTCTTAAAACTATTTTTAAGTCATGGAATGCTTGGAAACCAAGTTTAAGGCATGTACACATTTAGGGTTGTCCAGTTGAGGTCAAACTGTATAATCCACAAGAGAAAAAATTAGATCCAATAATAGTTAGTGATTTTTTCATTAGCTATGCAGATCGATCAAAGGATATAAGTTTTATTGTCCTACCCATAATATAAAAATAATTGAAGTAAGAAATACAAATTTTTTTTAGGATAACAATATTAGTGAGAATGTATAAACTCAAAGTTTAACATTTGAGGAAATACATGATCCAGTACCTACACCTGCAATTACATTAAAGTTTGTTGTTTTTCAAGGTGTTCCACAAAATGTCATTAAGGAAGAATAACTAATTCAAACCTTACTACTGAATGAACAGTTGATTGCCATGGAAGGTGATATTCAACAATCTCAAAATAAAGTTGTTGATATCTCATTAAGAAGATCCTCTAGAGAAAGAAAAACTGTGATTTCTTCAAATTATTTGGTGTACCTACAAAAATCTGACTGTGACATTGGTATTAAGAATGATCCAATTACGTTTTCACAAGCAATGAGTGGCGATAAATCCACATTTTGGTATGATGTTACGAATGATGAGATGAATTATATGGCTAGCAATGAAGTTTGGGATCTTGTCGAATTACCTAAATGAGTTAAGGCCATTGGCTGTAAATAGGTCTATAAGACCAAAAGGGACTCAAATGGTAATATAGAAAGATATAATGCTAGATTTGTAGCCAAATGATTTACTCAAAAGAAAGGAATAAATTACCATGAAACCTTCTCTCCAGTTTCAAAGAAGGACTCATTTAGAATAATCATGACATTAGTAGCTCATTATGACTTAAAGCTATATCAAATTGATGTGAAAACTGTATTTCTCAATGGAGATTTAGAGAAAGAGGTTTATATGACTCAACCTGAAGGATTTGATTTAGATAAGAAAAGTCAATTGGTTTGTAGACTAATAAATCCATATATGGACTGAAACAGGCTTCCAACCAATGGTATATAAAGTTTCACAATGTGATATCTTCTTTTAGTTTTAAAGATAATATTGTTGATCAATGTATATACCTCAAGATTAATAGGAGCAAATTTATTTTTCTAGTCTTATACATGGATGATATTATAATTTTCAATAACGACTTAGGTTTGCTACAAGAAATAAAAAGTTTATCTCTCAAAACTTTGATATAAAGGATATGGGTAAAGCCTTTTATGTCATTGACATAAAGATTCACAGAAACAGATCTCAAGGGACATTAGAATTATCTTAGAAAACTTATATAAACAAAGTATTAGAGAGATTTAGAATGCAAGATTGTGCATCTGGTGTAGCACCTATTGTCAAATGTGACAAATTCAATCTAAATCAATGTCCAAAAAATGATCTAGAAAGGGAACAGATGAAAAACATTCCTTTATGTAGTTGGAGTTTGATGTATGCCCAAGTCTATACTAGACCAGACATAGCATTTGTAGTTGGCATGTTAGGTAGATATCAAAGTAATCTAGGCATGGATCATTGGAGAGCTATAAATAAAGTGTTACGTTATCTTCAAGGAGCTAAGGAGTACATGCTTACCTATAGACGATCCGATTATTTGGAGGTGATTGGTTATTCAAATTCAAACTTTGCTGGTTGTGTTAACTCTAGAAAGTCAACATTAGGTTATATGTTCCTTCTAGTGGGAGGAGCAATAAATTGGAGAATCACAAAGTAGTCTTTAACTGCTTTTTTAACTATGGAGGCAGAGTTTGTAGCATGTTTTGAGGCAACATCATAGGCTATATGGTTATGGAATTTCATTACAGGGCTTAGAGTTGTTGACTCTATTTCTAGGCCAATAAGGATTTTATGTGACAATTCTGTTACAGTATTCTTTTCTAAGAATAACATAAGTGGCAGTTGAAGTAAACACATCAATATAAAGGACTTCGCTATCAGATAACATGTTCATAATAAGGTGGTGATAATTGAGCACATCAACACCGAGATGATGATAACAGATCCTATGACGAAATCATTATCACCTAAGTTGTGTAAAGATCACGTAATGCACATGGGACTGTCTAGTCTATCTTTTAGATAAAGTGTTATTGATTATTATGTGCATTTGGTCACTTTGAACTATTGTGTATTACAATACTTAATTAATTTATAGTTTTATGTTTTCATTTGGTTGTATACATAAAGTTTGAGAATGACAGATGGTCCTTTTGGACATTATGTTGGACCCGAATGAGTATTTGATAGCTCATTCATAAGGATTATATACTATATAAAGCACTTATAAAAGATAAAAAATGACATTGTAATACATGGAAGGGGATATTTGTATATAAAGTATTTTTTGCTATGATTCGTGCATTGACTACTCTTAATTGAGCATAGTGATGTTAACCAACTAAAATAGGTTATTTATGGCCATATATAAGTAGTTTAAACACCCCTTAAATTTATTTTTGATATTGGCCAAGTGGGAGAAAGTGTCTTCTAACAAGACATATGTGGCACATGTGCCAAGTAGGAGAATGTTGGACAGTTTTTATTTATATGTGGCCCATGTGGCACATCAGTTACCGTAACTATCACTACATGGTGATAATGAGTAGTTTATTAACTGTCCAATTACCTTAACTCTACAGTGAGTGAAAAACTTGGGTCCTTAATCTCACAACAATGCAAAAAGTGTCGTATGTTTTTCAGAGAGTTTGTGTTCCATCACTTTGAAACATGTTTTTCAGAGAGTTTGTGTTCAATCACTTTGAAATACAAGGGTTGGAAAGACGAGAAGAGTTTAAGAAACATTGCAATATTATCATCAGCGTCTGGATACTAAAATTCAAGGCTTTCAGTAAAACTGTCGGATGTGATCATATTTGGATCTCGAAGAGCTACCACTCACTTGCATTTGGGTGTTTCTGGAGGTATCATCACATTAAAAACCATGACTGAAGGTATGTTCAATCTTCTTCCGCATTTAAGTTTTATCTATCATTGATTTCTCATGGAACATTAGGTAACATTACACTGGGATGGCAAAATAGGACTTGATCCTCTCCTTTGTATGAGAAAAATTAGGCTGTTTGTGGTGTCACTAGGTGAATCACACTTGTAAGTATAATATATGTGTAGGACTCGCATTACACTTATAACTGTGATTCTTCCGGTGTACAGGAAGTAATCAAGTTTTTTTTTCTTTGCACAACTTGGTGTTATGCACATTCGAGAGTAAAGATCACTTTCTTACACAATGGATTCCATAGTTTATGTGAGAATGTGAGAATTACGCTTCACATAGAGTGATCTCCACCATTAACTTGTGATATTGTGCATAACATAAAATCATAAAATCCGTTGAATACTCATTTTCAAGAAGAAAAAAAAAAAAACTCCTCCCCCACATTACTACTTCGTTTGACATTGTTATTAGAATGAAAAAAAAAAACGTTTTTGTCTTTCATGGTATAAAGTCCTTTTTAAAAATAAAGTATTTTTAATTTGATTGGTAACAACATTTTTTATTAATAATTTTCCAATAATATCCTTTGATATAATGCTATTTTTTTTATAATAACATAACTTTATAAAACAAAAAATGAAATTGTCCTTATAAAAAATAAAAATTTAAAATAAAAGCACTTGTAAGTGGTTCAACAATTTGGAGTGTAAGGTGATGGATTAAAATTCAATACAGGTTTTGGGCGCCTACTATGAAAGTCTACCCCCAATTTAAACTGTGAACTTGCCTTATACTCATGTTTTTTATTAAAAAATACATAATTTATAGCAGTTTTTTTTTATATAAATATAATTTATAGCAGTTGACTTCTTAATTATATCATATTGCTTTCTCATACGGGATTTTCTCACATTAATAAATGAATAATGATTTAGAGATCGATAGGATTAGTCCGAATTTACTTTTATGTGAGTGAAGTGATAAACTTGATTACATGACGTTAGTTCGTTCGTTGAAACTTTCTGTCATTACTCTTAATAAATTAATACCAAATTAGATATTAAATATAATTTTTTTGAAAATAACAATTATGTGAGACTGACTGGATGAGGTGGAGAAATTTAAGCGGATATGTGGATAGAGAAGAAGGAATGGTCAGCCAGATGGTCTTGGACAATAATAGGTGACATTATACTAAATAAGAAGGGGCTGGACTCCTTATTCCAAACTCGATCGGTTGTGATTCTTACTTAGATGACCAATGACCATTTTTAGTCACTGTACCAAATTTGAAGTTTAAGTTCAAATACAAATTTCATCCTGATCAGATGACTATTTTTGTTTGGCAAAGCCTATATCTATCAACTTCAACGTGGTATAAAGAGAGAAATCTTATTTCACATTTTGGATGACTATTTTGTTTGGCAAAGTTTATATCTATCAGCTTCAACATGGTATAAAGAGAGTACTCTTATTTCACATTTTGGAAGTCTGGAATCCATTTTTAGTATATATATATATTTAATAATTGTGTTGTAAAGTGAGACGGAATGAAAAGAAGTCTATCGGATCGTAGAATCTTACAATCTCTAATTACTAAATTAATATGATCTCATGAAGAATCTCTAACAAGTGGAATCGGAGCAAGATCGGTAAGATTGAAACTAATATCTTAGAATCTTATACGATCTTACGATTCTAGTAAATTGTGTTGTTTTGTTATTTTTTTGAATTTATTTGGACCGACAACCCATTCTTGACAAAGAAATTTAAAGTTCTAAGTATAAAATCCAACACTTCAACCTAATTGCATTTAATAAGAACAAAAAGAGAAAACCCAATAAGTTAAACATTATTTAAAACTCTAAACTTCATAGGTATGACTCAAACCTTAATTTTTTTTCTCTATTTTGCTCTATTCTTCATGATTTTTATTTTCCCGTCATTTTCAATAAAAAAAGAAAAAAGAGAGAGCTTATTTTTTCGCGCATTATTTTTCCCCATTTTGAACAAAAAAAAGAACGACTTTGTTTTTCCTATATTATTTCTCTCTTTGTTTAGGCTTCACCTTAATTACTTATAAGTAATTAAGCAACTAAAATTGTTCTTTTATCTCTTTATTTTTATGTTTCTTTTTTCTCTTTGTTAAGATTTTGCCTTAATTGCTTATGTAAACTTTTGTCACCGTCACAGTGTCTTTTAATATTTGGAGGGTGTATTCAATCAAACTTTTAAAAGTTAATCTATCATAAAGTTGACATTGTGTTTAGCTTTATTATTTGAAATTAGTTTTATTTAGATAGTTTAAGTTATTTTTATACTAGTTTTATAAAATTTTACTGTCATCGATCCGATCCTACGATCCTGATTTTATGAATTCTCCATCTATACTTTAACAGAGTTTTTATTTTGGAGAAAAAAAAATAGAAGTTCAGTGAGGAAGTTCATATTCGTCAACTTTCTTTGAAGATTTTTTGAACTCTAAATCTTTAATCTTATAAATTCAAACACTCTGTCAAAAATAATTTTTGAACTCGAAAAGCCGAGAACTATTTTTCAAAAATCGCTCAATGCCATCATGGTCCGAATAAAAATATATCCATCATCTAAACGGATCAAACGGATCGGTCACGTGTAAAAATGCTGGATATAAGCATTCCTGATGTGGTACTGGTTGAACCGTAATCTGGCAACGTCGACATAACAACATCTCTCTCTCGAAGGGAGAGGGAAAGCTGATAGTTTCTCGAGAAACGGTAAGTTCGTCTCTCTGTTTCATCTATAGGCTTCGCTTGAGAAAAAATAAAAAATAATTTATGTAATCTCTCTATTTTTCTAATTATCGACGATCGAAAAGGCGAAAACTTTATACTCAACTAGACTTTACTCTGATTATCTGGAGCTGTTGAATTGAATTTCTATTTCTGTTCATAGGAATCGAAATAAGATGACCATAGAAACTCATAGTTACACTTTATTTCCTTCGTTTTCTCGGCAAGCAAACAAAAAGGTTAGGGTTTCTGTTCGTAGAAGTACTCTTCTCTGACAGGGTCTTTTTGTTGGTTGTTTCTTTCATCTTCCTTCTTTAATGGATATATCACATATGAAAGACGGTCTTTTTGTTGGTTGCTAGGAAAGTATGAAGAATATAATTCATTCTTTTGTTTAGTATGAATTTTAGTGTGGTCGTACGCATAGAATAAAAATGGTCATTCCATTCCTAGTAAAATTAAAAAAAAAGCCATATTACCAAAACTCTTTACCTTCACCACCACACTGGCTCTACCACCACCATTACCACCGGCTCTACCACCACCACTGTTGTTGCCACTGCCACCGCCATCCCCACCGCCACCCCCACCGCCTCCACCACACCACTGCCACATTGTCACCTTCTTCCACCACCACACCACCATCTCCACCCCCACCACCACTGCCACCATCTCCACATTGCCACATTTCTCCACCACCACCTCCACATCGCTACCTTCCTCCCCCATCACCTCCACTGCCCCATCACCTCCACTGCCACCCCCATCACTCCACTGCCACCATCTCTATATCGCCACCTTCCTCCACCACCACACCACCTCCATATCGCCACTTTCCTCCACCACCTCCACCACCACCTCACCATCGCCACCACCTCGCCACCGCCACCACCTCCACCACCACACCACCGCCACCACCTCCACATCGCCACCTTCTTTCACCACCACCGCACCTTGTTAGTTTAATTTATTTGTTACTACGATGAGTATTTTGGACAATTTGATTTAAAATTTATTTCATTCTTACCTCATTTCATATTTGCAACCAAACAATAGAATGAGAATGACCATTCAATGCCATTCCTAGATGCATTTCATTCCATTCCATTCTCGCGTACTAAACGCAACAGAAAGAAAAGGAACTGATATTTTGAACATCAATGGTTTTAAGTTTTTTTACAAGTTACTTTGAAGATTTAGCGATAAGGCAATGACGTTGCTCATTTTGAAGACCAGCGATAAGATGACAATTGTAAAAATGTATTTTGTTGGTAGTTAATTATAATAATGTATTATTAGTTCATACTCGATCTTCTTCCCAAATTTTAAAACTGAAACTATTTGAAGTTGTGATTTCCTTCTAGGTAGGGCACAACATCCTTCCAGAAAATGTATCAGTGCACCCAATTCCCTAATTGTTTGTCCTTTGCCAGTGGCAGAGAAATTCTCTAGATTCTGACTAACTTTCACCTTAACTTGCAAGAATATGATTAGTAGTTCCATAAATAGCAGAATGTGACCTACCTTCTAATTTGGTCCTTTTGTCCCTTCTCTTTTGGAGAGCCTTGGGAAGTGCGGTTCCACGAGTCTAATGCTTGTATCCCAATTCCACCACTAAGAAGAGAAGGCACCAGCATTTTGGTGCACCATATCACCAAGATTATGAATTTACATTGGACAGGTATACTGCAAAACTGGATCCATTCCAGCATTTAGGGGGCACCAGTGCCCTTAATCAGTCAAAAGAGAGTATGACTAGAACTGAGGCAAAAGATGGAAGGAAGCAAATGGGATATGAAGAGAAGAAAGCAGCCGTTAATGACGAAATGAAAAGAATGAACCAACTTCCTGCAAACAGCTCGTATGCAACTCATCGAATGCGAGTTCTCAACAAAATTTTGCAACTTTTGTCCATTCAGGTACACAAACGTAAAATTCTGTATGAGTCTTTTATTATCTTGTAAATACATGTATTAAGAATTATTGTCTTTGTAGTTACGTTAAAATTTTAATATTTGATGTATTTTGATCAAATTTGTGAATATGAAGCTAACTTGGACTATGAATGTAAGAAAGTAAGGGTAGTTTAATTTATTTGCTATTACTAATACCAAGATAAGTTTATAGGACCCTAAGAAAAGCAGATTTCTAATGAGACATTGGGATTATTATAGCAATGGATACTTCTTATAAATCTTTTTATCAATTGGAAGTAAATGAAGAGGCCTTCTCTTCGCCATAAATAATGTGCATACAATAAGTTTTTAATTAGTTAAGAGAGCAAATTCGATTCACAAGGTATGTGCATTTAGAGCTTGATTCAGAATCTAAGGAGAAAATATGGTGAAGTAATAACCTTTTTTTAACTAATGTGTTGACATTAATGATCTTTAGTTTTTGGATCCTCATAAGGTTTGGATGAAGTTCATTATATATTGTGGTTTGATTTGATACTATTCACTAATGTTCCAAGCATTAAAGGTCAAGTTCATAATGCATGTCATCTAGTATATCATCATCTAATGTTCTAGATAGGTTATTTTTAATTCTTGGTGGTTGAAGCATTTGGTTCAGATTTGACAAGTCTTCTAGGTTGATGTATATATATTATTCTGGAATTCAAGGGGTCAGTTCAGGCCATTTTCCTTAATCTTGTTAGTCAAGATTCAAGAATGTTGGGAAGCTAAACAGTCTAATATTTTGTGATTGCTTATAAAAACAAATAAAATAAAAATCTAAATTTTGTGATTGTCATGGTTTAGAAGATATTGTGTTAGTTATATTATTAGGTGGAACATTTTTTCTTTTAGTCCCCACTTTGCAACTACAGGCACCCTTGATTCACTTGGGTGTTTGCTGGAACAATGGTAATACTTTTAACTTAACCAAATACAAAGGAAGAAGGTTGTACATGTTAGATCAACCTTGTAAAGAATAAAAAATTGACTCACAGAACTTCATTGAGGCTCTAATGTTTGTTGGCAAAGATTCAAATACATGAACCATAAATCTTTTTAAATGGCACAAGCAAGATCTACTAAATTAATTTAACGAAAAAAGAAAAAAGAGTGAGATATGCCAAATTATACATGACCTTGTTACACATGTCAGTTAGTTGAAGCTCCTCATACCAATCAACTAAAGTATCTTTGTAAAGGTCATTGTCATTCTCGTATCTGCCGATGAGAAGTGATAGGAGTGGTAGACTGTGCTCATATATAATTTTTGGCAAAATGGTAATTAATTTACAAAGTGGCTGCATCAAATTTGAGCTTGCATAGGACACTTGAGAGTCCTACTTCTGCACCAAGTAGAGGGCAGAAGGGCCCTTCCCATGATACATTATACCAGAAAGTAGCAATGAGTAAAAAGTAAATTGACTGGAATTTCAGTATCAGATTCTATTTTGGTCAAATTCAAGTTCTGATCTTAACAGAAGAATATTCCACTAAAAAATCAGGAAGAGCTTTACATTGTGATATTGCTGGAGGAACTTTAGAATTTAGAAAAGTAAAGAACTGGGAAATAATGGGAATTTTTGATCCATTTTTAGCAATGTACAGGGACAACATATATAACCTATAAATCTGGGATATACAACCTACAAATCTGGAAACTAACAGCCAATAAATCTGGAATATACAGCCTACAATATCTAGAAACTAACAGCCTAGAATACAATCCCATAAAATCAGAATAATAGTTATAGCTGGTGACTCTAACACTCCCCTCAAGCTGGTGGGTGGATATTTTCCATTCCCAGCTTGCTAATAATAGACCGAAATGCAGAACCATTCAATCCTTTAGTTAACACATCTGCAAGTTGACCCTTGGTCGACACAAATGGAGTACAAATCAGTCCGGTATTCAACTTCTCCTTTGTAAAATGTCTGTCTACTTCCACATGCTTGGTGCGATCATGTTGCACAAGGTTATGTGCAATATTAATTGCTAATTTGTTATCACAATATAGTTTCATAGGTCCTTCCCATGCAATCTTCAGATCTTCCAAAATTATTTTCAATCATAGAAGCTCGCAAACTCCTAATGCCATAGCTCTAAACTCAGCTTCTGCACTTGACCTTGCAACTACATTCTGCTTTTTGCTTTTCCACGTTACAAGGTTGCCTTCGAGGAATGTACAATAGCCTGAGGTCGATCTTCTGTCATCAACTGATCCGACATACTCTACATCCATGTATGCTTCCGATGTTAATTCATTGCCTCTTCTAAACAACATTCCCTTTCCTGGAGTTCCTTTTAAGTACTGTAGAATTCGATGTGCTGCTTGAAGATGTACTTCTTTTGGATTGTGCATAAATTGACTCACCACTCCTACAACATAGGCTATGTCTGGTCTGGTATGAGAAAGAAAGATTAGTTTGCCAACTAATCTCTGATAGGATTCTCTATCCACCACCGCATCTTCTGGAGCTTCACAAAGCTTGTGATTCTGTTCAATGGGTGTCTCCACTGGTTTACACCCTAGTTTCCATGTCTCAGTTAATAAATCCAGCACATACTTTTGTTGGGATATAAAGATCCCATGTTGAGAATGAGCCACTTCAATGCCAAGGAAGTATTTTAACCTGCCGAGTTCTTTAATCTCAAACTCTTGCAATAAACACATTTTCAATGCCTCCATTCCTTGCAAGTCATCCCCTGGTACCATTATATCATCCACGTAGACTAATAGAGCTGTAACTCCCCTTGAAGCAGAATGTTTGACAAACAATGTGCGATCACCCTGACTTTGTTTGTAACTCAAAGCTTTCATTACGCTAGCAAATCTGCCAAATTAGGCCCTGGGAGACTGTTTTAAGCTATAAAGTGCCTTTTTCAACTTACACACCTTATTATTTTCTGATTCAAACCCTAGAGGAACCTCCATATAGATTTTCTTCATCAAGATTACCATGTAAAAAGGCATTTTTTACATCAAACAACTGCAAACTCTAGCCACGATTAGCTGCTAAAGACAATAGGATTCTTACAAGATTCATTTTTGCAACAAGAGCAAATGTTTCAAGATAATCTATCCCATAGGTTTGAGTACACCCTTTAGCTACTAACCTTGCCTTATACCGTTCAAGTGAATCATCTGGCTTGTATTTCACAATGAAGACCCATTTACATCCCACTAGCTTCTTTCTTTGAGGCAGTTCCACCAAGTCCCATGTTTTGTTCTTCTTAAGCGCATCCATTTCAACCTTCATAGCTTCTTTCCACTCTTTACTTCCCAATGCTTCAGAAACAGTTTATGGGATAGTAATAGTATTGAGGTGGATAAGAAAACTTTTATGACCATTCAATAACTTTTCATAGGACACAAAGTGAGACAATCGATATACAGAACGTTGAGTACACTTCCTAACACCTTTTCTATTTGCAATAGGAAGATCATAATCATCAACAACAGACCCATTTCGTTCATAATATTCAGAATTAGGAGTTACCTCAACATTATCGGCACCAGAGATTGGTTCAAAATCAAGATCCTGCATTGGTTGAACAAGGGGTTCTTTCCTTCTTGAATATACCTGTCATGGGTGAGTAGCATCCTGAATCTGTTTATCCTTTGCTCCTGGAGTAGGAGCACTTGGTAAAGGAACAAAAACGAATGATGACAGATTGGATAATGATGGATGTTGATTTTGTGAGGATGGGAAGGATGAAAGATCAAGCAAAAACAAATCTCTATCATTATCTTCCATAAATGATGTCTCCCCTTGAAGATAAGGATTTGGAAAGTAATTCTCAGTTTCAACAAATGTTACCTCTACAAAGACAAAGAATCGTTTTGTTGGAGGATGATAACAATTATACCCTTTTTGTGTAGAAGAATATCCAACAAAAACACACTTAAGAGCCCTTGGATGAAGTTTTCCACGGTTATTCGAATGAATATGAGCAAAGGACACACACCCAAAGACCCTATGAACCAGGTGATTTGTTGTTTTGAAGTCAGGTGAAAAATTCGAAAATAGTTGCATGGGACTGTTAAAATCAAGAACTCGAGTGGGTAATCTATTAATCAGATGTGTAGTGGTTAAAACAGCTTCCCCCCAATAATTTTTTGGAATATTTTTTTGGAAAAGAAAGGCTCGGGTAACAACTAGAAGATGACCATTTTTCCGTTCTGCCACTTCATTTTCTTGTGGTGTGTTGACACATGAAGACTCATGAATGACTCATTTTTCTTTGAAGAATGGTGACAATACTTGATTAAAATAATCCCTAGCATTATTAGATCGAATTCTCTTTATCTCAACTCCAAATTGGTTTTTTACCATGTGGAATTTTTTTTGAAAGGTGGAACTGACATCTGATTTTTGTTTCAAGAGAAAAGCCCATGACACACGAGTACAATCGTCAATAAATGAAACAAACCATCGAGCCCCAGAGATATTATGAACTGTAGAAGGTCCCCATACATCACTATGAATTGAAGATCTTGTATTACTTATTGGAAAAGAAACACGTTTATGTTTTGCAAGTTCACAAACATCACAATGAAACATACCCAAATCAAATCCCTTAAACAAATCAGGACATTATTTTAAGAATATTGAAAGAAGGATGACCAAGACGAAGATGATATAAGCATATTTTATTTTTATTGGAAAGAGAAGACTCAGAAAGTAGAGACAACGCAATAGGATCCTTAGTGTTATTTTGCCCATCAGGTACCTTAAGAAAGTAGAGTCCATTCCTCTCCCTAGCAAGTCCAATGACCGTCCCCGTGCTGAAATTTACAAAGTGTAGAAGAAAAGGTTACCATACAGTTCAAATCCTTTGTAAGCTTGTGAATTGAAACTAGATTGGTAGACAATTTCGGCACATGCGAACATTTTTAAAACAAAGTTGATTTATAATTATATCCCCTCGATCAGCAACTGTAACCAGTGTTCCATCATCAGTAGCAATTTTCTTATTACTAGGACAAGGACAGTAAGAGATAAACTTATGGGATGATTGGGTCATATGATTTGTAACCCCGGAATCCACTACCCAAGTTCCTTTTGAGATTGACATAGTAAGTGCATAGGATTGAGAGTTGCCTGAAAAAGCCAAGGAACAAGTACCTGTACCACTCGTAGGTTTCTCTAATGTCCCCAGAAAATATCTCAGTTTCTCAATCTCTTTTCTATTGAACTCGGATCGCTCCCTAGAGAATTCTCCTTCTCCTCCTATTTGTGCTAAGGTCAAATGTGCATGTCCTTGCCTTTCTCCTTGATTACTGTTTTCTGTCCAAGAAGCATTTTGAGTATTTGAGGGCTTACCATGGAGTTTCCAACACCTCTCCCTGTTGTGTCACGGCTTCTTACAGTAGGTACACCATAAAGAATCTTTATTACCTGCTCTTGATCCTTCTCACAACCCATTATTTCCTCCTACTCCACTGGAATAGGCATTCGACTTGTCTGATTTCACAGCTCTCGGATTTGCAGCTTTTGTAACTAAGGTTGAACCATCTGCCAATTAAGTCTCCATCATAACTCTTCTTTGTCCTTCTTTTCCATGAATTATGGCAATTGTTTCATTGAGTGAAGGAACTTCTTCCTTTCCTAACACTTGTACTCGGACAGGATCAAACTCAACGTTCAATCCGGCAAGAAAGGTGTAAATTCTCTCTTTTTCCATATAACATTTAAGAAGGGTTGCAACATCGCTGCACTTCATCTCAATACACTGATAATGATCCAATTCTTACCATAAGTTTTGTAAAGTCTGAGCTGAGGTGGCAAGAAAATGGCAATTTAGGCTAGAAAAAAAAATTGGAAGAAATTCCTTTTATGAGGCAATGCAGGCCACAAATTTACACGGATTCCAGAGAGCATTTAGCTTTGATACCATGTGAAATAATGGGAGTTTTTGATCCATTTTTAGCAATGTACATGGACAACATATATAGGCAAAAAACAGCCTATAAATCTGGGATATACAACCTACAAATCTAGAAACTAACAGCCTATAAATCTGGAATATACAGCCTACAATATCTGGAAACTAACAGTCTAGAATACAATCCCATAAAATCAGGATAATAGTTATAGCTGGTGATTCCAATAAGAACTGTTTCTTCCACCTAAATATGGTTGGCAGCTGTACACCCAACCTTACTTTTAGTTTCCACTTTATCTAGTTTTTATAGAAGTTGGAGAATCTATGAAAATGTTAATTCTAGATTGCAGGTAAAGTGCAGTTTTGCTCAAACTTCTTTAATTTTTATTGATTATCTGCTTTTTACTTCAATTCAAGCTTTATGAAAATATCTTACATTGTTTTTTCATATCTTTCTTTTATGCCAGAGAACCACGTCACAGGATGAGGAGTTGGAGTTGCTTTTTGCTGGGCTTTCTCTTTAAACAGAAATCCAGATTGTACAGGCGGTGGTCAGTTTCAATCAAATTTATCTTTTCATTATTTTTGTTTTCTTGTGGGCGTTCTTTGTTTTTTTTCATAGTATGATCTATGTAACTGCTTGGTTTACTTCTATTAAAGTTATTTTTTGTTTCGAAGCATGAGTAGCTTCTATATGTTTAAAGACATTGTTATGACAAATAGTCTTAAACCAAGAAACAATCATGAAATACGACAGAAAACTAAACAAGCCTACACACATAATACAAGAATTACGTGGTTCTGCGATATACCTACGTCCATTTTGAAGATCCGGCGAAAGTTTTTACTATGCGAAAATAAGGAAATTACAAGTTTAACCCCAAAATCTTAGCTCTTGCACTTGCTCTCTTTTCTGCGATTTTTAGTGTTTTCTCTTATTGCACTCCAAACCCTTAAAACACTCTTATATATTGGGCTACAAGAGAGTTATAAACTAGGTCCAAGACCCGCAGCACAAAAAAGGGTCAAAAAATTTTTCCAAACGCTGTCCCCGGAACTTGTGGCTTTGGTGGCTTAAGGCTACACGAAGCCCATTTTTTTGGTTAAAACCGGGTTGCAGCATGACCCGTGCCGGAACAAAATTCGGGCCACAATATCACAAACATTAATCTTTTATATCAAATCATAATATATATGGGTTAGTTTAACGCAAGGTTCACAGTTGTGGTCGCCTGTTGCAACTACGGACACGGACGTGGTGTAATGGAATCAGGCCCATATTGGCGTGACATAACGGAATCGGTTGCCGAAGTCGTGATTTTTTTTTTCAATCTTGCACGAAGGGTCCAAAATACACCGATACGTAACTTTTTACAACATAATTTGATAAAAATAAATTTTGTGTATGTTAGTGATTTTTATTGATTTTTTTGAAGAACATTGAACACAAATAATAAGTGATATGTCAATTTTAAACCGCAGTAATTATTAAAAATATAATAAATATTTTTAATAAATTAATAAATAACAATACATTTAAGCATGAAATAAATTAAAATTGATATCTTATATGCATGAAATTAAATTTAAAAAATATGATGCAAGTCAAAGGTACCAATAAGATTATGAATAATAATATACAATTATACATAACTTGTATATCACAAAAAATTATTATTTATAAGTGAAATTTAAAACAAAAAAGAAGAAAGCATCTCCAAGTGTAATTTATATAAATATAGATAATTTATCCATGTGATATATTATTTAACAAGTAGACAAGAAAAAGATTATAATATTTAAATAAGAAAGTGATTGTGCAAAGTATGATGGTGTCGTGAAATGATCTGTAACTGCTGTTTGGAGCACGGAATCAATATGTTTACAGCACTTGTTTTTGGTTAAATATAAAAGTATTAGTAGTATTACTTTAGAAAACAAGAAGCATTAGCGGCTTCAGTGGTGAGGCAGCACAATTCTCTGAAAAGGGCTGGTTCGAGTATCCCTCAAGTTATTTTAAATATTTTGGTAAAGAGCAAGGTTATTTCCAAGTGAATCGGCCCGGTAAAGATAAAAAATGCCGTTACATTATTTTGGTAAAAAGCAAGGTTATTTCCAAGTGAACTGGCTGAACCGGCCTGGTTGAGATAAAAAACGCCGTTACACTACAAGAATCGCCGGTTCCGAACCGGACGGTTCATGTGTGGCGTACGCTAGGGGCCGGTACACCGGCCTGTAATGAAATTGGCACCCTGCGGAACTGTTGCGAATCGGCTGGTTCGGCAAACCATGGTTTAACGAGTTGACAACAAGAATTCTTACACATTTTTTCCATCTCCTTGGAGCATGAAACAATATTTTCTCTTTTGGAAAATGTAGGAAATCAATAGTTGCATGGGTGAGGAAGATGTGGCCACATTAACAGTAATGATAGAAGAAGGAAAAGGTCAAAATTAATTGGGCTGATATAATAAAGAAAGATGTTATTGTGTATGGTTTAGTTGAAGCTATGACCTTAGATAAAGTAGAATGGGAAACTTGATCCAGTGATTTATCTAGCAACCCCAAATAGTTGGGATAAGGCTATTTTGAGTTGAGTTGAACTTGTTCCGGGAAATGCAAATCTCTGTTACCAACTCAGACATGTTGCCTTAGTCTTGTTGTCAATGCTTACATGGTTGAACTTAATTCCTTCTTCAGGTCAAAATAAAAAAATAAAGAAGTAACTTGATTTTTCCTTGTTCTGCATCAACTGAAGTTATGCCTTTACATGAAGTAGAATGGTGAAACAAGCTTCACGTAGCAAACCTCAAATAGTTGGCACAAGTTATATTGAGTTGAGTTTGTTCAAAAATGAGAATCTCTTTTTACCAGCTTTTACATTTAATCTGTTTTCTTGTTTTCAATGTTCAAATGGTCAAACTCAATTTTTTCTCCTGGTCAAAAATAAAATAAAAAGTAAATAACTGAACTTCTCCTTTTTCCATTGAGTAGGTTTTCCTCAACTCAACAAAGCCTTGCGTAGTACACACTTTTCAGCTAAAAAGGGCACTTGAACTACCTTTTCGCCATTCCCAGGGCTGTCTTTTATTGGACTGCTTCCCTCTATCTCAACCTTGTTATTTTAAAAATTTTCTCTGTGCTTATGGATCCTTGTGGATGCATTTGTTTGTTGTTACTGCAAATGGTTAAATTGTCTCGGTTAACTTTTGTTGTATTTTTACACATCCTTTTGATAGACATCCCTCATTTAAGCTTTGTATGCAGTCAATATTTGCACCTTAAATCGTGAAGGTGTCATAATCGTCTCCTATTATTATTATTATTTTATTTTATTTTATTTTAATTTAATTCACATTATGTTCTTGTTAATGCTGATGCATAGCAGCTCTTTCATGGATGTCTTAGCTTAAGTGCAAACTAGGTTTCTCTGGCTGTGTATCTGTGATGGCTAATCATTTGTAGCAATTCTCATGGCAAATACTTTATAGGATGTTCAGAAAGATTTTCAAAATTCATGTTTGAATGATAAAGGTTTCATGATTAGATGTTACCACGATATGTATATATATTCTTTTATTGGGCTTGTGTTGGACCTATAATGCATGAGAAATTGTTGGAGTTACCATATAACTGTTAAATTATCTAAATGATCTAGTTGAGGCACGATAGTTTCCATGGGCTTAAATTATTACTCATTTTGTCTTTTACCACATGCTAAACCTTGTTAAATTCTCTTTTTTAATATCTGTGAAATATTGCTTTTGCAGCAATTACATTTTCTACTGATATTCTAATTTGTCAGTTGAATTCACTGCAGAATGCGAAATCCTGGTTCTGTATTCCAAACAAGCTTGGGAAATCTATCGGGCGAAAAGATTTATGGCGGTACAATGTTGAAAATGAACTAGTATTTAGCATGCCAACACCTACTGCTTATGAATACGAGTAGCTCTTCTCTGTGTATACGTGCTTCGTTCAATAAGTTTTTCTCTTGCCCCCTTTGTTTAAATATTGGATCTTGGTGCTATCTAAAGATGAAACCTTAACGGGACAGAGTTGCAAGGTGTACCTTGATGAATTTGTACCTTGATGAATTTGTGTGCGCTTTTTGCTTTTACTTGTATTTTCAGTTCTGATGTTAATGATTTATATTTGATGGTTGAAGCCTTCTATGTTTTTTGTGGTTATTTTGTCACTCTTTGAATCTGGATTAATTGAGGAGATGACCTTAAATAGAGTGGAATGAAAATATCAGATTCATGTAGCCGACCCTCCTAAGTAATTGAGAAAAAGCTTGGTTTGTTGTTGTTATCGTCATCACTCTTTGAATCTATGATGGTTGAGTGGAGTGTGGTGAATGAAATTCGAGTCCAGATATGATCATTCTTTTTTTAGTGCCGAGTCCATATGTAATCCATATAAATTCGAGTCTAGATTGATATGTTAATTTTAGGGTTCATATTTGGATATGAATCCAAGTCGCATTTTAATATTTTATGGGCAAATATTCCACATGAGATCCATGTAATCCAAACAAATCTTAATGTGGTAAGGTGTGGGTTCGAATTGGATTTTGCATCGGTTTAAACATGATGCGATGCGCCTACTTGTTTCTTTTGGCAAGTAGCAATTGCAATATACTTTGGTATCATAATTATATTCATTATGAAACAACAATAAACTTCATGTAGCAAAACTTGTTTCTCCTGTTTCCCTATAAGCATTTTTGGCATGAATTGAAATGAAAATTAAACAAAAGAAGAAAAAAGGATAAATCTTAATAAAGCCAATGCAAACTTGCAATCATCCATGTTATTGCATAAAAGTCCTTTCTTTTACATTCTAGGTCTTTAATTCTCTTACCTTTTCCCATTTCTCCCTTATGGCTCTTGCAACGATAGCCAAAACTAATTTCCTTGCAATTCAATTATTATTTTTTTGTCATTTTCTAATTACTTGTGTTGTAGAAGGAATCCCATTAGGTTGGTTTGAGGGAATTGGAGAGAAGAAAAAAATGATACAGGATAACTTATGCTGTGTTTCTTTTAAAAATAAGGAGGTAAAGGATGGAACTAAGATGAATGGCTAAACCGTGGCATGGTATTTTGTCTATTTTGGCTAAAGTGAAAGTATTTATCTATTTGAAAGGAAATGATAAGAAAACATTTTTTTTTGTTACCTTGGCAAGAAATAGAGATGGCAACTGAACGAGTTTTGAGAGAAATTTTAACTCTATTTCTGCTCTTGTTTAGCAAAGCTCTCCCATCCCTGCCCCAAACCATTTATTAAATAGGGTGGAGATGGGGTGGAAGCAGTAAAAATTCTGTTTTTAGGAGAGTACTTTTGTAATTGTATTCTTTTTTAGTTTTTACACTCTTATGTGATAAAGTCCTTGATAATTTACATGTGCACCACCAATAAGATTTGAACAAATAAATGTTATATATATAATTATATAAGGCCATTTTTGTATGTGTATAATATATATAAGGGTAATATGGTAAATATAAATAGGGGGTGGAGGTACCTAATTACCTATCCCCATTTCCACCTGGCAACCATGTAGGTTTTTTCCTTTCATTCTATAATTGTCCCAAAACCATTTAGACTTTCCAAAATTAATTTAAATAGGGCAAGACCGTCTCAAAACCATTTAGACTTTTCAAAATCGGTTTAAACGGGCGGGATGAACAATTGTTATCCTTACAAGAAACACACTAAAAAAAATGATAAGAAAACTAGTGAATACTGAATAATTAGTACTTTTAAATATTGGATCTTGGTGCTATCTAAAGATGAAACCTTAACGGGATAGAGTTGCAAGGTACACCTTGATGAATTTGTGTGCTCTTTTTGCTTTTATTTGTATTTTCAGTTCTGCTGTTAATGATTTATATTTGATGGTTGAAGCCTTATATGTTTTTTGTAGTTACATCGTCACTCTTTGAATCTGGATTAATTAAGGAGATGACCTTAAATAGAGAAGAATGGAATCATCGGATTCATGTTGCCGACCCCAAGTAATTGAGAAAATGCTTGGTTTGTTGTTGTCGTCGTTGTCACTCTTTGAATCTATGATGGTTGAGTGCAGTGTGGTGCATGAAATTCGAGTCCAAATATGATCATTCTTTTTTAAGTGCGAGTCCATATGTAATCCATATAAATTCAAGTCCAGATTGATATGTTAATTTGAGGGTTCATATTTGTTAAACATGATGCGATGCGCCTACTTGTTTCTTTTGGCAAGCAGCAATTGCAATATATAGAACTCAAATCCTAACTAATCCTCACCTTTCCTGTGGAAAATGAGAGATTATACCACCTCAGGTAATGAGGTGTGCTACTTATTAGATATCGTTTTCGAAAATTAGCTGTGTTATTAGATATCAGTTATGTAATGTTAACACTGCTCTCTCTCTCTCTTCCTCTTTCCGTAACTAATATTATCGTGAGTAATGCTAAGGTCACTCTCGTTGTTATAAACTCTTTCGAATTAGTACATTTTCAATTTTACTCTAAAAAAATATGTTTAAAATACAATAAAATAAAATTATACGAAACATTCAAAGATGATAGTTTAATTAGGTAAGAGAGAAAGAATGTAAAAATTTGATTCATTCGTGTGATTATTGTAAGGGTGCGTTTGGTTAGCGTGAACTAGCAAGAAAGGAAAAGGAATAGGAATGAAAAAAAAATTAAAGTTTTTGTAAGTTTGATTAGCAAGAAGTAGTCGTAAATAGAATATGTATGATATTTTTTTTCTATTTACTCTACACAATTTTACAAAATAAGAGTAATTTTAGTAAGTGTAATCATTTTTTTTTCACTCTCATGCTATCCAAACCAACAAAGTAATATTTTTTTGAAATTTTTTCATTCTAACCAAATGCATACTAGAAATTATCTTTTCATTCACTTTACTTTGCTTTTCATTTTTTTCCCCTTTTACTTAGTAATGAATTTTGGTACAATATTTTGACTATGTAATTCTATTTAAATGGTTAAGTGTGTAATTCAATATTTATATATGATTTCCACAAAAAGAGAGGGTCTTATTTCATATTAAAACAAGACAAGAAAGTTATTGGATATAAATGGACGGATACGTAACACTACTTAATAACTTAGACTTTTAAGTCGTTTGTAAGCGTCTGATCCATTAATTGTTGGTATCAAAGTCATACTCATCCTTGATCCAGTGTTTCGGTCGCAATATATGAGTAATGCTACACGTCATGAAATTATTTCATGATTTCATGAATGATGTGACAGATAACAATTCAATATTTATAAGAATTCCATCTCTATTTTGTATTATTATTTTTTATTATTTTAAGAAATAAAATTAAATAGTGAGTTAGGCCCGGTTTAGTAGAGTTTTTGTTTGGCCTTTTACGCAGAAGAAAAAGAGAAGTAAAAGTTAAATCAGGAAGCTGGTACCCCCAACTTTCTTTAAATGCTCTTTTTGAATTCTGAAATTTTTCCACCTTACCAATTCAAACACCTTCTAAAATGACTTTTGAACTTAAAAAATCGAACACCACTTTTTAAAAGTCAATCCAAACAGGTCCTAGTATGAAATTCTCTTCTCCACGTAGTAGAAGGGATATTATCACCTCGACATACAAAATCATGAAATAATTTGACCAACTTTAGTATTTTCCCGCAACAAAAATAGACTTCAGTTCATAAGTCTGTCCTGAAGGAACTATCTCATAGGGACCAGTTTGAAAGGGAGTCGATAGAATTCTTTGTGAACCCTAATGGGTATTTGGGACGATCTTCGGTTAACCGCCGCGAAACTACTGAACCGGAATGTTACTGTTATACAACCCGATTCCAATATGTGTCCGATTCCAAATGTATCCGGTCTCGCCACCGCCGTCCCCCAAATCGGTGACTCCGCTAGGTTTAACGGAGCTCAGAAGCTGAAAGAGCACGTCGCCAGTCCTCATCGCCTGGACAAGATCGGCCGGCTCCTGACGAATATCGGTAAACTCGCCGTTGATTCCGCCGTCAATGAGTCTCTCAAAGGCGTCACTGGTTCATCTCTCTCTCTCTCTAAGTTTTTGTGGTTTCGAATGCTTCGATACAAGTATTTTTAGGGCTATTTTTGCTACTTTTCTCAACAATCAAACAGAGCATGAAGTCATTATTTAGAATTGTACTTGATTACACATTCTGAGTTGGAAGAAAACAATTTGTTCTGGATGTAAGACTATAAATATCATAAGTAATGGGGTCTAAAACTTATACAGAAATGCTGATTCATCATTTTAAAACTATTTTTATTATTATGTTTCTACAAATTATATCTCAAGGTTTATTTGTTTCCGATTGTTGGAATGTGACTAACTTTCTATCAGTAATATATGTCAGTGTATAAACTTTGATACGGAGAGTTATATGGATTGCGGTATGATTGAACTGAGTCTTAAAATGGTTGTAATCCTAATCAAAGTATTGGTGACTTTGGTTTATTGTAGTGTGATGATGTATGAGCATTAAGTTGCTTAGGGTTTAGCTTGGGTTTGTGTATCAATTGACCGTCTTATGAGATACTTCTGAATTTACTTGCTTTTGATAACCTAATAATTATTCTTTTGTAGTATGAACTTTGCACGTAATATGCACAGCTATCATGTAAATTCTCTTTCTGGTCTCTGTGCTTATGTCTAGAGCAGGAGCAAGACTTTTGATTTGATCATCAAAGCGTTCTTTTGGCATGCTAGTTCAACTCAATCAAAGGGAAGTTTCTAATTTCATTTTGTTATTGCTCCCCAGAACCCTTCACTCATCAGATTTTAGCAAGTTTCACAACCACCTTATATTCTTCATGCATTTGATCTTCCAAGGACTTGAAAACACGTCTCTCAAAATCTCTTGATCCTCTAGAACCATAGTTTGTCTTTCATTTAGTGGCATCCTACATGAAACTGAGTCTATTTGATGGCTTATATTAAACACAAGGTTAAGTTCAATGAATTGAATAATATATGCTCAATGGTAGCATAGTGAGTGTAATATTGATAAAATTGTTAAATATTCTTATAGAGTTTAGGAATGGAACACAGCATTACAAATGTAGCATCACAACTATGATGTTAAAGTTAGAAATTAGGCAAAAACCTTGGGGGTTTTGTACTAGTGACCTGTCAAAATGTCGGTGTCCAACTTCTGTATGATGTGCATTGGATGTGGGTCTATCACTCGTTTAGAAGAGCCCATCCGATATAGTTATAATAATTTGGATCACGCAATGGGGATATGCCTTGTCAAGTTTTGTGGTATTCTTTTCTTCTCTCTCTCTCTCTCTAGAATTGCAGGTAATCTCATCACTTATTATTGTTCTTGTTATGAGGCCGTTTTTTGACTTGAAAATTGGGCTTTGTGTGGCCTTAAGCCACAGGGGTCCCGGTAGAAAAGTTTTATGACCCGTTTTTTACTTGCGGGTTTTGGACTCGGATTAGGATTTTCTTGTAACCCGATATATAAGGGTATCTAAGGGTTTGGAGTGACTAACGAGAGAAAATACTAAAAATGCAGAAAGAGAATGAAAGAGCGAGAGAGTTTGGGGTTAAAATTTGTAATCTCCTGATTTTCGCATAGTGAACTTTCGTTGGAATTTCGCCGTAAACGTAGGCACATCGCCGAACCACATAAATTCTTATGTGTTGTGCTTGTTTCGTTTTGTGTCGTGTTTCGTGATTGTGCTTGGTTTGCGACAATTTTTCACAATAGTTCTTTCTGTAGAAGATACTTGAATAATAATTGTTCAGTAATGAGCTTGAAACCCTCTCCTAGGAAATTTCATTAGCCCTGTTATATATACTCCTGTATAGATTACAATTCCAATCTTAAATAGTTGGGAATAAGGCTTATTGAACTGAATTGAATAAAGATCATTATTTACACACTAAATTGTTGCCATTTGTTTGTAGAAATTATATATGCATCAAACAGACATGAAATATTGTCCTCAAACATGGTTACTTCTGTATTTTGGAATTTCAAACATAACAGTGAAAGGTCAGACGTGGTTATGATGCATGTTTTAGCTGTCTGCTTATTGTGGACCATAATTAGGTGAGTGATAAAATTAGGCTAAATGCATGTACACTAAACTCTACTTCTAGTGCAATGTTGTTATCGGCAAAAATGAAAGATAAAGATTATATCATAAAACAGAAGAAATTATTGTATGAATGAGTTGTTTCCCTCTTGAGAGAGGGTTTGCTAGTGCTATGGTGTGAATGAGTTGTAATAGGTTTGGTATTGTCTATTTGATTTGCCTCCTTCCTTGCAATCCTTGCAAGTCCTTTGCCTTTTTGTTATATAAATTACAGTCTATTGTTTCTTTTCCTTAAGGAAGCTGCAATCTGAGTCTCATTTTTGTGTATGTGAAATGAGAGCGGTGAAGGTGGTAGTGTTACCTCTCCTTATTGGGACATGCTTGATGTTCACACCCTAAAATTCTTTCTATTCTGGGAAGACTAGTTGAACTCTAAAGAAACTGTCAAATGCCTGTCTTCTATGCAATGACTACTGCCTATAATTCCCAATTTAACCTCCTCTGTCTTCTTCTGAGGAATTTGATTTTAAATTTTTAAAAATTAATTTATGGTGGCTTTCTTTGTTTCATAGACAGCATAAGGATAGAAGTTGACTATTTATGATTTGGTTGGTAGGGTAGGGTAATTATACTCTCAGGAAGGTGTTCTATGTGTATAATCTATCTTGTAGTTACTCAAGTTCGAGTATGATTGTCGGATATGGGATGTGTCTAAGCATTGGGTTTAACTGATACCCAAATTCAAGGACAAGTGGATGCCACTAAAATTTCAAATTATTTAGCATTCTTATTTTATTTCATAAGGTGAAATGTTTAACTTAACACCATGCTTAGTGAGTTAGTATGGATACTTCACTGGCTTTAAAGCAATCAAGTGACAAAGGTACGCAGCAAATTTTTATGCATAAATATATAGTTAATTTGAATTCGCAGACATGCTAGTTGCATGTTTGACTAGATATGTGGATCACCTTTCCTATGTCATACATACCCATGCATTATCATGCCCAACATGAGTCTTCACACATTTGAAAGGGTACTTGTAGTGTAGCTGCAGAAGGGGAGGTTGATCACATGTTGCTTCATTGTAGTGTGGCACGGGAGTTGTGGTCATTCCCCCTCCCTTTCTGGTGTTAGCTAGGTGATGCTAGAGTGAGTTGTTGTGGTAATGGGGGGTTGGCATGGTGGATTTGTGAGGGGTACACAAGCATCTTGGAGAGCGGCTCTCTTTTGCTTCCTTTCTCACATTTGGAAGGAGAACAATAGTCCTATGAAGGTGGTGGAGTTGGCTGGCGCATAACTCAATGTTTCTGGTAACTTCAGTACAGTGTTTAGGTAAAATTTCGTATTCTGTAGATTATTTTGAAATATTTGTTAGAGAGATGAACTAGTCGTTGATTAGTTGCAATGTTGCATAGTTTGTTAGGCTCTTGTAATCTCAGTGTGATTTGGATTGTGCCACCTTTGGCTCTCTTGCCAATCTTATTTATTTGCTCATCAAAATATAAAGTAGAATAAACCAACCGCAAACAGTCCATAGCTTTTGTTAAGTTTTGTCGTACGTCGAAGGTCAAGTGCATTAACCAGATATTTCAAATTCTGTTGGTCAAGATTGGCATTCTAAATTCCTTTGAATGTGGGCATATTCTTGCTTTGATTTCAAACTTTTGAATGATTGAAACTGCTTCATTCAATACCAGTATATTTAACGGATTTTATGACCTGCTTTCATTTCAAATTTGTCTACATTGCCAGTTTATTTGTTAAGATGCAGTAATATCTTTTCTCCACCTTCTAATTTTGTATTTTTCTCCTCATGTTTGAGTATCTGCAGAAGTGATTCAAGTAAAAAGGATTGGGAAGGCTGGCTTAAATGATCAACTATCCTCAGACAATGTAAATGGGAGTAAGAAACCAGATCTTACAATAGTGGTGGAGGAGATGCAAGCTAGGATGGAGAAAATGCAGGAAGACATGAATAGCACAAAACAACAAAATGGTATATCAATCCAGTGCGCCCAGGGATCGGAGCCTTTGAAGGAGTTACCAATAGAGCCTATTAAAGGATCAGTTCCTGTAAAAACTGACGTGAAAAAGATCATGATTCGTTCAAGGCTATGAAACTGGGATGAATCCAGTGACCTTTGTGCTATAGAAATCACTTGTGTATTTAACATAAAGTGGAGTTTAGAATGTGAAGTTTGCTTTTGCTTATGACTAGTGGTTTCACCAAATGATTGTTGTATGCTTAAATTCTAAGGTTTATCTATATTTTAATCATACGGTGTGAGAAAACCCCTCTCTCTCATTTTGTGCTTGACTACATTCAGTTTAGTGAAAATCTTTATAGCCTGTATGTTATTCGTATCAATTTACCCCTTCTTTCAAAGGAACCAACAACATCACATCACATATATCTTCTAACATAAGTTGCGGACAGTAGCAGCAACTGCGTGAGTAATTCCGACGATTGAGCTGCCCTTCGAAGGGTCTCATCTGCGAGGAAACTATGATACTCTAGACAAACATGGGCGTCGAACAACTGATAAGGGATCATTGAAGAGCTTCTGCCTGTTGGACAAGAGGATATCGAGCTTTAAATTATCAAATTATGTATTTCTATTTAATGATGGGGTTACCATTATACGTAAAGTCTTAAACCTGTTACTAAGAGTTACTAAGATATATATATATATATATATATATATATATTCCTTTTTCGGGGTCTCTAAAGGAATCCAATCACACAAGAACTCTTGAATGGAAATGATAAATAGATGCAACTTCAGTTACTTGGGAAATAGTAAGATCTTTGAGACAAGAAGAAGGGATTGATTGGTATGATCTTGACTTGTATTGTAAATCCACGCCTATAGCTCTGAGAAACTTTAGCTCATTATTAAGTTATTACTTTGCTAGCTGTACAAACATGAATTTTATCAACCAGGAATATTTAGTGGACGAGTTTCGTAGAGATTCACACGTGCCAGTAAAGCTCTATTAACACCGCGTCGGGTAATTTCGGTCAGTAAGGAACTAAACTAGGACTAAACCATAAAAAAAAAATTGATAATGTTGGAAAATAATGAAGATAGAGAACAAATAAAATTAATGAATAAGCGGAATGAACTTATAGGTTCAAGTTAGTTTCTGAAAATGTAGCAAGTTATGACGTCCCACGCTCGGAGAGCTTCGGTATGGTCCTCCGGTGTGAATAAAATTGAAATACAACAAAAGAATTGGAAATAATAGTAGAAACAGTAGATTAGAAAACCATCAGTAGAACTCAACCAGAAAAACGAAAGACGGATAGATGAATTTTCTAAGTTATGACTCACAAACCTCAACTGTACTGTATTATAGGCAAAATTACAACGCTATTTGCATGATATTAGGCTTCCTCTGGTTAGATGGAAATAGTAGGAATGAAAAGAAATGTAATTTTTTTTTAGTATCTTAAGAGTTTCAATAAATAAAAAAAAATTGTGAGAAAAGTAACTTTCCATTACTTTTTTTCATAACTTTTTTCTTTGTAGGCCTACAATTATACTCTTTTTTTATCTCTCGAATAAAACGTGTGTTTATGCATAACTTTTTATAAGATAATATTTATTTATTTGGATCTTATATTGGTTTATCCAATACATATTTATTAAGACTTTTTATCCTATTTAATAAAAATAAGGACAATTTAGGTAAACTATTATATTTTCTTTTACCTTCATGCTATCTAAATAATAAAATGATATACTTTTACACAACTTTTTTGAGAAAAAAAAATGATTTTTCTTTCCTTCACTCTCACTTTCCACTAGCAATTTTCATCTAACCAAAAGAACCCAAAGGCTACGTTTGGTTAGCGGGAACTAGCAAGAAATGAAAAGGAAAGAAAAAAAATTAAAATTTTTACGAGTTTGTTTAACGGGAAACAACAAAAAGGAGAAAAAATTTAGGAAAGTTTTCCACATGTAGTCAATTTTTTTCAAAACAATTCCAACAAAAAATACAAAAATTTAGGTTTCTCGCGAAATTGGTGCAGTTATATTATAAATTACTATTATACCCATGTTTCATATTATGTTGCATTAGTTGTTTCTCTTCACTCTTCTTCTAATTCAGTAGAGCTTTCCTAGTATAACACATTTTCTCACTTAAAAATTATAGTAATATAATATAACGTGAAAAAAAATAATATGTTTTGAAATTCAATGCTCATTTTATGTTGTAGGGGAGGCTATCTTTCTTCTTTTATTATTTGATGAACTCTTTTTTTGTTTATACTTTATTTTTATTTAATTATGGTATGTATATACATCTATATTACATTTGAGCTTGGCATAATAATGCCAAAAAAGGCCATCCAATGGTTATGATTGGTTAAAAAACTAATCATGTGGTTCAAAATGTCTTTTGCTATCTACGCTCTAAAATCACTCTTGTTATCTACGATCTAACGCTCACCATTCACTCCCATCAAAATTCAAATTTAAACTTTTACATACTCTCCCACTTAAAATTACATTCACTTCTACCTAAATTCAAAATTTAAACCTTTGCTCATCCACCAACTCTCACCAAAATTCAAATTTTAAACTGCCTCACATTATATAAATTAGAGCCAATACTAGCCCACAGAGTGTTTGAGGTGTTATTCTCCCACAATGCTCGGCAATGCACAAGTAGTGTGAGGTGGTTCGATACCACCATGACTGAGTAGCCGCACCACCTTCTTCCACCGCAAGCTCCAGCCAAGCCACTACCTATATGGTTGTCATCACACCTCCTACCATGGCTGCCACTAACCGAAAGACCCACTTCTGCTAACCTCATCAACACCACCATTTCCTCACCGCTAAGCCACCACAACAGAGCTCCGCTCATTAACCACCTTCACCACCAGCCTCCACCTTCAACTCTACCACAGTCCACCTGCTGCCACAACCAAATTTACCATCGTAGCCGAGCTCAACAACCACCACCATCAACCTTCACAAACACCACCAGAGCAGACCCACTTTAGCCACCAGAGAAGCACCTCCGTCACCACCCATTTCCCACTTCCTACCGAGGACCACCACCACAGACCAACTTCAACTGTTGCCACCATCAACCTCCACCCATAGCCTACTCCACTTTAGCTGACCACCAGAGGGTGAAGATAGAGACCCAAAGAGAAAGAAGATGAGGTGCTAAAATTTGTGTCATTAGAATATGTGTGAAGTTAGGTGAGAGAATAATAATCCACCAAAAGCAAGATTAAAGAGGAAAAGAAAAGTAGAAGAGAGAAAAGAAGAAGAAAAAGGGAAAAAAATAGGAGAGAGAAAAGAAGAAGAGAAAAGAAAAGAGGAGAGAAAGAGAGAATTTGTAGACAGGGGTGATGAAACAAAAATTCACCCGAACTGGTCAAACGCCAACCTATAAAAAAGGACAAGAGAAGGGTAATCGAAGGGGCACCGATGCGGTGCCGGCTGACTACTCTCCAACGATCAAGTCAGATATCGAAAAGGCTTTTCAATATTGTATGAGAACTCAGAGGGTATTAATTGTGTACCTTGGTATATGAATCGTCCTGTATTTATAGTGATCAAGTGAAGGTGTGTCCTAGTAAATCTCTGTCTCTTCAGTTTCTCTTTCTCACTTGGAAATAACCAGTCTTGGTCAAAACATTCTTATCTTTCATATCACTTTAGCACTATCCTCCCACGTTATACGTTTCATATTAGGAGCCCAACACTCCCATATAGTTTTAGAGAGAGAAAAAGAAAATGAGAGAGAGGAAACCCAATGGTGGGTGCTAGGCTGCCAGGAAGAATGGTGGTGAGTGAAAAAAAGCTTGGGCAGTTGGAGTTGGTGATGGTGGTGGGTTGCATGGCCAATGGTGACTGAAGGTGGCGCCGGTGTGAGTTGCTGCCAAAAGTAGTTGGGTTTTCTCAGCTGCTTATCATGGCAGTTTGTAGTGTGCCGATTGCCATGGTGGAGGTGGCGTGTGGCAAGTGTACATAGCGGGTTTGATTGTAGTGATTGATGATTTTCGGCACTACTGTGGCCCTGTGGGTCTTCGCTTTGGGTTGGGAAATTTCAAGCGTTTCATTTGTAATACGGCAGCTAAGGCAGTATTTCAATTATCAGAGTAAATATTTTTCTGAAATTATTTTTTCTTTTCTATGTTCACCTTCCGTTGTTGGTTCCATGATCTGTGGGCTGCCAAGTGTATGGTTAATTGACAGGAGTATTACACATTGAAGTAATGTTTTTCTTTTATTCTTACTATTATTATTATTATTATTATTTGCCTTTTGTTCTCGGAATATTATAAAAAGTTACCACTATTCTATAGTTTATTTCTTTATAAATTCAAGAAAATGATTTGTGTACTGTCTCTCAAAATAGTGTAAATCCATATGATTCAAATGTTTCCAATCTTAGCTCTTAATTAAGATTGAATCAAATCTAGGTGACAATATTTTTATTTTTTATTTTTAAAAATAGAGATTTAATGTGAATCAATTTGAAATTCGTATGATCATTAACCCATATTAACACTCTTTTAGTCAAAAAAAAGAGAAACAGTCATTTATGTCCCCACTTTTTTAATTCAATTTAATCAAAATAATCAAATATTTGAAAAGACCAGAATGCCCCTTATTTTATATATTCTCTCTCCGACATCATCTTCTCTCTCCACCCACAAATTTCCTAACTTTCCTCTCTTCTTTTTCTTTTGTTCTTTTTATACTTTGTTTTCTCCCACCATATTTCTCTCTCTAGACGAACCTGATTCTCTTTCTAACTTTCCTCTCCTTTTCCTTTTCTTTTATTCTTTTTATAATTTCTTTTGTCCCACCATCTTTCTCACATACTTTCCGTGCATTAGACCAAGTACACATCGACTAATGATCAGTGATCACCTCACTCATGCTGGCAATGTGAATGTACCAACTTTTTATTTTATTTTATTATTTATTTGGTCTAATGTATTTTATGGGACAAAATGAAAAAGTGTGAGGGTCTTAGAGGGAATACCAATTAATTTTATTTATTATACTAAATTTAATGTCCATGAACTACACTATTAAATAGTGAATTACTGAACCCCACACTAATAGTAGAAAGAAGTGATTTGAGATGATATCGCATTAAAAAAATTTATGTAAGATTGTAAAATGGTTTGAAGATCTTACACAGAGGAAATTTATAATATGTTCACAAGAAGTCTACAAGTAGCTTTAAGATAAGTAATTTCTTTTGGCAAAGTTTTTTACTTTATATAATTTAGGCATTTTTATGTATCAAAGTTAGATCTTAATGAACAAGTTAACAAACTATTTTTCATTATCATTTAATAAAACTCACTTATATTAGTCTTGATAAGACAAAGGAAAATAAAAGGAATGATGCTTATAGGAGGGAAGTGAAAAAAAGATAGAAAGAAAGAAGTGTTAGTTTTTCCGTGTTTGAATAACTAAAGAGAGAGGGAAAAAAAGGAAGAAATTATAGCTTGAATCCATAGCTTTAATTAACTTTCATTTAATTGAGTAATAAAAATATCTTGTATTTTTTTTATTTAATTGAGTAGTAAAAATATCAAATTTAAGTTTATTTCTCCACGGTCAAAACTACTTTATTCAGTGGACTTTCTTTTTTCTCTCCATTTATTAGTAGCACACCAGTGGATAACTTCACCATTGTTTTCTTTGTTAGACTTATTATTTTCTTTGTTTGGTTTTTAAACTTTTTTTATGTCATTTTCTACATCAGGTGAATCATGATGTCGAGTGCACAGTAAACTTTTTATTTATTTATTTGTTTTATTTTAACATCTATAGCTTAATTTATTTTTAAGAATTCACTGAATTTAATATGTAGGTTAATTTCTTGAAAAAAATAAATTATTCTATTGTTATTTGTGATGAACGTGAGATCAATATCAATAGAGCTGTGAAGGTGAGTCCACCCATTACATTTATTTATTTGTTATAATTTTAATTAATTTTTTTTTATTCAATCTTTGAAGAAGTAGTGAAGAAGGAGATGTGTGGTCATTTTTTTTTTTTTCAAACAATAGCTAATGCAAATGGTGTTTTGTAAATATTTGTTTATTAATATGTTGATTATATGAAATCAATTTTTATTTCAGTTCAACAATTATTTCTTTTATAGTGCCGTAGGCACGGGCAATACGCTAATATATATATATATATATATATATATATATATTGTCTTTTTTTTTCACTCTCTATCTATGCTACCCAACCAACTAGTCTATCATTGAATTATATATATTCATAGTTTTGATCACATGAACTTGAAACTTCCTATTGCTTAATTACATCTAACGAAGAAAAGAAAGTTTAAGTCACCAATAAGTTTCACCGAAGAAAAATATTGTGAAGCTTTATTTAAAAGTAAATTTTTTTTAAAAATAAATACAAATAATTATATTTATTATTTTTAATAAATCATCATTTTTCCATTTATTTGCTAAAAATGAATATAAATAATTGTGCATAAAAAAGGATTATCTGATAGAAATTCATTTATTTTTTTAGTATTTGAAATCAAAAAGATAGTTTTGGTCGGCAGAATAATTTTCTTTTCACTTTCATGCCATTCAAACCAACAAAAAAATATATTTTTAATAACTTTCTTGTAATAACCAAATGCATGTGAGAAAGTTAGTTTTTTTTTTATTCACTTCTCTTTTCTTTTTATTTTTCATTTTCTTTCTTTTCTACTTCTACTTTGATTCTGTCTAACCAAACGGAGACTCAAGAATATGGATAATGCAAGAATTTTAGCAGGATTTAGTTATGTGTAGGTTGTGATTGTGGGCAGAAACTTCTCCACAATTAGATGACTTATTAGTCTTGCAAACTTGGTCATGCAAAATGTATGAAACTACAATCAGATAGGAGCAACGGCAAAAGATAAGATAAAATAAATTTAAGTTGTATAGCTATACTCAACGTAAATCAGTGATGCACAGACTAGAAGAGGGAGAGATGCTTGCTGTAAGCGACAAAAAATACCAATCAAAACTGATATAAAATAAAGTAATTAAAAATAATTTTAAAAAATTAAATTTAAAAGAAGATACAGTGTATAAAAGAAAAGAATAAAAAAACGAATTTACCATTCCATTTATACGAAGTAAAGACAAAAATAATAAGGATAAAATACATTGACTTCCGTTGGGTTTAGCTTAATTACACTCGGTATCAAACTATTAGATTTTGTCACAATGACCTCCCCTGAGGTTTGGCTAATTAATATTTAATATAATATTTTAATTTTTATAATATAAATATTTATTATATATAATATTTTAATAATATTATATATAATATTAAGATGTAAGTATTAACATTATATAATATTATATAATGTTAATATAAAAAAATATAGAGGTAAAGGCATTTTTGAATCAAAATTTTCTTGACAATTTAGATTTTCAAAATATCTATTTTGTCCTTGAAGCATATGTAAAGACATTATTATTCGCTTGGAAGTTCTTCTAAAATTACCTAAATACCCTCATTCTAACAAAATGCAATAATCAAAAATACACTCATTAACAATTTAAAAAGTCTCTTTCTTCATCTTCATCTTGTTAGCCTTTACAGATTTCGATCATGGAGGATTTGAGTTGGTAAGAGAATATTAGAGAGAGGAGAAGAGAGTTTTAGAGAGGGATTGACATGAAAAAGAAAGCAAGGAAAAAAAGATCGTGCATAATGGTCTTTCTATTTTATACGATTTGTTTTTTTAAAAATCATTAAAAAGAATTAAAAAAAATATATATCTATATATATATATATATATATATATATATTCTTTTTAAAAAAAAGAGTCCAACCTTGTAAACATATATTATTTAAACCTAAGATAGGTGAAATGTCTATTCTACCCTTAATATTATATTGATATAAAAATTAAAATATTTTTATATATATATATATAATATTATATAATTAAAATATACTTTTGCCCATCTTAATTATATATATACATATAAATATTTTAATTATATAATATTATATATAATAAATATTTAATATTTATATTATAAAAATTAAAATATTACATTAAATATTAATTAGGCCAAACCTCAGGGGAGGTCAGTGTAATTTACACCAAACCTTAGGGGAGGTCAGTGTAAATTATCCTAAATTTTTTGACAAAACTAATAGAATTTTGGACCGAGGGAGTTTTTGTCTAATGGAGCAAACCTCAGGAGAGGTCATTGTAATAAAATTCAATAGTTTAATGCTGGGTGTAATTAAATCAAACCTCATGAAAAATCAATGTATTTTATCCAAATAATAACCACGATAGAACAAATAAATCATAAATAAAGCCAATGCAAGTAAGCAATGACGCATGTTTTTTCATAAGATACCTTTCTTTTACTTTGTTGGTGAGTAAAAGTGATCAACTCACTTATTTTTTCTCTTATTCCTCACTTAACGATTCTCCTCATTATCCCTCTTATTCATTTATTTTTTATTTTCATTTTTAAACAATGAGATCTTCAGTTATTTTCTTATATATATATAGAGAGAGAGAGAGAGAGAGAGAGAGAGGGAGAGGGATATAGATTAATTCCTTAGGCCTCGTTTGGATTGGAGAGAAAACAAAGAAAAATGTAATGGGCATTTGGGACTATTACCGGGTTACCGCAGCTAAACTACTGAACCGAAACGTTTCCGATTCACAACCCTATTCAAATGCGGGCCAGGGTTCAAATGTTGCCGATCTCTCCGCCGCCGTCCAAAAATTCTGTGACGAGCTGAAACAGCACGTCGCCCATCCTAATCACCTAGATAGATCGGCCGGATTCTGACGAAAATCGGTAAACTAGCCGTTGATTCCGCCGTCAATGAGTCCCTCAGAGGCGTCACAGGTCCCTCTCTCTCCCCCCAAGTTTTTGTGGGTTTGAATGCTTCGATTCAAGTGAGTGGAATTAACATATCTGAATGGAATTATTTAGAATTGTAGTGAATTACATATTAGGCTGAATTTTGCTTTTAATTTATTTGATATTGGTTTGTCACATAGCATAAAATTAGTTTGTCTCTGCTATTCAACTTGTGATATCACCATCTATTTTTAGTTTGTCTCCATTTTGCCTGCTCCAATTCAACTTGTGATATCACCACCTATTTTTCTGTTTTTTTTTTTTTTTTTGTTGTAATTATTGACTTGTAAATTGACACATTAGAATTGTTAAATTATCAATTTACCCTTTCTAACTAATTTTCATGGACCAAAATAACCTTTACTATTATCCCATTGTTATGTCATGCTACCGCTAGTTAGC
Organism: Cornus controversa; assembly: GCA_026545225.1. Classification (NCBI taxonomy): domain Eukaryota; kingdom Viridiplantae; phylum Streptophyta; class Magnoliopsida; order Cornales; family Cornaceae; genus Cornus; species Cornus controversa. The sequence goes on from CM048847.1 coordinate 69,612,326, forward strand.
ACCTAAAAGTAAGTAGCCTAAAATTTCAAATTTTACAAATTCAATTTCTATATTAATCATTTAACAAGGTGTAAAATTTTGTTTTTGAAAATGTAAACCTTTAATTTTTCATGTTAATTATATTTGGATTAAATTTGTAAATTTATAACTTACAAATATGCATATGCTTTTTAAAATTAGTATATATCTATAGTACCCATAGGGGCAAAGTGGGTGTGTAAGTGTATTTTTTATTACATCAATTTTATTATATGTTCATATATTACATCATGTTTCTTATATGTTCATATATTACACCAAGTTTCTTATATATTCATACATATATATATGGGACAATTCAATTTTTGAAAAATTAATTTTACATAATTCAGAATACCACAAATACCAAAAAGTATTAGATGAAAAAAATACTTAACAAAAGTAATTACAAATATAGTAAATATACTCTTTTGATCCAAAGTGCCCTTACCAAAATCCATCTTGTGTCACTTTCCTAGCACCACCATCACCACAGGTCCACCAACACCACAATCTGCAGCGGCAACAACCACCATCTCCAATCGACAACCACCAATGGCGCGTCACCACCATCCCCACCCCACCCCACAACTAGGGTTGCAAATGAGCCGAGCCGAGCTTTGGCATGTTCGGGCTCAACTCGTGAAGATTAGGGAGGTGCTTGGGCTCGAGCAAGCTTCACCTAGTCAAGCTCGAGCTCGGCTCGTCAGTTTCTCGGCAAGATCGGGGGAGCTTCACCTAGCCAAGCTCGAGCTCGGCTCGTCAGTTTCTCGGCAAGATCGGGGGAGCTTCACCTAGCCAAGCTCGAGCTCGGCTCGTCAGTTTCTCGGCGAGCTCGGGCTCGGCTCGGCTCAGCTCGTTTGGTTAAACACGCGTACAATCTCTATCTTGTATATGTATGTATATACACATCAACAAATTCATACAATTTTAGAGGTTAGAGGAAATTAATAGATTCTTATACACATACAACAGATTCAAATCAACAAATTTATAGATATGTATAAACAATTATTTACATGTATATATAAACAACTATATGTATACAATTTTAGAAATATATTATATATAACATATTTGGAAGTTAGAGGAAATCATCATCGTCACCATCGTTCTCCTTCTGTCTTCGTAGCCGTGATCTCTATCTCCTCACAAATCACGGGGCTAAAGATTGGGGTTGAGAGTTGGGGATGAGCGTGGAGATATTTAGGGTTTTCTAGTTATAGATATAGATATACAAGAGAGATGATGATGATGAGGACGATAGAAAGTAGAGGGCTAGATGAGAAACAAAGAGATGATATTTAAGAGAGAGAGAGAGAGGGGGGGGGGGGGGAATGTGATATTGATGTTTGAGGCGGATGAGAATGAGATGAGGAGTTTTAGGCTTTCAAAATTATTAGATTAAAAATGTTTTTGGGCCTTAAATGTTGGAGCTTAAGAGAGAACTTGTGGGCCTTATATATATATTACATTGGGCAAGTATTTGGGCCTTTTAACATAATAAGTATCGGCTACTTAATATAATGGGTTGATTGTATTTTAGAGAAATAATTGTATATAACAAGCCTACACGAGCCTAAACGAGCTCATGTTCACAAGCCAAGCCCAACATTGTTCGGGCTTGGCTCGTTTATTAAACGAGTCTAGAAACCGGGCCTGAGCTCGAGCTTGGCTCGTTTACTTAACGAACGAGCCCAAGTTGTTCGTGAACAACTTGGTTCATTTGTGGCCCTACCCACAACCACATCTATCCCCTGTTATTGTTGAACAACCAAACTAAATACCTAAGCAACCCAAAACCACCATTGGCGCCACCACCACCGCCATCTTTGGAATTCGAATTCGATCTCTTCTTCTTATTCTTCTTCCCACAATCTTCACCACCCGAATCAACCCTTTCCCTGTCCAAACCAGGCTCGTCCGGAAACGGTTCATCACATGTTTGTACCGATTCTCTCTCTATAATTTGTATATACACAACCTGTTACACATACTTTCCTTCTCTGTTACTTTGCATGCACATACATGTTCTTCCAGCCAAAGCTTAATCGCTAATTTGAAAAAGGAAATGGCACGGATCGATCTCTCCAATCTCAACTCGAATTGACAAATTGCTCTTCAACGAACCCCAAATCAAAGTATGTGTTGTTTATCTGATCCAATCAACAAGACCTAAATCAACCCTGACCCAAAAAAAAAAAAAGGAGATGAGGATCAACAATCAAACCTGTCAATATATAGACATGTATATACACGCACACACATATACGAATAAACCACCCTCTGTAGGTTTGTTGGCTATTATAATAATGGGGATAGTTGTTCCATATATTTTAATATTGAAAATCAGATTTTTGAGATTGACAATGATCATTCTTTTCTAGTGAACTAGAAAATTCTTTTTATAGTTATCAGAATTCTAGTTATCTGAATAAGGGATCTAAGAGTAACGATCCCTACTATGCTCGTTACATGTATGACACTCAATATAGTTGGAACCCATTGGAAGGGGCAATGCGCGAAAAAAGAAAATCCTACATAAATGATCGAATCTTCGGACACCCTGAAAATGCTATAAGGTGTTCGGAAATGATCGAAGTAGTTGAATAGGAGGATCACTATGACTAATTATCTACAATTTTAGAGAGAGAACATTTGATAACCAAGTTCGAGGGGGGTTGCTCTATTCTCTTGAGTCTTTTGTAGAGAGAGAATGAGAATAGAGAGAGAGAAAGTGAAGAAGAAGAAAAGATAGAACATGGGTTGTTGTGAGATCTATGTTTCGCCATGATCTGGTTCAAACCCGACATGGATCAGGCTCGAAAGTTGATGACTTGGCCATCTTCGGTGGTTGCCGGAATGTCTCTCTGGAGAAGATAAGAGAGATGGGTGTTGGAGGGATCGGTGAATGTGAGGAGGAGGAGGAGAGAGAAAATGGAGAGGAGAAAGTGTATAGAGAGGAAAGAGGTAATTGGGTAATAGGTGAGGGGTAATTTTGACATAAATGTATAGGTGCTTGTCAAATACGAAATTGTTTGTCTTTAAGTTGTCAAATACAAAATTATTTTGTGTCAAGTGACTTTTTCACCCAATACTTTTTAGTATTTGTCGTATTGTAAATTATATAAAATTAACTTCTCAAAAGTTGAATTGTCCCTATATATACATACATATCATGACACTAGCCTCACCAGCCCTTCACACTAGCTCTTTTGCTATCTCTCTCTCTCTCTCTCTCCTATACATTGTACAATTGACATATCTCTTCAAGTGTACCCAGAAACACCACTATCACAGCAGGCTCTTTATCCCCAAAAAATCACTAATTCTTCAACATCTACATTCTTCAAATATGAATTTTACTCCAAACACTTTACATCCAAATTGGATACGACCTGACCTTAATCGTCGATTGACAACAAAGTCAGGGGTCTGTGATGCAAAGAGAGACTGAAAAAACCCAAATAATTCTCCGATTGGCACTTTTCACTAAATGCAACATAGATTGTACACACATATATATAGCTATGGTCTGTTTCTTTTTCTCTATCTATAATATATATGTATATGCACATCATTTTGGCATTTGGGTACAGAGAGAGTAAAATGATCAATGGAGATAGGGTTAAAGAAAGAGTCAAGACAAGCAATGGAGATTAGGGTTAGGGGTTCTCATGAGTGCAGATGTGAGGGTAGAGAGAGAGAGTGAAGTCTCATGAGTGCAGAAGATGAGAGGGTAGAGAGAGAGAGAGTGAAGTCTCATGAGTGCAGAAGATGAGAGGGTAGAGAGAGAGAGAGAGAGAGAATCTGGTGGGAGATGAGAGAAGGGTCTAGGGAGTGGTTAGAGTTGCTTTGTTTTTTCGAGTAATGATTATGGGCTTTTTGGTAATTTAGCAACTTTGATATTTTATGTCAGAAATCAATTAAATAATAAGGGGCAAACTAGACATTTCACTGCCTTTTTAACATTGTTAAGATGAAAAAGCTGACAAGGGTAAGTTTTTGCAAAAGTTTCATCTAGGTGTAATAAAAGCAAATCTCAAGGGTGTCAGTGTAATATACCCTAATATTTATATTGTCATCTTATAATTTTAGTGTTTTGTTTCTTAACTTTGTTATTAAGACAACAAACAACAAACAACATACAAAAACATTGTTACTAAGGCAACAAACAACATACACCATGGATCAACACTAATGTTTCAACTAACTTTGATGTAGCTTTTCTGTAGAATTTCCTATTCTGTAGATTATTTTTGTAATTTCCTTGGAAAGATACATTATCTTTAATTACTGCATAGTTTGTTAAGCTCCTGTAATCTGTGTGTGAGTTGGATTGCGCTACCTTTGGCAATTTTATTTGCTCATCAAAATATTAAGTTATAAAATAGAATAAATAACCTCAGTCAGTTTTGTTGAGTTGAGTTTGATCTTACATTGAAGATCAAGTTCATCCTAGCATGGGCTTTTATCTTATGACATTGTGTATAAAAGATAATCCTCCTTTATGGCCGAAGTTGGTAATGCCCAATTCAACTTTGATCTATCCTGGCCGAAGTTGAGTTAACCAATTATTTCAAATTTCCGTTGGTCTAAGATTGGCATTCTGAATTCCTTCCAATGTGGGTATGCGCTTGTTTTGATTTCAAAATTTTAAATGATTGAAACTGCTTCTCTCAATACCAGTGACCTACCTCCATTTCAAATTTGTGCTACATTACTAATTTCTTAGTTGACTCGCAGTAATATTTTTTCTCCTTCTTCCACTTCTATATTTCCCCTCATTTGTGAGTATCTGCAGGAGGGATTCAAGTATATAAGATTGTGAAGGAAGGATTATCTGATCCACTACCTTCAGACAATGCAAATGGGAGTAAGAAACCAGATCTTACAATAGTGGTGGTGGAGATGCAAGCCAAGATGGAGGAGATGCAAGCTAAGATGAAGGAGATGCAAGCCATGCAGGAAGACGTGAATAACACCAAACAACAAAATGATATATCAACCCAGTGCGCCCAGGGATCAGAGCCTTTGAAGGAGTCATCAACAGAGCCCGTTAAGGGATCAGTTCCTTTGAAAACTGATGTGAAAAAGATCATGATTCCTTCCAAGCTATGAAACTGGGATCAATCCAGTGACCTTTGTGCTAAAGAAATCACATATATATCTAACATAAACTGGAGTGCAGAGTGTGAAGTTTGCTTTTGCTTATGACTAGTGGTTCACCAAATGATTGTTGTATGCTCAAATATTACAAAATGACTAGTGGTTCACCAAATGATTGTTGTATGCTTAAATTCTAAGATTTACCTGTATTATAATCATATGGTGTGAGAAATCCTCTCTCTCTATTTATATACATATACACAAACGCATATATATCATTGTGTGCTGATAAGGAAGAAAAGCTGAACAGGAAGTCGGGGACATATAGCAACTGTTACATAGCTGATTAAAGGAGTCATGTCTTAAACAAATTTACTGCTTTAGTCACTTGTGTAGTTGTGTGGAAGGAACCACCATCAGCACATGTCATATATATTCCCAGCTAGGATTGTCTGCCCATTCATAGCATTAACATGACAAGATTAGCTGATGCATATGAGAGAAGTAAGTCATGCATCAATTATTCAGAATTTTACAAAGTTGTGATATCAATAGTTGCATGACTGTATTTGAGTTCTTGAATGTCGATCCTATCAAAACAAGAGCCTTTCTGATTTCTGAGACACAAAATAGTTATGCTACTATTTAAAATTTGTTAGAAAAACTTTGTTGCTTGAATGTTTGATTAAAAGACTATTCAACCTTTGATTTGGTATATTAATGCAAGAGCTAATCTTAGATGCACATTTCTTTCTAGAGGTATGAGATTACTGAATCCAATGTTCATTTTGCCTTTGTGTGCATTGATTCATAAAAGATTCAGATAGAAAGATCCTAGAGGTTAGAAGTAGAAACAAAGTAAACCGAAATGAAACATTCAACAAGTAATTAACAGTGATCACACAAAATTATTGATTGTATACGTTCTTGGATAATTCTCTTATTCTTTATGGGTTGTCAATCAGTGTTTTCACACATGTGAAAAGATTTTTTATTTGGACTATTATCTTCTCCGGTGAGTACTCTCCTCCGGTCTTTTCGGTGATAACAATGGTTATAATCAGGGATAACTCATATTATTATAATGAGTGACACCAATCACTAGTAACTCATATTATTAAAATATGTGACATTAGATAATATTGATATCACTCATTTTAGTAATGTCAATCACTCATTTTAGTTACAAACATAGTCACGGGAGGGATTGCGAGAAAATCCTCAATTTTCTTTCCGATGTAATCTCGAAGGAGGTTTGTATTGGCCCATTTCTACCGTTTTATTGATACCCATTTGCTCTATATTGTTCTAAATCTCTTCTATTTATATTTCAATATGGGCTCTCGCTAATTTGCAATTTCAAATCTGTGGAAGTTGTACTTGTGGTCCTAAACTTGTGCCCATCTTCTTTAGAATGTGAAGTTTTAACTGAATTCTGGCGATTTCATTAGCCTAAATGGATTCTAAACTATCCTAAATTCAGTTGAAATAATGGGCATTCGTTTCTTCCGTTCTTGATATCTAAAATGTACAAAGTTAAAGTTTGAAATTTCTCAATAATTAGCATGTAAGTTAATAGCTGTTTTGTTCTGTTTTAAGTGGAGTGTCTTTGGTGGGCATTATTAGTTCATGAGCAAGAAGCCTTTTGTATATGTAAGAATAGAATTGAGGTAATGTATAAGTATTGTTGAAACCCAGCACTAATTGAGTTCTGACTTACAGTCTAAATTAAAAAGGACTTCCATTTCCTCTGTACGGATGTTTTCAGTCGGGCATGAAAATCAAATAAATTGAAAAAAAATCAAATAAATAATAATTTGCTGGGTCTAAATTAACTTGAAAACTCCATCTTCTTTTGATAGATATTCATTACTAATTAATTCTTTAATTATTGATAGCATTATACTCAAGTTAATTCATTTACAAAATTATTTAAATATAAATTTTTTCAAATTGTATACATTTTTGTTCATGGACCTTTGATGGGGTATTTGACTCCCGTTGTATATCATGTGACATGGGTGATCGTGATTTGCGTGACGTGGATGAGAGGTGAACATTGATCACGACTTTTTTTATCTCCAGATAGATTGGGGAACTGAAGGGTTAGTCTCTTACTCGGATACATTCTCATCCGACCACTATAAATACAGGAGCGGTCCATATTCCAGGTAGACAATTAATACCCTCTACGTCCCTTTACAACTTCTTAAACCCTTTCTACCTCTTTTTTTTTTTTTTTTTATCAAACTCTAGGATAGTGGACATTTTTTGCTGAGATCACTTGATAATACTTGTTGTAATGAACTTAATCATCAACCACTGCACCTGAGTGTTCTCTAAGGGTTCAAATGCATTGAAAATTTCATATTGCGCTTTAATTAGTGACTGTTGTGGTTGTTTGAAGTATACTTGTAGACTTCTAATCTTCTGTAGATAGCTATACACTGCTATGTGTTAGCTTGTGCTGATAACTACTTATGTGCACTGTTCTAAACACCTAGGAAAGAATTGAGATGCTATTATTGGTTCAAGCAAGTGTATTTTGACATTCTTGAGCTGTGTATTGTGCTAAATCTGAATATGTTGATGCATCCAAAATTTATCATTTGAACCCCAACATCTGACCCATAGAGAATCTGTCAAGAAGTTTATCCAATGAATTTGTTTCAAGAGGCCTACAGTGTTCAAAATTGGCTTGAGTAAGTCCCAATTCATATTTAAATGTGATTAATCACTATAATTTCAAAAGGGTAGCCTGCATCATTGATGTGACACTCCATAGCCAATTTACTGTTTCCTTGATGTTGAATTTAACTCTCAAATAAGTGGCTAGCCTGTTTAGAAAAATTATTGGACAACCATTGGCAAACTTGCATACATAATTGATTATTATAAAGTTCATTTTTTTTGTATGCAAGTCCTGTTTACTAGTTTCAGCTGAAATTTAGTTTAATGTCGAGCTTTAGAGCAATAGCTCAGAGGCTCTTTCAAATAGCCTCTATTGTTACTTGAACATCAATAAAAGCCCTTTTGTTTTGAAGTTTGTTGGTATAATCAAAACAGAAAATGAACAATCGACTCCATTAAGACACACCTCATTCAGAGGGCCTTTAATGAAAAAGGCGAGATGAATTAATTCTGAAAAAAATTGTCAATTGACCCCATTAGGGCACACCTTGTTCAGAGGGCCTTTAATGAAAAAGACGGGATGAATTAATTCCGAGAACATTATCAATCAACTCCATTGGAGCACACCTCGTTCAGAGGGCCTTTAATGAAAAATGCGAGATGAATTAATTGGGAGAACATTGACAATCAACCCCATTAGGACACACCTCGTTCAAAGGGCCTTAAAATGAAAAAGACGAGATGATTTAATTATGAAAATATTGTCAATCGACCCCATTGGGGTACACCTCGTACAAAAGGCCTTTAAAGAAAAATGCGGAATGAGTTAATTCGAAGAGCATTGTTAGTCGACTCTATTAGGGCACAATTCGTCAAGAGAAATTTTGGCAAATGGCAGGTAAGTCCCGCAAAGTTTGTCGCATGGCTTTATTAAGGGCTGTGCCATGAAGGTTTATTAATTAAAGTTTTTTAACCAAAGGAGTTTTTGGTATGATGGTTGGGGTGATACCATTAGAGCTCATTAACTAAGGTTCAATTCTTCCAACCAACGATCATTTTTAATTATATAAATTGGGTTTATATTTGGGTTCTTATATACTAACCCAGGGCCGGCCAGAGTCTAGCCGGTCAATGACCGGGTCTGGTAGATTCAACCTTGAGACCCGACGGCTAGTTGGGATCCGTTTTCTTTTGCACAAGAGTATGGGTTACGGCCCAACGAGCTGATCAAAGTGTTCCTAAGTTTCAACAAGTAACCCTCATGAACAGAGGACGTGGATAAGATGTGAACATTGACCACGGCTTTTATATCTCTAGATAGACTGGAGAATTGAAGTGTAAGGACCGGAATAATTTTAACCGGTTTCGAATTATTTTTGGACCGGGTTATTTTTTTTGAATTAATTAAATTCGAAAATGCGAATATATATATATATATATATAGATGAAATTATATATATATTTATATGGAGGTGGAGGATAAGGATACTTATATATATATATAGGATTATATATATAGATGAAGAGAATATATATATATATATATATATAGCGAGTGTGTTTTTTTTTTAATTATAAATACTTGTAGATGCATATATATATTATTATATGTATGTGGACCGGAAGTGTAGAAAGAGAGAAACCATGTGAGAGATATTTAATATATGAAATAGTGTATATAGTATTATATACATATGTAATATATAAGATATTTACAACTTGTGTGGCTGAGGGTAATGCACACAGCATGTGGTGGGTATTAGAATAGGATAAGATTCAAGAATGAAGAGAAGATAAGGAAGGGAGTGGTCAGCCGAAAGAAAAGAAAGAAAAGAGAAAAAGAAGAAAAGAAGAAAGAAAAGGAAAAAGAAAAGAAAAGAGAAGAAAAAGGGAAATCGGGGAGAGAGGGAGAACCGAGAAGGATCGGGGAGAGAGAGAACTGAGAATGGAGGTGATCCTAGCACCGGCAGTAGGCCTTCGGTCTCCCGAAGGTGAGATCGGCTGGGTGGGGCTCCGGCAGCGGCTGGGCTGGCGGCCAAGGGGCTCGGTTTACACAGGTGGATAGCAGCGACGGAGGTTTCGCGGCTGGGTTTGTGGGTGGTTCACGATGGCAGCGAGTGGTGGCCGGAGTTGCTGGGTTTTCAAACGGTGGAGACTCGGCTAGGGTTCTCAATGGTGGCTGATGATTTGACTGTGCGTGGGTGATCGGTTGGAGCAGCTGGTGGTCGTTCATGGGGTTATTCCGACGGTGGACCGTCGAGGAAGATGGAAGAAAAGACGACTGTCTTGGTTCGCCGTTTCGACCGACGGTTGCGCGCTGGTTTTTGACAGTGGTTTCGACAGGTTTTAATTGGTTTTGGAGGTTAGTTCATGGGTGATGATGGTCACGGAACAGGGAGGGCTGCCATGTGGGTTCACGGTGAGGCCAAGATGGTGGTTCATATGTGAAGGTGAAGGCTGGATTGGCCATGGTGGTGAGTAATGGTGAACACGGCTTGAAAGTGAGCTGGGTTTGTTTGGCTACTCCATTGTTGTTGTTTGAGGAGCTTGATTTGAGCATGATGATGGTGGTGTGGGCTGTTTTGTTCATGGGTTATGAGCTTTCGGTGCTCCATGGCTTGGATTAAGTTTCTTGTGGTGAAGGCTGCGCATGGCTGGGTGAGGGAATTCTCGGCTGTGAGGATGGTGGTGCTGGTGGGTTGTTGGGCTGAGGCGGCTCATGGAGGTGGCAGGTTGGTCACAGTTTGGACTGGTTTGTGGGTTGAATTGATTGGAATGGGCTGCCATTTTAGATCAATTAAATTGGGCCAAGCATAGAAATTGAAAAGGAAGGGAAAATGGTTCAGTTGGATCAGTGGTGTGGACTACGACATTGGGCTGGATCGAGATCGGGTCTGGACCACTTTGCAGATGCGGACTTAGCGAAAGCGGGACCCAAGGCAAGTTGATTCTTGCCTCTATCTCTATGTATATTTGACTATGTCGATTAATTTTACATATGTTCTTAATTTGGTCACATGTGGCGTTTGCATATATATATGTGCATATATATATATAAAGGTGGATATATATATATATACGTGGGAGGTGAGGATATATATATATATGTGGGTATATATATATATATATATACGTGGGCTTGGAGGGTAAGAGCATTGTTAAATGTAGAGGCCGATTTGCATTGTTATATGTATATTTAGGGATTGAGCCATGTAAAGTATGCTAAATTATATATGTATATTTAGCTAGATGTTGCCTTGCATGCATATATGATTTTTATGCATGAGTTGAGTATACGTAAGTATATATGTGGTTATATATTTGGTGCAGTAGTAGAAATGCATGCTAAATTGATTATAGCATAGAAGGGCATTGGAAAGCATGAAATATGTGAAGTATTATGTATGTGTTTACTACCTATATGAGTGACATGATGTGCATATACATATATATTTGCGTGATTGCATATGGTTGTAAGAATGCATGTTGGTTGCTCGTAGTAAATACAGGATTGGAATGAAAGCATGATTATATTCATGTTTATATACACGTACATGTGATTATATGCAGGATGTGACTTGTATATGTTGTGTATGTGCAAATGTGACTATGAATGATTTCGGTGAATAGTGTGTTCATTGGTGAAAACGTGAAAATGTGGTGTTTATAGATTTATGCATGAAAGATATGATTTTCTTGAAAAATGCATAAGCATGACGATTTCCATGATATGAGTGTGATGACATGATGACAATCTTGAGGTGAAAAGAAAATGCATTGATTTGATGAAAATGCATTCATGGTGTGGATAAGTGCATTGATGTGATTATGTGCACTATTTGAAAAGCGAGTTTTTGGGGCGTGACAACATTGAAAATTAAGATAAGGGGATGACCCCTAGGGTAAAAGACCCAAGACTTGGCCAAGCGGATGGCGCATCCGTCAGAATAATGAACCGAGAAGCGTAAGCAGAGTTTGGGTGCCGAAGAGACCCTTACTATGGATGGAGTGATAAGCTAGTCCCCATTGAAGTGATTTCTGAAAATTTGTGGCGTGTGTTATATATACGAAATGTGACTGTCAATTTGATATATATATATATACATATATATCTATGTATATGCATAGAGGTGGAAATCATCACGCATGATTTGAAAAACGTGGTTGTTTATAGGTAAAACGCATGTATACATATCATGTAGACATGTAGCGATTTAATGTGCGTTTATGAATGACTCTATGGATCTTGTTGAGTAGGTGATGTGGTATTTGATTTACATTGTTCATGTAAATGCTTCTGTTCGTATATGTTTTCTATACATAATGACGTTGGATGTGTGTTGCCTTGAACATGTTGTAAATGATTTTCATAAGTCATGTATAGTTGATTTAAATGTTCATAAACGCTAAAACTGCCATGTGCATTGTTGGTTCATGCATGCTAGGAGGGGCATGACTTTAAATATCGTGATATATTTAAGTGCATGTATATTTTTGAGAATATGTGAGGATCGACCTGCTGCTGCGATGATAGTATGGTTCTACATACCTTGTTGGGCCTTTGAGCTCACCCCCTCCCAGATTTTGCAGGTATTGCCGATTAAGGAGTTAGTTGGGGAAACTGATAGCACCAGTTGCAGAGGTAGTAGTTAGATTCCTTAGAATCTAATTTATGTTCAGGATAGTAGATGAAAGTTTTACATTTGGATTAAATGTATGGAGCGATTAGGTAGATTCAATCCCTTCAGATGTATTTCATTCATGTGATGTATGTATATAATACGGACATTCAAGGACTGAGGCATGTATATTTTTGATTCTATTATGCATGTTGTAGAAATGCTGGGGGGACACGTGCCCAGAAGTGTCCATTTTTATTGTTTAGATATAAATGCTGGGGGGACACGTGCCCAGAAGTGTCCATATGAATTGTAAAACAGGTGTGATATGCCAGGAGTTGATTATTTAGAATGGGTCATGCCCGATTTTCGTGAAAATCATTTGCAAGGGCCATTGATGATCTAATGCCACTTGAAGGGTGTGCATATAGAACGCTTCCGCAATAGAATAGATTAAAATGAGATTAAGGTGTGGGAACTTGAGATGAAATTACGGATTCACCCCCGTTTCCCTCGCTCCTAACCGGGTGTCGGAAACCGGGGCGTGACATGAAGGGTTAGTCTCCTACTCGGATACATTAAATAGACTAGAGAATTGAGGGGTTAATCTCCTACTCGGATACATTCTCATCCGACTACTATAAATACAGGGGCGGTCCATATTCCATGTAGGCAATTAATACCCTCTACGTGCTTCTTAACCCTTTCCGATTTCTGATCATCGGAGCGTAGTTGGCTAACACCACGCCGGTGTATTTTCGGTTTCCCTTCTTTTGTCTTTTACAAGTTAGCGTTGACCCGGATCGTGCGACGATTTCTGCTTCAGACCTCATTATTAGTCAATTAGACATTAAAAATAAAGAATTTACAGTTGGCTAAACAATTAGGTATACGACCGGTAAAACACAAATTTATTTTGTTATTCTACTATTTCATATAATAAGGGCAATTTAGATAAGTATAAATATTTTCTAGTAACTTACGAGTATGTCTTTCACAAGTGTGAGTTTTGACGCAACATGTATCTCCATTGTGACCTGGAGGTCACCAATTCGAATTCTTTTTTATTTTCTAGTAATTTTCATGCTATCCAAATTATAAAATAGTATTTTTCTTGAATTCTTTTTATGATGCATTCTAGAAAATCAAATTTCTTTTATTCACTTCACTTTTGTTTCTTTTCAAATTTCACTATTATTTTTTATCTAACCAAACCAATCCTAGATTAATCGAAACACACAAAAATTCTTAAATGGAAATGAGAAATAAACGTTACTTTCAAATAGTTGAGTTGTCAAACATCAGCTTAGATAGTAAATTCACGCCCATTGCTCCAAAAAAATCATTAGAACTTTAAGTCTCTATTATGTATTAACACGGTGTCGTTATATAATGGCCTCGATAGGAATTACATAAAAAGACGAGGGTAATTTCGGTCAGTTAAGAAGCATTTTCCTCAGTTCTATTTTCATTTATAGTTGTCGCGCTCTAGTAGTCTCTGTGACTCCTCCGCTCTCTCTCTCTCTCTCCAAAAACAAAAAAAAAAAGCTTCGAACACAGCTATGGCGGCGTGGACAGCTGTCGCTCGTCAAGCTTCGAACCTCGCTCGGCTCTCCTCTCCCAAATCGGCGGCTACGACTAGCCAAACCGCCAATCTAATCCATCGGCGCGGTCTCGCCGGTGGCGCTGGTAATTTTCCCATTCTTTCTACCATCTTTAATTAAAGTCTCCAAGTCTTATAAATAAATGCAGATCTTATTAACATAAAGCCTATATTACACTTTTTTTTATGTGAAATTTTTCTCAAGAAGTAATATATGTATGTACTACGTATATGTATATCCGAACACGCTCATTACTTAATGCTAGACTCATTGTTGTTATTATTCCATTATATTTTGCAACCTTCAATTCTACTTGGATCATGCGTGAGTTGATGAAAAATTGAACTCGACACATAATAGGTTTTTTTTTTTGTGCTTGGTTGTGGAACTTAACCCAGTTATCATTTTTTCATTTTTTAGTAAATCAACAACTATTAGTTTTCTTGAATAGGTTGAAGTAATGTCATTTAGGAGCCGTAGATTCGAAATGCTTTGTTGTCGGGCAAGAACCGGGAATTTCTCAGTGCATACCTACTGTTAACAATATAGGCTATGAGAGAAATCTTAGAGAGAGGAGAGAAATAGACTGTTTTATTATATGTTCGAAGAGTGACTACCATCTCAATTTATAATGATCTAAACAACAAAAATAATGAAAGCAACAATGTATGAAAAGCAATGATTCTGCCCCTAATTAAGGAATAATTGATATAACCCTAACTAAGGAATATTTGACTGACTATAGCTGTATTCTATTCACAACACTCCCTTCAAGCTGAGAGCAACAACTCCCAACTTGTTGCAGATAGAATCAATGACATGCTTTGGAAGTGCATTGGTAAAGATATTTGCTAACTAATTATCAGATGATACAAACGAAATCACAATTTCTTTGGAAGTCACCTTAGAACGAATGAAATGACAATCAACTTCAATATGCTTGGTTCGCTCATGAAAAATTGAATTTTTGGTAATGTGAATAGCTGTCTGGTTATCACAATAGAGAAAAGATGGGTCTTGAACTGAAAACACAAATTCTTGTAATATAGTTCTCAACCAAGTTAGCTCACAGGAAGTATGAGCCATGACACGATACTTAGCTTCAGCCAAGGAAGCACGGACACGGGATACGGATACGGGTACGGCACGATACGGGAAATCTCAAAAAAATAGGATACAGACACGGCCATAGTTGTTAAAGGCTCAAGGCGTACTAAGGTGCTAAGGCTTACTGGAGCACGAGGCGCAAGGCGAGGCGCGGACCTCACTGAAGTGAGGCGCAAGTTGAATTTTTTTAAAAAAATATAACATTTGTAGTGAGTAAGTGAAACAATATAGAATAACTACAATTGAGAGCAAATAAAAAGCATATTTATGATAATTAACAACAAATGAAACAGAAAAACAGATTTCAGAGTGAGTGAAACAGGTTCTGCAGGTTGCGCCTCAGTGCTTGAGGCACGAGTCTCTTTCAAGGCGCCTCGCCTAGGCATACCCTAGTCTCGTGCACCTTTGACAACTATGGACACAGCAATGATACATCAAATAAATAAATAAATAAAAATATAGTATTATATATAAAATATTAAGTTTTATTCTTCAACCATACAATAAATATACTTAAAGCAATTATATAAAATATAAGAAGTTAAAATCTAGAAATCCCATATCTTTTCTAATATTCTTTACAATGACTCACTTACTTGAGGATTTTAAAATTTTTTTTGTTTTATTATAAAATGACCCTTATTTTTTAATCTATAAAGTTTTTAATATTACAATCTCAACCCCATTTTATAGAACAAAAAATTACAAATTTGCCCCGAAAAGTCTCCTAAACGTATCCGAGATGTATCCTGGCGTATCCCCGCATATCCCAGCCGTATCCTAGCTGTATCCAATATTCAAAAATAATTTGAAAAAATGGGATACTTTTTCGGAGTATCGGACACGTATCCGGCCATATCCTGGCCGTATCCGTATCGGATACGTGTTCGATACAGCCACAAAAGGTTTTTCAGAGTATCCATGCTTCCTAAGCTTCAACACTGTACCGTACCACAATCGACTGCTTCTTACTTTTCAAGTTACTAGATTGTCTCCTATAAAAGTACGGTAATCGGTCATTGACTGTCTATTTGAGGAGAACCTGCCCAATCAGCATTAGTGTAACATTTGATGTTTGAGGGAGAACCTGCCCAATCAGCATTAGTGTAACATTTGATGCGCAAATGTTCAGACGACTAATAGAAAAGACCACAACCCGGAGCCCCTTTAAGATAAATCAAAATTCGTATATCCTCATCCATGTGAGGAATTCGTGGGTTAGTCATAAATTGACTCACAACACTGACTGCATAGATAATATCTAGACGAGTAATGGTGAGGTAAATTAGCTTGCCTACAAGACGTCTATACATCTCTGGATCATCAACCAAGTCACCAACCTCAGGTAGTAGTTTCAGATTAGTCTCCATGAGGGTTGTTGCAGGTTTAGAGCCAAGATAGCCCGTATTCCTTAAGAGATCATGAGTATATTTTCTCTGAGATAAACAAATCCCTTTCTTTGATCTAGCAACCTCAATACCAAGAAAATAATGGAGCTTGTCCAAATCTTTAGTGAGAAAATTGAAACCCAAATGATGAATCAAGGTCTGAATCCCCTCCTTGTCACTCCCAGTAATGACGATGTCATCCACATAGACCACCAAAATTACAATGCCACACTTTGTCTTTTTAAAGAAAATTGAATGATCAACTTGACTTCTAGTCATGTCATGAGCAACTACCGCCTTGCTAAACTTATCAAACCATGCACGAGGTGACTTTTTGAGTCCATAAATAGATTTCTTGAGATGACAAACACACTCTCCCTTCGACTTAAACTTGGGAGGCTGAGCTATATACACTGTCTCGGTAAGATCACCATGAAAAAAAGCATTTTTGACATCGAGTTGATGAAAAGGCCAGTTAAGATTGGCAGCAAGAGCGATAATTATGCAAATAGGGTTGAGCTTAGCCACAGGTGAGAGAGTCTCAGTATAGTTAATGTCATATGTTTGAGTGAAACCCTGAGCAACAAGACGAGCCTTTAAATGGTCAACAGTGCCATCGGAATTTTGTTTCACTGTGAAAATCCAACGACAGCCAACAACATGAGCACCTGCAGGCTTTGGAAGAAGATCCCAAGTATGATTTAATTGTAAGGCATGCATTTCCTCCTCCATAGCTTTCCGCCAACGAGGATGGGAAAGAGCCTCCTTGTATGATTTAGGAATAGTAACAGATGACAATGATAAAGAGAAAGCTGGAAAAGAAAATGACAAATGGTTATAAGAACCA
Source organism: Cornus controversa (assembly GCA_026545225.1). Taxonomy (NCBI): domain Eukaryota; kingdom Viridiplantae; phylum Streptophyta; class Magnoliopsida; order Cornales; family Cornaceae; genus Cornus; species Cornus controversa. The sequence continues at coordinate 69,629,649 of CM048847.1, forward strand.
AAATGAGATATGGGATGATCAGTACAAACCCTTCTACCTTTGTGAAATGCAATGGAAAGATCAAGATCAGACTCGAAAGGATGAACAACTGGATCTGTAGGCGCCGAGGAAGATTATGAAGGATGTAAGGAAGGCTCTACATGTTCAACCGCTGGAGCAAGTGGCACAAGAGATTCGTCTTGGGCAGTGGTAGGAGCAGAAGCGGTATTCTTGCGAGCACGTTGAGTACAAACCCTAGGAGCGAGAGGAGTATCAAGAACCAAAAATGGGAGAACAATGTCTGAAAAAATAGGTTCCTCCACTTCACTACCCTCCTTAGAATAATATGGAATGTGCTCAAAGAATGTCACATCAGAACACACAAAATGTTTTCTCAAAGAAGGGCTGTAACACCTATATCCTTTTTTAGTGCGAAAATAACCCAAAAATATGCATTTGTGAGCTCGAGGGTCAAATGTGTCTTGTCTTGGATTTAAATTATGAACAAAACAAATGCACCCAAATACTTTTGGAGGAAGAGAAGATGGGTCTTTATCAAGAAACATCATCTAAAAAGGTGATTTTTCTTTAAGGACCCGAGATGACATTCTGTTTAATAGATATGCTGCAGTAAGAACTGCTTCTCCTAAAAAATGCTTAGGCACATTCATTTGAATCATCAAAGCCCAGGCAATAACAAGAATTGGTCCATTCTTTCTTTCAGCAATTCTATTTTGTTGGGGAGTATCAACACAGGAAGTTTGATGGGTGACACCTCTAGACTCAAGAAATTGTTGAAAGAGACCATCTTTATATTCAAGGGCATTATCAGTTCGGAGTATGTGTAATTTAGCATTCAATTGATTACTTATCTCATTATAAAAAGATTTAAACACATGAAAGACTTGAGATCGATCTTTAAGAATATATAACCAAGTTAAACGAGAATAATCATTAATAAAGGAAACAAAATAACGGGCACCAGCCAATCTAGTAATTTGGGCTGGACCACAAACAACAAAGTGAACAAACTCAAAAGGGTATAAACAAGGCCCATCAGTTGTTAGCTTAAAAGTAGCCTTATGATGTTTGTTAAGCTCACACGTTTCACAATTAAAACTAAAAAAATTTGGTAAAGAAGGAACTAAACATCGAAGATTGTCAGATGAAGGATGTCCAAGACGACAATGCCATTGATACGAAGAAGTCGAGGTATGGAGTGCAGATGCAATAGGTGAACAAGACGGCTGAAAGTAGTAGAGCCCATCCTTCTCAAATTCCCCACCAATCATCCTCTTCGTCTTTAGATCCTTAAAGATACAGTGAGTAGGATAGAATGTTACCGAACAATTTAGAGCAGAAGTAATTTTACGAACTGATAATAAATTGAAGGAAAATTGAGGTAGATACAAGACAGAAGAGAAGGTTAGACTAGATGTACTAACGGTACCAATTCCTTGGACTGGAGACTTGGTACCATTAGCTATTGTGAGAAATGAGGGGGAAGATACACGAGTAATGTCAGACAAAAGAGAGGAGTTACCTGTCATATGATATGAGGCCCTAGAATCAATAATCCAAGGTGTATTGAAGGAAGAATGAAGTCAAGTATTACCTGAATCACCAAAAGTAGCTGTGGAAGTGGATGGAGGATTGACACGCTTGACAATTGAATCATACTTGGATATAAGAACCTGTTATTCATAGACAAGATTAGGGTCCTCCCTCTCAACCATAACCTGATTTGCCCATGTAGGCTTGCCGTGAAGTTCCCAACAGTAATCAATAGAGTGATTGGTGTCGCCACAGTATGTACAAGTCCTTCCACCACAACCACCTCTGCCAGTATGTCGTGAAGTATCTAATCGCTCAGCTGGAGCAGCAAGGTCAGAACGATTCTCCTTCTCTATAGTAGAAGAGTGGATAGAGGCACGTCGAACACGAGCAAAAGTCTCACTAGCAGTTGACAATTCTTTACCTAAGAGAATATGAGAACTGATGGGAGCAAGTTCTGGCTGAAGTCTTGATAAAAATTTTGCTACTCGAAATTCTTCTCTGTGTTGTTTTTGAGTCTCTAAATCCGTAGTCAAAGGTTGATAAACATTAAGTTCTTCCCACATGCCTTTTAGTTCCGAGTAGTATTCTTCAATCGAACAGTCACCTTGTTGAAGAGAAAAGATATCCTAGTACAACTGGTAGGTGCGAGAAATATTCGAGTACATTTCTTTGAGTGTGTTCCAAATCTACTTAGTAGACTCCAGAAATGAAACATTATTAAACACCTCTGATTCCATACTATTCCATAGCCAAGTCATAATCTGTGCATCCTCCTATTCCCATGCATCAATCTGTTTTTCCTCCTTGGGTTTGGGTGACAAGACATAGGAAAGTTTCCCACGAGCTTTCAGAAAAACTTGGATTGCCTGAGACCATTGAAGGTAATTGGAACCCTTCAATTTGGTAGTAGTTATCAAGCCAAAAAATACAGAGTCCTTATTTTCCGATTTGTCACCCATGGTCGAGACGAGACAATCTGAGTACAAGAGAGAGAACTATAGAATATTGAACTGAAATAGAGAAAGAACATATATATTTTTTTTAAGTCATCTCTGCCATAATTACATAGAATAGCTTTTTTTTTTTGAGACCTATTATGCCAAAGAAAGAATAGAGAAGCATAATATACAAAAGAATAAAGAAACTGAGAAAGAAGAAATTGAAAAAGAAAAGGAAGAAGACAAAGGAAGAAGAAGGAGAAGCTTCTTACGCTATGTCTTCAACTTGGATCTTAGAGAGAGGATAGAAATAGACTGTTTTATTATATATTCAAAGAGTGATTACAATCTGAATTTATAATGATCTAAAGAACAAAAATAAGGAAAGCAACAATATATGAAAAGCAGTGATTCTACCTCTAATTAAGGAATAATTGATATAACCCTAATTAAGGAATAGTTGGCTGACTATAGTTGTATTCTATTCATGACACCTACCTTGGACATCTATTCCATCAGTGACATGCAATGTGTTAGAAATGGTTTCAAATTTATGTTGATGCATTCAAAATGCATAATAGCTTGTAAATTATTCCTACTAGTGGGAAGCCCCTCCAATTTCATGGTTGGCCGTCAACATGAAAATTGCCTTTGTGGTTCATATATATTTTATTATAATTAATAGTCCACACAGCAATATGCTAATATTTAAACAATAACCCCTTGCATATACTATTATACGTTGATTTGCATCCTTCTATTTCCTGCAATACCTTTGGTTTTGGACGAGCTTTCAAAAACAGCCCACTCTAATCCTTATACCAGTTCTCTCCATTAGCCGAGGGAAAACTCTCTTTCATAATGAATTTTGAACCTGAACCTGAACCTGAAGATTCCAAGGGCCCGTCATTTAATATTAGGAATTGGCACAACCCCAATCAAGACTGTATTGCTTGGGTCAATCATGTAAAGGCCGAGAAAGGCGGCCTCTGGAAGGAGTTCGGTATCTATGATGCCATTATGTGTAGCAATACTGAGATTGCTATAGACAGGCCTCTTCTCTTCTCTTCCCTTTTCTTTTGGTCAGTTTCCACTAATGCCTTCCTTTTTCGTTATATATACTAATTTTTAAAACAATAACCCAAAACTGCCTTTGACTTGGCTGGAAAAGTTAAAAGTTTCTTTCATCAATATGGACTGAAAGTGGGCGAAGGGTGATTTATGTTTATAATGGTGGGGAGATAAAAACCTCTATTGCTGTGTTTGGCAACACTCAACGCTTTCAAATTAATCATGATCGTGTTAGTTCAAGTTGTAGATTAATTTTCTGGATTCTGTTTCCAAACGCTTAATATATGTAAGAAATGTGGCAATTCTTCATGCTCCATTGTGGACATCAGTAACATGCTATTGAACTTGGGATGCAATGTAAAGCAGAGAAGGTTTGAAAAATAATACTATCATTCTACTAGTTAAAACTTAGAAAGCAAGCATACTACTACTATCTTTTTGATTCTTTTTTTATTTTATTTTAACATCTTGAATATTAAAATATTACATTGTGTATATTGCAGATCATCATGGACCTCCTAAGGTGAATTTCTGGCAGGACCCACTGAGCCCATCAAAATGGAAAGAAGAGCACGTGAGTCTTATTTACTCTTTTTTGAAATGCTAAGAATCCTAATCTCATAGAGTTTATAGCATGATTGCTGGTTTGCCTTTCGATTTCTCAAAACTTTATTTGAAATTGGAGTGATGTTCTGCATTTATTGACCCGATTCTGGATTATGCTTCATAATAAAGTGACAATGACAATTATATAGTTTTATATATAAATTAGCGATAATTATTCTTCACCGTCAAATATATGAAGGAAGCATATCATTTTATGTTATTGTTGTTGTATGCTTAATCTCCTCGCCCATAGGGGCGATTTTTAAAGTTCCTTAGTGATGGCCTCCTCTACACGTCGTAAAAAAAAAATATATGTTCTCCCCTTGAAATGGTGGAACTCTATTATGAAATTATGACATCACATGTTAATATTGGGTGAAGTATACTTTGTAGGAATTAACGTACCATACCATTTCATAACATCACTAATCATTTAATAATTCACTAGATTAGATTTTGGGGGAGAACAAACAGGTTAACAGCAGGATAGGGCTCGATAACTTTATCGACACATTCATTGATTTCAGTATGCATTTCATGCATGTATCTGATTGCAGAAACCTTTTGTAAATGCTTATGATCTGATTTATCACATTCTCCACACATTCATTTTAGTCACTAATTTTTTGAGAGCTCAATAAATGATGAAGCATTATTTCTATTTCTATATAAGTTTTATATTGAAGTTGAAGATGATAAGGTGACAATGACATGCTTTTAAAGATAAGCAGTGGAAAGTGGTGGATCAACCATGACACCATTTTTCTTAAAAGTTTTCTTTTTCCTTTTTTTTTTTTGGTTCATCATATGTAAGAATTGGCGTACCAAGTTAGTAACCTAACATTTAGACAGAAAAAGGAAGTGGGAAGGGGGAAAAATGATGTCTTCATGTTATAATGATGAAGAGAAACAGATGGCTTATTAAAATTAATTAATTTGATATCTTCATATATGTGTTTCAAGATGGATATAGATACACATCTTAGGCAAGTTTTACCTTAAAATTCTCAACCTCATTGTGTGTGCTGTTATATAAGCAACTTCAGGTTATGGAGCTAATTTCCTGGCTCAATGTGACGCCGTGAAAAACCAATGCACGTAAAGCTGGTGTATGTGTGCACATGATGTTGTGTTCCATCATATGTATAAATCTGATTTTTTTCTTTCCTTTTAAGGGGAAAAATGTTATTAAACAACCTTGGTTTGTATTTGGTTGCAGCTTCTTAGAGCTTAATTAGTTCGTACTTATTAATTATTCCTATCTACAGCTGGAGATAATAGATATGTGGTTATCTTTTAAGTTAACCGAAATTCATTAAAATTTTGTAAAGGTTTTTCTATTATATTCATATTGATTGAATCATGGACAAACTAGTACTAGAGAGATTTTGCATGTACTTGGCAGTTTTACATTCTTTCAGTATATTTAAGTTTATCCTTCATTGTCATAGTTTGAATAGTGCATATGAAAGGTTATTTGATCTTCTAAAAATGCATTGAAGTAGATTCAGAACTTAATAGTACTTGTGTTCTTAAAACGTCTTGCTAAACATTGATGACAAAATCTATGCAGTGCGACAAACTCTCATTCACAATATGGTGTTGAATCTAATATTATCAAATGGTTGCAACAAAATAGCTGCCATATTCTGCAACAAAAATATCTGGAGTTACAGTTATACTCTCTCTGATAGGGATATTTTTGCTTTTGAATTTAGCAGCTGGAATGTTGCATTCAGTTTCTTCATTGTGGTTACTGGATGTGTGATGTATCTCCGAAGTTGCAGTTAGTTGTAAATTAAATCATTTATGTTTTTGTCCCTTTAATTTCTGTTTATCCTTACTGTTTTTGTATGAGTTCAAGTTCCATCATTAGCTACGGTGTTTGTGACACAGCCAATTTATTTATTTGTTTACGTATTGTTTTCATAGCTCCACTTTCCTTCTGTCTTTAACTTTTTCATTGATTATATTTATCATATCAAAGCCTGCAAATATTGTCCATGGTATATTCTAGATATCTCTTGTACTAATAAAAAAAAAGGAAAATTGATGCCTCTCAACAATTTTCTCTGAGACCCTTGATCTTTTGCAGTTTGTGATTATTTCTCTGGCTGGCTGGGGAACGCTCATCTATGGGGGTTACAAGTTCTTCACAAAGGGCAAGAAAGACAAGAAGGAAGAGGTATTTTTTTATTTTTGACCAGCTGTTGAAACAAATTAAACTGAAAATATAATTGATTTTAGTTTAGTATTTACACATCTCAAATTAAAATTATGTTTTGATTAGATACTTTGAATTTTGTGTTTCCACCATGTATTGGTCTTAACTGCCACATCGGTGAGTCAATTTCAATTATATGGTGACATACTCTTTGACAAACTATTATTTTGATTGATAGCACCTGGTTCTTCACAATTGAATGGCATGGATCATTGAATATGCTAGTATGTCTTTGTTTTGAAACAATTGGAGTCTGCTGTCACTCGGTGGACCAGAAACTTTTTTACTGTTTTGTTATATTCTGGCCATCCTTCAAAGATTGTATGAGAAATCCTCTTCTTACCTGCTCTGACTAGCCTTAGTCTCTTTGCAGAAAGTTGCAGAAGGATCCCATTAGGTTGGGTTGTTTCTCAATCAATACCTGGAAATGAAGTGGTTTTGCTTGAGTTTCACAGGCAGGGAACAAGGATTTTATCTCATGTGCCTTGTGAGATTCTCCAGTTTTGGCAGTCTTCGTGGCAAATGAGCTCTTGGACTTGTGGATGATTTATGTTAGGACTTTTCAGTTGCTTTTCCTTGTGTCATTCTGATACCCTGATGCATCCAATACAGTTTCTAAATGCTATAATAATCAATATACCTTTGATTCTGAGGCTTAAACTTCTTTACTCTCCATTTGCAAAGAACTCTGCTAGGGTATTGGTGGAATGGCATATTAACTTGAATTTACCTAGTCTGGGTAAACTTGTGTGCAACTGATATATTTATGTCATAAATGTAGATTTAACTGAACCTGACGTGGTTTTGGTTTTGGTATTTTGTTTCATTTTTTATTCCTCAGAATATGCTCTGGCCTTCGGCCTTTTCCGCTTTAGTTAAATTTGGTGTCCCACCTCTCAACTTTTTGATCCTTCACTTTCCAGTGTCTCAACACAGTTTGCCCTTGGGTGTCACAACACAGTATTCTACATATTATAATTATTGGTTTTCAATTTAGTTTAAAAAATTCAAGTTGGCTGCACCTTTTACTGTCTCCATTTCATCAAGTTGGATGAGTAAATGCAGATTTTCCCGATCTCTATTTTGTTATTTCATTGTTCTGTAAAAATTCAATATTTGGTTTGTAATTTTCTAGCATCCGTTGTTGTTTTCTTCTTGCATCCACAGTTTCTATTCACCATGATAGAAATTTCTGAGACTAATGTACCAGCAATTCACGTTGTGTTTTACTGGTAACTTTTGCCATCTTCCAAATACTGGAGGGAGAGGCTTCTGAATATTTACCTTCTAGATAGAGTAATCTTTCGAACTTAAGTTTGAGGCCTTGACAATCAGCATTTACGAAATGCCCTATGTTGTTTTATGAAGGAATATGGTCTTTATTTTGGACATAATGATGTTGGTTCCCGAGAGAAAATGTAGTATTTGGAATAGATTTTAATGTGAAACTATTGCAGAAGATTTTCAGGAAGCAGGTAACTAACTCTGAATGAGTTAATTATCAGGGTCAATGCCATATGTGAATTGAAAATCATTTATCGTGTTTGTTTCGTTTACTATTATGCCTCTCCAGAGCAAATTGAAAATCGTTTGGTCTATATTGGTGCATGGTTCAAAATTCTTTAATTAGTGTATCTAGTTAGATAAATCAGAGACGAACATTGAAATGACGGTTACTCGTACACTTGAGGGAGTTGCAGTGTTTTTTTCAATACCATGTTTCAGAAATATGTTTACACAAAATGTATTTAATAGACTTGACTAACAATGAATTACCGCAGTAAACTAACTTAAAATTAGGTCTGTATTTGTTTCTCAGCATGTGAAGGAGCAGGGGCAGGGGCGGCAGCAGCAGCAGACAATATCTCAAAAAATAATATACAAAGGGTATGCCAGAAACAAGATTTCTCGAGCATTGGGTGCTGTTATGAATTGAGGATTATCTTCAATTCCAGTTCAACAGGAATGTGTCTGTATCACAGGCTATATCCGACTTTGGACATTGAATGAATGATGCCATTACAATATAAACGAAAGGGAGGGGGGTGGTGGCAATCTCTTGCTAAAACACTATGGGATAACTCAATTTCCATATATCTTGAGAAAGAAAGTCAAAAGAAACGGAATGGTATCAAAATTTTCCGGCCACATAGGGAAAGAAAACTTGGTTCTCCCTTTCACTCGGGTTTGTTGTTACTTTCTTTTGTTTGAAATATAGCAATTATGGTTGCGGCCTATGCAGTCAATTAGATTGTTCTTGGGGTTCAGCACGCGATGCCATGCCCAATGCTGGCAGGAACTGCTCTCAACTCTTTTGCTAGATTTTCATTTTCACGCAGAAAGTCTTTTAAGTTTTGCTTTTCCTCTTGCTTCCTATTTTTACTCTCTCTAATGCAGACAATTCCTGTCAATTCCAGTCAGTAGTTCTTCCATTGTGAAGATCAGCACACAATAATTAGACGTGTACATATAAAAACATGATAAATACTATTTTGACACATTTGAGTACCGAGGGATGGAGGGAGGGGTTGTTTGCATGGAGTAGTTCTACAATACTCCCAAGGATTCCTTAAATATAGGAATCTTAAAACAACATTTCCCATTATTATAAGAAATCATAATAAATGGAGTCTTACTAGTAATGAGATTTTCCAATACACGGAATCTCAGTGATAATTAATAATTTATCATTTGTATGGGCTAATCTAACCGGCAATTTGATAATAGCATTGACTTCCTCTTAAAAACTTCATCATTTTCTTTTCCCTGTTTTAGATTTGCATCAATGTTACTCAGGGAAAGAAGAGACACAGACAAGTTTTCATAATATTTTTCTCATGCTATTGTAGTCAAAAGTAGTATCAAATGTACAAATTAAATTTGTTCAGGATATTTATTTAATATATTTATTCTTTGCCTTTTTTCCTTTTTCCCTGGTATGCATGCATGTGCACAACTGTGTCATTGAGGGATTTAAGTTTCTACCAGATGCCAGGATATTCTTGATAAAGTCTCAATCAACATCTTTTATTTCAGCTTCAATGTCAACAACTGCTTGAGGAGAATCCTTTCCTGTACAAACATGGTGATTAATTCAGAATTTTCGAATGACTAAACCAACAGGATTTCTAAATGACTAAAACCAAATATCTTTAACAATTCAGAAGAACAATATAGATTATATCTGTTTGGGAATTCATCTACTTGCTTATTCAAGACAAAAAAAAAAAAAAAGAGTGTTGAAGACAAAGTTAAGAGAAAGTGGGAGAAACAACTCAAGAACAAAAAAAGAAAGAACAGGAATGATTTTGTTCATGGAGAGTCAAGTTATTGGCTTTTTTTCTCTCTTTCTTTTATATTTATTTATTTGAGAATTTGGTGGTGGGAGCCTTTCTTGTCAATTTAAAACAGTTTATGAATTTAAGAATTTTACCAACTCATACCAGATCAATTGTTGTACTAATAAAAGATTCATAAATTCTGTAGTTATGCAAAAGTAACTTGTAGGATAATTACCTAACAAAAAAAAAAGTAACTTCTAGGATCCAATTATTTTGAAGGAAATTGATTCCTTGTAAAGAATTCATCTTCAACGTTCATTCCTCGTTAACAAGGTTGATCCTAAGCCAGCATTATTGCTCTATAAATTTTTCACCAAAGGAACTTTTTCTTCCAAACTTATGTAACCTTCTCTGTCAATCTAGGGAAAATTTATATTTGTCCAACTAGTACAGAAATGCTTGTGTTGCATTATATCTAAATTTAATACCATTATTTCAGATTTCTTCTGTTTTCATACTTCAAAGAAATGTTTGTTCTGGCTCTGTTTATTAACAGTAGTATCCCAGCAAAAAAAAAAAAGTGATCGTTGAGTTGGTGGTTACCAATGAAAAAGCTGATGTGAAGTATATGTAATGGCAGCTCAAACTTGTCCTCATCAACTGTCGGGTTCTGAGGCCATAATGTAGCTTTGGTTCCTATTGATCAAGAGGCTCGGAGGGATAGACTTAAGTATAGTGCATTATTTACACAAAGTGGCTGCCCTTAAACTCGACTCCACATTAATTAAAACATTTTTCTATTTTATAAAGAAATGAAGCATCAAAAGGAACCTTGTGAAAGAAGTGAGTATCAATGCAAGCATTGTCAAAGGCTTCATAATTTTGTCATGATGGCACTATAGGCTATAGCTCATCAGGCACAGAAGATAACTGGAAGACCCAAGTTTGATGCCCCAGAAAGTATTAAGCCTAGCTTATCAGACTCATTATTGAACCAGTTGTACATTCTTTTAACAACCATCTAATGCAGGTGGTGCTAGACTTCAGAAGGAGTACCTTTATTTGAGCCACGAGTGACTTGATGGAATGCTTGTCCAAATGTCGGAGATTCATTGGAGAACTTCACAGGATCCCTTACAAACTCGTTGCCTACCACTGAAATAAAAATCAGAATGTCTTAGATATATAATTTAGAAAACTCATTTCTTTATTAATTTCTATTATGAACTGATCTAAATGTCGGGGGATAAAATGATACTAACTACAAGTTCAGCTAAAAGCTAAACTAATGCCCCATCGATCACCACAAATATCTTATGTCAGATAATCATTGACCTGTACAAAACCCTTCCCAAGTCTAAGAGATTTCTCAAGAATAATAGCATTAAATGATTATCACCACCAGTGACAGACCCAGGAATTTTGGTGAGGGGGGCGACCTTTAACAAAAAAAAAAAAAGTTCAAACCATCGTAATAATTCTATTGAGTAAATTTATCATCTTTCATTGATAAAATTTATTTTATTTATTAAGAATTTTCAAAAAAAAATTTACTTTATTATTTTTTTAATTTATTTATTAAAATATTAAATGAATTTATTATTTTAAAGTTATTTTTATAGATATAGAGAGATAGTGTATATATATATAGAGAGAGAGAGAGAGGACAAAGAGGGGGAAAATAGAGAGACACGGAGAGGGATAGAGAGAGAGAGAGGGAGAGATTAAAAAATGAGCAAACAGAGAAAGATGGGGGAGAGAGATTTAAAAAAAAAAAAAAGTAGGGGGGGGGCCTAGTGGGATTTTTTTGGTAATTTTAGGGGGGCAAGTTACAAAAGTATAAGTATATAATACTTAAAAAAACCAATCATCAGAACCTTTTCTGAAAAAAAAATTCTAAAATCTAACAATATACAAATTTTGGAAACAGTCAAATGAGAGACATGCTAAAACACAATTTTTTTATAATTGCATTAAAACCATGTGCATTTTTTTTTTTGATAAGTAAGATATCATTGAAAGGCGCTCAAAAGGGGAGCGCGACCCAAGAACAAAGAGAGACCAAGAAGGTCTACCATACAATCAAACCATGTACATTAAATTTCAATGGGACAAAACATCAAGATATTCCCAAATAGGAGCAAGAAAAATTCTTCACAATTTGTCCATCTTCTTACATTCACAATAAAAGCTTTCTAAAGGGTTAGAAATGCAGTGACTCCTGAAGACCACTATCCTAATACCCACACTTGGAAGAGGTAAAAAAAACCGTTTGCTAATAGCCTTCAGAATTCAAAGGTCTCTTACTTTAGTAAACTAAGACAAAGTGTATTTGAGTCTTGGTCTAGAAAAGTAGCAATGCAAATGGGCAAGTAGTTAAGATTGTTGACAGAGATTCCATAAAGAACCATCTTTGTTTTCCAGGCTACTTATCCATTAGGAGGACAGACAAAGAGGATGTTGTAATAGAATTAGAACATGATAGATGAAATGAAATACTTCCACAATGTTGTGCAATACTTTATGGTACCGAATGTTGGGCAGCTAGGCAACAACATTTGCGTAAAGTGAGTGTTGCAGAAATGCAAATGTTAAGATGGATGTGCGGGAAGACTAGAAAGGATAGAATTAGAAATGAACACATTCGGGAGATGGTCAGTGTAGCACCAATTGGAGATAAAGTGAGGGAAAATCGGTTGAGATGATTTGGACATGTGCAAAGAAGACCTTTAACTACGCCGGTCAGGAGAAGTGACATAGTCCAAATTAAGGGCAATGCTAGGGGAAGAGGAAGACCAAAGCTAACATGGGTAGAGGCAGTAAAGAAAGATATGATAGCATGTGAATTAACTGAGAAGATGACCTTAAATAGAGCGGAATGGAAACATCAGATTCATGTAGCCGACTCCAAGTAATTGGGAAAAGGCTTAGTTGCTGTTGTATCAAGTTGAAGGATAGCTTTTCAGAAATCTAAAAGGCAGCCATGCATTATGGTAGTAAATGCTGGATAATTAAGAATTTGTATATTGAGACAATGAGCGTGACTAAAATGCAGATGTTGACATGAATGAGTGGAAATATAAGGAATGATTAATCTTTGTCAAAAGAAGTGAGAAGGGGCAGAAACAATTGGGAAGAAAGTTGAATAAAACCGGTTAATATAGTTCGGCTGAAACTAAAAGTTCAATAATTCATTTCTTAAAAAAAAAAAAAAGTTGATGAAGTGCTCCCATATAACCAATGGAAATGGCATATCAAGTGTACTGTCCTCACTATAATACAGCTAGTGTTTGAAAGGCGTAGAAATCTGCAGAATTATCAGCTCAACACTTGGCCATTACCTGAAAAAGGTTGACTACAAAAGGGGCACAGCTGCAAATCGTCATTTAGAAAAGATCTGCAGAAAATTACGTCAGCATAGTAATTCAAAAATATAACAACTTTATAAAAGGGTTCACAAATTATCATTATATCATAATGGGTATTAAGTGATCTTACTTGATTATCTGAAAATCATTTCCACAGTTTGGGCACTGCATATAGAACAGAAAGTTCAGAAAAAATCAATTAATAAAGGCAGCAGACAATAAAGCATGTTCTACAAACTACTTCATATCTAAACAGCTTCTTGTTAAGGAAAATGAAATTCAAAAAAAATTGTGACGAAGCACACAGCACAGCATCTGAAGATATGAAAACTATGAACACGGAAAAACCTCTGATATTTTTTTAGGGTGTCAGGAAGTGTGTGTAACTGCATAGACAGAAAACAGTATTGCCACACTCTTATGTAGTATACAGATATTTGCAACCAAAACCCTTGTTGCAGGAGGAAGTTAAACATTAAGAGATTTGTTTCCTAAACTCTTCTCTTAAGAGGCAATCAATTCTTTAGACCGCTATGCTACCTCTGCACAAAAGTTTTAGGATAAGGCAGAGGTCTAACAGGCTGTAGTGAACACAACTGGTATATATTTGGACATTTTTTGAGAAATTAGTCAAAAAAATTAAATTACCAGTTTCCCAGATTTTTTTTTTTGTGTGAAATTATTCATTTAGGTCTTCAGTTTGACAAGGTTCAGACAGATAAGAACTGTAATACCCCGTTCCAACACATGATATGATATTGTCCGCTTTGGGTCTGAGCGTGCACGGCTTTGCTGTTGAATTTTATCCCAAAAGACCTCATACCATTTGAAGATAACATACTACATATAAGCACATCCTCTTTTTCACACCCAGGTAATGTGGGATTGAGCACCCTATACCATGTCAATGTGGTAGCACCCAGTGTCTGTCTTCGCATCCACCCACTCACACCCGTCCACAAGGGTTACTATAATCCACCCCTTTAAGAGGCCCGACGACCTCGTCGGCACACTTCCGGCTGGGTTTAGGCTCTGATACCAACTGTAATACCCCGCTCCAACACATAGTATTATATTGTCCGCTTTGGGCCCGAGCCCGCACTATTTTGCTATTAGGTTTTATCCCAAAAGGCCTCATACCATTTAAAGAGAACATACTACATATAAGCACATCCCTTTTTTCACACCCAGTGCGGGCTCAGGCTCAAAGCGGATAATATCATACAATGTGTTGGAGTGGCATATTACAATTGGTATCAGAGCCTGAACCCAACCAGAAGTGTGCCGACGAGGACGTCGGGCCTCGTAGGGAGTGGATTGTAGTAACCCTTGTGGACGGGTGTGAGTGGGTGGGTGCAAAGACAGACACTGAACTGAGCTACCACACTGACAGGGTACAGGGTGCTCAATCCCACATCGCCTGGGTGTGAAAAAGGGGATGTGCTTATATGTAGTGTGTTCTCTTCAAATGGAATGAGGCCTTTTGGGGTAAAACCCAAAAGCAAAATCGTGTGGACTCAGGCCCAAAGCGGACGATATCATACCATGTGTTGGAGCGGAATATTACAGCTGGTATCAGAGTCTGAACCTAGCCGGAAGCGTGCCGACGAGGACGTCGGGCCTCGTAGGGGGTGGATTGTAGTAACCCTTATGAATGGATGTGAGTGGGCGGGTGCAAAGACAAACACTGGGCTGAGCTACCACACTAACAGGGTACAGGATGCTCAATGCCACATCGCCTGGGTGTGGAAAAGGGGATGTGCTTATATGTAGTATGTTCTCTTCAAATGGTATGAGGTCTTTTAGGGTAAAACCCAAAAGCAAAATCGTGTAGACTCAGGCCCAAAGCGGACGATATCATACCATGTGTTGGAGCGGAATATTACAGCTGGTATCAGAGTCTGAACCTAGCCGGAAGTGTGCCGACGAGGACGTCGGGCCTCGTAGGGGGTGGATTCTAGTAACCCTTGTGGGTGGGTGTGAGTGGGCGGGTGCAAAGACAGAGGGCTGAGCTACCACACTGACAGGGTACAGGGCGCTCAATCCCACATCGCCTGGGTGTGGAAAAGGTTCTCTTCAAATGGAATGAGGCCTTTTGGAGTAAAACCCAAGAGCAAAACCGTGCGACTCAGGCCGAAAGCGGACAATATCATACCATGTGTTGGAGCGGAATATTATAGTTGGTATCAGAGCCTGAACTCAGCCGGAAGTGTGTCGACGAGGACGTTAGGTCTCGTAGGCGGTAGATTGTAATAACCCTTGTGGACGGGTGTGAGTGGGAGGGTGCAAAGACAAACACTGGGCTGAGCTACCACACTGACAGGGTAGAGGGTGCTCAATCCCACATCGCATGGGTGTGAAAAAGGGGATGTGCTTATATGTAGTATGTTCTCTTCAAATGGTACGAGGCCTTTTGGGGTAAAACCCAAGAGCAAAACCGTGCGGGCTCAGGCCTAAAACGAACAATATCATATCATGTGTTGGAGCGAGGTATTACAAGAACTTATCTACAGTGGACAACATTCACAGGCATCAAAGATCATCAATTTATCCAGACCACCTACTTGTAAAGCATCACGTTGTTTGGTAATAAAAAATGCTCTTAAAATATTTCAGCCATCTGTTAAAAGCATGCATTTTCCAATAATCCTCCAAATAAAAGCAATTCATATTCTCTTATAATAATCAGTACACTTGAAAGTATTATCACAATAAGAAGATCAATATTAACTTGTGATTCCAATAAATGGTGCATTAAAGGGGCGAATCCCATCGTACATGGTGGTGCATCATCCCACAATTAAAAACATGAACTTGTCCACTCGCATACATAAAAGTATTAAAAAATCTTAAGGAAAACTACTAGAATAATAAGCATCCAAAATTTTCAGTCAAAAAACACTACCCATATCCCGTAGAAATAAACCTATTCTAAAACCACAGGTTTATTAGTTACATGGAGGGTCTAGATATTAGCTAGTATGTTGACTTGTCAAAACAAACAATGGCACAACATGAAAAATTAGGACAATGTGTTCATTAGGAAAAGATATGTTTCAATGCTAATTGGTTATTTGGCAAAAGAAATGACAAAGTTATACATGTTATATCTATCAAATATGGTCAAGAATCTTGTTTTCATGTGGCCTGTGAGACAGTCGGTGGACAAAATGAAGAAATTTTCAGGAGCAAAATAATATAGAACCAAAAGTTAAAGTAGACTCACACTGCCTTGAACCATATCTCGTCCTGCCCACCAGATAAAAGCTCCCAAAACCACAATTGGTAGAAGCACTGCAAGGAGCTGGGCGTGAAAAAAAAAACCACCAATTAGATTTAAATATAAAAATTGGTGTCAATGCTTACTGGGTAATTTTCAGAAGGGCTCTCGCAAGGTAAATCTTGCTTTTAGATGTACATGTTGGACTGATCAACTAATTACAGCATGAACGCAAACATCTCCTGATTATAACAAATACATGTAACCAGGAACCATAGATGAAACAACTAAATCAGAGCAAAACAGAATTAAACAGGGTAATACTTCAAACACAAAAACCACCTAACGCAGCAAATGATAATATGCAAGGATGTGCACTTAGTAGTGGATGAAAATTCAAGACTCATTGAATACAATGACGAAAATAGAAGATAACAATAAATATAATTATAAAATGGAATGGTCAATATAGAACGTGTGCAGTATAAAATGTCAAAGTAACTTCAGCTTGATACACGTATGGAGATAAACTTCATGTTAATTAAACATCTTATAAAGATGGAATCAGTCTTAAGGATTGCTTCGCAAACTCACAGAGTAGGTGATTTAGTACGAGACTAACTAGAGCATCAGAATAGAACAAACTAAAACAATATTTAAAAATTTAGTGCACTAAAAATGTCCAGGAGCATTTTAATGAGTAATCTGATAATCTAAGAGAAATTTTAGAAAGCTTACACATCAAAGTATCAAAAACGCTATGAGAACAAATCAAGCTAAAATCATAAAGCATATCGTATGCTCCTTCATAGAAACCCTCTATCTCATGTTAAGTACATTACTACCAATAAAATTCCATATATATGATGAGTCACATGCTTTCTGCTGCATATATATGTATGTGTGTGTATAGATATATAAAGAGAGAGAGAGAGAGCAATACCCAAACAGAAACGATTGCATCCAAAACCCAACCAAGTTGTCCAGTTACAGAAAGATAAGTCAAGCCAATAGCGAATGCAAGATTACCCAAAAGCCTCACAGTGTTACTGTTATCTCTCCCACCACCACCACCACCACCGTCATTAAAGCCAAACCCTTGATTAAATCTAACCACAACTAGCCTCTTCTTCCTCTTCCACCCTTGCTCTGTCACCAAAATCTCATCTTTACCCCTGCTCAGTCCCTGGAACAACCATCTCCTTTTATATCCACCTGGTTTGAATTTACGTTGATGTAAAGAGCCAATAGTTCTTGAGAGAGAGTAACAGCTAATGGGTAGCGATAATTTCAATCCACAACAGTTGTGTTTCTTGCTTGAATCATCATGTAAGCTGTTGAAATATGAGAAATTGATTGAAATCTGTAACAGTGTTGTCATCGAAAAGATTCAAAGAAACTAGTATAAAACAGTGATCTTGACTTATCTATGGAGAATTCGTGGGTTTTAACACGCAGAAAAAAATGAACCGATTCTCCTAGCTCTGGCTCTACGAGATATTATTACTGGCTCTATACGGTTTCTAGAGAAAGAAAATCTCTCTCTCTCTCTCTCTCTTTTTGCGTGTTGGGGAGGGACCGAGTTGGACCACGGGCCTACTTTACTCTTTTCCTTTATCCATTTGTTTTTTCAACGCCACCATACGTACTCGTATCGATACCGATACATACTTGCTGATAAGATTCTCATATTTTTTAATCGTATTTATAATTTTAAAATATATATTTTTTTTTATTTTTAATACATATCTTATACTTTTTAGATATTTCAATCATCTATCCAATACTTTTCGAATACTTTAAAATATATTTCTAACAATAATATCATAATTTAATTGTTAATAAAAATTTAAATTTATTTAAAAAAGATGTGTTGATATATATATATATATATATATATATATATATATATCAAAATTTAGTATAAAATTTATCCATACAAATTAAGCAATATGATTCTTAACTCTTAATTTGTTTGTTAATTATAATATTTTATAAAGAAATGTAAATAAATTTATTTTTTATATATAAAAATATAATTTGTTATTTGTATATTGTCGTATCCGTGTCCCATATATATTTTTTTAAAATTTGTCGTATCCGTATCCGTATTCATATCCGTATCCATGTTTTTTAGACTTGACATTTTCCACATTTATCTGAAAATAATTTTTATGAATTTTGAAGAAAACTATTCCCTAAAATTAAACTTTGTCAATTTAATCTTTAGTGAATTACTTCTAAAAGACTTCTCAATCAAATAAATTTTATTTAAACTGTTTTATATTGTCATTAGATAAAAAAATTTTAAAAATAAAGTGGATATGAATCATACTCAATTTCCTTTAAATTGGGGAAATAATATCTAAAAATAAAGAGAGAGCCTCAAGCATAGTTGTACAATACTTCAATTATAAATATATATATATATATATATATATAAAATAGTTCAATTTTTTTATATAAACTTTTTAAATGAGACTTATTTTAGACTGAATGATATATATATATATATATATATAAAATAAAAAAATTGAACTATTTCAAAATTTTAAAATTTGTTTTGCGAAAGCTATGATTATTATTTTGAGAGATGGAGAATCAAAATCAGAGATGGAGAATCAAAATCACCCCCTCCCATGTAGTTTTAAAAAGTCTCAAGAAATCCCCATATAATATATTTTGGATCATATCACACTCTCATATTTACAAAAGTGAGTAAAGTACCCCCTTTGGGGTTTTTTATATTAAGTTTTTTTTTGACCTTAACTAAAAATGCACAATTACATAATAAAAAATTCAGAATTTTTTTTTGTTTTCCGAAAATTGTTTACATTAGAAAGAGAAGGGTTTTTTTATATCAATTTTTTCTTTACCTTAATAAAAAAGGAATTGTTTTTTGGGAAAAAAATTTCAAATATTCACAATAATAATAATTTTCAGATTTTTTTTTTTAAATTGTTTTATTTTCATAAATTATCTCTCTTTCTAATGGAAAAAGTTCCGGAAACAACTTCTAGAAAAAAAATCAAAAATTTTTATTAAGTAATTGTGCATATTTAGTTTTTTTCCCTATAAATTATTTTCGAATTTTTTTTCCCCAAAAAAAAATTCTTTTTTTTATTAGGCTTCCTAATTGACCTTGATTATTTAAATGAATTTTAATATAAAAATATTAGAATTGTAAAATGACAAAACTGCCCTCATGATTATATGTCCACCATTTCTCTCTCTACCTTCTTCAACCACAAACCCTAACCAAAACACCAACCACCACCATCGTTTCTTTCTCTCTTATCTCCTCATCCAACTACCACTACCACCAACCACAACCACCACCCTTGTTATTTTCCTCCAACCACCACTGCCATCAACCATAACCACCACCACTACTTCTCTCTCTCACATCTCCTCCTTCAACCACCACCACTGCTTCTCTCTCACATCTCCTTCTCCAACCACCACCGCCACCAACCACAACCACCACCACCAGTTAACCATAGCCACCGCCACTGCCGCAAGCCAAACCCCAAACTAGTAACCACTATACACAAGCCAAACACACCGCCGCCGCAAGCCAAACATAAAACTCGCAACCCAAACCCCAAACCTGCAACCACTGCACAAAACACGCCACCAATCACAACCACCATCACCACAAATTGTGTGTAATGTATATACATATAGAAAGAAAAAGAGAGAGAGAACCCTAGCTCGTTGCATAAAATCGACACTGCCGCAAGCCAAACCCCAAACCAGCAGCCATCACAAGCCCTAATCGAAATCCACTGTACACAACCAACACAAGCCCCAATTGAAACCCTCCGTCAAACTCTCTGATTTGTTATTAGGGTTTGAGAACGAGAAGGTGATGAGAGAGAAAAGAACGAGAGTTTGTGTGTATATATGTGTGTGATTGTGTGTATGTGTGTGTGTGTATATATATATATACACATACATACACGTTTGTGTGTGTATACAGTGGTGGTGGTGGTTTTGTCGCTTGTGGTGGTGGTGGTGGTTGGTGGCAGTGGTGGAAGCGGTTGTGGTTGGTGCCGGTGGTGGTTAGAGGAGGAGATGAGAAAGAAAGAAACAATGGTGGTGGTTGTGGTTGGCGGCGGCGGTGGTGCTCCGCATATGTATGTACATATATGTATATATATATAATGTAATAATAGTGGGTATGTAATAATAGGGCATAGTTGGGGGAATTTTGGTCCATTAGGCAGGGTTAAATAGGTAATTTTAGTATTCAAAAAGGTTAAGTCAAAAGTCAAAGGGTAATATAGTCTTTTCACCATCAAAAAGTGGTCTGACACGACTTACTTTTGGCAACAGATAGTGTATGTGATATACGACACAAACCTCAGGGGTGTTGGTGACAAAATTACATAAAGTTGTAGTCGTGCGACAATACCTCAAACCTCATGGAGTGTCAATGAAATTTATCCAAAAACTTAATATAAAAAAACTTCTCTTTTTTCTTGTTCTTTATTTTTTATAATAATGAAAATGGTAAAATGATCATAAAAAAGGAGAATATGTACAAAATTGAATAATTTGCTCACTTTTGTAAATGTGAGGGTATAATGTAATCCAAAATATAAGATAGGAAATTTTATTTTTGCGCCTTTTTAAAAATCACTGGGGTATTTTGAGCCCTTCTGCCAATTAAAATTTCTAGCAAAGTGTATGGCACGGTAAAAGTAAATTCACAGTTTAGTACCTTCAATTTATTTTATTTTTTACAGTGCTCTGCCTCTGAGGTAGCATTTTGTCATCAGTATGATTGCTGTTCGAGAGAAAAATTAGAAGGACCTTTTTGCTTCCAATAGTAAGCAAAAGTGGTTTCAAAGTGCTTATCACACCATAACATACAGCTTGAACATTTGTGACAACACAGTTTCGGTGGTTACACATTCGCATCAACAAAAGCACACCTACTTGGATTCAAAAACTACAAAAATCAACAAAGCATTAGATGAAGAAGGAATCTTATAACAAATGAATATGAGAAACAAAAGAGGGTGCACAACTCGCGGGATAGGTATTATATTGTCATCCAGAGGCCTTCTGTTGCGGCTCAATCATCCAAGATAGAGAGATCCACCAATAGAACGCATCTGATTTATACATAACATACAGACCATATCTAATTATAAAGCATACAACTCACACCATCGTTGCATCTGAATCATCCGGATACAGATTGATCAAGAGACCATAAATTACTATTCATGAGCATATATAAAGTTAAGCTACAAATTACTCTTTCTTCTTGTCTTTGACTGTTGTAATAGCATCATCATTGTATGGTGCCGCGCTGTATGCATACTGCTGAAACGCAGAAAAGAAAACCATCTCCACACACACTAATGCATTTTGAAGGGCTTCCTCAAGATGTTCCACATCGAGCCAGAAATGATTTGATCGAATCATGCCCACTGCTACAAGAATTTCAAGCACAACTCCCTGCAAAAAGATCAGAACAGCCTGTTCTGTCAACGAAAATTTAAGAATACTTCTTGTACAGCAGCAAGGAGCGGCCATGCTTCCAACACCAATATGGGACAATTACCTTGGAAATTAGAAGACATGAAACCAGAATCGAAACTTAATTATGGTGAATAAAAACATTTGGAATGACTTTAAATAATTATTTTTAGTTACTTGTGTCACCAGAACACATAAATTGATATATTCATTTTAGCTCACTGTACTAAGACAGTAAATATGAATTTCCAGAGACATACTATAAGTGTCCAACACAGATATGAGGTGCCCCATACAGCTAGGTCATAGTGTTGCACAAACAGCAACTTAGGTGACTAAAGATCCCTTCAAACTAATAACTGCAATTAAAGAATTTTAGATGTGTTGCTAATTGCCCGTGAAACACACGGGCATGACCGCAGAAGGGATAGATATCTGACATCTGACAATCTGTATTTTTCTCCTATGATACAAAAAAACTAGAAGAACAAATGTTAATACTTCAACAGTTCAACTTTAAAGGAATGTCAGCGTGTCAGTAATTGTTTGAGATCTCTGTACAGATGATCCACATCTATTTTACTTGGGAAAAAAAAAACCACATCTATTTTAGTAGTCTAAAATAGATCAACAATTATAATATAGGAATGTTAGATTTATTTAAGAAAAGAAAAAAAATACTATATGGAAGATTTAACCAAAATCTGAAAGTATGAGAACTATGGCCCTGGTTTCATCCATGACAAAAGCTATACTTCAATTTGCTTCTTATTAAATTAAAATTTTCTATTTCTAGGGATATGAAGTGAGAGGCCTACCTGCCAAAAGCAAAAGAAGACAATCCCTTTGATGCATAGGAACTTGGCAAGGGGTTTGTGCGGTTCCAACTCTTTAGAAAATACATGGTAAAAGACCATGAGCGAGTACAACGCTAGTGAAACTGAGATGTTCAAAATGATGGTGAATGTCCAGCTGACCCAACTGGGATATATTCCAAGAAGTTGAAGAGCTATCATCAAGATGGAGCACACAGGGCGGATCACAACGAACTGCCATGTCCAGTACTTGAGAAGCTTTAACGTATGATGGTTCAAATGGGCAGTACGAGGCTGCAATTGATAGAAACAGTGAAAGATAATTAATTATGACCTACTAGGTAAAAAATGGATGAAAACACTGGCCATCTCTGTGGAGATCCATGCATGAGGCCAAATCAACACAACACCCACAGTTTACTAATAATACAAACTTAAATAGTTGTTATTTAAATAGTTGGCTATCCAAGTTGTCATGTTAGAAATTTTCCATGTCTAACCAAGACAAAAAAACCAGTTGGTTGATGCCCCACTAAATAATGTAAGTTTTAGAACCAGACCCATCATAAGACTCATTATCTGAAAATTAATACTAATAAAAATTTAATGAAGAAATAAAAATAAAATCCAAAAGGAAGTGGATATATTCATCCTTTTAAGAAAACACTAAGAGCATCTCTTATTTTCATTCTATTAGTTAATGAATGTCAAATTAAGATGCAAGGAATAAATTTTAACCTTGGGCACTTATAAAAAAAAAATTTAACCTTGGTTAATTTAAAAAGGTGCCAAAAATAAAAAATAAGATAATAAATTGTAAAGGAAACTACTTAAACTGACAAATAAGCAGAGCAGGCAGAAAATTACAAAAAAGATAAGAAAATATTTCTTAATAAGTAGCAAGTGTTGTAAGATAGAAACTGTGCGAGAATTCTTCTGAAAATATAGATATGATTCCAGGCACCAGTGCACCACATATTTTTAATACAAGGCACTAGCATATTTAGCATGAAAGCACCACTGCATTTGGTGTGCCATATTTATCTGGATAGATTAGTTTATCTTAAAGGGTTTTGGATGTCAATGAATACAAAAAAATTTCCAACATTCCTAATTTAGCACAAGCTAATACTTAAGCAATTGATTGAAGTTCCATGAGCAGGCCTATGTTTGCACCCCATGAAAAGACAATGCAGCAGTTTCTCAGCAAAAGTGCTCTTGCAGCAACTAGTAAGTAATTTCTGGTGTTCATTCTCTAGGGACAATCCATTTCTTACAACAGAAAGGAGTGCTAAAAGCAATGAGCTCATGAACTAAATGGCTATCATGCTATATATCAACATCACAAAATCAATGTCTAGAATGAATTTTTGTCTTTTTCCTTTCTTTTTTCTTTGAGTTCATTCAATAAATTGAGTATTTCCTTTTTGATATACAAGGAATAGAAAATATGATATGTATAATCAACAACTTTACCTGGAAGAGAGTCATTGGAAATGAATGGTGAATCTTTCTTCCTTTGATTTCATCAGGCACTGTGTTTTTGCTTATGGATATGTTCAAGTAAGTGTACATCAAAGCCAAAAACTTAGCCATCACCTGCATGCAATGAACAGAGAAATTTAAAAATAACAAATGAGAAGCATGCATATATACTTGTTCAACTATACTTAAAATTTATAGCATGCAAAGTGCAGAACAGAAGACTCACCAAAGCCTCATAACATTCCTTAACAGAGTCCAAGAACATAAAAAATGCTTTGCTCCCCTGAAAATCTATCAAACCAACAAAGGAGTCAATTGCATATATGGGGGCCATAAGGATAATAATTATTATGGCCTTTTGCTCCTTTGGCTTCTTCCAGTGGAATAGATGTTCTGATAGAAGCTGTACTGTAAAATGCATTGTGAGCATCACGCAGACAGTGGATCCCATCAGAGTGAGGTGTCCACGATTCATTTTGGATATATCTGTTGCTCACAAATGAGAAAATCAGGAACAGGACCTGCAGGAGGGCAATAAAGCTTATTGGGAAATTGGGATTTAAAATCTCTGTCCAATCCAGTTATCTTATGGAGCAAAATGTATTCCGAAGTGTAAACTTTTTAGAGAAGAACTCTAGTGAATGAAAATGGGGAACAAGAGGCAGGATGAAGCTAAAAATTTCTACATGATCTGGAATAATCATACAGCAGTTGCTCATTCTATAACAATTTGCAAATTGTCCTCTTAATATACTTAATGAAACTGAAGGCAACACAGTAGAGTTTTTATCCCATCTCCTTACAATCACAAAACCAAAAACACAAGAAATAGAGAACTTAAGAAACATTGTTGTTCAGAGAATCTCCTTAATCACTAATAGCTCAAAACATCACAGAGTTACTGCATTTCTACAGCAAATAACCAAAATTTGCAGGAACAAAATCATGTTCTATTACCGTAGCCCTGCAACCTGAAATTCGCATACCAGAAAAAAAAAATACACACACACACACATATAAAGAATCAATCAAACTAAAGTCAGTATTACCTAAATTTAAGGCTACAGGTGTAGCACTAGAAAGTTGAAAGTAATTTCTAGGTACTAAATTTATGGCTTAACAAATTAGCACACTCAACAAGAACAAAAATCACATCTATCGCAGTAGAAATTCCTGTGCTTAATGTATCAAAGAAATCATCCCCCCACAGCAATTCATGAATCACTTTAGGTGTTCCTCTTTGAAGTTATCACAATATGCGATTTAATAGAAAATTTACAAACATATATAATATATTGAAGTCAACCAAAAGGAGAAGGGGTGTATATATATATATATATATAAAATCAAAAAAATAGTAAAGCAAACCTGCTAATCGATTAAACGCTGCTACAAAAAATCCAGAGAGAAAAATCGAACACATTCAAAATTTTGTTTTGGTAATTACAAGAATGTGTTTGGTGTTGACTGAATCGGAGTAGAGAGAGAGCACTTACAGTTACAGAGTAAAGTAAATTGTGATCGATGATCAGAATGTGCATGTGATGCAAAGAAGAAACAGGACAGGATCGAGAATATGAATGCTACTGTACGGTCGTCTGAGTGTGAAAGAAATTGATCTCTCGTCTTCAAATAAATACTCATAATGGATATGGGGATAATAATTGGTGGGAGGATGAGGCGTAGATTTACGAAAAAGGCCCCGTAAAAGGTTTTCGATATTTATTATCGGCGTCATGTAGTCTTCCCATTTCTTCATTATGCCCATCATTTGCATTTATTTGCATTGCACATTTGCACCTGCATTTGGGAGCATTGATGCTAGGAATTAGAATTGGAGAAGAATTTTTCAATAAAATTCCAACTCCCAAACATATTTTACAATTTGTTTAGAATTTTTGCCACCGATAAAAGTATTTAAATAAAGTGAGTGAGTTTCATTGTTAACTCCTCAACAACTTGATAATTTTAAATTTTATTTTATTGAAGTACGTAAACTATATAACGATTGTAATGACGTCACAAACTATGTAAAAGAAATAAAATAAAAAAAAATACAAGGAAAAGGAAAGAGGATTATGGCTTAAATCGTATTCACTTAAAAGAAATGATAATTCAACACAAATGAAGAAAGAATGACATGTTTCTCATACTTCAAAAAGGAGAATGTCAAATTTATAAATTGAAAGAAAATATATGCTAATATGCAATTTAGTTGAGATTATGCATTATATAGAGTATAAAAAATAATCATGAAACCAATCCCATGAAAAAAATATATTTGTCGATTAAAAAAAAAAAATAACAGGTGAATTATTATTACTTACGAACAATGATAGTAAAATAAAACCAAACAACCGAATTATAACAGAAGATTCTTGTTATCCACACATTACACAAGTGAGTCCCATACATACTCTTTCGAGTTTTAAAATCATATTTCATTACTTATTTATTAAATAATTTATTACCCTTTTCATCTCACCCCCCACGTGAGAGCCTCTTGCCAAGTTAAAAAAAAAAATTATTGAATAACTTATGAACGGCCTTTTAAACTAGTTTTCGTTTTATTGATTGTTTACTTCAGATCTTATATGGGGTTAGTCGCCTCCCTTTTTATTTATGGCACATTTGATGGATTAGGAACAAATGATGCACAATATATAACAAATTTGAAAACTGTAAGGACAATCCACCAAACCTTCTAATGAGGATTTCTCTGTGCCATTACATTTAACTTCTTCAATGGCAACCGAGGGAAATTGTAATGAATTACTCACCCAAAAAGTTTTTTTTTAAAAAAAAAGAAAAGAAAATTGAAAAGAATCAAGATAAATAAATCAAGCATTATTAATCAAAAAAGAAAAACTACCAAAAATAATAAAGCAGTAACCATCACTTCAATTGACAAACCTAATTGTTAAAAAAAGAAAAAGAAAAAGAAAAAATAAAGACTGCTAAAGTATAAGAAGCCAAGCTCCGCCACTCGAGATCCCAAAACCTTCTTTTGTCTTCCTTGCAGCTTCAGATAGCAGCTTTGTTCCTACATAGTTCAGCCACAAACATAATTTATCACCTGGCCAAGCAAAAAAAATAAAAATAAAAATATACACTACATAGTGAAAAGGAAATCAGCTGAAAGTCCAAATCCTTGTTTCAGATGGCTGCTTCACACCAGTGTCACAATTGAAAAACATTCAATTTCAAGTTCCAAGCTCATCCATAATATAAATAATTAAATTTTGACCACATTACCAAATGTTCATAGTGAACAAAGTACAATAAGATCATTTACCTTGAATTCAAGATCGTGTTGAATTCTTAAGCCACCTTCTTAACATCCATAAGCAATATTAATAAGGATTTCTCTTGTTCTAGGAAAAATTGAATGGCTCAACTAAAAGTCTAGCGTGATTGGTAAAACAATAATTTCACCAAAAGACTTTGCTTCATTCCCAAAATTTGTCTCAGATTATACAGATTTTAGAACCTCCCCCAGAACTAGTCCCCACTGAGTCCAATGGGTGCCACCCTGCATTGGAAAATTCAAGCAAATGTCAAATTCAATAGTCAATAATTTTTTTTTTTTTGTTTTTCGATAAAACCAAGAATTTTATTTAATGGATCATTTCCAGTGAAATTTCCTTGATAGCTAAAGATCCCAAGATACTAAGAAGAAGGACCTCTTTTTCTGGTTTGTTTCTAATTCAATATATTAGCAGCAGATCTGTAAACTATTAACTAGATGAGGAAGACAACACAAGACAGGTGCAGACCTGACAAAACACAGAGAAAGGCTCCCTTAATGGTCCATCACATGAGAGCTCACTCGTACTCCCATCAATGAAGGTTCCATCAGCAAAGATCACCTGAACCGTGGAACAATAATTAATGCAGTGCTAGGAGTTCACTTTGAAGTGCAAGTGACCACTACTTGTACAAATCCCAAACTCAAGGCAAGTTCTGAAATAAATACCACATGCCTCAATATCGTATTAGTTGAATATGAAAACATAAATAAAAAATGAAAGAAGTAACAAACATGAGAGAGAGAGAGAGAGAAGAAAACAAGCCAGACACAGAAGATCAATAACCACATTTATTTGAAAAGAAAACAGAAAAGCAACCCTAAAGAACTACTATTTTTACCATGTTATGGCAAAATTATAAACTTCTTAATAAAGACCATTTCCAAACTACATATCAACAAAGTCCACCAGTCCCGTCATGAGGGGAGAAGGCAGAATTTGAACATCCCTTGTGCAATGGGTTCATTAGTAGGCTTTCCAAAACATAAATTCTTTTGCAATGGGTCAAATAAGCAATCTAGTATTCTTTGGAAATGGGGACGCATGGAGTGGGGTAGCACAGCCCCCATAATTTTTGGTATGCCATTGGTCCAGGTGATATAACCTCTTCTCCCCAAAGGGAAGGTGAGGGTTCGAGCCCCATAGTGGGCACTTGTGTGGGCATGCAAGAATTTACTTAAGAAAAAAGAAAGAAAGAGAACATTAATGCTTGATGAGCTGGTGGAACATGGAGACATGTTGCATTGAAATTCACTTCATGTCAAAAAATGAGGTGTTGACAGAATTCCCTTTGTACCTCCAACAGTTCACAACTTACCATCAGTTTCAGGGGCAGCACTTGTATTCAAGACGCTACTATCCATATTATTGTGAAATAAGTGGTGTTGAAAGTTCATCGCCAAACAATGTATGATTAAAATTTGAAACCAAAGCTAAATATGGCCAAACCTCAGATGCATAACCAGGAGTAGAACCCGCAACCGGCTTGATGAAAGAACCCACTGGAGAGCTTCTCTGCACAGCCTCACAGAAAGCAAGGAGATGCTCACGGCTTCCAAGCTGTACTGCCTGAAAAGCAGCACAGAGCAACTGAGTTGTTGTTTCGCAGAAGTTCATTTTAATTAGATCTTTCGAGGAACAGATCAGAATTACAGACCAGAAACATGATCATTTCACATTTATCGTATAAGAGTAGTGTTCTGTTTATAAACTATGAACCATGACAACATATCGGGCCGGGGGTATACAACAAAATAACACGCATGGAAGTAATTGGCTGATGTGAAAATAAAAGACATCTTTTATCCAATCCAACCAGTGGGATCATCAGCAAAGTGAAAGATAAAATGAACTATCCTAACATTATAGGTTCATTTTAAGATAAAACTGCATATAACAAACCTGCACTGTATCATGACGGGGTACACGGGGAAGTGGCTGAACCTTGTACCCTTTAGTTGCCATGACTTCGGCAATCAGATAGCTTCCCTTGTAACAGAGAATGAGAAAACCATTATGGCCTCGTAGAAATAATCAAAATCACCATCAAGCTAGAAGATGCAAGACTACAAACCTATTACCTTGATTGCTTCCCCAACCATTTGAGGTGAAAGGAACAACCCCTGAAAAAATGCTCGCATTATATCACCAGGGGTTGAGCCACAGTCAACCCCAAGTCCTGGAGCAGAGAGACGAGCTGCTGCTGCTTTTACCCATTTTTCCCTCCCTGCAACATATCCACCACATGGTGCAATGGTTCCACCAGGATTTTTTATTAAACTGCCTGCAATTAGATCTGCACCCTGCCCACCATTAACTACACCATGTTAACCTTTTTCAGACATAAGAAGCAAGAAATACATTACGTACCACCATTGGAGGTTCGATGTTTTCCACAAATTCACCATAGCAGTTATCCACCATGACCAAGCAGTTTGGATTCTGCATCTGTATAAGATACACATGGATGGATCAAGATTCACAACTGGAGCTTATCAAAATATTGTCAAAAACATTGGAGACCCCAAACTAATATGATCAAAATTCTCATAATGCCAATGGAAGTTCTAGCATTTCAACCCAGGAAATACAATGCAAGGATGAGGACAATTGCACGCGCCCATCCTAGACCCTTTTGCATCTCCTTGCTGTGTTGACACCAGTTGACTCCCCAACCCAGAAATGAGTATGAATTTTATAACCCCCTTAAAGCATCTTTTAGAAGGTGTACCTTGATCATCTCAATTGCCCTCCCAATCTCATTTACACTTAAACTAAGACGCCATGAATAACCACATGATCTCTGTATGAGTGCACATTTTGTTTGAGCTCTCAAAGCAACCTTAAGTGCACCCCAATCAAGCCCACCATCCTCTGCAAGCTGTAACACGGTCAATATCAGAAAAGACTTTGAGTGGAACTTCAGAAATCACAATAATCTTGTGAGCACAGAGTAGCGACCTACTGGAATCTCACGGTAGTTCACTCCAAAATCTTTCAAGGAACCCAGCCCATGAGAGTCCCTGATTCCAATAACTTCCTCTAAGGTATCATAAGGAGCACCAGCAACAGCCAAAATCTGATAAGCAAATCAGTCCTAAACATATTATAGTAACAATCTAAGCAGAGAGCACAATGTAATTACAGAATATAGATTCTCAACCAATGATTAAGAGCAGGAAAAATCAAAATGACAGCTCACCTCATCCCCTGGCCTCAGAAAAGCAAACAAAGCACAAGTGATGGCATGAGTCCCTGAGAAAAACTGATGGTGAAGGAGAAAGTGCATTAAAGAAATTTTGTACATGCCCCAAAGAAGTAAAGAAACAGACTAACAGATGGCAAACCTGTGAACGGACTATTGCAGATTCAGCACCAAAAATTTCTGCAAAAGCTTGATCAAGGGCTTCACGTCCCCCAGCTTCTTCATGACCATAGCCCGTGCATCCACCGAAGTGCTGATGCAGACATAATCATAACAATCAGTATCAAGAAAAATATTTAGAAATGAAATCATTGAGGTTTGAAGATTATCAAGTATCCTTCGATGATATTACACTTTCTAGTGATTAATCTACTTGTGTACAGATGTGAATGTATATAATGCAAGAGCAAGACACAGAATAAAGTAAATCTAATAACATGTTCAGACATTATATGCTACCATCACTTGAAAGAAATTAGCATAAACAATGGAACTACCAGCCTATCACCAAGAAGTCATTAATATCCAAGAGGACATATACAAGGATTAGATATGATTATCAATATTCCCCTTACATGGTATCCAACCCGAGCATTCTGGAAAGCTCTAAGAACACGGGAAGTGTTGCGCGCCACCAGATTATCTACAGCTCGGAACTCCGAGTACAAAGAATCTACTGCTTTTTCAACCTGCATTGCAGACCAATGAAGCAAATATTATCATGTATGAGCACCATAAGCTCTATCCTTTTTTACTGTAAGCAAAAAATCTGAGAACTTCAAAATATGTGTAAATTTTTAACGATTATGATAGCAAATTACTATAGGCTTGTTTAACGGTCTGAACAAGAAGTAAATTCGGGTAGAGATAACCCGCTTTTTGACAGCTGAGAAAACAGAGGTAAACAGCAGAAACGAGAATAATAAATTCAAGATTCAAAATTTCAATAATCTTTGTTTCCTACGTTTCATCAGCAACCAAACAGAGAATTAACCGAGTTACAGTCTTAGGGTTTAGCGAGACTAACAGAAGTAACAAATTGAAGTAGGGTTTTTGGGTTTGGCATATGAATAACAAAATACGGAGTATTGAATTGTAATGCATTGTACCTGAGGCACGAAGGGATGATCACAGTGATGATGATGATGATGATGAGTAACAGAGACTCGAGAGCTTGACCGCACTTGAACTACGGCTCTAGAAGCTGTGAGAGTGTGGGTAGGATAAGCATAAGCAGAGGTTGTGCCGGATAAGACCAACATCTTCACACAGGAGCCGGAAGATTACCCTTTCGACGAGGTTCTGATTTTGACAGCGAGTAATGTCATAACCAAGGCTATGTTTGCTGCAATGTGAAAAAAAAAAAGAAAAGAAAAAAAAAAAGGATAACGGTAATTATGAAAATGAAATGAAAGGATACGGTTAAATTTTTTTCTCTTTGGTGGATTAATAAAGAAAAAGAAAAAAAAATAATAATTAACATAAGAAAAGAAAATTATTTAAAAACTAAATAATTATTATATATATTTTTGTAATTAAAGTGTTGAAATATATTAGCATATTTTATATTTATCATATTTCAATAATCAAATTATAATTTTTATTATTGGAAACTTATCATGTATAAGATAACTTATTCTCCACTCACTCACTTTTTTTCCCTCTTCTATATATATGATCTCACTTAATTCTCTTTCTTTTTCTCTTATTTTAAAATGGTATCAGAGCTAGAATTTTCAAAACTCTCATTTTGTTCTTCTGCTTAATTGTTCTCATCATCCAAAGAGAACTATTTTTTATTTGGTGCCGAAAATCTATCTTTTGGGACACCATTGGATCTTATGAACATATCAAAACGAAGCCCTCGACCAGACGATCAAGTCGCAGCAAAAATCAACCCAAACGAAGCCCTCGACCAGACGATCAAGTCGCAGCAAAAATCAACCCAAACGAAGCTTTCATGCGCCCCCACGCACCGCCAGAATCTTTTGATTTTTTTTTGGTGACACGCGCCTCCATGAGCCCTCACGCGCGCCAAGTCAACGCCAACTCAGTTTTAAGTGCCACTTTATCGTCCAAGCTAGCACCAAACATACATAATATTTGTCACGTCAGCGACACGCATTCTGTGCCATCATCTTATGAGTACCCACACCATTTTAATCAAATACCTTATGAGTGTCTTTACGGGCAGATTCCTGACTATAGTAATCTTAGAGTTTTTGGGTGTGTTTGTTTTGTTCTTCTTCATCCTCATTAGCAAACAAAATTACAACATTGTGCTTAACTCTATTATTTTTTCGGGTATGAACTTGAACAAATGGGATAAAGGTGTTATAATCCAATTGTGAAACACTTTAGAATCTCTCGTCGTGTTATTTTTTGAGAACATAAAATGTGTCATACCTTATCCAAATTCGCTGGTATTTCTAATCACTAGTTTTCTATTCCTTCTTTAGATACATCTACATATCTCTTTTCAGATTCTCCTCCTGCTAACTCATTAGATACAGTTAACCCTTCATGCAGTTGAGTTCCAATCATCTGTCCTACTTGAGGCTCCTGATACTGCCACTATTTTGGATCCTTGTTATATGGTCGATTATGAAGAGACTTTTGCTCATGTTGCTTGTCTTCCTTTTGTCTGTACCCTTCTTGTTGTGGTTGCTTCCTGTCATTGGGAACTTTTTCAAATAGATATAAAAAATGTCTTCCTCAATGGTATGCTTGAGGAAGTTTATATGAAGCCTCCTCCAAGTTTTGATCATCCACCTCATCAGGTTTGTCAGCTTAGACGTGCTCTGTATGGTATTAAACAGGCACCTCGAGCTTGGTTTGTCAGGTTCAATTCTACTATTTCTCGTCTTGAATTTTTTACCAGTACATATGATTCAACTTTATTTATCTGGCATACTGCAAATGGTGTTATTCTTCTTTTACTTTATATTGATGATATGATCATCACCGAGGATGATACTAAGGGTATTTAGGAACCTAAGCAGTTTCTCAATCCTTAATTTGAAATGAAACATGTTGGACCTTTCAGTTATTTTCTTGGCTTGAAAATTACTAAAGCTATTGATGGTTACTATCTTACTCAAGCAAAGTATTGTTTCGATTTTCTTTCAAAAGCTGGAATCACAAATAACAAGATTGTTGATATTTCACTTGAGCCTAATGTGAGACTCACTCCACATGATGGTGAATTTCTTCGTGATGGTACTCTGTATTGTCAATTGATTGGTAGTCTAATATATCTTACTGTCACTCATCTAGATATTTCTCATGTTGTTCATATCGTCGGTCAGTACATGGCTTCATTGAGATCAATTCACTTTGCTGTTGTTCTTCGTATTCTTCGCTATGTTAAGGGTACTGTATTTCGTGGGCTCTTTTTCTCTCATACCCAACAAATCGTCGTTCCACTACAGGATATTACTTATTTCTTAGTGACTCACTGATCTCTTGGTATAGTAAGAAACAATCCGTTATTGCTCGATCTAGCACTGAGGGCGAGCATATAGCATTTGCATATGCTATTTCTGAGCTTTTATGGTTACGATGGCTTTTTCAAGATATGGGTGTTTCTTCGTCCACTGCTATTCACATTTATTGTGATAACAAGAGTGCTATTCAGATTGCACACAATGATGTTTTTTATAAGAGGACCAAAAATATTGAGATAGATTGTCATTTTGTTCGTCATCATCTACTTCAGAATATCTTGCAGCTACGGTCAGTCATTTCACATGATCAGATAATGGATATTTTCACCAAATCTCTTCCACCAGTGTGCTTTCGAGAGCTTGTTTCCAAACTCTAAATGGTATCGTATAACTCACCTTAAGTTTGAGGGAGAATGTTGAAATATATTCGTATATTTTATATTTAATTTTTTTACTATCAAATTATGATTCTTATAATTGGGGACTTATCATGTATAGGATAACTTGCTCCCCACTCACCTACCTCTTTTCTTTCTTCTATAAATATGATCTCACTGTATATTGTATCATATGAAATAGTGCACGTTTTGGGGAATGAATTGGATTGTTAAAATTCAATTATGCGATCTTAGTTGAGTTAGTTCATTATCACACCCTAAATTTTGTGCAAGTTATTATCTTAGTAGCTATATATTAGGTTATTAGCCACGTAAAGCGCCACCTTTCCTTGCCTTCATGCTAACCATTTATTTTAATTTCAAACTTTGGTTTCAACATGAAATTCTTAATTAATTTTGTTTATTTAATTAATCAAGATGGAAGTTGAGAGACTCCTTGAAGATTTATGGATATAAAATTTTTATTTGAACTTCATTATAAACAGCTCTAGTTCTTGCCTTATTTATGTGTTCAAGCTTTTGAAATCCTAATACCAAGGGAAGCAAATAAGAAAATGGCTCAACATATATATATATATATATATATATATATATATATATATATTTTATGAACAATACTTAGGTCCAACCTCATGAGAATCAGCTTGGTTTTTTTTATGGTGGCGGCGAGAGTACAACTAGTTTGATTCGGACTGTCAATCTAACCACCATCAATACAATCACCAACTTGAAATGGAAGAGATTTGTAAAAACTTTAGGGCTAGTTTGGTACGTGGGAATGAAATGATCATTCCAACTCTGATTCCCCTTCTCTAATTTTGTTGTATTATATTAGAAATGAAATGGTCATTTCAAGTCATTCCCTTGAAATGTTCATTTCATCAAAACCATTTCTCTTATTGAGTTATGGAATGACCATTCCATTCTCACTTATTATTAAAATCATCCTCTCTCTCTTCATTAATTTCTCTCTCTTTTACAAATCACTCCAGAATATATATATATATATATATAACTATAATAGATAATTAATGTTAATTTCTCTCTCTCTATATATAATATGTATGTTATATACTAGTTACACACCTATATATATATATTTGTCACATGCCCATATATATAATTTGCTACTTATATTTTAAGTTGTGAAAGAGAAGTAAGGTTCTTGTTTTATCATTTTCAATTTTTAATAAAATATTATTTTTTTTCCGCATAAAAGATTATATTAATATTGACTAAAAGAAAAAGACCGATTATATCTTGATTTAAAAAGTTTTAATTGAATGGGTTATTTTTTTTCCACATGACAACTAAATTAAAGTTGGCCAAATGTCCTATTTTTAAAACTAATTTTGTTTTATATGAAAAAGTATAGCATGTTAGAATGTATTACCATTTTATTCCTGCATAATTTTTTATCTACAGCTAAACATTGTAATGAGAATGGTCATTCAATTATCATTCCATTCTCATTCTATTTCATTCATGCATACCAAAGTAGCCCTTACAGAATGTGTATATCTTCACCCGACGATAGCATTCTCATGTTCCAGACACTTCTTCGTTTCATGAGTTTTCACAAACGTTGGTATTGATGTATAATTGCAATTTCTTAAAAAAATGAAAGGAAAAAACATAAGGATATCATTGGTATTTTTAAAAAAAAAAATTAATTGAATTAACACTCAAATAAGCGCAAGAGTAACCGGTTAAAGTCAATCAAATTTTAGAAAAATTGACGAAATTTATTTCACTAATTTAATCGATAAGTAATTTAAATAAATTACGAGAAAGGTCGGAGTAAATAAATTTTCATGCAAGGACTTCAACTCCCCTTGCATCAAACCAAATTCCGAGTGCAACTACTTGCTACTTTGCTAGTCATGTGCTACTACTTATACAGTAATATATGTGTAGCCAGTGTAGGTAAGATCAAAATTTGAATTTGAACAAGCCCGCCAAAATGGTCCGTACAGCCCTACTTGCGAAATATTTTGTTTATTCAATAAAGAATAATTAATTATAGTTACAATAAGGTATAATTAATAATAGTTGTTAGGGAATTAATGGCCGCATTAAAGATTCGTGATTTTTTTTTGTTTTAATTAAAAAATTGGTTTTTACCATATGAAATAGTGCCTATGATATACAATTAATTGCAATTGTTGAAATTCAATTGTGTGGTCTTAGTTCATTATCGCGTCTTACATTTTCTTTAAACAATTGTTTTAACAGTTATATGTTAGACATGCAGTGCGTAACTTTGTTTTAAAGGGAAAAAAAAGTGTTACCTTTCCTTGAATTACAACCTAATAATATAACTATTTATTTTTTATTTGAAAATTCAGTTTCATCGTGAGAATCTCAATTAATATGATTCTATCTTAATTAATTGAGATGGACGTTGAAGGTCTCTTTGAAGAATTATGGATAAAAAAGAATTATTTAAACTCCATTTAAAGAGTTCTAATTCGATCCTTCTCTATTCATGTGTTCAAGGCGATCGTATCCCCTATTCATGCGTTCAAGGCGATCATATCTAAAAAGTGAAAATGACTCAAGGTATATTTTCTTTTACATTTATTTCATTTCTAGTGATGCAATAAGATCTTTAAAGGATGCATGTTTTAGCGTGCTATGTGTGAATTATCAATTGAATAAATTTAAATTAGTTAAAGTTTATGAATATATTTTATTAAGATTTAATAAGGAAGAATTCTGTTAGGTTATTAATATGATCTAGGCCGAAAAAAAACCTAAACAGGCCCAAACAAGCAAATAATCTCCTAAATTGCATTTGTTACACAAAACTCCCATTCCACGGTGAATTGCAGTTTAAATTTTAATGTTAAATTGTCGCATGCGAATCACTATTTTTTATTGAATGATCAGAATACTCTTATGAACGTTAAAAGACGCTAAGACCCTTTTTATTTATAAAACAAAATAATAGAAATATCTTCATTATACTTCATGATCCTACTTGAAACTCAAATTCATTTCCAAGTGCGGTCAATAATTGTTGATAGTCCTTAAGCGGTATTGATGATTGCGGTAAAGCCTTGTATTTATAATTAGTGGTAGTTTGAAAGTTAAGAGTGTATCTTATGAAGTAATGCCCATGATAGGGGAGTGAATTTCTATGTTAAAATTGGATGTGATCTGACTTCATTATCATGCCCTGCAATTTATATTGGTAATTTTTATTTATTTATCAAATATATGTTGGCCACATATTGGATTCACCTCCCCTTGCATTGCAACCTAAATTTAACCACTTACTATTATTATTTTTAAATGTTTTTGGGTTTCATCCTAAGAAACTCAATTAATTGAATTCCTTCTTAATTACTAATTGAGATGGAGGTTTGAAGATTATGTTGCTATATAAGCAAGAAATTTATCCCCATTCACTCCTAAAAACTTAAATTAATTTAGAATAATTTTTGAAACATGCTTAATTTTAGAATTTTCACTCTATTTTCTTGTGCTAAGAGTTTCATGATTAATTTCTTTTTAACTGCTTTTTTTTATATCTCAGACTTGAACTTTCGACCTTCTACATTAGAAGATGAGGGATCAAAAACACTAACAAAGACTATAATCTAGTGGTTAGGGCTGCAAATGAACTGAGCTGCTCATGAGCAACTCGGGCTTAGGTTCGTTAAGGGCTCGAACCCATTCGTTAAGCAAATAAGCCGAACTCAATTTTTAGGCTCATTTAATAAACGAGCTAAGCCCGAACAATGTTGGGCTTAACTCGTGTAGGCTCGTGAACATGAGCTCGTTTTAAGCTCGTTCATGAACAAAGCTCGTTTAGGATTTGTAAGCTCGTAAACATGTTCATGAACATAAGCTTGTGTAGGCTTATTTATGTTTATGAACAAGCTAAAATGATCTTGAGCACGAGTTCGAATGATTTTTTTTATAAAACAAGTCGAGCCCGAGCTTCTCAAAATAATGACGAGCCCGAGCCCAAGCTTAGCTTTTCGAGCTCGTCATGAACTGAGCTAAGCCCTAGCGAACTCACAAACAAACGAGCCCGAGTCCGAGTAAGCTCAAGCTCGGCTCGACTCGGTTCATTTGCAGTCCTACTAGTGGTATCTCATTTACCTTTTAAAGTAGAAGATTCATATTTCTAAGTGTCAACAAATGTAGGTGTGTGAGCTTGTTGCCAAGGTAAAAATACGTACACACAGTGTGTGTGAAAACTTATTTTTGAAAAAGGAATTATAAAAGTATCTTTATAATTTGAGGGAATCTAATCAATCTGGAAATTTTTTTATCGAAATTTTCAAAAGCAAAAGTTGAGCTTGGTTTTTAAAAAAGTTCATTTTATTTTATAAACGTTAGTATACCATGATAGCACACTCTCAACTTTAAGGCACGTGTAGAGTTGCATCCACTTGTGTTTTTGCAAATATATGTACAATATGCAAAAAAAAAAAATTATTTACCGAAAAAAAAAAAAAGATGTGCAATTTTAAATTTGTTGTTACTAATACTATCTTGTTTCTTCATCACAGAGTCACAGGAAGAAGTTGTTGAAGGTGAGGCTGCAACCATATTTACTGATGAAGAGTTAAAAAACATTAGTGTACTGCAGAGAGATGCAGATTATATTGATGTTGGATGTGGATGCACCCTCCCTCAATTTGGCGACACAGCTGGGAAGCTTCGGATTTATGGCCAAGGCAGGCTTGAGATCTTCTGTCATTGCAACCACTGCCATCTGATTCAAAATTTGGGTATTAACAGACACTTAAGCAGATTTAATTAAGTACGTTTGATAGACATTTCATGGATATCACTTAAAAGAGTTCAATTATCATACAATACTGAAAAAATAAAATTAGAAAAAAGTAACTAGCACTAAACAATTTCCACACATTGTTTTTATACTTTGTGTTTGCTATAGAGTGATGATTGTGATGATCGATCAGGGAATAAAATATCAGCTGCTGAGTTTGTAAAACATGCTGGGAGAAAAGATTTGAAAAAGTGGAAGAGCCAAATATGGATCAACACAAATGAAGGGAACAAGATTCGATTGTGGAGGACTTGTCTGTTGAAATACCACAAAGAAACACCAGTAGAGGCTCAAGGGTCTCGCAGATGCCAATTTGTTCATCGTGACGAGTTTGTTCCTTGTTCTGTATGCAATAAAGAGCGTCGATTTCGTCTCCAGACCGAAGAGAAATGTAGGATTTACCATGACGCTTTGGCTAATAAAAACTGGACATGCTCTGAAATGCCATATGACCAGTAAGCTTATTGGTTCTCTTCATTTCTGCATATCTATATATGTGTGTTGTGGGTGGTTAATTTATCACTTTCGCATATTGTTTAGTATAATCTATAATGTGATTAGTTTCTTCTACTCTCAGGATAGGTTGCAGCAAGGCAGAAGAGAGGAAAAGTAGAAAAGCTTGCAGGGGTTGTCTGATATCTTCAAGATGCGAGGGTTGTACCTCATGTGTTTGCTTCGGTTGCACCATGTGCCGATTCACGGATTGCAACTGCTGCACATGTGTTGATTTCATCCAAAATGCAGCTCCTTAGATGAGATCTCCAAACTCATTCATGATTCACATTTATTTTTAGTTCATTTGAAGTAGGTTAATTGTGTAGAATGATGCAGTCGAAACCAAATTGCAAACAGCACCAATCTCGGATCTCTGTTCTTCCATGTTCGCCATTTCTCTATTCGTGCATGATCATTTACATGTCTTCAACTACTGGTTTTAAGTCTTCTATTATCCAATTATGACGAGGCAGAATGGAGGTGAGGAAAGGAAATAACGCTATCTAGAATGGTTGAAAACTGCTATCAGGAATACTTTGTGCTATATACACTTGACCAATGCATTTTTACTTGGTATGAAGAATGTAGCTTGTGTCCCCCAAGAGAATCCAGTCCAAGTATGGTTGATAAAAGCAATTATAAGGATTTTGAAATTTATGTTTCATTATGTCACATAAGCAAGATAATACCAATATTGCAAAGAGCTTCAGCCATAAGAGATGAAGTTATGCCCTGCATTTTCTGAACGACCCTTTATAACACAAATGCAATCCATATCCATATATGGCAAATAGAAAGATAACAAGGGGTAGCCAAAACCCATATATATATAATAAACTCGAATTGAAATAATAATACAGCCTTGTGGTAATTTAAGAACAAGTTTTGATGGATTCATTAGCACCTACCAATCAACTATAACAGATACCAAATCATATTATCATAAAAAATTGAGGTAAAATAGGGGAAAAAGAAGAAGAAATAAACTTTGCCTACTCCCTCAGGACACTAACTGTTTTGTGGAGCATCCAGTTGCCAAGATCACCAAGTGGGAGTTGATTCTTCTCATCTTCCACGAGGATTTACAAGTTGAGAGAAAACAGCACTTGTTGCAGCATCTTCTGCGTCATCATCTGTGCAGGAGTTCACCCCATCGATCATACTTAAACTGTTGTCAAATGGCTCAAGTGGAGTCATTGGAATATCAGGGATATGGTTTGTGCTGTTATCTTCAGGTTCTGTGAGCGCTGATGACGTCTCCTCAAGTTGGAGAGCATATTCTAGATTCCACAGAACATCCCCCATTGAAGGTCTGTCAACCCCGTGCTCAGCCAGGCACTTCTCTGCTGTCTCCCCAAACTTCTTCAGAGAAGTTAGATTGACCTTTCCCACCAGATTAGAGTCCATGATCTGATCCAACATGCCCTTCTTTTGCCAACTCATTGCCCATTCTGCAATATTGACTTGCTCTCTAGGAAGAACAGGGTTTAAAGCTGGTCTCGTGCAGAGAACTTCCATTAAAACAACTCCAAACGAATACACGTCTGATTTCTCTGTCAGCTGTTGCCTTCTGAAGTATTCAGGATCCAGATATCCAAAACTACCCTTAACAGCAGTACTCACATGAGTTTGATCCAGTGCTGGACCTGCTTTAGAGAGGCCAAAATCAGCAACTTTGGCCACAAAGTTCTCATCCAAGAGTATGTTTGTAGTCTTCACATCCCGATGAATTATACTTTGAGCAGCTCCCGTGTGGAGATAATGAAGCCCCCTAGCAGCACCAATACAAATCTCAAGCCGCTGTTTCCATGAGAGAGGTGGAAGATCTGTTCCATAAAGATGGCTCCTGAGTGGTCCATTCGCCATGTATTCATAAACCAGAATCATTTCTGACCGTTCATCACAGTAGCCAATGAGAGAGACAAGATGTCGGTGGCGGAGCTTGGATAACATTTCAATCTCTGTTCGGAATTCTGCAAGACCTTGTTCAGATCTTGGGTTTCCTCTTTTGACAGCTACTTTAGTCCCATCTTCCACTGTTCCTTTGTATACCCTACCAAAACCACCAACCCCAAGGAGCAAGCTCTCATCAAATTTGTTAGTGGCATCCATTATTTCTTGGAAAGTGAATAACCGGCCAAGATTTGATGAAGCTAACGAGATGCAGCTTGCTGTCCCACTCTTTTGAGAAGTTGTAGACATCTTTGTCATGGTTTGGGAGTTTCCATATAAGGGCAGAGGAAGCCAAGGATGCCCCTGGTGAGGAGTCTTAGACTTGCGGGCTACCAAGCAACAATAGCACAAACCAATAAACACCACTGCAGCTGAAGCTCCTACAACAGAGCCAATTATGATACCCATCTTCTTGTCCTTTTTCGATGGCGATACAAGGAGAGTCTCGACTGGCGAAATCCCATCCAAGCTTCTAGCTTCATTGCTAATCTTCATGATCTCCAGACCGTTCAGCATTGCATTTATGTAGTCAGCACTTGTATCCGGACCAACACTGACGGTCAAAGTATCTGTATCAGCCGAGGAGTTGGAAACAAAGTCTTTGTAATAAGGCACAGCCAAGTAACCAGTTAAGGTTGACAGGTCTAGGCTCCCAAAAGCAAGATCAGAATTTATGTATAGACTGAACACGAGAGTGTTCAGAGACTTGCTCATGATATCACAGAAATGAAACCGGACAAAATACGTGAAATTTGGATCAACGTTGAAGACCCAAGTTATATTGAAGTTCACGTTGGGTACATTTGGATTTCCCATGGTTTCAGCAGTTGCATAAACCAAATTTGGTGCTATTTGAGGTGTGACAGCAGCTCGATATTGAATAGTAGCAGGATTAACCGAAACATTTACAGCAGAGCTATTCACGTGAAGGTACTTCTCATCATTCTCCCAAGTTCTTCCAAGGGTGTCATTTTGAGCAGTGAGCAATGGACCGCCCATATTTAACCGGTAAACAGTTTCAAAGACAAGTTCTGAAAGGCCACTAAAAGGGCCAGGTGGGGATAAAGCAAGAGCCTGGTCAGGGAGTAACTCATCCGGGATAGAGACAACTTCAATCGCGTTAATAAAGGCAATTGAATTGTTCGAAGGAATGAAGGTAATAGCCAAGGTGTCTGAAGTCACATTGATTGCATACTCCTTGAACAGATAAGAACTATTGTAGTTCTTGAAAGTGAAGTTGTTCAAGAGCACAAAATTTTCTGTGACTACAGTCATTGTGGCAGATGTGAAGTTGTGGCCTGAGTCGGGAAGAGGGTAAAAATAGAGGCGAACCCAGTGCCGACCTTCTTGCGCGATTCTGAATTTGTAAGAGGCTGTACTCGAGAAAAGTCGAGCAGATTGGTACACTGCAAAAGGGGCACTAGAATTGGAGGTAGCAACAATGGAATTTCCTTGCGTTTTGAAGGAGATTGAAGATTGTGGAAAATCAGGGACAAAAGTTTGACCTAGGAAGGTGACATTTTTAGAAGATCCACAGGCAACCAGGTAGTTATCAACAGGAGTGAATGAGGAGGCATATGATCCATGACCCATAAACCCAAGCAGAACAACAGCTAGAACTAAAGGTACCCACTTCACCATTTCTTAGCTACCCAAATCCTCAAATACCTAGATAACAGAAACTGCCCAAAAACCCACTAACTCAAATTCCAAACAGAGCACACCATAAACTGACCCTAATCAAACCCCAAAAAAGAAACCTGTCTAGTCTCCAATCCACCAAGATTTGCAAAACCCAAGTCTGTCAGGTCCTAAATCTACCACAAACAAACCCTCCAATTTTCAAATGTTGCAAACCCAGTTCCCCAAAAACTCATGTATTGAAAACCCCCAGATCTATCTAAATCA
Source organism: Cornus controversa (assembly GCA_026545225.1). Classification (NCBI taxonomy): domain Eukaryota; kingdom Viridiplantae; phylum Streptophyta; class Magnoliopsida; order Cornales; family Cornaceae; genus Cornus; species Cornus controversa. The sequence goes on from CM048847.1 coordinate 69,673,209, forward strand.
ATGTCCAACACCAGACAGGTTCTATTAACACAAAAAGAAGTGAAATTTCGAAAATATTAAAGGAATAAAACTCTCTAACGACACCACCTTTGATTAAAGACAGATTACAGTTTGAAGCTTTATGACATAAAACATACTACAAAAGATGAAAACATTTTCAGTTCTCTTACCTGACATATGCTGTAGAGTGAAATGAGTATGAAAGAGAGAGAGAAACCCAGCCGAGATTACATGAATGCCACCATGAAATTAAACCCATCAACCGGAGCTTTTTAGTGCAACTCCAACAGCTCTTTCCAGGCTGTTGATTAGGCTGTCATTTACAGGGAGGAAAAGAGTGGACCCACAACAAAAGACAATATATATATGAAATCACAAACTTAAATCGCCCTCCCTCTCCCTCTACTAAACAAATCAAACATCAAACAGTTGTTATCATAATTGATTTTAATTGGTACACAGTATCTTCGTACTGTAAACTCCTGTATATAATAGCAGAAAATACCATGAAGTTTCTGCAACTGAGCTTTAAGAGATTTATATGTATGTATGTATGTATATATGTATATATATAAAGGAATGCTACACGTCATGAAAATATATCATGAATTTTTATCTTGAATGATGTGGCAATTAAATGGTGAGTTAGTATTGATGAGATTCCCCATACACGTAATATCAATAGTATTATCACTTGTCACATCATTCATGAAGGCAATTCATAATAAAATTTTATGACGTTTAGCATTTTTCATATATATATATATATATAGTTAAAAAAAAAATTATATATATATATATATATATGTGTGTGTGAAACTGATTGTACGATACGAAATGGTTGCTAGTTGCTACGTTGGGACCAACTGGCTCTGGGACCCGCTTTTACGCGGATATGAGATACAGGGGAACAGAGCTGACGGCGTTATTTGACGGAGGTTGGAAGAAGTGCGAAATTGCGATCTGTGTGTCATTGAGGTGTGGAGGGTGACGCGGTCAATGCCAGGCGGCAGTTTGACGCCGTTATCAACGTTTGGATTCTGAAAATCTTCCTTTTTCTACTAACCGCCGCACTTAAGCACATGGCCACGGACACTCACGACCCCCTCTGTTTACTTCTACGGTATTTTCCCAATCAAGTAGTATCAAATATCAATCTTCCAGTCTCTCTCTCTCTCTCTCTCTCTCTATATATATATATATATACACACGCTCCATATATATACTCAAACAAAACAAAGGAATGAGCCACCTGACGTTCATATTATAGGGATGAAGGCCTCCTGGATTAATGCCACGTGGATTACTTCTGAAGACTTTGCCACGTGGTGGGTAGCAGTAGAACCGTGCACGGACGTACCGTAAGAGGGAAGACCTAAACGAGGAAGTGTTTGAAAGTCCAATTATCTAACGCCACGTAAGAAAGTTGTTTCCAAACACATAAAGGCTTTCGTTATAATCTCTGTAACTAGGCTGTCATTTGAACAATGCTTTATTTATTTATTAGAGACACCGTCATTCACGTTGTGGCCGTGAATACAGCCGATCGGCGCGTCATGATTTCCTTTAATTACAAACTAAAAATGTCAGATTATGCTCTGTAACTGGATAAGTTGAACCAAAATGTCCAACTTATCCTTCCTTATTCTGAAAAGATACGTATATATTCTTCTTTCGTTTCAATATTTTGTTTTGAGTGGGCACATTACTTGTCATCTACCATCCATAATACAAGTTTGAAACATGTAAAGTTTAATTTTACTTAGATATAGATTATATATATTGTAATTAGATTGGTATTCAAATTAGGACCCTAGGATAAATTCTTAATTGAATTGACATATATGTATCTTTTTTCATGCATGGTATTCCAATCTGAATTTCCAAATCTGATATATATATATATATATATATATATATAAAAGGCAATTCTCTCTCAAAAATTAAGACCATGTAATTCGACTTGAGAATCATTTTTGTTACACACACGCACAGACTGAGGAGATGATTATTTTTTTATCTTTTTCATAAAATGTAAACAAAAATAGTTATAAGAAAACTCTAGAGATTAAGAATGAGGGAGATAAAGTTTAGAATGTTTGTTGTTGACAAGACCAAGTGTATCGATTTGGTCCATGCTAGCTATTTCTATGATTGAATATTTGAATGCGGTAAAAGACATGAAAATGCATGCATGACTGTAATGCAACGTTCCACGTGGGTGACGTCAAGAGATACTCAATTCTAAATTGTTTGTTTCTCATTCGGAAGCTCTCCTCCAACATTCTGAGTTGACGCCAACCTAAAAAAGTTAAAACTCGTTCTCACAAACAATCCAGTGCTTCGCGCGCGATGTCTCGTCCATTCATGTCCCGCACCGAATAGATAGGATCTTGAAAATGTGAAAGTCGTTGTTAGCAACGGGGGATGACAAGATGAAATTTCATCCGTTCTTTTTTTTAGCAAAGTTCTCTCATCTTTGTTTAAATTGTTTATTAAACAGGATGCAACAGTCAGATTACTTACATCATGCAAATAATAATAAAAAAAATGTCCAAAATGTCCTCTTACAATTTATGCGTGTATATTGTTGTGAAGCTCAGACCTGTTAGCCATGGCGGAACAAAAGGAACCCATCGTCCTCCACCTCGCCTCTCTCAGTGTCATACGTCAGCGGCGAAACGTCTGTGCCACATAATTTGCTGTGATCCCAATCCCCTTCAACTCCTTTGCCAGAATCTTTACCATCGCCCCCACCGCTGCCTTCAATGCCTTGTACGTCCCAAACCTAGGCCGCAACGCCGTCACCTGCAATATCGATAAGTATATGATCCTTCCTCCACTGTCGCGTCTCAGCCGATTCGCTGCCTCTTTGCAGCACAAGAAGTCTCCTCTGGTGTTCATTCCGAAAGTTCTGTCAAAGTGCTCCAGAGAGGTGTTGGAGATGGTTGGGTATATCAAATTAGGGTCTTGAAATTACAAACTCAAATTAAGGCTCCAAAAGATGACTTTGTCAGTGGTGGTTACGGGAATTTTACTACAAATGGTGGTAGTTGGGTTGTTCTTTGGCAGAGAGTGGCATTGGCAACAAACATTGGTGGTTGGGTTGGTTTTCTGTTGTCTAGATAAACAGGATTTGAGATTTTTGTGAAGAAGAGATGAACAGTAATTTGGTTGTGTGGTGAGAATGGTGGTTGATGCTCCTGCAGGTTGTGGTGGTGGTATTGTTTAGGTGGTTGCTGCTGCCTCAGGTTGTGGTGGTGTTTGGGTGATGGGGCTCTGTCAAAATGTATGTGATAAAAGGGTGTTTGGAAGGTAGAGTAAATATAACTTGAACAAATACAGTGTATAAGTATGGTAGTTTAGTCATTTTAGTATGTTGTTGACCAAAATTAACCAAAAACAATTGACAAGGGATGAAAAATGAAGATTTGCAAATGGGTGGGTGGGTGAGGGGGAGGGTGTCAGGTTGACATAAAGACATACCTCAGAGAGTCAAAATGTAATTTGTCCTAAATATAAATGAGGTGGGTAGCGGGGGCAATTTTATTTTGTCTGTATATAATATGATAAGGGAGCTGATATCATATATAACGGTAATGTGATAAATATAAATATAAACGGGGTGGGACAGACCACCATTTATTAAACGAGGCATAACGGGAGCGATTTTATTTTATCCATATATAATATGATAAGGGAGCTAATATTATAAATATTAATGTGATAAATTAATATAAATATAAATAGGGTGGGGGTCCCGCCCTGTTTATTAAACTGGGCTTAGTGGGAGCGGTTTTATTTTACATGTATATAATATGATAACATAGCTTATATTCGTGCTGTACTAATATCCTTAGATGGTTCACTTTCTTTTTCCTTTAAAATAAAAGTACAAAGGAGTCCCAATTTTTTATTCTTACATTTTTAATGTCATAATTGTCATTCTCTTTAACAGTTAACATATTATAAATTAGATAATATAGGAACCTTACTTTTACTCATTGAATAAAAATTATGTGATTAGAATAAAAAGAATTTGAATTGGAAGCAAATTTTATATCAATGAACAAAAAATATTTAGCTATCTCATTATACCCAAAAAAAATTAATGAAATACCCCCCAGAAAATTTCGCACATGAGGTGGCCAGTCTCATACACAAAACCTGGAAGATACATATAACTAGTAGCAACAAGCATAGAATACAAAAGATATAATGAACAATTTTCTAAAAGCAGAAAAGAAAGTTTCTCTGAATTAAAATAACTGTTAACTAAACAAGTATATGTCCGGTAATACAATTTGGAAGTCCTGTAATCCAAGGACCCCTTAACCAGAATGAACCAAAGTTTTTAATTCTAAAATTAATACCAACAATCAAAGTCTCAAAAGGTCATAGTATGACTCTTGAAGAAGACAAGTTCCTACCCTGTAACTGATAAGATGAGACGTCTGCTACAACCAAACCCTAAAACTTTATCCTCGCGGTGGAACTTGTTTGAAACCTGAAATATCAACAATGTGGGTTAAACCCACGAGCAAGTTCTATCTACTACATCCCAATCAGAGAACCAATATACATACCCTCAATATATGGGACACAAAATAAATCCATAGATTTAACATACAAGTTATTCTTTTATCCAGTTTCATGTTTTCAAAACAACAGTCAATATTTATAATATTCCACCCAAACCCTTATTATGAAAAAGAGAACACATTCCTTAAGTTTAGCAGAAATAAGCATAACATGAAATACTATCAAGTTTAAGCAATCCCAACATGTCACTATTTTATCTTTTGATACCTTAATAGGTATAGGTATATACATACTGGTCATTCCCTACCTAATTCATATTTTCATAAATCAAAATCATCTTATACGTTATCCCAACGAACCCTTATCATTCAACAATGAACACCTTCTTTAAGTTCAAAGTAAAGAAACATATGCATGCATTTTATTAAATCTCGACAATCATGACAAAGCAAATATAATGTATAGATATCTTATTAGGTATGGGCGATCCTGATACGCCGGGTAATCCTGACATACCAAAGAAAATGTATAGATACTTTATTAGGTATGGGCGATCTTGACACGCCGGGCAATCCTTACATGCCAAAATAAAATACATAGATACCTTATTAGGTATGGGCGATCCTAACACGCCGGGCAATCCTTACATGCCAAAATAAAATGCATAGATACCTTATTAGGTATGGGCGATCCTGACACTCCGGGCAATCCTTACATGCCAAAATAAAATGCATATAGATACATTCCAATATGAAACACAAAATAAACAAGGTGCATTATGATTTAAATTTGCACAAATCAGTATTTCAAATTATCCAACATGAAATTATCACCATAAGACAAATTGTTCACAAGTAAACTAAAATCACGTATTTGATGGGCATTTATATCCTTAAAGAAAAATACATTCAAGTAAACCAAATAACCCAAGCATCCATTATAGAAGAAATTTCCCAACTCAACCTCCAATGCACTCAATTCTACGAGGGAGTCTAAGCCTAACTTTTATCTAGGTTTCTGGGTCTCTTCTACTTCTGAGAACCCTATTAAATCATTCTGGAATTTTTTAAAATTTTTGAAAATTTTAAAAAATATTTTTCTCGTAAAAAGAAAATAAAACATAATTCGAAGCATACGTTTACAACCAACACAATCACGAGGGAGACTCATCTTCACATGAAATTTAAAACCCAGGTGCATTTTAATCCTATAAAGTTAACTAAATTTTTCTAGAATTTTTTAAAATTTTAAAATATTTTCTAAAAATAAAAGAAGGTGAAAATCCTACTTTTAGACACTTTAAAAATTAACTTAATACCAAAAGAAACTCATTTCAAGATGAAAATTTATAACCAAGTTTATTTAACCTTCAAAAAGTTACAGTAAAAATTTGGGAACTTTTGAAGTTATAAAAGTATTTTCTAAAATTACAGAAAGTGAAAAACCCAACTGTTGAACCCTTTAAAAATCAATTGAATAATAAGGAAAAATTATTTTGAGTTGAAAATTTAAACCCAAGTGTATTTAGCCCCAAAGAGCTGCAGTAAAAATTTTGGAATTTTTGAAAATTTTTAACTATTTTCTAAAATTAAAGAGGCTGAAAAATCCAGTTTTTAGACACTTTAAAAATTAATTTAAAGACAATGGTAAATAATTTTGATATGAAATTTAAACCCCAAGCCCCTTAAGCTCCCAGGAAGTTGACATAAAATTTTGGGAATTTTTAGAATTATAAAAGTATTTTTAAAAAATGATTTTTCCAGATTTTCAAGTTTTCTCGAAAATTTCAAAAATACAAAATAAATATCAAACAATTCGGAATGGGCCCATATTGGACCCAGAGGTGGGCCCCCGCGAGTGGGGTCCGAAAACAATTTTCTGGCCACCGGTCGGGGCTGGAGCCGGCCGGACGCACCCCCACTCACCGGCGGCGCGCGTGGGGGTCACGCGCCGGCTGGGCTGTCTTCCCCAGCGCGCAAGCAGCGCTTTGGGGGATTTTTCGGCGCTGATTCCGGTTTCGTCCAACCTCCGTTCAGCCTAATTTTTGTACCATTCTTCTCCTCTTGATCCCCTCTACCCATTGGTACAAAAAGCCCCATAAAAAATTGTCCGAATCAAAAACCCCTAATTCACAAGTTCTAGGGTTCTTCGCAAAATTTAAAAATTTTAACTCAAATTTCTCACGATCTATTTTATTAAAGATCAAGGGTTGTTTTGTAAACAATCACAACAGAGAATGCTTACGAATTAACATCTTTTCTCATCCTAAATTCATGCATAAACAGATTTCTATACAATTTACACATACATGAAATATATACATGCATATATTCTTACATATATATATCTATACTCTTATACACAATTTAGCATAATAAATTTCCATGAAATTTATCCACAAGAAGCAACAAAACAAAATACAATTATAAACAGATTTTCAATATAAACCAAATTCTTAAACCTAGACTATGCATACGGATTCAAAGGGGAAGAGAATAATCAAACTTGTCTCTTTGACGATTCAAACACTCGTTCACCCGAACTCCTTCTCTTTTCCGTTTACTCTCCTGATTTTTGTGCGTAATGCAAACGGCAGAAACCCTAGTTTCTTATTATCTTTTGTCCTAATCATTTTGTTCTATTATTATTAATATTTTTTTCTAAAAATCAAATAACTAAAAATAATAATAATAATAATAATAACCATAATAATATAACTATAACCATGGCCCAACAACTTAAACATATCCTTAGCCCAACCATTCCAGCCCAGATTCTTCCCTAGCCCAATCCAAAGCATTTAAAATATTTAAATCAAATAATACACAATCAATAAACAATTCATATAAATTGATAAAAATAAAAGTAGAGCAATTCACATGAAATGAAAGAATTTATAAAGACAACCAATTCACATAAAATAATAATTGTATAAAGACCTAACAATTCACATGAAATGATAAAATGCATATAAAGGCATTCCACATGAATTGAAAAATAATAATAATAATAATATAAAGAAATTTAAATTCTTTAAAATAATAGACGTCCAAATTTTTCAGGGTATTACAATTAAATCTTTAATTGATTTTTTTTTTAGGAAGATATATTTAATTGAATTGAAAATAAAAGAAAAGTCTAGTTTTACTTGAATAGAAACTATGTTATATAGTTCAATAAACAAGTCAAGGAAAACTTGTTTGATTTAAAAAGAGAACTTTTAAAAATTATATTATTATGTGATTAAATTAACTACATTTAACATATATATCCAGTGTTTATATATATTATTTAAATTTGTGAAGGCTAAGATTCAAAACAATGAAAAATTCGTTTCTTCAAAATTCCTCTTCATCCATAGAGTAGGGAATTGTGTTGTCACAAGTTGGAAACTTTAGCACTAAACAAAAATAAAGAAAAACAAACTATAATCTAAACTAAAATGATGCATTAGAATTAAAGATAAATTTATTTATTTTCTTCATTACAATGGTTTTAATTGTAAAAAAAAAATGTCAGAGAAGACAAATTAATTAGAATGGAAGAATCCTAACTTTAATAGGAAATGACACTTATGGTATTAAAAATGTAAGAATCAAGTACACTATGATTTAAGGATTCTTATGTAATTTTATTTTAAACAAAAGAGAGAGTGGAGTGCTTGAGGAGACTAATGGAGCGCGAATATTAGCAGTCATAAGATAAATATAAACAGGGGGTAGGGTGGCGGTGCCATATATATAAGGGTAATATGATAAATATAAATATAAACGGGGTGGGGCGGGGTTGCTTACCATGCGGGTTTTTCCCTCTCACCTTCATAACCACCCCCAAAACCATTTAGATTCCCTCAAAACTGGTTTAAATAGGACTGGCGGGGCGGGTCCAATTGCCATCACTATTTATATAGGGTGGGACGGGGGTGTCTACCATGCTGGTTTTTCCCTCTCACTCCTATAACCACCCCAAAATCATTTAGACTTTCCCAAAACTGATTTAAACGAGGCGGATGGGGCGGGTCCCCACAGGGGCAGGGCCAATTGTCATTCCTATTTAGCATCATATCTAATAGATTAAGCTTTGAGGTTGAGTTGTTAGCGCCCAGCCATGACAAAATAATATCAATACGGACCTAATTCTTAATCCAATGTCATGTCAAGTGATTTTTTGTTTGAACTTCTTAATTTGATGTCATGTCAAATGACATCAAATTAAGTTAATTTGAACGAGTGAGCAAGCACGAACTAAGTTACATAAAGTGGGAGCGGTGCAGGAGTCAGTACGAGAACACGAGAGTGGGAAAAAAAATTCAATTACTTCTTGCGACCTAGCGCATAGTGGGAGTGCGCTCGAAGCGCGAGAGCGGCATCCCTTTAGAAGAATTATGTGACTTAGGGCACGGAGCCAAGTGAGGACTAGTGGGGGCTTTTTATTTATTTATATTACATTCTTGAAAGTTTATCAAAATTTTAATAATGTCCCTACTAATATTTAGCATTCTCACACTTACGCCCACTAATCTTTAACATTTTCTCTCTTGCCCCCATTGATTTTTTTTTTTCCATATTACATTCTTTAGAGTTTCTCAAAATTCTAATAATGGCTACACCAATTTTTAATATTTTCTCTTTCTACAATCTATGTCACTCTTTATATATTTCATTGATTGTACATGGGATTTTTGAAATTAGAGATAAAGAATTTCATCTCTCCCTCTTTTCTTGTTATTCTCTCTTCTATAGTTTTGCAACTTCACATACCTTCAAACGAAAGATTGCTATTGATTCACACTTATTTACGGACTAGAGAGCAAAATTTATTTTTCAAGGAATCAATCAACATCATTGACCACGATGACTGCTCTGATCAAAATTTTGTAGTCAAGTTGTGTTTAAATCTAAATTATTATTGAAATGTTAAAATTAAATGATCCATATTCTTTTGAATTAATAGTGTTGCACTTATCAAATTGTCCTATATTTGTGAATAGGGAGCACTATGCTTTTAGAATAAAGATCAATAAAGTTTTATCACAACTATTCAACCCTAAATATATGTGTGTTTATATTTACATATATGTACAAGGAGGAGATTAAGGTTTGTAACTTGTTTAGATCTTTTAATTTTTTTATAGTTTCTGTAATCTACTAAATTTTTATTAAGCAATTTTTCTAAGATTGTCTTCAATTATCATCTTTGTCTACAAAAAAAAATTGAAGTACTTGTCGAAAATATAATTTGAAATGGAAGTATGAGTATTTTTTAATGAAAATGTCTCTTAAGTTATTTTTTTTTTTACTATGATAATTTGAAACTTTTTTTTATCTTATTATTATTCAAGTCGCCCCCTCTCGAATCATTTTCTATTTCCGTCACTCCGAGTGAGGGAGTAAAAACTAAAAGCATCTCCACCTAAATCGACAATTCCAAGCTAGTGCATTGAACGGATAGTTTTGGTATACAAGTTTCTTCCAACCAAATAGTCAAATGTCTAGTTGTCATTTGGCATTAAATCATATTTGTCAGATTTGGCATACAACTTTTTTATATGCCAAAGAAATTGTTCATATTATTTTAATATATGAATCTTACATATCATTAAAACTTTCATTAGAAAATAACTTGAGAACAAATCTAATAACTTTTTACCGGTTTGACATATCAGGTGGAGTTCTTTATATATAGATATGTCAAATTTTCATACGCCAATTTATCACATCTTACCTCAAATGAATTGAATTTGGCATATGAAATTTGAAGATTCGAGTGAAGATACTCTAACGTGGGTTTTGAATTAGCCACCTTGTTTATATTACGAAATTATCATGATACCTTTGTATTTTATTAAAAAAATATACTAATTTAATTTATTATCAAATATAGTAATTAAGTTTCTTGATTTTATCATATTGCTTCTAATATTGGATTTTCTTTCATTAATAAATTATTAAATATAAATTATTAAAAAAATAATTGAAGGAGACGGGATAGGGCAGGGTGGAAATATGGTGGATGAATTTAACGGAGATGGAATTGGGGAGTCCCTTCTAAACTTTTTTTGGATGGAAACGGAGATGGACATTTGGTCATCGCCCTAAACAAATCCCGTTGTCATTTTTAATTTTGATCCTATGTTTTATTTGAAAGAAATCTATAATTTTTCAATTAAATTAAGACAAAAAATTAAAAAGTTAACAGTTCAATGCAATAATTTTAAGATCATTCAAAAAGTATAATCTAACAAAATTAACAGGTTTTATGTTTGGTAGTAGTATTTGGATTCAAGAATCAAGATTAATATTTCCTAATATCTGCCCAGAAGTTCACTTATCCTTTTGTTTACGGGATGTCCGCACAAACAATCACTGCTATTTGTGAATCTCAAGAATTTGGGCCTTATGGCCCAACTCGGAATAATATTGATGAAGCAGCTTATTGAGTTTGTTTCTCCATCTATGATATATATTTGTGTTTTCTAAAGAGTTGTTATTCATTTTTCAAATTCTAATAATTTATCAAAAGTCCAATAACGATATTTCAAATTTTGGTCTTATATATCGTTCCAATCCATTTTCCAGATTTCACTGAAATGCTTCTAAAACCGCTTATTTGAGCTTCTTCTTCACAGGTTTTAAATTTAATATCCTTTACTTCTAAATCTAATTTTAGATCTTTAGAACAGACAACTTTTATTTAAGTTGGTATAAATAATCTATTCATTGACCTGTGAACTTCTTTCCCCTTAGAAACCGTGCGGGTGGTATGCACATTCGATCTCTTTCTCCATATAGAGTTTTCAACACTCAACTTCCACTTTTGGAGATAGAGAAAATATATAATTCCTCGTGGCTCTGATACCAATTTTAGGTTGAATTACAAATTGATGGAAGAATCATTAATCAGTATTGGAATAAAACATCAATTAATTTTATTGGATATAATTCATTTAGATATAGATCATATTTGTAATTAGATTAATTTTCTCAGAAAAATACGGTGGGACTCAATACTCAAAACACATCTATATATATATATATATATATATATATATAGATGTAATTAATGTCTCTCCTCCCTCCAGACCGTTGAGCATTGCATTTATGTGGTCAGTCAGAACTTGTATCTGGACCAAAAGAATTTGAATCAGCCGATCGAGGAGCTGTTGGTTGTAAACAAAATCTTTGTAAGAAGGCACAGCCAAGTAACCAGTTAAGGTTGACAGGTCTAGGCTCCCAAAAGCAAGATCGATCAGAATTTATGTATAGATTGAACACGAGAGTGTTCAGAGACTCGCGTACATTGGCTACATTTTGATTTCCCATGGTTTCAGCTGTTGCATAAACCCAATTTGGTGCTATTTGAGGTGTGACATTAGCTCAATATTGAATAGTTGCAGGATTAACCGAAACAATATTAATTTACAGCAGAGCGCTAGCTATTCACGTGAAGCTACTTCTCATCATTCTCCCGAGTTCTTCCAAGGGTGTCATTTTGAGCAGTGAGCAATGGACCGCCCATATTTAACCGGAAAACCGTTTCAAAGACAAGTTCTGAAAGGCCACTAAAAGGGCCAGAAGGGGATAAAGCAAGAGCTAGCCTGGTCAGGGAGTAACTCATCCGGGATACAGACAACTTCAATCGCGCGCGCAATTGAATTGTTCGAAGGAATGAAGGTAATAGCCAAGGTGTTTGAAGTCATATTGATTGCATACTCTTTAAACAGATAAGAATTATTGTAGTTGTTCTTGAAAGTGAAGTTGTTTAAGAGAGCAAAATCTTCTGTGACTGCAGTCATTGTGGCAAATGTCAAGTTGTGGCCTGAGTCGGGAATGAAGAGGGTAAAAATAGAGGCGAACCCATTGCCGACCTTCTTGCTCGATACTGAATTTCTAAGAGGCTGTACTCGAGAAAAGTCGACCAGAGTGGTACACTGCAAAAGGGCCACTACAATTGGAGGTAGCAACAATGGAATTTCCTTGAGTCGTGCACCAGCTTCTTGAATGTGGTGGTTGGTACTACTTTAGTGAATAAATTTGTTAAATTATCAGTTATACTAAACGTATTTGTTAAACATCTACGTCACGACTCTTCTCGAGCTCGTGTGTGTAGAAGAACTTTTGTGAAATGTGCTTGGTTCTGCCACCTTTGATGTAGCCTCCTTTTATCTGCATAATATAATGCATGATGCATTATCTGTATATAATATTGTTGGGCTTTCTTTTATTGGAGAGAGTCCTCATGTTTCTCGGATATGTTGCATCATAGATTTCAACCAAACACACTCCAGACTTACTTCATGAATTGCAAGTATTTCAGAATGATTTAAAAAGTTATACTTATTATTTGCTTCGTAGATCGTCATGACATAGCAGTGTTGCCACAAGGAAACACATATCATGTTGTGATCAAGTTTTATGTGAGTCGGAAAGATAACCGACATCTATATATCCATTTTATTGGGTTTTTTATTCTTTTAAATGGAATAATCTTATATCAATTGTTCCATGAAGGTAACGTAAAGTGTGTTTGACCTCATTCCAATGTCTCTAAGTTGGTGCAGAATAGTAATGTGCAAGTAAGTTGACTAAAAATGCTATGTCGGGTTGGGTGCAATCTGCAAGGTACATAAGAACGCTGATTGCACTAAGATATGGTACTTCAGAACTAAGATGTTCTTCGTTAGCATCTTTAGGATGAAAATGATCTTTCTTAACATCAAGTGATTGAACAATCATTGGAGAACTCAATGGGTGAGCTTGATCCATAAAAAAAGTGCGTTGTGACTTTTTCTATGTATGTTGACTGATGAATAAGAATTTCACCCTGTAATGCTAGATCTACATGCTGAGACAAAATTTTGTTTTCCAAAGATTTTTCATTTTGAATTCTTTCTTTACATAATTAGCAGTCGTAGTGGTCTTTTCAAGAGTTCCCACAAGATTCAAATCGTCAGCATACACTGTTAAAATATCAAATCTATTTTTTGACTTCTTAATGAAAATGCACAGACAAATTGAATTATTCACATATCTTTCTTTCAATAAATACTCGTTGTGGCAATTGTACTATATGCATCCATAGTGCTTCAATCCATACAAGGATCGTTGTAACTTGATCGAATATATGCTATGTGATTTTGAATTATTTGCTTTAGAATTTTGAATCCTTTACGAATTCTCATATATATATATATATATATATATATATATATATAATTATCTGGTGATCCATATAAATATGTTGTGACTACATCCATTAGACGCATATTCAGTTCTTCTGATACTGTCAAATTGATCAAGAAGCAAATGTGATTGTATCAATTACAAGAGAGTATGTCTCTTTATAGTCAATACCAGGTCTCTACGAGAGACCTTGGGCTACAAGTCGTGTTTTGTATATCACAATCTCATTTTTCTGATTTCATTTTCATACAAATACTCATTTGTACCCTACAAGCTTGACATCTTCAAGTGTTTGGATTACAGATCCAAATAGTTCACGTTTTGTCAATGAATTGAATTTTGCCTGTATTGTTTCTTTCCATTTTGCCAATCATTTCTATGCCGACACTCTTCAACGTTTTGAGGTTCCAAATTCTCATTATCTTATGTATTATCAAAAACAACTACAAAGGAGAATATACTGTCAACAATAACTTTATTTCTATTCCATCTTTCTCTATAATTTATTGAGATCTCATCATTTTCAAGTACCGATGCTTCTTTTGGAGCTACTTGCTTAGAAAATTTATATTGATCAATCATTTCTATTGCTCCTTTTGCAAATGTGGCCTTTTCAGAAGTGCCAACTTCTTTATATGCTTTTTCTTGTACTTTTTTCCTCTGAAAAACAATATTTTTTGCGTTGATAGGTCTACCACGCTTCTTGTGTGACTTAGATACATCATTTACAGTGCTAATAGATTGTCCTTCAGGAACATCAATTCCTGCTGGGATATTTGCATATGGTATATGTGATTTGGTTACATTCTTTGTGTCAAAAAATGCATCTAAGAATTTATTTGCAATATGTTGCAAATGAATGATCCTATTAACTTCTAGTTCACACTAATTTATGTGAGGATCAAAATGAAATAATTATAAGGCATTCCAAGTTATATCACGCTGCTCATCGGGTTGTTTCTTTTCTACTCCTAATGGTGGAAAAATTGTCTCATCAAAATAATAATCAACAAACTGTATCTTAAAGATATCACCTATCATAGGTTCAAGTTATCTAATAATAGATGGATAATCAAAACCTATATAAATTCTAAGTCTACGTTAGGGGACCATATTGTTTCGTTGTGGTGGTGCAATGGGGACATGTATAGCACAATCAAAAACTCGTAATTGAGAAATATTGGTAATTGACTAAGTACAAGTTGTTGTGGTGGAAAACTATAATAAACAGTTGGACTAATTCATACTAAGAATGTTTCATGTAATATGGCATGTCCTCAAGCAGAAATGAGAAGTTTTGTTCTCATAAGTAATGGTCTAGCAATTTACTGAAGACATTTAATAAAAGATTTTGCTAAACCATTTTGAGTATAAATTTGTGCAACAAGATGTTCAACATTAATACCAATTGACATGCAATAGTCATCAAATGCTTAGGACGTGAATTCTCCAGCATTATCAAGATGATTGTCTTG
The DNA here is from genome assembly GCA_026545225.1 of Cornus controversa. NCBI lineage: Eukaryota > Viridiplantae > Streptophyta > Magnoliopsida > Cornales > Cornaceae > Cornus > Cornus controversa. The sequence goes on from CM048847.1 coordinate 69,688,408, forward strand.
ATTGGATAATTCAGGAATTGTGCTTGTAATTGAATTATTTGAGTAGAAAGTCTTGCAAATATAACATTACGAGAAGAAAGTAAACTAACATGTGACCATTGTATCGATACATCTATTAAAATTATAAATAACAAAATAGTCCACATGATGGATGAATTGGCTTACATATATCTTCTTGAATTCGTTGTAAAAATGTTAGGGAATCAACAACAATTTTTGAAGGGGACGGCCTGACAATCAATTTGCCTTGTGAGTAGATGATACATGAATAATCACTTGTTAAAAAAATCTTTAAGTTCTTTAATTGATGCCCATCTGAATTATCAATAATTTGACGCATTATTATTGACCTCGGATGGCCAATGTGATCATGCATAAGTATAAAAATATTTGGGTCAAAGGACTTCTGGTGCATCACTACATGTGATTCAATTGTTCTTATAGTCGTATAATATAATATAAAAAAAAAACAGAAAGTTTTTCTAATACATGTTTCTGGCATGAAACAATAGATGTAATACAGAGATATTCTATAGTTCATTTATAGTCTTAATATGATATCTGTTACGACGTATATCTTTAAAACTCAAACAGATTTCTTTTTAATTTAAAAGAGTACAAATCATCATTAATGGATAATTTTGTTCCACATGGTAACACAATATTAGCTTTTCCGGAACCTTCATTCAAGTCTGCATGACCTAATATTGTACTAACACCAACTTCAGCTAATGTTACATGAAAAAAATAATTTTTATCTCGAAAGATAGTATGTGTTATGGCACTGTCTGCTAGACATATATCTTCGTCATTTATTTTAGGCTCAATCAATACATTAGTTAGATCCATACTTCTCTTACATATGCAAAAATTATATTTGATTACTTTAAAAGGAACATGAAAATAAATAAAATAAAAGTGCATTGAAACAAATAAAAATAAAAGTACACTAATACAAGCAAAATAAAAGCACACTAATATAAACAAAATAATAGCACACGAGGGAACAAACATATTAATGATAAAAGAAAACACATTAATCGGTGTGGACATTTTTATCACCAATTGGATGATCAATTCTGCCAGTAGGGTCTTCAAAAAAATCAGAAACATCAAGATAAGTAATGTCCACTAGGGTTACAAATGAACCGAGCTACTTGTGAGCAGCTCGAGCTCGTTCATTAAGTAAACAAGCCGAGTTCGAGCTCAGTTTCTAGGCTCATTTAATAAACGAGCCGAGCTCGAACAATATTGGGCTCGACTCGTATAGGCTCGTGAACATGAGTTTGTTTATAACTCGTTTAAGGTTCGTAAGCTCGTGAACATGTTCATGAATATAGGCTTATGTAGGCTCATTTACGTTCATGAACAAGCTAAAATGATCTTAAACATGAGCCCGAATGAATTTTTTTATTAAACGAGCCGAGTCTGAGCTTCTCAAAATAATGACGAGCTCGAGCCCGAGCAAGCTCACAAACAAATGAGCCCGAGCAAGCTCAAGCGTGGCTCGACTCAGTTTATTTGTAGCCCTAGTGTCCACTGGCTCATCATCAGCTATAAAATTCTTCTCAATTTCTTTTCCTTTTCCCTTTTTATTTAATAAGGCTTGATAAAGATCTGCTAAATGTCTGGGCGTACGACAAGAGCATGACCAATACCTTTTCATGACACACCTATATCAATGTTTTCTTTATATTCATCAGAAGGTTTGCTTTGCAAACCTTTATCTTTTGTTTGCTTAGTCTCATTTTTGTTTCACTTTTAGTGGTACGGTGTGTAGTTCCTTCTGGAAATCATTGAGAAATTATAACCACCATGGTTATGGTAATTACCTATACCGCGACTATACCATGATCACGACTGTAAAATGATAATGCATTTGCTTCAGGGAATGATGTTGATCAGTCGGACGGGACTAGTGATTTTTCATCAAAGCTCACTATTTTGTTCAGCCACTAATAAATATGATATTAGCTCAGAAAACTTTGTATATCATCGCTCTTAATACTGCTATTGCAGGAGCACATTCAAGGCATGAAATGTGGAGTATGTCCTTTCTAATAATTCATCATCAGTAATTTCTCTTAATATAATTTTAAGATCATTCAAAAAGTATAATCTAACAAAATTAACTCATTTTAAGTAACTTACAATTGGTTGGTAGTAGCATTTGATTCAAGAATCAATACTGATATTTCCTAATATTTACCCAGAAGTTCATTTATCCTTTTATTTACGGGATGTCGCACAAACAATCACTATTATCCGTCAATCCCATGAATTTGGGCCAAAAAGCCCAACTCTAGAATAATATTTATGAAGCTTATTGAGTTTGTTTCTAGGCCTACATAGGACCATTAATTGCAAAATTGATAGTTAGAAATTTGTGACTCGATTGGTGAAATAGTAGTACGGATCACTCATTAAGTTGAGAGAATGGTTCTGAGAAATATGAGGTTATTATGGTTGCTAGTAAACCCGCAAGGTTAGTCGAGAGGATGAGAACTCAGACTCTGGATCCTCAGGAAGCTTAACTTCTCAAGTTTGAGTTTTTGTGTAAAGAACTTCTGTGGAGGATACCCACACGGGTATTGTTGTAGTCAAGCTGAGCCTAGACATGTTCGAGCTTGTTCGGTACACGTGGTTTGTGATTCGTAAGTTGTAGGAATACGTCCTACTGTGATAAATATATATGTGTGTGTGTGTGTGGGTCCACTGACACTCCACATTAGAAAGGGGACAAATGGTTTTTTATGTCAACATATTATTAGTTTTGAGCTTTGGCTTAGACAATATGGATATGTTGCTTACCTACAAAATAAAAAACAAAAAACTATATTATGTTAATTGATATATTCTCTAGTTCTTTATTTTTAGGGTAATTATACTGACCTTCCTTTTAAATAGCCTAAATAACAGCGAGTTTCCTTGTTTTTTCAAAAATAACACTGCACCACCTATCACTGTTGTTGGATGCTCAAAATTGTGAAATGACAAAACTCTCTATGTATGATTTAATATATTTTTTATTTAAAAAAGGCTTGTGTTGTTAAATGACCAAAATATCGTTTACCTTTATGTCAGATCCACATAACTCAACTCTGCAACATCACGAAATCACTCCTCCAAAGCTTCAATTTCAGCAATATCCATATTCAGCTTAGAAACCTCTTATTCTCTATTTTCAACTCTCTCTCTCTCTATGTTCTTTCTTGATCTTCTTACACCAAAAGAATCATCAGTATTGGATCGAATGAGGGTATTCGAGGAAAGTAAAGCTTCAACATGTTATAGCTAACCACCCCAAAACTTCGATGATGTCTGTGCAAACAATAGGGGTAGTTTCAGAGAACTCTTTGAAACACCTACTATTTTGGATATTCCATATGTTCCAAGCTCTTTTTGTGGTGTTTTTTTGTGCACCACCCATAACTCTACGCTCTTGGTGTTTGGTAACTCTGAGTGCATTTATGTTTTTTTCTATTTCAAGATTTAATCAGTTTGTTCCATTTGTTATCTTAAGGAGCATTGCAATTGACTCTATATAATTATATGTTGATTTTGCTTGGCTTTCATTGTTGATATCACAACTGTTAGGGCTGAAAGAGTTATGTTTTGCAATCAAGGTGACTTTACTTTATGGAGAAAGATGTGTTTAGACAATTGAATTATATAAAACATTAGGACCTTCCATTCATTGGACTTCAGGGGTGATCACGAATTTCTTGAATTTTTGGCCATCAGTTAGGGTTCTTGAGGAGTTGAACTTTGTGGCGTATTTTTTGTTAGTAGTCGATGCTGAGTCTCGGTCCTTGCTTTTGAAATGCAATCATTATTTAACATTCTAACACACAAACTACTAATAAACTCCATTACTGGTGCGGCACCAGTGGTACCTCCATTCTTTTCCATAGGAAAGGTTGGGGGTTCGACTCCCACTCCTTTAACTGTATAGTTAATTACCAGGGTATAAAAAAAAAACTACTAATATACTCCTGATATGTTCTTTTGAAGATAGTTTTGTAGAGAGAGAAAATAAAAGTTAAATAATTAATATGAAAAAGGCTTCCGATATGCTCTTTCAAAGATGGTTTTGTAAAGAGAGAAAATAATAGTTTCATGGTAGATTGGGTAAAGGCAAAATTATCCACAAATAATTAATATGTAAAAGGAGGGTATTTCAGTCCTTTCATACATTCTAAGAGCATTTAGAGATTTTCAAGTAAAAAAAAAAAACTACTAATATACTCCCAAACTACAAACTACTATATTTCTAAAAAGGCGCTTCTAATATGATCTTTCGAAGATGATTTTGTAGAGAGAGAAAATGAGAGTTTCATGGTAGATTGGGCAAAGGCAAAATTGTCCACAAATAATTACTATGAAAAGTTTCTGATATGCTAATTCGAAGATGGTTTTGTAGAGAGAGAAAATGAGAGTTTCATGATAGATTGGGTAAAGGCGAAATAATTCACAAATAATTAATATGTTAAAGGAGGGTATTTCTGTCCTTTCATACATTCTAAGAACATTTAGAGATTTTCAAGTAAAAAATATAATGACATTAGTAATATGACATCAGAAATTTTTGTATCTGCAAAGCTGACATGAGAGTGCAATATTATTTTTAAAAATACAGAGAGATTCTTGTTATTTAGCCTATTTACAAAGAGGTTAGTGTAATTTATTCTTATTTTTATTAATAAATCTGTCGCGCTATTACTATGCAATTCATGTTCATATTGGAACTGTTTGGCATGCGTTTTGTTTTTGTTTTGTTGTTTTGTTTCAGCATTGTGAAAACAAAACATGTTTGGTATCGCCTATTGTGTTTGAATAGTGTCAAAACGTTTCAAAATTTTGGACCGAAATTAAAAATATCATTTTGACGTTTTTATTATGTTTCAACAAATGTAGAAGGAAAAATAAAAAAAATACTTAAAACATATTTTTCTTGCCAAATTTGTTTTTGATTCTATTTAAAATACACTCGTAACAAAACACTTATTCTGTTTTAGACATAAATAAAATAGCAAAAATAAAACGCATGCCAAACGGGCCCATTGCTAATGAGAATTTCTAATTTAGACTTACTTTTGGATAGTTATTAAAACACTCAAAGAAGGGTGAGAGTTCAAAGTTCAAAATGGAGTAAAATGGATTTGTGCGTTGCTGACTCACAAACAAATAAAATAAAATAAAATAAATGAAGAAGAAAAAGAAAACAAGAAAAAATCTACACTAGAAGTTGGCTAGAGATTTATTTGAAAGTCAAATCTTAGCTTAAGAAAAAATATTCACTAGCTTACTAATAAAAATATTAAATTTTTTTTTATGTCTTGACAAATAACTTACCCACCTTATTTGTCCATACGAAACACCCAACCTTCCACTTAGAGAATGGCACTTACATAAAAATCCTAACTTATTAGTTCCCATCTGGTTACTTGGCTCAGAAACCAATTTTAAGTTGAAATACAAATTGATTGAAGAATCATTAATGATTATTGGGAATTGTAGGTACAAAAAATTATTTAACTAATTTTTGTTATTCAACTTGATGCATACATTCTATAAAAATTATGAACACAATATTTTTAGAGATAAATTCATGAGAGGATTCGAGAGTCCTTTTATTCATATGTCATTGGATATTTATACAAGTTAGAATTTGAATTCATCTAGAACTATAATTCCCTTATTTGCAGCTATCTTTATTCTCAAGAATTTGAATTTTCATTTGAATTTGGACTTCTATTTGGATTCGGCTGTTTTAGCCTTTTAATGGAGGCGACTAGGACCTTTGTTTTTCTCCCGTCAGTCCTTTGGGACTTCTGCTGATACTTGTGCTCAGATTGACTTGGACTTGGTCCGTTTGTGTACTAGTTCGGCTGATTGGACTAAGCAAAAAATTTAGCCCTATAGAAATAAATTAATATAGGAAATTTTCAGAAGTGTCAAATGTATAATATCCTAAACTTACTTAGAGAAAAAGTATGATTTGAAAAACTGAGAACCAATGTGTAGAACAGCTTCTCACACCATACCCACTTAGGTTGCAGAAGCAGTGAATGATTCCCAAGTATTTATATATGGCTGGTTTGAATCCAAATTTTGATTATTTTAATACATTCAATAATACTATATATATGTGTGAACTGATGATGTCTTTGACTAATTATTACATTTAATAATCGATAAATATCATATATGGAATTTTTAATCAAAAGCCTTCCCTAGATACTAAGTGCTTAGTTAATGCAAGATTGCAAGTCAACGAAAAGGCCCTTCTTAGGATTGGGGTTAGGTAGTTTTTATAAATTCATATTGTTTGTTTTTTATTTTAACAGAATTCATATTGTTTGTTTGGTTAGCAAAAGACAAATAAAAGAAATGAAAATTTTATAATCAAATATAGAGTTTCAGATAGTGCTTTACAACTAAATACTAAAATATAGGATTACCATATAGCGTAGCTTCAACTTTATTTAAGGTCACACTAGTATTTCTTACTCTTCAAATTTTGACTATAAAAGCTGTCACATTGGCTTCTTAAATTTTCTTTAACCAATAACAATAATATTTTAATATATTTTTATTTTTAAAATATTTAATTTTAATTTTCTTTTTAGCTTTTCTGCAACAGCTATATTGGCAGTCCTTTTTTGTTAAAAAATAAATTATAACAAAAAACTTGAAAAAATCTATTAGGGATTGTTCGTATTGCCAAACAGGCGCTAATAGCTGGGTGGCAACGGTCAAATTCAAATTTGACCGATGAGCATGTGGCTATTTTTTTTAAAAAAACTCTTCTATGAAACTATATCGTTTCACAAGAAAAAAAAAATCTCGTTGTTTCACGGGATAAAAAAAATAATATTTAATATATAAAACTGAAAGTTTGGACCATTTATTAAAATAAGTTTAAAACATTAATTAAATTACAATAATATTTCCTCCTTTTAAATATAACAAACAAATGTTATAAATTATATTATTAACTAAATCAATGACACAATTTTCGTTATTTTAAAATCAAATAAAAACAATAATCTCACTCAAACATTCTAATATATATTAATGTTGAAGTATTATTGACAAAAAATAAAGGAGTGGTATAACTTACATTACTTTAACTAATATGCTATACTATATATCTCATGACACTAAAGAAAAAATTAATTTCATAGAATTAAATATTCAGATTAAATAGTTTAAACCCATCAATTAATCTAATTGAGTTTTTAGACATATGACTAACTAATTAGAATAATATACTATATATTTTGGGACACTGTATCCCAATGGCAATTGGATGTTGTGTATTCACATAGAGTGAATAAGAAATAGAAAGAAGACATTAGAAGGGATATATATATATAGATGGCAAAAAGAAAAAATTCTTGAAAAGTTAAAAAGTTGGTTGGATTGTCGGAAACGAGATCCGCACTTTTAGAGTGATCATCAGTCAGTTTCATTTGGTTATCTTCCGGATTTGTGAGATAGATATACGTATGTATTGTAAAGTTAGGAATAAAATGTGTATAAGTATGTTATGTAGATTATTTACATTTCAATTGGGGATCTCTATTAATTGATGTATAAATCATGCAAGCTAGTGTAAATCTTGGTTGTACTAATGATTTGAATTGTAAGTGTTATATTAATATTCAATTCAACTTTATCTTGTCTTAAAATTGATTTATTGTTGATTAATCTCATACACTATTGCTCTTTGTAAACAAATAGTTATGCAATATAAAAGAGTGTATATAACAACTTTTATTTAGTATGATAAAAACTAAATAAAAATTTAATTTCATAAAAGAAAATGGTTTAACTTATATTACTTATAATTATTATATGTTATACTATATATCTCGGGACACTAAAGAACAACTTAATTTCATAAAACTAGATGTTCATACTAAATGATTTTAAATCATCAATTATTCTAATTGATTTTTTAAATACTAGACTAATTAATCAAATTTTTACAAAATAGAAGAAAATAGTCTAACTTATATTACTTATAAAAATTAATTGTTATACTATGTATCTCGGGACACTATATAACAACTCAATATTATAAAACTAGATGTTTAGATTAAATGATTTAAACTCATGAATTATTGGTCATGGTCAAGTATGACATAATCAAGCCCATATTGGTGTAATATAACAGAATTGATTATCGCATGAATTTGATAGACATAAGTTTTTAGTGAATTTTAATTAATTTAGGGAAATTATTTTTAGAAATCATTTAGCATAAGTAATGATTTATTTATAAATTGCATGTCCATGTCTTTATTAAAAAAGTGAGTAGTTTTTTTACTAAATCAATGAATACTAATAGATTTAAGAATGAAATAGATAAAAATTTATACTATATATAATATATTAGAAGATAAAAAATTTATATATAATACACGTGAGAACAAGTAGTGTGAAAAAGTGATAAAAGAACTCTTCTCATATATGTTTACATATTTTTAACATTTATAAACAAATTTACAATATTAAGCTTTATATTTTTAAAATTTTAAAATAAATTAATAAATATTAATGCTAAAGTATTATAAGTAAAAATAAAAAGCTTATAACATTATACTAGTATTTTTATAATTTGGCTAGAATGCTTAGCTTTCTTAAAGAAATTCATTAAATATAATTATTGGTGTAATATTAATATGAAGAAGTTATTGGTATTATGGTTTGAATGCTTATAAAAAGTAGCTTGAGCCAGGAATCGACACTTCATAGCAGTCCAAAAATTTTTGAGTTGGACTCGGGCTCATATGACATCACCATGACATTATATGGTGAGAATATCATTATTCTTGTAAATTTTAAGTGAAATTTCTAAGTAAATGTGTTGGATGAATTGTTTGCATCCATATTGCGTGCTTAAGGTGTTGGGTTCTCAATTTAGAATACAGAATATCATTATTATCATCATCATCTAATGTACTCGAGGGCATTCTAATGCTTGATTTACAGGAGACCAAGCATCAGTGCATTAAGTGCTTTACTTACCTTTTATATTAAAAAAGTGCTTTTACTTAAAAACTTTTGGTCGGTTCGTCTCGTCCCACTCCCCTGATTTGCGGACTCTCTATCAACCACACTTTGGTAACTCTTGATACAGTGGAGTAGTAAAATTTTTGTTACCCAAAAAAGACAGTTATTTTGGTTTCTAAAATGAAGTGACTCGCGTAGTTTAACACAGTACAGAGCAAAAAATAAATAAATAACATAATAGTACAGTACATTTTTGTCCGCAAAGCAGGTTTTTCTATTTGTTATTTTTGAATAGATGGTGTTGCAAGCCGGGCAGCTAAAAAAAAAAATCAATGAAATTGGAACGAAAATAGTAAGAAATTGTAGCTGAACTGTTTATTACAGTTCTAATTTTGGTTCTAAATTTTTAAAATTATTCGCTACGATTTTAATTTTAAGTCAAGGAACCAGAACCATTAGAAATATATATATATATATATATATATATATATATATATATATATATATATATATACCTTTCTAAATTCTAGAAAGGTATATGTATAAATAAAGAAGAATGTGTTTTTAATTTATTTTTTGGTTACTATAAATAAAGAAGTTATTCCTTCAAACTCATCATCTTAACATGGCGGAGTTTTTTTAATTTTTTTTAATAGTAAACTTCAAATGAATCTCCGTTCTTTGTATAAATTATTATCTTTTTTGCACTTTTTTTTCGTTGTTCATGATTTTTTTTTTTAAAGTTATCTTCACAGGAAGTGTTCACACATATAAGTGCCAACAACTTCTCCTCCAAGTGATGTGACACGTCACAAAAATAAGTTAAGGAAAATGATATAATGAATGACTAGTTTTGTCCCGAAAGAAACTAATTCAACAAGTGTCTTGTCCTGAATCGCCAATTTCTCTTTCGATTCTCTGTCTCTGTGTGTAGGGGTGCACACGGTCCGGATTGGTCCGGTTCTAGCATTTTTTGGAACCAAACCGTATGGTACGGTTCCACTAAAAAAGGAACCGGACCGAACCGTTTAACCGTATGGAACCGGACTGAACCGAACCGCGAAGAACCGGTTTGGTCCGGTTCGGTTCCACGGTTCACCAACCTATAATTATAATACTTATAATTATAATACTATAAGTATATTATAAGTATAATATTTCAAAAACAAAGATTGCAATTATATTATAATTATAGTATAATTATAATACTATAAGTATATAATAAGTATAATATTTAAATATTAGATATAACATATTTTATATTTATATATATAGAAACGGTTCGGTCCGGTTCGGTTCGGTCCTAAGGGACTGAAAACCGTAACCGGACCGTTACTACATGGTTCCACAAAATTAGAACCGTGACCGAACCGGACCGCGAAAAAATCGGACCGAATTGTCCGGTCCGGTCCGGTTCGGTTTGGATTCCCGGTTTGGACGGATTTTTGTGCACCCCTATCTGTGTGTGCATAATCTACGCGCATCGCCCTCTCACTCCTCAACACAACACTCTTCTACAGTCAACCAGTCAAAATGAAATTAGGTTCAAATATGAAATACGTTATTTTCTCTTAATGTTGCCAATTATCCGTAAATCAACGAAGATTAACGACGTATCGACAGAAAATCAATATGAGTAAGTTGCAAGTTATGTATAAATGCAAGGAGAAAAGAGGAAGTGGGGGAGGCAGAGATACAGAGATATACAAAAAAGAAAAGTTGATTCTTGTATTCAGCCATGGCTAGGCTTAGTGAGGTTATGAGCTCAATTCTTTGTAATTTTTCATGAAATAAATAAGAAAATATCCTCTCATCCATGAATGTAGGCCAAATTACGTTGAACCATGTAAACCCTAAGTGCTTATTATTTTTCCATCTCTAATTCTTGAGTGTTTTTGGTGTATTAATTGCTTGACTGTATGTGGAGCAATTTTTTGCATCTATAATCCCTCATTTTTTTTAATTGAATTTTTGAAAGAGATACTTTGTTTTATTTGGATTAGATGTCTATAAAGCAATTTTCTTATTTTATGTTTTCAAATGCAAACCCACATTATGATTAGGGTTTTATTTCTCATATATTTCCTACACCTTCATTCTTTTTTCAAAAAAATTTCAATTTCCACCAACAATTAACAATTTGAATGGCATTTTTGATTAGAACATTCTTTGATTTGAGTTTACTTTTAATGATGAAATTTGTTTGAGATCTTTAGTTTAATAAAGGAATATTGATGTATGATTAGAAAATGAAAAAAAAAAACAAAAAGAAAAACGAGACAACAGAGAGCAAAAGGGGAGAGAGAGAGAGAGAGCGCATGGGAAAGGAAAGACTAAAAAGTTATTGGGTATATCCAATATAAAGTTATATGACAAATGACTACTCTCCACGTTTAAGGTCGGTTAAAGTCAAATTTTCAAGTTGTTCAACGTAGCACTACTCATAACATAATTTTTTGACAATAATATTAAACATCTCCAAATTTTGTGCGTTTTTCATAGTTTTGCTGAATTCCATGACATGTTGTCAATCATCATAGGTTTGGCAAATTTTAAACCATCTCCAAGATCCAACCCACAAGGTTTTGGTAATTGAATTTCATATTCTAGGTCACACCTATGAATGTGCCCTTTATTTCGAGTAGGGTGGAATTGCCCTAGAAATGAACTTTTTTTTTTTTTTTTTGTGAAAAAATAAAGGAAAAATTACTTATAAGTCCTCCTTTTAAACTTTAAAGACAAGTAAATCCTATAAAAAATTTTAAAAGACAAAGAAGTCCTACTTTTAAATACTAATGACAAATAAGTTCTATAAAAATTTTACAAAGACAAATAAGTCCTATAAAATTTTTACAAAGACAAATAAGTCCCACTTTTTAAAAATATGTCTAACTAAGTTCAAATTTTATTAATAATTAACTTTTTTTCAGTATTGCCATTTATTTCTCAATTTTCATTAGTGCCTTTTTTCACACTAAAATACAAATTTTCTCTCTACTTTCAATATTTTGTAACTAATATCTATTTAAAAAAATATTAATTGTTACCAAAATTAATAATCCTAAAATATTTAAAAAATTATTTCAAATTCACTTCCAGTAAATACTCACAACATGTTAAAATATAATGAAATACGTTTCATTCATTACATTTATGAATAATAAATGATTTTTTCTATTGTTTTCGAATTTTTTATTTAATATTGTTTAAAAAAACTCAATAATAAAAAATAAATCTCTATGAATTTAAGACAATATTATTTAAAAATATTATCAAAATATCTTAATAAATCGAATATAATGTGAATTTGAAATAAAAAAATTTCTTAAACTATTTATTTTCAATAAAGTTTTTAGCAAAATAGTTTGGAGAAAATTTGTTAGGCAACATACGTGATATATGAAAAGGGTAAAAGAGGAATTGTATTAGTTATATACTTAATTTGTTGGAATTTTTTTATGAAAAGTAGGACTTCATTGTCTGATTAAATTTTTTTTAGGACTTATTTGTCTTTGTAAAAATTTTATAGGACTTGTTTTTCTTTAGAGTTTAAAAATAGGATTTTTTTGTCTTTATGAAAATTTTATAGGACTTCTTTGTCTTTAGAGTTTAAAAATAGGATTTCTTTGTCTTTATGAAAATTTCATACGACTTATTTATCTTTAGAGTTTAAAAATAAGAATTATTAGTATTTTTTCAAAAATAAATTCCTCATTTGGAAGAAAACTAGATGGCCAAGGCTCACCACAAAATAGGAAAGTTTTCTTATCTCTTGCTTCGAAATGTTAGTATCCTTTGCTAAATTTCATTGAGAGTTGGGATTAGGCCATATGGTTCCCAATTCAAATCCTTTTCAATTGAACTAGGAAATAACTAGGGAAGAGTTTATATTGGAAAATCATCAATCCTTCTAATAGGATTGTTGCTTTAAAATTATGTGCACCAAAAGTTTCTGCTGGACTGTGTTAATATATATGCACACATATGGAGAAATATAACAATTTCTATATATATATATATATATATGTTTTTTAAATTATGATATTTTCTTTTACCAAACTTCCAAAAACTAAGATATGGAGAAATTAAGATATCTTCTTTTACCAAACGTCCAAGATTGGTATTGCTCATTCCACATGGGCCAAAGAGATTACAAAATTCTTAGTATAGAAATAAAATCTCTAGTTTTGATTCGTTCACATTTTGTCATAAATTTTTTGTTTTTGCATACCAAAATAGTTAATCTATAGCATACATGCACAAAAGTTTGAATGTACATGTAGACTATGTTTGGTTGTATGAAATGATGTTTTGGAATTGAATCGGTGTATCTCCAATTCTACCATTTTCAATTTCAATTTCAAGACACTGATTTTATGCAACCAAACATAGTCGTAAGCTTTGTAATAGCAATTATGCTCCTGTAAAATCATCAGCATTTACTAGCACATTGTCGTGTGCAAATAGGGTAGAATTTCAATAGTCAAATTTTTATATACCTAGACCATAACAATTATATTTTCATTATTCTGCACCAAACGCAAAGGCTATATTTGGTTAGACAGAAATAACAAGAAAGGAAAAGAAATGAATTTTTTTTGAACATTTTAAGAATTTGGATAGCAGAAAAAGAAATTTTTTGTTGGAAAGTAACTTTCTATAACTACCTAACTTTCCCATAATTTTTATTTTTTTACAAAAAAACAATTTAATTTCTTAGAGAAAATTTTAAATATTTACTACAATGGCTTTTCTTTTCTTATAAGTTTAATGCATTCCAAACTATAAAATTATAATTTCCTAAAACTTTCTTAAAAACAAATATTTTGCACTCATACCTATACCGTATAATTTTTTTTGTAAGTCATACCTATTCCAACTGTTGAATCTCTCACTAAAATCTAGTTTCAACAAGATCTCCATTTTTGCTGTATGATACATTGTGACTTAATCTTTGAGATAATATTGTTATGTTTTCTGTTAGTTTCCTTGGTTGAAAAGTTCTATAAGCAACAAAAAAATCTCTAACCAAATTGCCCTACTTCGAATAGAGATTACCATAATATACAAATAAACACAAAAACTAATTATAGTAAGTTTAAAGAATTATTTAAAACAGGCCCATTTGATTGGCAGGATTGAGGAAAGTATAAATTCCATTGCAAAATGGACGACTAGTAATGCACCGGACAAAAGCAACCAGTTGAGCAGGTCACCAGTTGCAAACACACCCTTACATGAGATTTATGGGCACACTATAAATAGCAGAATCCCTGAACGCCGATGACTGATCTATCTCTCTCTATATGTATATATACACACACACACATATACACTCGTTATTCTCTCTCTTACTTTCTCTGTACATCTATCATATCTCTTTAATCTTTAGTCATTCTTGCCGGTTTCCACTGGTGGAGAGAGAGACACCGAAAAAGTATGTTCCCTCGGAATCCAATTTCCAGATTTTCACTCTAACCAATCTATAATTTGTAGTGTGTGTGTGTGTGTGTATATATATATATATATATATATATATATTAATGTGCGAAATAGAAACCGACGAACCAAAAGCGTAAACGCACACAAGAATGAGATCACCATTTTCATCACAAGCCTGCCATTTTTGCAGATTTATGATTGTTAGTACTCTCTCTCTCTTACGTATCTGTATTACCTGACTTTCAGAACTTGGCATTCCATTCTCATCACAGTGTTCTTGCGTGATTTGGATACTACTTTCTATCTGCTCTATCTTTTCTCCTTGGGATCCCCAAAATATTCTTTGCGTTTCACGGATCTGTAACTGATAGGACTGAAGCTTCGTCACTTGTAAGTGAAAGTTTTCTACTCTTATTATTGCTACTCCTATTCTCTTTCTTATTGGAAAGTAAAATTCTAAGAACCATTCCTCTTTGGACCTTATCAATTACACTGTTTGGTTGTCGAGAAACCGGAAGAAGTATAACACTGAATTGTGTCTGACTAAAGTTTTTGAGTTTTTAATTACTGAAATAATAAAATAAAATAAATTGTACGAATTGGATTTTTCAATCTATACTGTTTGTTCACAGTTAAATTGTTTGAAACTGCAGATTCTAAATAACTTTTTATTCTAAATCTCACACTGTAGAAAGTTCTTGATATTTAGTTTCAAATTTGCAGGTTTTGAGCTCAATCAACGAGAAATCAAACTTCGAGCTTCAAAGTCACTATTTTCAAGCCTAAAATGGGGAAAACGGGGAGAGACTGGTCACAGATCTATGCAATCTATGGCATGGATGATTGGCAAACGCCAATCTTCCTCCTCATCCACGCCATCATCTTCTCATCCCTTTCCATACTTTTCCTCCTCTACTTCAACCCCATCTGTTCCTTCTTCGAGTCTCTCTTCCCCACCATTCCCGGCGGCGCTCGCTTCGCCGCTGGCTTCACCGGCTCCGTCACCGCCCTCTCCGCTGTCTGCCTCTTCTTCGCCGCCGGCAACATCTTCTATTCCGCCGTGTCCCTCCACTGGGACATGGCGCAGCGCATGGTCAGCGCAGTCAACGACTGGTCAACGGTCAAGCACGCGCTCGACGTCGGATGCGGCCGTGGCATACTCCTCAATGCGGTGGCGATGCAGCTGAAGAAGGGAGGCAGTTCGGGTCGAGTCGTCGGGCTCGACCCAAAGAAAACGACCTTCTCGACGCTACGAACGGCTGGGATTGAAGGAGTGCAAGAGTACGTCACGTGCCGTGAGGGTGACCCGCGTAGACTCCCGTTTGGTGACAACTACTTCGACGTGGTGGTATCGGGTGTGTTCGTCCACACAGTGGGGAAGGAGTTTGGACACCGGACGGTTGCGGCGGCGGCGGAGAGGATGAGGGTGGTGGGGGAGGTGGTTAGGGTTTTGAAACCCGGTGGGGTCGGAGTTTTGTGGGATCTACTCCACGTGCCAGAGTATGTTAGGAGGTTGCAGGAATTAAAGATGGAGGACATAAGGGTCTCCGAGCGTGTAACGGCCTTCATGGTGAGTAGCCACATCGTATCATTCCGAAAGCCTAGTCAGCATATAGTGGGCCCCAATGAAATAAGGTTGGACTGGAGATGCCACAACATCTGCTGATTTCAAGAGAGAGAACATAATTAATCGTATACCATATATTAATTGTATTTTTTTAGATCATCGTATTTTTGAGATGGGAAGATCTGGGGAGACGAAGCCGAACCAGATGGTTTCTTTGGAAGATGAAGATGAACTTAATGTAGAAATATACATTTTAAAAGTTAGCAAATAATAGTAATATTGTTTGTTATGAAAGTTGTAATTACTGGGGCCTAAGGGCTAAGAATATAATGATATTTTGTGGGTGTTGATATATATATATATATATATATATTAATTTCAAATTGTGTAAAACTGCTCCATTTAAGATGGGGATTATGGTAGTTCCAGTCTTCTGGGTGCATGTGCATGTGATTTCTGAGTTTGGTTTTAATGATGGTACGATTTGGTTGTTGTGAATGTAGAGTCGCCTTCCTATATGTTTGTTGTGGAAAGAAGCACGTGCAGTGGGAAATATGTTACTCTTGGATTAAATTTCTCAGCCATAGGTTTTGCTCATCCCTAAATCAATAAGACCCTTTCAGAATCCACACGTTGAATCAAATGTTGACAATTTTAAATAAATCCATGACAAGTGAAATTATTATTATTTTATCATAGTTGCATTGCAAAATATTAAAGGAATGGGTTAAATTTTTACATTATATATATATATATATATATATATATATATCTTATTCTAAAACTTATAGTTTGAATCATTTGAACAATTTTTTTATTTTTATAGAACAATATTTAAAAATTAATTATCTTCTATATTGTCTATATAGATTTAGACATCGATTATTTGCACAGTTATACGGGGTGTATAATGAACTTTCTTAAATGCAATTAAAAATTAAAAAAAAAAACAAAAATAAAGAGGAGAAGAATATATACCATATGTGTGGAGAATAATATTTGTAGTGTTGGGATTACAATGAAAGCCATAAATTATTTCAAAGAACCTTGCTATTTAGGAAGAATTGTTAGACTTAAGTTTTTATATTTATTATATGTATGTGGTAGGTCTCATCACATGCATCTTACAAATGAGAAAATATAGATTTGACAATTCTGTCTGGCTATCATTATTCTATTTCTATTTTTTTTTTTCAAATGCATTAATTTTGTTATTCTATTTTTGTTTTTTTCCTTGTAGAATGTCATCATTCTCCTTCTTCATTACAGGTTCCAGAGTTTGATAACAGTAGACTTGACTCTTTAAACATTGTGTTTTTCTTTTTATAATTATTTTAAATTTGAAAAGTTTCATATTTATTTTTTTAACAATGAAATATATTGTAAATAAAAATATAATAATAAAATACAATACAAATATTAAAATAAGATGTCTCATGAGGTCATGCAACTTGCAAACAATTCAGCTCCAAGCCTCCAACTCAGGTTTAAGCGCTTACAAATAATCAAATTAAGTCCAAACAATCTCAAACTTTGACTTGTTTGGATGTGTCGATTATTTGTATTGGAGAATTTCCTGGAACTGGATCAACTAATTTCATTAGCCATTAAATGGATGTGTTGATTATTTGTACCCATTTAAGCGGTTGACAAATAATGATACATTTTGTTCGATGTGACTTTATATTGGAGGTTAGGCTATGACCGTCTAATTTAATTGTTGAAGGTTTGGCTTATTGCAGGTCCCATCCTAAATCTTTTGACAGCGAAAAACAATACATATATATATATATATATATATATATATATATATTGCTTTGATCACTGTAGTTACATTTTTTCAAGGGTGTATTGGTAAAAGTATGAGGATTTTTTATTTTATTTTTTATTATTCTAAGAAGTTGAGAATAAAAAGTTTGAATTGTCAAACATGCAAATGTCACATTCAAGATATTAAAAATAGTGTTAAAGTTAGATTCATGTCAAATCTATTACTTTTAACATTATGCAAAAAGAAGAGTAGTACTATTAGTATCGTGTAATCAACGTTAAATGAAGCTGACCCTTTTTATTGTTTGTAGGTGTTGAGTTTATCATGTCATGTGGCAAGATTGAAAAGTTAATGATCAACGTGGCAGCCATTGAAAAACATAAAAACACTATTATAAAGTTATGATAGTATGTCAAGTCAAATAAGTCTCAAACACACCTTTCAAACACACCTTTCGAACACACTCACAAAGCACTGACATCATGTCAGGCCAAACAAATCTCGAACAAACCCTTCGAGCGCAGTTACAAAGCATTGACAACATGTCAGGCCAACAAGTCTCGAACACATTCTTCGAGCACAGTCACAGAGCCCTGATACCATGTCAGGCCAAACAAGTCTCGAACAAACCCTTTGAGCACATTCACAAAGCCCTGACATCATGTCAGGTCAAACAAGCCTCGAACACACTCTTCGAGCACCCATTACAAAGCCTTGATATCATGCCAGGCCAGACAAGCCTTGAACGCACTTTTCGAGCACCTATTACAAAGCCCTAGCACCAGGGCAGGCCAAACAAGCCTCAAACACACTTTTCGAGCACCATTATAAAGCCTTGATGTCATGGCAGGCCAAACAAGCCTTGGACACACTTTTCAAGCACCATCACAAAGTCCTGACGTCATAATAGGTTAGGCAAGCTTCGAACACACTCTTCGAGCACTGTCAAACCTCATTGCTTGACAAGTGAAACTTAGTTGGAATCCTTTTTCCGGATGTAACTAAAAGCCTTAATGGGATATTTTAAGGGAATCTGGTTTGGAGGATGAGAAATAAGGAAAGCCTAACTTTCTCAATGGGCCTAGTTAATGGAGCAGTGAAAGTATGTCACCACAGAGACCCTTATTGTCAATATTAATGCTCTGTTAAGAGTCATTAATGCTCTAACCACCACACATAGCTAGTTGAAAGATTTGACCATTTAGGTGCATAGGGAATCATAACCTAAAGGCTCTAGGTCTCTGATAATAACCAACCTGGTTTGAATCCAATGGGGATGACCCAAGGAGACCTGGCACTATAAATAAGGGACTTCAGTAAATGCAAAAGATAACGGTTCGATGACAAAAAAAACTATCATTCTTTTACTACGACCTCTATCAACTAGCTTCATTTCTCCTCCCTCCTACAGAGAGCCTTCTCAGAATCTTTCACAATTGTATTGAATACTACCTTTATTACTTTTATTATTGATTGAAAGAACCCCTACATTGTTCAAACAAAAGAAACCACAATCTCACACTATCCCTTTTTTGTTTCCCTCCTAGTGTGATGAAACTGCTTTATCTTTTATTATTTTTCTAAATACTTTTTTGATGACCATTCCAAACTTTAATGTGTGAATTAATAGTAATATATATTCATCGAAAAAAATTGCAAGGGTAAAAAGTAACAACGAATATATATATATATATATATATATATATATATAACAACGGGTTCTTTATCCTAAAAAAAAGTTGGGATAATTGTTAATGACGAGGCAAAGAGTAAAAATATCCTAGATCATATGTTTCCATACAAACAATTTGACCTAATTACTAAATTGCATAAATTACACATAAAATATAGACCATACAAACATTTTGACCTAATTACTAAATTGCAAAAATTACACACAAAATATAGACATATATAATAAACACACACACACACACGCATATATTGGCTAGGTAATTACTCAAACACACATTTCATAATTTGTCCACAGTGCTGCTCGAACCTTTACCTCTCATTTGCGGGAAGATAGGTTATACTATTGGTAAACACCTATAAATGTACACGTAAGAAGAAGAAAATTAGTTTATTTTAGAAGGTAAGAGACAGAGAGCTACCAATTAAAATTAATGTAAAATGTGTTAGAAAAATTTCACTTTTGTACGCCAAACAGGCAAACCAAAGTATAATTATACTTAGAAAAAATAAACACAAGTAGGAAGTTAAATAAAATAAACAATTATCAACCAACTTACAAAATGATTGAAAATGAATTAAATTGAATCCGAGCCTTGTGTAAACACAATTTCCTTAAGACAAATTTGTTCCCTTATAGTGCTCAAGGTGATGAACAATTGTCTCCCAAGATAGAACGGATTTACGATTCTAAAGAGGCAGCACTTCAATCTCTAGAATCCTTCGAACAAAGCTTGTGCAGTACTCGAACTATATATATATACAGAGATAGATGATATGAAAATTCTTTTTTTTTTGTTTTGTTATGCATTTCTGGCTATATATAGAGCCAATGGTGAACAGACATGTCTATTCGTAAAGAGTCATACCTATTCCAGAATAGACATGTTTGTTCGTGAAGAGTCATACCTATTCCTGAACAGACATGTTTATTCATGAAGAGTCATACCTATTCCAGAACAGACATGTTTGTTCGTGAAGAATCATAACTCTTCCAGAATAGTCATGTCTATTCTTCAGACAACCACCACTTAAGGCCATGTTTGGTTGGAGGATTTTAACAATCAATTTTTTATTCAATAACTAACGATTTTTGACAAAATCGTCCAACAATCCCCCACATGAATGAAATTGATTGGATATCAATGTAAATGATAATGATAATGCAAACATTAATTCGAGTACAATTGAAAAACTACTGCATCGGGTTAAGTAGCCTAATGGCCTTGAACTTGCCCTAGTGAAAGACTATCGGATTTACTTAGCTAATCAGTAGACATGATGTCTTTGAACAGTCAGCCGTTAATGTAAACCAAGACAATAGAATTCACACAGTATTTCTTCAAACACAGTTGGTTCTCACGTTTGTGTTCATTTTGGCCTTGAACACCTCTTGGTTCCGTGAGTGTTTTAGAGAATTAAGCCTTAATATTCTCATAGAAGCGGCCCCTTCTTATTCACGTAGGTGATCTCTATGAAAAGTATCCTGCAATACTCTACTTGGACATTTTCCAAGATATATGAAAAGTATCGCGGCAGATGTGCACTGTCTCATCATAGGAATGGTTAGGAGTAAAATATCTCCTCAGTGCTTACTGAGTTCTACATAGTTCGGTTTGCCCTTTGAACCTAGATCTTGGGATCTCCAGTCAGCTAGGTTGGGTTGCCACTATGACGACTCTTATTAAGACATAGGCTTTTAAACCCATTCCCTTCGATGAACTTTATATTTGCTCTCGTGGCAAGCCTTTTGTAAACGGATCCGCAATATTATCTTTTGACTTTACATAATCAATTGAGATAATTCCATTAGAGAGCAATTGTCTAACGGTATTATGTCTTCGTCATATATGACGTGACTTACCGTTATACATATGACTCTGTGCCCTTCCTATTGCTGATTGGTTATCGCAATGTATACATATAGAAAGCACAGGTTTTGATCTTTTTCTTTGGGCCTTGTTCCATAACATTAGCCTTAGTTTCAATCTTTGATAAATGCAATCATTAATTTCAAGATGGATCTCAACCACCTCAATACACTTGGTATTCTCTTGGATTGCTTGTATATCAAGTTATATGCAACTTGTCTTTTAGATCAGAACAACATAGTTAGAAAACATATCCATCTAGAGTATCTTTAGCATGCATCATACTCATTGACATGTAACCACCTAAACTATGTCATTGATTCAGTGTTTGTTTCAATATACATATAGATTTTCCAAGTTTGCACACTCTTTTTTCATAATCTAATACTATGAACCCTCCTTGATTATTTCAAAATAATTTTTCATTAATAGAACCTCATTCTATATTTCTTGAATTATGCACAAGATATGTCCCATTCATATCCTAATAATTTTAGGATTTAAATATTATTACATTATATAGACACCCCCACATTTCGAAGTATTTATAGAAAGATATCAGGTTTTTCTATATATCAATCAACTGGTGTCTTAATAATTTTCTTAATGAAGTGTAAGACTAAATTTGAGAAAAGTTGAGCTTCCCTCACAACTTCTGGGTAATCCATAATTTATCTACAAATCATTTGTATTTTATGGTTCTTGCATTTTAGCAACACCATTTCATTTAAATTGCTAAATTGACTCTCAACCTCATTCTCAAATTTTGCTTTATAGTATCTTGTGTAATTTCTATCAAAGTATTAAATACTTTTTCATCTCTCATGTGCACATATATTAAATCACATATATCATTGTGATCTAATGTTAGAGGTACAACACTCTTTTGTACGGGTGAAAATAATTTCTAGTTAATTTCCTTTCACATGTGTCAAATTTGAGTTAGGACATCCACTCAAGTTGAAAAATTAACTCTATTCCAGGTTTATAATAAATCTCTTACACACCCTTGGATTTAATACACATTAACTTATTGAAGAACGAGTTCTCTTCCTAAGGTTATTTCTCATACAACCTTATTTTGGTAGTAGAGGATTTTCTTCATGACAACGTGTTCAGTCTTATATTTCTTGTCCAAAGAATCCTATAATGCCTTTGCTGTTTTACTAGCATAATACACATTATATAGTGTATTGTCTAATCCATTTAGGATATAATTTCTACACAAGAAATCTGCATGCTTCCATGCATCAAGAACGCTCACATTTTCCTTATCAGTCTCTCTTTCACCAAGTATAGGAGATTCTTTGTGAAGGAATCTTACCAAATTCAAAGTTGTAAGATACAAGAACAACTTCTGCTGCCAATGTTTGAAGTCCATTCCATTGAATTTTTCGGGCTTCTCTCCATGAGACGCACTCACGAGAATGATTGGAGTATTAAATGTCATTTTTGTTATAAAAACAAAACAGATACAAAATCTGTTTACTTAGAAAAAATAGGTGCAGATTTTGCAAACACATCCAGCCACTGATTTCTGTTTATTAAGAACACTAAGTATAACGAAAAACAATTACAAAAAATTTGTCTTAAGATTGTTAGAAAAATTTCACTTTTGTACGCCAAACAGGCAAACCAAAGTATAATTATACTTAGAAAAAATAAACACAAGTAGGAAGTTAAATAAAATAAACAATTATCAACCAACTTACAGAATGATTGAAAATGAATTAAATTGAATCCGAGCCTTGTGTAAACACAATTTCCTTAAGACAAATTTGTTCCCTTATAGTGCTCAAGGTGATGAACAATTGTCTCCCAAGATAGAACGGATTTACGATTCTAAAGAGGCAGCACTTCAATCTCTAGAATCCTTCGAACATAACTTGTGCAGTACTCGAACTATATATATATACAGAGATAGATGATATGAAAATTCTTTTTTTTTTGTTTTGTTATGCATTTCTGGCTATATATAGAGCCAATGGTGAACAGACATGTCTATTCGTAAAGAGTCATACCTATTCCAGAATAGACATGTTTGTTCGTGAAGAGTCATACCTATTCCTGAACAGACATGTTTATTCATGAAGAGTCATACCTATTCCAGAACAGACATGTTTGTTCGTGAAGAATCATAACTCTTCCAGAATAGTCATGTCTATTCTTCAGACAACCACCACTTAAGGCCATGTTTGGTTGGAGGATTTTAACAATCAATTTTTCATTCAATAACTAACGATTTTTGACAAAATCGTCCAACAAAATGAAGTTATTGAAAATAATTTTTTTTTAAAAAAAATACTAGGGGTGAGATGACTTGTAATTGAGAAGAGTAGAGAAGAGATAATTCATAGAGCCCACTCCATTCATATATTATTAAATCAAGGATAATGAAGTAGCATATTTAGACCTTTGGGCATGTTTTCCATACAGTAACCTTTGACATTTTTTCATATAAATCTTAGGAAAGAATTTTTTTTTTTTTGAAAGGTAATCTTAGGAAGGAATTGCGTGAGAATGTTGAATAGATGAGGAAAAATGAATAAAAGCACAGATAATGAGTATTGGTAAAATTCATATATATATATATATATATATATATATATATATATAATATACACACTCAAGCAAAAATGTTATCAAATTACAAGAATTTGTCGTCAAAACATACCCCCATGCTCTCTTGTAATTTTTTTCTCTGCTAGACTTTTTGAAGTTAATTAGTTGATGCCTAGTGTTTTGAATTGATAAGAGGATCCACATTTGCCTGGCTCTCTAAATTTGCCACCTCAATTTTTCTAAGAGTTACGTCAGCATTTTTAACTTTTTAGATTTGTCTCACATTGGCCTCTTCAGATTTTCACTAGTAAAAAAAAATAATATTTTAATATTTTTTAAAATATTTAATTTAAAATTTCTTCTTACGTCTACATTTCAAATAACTATATTTGCAACGATTATATTTCAAACAGCTATATTTTTCATCTTATGAGAATCATCTCTATATTTATCTCTTTTAGTCTCCATCTCCTTTAGCAAATATATAATAAATACACAATTGAGGAAAATTTTGATAAAATATTGTTTTTGGGCCATAAGCCAATATACTAGTTGGGGAATGTCAGCTTTAAAGCAGTTTTTGAAGTGGCCAAATAGGCCTCAAGGATGAGTCAAATCAGGTTTGACTGTTGGTGCGTGAACCACACGCCATTAAAAAAAAAACCAAGAAAAAACGTCATTTTCGGCTAAAAAAAAGATAAAAATCGAGCCCACATGATTGTCGCAATAGGGGAAACGTCATTCAACTGTCAACGATGATTTTTGCGGAAAAATACCCTTAAAAATAATTCAAACACATGGATACTCTTCCTTTTAATTCAAATTACTTAAGTACCCTAACATGATCTAACTCTCCCTTTTTTTTGTAAATTCATTTCTCTCTCATCTACAACTCTATGCTTCTTTCTCTACTACTCTATTTGATAGAAAGGAAGAAAATTGTATGGAAGGGAAAGAAGAAGATATGGATGAGACATCCCTTCCATCTCTAGAGAAAAGATTGTGTTTTTTCTTCTTTTTGTTTGGTGTGATGGAAGAGAAGAGGGGATGGATAAGACATCCTTAGAAAAGTTTATTTGTTAGGAAATAAGAGAAGATAGAGTTTCAATTTATTTTTACCATTATACCCATCACTATTTGTTTGTTTGGGTTTATCAAAAAACCTAAGGATAGTTTTATAACTTAAATTATTTTTAGTAGCCTTACTTTTTCTTCCTTCCTCTATTTCGTCCAACTTTGGAGGGATGAAAATTTGTGAAAAATGGTGGATGGGCTATTTTTTCTTTTCTCCCTATCTCCTCTTTGTCAAACAAAAAAAATTTGCTCATTCCCCCTATCTTCTCTCCACCCCTCTTCTTTTCATCCTGCCAAACAAAGTATAAGAGCATTCGGTACGCGGATTGAAGTAGAGAGAGTCAATTTAGAGATAATTGGAGTTTTGTGTGGGGTTCGCCAAAATGTTTTCACTATGCTATTTGCTCTTTAACATCATTGGTTCATTTAAATTTTTTAATAAATAAAGTCAAGGGGGGTTCCGATTAGCTAACCTTTGTCTCCAGTAACCGGGTCTGTTATTGATTTTGTGTCTAAGTGGGGAAGTGCTTTGTATCATTCATTCACGCTTTGAACAAAACGAAGAGAACGGATCATTTTGCCAATACAATGGATACAAAACATTGGATTCTTAAAACTCCTCGTATTAAGGAGCGACTCGATTCGGAAGATAACTCGGATGGTTGTTTTGAAAATGTAACTGGACTCGGAGGTTGACTCAAATTGTTGTTTTGAAAATATAATTCGACTTGGAGGATAATTTCGAGAACTGGGTTTGACTCGATGCATTGTTTTGAAAATATGACATGACTTTTGAAAATGATGATTTTGGAGACAAAAATTAAATTTCTTGGGAAGAACAAGACCTGATTGTCATAAAACCATCTTTTATTCACACCAGTAACAATTATAACAACTCTTTAAAAATAATAAAAGTACACAAACACTTTGAATTTTTTTAATTAAATTTGTGATAATAGCCTATAAAACTAATCTTTTATTCATTTATTTATTTACTTTTGACAAATTAGTTGTAACAACATAGATAGATGACCTTAAATGAGCATAGATCCAATAATTAAAGTTTAGACCTAAAATGACAAATCCAAAATAACACCCCCAATTTCAGAGATACGTCAAAGATATATCTTACATAATAGGTAGAAAACTAACATACATACGGAGTCAACTTGACAGTGTGCTAACGTACATTTGGATAGAATAGGTAGGATAGTCAGAGCGTGTTGGTAGCTTAACTTGCTGAAATGCTAGAAAGCACGGACACTTCGTAAAGGGGTGCCGTGTCCATGTTGGACACTCGGACACTCCTCGGACACGTGTCGGACACTCCTTAGAAGTGTCCTGAAATTTTTTTTTTTAGGACACGGCAAGGACACGCTGGGGACACGGCAAGGACACGCGGGGGACACGGCGGGGTACATTTTGTAATTTTTAAAAGTGCAAAAAAACCCCTGAACTTTTGCAAAGTTACAAAAAGACCCCTTTGAACTATTTCTTTTAGCATTTCAGCCCCTCGTCTTCTAAAAATTGACATATTGACCCCTTGAAATAACTATAATGACATATACCATTTAATATGACTATTATGCCCTTTTATATATAAATATAGTATTTTCTAAAATAAAAAATTTTAAAAATAAAAAATAGTTAGATAAAATTCCTAAATAATAAATTTAGAAACAAAAAAAATATAAAAGCCAATATAATGAACATCCTTTTTGAAAATACATTAATTACTTGATAATAAATTGAAATATTTGTGTGATTTATTATTTTTTTATTGTTAAATTTATGGTATTGTGGATATTGGTTAACTTGTTGAATATATATTAATATATTGTTTTATAGTTGTATCCCCGCCGTGTCGTGTCCTATTTTTTTGAAATTTGCCGTATCGCCGTGTCCGTATCGTGTCGTACCCGTGTCCCGTGTCTGTGTCCATGCTTCTTAGTGAAATGTCTTCCATGTGCAATTATGTATAGGCTATTGTCACTTCTTAGTTTCTTTAAATTATTCTAGAGTTCTATTCTGTGTATTTGTACACCGATTTTTCACATGTCATTTGTTTAGAAAGATAGTATCTATAATTTACTGATTTATGTTAAGTTTTTCTTCTTTTTGAAATTTCTAGAATAGTGCATCTTTTTAACATTCTTTTTCTTCTTCATCTTTTTTTTTTTCAAGTGACTTTTATTTTGTAACGTGAGTCTCATTAATTATAAGTTGTTTATTTATTTAATGTATACTATCTCCAATTTATATGTGAATCATTTTAAACAAATATAATGTAATAATATATTGAACTACATATTTTATAAAATTTTGATAATAGAAAGACACAATTTCTACTTTCTACTATTTCTCTTTGACATTTTTTCTGTTCATGTAAAAATCTTCTTACTTAACAACTAGAGTTATGAATCTATCTAAGTTATTTGATTTAAAAATCATAAATTCTTGAATTTAACTTTGTTTTGAGACAAAAAACAAAAGTACCATTATAATAACAAAAAGCATGAAGTTGCAATTACTAGTATTTAAAAAAAATAAATTTTTTTCCTCGTAAACCTTATTTTTGTCAAAAAAAAAATCTATTATGATAATGATTTTTCTTCCGAATTCGATTGTTTCCGACTGTGTTTCCTCCACCACATGACGTCATGTGGTGAGGGCCGCCACTTCACTCACATAAATGACTTTCGAAAACTATCGAATTATCATTTGTCTTTCCATTATTATATTGGTTATTGGAATAATTCCAAATACTTTCCATTATCCTTAAAAATGTAAAAAATAATAATTATTAAAAAACTGATAGTGGTTTGATATATGATACAATGTACTGATAGTTGATGGATTTTTTGGATGAGTGTGATGTGTAATTAGTATTATTTTAATTGTTTGTATGTCCGTGTAATTGTGCAATAATGTTTATAATTACTTTTTTAGTTTAAGTGGTGTTTGGATAGACGGGAGTAAGAGATATTATGTGTCTAACTTTTACATTTGTGTGAAGGGAATGATGAAAATGTGTCTGTAATAAGATTGTATACCATGAGTGTGTAACGTGATGTGTATGTAATTTGACTACAAATTTTTTGGGTTGAAGGGACTACAATGGAGTTGTAAATGTCAAACTTATCTAAAACAAAATAAAAATGGTAAATACCACTTACACCCTTCACTTTAGGCAATATCCCGACTAGACCCCCTCTAGTTTCAATAATCCTGACTATAACCCCTCAATTTTGGGGTTCAGGTATTAATTTTTCCCCTCCGTTAGTGTGACATCAGCAACAAACAGAATTTGTTAACGTCAGCAGCAGAAAAATATATGAATGGTATTTTTGTCATTCTCATGTATAAAATGACATCTTTAACCTCATTAATCAATACACAATTATGAAAATACCTTATAGTCTAGAAAGCACGGACACTTGGTATAGGGGTGCCGTGCCTGTGTCGGACACTCCTCGGACACTTTTCGGACACTCCTCGGACATGTGTCGGACATTCCTTAGAAGTGTCCTGGAAATTTTTTTTTTAGGACATGGTGGGGTACATTTTGTAATTTTAAAAAGTGCAAAAAAACCCCTGAACTTTTTCAAAGTTACAAAAAAACCCGTTTGAACTATTTTTTTGAGCATTTCAGTTCCTCATCTTCTAAAAGTTGACATCTTGACCCCTTGAAATAACTATAATGACATATATACCATTTAATATGACTATTAGGCCCTTTTCTATATAAATATAGTATTTTCTAAAATAAAAAAATTTTAAAATAAAAAATAGTAAGATAAAATTCCTAAATAATAAATTTAGAAACAAAAAAATAAAAAAATCCAATAGAACTTTATTTAACATAAAGTCATGTTAGTTTATTTGGTATTTTGTATTTAAATTTATTTGTTTGTTATTAGAAAAATGAGTAATATGCAAGATTCTAGTAGTGAGTTTGAATATAATGAACATCCTTTTTGAAAATATATTAATTACTTGATAATAAATTAAAGTATTTGTGTGATTTATTATTTTTTTATTGTTAGATTTATGGTATTGTGGATATTGGTTAACTTGTTGAATATATATTAATATATTATTTCATAGCCGTATCCCCGTCGTGTCGTGTCCTGTTTTTTTAAAATTTGCCGTATCGCCGTGTCCGTGTCGTGTCGTACCTGTGTCCCGTGTTCGTGTCCATGCTTCTTAGCTTATAGTCTATTTCTTTCTTTTTTTTCCTTTTTCTTTTCTCCTCTGATTCTCTCTTCGTTTTTTCTCTCTCGGCTTCTCTTTTTCCTCATTTTTCTCCTTTTTCCTACTTCTTTTTGCCACCATGCACCACCGAGCACCTCTTCCCAACCGAAGTTGAAGCACCACAGAAGACCACCATTGTACCGCCATCAACCTTCCATGCGTGCCATTGTCTTCCCTGTCAAGAAACCTAAAGACCCATCACCACCCGTCGCCGATCATGGCCATTCTTGCCACTGCCAAAGACCATCAATGGTCACTAACCGAAGCTCACAACCAAACTCAATGTCCATCTACTTCCACCTTACATCTTCACCATTTGAAGAAGACCTAACACCATAGTGAACCCCATGTACAACCTACTGCTCATCGCCGAAACTCCACCAATTCCACCGCCATGGTTGCCGATCTCCTTCTCCATTTGTAGTCAACGCCATCGCCGGAACGACCTTCGCCGAGGACCACCATCCGGCTATGGAAGAGGGAGTGAGAGAGGAGAGAAAATTTGAGAGACCTACAACTAACTACCTGCTAGTTGAAGCTCTCTTTAGGACATTTATACACAGGACACACACACACACACACACACATATATATACATATATACATTTATACACAGCTTTTCTCACTTTCTTTCATTTCTTTCTCTCACCCAATTCTCTCTCTCCTCTCAACAAGGTCTCCTCCGATGAAGCTCTCTCCACTGACCACGTAAACTTACTACTAGAGAGTCACTACTCATCACTCACAACGTCAACCACTCACCACCATTAGTCACTGCTCGAGTCTCCACCGATGAAGACCCACAACCAACTCAAGCCTAAGCAATATCAGACAACACCAAGAATCACCACTGCCATCGTCCAATCATCGGTCGAACACCTCAACACCATGGTTACCATTTGAAGGCCATCAGAAAACACACACTACCGAAAACTCATTGCCTATGGCCAAAAGCCAAAGCTCCACTATGAAGCTGTGAGCATGCTCCTAGCATCCGGCGTGGGTTTGCTTTGGAATCGGTTTTCGTTAATGAGTTTGCTTCTGCAGTGGGTCTTCATCAGCGGAGTGGGTTACGGGTCAAATTGGTTGGGTTTAAAACAAAACTCGACTAATTGTCTCTTCTAAATCGATGGCACAGAAAGAGAACGACATGGGTTCTTTGTTTGAAGATGACGATGGAAGTGATGTTGGTTGCTCGGTGGCTTCATGGGTGCATGTCGTTCACATGGTGGTGTTCTGGTGTTTTGCGGGTTGGCCATGGTGGGTCTTGGTAGTGGTTTTGTTGGGGAAGATGGAAGAATAAAGAGGTTTAGGGTGATGTTGGTATGTTGTTGATGGTGGTGTGGGTGAGAGGTGAATGAACTAGTGTGTGTTCTATATATATATATAGAGGGGGGGGAGAGGAGGAGAAAGACGGGATGTGGGTTTCACTGACACTATATTCTAGTGATTTTATTTTTTCCAACAGTGGTGCTCCGACGGCGCCTAATGATGGTGGCCGGTTGAGCGTCGTGGTGGATAGAGAGAGAATGGAAGAGAAATTGAGAGGGTCTGGGGCAATTCGATCTTTTAGTATCACCAATTTTTATGAATTAAATTAAATATTTTAATCTGGGGTAAATTCATAAAATCACCAAAAATCGTAAGTTTATCTGACGGATAATAGTTATAGGGGATGTAATTAGGATTATTGAAATTAGAGAGGATTTAGGCGAAATATTGTCTAAACTGATGGGGGTGTAAATGATATTTATCCAGTAAAACCAATAGTGTCAAAACTTGTATGGGAGGTTGTGGTGTTAAAGACTTTAATTTTTTTTTGTTCAAGCCTTCAATTATATCTAGCCGTCTCTGTCGACGTTACAAATATGATGAGTCAGAGGATGAGAAAAGTGATGCAGAAGACACGAGGTCATGGATGAGAGAGAGATTATATGGTTCAAATGCCTCCATAATATGAATGAGCAACTCCAAATATTGATTTGGTTTTTGAGAAATTTCAAAACGTAATGAAAAGTCATAATAAATGTGAAAAATATCATTTGATAATGCAAATGAATTGAATAAACTAGAGTGTCTGTCTCTGGTCTTCATTCATGGACAGTTTGTATGGAAAATTAAGAGATGGGTCCTTACTCTTTTCATATTTTGATTTAACTAGTTTAAACTATTATATTATAGAAATAGGGGTAATTTTGCTGTAAAAAGTAACGAATCCTAACTGTCGTGGCTTACAAGGGTGGTCAGCATAATTATGAAAATCACGAGAAAACGTGGTGTAATTATGGCTAATTCAGAGGATGTCACTGTAATTTACCAAAAAAATAAAAAAAGATGAAGATATTGCTGAATCGGGGCAATACAGACATTTCAAATTCTCATAACCATACAAAATCTGGCAGACATTTAGCAGATAGGCTTTCGGATCAGGCGCTCCAAAGTGTCTTTGCGACTCCCAAACACCTTTCATGGCGTTCCCTTTATCCTCCGCCATTTTCTCTCACAAGGTCTCTATCAATGTCTCTGACAATCCCTCCATCTCAAAGCATGCTTTTCTTTCAACCCATTTTCTATCTCCATTCAACCCAATGCGTAGAGAATACGACTCCGCAAAATCAGCTCAACGCAAATTTCGCCCCATTTTCGCGAAAAGTTCTTCAATGGTTAGTTCAGTTCTACTCAAATTTGCTGCTTCTTCTGGTCATAGCTTTTTGGAATTGATAAAAATGCAATTGGGGAATAATTTTGAATTTTTTAGTGTAACACAATAATGCACAATGCAGTGAACTTGATCAATGCTGTTTGTTACTAAAATCGAATATGTGAGATTGGGTTTGGATCAAATGTTATGAACCTAAGCAATAAAAGCTCAAATCCGTTGAATGTCAAAATGTGCCTGCAGATGTTCACTTTGTTATTTAAATTAATGATGCCATTTAATTCAGTAGATCAGCTGTTCGTTCTAAGTACACAGAGAGATACAAACGTTCATTTATCTGTATTTGAATTATTTAATGTTCCCTATGATAAAATGGGCACGCAAGATGCTTCAATTAAAAGTGTTTTTGTTCAGTATTGTGTTTGGTGTGAATGAAAAAATGTGGAAAACTATGCATTGCATTCAGCACTCTTGTACCCGTTGAATCTTTGCAACTCTCCTTCACTTATATGGTTGTATACTGGACCAACACGTGATGATGTCACCCAATAATTTGTGAACCTTGGGACTTTTCTTTTAATTGCTATACCAATAGTGGAAAAGATTGCTTGCAGATAGGTTACTTCCTCAAGACTCGAGCCCTTTGTTACCCAACAGGCTACATGATTCCCACTCTCGCTTGAGGTCTCTAATTTTGCTGTCCCCCGAAGTACAAAAAAAGGGCTTTTTCCCACTTTGGAGACACCTTGCCAACACAAACTGGAATCTCTTATACCACTTATTAAAAGTGACCAAGTGAGAAGTGTGGAAAACCTTCAAAATCATAGTTGTTAAAGGCTCAAGGTGCACTAAGGCGCTAAGGCCTCCTGGAACCTGAGGCGCAAGGCGAGGCGCGGGCCTGACTGAAGTGAGGCATAAGTTAAAAGAACTTTAGAAAATCTAATTGTTGACCTCAAAAATCAAGATCAATGGTCCTTAGATACATTGACTTAGGCTTTGAACCCAATTGACTCACTTTGTAAAGCTTTGTCATGCATAGTTACTGATTTAGGAATTTGGCTCAGAAATTTGGCCAAGTGTTGGATTCTAGGGGCAAAATTGTAAATATGCATTTTTTTTAATGAATTATGAAATCAAAATCCCGGTAATTGTACCCCATGATTTTTCATGATCATATGAATTTTCTTAGCCCTAAATGAATTGATTTGATTATTCAAATTGCAAGATGATTTTTTAACCCAAAGCTGAGAAATTCTATTTATACTAAAACTGAAAAATTAGATTTTGATTCATTTGGAATTTGATTTTGAAACTATTTTTATTGAATTCAAATGGGGGGTACTTTGTTGATTTATATTGAATAACTAAAGTAAATCGAAATATAATAACTTAGATGTTTTCACATAAGTGAGCAATGAGTAGTTGCAATATGTGCACCACTGAAATTTCAACTAGTGTTAAAACCAACTAAAAAATAAAGGCTGCATGCAGGTGCGCCCCATCTGCGACTTGCACTTGGTGTGCCTAGCCAATAGGTGCGCGCCTGATTGAAGGCGCCTCGCTTGCGCCTTGCGCACGCCTTATGCGCCTTTGACAACTATGTTCAAAATCATGTGCATATGTACAATGTAAGAAAATGAATAAAATAGAATAAAATACGATCAATAACACAAGGATTTACTGGTGCCCCATAAGAGAATTATTTCACCGTAAAGGTTGGGGATTACAACATGGGAATATACCTTTCCCAATTGCTCGGTGAAAACCCACCAGCATCTCTCTCACAACTCATTCAAGAATCCTGAACCCACATACAACCTGTTGTTTTATCCAACCTGCATTTGCTTCTATGCTCGCTGTTCAACAATTCATGAGGCTTTGCATTTCTTATGAGTTGGTACACCAAGAAAGGAAGAGAAAGTTTGGGAGGATGCCACTCTCTGAAAATTCCTTTGTCATCCAAAGGGTTACATATTTCCCATTCTCTTCAGTCTCTAGCTTCCTTCCCACCTTACATACTTGGGTAACTCACAGCTAAATTTTGGTGTCTCTCCGAAGTACCCATTCATAAATAAACTATTACCATCATTAGGGCATGAAATTGAGCATATCTGAAGCATGTACATGTAAATCCGAGTCTAGATTCATATTTTGATGTCAGGATCCATATCTGGATCCAGATTCAAGTCGGATATCCACATCCGACCCATATAATACTCCCTCTGTTCCAAAATAACTGCCGCACCTTGCGACGCCAACTTTTTAAGGGGACATGCATTTAATGTATTGTCTCCCTTGAAAAGTACAAAATTAACCCAACAAAATTTAAACCTTTACTTCACTGATTTGATAAAGTTTTCTAAATCTAAGGACAATTTCAGAAAGTTTAAATTTGGAACATCCCTGAAAGGAAAGTGGACACTTATTTGGGGACATTCCAGAAACCGGGACACTTATTTTGGAATGGAGGGAGTATGTGGAATCCATATCCAATATCCAACCTATATAAAACAAAACTCAATTTGGATTGGATCTTGGGTAAAAACCATTCTAGTCAGACTCATTATAAAATCCAGATTCAAAATTATAATCTAACTCCGGTAAATGGACTTCGGATTGGATCAGATCTGATCTTCGGCAAACTCGTACCATTTCATGCTCTAACCATCAGATTCACGGAAAAAGAACCATGGGTTATGACTTTGCCATCACGAACGCCAATAGTTTTAGTTACCTTTCTGGATGATAAGATGACCATAGAGGTCAAGATAACTGCAAGAAGTGGCAGAAAATGTGATCCAGTGTTAGCACATTGATTAAGTTTCTGTGATGCATTTCTACTGGAGTTAAATGCACTGCTCAATAACCACACTAACTGACTTCTTTATCAGTATTGAGTTTTGATATTTATGTGCTGACCATCTTCTGCTTTCTTCTGGAGTTGATTCTACCTTCTGTAAGACTTCAGCTCTGTTATTCACCTGTGTTCACTGCTGTATGACTTAAATGCTAAAAATAATCTCTCTCATAAATGTTTGAACATAATGGACCAAAATGTGTTTGCTTGATCTTGAGGTTCTCCCAGCTCCTAAAATGGATTTTTAGTCATGCAGGAATTCACAAGCCGGCATGAGGTTGTCACCAAATTGTATATGTCAACATTGGAAGATGTAATGAAGAGACTTGAGAGTGCAATTTCTGTTATTCTTATTTTTGTCCAAATAGCTTCGCCGTTACCTCTTGCTGGTTGGAATTCGTGGTCTATTTCCCCTGCCAAGGCGGTACTTTATTCCCCAGACACAAAAGTTCCTAGAACAGGGGAACTAGCTTTGAGAAGGGCTATTCCTGCAAATGCGAACATGAAAACTATACAGGTTTGCTTAAAAGAAAATATTGTTTCCACATTTCCATTGCTGAGATAGTAAACAATTTTGCGGACCTTCTTACTTCTTGTTGTAGGATTCTTTGGAGGACATCTCGTACCTGCTAAGGATTCCACAGAGAAAGCCATATGGAACGATGGAGAGTAACGTGAAGAAAGCTTTAAAGGTATTGCTTATCTGCTTATCTGCTTTTGATGTATAATGCAGGTTAAGTAAACAACTTAAAACTAAAACTGTCTCAATCCACCCAATTGAGCTAGAACTTTGTCCCTCAGTGACATTCAGATGTGTTTATTTAGTTTTATATCATTTGTTTCATTGTGGAACTTTGGCATTCAAGTTGTCAAACAATTTCAATGGTAGCACCTTTTGTAGAGTTAGGTAGACTGAAATTTCCTGTTAGCATATAATGTTGTAAGAAGAGGAATGTTGTGAAAATTTTGGGATGAGCTTAGTCAGCCATCTTAAAGACTGCAATTTCACTAAATGGGCAAATTCTATCCAGTTATTTTTAATTTTTCCCATATTGATTGTTGATGGAAGTATATTCAGGACCTTAATTCATGGATTTTAGATCTTCCATAGGAGCCATTTTCTTCTACTATTGCATATTTAACATTGCAGACAACTTTTATATGACTTGTATAGTATGGAATGCAACACATGCCTATTTCTTTAGCTCACTGGGTTCCTGCTATTACCTTTTTCTACCAGAGTTATGCATGCAAGTCTTGTATACTCTGTCTGCCCTTTCCTTTTTATCCCACATATATCAGGTTAAATATTTTTTGTTCTTTTGTTGTTTTATGCTCATCTTTTTCCTTTTGTTTTTCCTCTCTTAATTTCAGATTGCAATGGATGAAAAGGAGTCCATCCTGGCTAGTTTACCAGCTGATTTGAGGGAAAAGGGCTCAGTGTTATATGCATCTCTTATAGATGGGAAGGTACTCTGGAAGAAAGGAATATAGCTCCTTGGATAAAAGGCTAGTAGCTTTAATGTCATATCCACTTTGATTTCCTTGAGTCATAAGAACTCACTTCCAAATCCTACTGGACTGGCTCCATTTGCTGTTCAGGATGAGTAGATGGCAAAAAAATTATAAAATATTTTCTTGTGTTTGGTTCATAAGAATTTGGGTAGTTTGTTTACGAAAATTCTTGACTTCCCTTCTTGAAATTGATCTACAATTGGATTTCTTTTTACTATGGAAGCCACTTTCTCAGAAAGAGGATGGATGAACCGGCTTTAGTCTTCTATTTTCATTAAATGTCTTCAATGGTAAAGCTTATGAATTTCGTAATTGCAGTTTTATGCAGCCTCATATGAAAGCAAGGATACATTTCCTTCAGTAATATTGTTTCCCATTGAAACAAATGAAGCCTGAGTGTTAACAGCCTTAGACTTTACCTATTTTATGGGCAGTAAGATGCTTTTGATATTTTTTTCTTTCCCTAAAATATGATGATATCTCACTGGTAACATATC
The DNA here is from genome assembly GCA_026545225.1 of Cornus controversa. Taxonomy (NCBI): domain Eukaryota; kingdom Viridiplantae; phylum Streptophyta; class Magnoliopsida; order Cornales; family Cornaceae; genus Cornus; species Cornus controversa. The sequence goes on from CM048847.1 coordinate 69,725,193, forward strand.
CTAGATGGGTAACAGAACCCAGTTGCACTTTCACTATCAAAATCTATGCATGAAATTTAATAAATAACATTAAAAGTTTATTTGGTACAAGAATAATGTGAACTTTGTTTTGGTTAGCCAGGGTGGATTGCAAACCCTTCTTGAATATATCAAAGACAAGGATCCAGACAAAGTATCAGTAGGTCTTGCATCTTCGCTGGATAATGTTGCACAACTGGAGTTGTTACAGGTAATTCTGATTCCCCACAGATATTGCATAACTAAAAGCAGAGAGCTGTTTTCAATTTAGTTTCTCCATGTTAGTGTCACGGCTATGTTACTGAATTGGCAAACCTTTCATACCAAAAAAAATATATATTTAATGTCATCCGTGGTTTCTATTTTGATGGATATGTGACTTTTGAATAGCAAATGAGCAAGTGAAATGTTAACGATTTGATTTTCAACAGGCTCCCGGGTTATCATTTTTGTTGCCTGCACAGTACTTGAAATATCCAAGGTAAGGATTTACCGTTGATTCTAATTTAACATTCCGTTCACAATGTCAATAAATGGGATCATATCCTTAATAGCAGAGAAGGCTACACACTGTTTATATGCTTTTAGGCATTGAACACGGGGATTGACTGATTGATAAGGCATTAAATGGAGAGCTTTATCCACGTAGTACAATATAAAATAGCAAGATTAGGAATTAATTGTAGGGAATGTGATTCCTCAACTAACTACACATATGTTTGTACAAATCACACCAATATGAACTGTGTCTTCGCACATGTTTGCTTTGAGATTGATACAAATATTGTAAATCGAAGCAAACCCAGAACCAGGGAATTATTTATCAACAATTTTTAATTAAAAATTGCTTCATCCAACAGCTCCTATGTAGCTTATTTGAGTGGCAACTTTTGGTAGGTCAAATGGGCCAATTTGACTTGAGATTGATACCAAAAGTAGTTAATGAATTATCTATCTTCATATTTCATTATATGCCTAATTAAAGTTCCTTCACCAAACAGTCCTATGTATACCCTTCTTTTTTTCTTTCCTTTTTTCTTTTTTCAGCCTTTTGATTTGAGAAGTTTCTAAGTAAACTATGTTCTGGCCTGAGAAAAGAAGAAGTAAATTATGTTCTGCCTCTTAAAGAATAGTCATGAAATAACTGGTTGTATCATCCGTCCTTGTGGAGTACCTACAGGCCTATAATCGTATGGAGGACCTTTTATCTAAACACTCGTCTCATAGCATATGTGTCAATTATAAATTTGAATACATGTGTGTCTATAATAGAACAGGTGGGAGGTTTTTGGTGTCCCATAGAGATTGAAACATTTAATTATATTTTACACGGGATTTGAGATGAATATCTTGAGTGCGTGTTTTTCTTTTTTCCCCTAGAGTAAGATGAATCAACTTTTTTTCAGAAGCAACTTTTATAGGCTGTTTGGTAAAACTGTCGGATTCCATTTTCTGATTTTTGAAATTGAAATCTGAAAACCTTGCCATTTCTGCCAAAAGTAGAATACGTTTATTAATGTCATATGTTGTTGAAATTTTGAAAGCACAAATCTAAAAATATGTTTGGTAACCCAAAATTAATTTTCAAAAAAAAAAATAGTGATATCTTTAACTAAAAATTGTGTTTGAGTAATATGATTCCAACTCATTTTAACCAACATAAATGTGATATTACATATTTTATGTATATTCTTTACTCTGAAATTATATTTGTTAGGACTTTATTTTAATTAAAAATTTATTTTTAAGCATTTGCATATTTTTGGTAATTGTCATAAATTCTAACTATTTACATGTTTTTGGTAATTGTCATATATTATTATATATATTTGTTTTATTTTCTTTTATATTTTTATATTATATATAATTGTATTTATATATAACTCTTATTTTATTGTATTTTCTTCTTATATATCTCTTTATATATATTATATATTTATTTATTATTATTATTATATATCTTTATATTTATATTTATTGTATTTTATAATAGTTTTTTATTTTTATTGACTTATAATTTTTTATTTATTATATTATATTATTATATTATATATAATTGTATTTATATATAACTCTTATTATATATATATCTTAGATATATCTTTATATATATATTATATTTATTTATTATTATTATATATATATATATATTTTATATATATCTTTATATTTATATATATATTTTTATTTATTGTATTTTATAAAATATTTTTATTCTTATTGACTTATAATTTTGTATTTATTGTATTTTATTTATATTTATATTTTTTATTTATAATTTTTTTATTTATTGTATTTTATTTTGTTATATTTATATTTTTTGAGTAACCAATTTTTCATTTATTGTATTTTATAATTTTTTTATTCTTGTTTTTTTATAAAATTTTAATTTATAGTATTATATTATATTATATTTTTGAGCAAGCAAAATTTTTATTTATTGTATTTTATAAAAAAAATTAGAAATGAAAACTTGAACTGGAAAATGAAATCTGAAACTGAAAGCTTCTTTATGAAGCTTTCAAATTATGCCTAAGGATTGTTAAAACTTTGACATCACTTTCATTTTTTCAGAAATGAAAACTGCATTACCAAACACGATTTCTGCTGTGACTTCCAAAAAAATGAAAATGAAAGCTGAAATCTATAATCGAAAGTGTTACCAAACAGGGCCTTATATGATTGTACCTTCCCCAAAAAAAAGAAGATATTTATGATTTCATTGTAACATTTTTGTAGTAGGGTTTGTTTCCATATTGTTTTGGTGATTATGATGATGTCTCCTCCATACACCAAGTTTGTATGTTAAGCTTCTTTATAAACTGCAACGGACTGTTCTGATTAACATGTGAAGTTTAAATACTCCCTCACAGAATTATGTGAGATGAGTAAGTATGGCTGGTTTCACATAGTGAACATTAATGTTTTGGTGAAATCTCTAGGCTTACAGGGAGAGGAATCATTGAATTTGCCATTGAGAAAGGAGACGGTTCATCATTTTCTCCAGAAGCTGGTGGTGAACCAAGAAACACTGCCACAATTCAGGTATGGTACCCCCCTGCTTAGAAGAAAGGCTTATGTCCTATCAGCAAGCACTTTGGTGATTGTATTGGACATCTAGGAAGTTTGTCTTGCAGAGACTAAAGAATGCATTGAGCTCTGACAGTGCCTAGTTTATTTTAGGTGTATTAAATTGGTGTTGACGGTTGCCATAGTCATCATGTGGATGTATTCGAAAGAGCTTAATATTACCTTAGCATTTGTTTGGTTGGTATTATTCAAGTATGTCTTAATAACACTGAACATTATTACTTTATTACTATTAAACACATTACACTTATACCTTATATTTCTGTGTCATACTATAACAAGTTTAGATTCGTCAGTCAACTTTTCTTTCTAAAAGTCCCTTTTATCTTGAAAGAAATTACATCTTTTGGAAATTTGTTAGTTATGAGAGTGTATTTAGTAAGATTTGAAATTGATTGGAATAGAACTAAATTAGCATTTTGGTTCCCAAATAAAATAGCTAATGACTGTCAAAAAATCTTTTCCTTACATCCAATTTTAATCTAATTGTGATGTTTTAGTATGACATACAAAAAGCTGTTTGAAGGCAACCTGTCTGCTATAATGATGTCTTAAAGAGCAGAGTGTGAAAATGCGAAGCAATCTGCAATTAGCTTTCTGTATTTTTCTTTTTGGGGTGGTGGGTGGGGTGTTGTTTTTACATGTTGACTTTCCTTTTTATTCTTATATTGCTATATTATCATCTCTTCGGATTGTTTTTTGATCATGGCCCAACAGCTGGTTTAGACAATATTTGGTCAGTCAAATGAATGCCTAGTGCCATGGTCACTGGATTTAAGTGTTCATATGATCCATTAACTCTACTTCTAATGGTTCGGCAAATGCCCAGACCACAAAAGGGGTTCAGACAATGTTGATTTCTGTTTCCATAACTTCTGTGTTAACTGATGATTAAACATGCACTCAGGTTGTTTTAGATGGATATTCAGCACCGTTGACAGCAGGGAACTTTGCAAAACTGGTAAGGTAGTGAGTATTGCTTAATCCCTGTGAAATATTCGTCTATCTTATGTGTACACATCCACTTGATGTCAATGTTCAATGCTTGATCTTGGTGTTCCAATTTTCTTTTTCTTTTACCTTACATGAGGGTGGGCCTTAGCGCAACGGTAAGGTTGCTCCATTATGAGTTGGAGATCGTTGGTTTGAAATGGGATACGGGAGACAGCCTCTCCACATGCGGAGATAAGGCTCCCTACATCTGACCCTCCCCAGCCCATGCAGTGGCGGGAGCATCGCGCACTGGGCTAACCCTTTTCTTTCTATCCTACATGTTATTTCCATCCTATAACCACGAGATAATTTATCAGTTTGACTGTTTATATATGACTAGTTTGCTTATGGAGGAGGGAGGAGGGATGGTGCGACTGTAAACTCAAAGACAAACTGGAGAACTGGAGGGCAAGAAGTTTAAAATTGTGTCAAATATGTGAAAAAACTCAACTTGAGATTTGGTTAATGTATGGATGAAGAGGCCTCGAGGGAATAACTAGGAATTTCTAAGATGAAAATTACAACATTGTACTTATTGACTCCATATAATTAACTCTGAAAGAACCATATAACTTTTGATTTTGAATTACCTTACAACAATGACCAGGTTTGTCGGATGTCTGGAATTCGGAAGATCATGCAATTGTATTGCTTATGTTTGTTGTAATGAAGTCTCAACATAAAATTCAGCAACGTGATAAATTCTTGTATCCCAAATTTTTGAGTCGGGTTGTAAAGTCTCACCAATTTTCAGACTCTTTTTTTTCCCTGTTAAAATTAAAATTGGATGATACATATTTGCATATTAAACTTGCTGAAAATTACATAACCACTGATTTAGGTGGTTGATGGGGCGTACAATGGGGTGAGGCTCAACTGTACCGACCAAGCAGTTCTCTCGGATAGCGGGCTTGGGAAGAACACTGGTTATAGTGTTCCCTTGGAAATAATGCCATCTGGACAATTTGAACCACTGTATAGAACAACTTTAAGTGTGCAGGTTTGTTCTTGTTTCAAAACGTTCCGCTTTGTAGATTTAAATATGGCCATCAGTCTGTTACTTTTTCCAGTGTCAAAATTCACATTTTCCGTATCTTAGTATGGCTATCAGCCTGTTACTTTTTCCAGTGTCATAATTCACATTTTCCATATGAAGGACGGGGAGCTGCCTGTGCTTCCACTGTCTGTTTATGGCGCAGTTGCTATGGCACACAGTGATGTCTCTGAGGAGTACTCGTCGCCATATCAGTTTTTCTTTTATCTTTATGACAAGAGAAATGTAAGTAGTATCTGGGGCGCATTTTTCCTATAATTTAAAACTGTAAGTGAGGTTTCAATGTCTTGTTTATTCACCAACAAAGGGAAGATTTGTTGTGTTTATGTTCCTTCATAAATAAAATTGATCTTTGATGACTATGAAATAAATTTCCTAATATTTGATATATGGTATGATGATTATATTCAACAGGCTGGCTTAGGAGGGTTGTCTTTTGACGAGGGCCAATTTTCTGTCTTCGGGTATGGTTTTGAAACATCAGCAGTATCCATTTGTATAGATTATTTTTCAATTGCTTTAGTTTTGTAAAGTTGATCTCATTTTCTTTTAATCTTAAATATTGCTAGATATACAACTGTTGGGAGAGAAATTCTTCCTCAGATTAAAACCGGGGATGTTATTCGATCTGCAAAGCTAGTGGAAGGTCAAGATCGCCTCATATTGCCAAATGAGAATTAATCTGCTGTCGTTCCAGATCCAAACTTCCTGTCATTCATTTGAATTTGTTCTACTTTATATGGCATTAGCCTGGTTTTCTCTTCAGGCTGCTCTGCCAAGTTGGTGATTTCTTGCTTACACTCCCCTACTGGAGAAAAAAAAGGTAAAAAAGATGTTGTGTAATTTTTTCTTTTTTGTTTCATAATGGTACATTTGTTGATTTTTGGAAAAAAAATAAACTAAAAATTTCCCAATTGCCTGAAGTTGTTCTTGCCAATGTATATATAGAGATGTGTAATTAATTGTGTATGCGTGTTCTCATCAATTTTAATTTACTAATTATCTGTATTGTCAATAGTACCTTGAAGTATGATATGAATTACTACATTAGGTGAGTGTCTAGCTTGATATATAGATATGTATAGGTCGATGGCTTCCATATTTTATGAATATATTGGTTTTTCTACTGTTTGGTCTCGTAATATAGCAAAAAATGAAATGAAGGCAAGCCTAGTGTTTATGAAGCCTGTCAAATTTCATATCCAAGGACCAAAAATTCTGTACCTCATATTTTTTTCCAAATGCAAACAAATAAAAGTTATTTTAGTCTAATGTGGACCTTTGAAAAATTGAATGGCTTGTACAAGAGGCAAGTGTTGAAGCTAGTACGAGATTCAACTAGAATAACCAAGAAGAGAAGAGATTTTTTCATATATGAAGTTTTCCTGCCCACAAAATGTAGTGGGCTGTTCCGTGGGCCTTTACACCTAGAATGTGTGGAAGATAGATCACGTTGGACCCACATAAATTATTGAATTGGTGTAGATGTTTTTGTTTTGTATCTTCGGTTGTTTCAGTCCAGCCAGGGAGAGAGCTATTGCTGGCCCTCACGGTTCCAAGAATACCTCACTGGAATCCCATCCGAATTCGAGCCGATAAATAAAATATGAATTGAAATATTAAATAATTTGATGATCCGTTAACGATTCGAATCTGATTATTTATTAACTAAACAAACTGAATATCAATTATGATTGATCCGGTTCGATAATAATTCAATTTAATATAATTTTACATAATATATAATTTACTATAAATATATTATCTAATGCTGTATCATTTAATATTTACATATTACTAAAATATTTTTATCATTATTTTCTTCTTCTTCTTCTTTCTTTCTATTTTGTCTCACTTTATTAGTTTTTTTATAAATAAAAAATCAAATACTTACCCTTTAAGTGTACTAATTAAGTTATAAAACTACATTCACCGAAAAAATTAGTTAGACGTTTATACGATTCCATTTCGATCCGAATCCGAGTAATTAGGATATGAATTGGAATATTCAATTCGATAATCTGTTAGTTTAATAAATTGAATATGAATTATGGTCGATCCGATTAGAATCCAATCCATTGACAAGCCCAGTCATACATGGTGAATCATTAACAAGGCTTATAACTCCATAATTCAGATAGACATGCGTCACATGCCCCATATTGTCATGACCCATGGAGTCTAAGATTAGAGAAACACAATTCTCTCAAATTATCGAGAAATTTAGAATTAGGTTCTTAATGAAAGAGATAATGGTAATTGGCAATGGATAAAACTAAAAAACAGTAATAGTAATGATATAAATTGAATTGGAACTGAACTTTGGATTGTTCAACACCTTTGCTTAAATTAAATCCAACTCGCTCGAATTGAGGTTAGATTGAAAATTTTTGATTCACCCAAACAAAATAACAAATAGAGCTGTCGAAATTGAATCTAATGTGTAATCTAAAATAAATATCAATATAGTAATGTAATTTAAAAATAAATATTTAAATATAAGTGTTTATTAATAAAAAATTGTATATATATATATATATTTTCAAAAATATAAATTAAAGTTGTAAATGATAGCCACCATTTATCCTGTGGACTGCATTCATCATCTGGAGTAACGTCGACGAGAAAACATAATCTGTTCCACACCCTAATAAATTGGATAATGCCTATCCAATCTGTAGTAAAAGTCAAAATCTCATTTTCTTAAGTAAGAATAAAGAACCCAGTCCACCATTAAGAATATGACACGTGTTATTGGACCCGACAGATCCAACATAATACCCTATCTCGACACACACCAGATCACCCAAATCAAACGGCCACTGCATATAACACACAAATGGCTTCACAGGTTTGACTTGGAGAAACCACGTCGACGATTGATCCCAAATCACTCGCTTCGTTCCTCCCCTAATGGCTTCTGTGAACAGCATCATACCCCAGACTTTCCTCTCTCTCTCCAAACCCAAACCCTCTGTTTCCCACATAAAGTGTCTCTCTGGGTCTTCCTTGCAATGCTTCAGACCGACCCAGAACCAGATTTTGTCGAGAAACAAAAAGAGGAGCAACCGGGTCGTCGTCGGGACAGTCGCGAAAGATCTGGATGTGATACCGGTACAGAGCAGTGACTGTACGGACCATCAAGACGGTGTGGTGAGTGGGACTGAGAGAGAGATTGAAGGAGGAGAGGTTGTGAATCAGGTGGTTGGCGGGTTCGGGAATGAAGGAAGGTTGTCGTTTGAAGGGGCTGGTGATTTTCAAGGGTTTTCATCGTCGAGTGCTACTTCTTCTGTTGGGTCTGATGGGACGAGTGAGGAGGAAGATATCGGGAGGTTGATTGATAGATCCATTAATGCTTCTATTGTTCTTGCTGCGGGCACTTTTGCGATCACCAAGCTGATCACCATCGACCAGGACTACTGGCAGGTAAGTCAAGGAAAGTTGATACTTTATATATGTGTGTGTGTTATGTAATTTCATATGGGTAAGTGTGATATCTTCTACAATTTTGAGCTGTTATTTGGACTGTTGCTGATTAGTACAATTGCAATAAGGAAATGGGTCTCGGCTGATCGGTAGTTTGTTGGGTGTAAGGATTTCGTGAGTTGATTTTGTAAAGTTCAGTCAAGTGATTTATTTTTCTTCCCATTAGGTCTGGGTGTGTTTGAAGGACTAATTTTTAGTTAATTCATTGTCTTATGTGTTCTTTTAATAACATCTTTATGTTTTATAAATTATGGTTGTTAATAGTGTTCATTTCATTTTATGGATTTGTGTGTGTATATACATGAGCAGGTTATATCTTCTGTTTTGTTTTATCAATGACATTAGTTTAACTTGAGAATACTACACACGGCAAGACTATCAGGGGCTCTTGGTTTAGGATTTACCACATACAACGAATTTCTATTAAGTGGAGGCTTGAATCCATGAACGGTAGAACTTCCTTGTGGAGTTGTTTCATGATTGATGTGTGCTAATCAAGTGAAGCCCACGGACACGGACGATAAATATCAAAAAAATAGGATACGAGTATGGCGATATGGCAATATAAAAATAACAAATTATATTTTTATATATACAAAAAATAGAGTTATTAACATTTCTTTATAAAATATTATGATTAACAAACAAAATAAGAGTTAAGAATTATATTGCATAATTTGCATGGATAAATTTTGTATCAAATTATGATATATATATCTCAACACTTCTTTTTTGAATAAATTTAAACTTTTCCTAACAATTATACTATGATATTATTGTTGGAAAACTTACATTTTAATGTTCAAAACTTGTTAGAAATGTGTTATGAAGTATGTGAGAAGTATCGGAACATGGTTGAAGTATCTAAGAAGTATCGGATACATGTTAGAAATAAAAAATATATTTTAAAATTATGGATACGTTTAGGAGTATCGAATACGTATTCGATATCCGATACGGGTACGTTACTCTTGTAGAAGTATTTGTGCATCCTAGATTGAAGCAAAAAAATTGTGACAATTAGAAGAGTACACCAGTGTATTGTATAGAATATGAAGTCAAGGAACTTGCAGGATGATTGTTTACTGTGAACCCGTTAAAAGCTTTTTAAACGTTTCTTGAGCACAACTTAAGGTGAAAATGATTGTGATTAAGGTAGCAGGAAAGGCCTGCAAGATTTTGATTCGATGAGTCTTATGCTTTATTTGTTTTGATGTAGAATATAATATTGTCATTGAATTCATGTGGTTTACTCAAATGGTTGGCCACAATTTAGCTTGTTTCTAAGATACAAGATTCTTGCTCTATGTGCAGTTATCATATACTGTTTGTATGCTTCTGATTCATTCTTTTGCTATTGAATTTCACATGAAGATAATAACTGGGCTGTGTGAGTTTTGCATGATGATCTATTGGACATCATATTGAATTAGAAAAAGATGCGGGGATTTGCAAAGATTATTATAAAATACTGAAATCATTATTTCCATCATTGTTTTTTTATTTTGTGATGCTTGCTATGTACTCATTTTCCATTGTTGTTAGTATACCTTGATTGAATATCAAAGTCAACTCTATGCAAATGAAATTCAACTGCAGATAAATATGTCTCTATACGGTATGCTTACAAAGAGCTACATGCATCTGTGTAATGTCTAGAATGTTTGGGGAGTTGCTTTCTCTAAACCTCGTGTCTGGCTGGCTATAGTATTTTATAAATGTTCATAGTTATTGGTTTCTTTTTGAATGTGTTTTCCAGAATGTGGTTTTAATTAATGTGCTAAGGAAAATTAGTTGTTTATATAATGTGCAAGAACTCATTCTCTGCTTCTAATAGGGATGGACACTTTTTGAGATACTGAGATATGCACCACAACACAATTGGAGCGCGTATGAGGAAGCTCTTAAAACAAACCCAGTTTTGGCAAAAATGATGATCAGTGGAGTTGTTTACTCCGTAGGGGATTGGATAGCACAGGTCAGTAACGTCAGTTGGTAATTTGTGATAGTTATGATCAGTATTGCATTTAGCTTCAAATGGTTCTTTACACAATTGTTTATTTGTTTATATTCTATCAATATGCAGTGCTATGAAGGAAAACCTCTTTTTGAGTTTGACCGAGCGCGTATGTTCAGATCGGGCCTTGTCGGCTTTATGCTTCATGGATCTCTTTCTCATTATTATTACCAGTTCTGCGAGGTAACCATTATGGCTGCAATTTTTTCATGGTTGGCTAGTCCTGTCTGTAGATTACAAAACAATGTTCTCTGGTTTCAGGAACTTTTTCCCTTTCAAGATTGGTGGGTGGTTCCTGCTAAAGTAATCTTTGATCAAACTGCATGGGCAGCAGTTTGGAACAGCATTTACTTTACAGTTCTAGGAATTTTGCGTCTTGAATCCCCTGCCAGTATTTTTAGCGAATTGAAGGCGACATTCTGGCCAATGTTAACTGTAAGAATATCACCATATCACCTGCTTTTTCTCTGTGTCTTTGTTTTTCTCTTTAGTTTTTAGAGCCAAACTTGGAAAGAGGTGAATAAATCAGACTTTTTATTGATTTATCTTTTTTTTTTTTGGGAAAGGAGAGGGGGGTGGGGAAGAAAAGTTGATGGTTTTCCTTTTGTGATCTAGCCGAAGAGGGTTGGAAGGGTCAGGATTAAGATTCAATTTTTGGACATATTACTTCACTAAATTTTAATATTTTGAGTCTCCAATTTTTAATGGACATCTTGTTTGGATTTATTTATTATAAAAATTGTTAGTCGATATTTGGCTCTTGTAAGAAGAATGAGAGAGACATGGTTTTAGTATTTTTAATTTTTTCTTATATGCATCTCAGGTTAAGATTGAGTATTGATCTTGTGATTTGTGTGTGCAATATTTGCACATCTAATGGTGTTCTTGGTGTTGCTTGTTTCGCAGGCTGGGTGGAAACTTTGGCCATTTGCGCACCTTATTACCTATGGTGTGGTCCCGGTAGAACAAAGGCTTCTTTGGGTTGACTGTGTAGAGCTTATTTGGGTGACAATACTCTCAACGTAAGTTTTGGATCTGGATAAAATTAATGAGTACTAAGAACCTTAGTGAAAGCACTTATTTTCACGAAAATTGCTGGTTTGTGTGAATAAAATACATGAATGCATAAAGATTGCCACGGTTTTTAACTATCCCCGCAACACATACAACTATACAATTTTCCTGGCTTGGGGATATCCAATCCTAAGGGGGATGAGTTTCCTTTTAAGCCAAAAGCCTTCTGTGGAAGTCCCTGAATTCTGAGAGATGGTCGTTCTTTTCAAGGACCACTGGAACCAGGTTCTGTTGTCACATGTGCAGTATGAGAATAGTGAATTGTCTGGTCAGTATTTAGTGGCCTGAAATAATCCAAGATGCTGATTTTATCACTCTCTGTATGTCTTAGTTGAATCATTTTATAGGTGGACTCTTTTGGTTATCTCTAATGTTTTTTGTCAATCTTTTTGCTAGTTATTCAAATGAGAAATCAGAAGCAAGGATCTCTGAGGCACCAGCAGAAGAAAATTCCAATCCTCATACGGTACGCCAAGTGATTGGTTTATGACTTTATGTGGGACATTGGCTTTCTTAATTGCTGCATTATACGATTTTGAATGTGCTTCTTTCCTTTCTTTATTTCTCTTTTTAGGAGTAAATTAACTGAGGTGGAAAGAAGAGGCAAAGAAGAGTTGTCCCAATTCATTTGTAGCATTGAAAGATGAATTCCTTCTCATGATGAGCCACAGCTTGAGAAATTTGTGGCAATGGGGTAATGATGCTGGAAAGGCTGGTTATAGTTTATTGCTCACTTCCTTGATACTTACTTGTGTATGTTATGTAAATCCACCTTTTTTTCTGTCCTTGTGAATGCAAAATCTTCTATATTTTTTGAGGTATGGTCTAACCAACTGGTATTACTAAATATACATGGTGCTAAAAAATTCTATAAAAAATTAATTTTGAGCATTTATACAGATGAACTATTTGCTTTGTGATTTTTAAAAAGCCATTTTGTTGCAACAAATTCCAAACATGCAATTGCTGGAAGAATTGATGAGGGTTATTAATGTATATACAACTCTTTGCAATTCATTTTGTGCAGAGTTGTGGGGAATTTACTGTTAATACACACACGCGCACACACACACACACACACACACACACACACACTGCATGGTTTCTAGGTGCTAGGGTTTTTTTTCAATAAAAAGATGAATAATAATGACTTTAAGCAATGGTCCCTTGATCATGCTCTCTCCCCAACACCCTGAAACTGCTATGGAGCTTTAAGAACTTGACTCTTTTGTCAGGTATCACTGATTGCAGAGCTTCAAGCCAGTATTCAAACAATTCAACGATCACTTGTTTGGTGCTGATCCATGGATCATTTAGAGGGGTGTTCATCATGCAAACATAAAAAACTCATTGATGTTTGAGTTGATGAGGGGTTTCTTAGAGAGGCCATATTGGAATATCAATAAATTTTATCCATCAGTTTTGTTTTCAGCATCAACTAGATTGGTAAAGGATTCACAATTAGTAACCGAAAAGGAATTGGGCCATTAAGCCCAATTTAATATGGGCCTACTTATGATTATGGAGTTATGCAAGACTTACTGAAATGAGTTGGGTCTAGTGTCTTATGAACCATTAGGTCTAAGGTTCGATTCTTTCAAATCTTGCCCACTGCTTTACAAAGTGTTCTGGGAATTAGGCAGAACCCTCTCGTTTTCAGAAAAGGCAAAAGAAAAAGTGACAAGAGCATAATAGTTGCCAAGTACTTGTATAATGATCTACCCCAGTTAGTGGGCCACTGCCAACATGTAAGGTTGCTTATTTCTATCATCCAATTCAATAATGTGCCTATATATATTTAGGAAATTCTTTTGGTTGGTTCAACTTAGACTCACCCAATCATAAAAGCCATTATGGGCCTTCTGTCATTTGTCTATCCTACAGACGATGGTGGGCTCGGGCTGGACAATTTAATTCCATTCAACAAGTTCCTTACATGTATAATGAAACTCATCTCATCTCTCTCTCTCTCTACAAATTAATTCCATTCAAAGTTCCCTACATAATGAAACTATATACGTGTAGCATATATGCAAATTATGAAACTATATAGGTGTCTGTATACGTACCCATCGATCCTTGCATACATATATGTGACGTCTATCTTTTATATATATATATATATATATATATATATATATAGACATTAGATTGATGGCGAGATTCCTAGGCTTTGTAAAAGCTTTCTACTGGAAGAAAAAGGGGTAATGTTGCATTTGGACTTTGTGATATCTATACCAAAATTAAGCACTAATGATAAGAAATATCATAAAGTTAATTTGTACGCTTTACTCGGAAAGGAATGCAATTAGCGACCTTAATTTTGTGTGGGTTTAAGATAATGATTCCTTTTGATGACAATGAGATGGTCCCCATATCCAAAGTTAGCAATAAGAAAGCCTCTTGATGTTAACATGTGTGACCTTTGGGTCACCAATAGCCGAATATACTTACACCATGTCTTATCAAGCCATGAATAGAAAATGACACCCATAATCAAATATCTGCAACTTTTGTAGATATATATAATTATATTATTATATATACACACACACACGTGTGTGTGTTTTCAAGCTCTGGTGTGAAGAGATACAGAGGCAGAAGCCCATAAAGTCAGAACACGCATAAAGTATTATTGTCTTGGGTATATTTTAGGAGATTTAGACCACCAAGCCTTACTTCGCTGGATATCTATTTTATTTTTCCTGGTAAATAAAATAAATTCTAATTTTTTAAAGAAAATATTAGCCTCTTTACCACCTTTTTGTGCTGTTTATTTGGATTGATAGAATTGGAAGGCTAAGAAAAGAAGAGAAATGGAAGGGTTGGATAGTGATTTTTATGTTTGCTTAGCCATTGAAGAAAGTAAAGAAAGGATAATGAGAGATTTTGAGAGATAATTTAACCCTCCAAATCTCTCTTTTGTTATCTTTTCAAAAATAGAAAGATTTGGAGAGAAATAATATCACTTAACTGAAACTTTCATAATACCGAAAATAAGTTTAAAATTTTAAAGAAGAAAATTTAAAGATACTTGCTTAAAAAAATATGGTAGTAACTAATTTCGTTAAAATAATTTCTTTTTTTTTCTCTCCTTTACATTTTTCAGACAAGAATGTTATCATTTTTTTTCTCGTTTACTTCATAATTTATTCCAACATGAATACAGATTATTGCTATCTTTTTTTTTTCTCTCTCTCATAGCTAATGTGATCCTTCTTTTCCCCTCTATTTATCCAAAGGAAGCCTAATATTATATTGCCTATAATATTCAGTAAAAGTCTTAGTAAATATTCTTACTATATATAAAAGAAGATCGAATATTATATTGCCTATAAACCAAAAGTATTTCATAATCTATGATGTATAGATCGACTTACATGTTGCTGTTTTCATTTTAGATATAAACAAAATGGACAAAAAAATAAAAATAAAAATAAGAAACAAAAACAAAAAACTCGTGATTATATATCTAGCTAGTCAATTATGACACGGATGTGTACGAAACAATATGAAATGTTGATGAAATATTTACTATCAGAATTATGTATCTGACGATCATTTAGAGATTAAAAATTATCATTACTGAATTCAAACTAAAATTCTAAGCAATTTATTTTTCAATGCTGACAATTAAGTTATTTGGTATAAACTCATGCTTCATATTCATTTTAACAATTTTCATAAAATAGCTCTTTGTTGAATAGCAATAACAACACATGATTTCATGATTGCAGTAAAAAGAAGAAAAAAAAATTATTGCAACAATTCTTTGTTTTAAGTGAACCTATATTAAACAAAATAATCGTCAAAAAACCAATAGTATTAAATGTAGATTAGGTGATACTTGTCGAATATATATATATATATATATATATATATATATATATATGTATGTATACATACAGAGAGAGAGAGAGAGAGAGAGAGAGAGAGAGTATTGCTATAAAATTAAAGGATTAATAATGCAATACAAAAGATCTCACAATTATAAAATATCTTTAAGTCTTAACTTTCAAGGAGATAAAAAAAAAGTGGAAAAAAGAGAAGATAGAAAAATGAAACAGAGGAAAGCTTAATGAATTAGGGTTGAAATAAGAATAAAGAAATTGTAAGAGAGGATTTTTATAAATAAAAAAAAATTATTGGAAAGAAGGGAGATAAAAGAAAAAGGAAAACAAAGAGTATTCAGAAAAAAAAGAGAGAAATTAGAGTTACATGTAGAGAAGAATAAGAAGAAAAGGTTGAGGAGAAGGACAAAAAGGAGAGAAAGAAAGTAGTACGAGTTCATTGTTGGAGAAATGACATAATGTGTTAATTAATGTTAAAAACATGATTATTAAGAAGATTTGAAGAGTTTTTAATATTTTGAATGTGTCTCATGCTTTAAAAACAATTTTTATTTTATCGTGAGGTGTATATAATTTATAATTTTTTTTATGTCAATAGTAGAATTCCATAAATTTTAGTGTGGGGTATTTTTAACAAAGTTGATTGCATATGAGTAGAAAATATATAATTATTTGAAGTTGCTTTTAAGTTTCAACCCTAGACAATGGCCGAGTATGTAATGTATGTCCTTTTCTATCATTCATAATTCATGCTTCAGTTTTAAATTTATTATTCAAAACAGTTTCCATCTCATTCTATATTTCTCTTGTAAGAGTTACACTTCAAATATTCCCTTGTTATTTTTGTACGTCTACTTATTCTGTGCAATTATACTTATGGATGATATTACGTGCCCTGCACGTCAAAAAAGGGTATGAATGATATGTGTTTAAATGGATTAATTAGAATGATAAATAAGATTCTTGTTATTAAAATAAGATGTTAGTTAATTGAATAAATATATATATATATATATATATATAAACCATCTAGAAATTAATAAATAAAAGAAAAGGAAAGTCCATGATAGATTATTAGATTCACTTATGTTAAAGTGAAACACTATAGCTGGAAATTGAAACATGTTGATTTCTAGAACCCATGCATTTTTCTTTATATCCGTCTTTTTTTAAAAAAATAAAAAAATAAAAAACAAAAAATCCGGAAAATGAAAAAGTTGACAAAAAATGTTCTACAACAAGAAGGAGCTGTAGCTACGAAGTAATTGCGAGAGAGACAGTTTGATTGCAGAAGGATGAAAATCAACTATGGAACCCTCCATAAAGTCTTATTGGTTACAAGTTACAACTACTACAAATAATGAATGATGATGAGGATGATGATGACACTAGATTATAAAGTATTTTAAAGTAATTACAAGAATAGTAATTATTCTTATCCTTTTATCCTCTTATTCTTTTTTAAATTGAAAGGTTTGCAAATTATGGGAATTAAGCAAAGCTTAGGCCCACAAATATTTACATGCCATTAAACGTTGGCTGTGAAAACAAGTTGAAATAAAGTTGTTTATAAAATTTGATTCTTGGTAATTAATCATAAATATCTAAATAATATTGCATCATTACTTTAGTGACTAAAGAAGGAAATAAGATGGGAGATAATGGAAAGATGTAATATTCTTACCTTCTAGAGTGTTTTTATGAGTGACAGAGAAAGGATGCATTAAAATGTATAGAAGACAAAAACCAGGCCTGCCTTTGGTGTCTTCAAATTAGAAAATCTGATCGAAGGACAACTATCAGGTCATTGGCACGAGGCCATGTTTGTGATTGTGACACACCAAATTAAATAAATAAACCAACCATAAAACCATAAATAATAGCACTACAAACAACCTCTGCAAGCTTTAAAAGTGTAATTGCAACCTATATAAATAGGTTTAATTAATTATTATTGTTTTTTTTTTCTCTCCTACATCAAGAGCAGCTTTTCTTTCAATCTCTACATAAAACAACCATATCATAAAATTAATTAATTACCTACGTACAGAGATACATATATATAATGGACGACTGACCTAAAATTGGCAGGAACAAGTTACACATGCAGTAGTATTCCCAGAAACTGTAGGTCATCTAACAAGTCCTTTTGCAGTTTCCTACCAAACAAAATCTACACACGTACCCAATCCAACAATCTACAATGAATAGACTGTAATATCAAAGGGTATATATATATATATATATATATATAGCTGAACTCTCTAACTACAGTACTAATTAAAGAGCTTTGCTTGGTCATAAACAATATATTAATACCCACCTCCCATATATATATATATATATATATATATATATATATATATATATGTATGACAAGACTTAAATGTTTCAAGTGTACCAATTAACATCAGGAAGTTGATATGCTAGGGAGTTTTGGTGTTGATGATATGGTGTTTGTTGGTGCAATGAAGGGGATTGTGGAAGGTGGCTGAGCAGAGTGGCAAAAGAGCTGCTGCTTTCATTTGATGTCCTGATCACACTTCCACCGCTGCTATTATCTGCCCCATTGAATCTCTTGCTTAGTGAAGAAGCACCGGCTGTGCCTTGATCGTCGCTCCAGTATAGAGATGGGAGTGCCAACTTTAGAGGATAATTATGGGCGTTGGAGTCTGCCGTCATCAAATTACCAAGTACTACTTGTGGCTGCTGCTGCTGTTGCTGTTGCTGCTTTGAGCTTGAAACTGTGTTTATTTCACCATTATTGCTGCTTATCATCCCTAATTCAAACAGATTCGCTTCATTTTCGAGTAATGGACCACCATAGCTTGAGCCCTTTAGCACCTCCACTACTTTAGGATTATTCTGTTGGTGTAGTCCAAGGGGAAGTGAATTGGGTGGTACCGAATTACCAAGCATATCATTCATACAGTGATCATCTCTTTCATGATCCATCAATCTCTGAGTATTGTTCTTCTTGTAGATTCGGCATAACACCCAATCATCAAGCTACAAATTAAGCAATCAAATTATCATTAATATATACATATACATATATAGATATATATAGATATATTGTAGTATATATTATTGGGTTGGAGAATTAAATTACCCTTAAGGAGGCTTTCTTGTTACCCACGTCGCAGCCTGGAGGTTTTGTATTGACTTTGTTATCGACAAGGCGATATTCGTGCATGATCCAATTGGTTTTGATCCCTTTTGGGGGCTTCCCTCCGTAGAAAACAAGGGCCTTCTTCACACCCACCTTGTGTGTCCCCCCGGAGGTCAGCACTGGCTTATCGGTTCCGGTCGCCTTCCAATACCCAGAAGTCGCCGCCCGGTTTGGCCGAGCCCCATTCGGATACTTCCGGTCCCGAGGGCTGAAAAAGTACCACTCTTGCTCCCCAAACGTAGCCTTTGCTGAAGATAAAATCATTCAACAATTGATTAATATAATTGGTTGTTACTACTAGAAATCAATTAATTATTATCCTCTGTATAGAAATTTGTTTAATATATATATATATATATATAGACTACTGATAGAGTGTGCTGGAAGGAGTGACTCATATCTATATATATATATATATATATATATATATATATATATACCTGGTAGCTCCCATGGATCAAACTTGTAGAGATCGACTTCTGCGATTATGGCAACGGGAAGGGGAGCGGAGGCGGCTTTTTTCTTGAGGTAGTGAACCACCAGTTCTTCGTCGGTTGGGTGAAACCGGAAACCCGGCGGCAGCTGCGGCTGCTGCGAGCCGGTTGATGAGTCAGTACTCTCCATATATGGATTCACAACAACCCTCTCTATTGTTGAATCTGAGGCGCGCAGCGAATCAATCTGTAAATTGATCAGGAGAAGAAGAAGAAGAAGAACATGTAGAGAGAGAGATAGAGAGAGAGAGAGAGAGAGAGAGAAATGGTGGCAAGAGTTGGCAAGCCTATCTTTTATATGGCAACTAGGTTGTGAGATTTGTCATGGGGCAGCGTTTGGATTGAAAGCAATGGAATGGAAAAGAAAAAGAAAGGACAAGTTAAATCCATCCTGATCTTGTTTGCTAAAAGTAATTTAAAAAATTATAGGGGAGAAGGAAAAAGTATTGATACTTTAAACTGTGGTTAGTTTTAAAAATGATACTCTATTGGATGATCTCTTAAAAATAATGTTATTCTCTCTTTTTTATCTTTTATTTTATACTAGTACTTATCTAATGTACTGAAACAAACAAGCCGTGAGTACGAGGTTATAAATTTTGACACACACACAAATCTATTTAACATCAACAATAATTTTTTAATAAATTTCGAATTGTGCAATGAAAAATATACGGTACTAATTAATTAATATATGATTTTGCAAAATCCATACATTGGGCCACGTTGACGTGAGATGGTTGGTGAATGAAAACAACGTGGATAACAAACGGAGACTGGGAGGTGATAATCAATATCATAGAAGCTGTCTGTTAATGACGTAACGGAAATTTTGCTCCGTTAAGGAGGCGAAACGTGGTATTCCAAATGGCGGGAGGTGTCAACACGTGGCGATGGGGACCACATAGCACACACAAACACAAGGCGACAAAAAGTAACGATTGAAGAAGATAGGTAAAGTAGACAAGCTTTAAGCTTCAGATGTCACGCTTTTGTTATGCAAATGCCACCCACTAAACACAAAACAAAAGTACCACTATGAAATTTTATGATTCAACCTTGTAAAAATCTTTCTCCACCAATAATAATACCCTTGGACTCACTTGGCCCACTGATTCAGCCCAAACAAAACCGTCCAACTGCCTTTGACCAGCCTATCCTGACCCAGGTTCTTGGGTGGGTCCATCTCGTTTCAGTCAAATATATATATATATTGTTATATAAAAATATGTATATATAATGGAATATATTGGTCCTCTTCAAATGGAATTGACCATGACCATGACCATGACGACGATGACTATTAAGTTTTGATATAAACCCCACTTTACAAGGTGCTTCTGTTAGGAGAAATTGAGAGTACTAAAAATGTAGTACTCGCGTTCTATGATGCCAAACTATCGGCTCTTTTCATCTCCCTACCAATTAAGATTTCTCAGTGTTATTTGGTTTTAGAAGTTTTTTGAAATAAAATCATGAATTGGTAACGAAAAATTTCATTTCAATGGCTTAATATGGACCATTAACAGAAAATGTATTTTCAAAAATTATGTTATGGAAAAATAAGGAAATCTTTAATTTATGATGGTGAAAGTTAACAGAATCACTCTTATTCCTTATAAGTGTTTGGGAGACCTAAATATTTATTACACTTTCACAATTGACAGATAGTCTATTCAATTATTTCCTATATAAATCTTTATCCGTTTATAAAAAGTGACAGATCACCAAATAGAGTTTAAAGATATTTTGCATTATAACTTAAGAAGCACGGAGAGGACACGAGTACCACACCATATGGGCATGATGATAAGGCAAGTTAACTTTTTTCAATTTCTCAATAATAGTATATATACAATGCTAAAAAAAATAATAAAAAATAAAAAATAATAGTATACACATTTTAGGTAATGTATCCATTTTTCTTTCTTCTATTTCTCCTCTTTTTATTTCTCTCACTAATTTGACTTACACTTTGATATGAAAAGTGAGAACAAAGCTCTAGGAAATATGAATGCATTTATGTTGTTGTTGGGTTTTTAAGCCAAATTTTTATTTTTATATTTTTACCCCATTAGATTTTAAAATTTTGAGCTGAGCCACATGATTTGAAAAAAATATATTCCATATTGACTCCCGCGTGTCCGGGTTGTGTCTTGCCTTGTCCTTGTCCGACACCGCTACGGCACCTCTGATAAAATATCCATGCTTTCTACATTATAACTGTTTCAAGTGACAAATTTTAAAATGTGGGTTCCACTTTAACATTATGTCTCACATACTCATACTCGTGAGTATAACATTGCTTAATTGAAATTTGAATATTAAAAATTTTAAAAGCAAAATTAAATTCTTATTAGTAATAAATGGAGTTTCTATCACTTAAATTTAACTTGTTTTAGGTGGCACTTATTTTTTTTTGAGTGATATTCAAACATATTTATACAAACTTAATTGGTAAATCACTTATGTTGGGTTTGAGAGTACTTAGGAATTAAAGAAAAATTAGTTAACACTTTGAACTAAATTTTCTTCTATTTCAATTTCAAGGGATCAATTCAGTGCTTCCAAATAAAATGTTTATTTATTCAGAATTAAGTACTAAATTGAATTATAAAACAGTGCCTTAAATTTGTAATGCTCAAGATGGAGTGGAAATGAATATTATTATTGAAGTGGTTCATGTCATGGGAGAATTTGTGGTTTAAAATATTTTAATTTTTAAAATTTAAGAAAATAACCTTAAGACTAGTATATGTATCATAGTCGTGGATGAGTCTTATCAATAAATATGATAAATCACATCCATGGAAACGACTTTGAGAATTCATTGTAGTGAGAAATGCAACTCAATCATTTTTTTTTTTGAAGAAATTTCCACATTATAATTAAAGCTTATCATGAATGAAGCCTTTTGAAATCCATGAAAATGATTTTTGAGTTTGTAAGATAGAGAATTGACTTTTGAGTATTCTAATTTTCAAAGATAAACTCCAAGATCAGAATGGTAATTAATTGTCATAAGGTCAAACTTATTACTCAAGGGTTTAAGATAGTAATATATAATCCTATTAATGAATTTGGTCATGTAATCTATTAACCCTCTCAAGGACTTATATTCTTGAAAATTAGAAAAATACACAAAAATGATTTTTGAAAGAGTAACACTATTAAAAGAGTCTTCTCAAGACAAAAGTCATGAACTCTCTTTATTTAATTACATTGAGACAGTTTTTTAATATTCTTGAAAAGTCAAATAAATCTTTTAATAAATCTTTCAATCCAGTGGTCAACAATGAGAGCTCATGATTCCCATCATCATCAGAGGGCTCTCTCGAAAACATTATTTTTTTGAAAACATATTTCTTGAAATATTTTGAGAATTTCGAGATAGTATTTTTGAAGCAAATTCTATGGAAAAAATAGCAAAATGCACATAAGGGGATTTTCACAATTAAATATGTTTTATAAGCATGCCAAAACTCCAACAAGTACATCCTAGTTTCAACAAAAATCTGTAATTTTATAAAACAACTAAACATAAAGTTAATTAATATTTATTCTTAAAAAAAAGCTAATTTAATCTATGCTCCTATTTGCTAAATCAAGAGATCGACGCCTACAAATTAAGCATAATTATTGACTTTTGGTCTCACTTATGAGGATGACAAAGTAGATGGAAATACCCTCAACTATGTGCAAAGTGACGAGGATTATTTATTTGATATTCCTCTCCATTGTGAAAAAACCACAATGAAACAATAATAATGCTTTTCAAAATCAATAGTTCATAATAAATATTTTGATCAATAGTTCATAATAAAGATTTTGAAAAAGAAAACAAAATTACAGATTAAATATCAAGTCTGTCTTCATCCATTCAAGTGGACAAAATTAAACAAATTATGGGGAACAAGCAACCATCAAAACTTGTTCAATTCAATTTGAAATTATTATAGTATATATGCTAATTATTTGATATTCCTCTTCCATGTGAAAACACCACAATGTCAAAATAATAATGCTTTTCAAAATCAATAGTTCAAAATAAAGATTTTGAAAAACAAACGACAAAGATTAAATATCAAGTCTGTCTTCATCCATTTAAGTTGACAAAATTAAACAAATTTTGGAGTACAAGCAACCATCAAATAAACTAGCTTGTCTAACTCAGTTTGAAAATTAATCTTCTTCATGATAATCATTCTTATTTTTATTCCATATGAATGGAATCGGCCAAATGAATTCTCTTTTTTCAATTTTTTCTATTAAAACCATCTCTCACAATATGTCATTTTTTAAAATCATTTTAACTATTTCATCCCATATAAGTTTTGGTCGGCCTCTTTGTCGTTTACTTTCCATGCAAACAACTCTTTTTTCCTCCTAACCGGTGCATCTTCGACTCTACGTTATATATGACCATACCACATAATCCTACTTTCTCTAACTTTATCATTAATAAAAGCTAGTACTAACTTATCCCTCATTCAGTTCATTATTGATCCTAGCTATCTCTTCTAGTTACTCTTAAGTTCTATCATCCATAGTAACATCCTCAGTTTTGCTACATGAATGCATTGTTTGTGTTTCTTTTTCAACATCGTATCCAACACTTTGCTCTAGACAATATAGCTGGCCTAATAACCGTCATATATAATTTTCTTTTTAATTTATTAGAGATTCGTTTATCACATAAGATATAACAAGTTTAATTGCCTCCATTTTGTCCACCCTCTTCCAATCTTATTTACTACATCACCATCGATCTATTTCCCTATCTTGTTGTAGTATTGAACCTAAATAGCGAAATTAATTATTTTTGATCAGTAACTATTTGGTCTTGAATTTTAATATTCATATTGTCTTCTTCTGTTGCTTTTTCGAAATTATATTTCATAAACTTTGTTTTATTCTTATTAATCTTTAGATCTTTTGCTTCTAAGAGTTTTTGTAATATTTCTAAATTTGTTGCTAAAGCTTCTTTTGATGTATTTATTAAAACTCTGTCATCCACAAACAACAAACACCATGAAATTTCTTCTTGATCGAAAACCTTTCGTTATTTCATCCAACAGTATCGTAAATAGGTATGGACTTAACACGGATCCTTGATGCAAACCTATTTTTATAAAGAAATGTCCAATTCTTTCACATGTAATACAAACTCTAAGTCAAACCTCACCATACATATCATGAATATGATTTATAAGTTTCTTAGAGATAATAATGCTTTTCATAAAAAAGATTTTGAAAAACAAAAGAAAAAAGATTAAATATAAAGTCTGTCTCCATCCATTCAAGTGGACAAAATTAAACAAATTATGGAGAATAATCAGCCATCAAAACTTGTCCAATTCAGTTTGAAAATTACCTGTCATAAAAAATTACATCTCTTGTTTATTCATGTATATATCACGATAAATTTTAGGAATAAATTAAAAAATTAAGAAATTTGTAACTTTATCATTTCAAAATTCACTGCAGACTTTAGAGGCTGTCTTACTACCATTGATGCTAAAGCCATAATATTTCCATTTCTTTAATTAAATTATGTTACTAATTTACTGGTTGATGATAGAGAGAGAGAGAGATTGAGAGAGAGATTTTCATTAGTTTTATATATAGTTATATATATATAGTATAGGTCCGTGACCCATGAAGCGTTGGGGGTGTGGCCAAAATACTGATGAACATTGGGGTCAAGTGATAGTTTCATGATCGACCAGGGTCCCATTGGTTTCACTTCTTGTAGTCCATTTCGTATCTTCCGGGGCACAACCCTTTATCACCCAATCACATCTTACACCCCCCCTCTGTCTCTGTCTCTGTCTCTGTCTCAGTCTCATACACACTCATTCAAACACTCACATACTAACAATTAAAGTTTGTTAAATAAAATCACTATAATGGCATGCTTAGCTCACCTACTCTATCCTGTTCAACTTAATCTAATTAACATTAATTAATCACAACAACCTGATTAGACATGGATGTGGAATAACTTACTTCACATGACCTATGAGCCCACACGGTACATAAACCAAGTTAACTCAAGACATGCCTAGCACAATTACACTAGTTCTACCATGGGTAGCAGCATTCAATACATATATTACTTTAAAATTTTAAATTTATTTTATTTTATTTTTCTCATTGCATCATGTTGTCAAATGATGCACAAACAAAATTTTATTTTATTTTTATTTTGAAAACAACGTACTCACACGTGGAATAAATACGTACCACTGAGCAACAACTCTTGGTGGTAA
This sequence comes from Cornus controversa, assembly GCA_026545225.1. Classification (NCBI taxonomy): domain Eukaryota; kingdom Viridiplantae; phylum Streptophyta; class Magnoliopsida; order Cornales; family Cornaceae; genus Cornus; species Cornus controversa. The sequence goes on from CM048847.1 coordinate 69,750,714, forward strand.
ACAATTTTTAATTAATAGCGTAGATATTGTAACACAATGATACAACATTGGTAATGATGAATTTAAATTAGTTCGATTAAAATAACTTTCAAGCTACAACGTCCACTCCTTTATTATATTGTCCAAGTTTTAGGCATATTTTAAATCATTTTTGATTAAGTACCTAACTTGCCCAACTATAATCACTTAAATAATTTGATAGCATGTTGGTGAATTGTGATCAAGATTTATGATCTAGTGATATACGCTCTCATTTTAAAGTGAGAGAGAGTTTAAGTCTCTCCAAGAATATTGTGAGAGTCCTTTGATAGAAAAACAAAATTATATATAATATGAAAAAATGATATATATATCCATTAGTCATATGTTTACTTACATGTACTCTAGAGAGGTCAATGTAAGAGATGGAATCTTTGTAACGTGGGTGGTTATTTGTATTGCCATCTATGTGGAGTTGCTTAAGCTTTGAGTCAAAAGGCTTCAAGTTAGTAACTCATGTAAGTTTGTATGGCACAAGTCAATTTCTTTTTCATGGTAAACCTAATTTGCTCTTTATATTTTTGAGTGAGGAAAGAATCAATATCCATGTGCGTATTATACTTTGCTTCATGACCTCGTGACTTTCTATGCTCTACATATATGAAAGTCTATTCGCATTAACTCCAAGATTTTAAGCAAGCCAACCTCAATAATCCTCTAAATATATCATAAGAAAAATTAATATTGATAAAATATCATAATTATCAATTTGGTGATATATATCTATATATATATATCATAGTTTTATTCACATGTGGAATTTCATGTGACATATACTCCCCCCTCCCCCCCTTTTTTTTTTATACCAAATCAACAACTTATTTACTTTACAACTTGACATAGACTTTGAGAATTAGCTCCTTAGTTGCAGTTAGGTATTTAAAACATATTATCTTTCTCAATTTGAATAATATATATATATATATATATATATATATATATATATTCCCCCTGGAAAGTAAAGGAATGTATCATGAGACAAGCCCTGATATCACGCCATGAGAAAAGGCACACTTGCTCTTTCATAACAAATTCAAGCAAGTCACAATTGCATGACCCTTTCACATGTGACTGAGACCTTGCTAATCTGTTGCACATAATTATCCATATGTGAAACGTAATCATTTTTGTTAGGTATGGTATTACCAAATTAATTGAGCACTCTAATGCATGATACAAAGCTCCATATATATATATATATATATATATATATATATATATATATACACCATGTGCAGAAAACCTAACCCTGAAACTTTATATCTACAACCATCATTATCACTACAGACTCAATTGAGGCCATTAAGGTTGCGTTTCAAAGATGACTACAACATGAAAAAGTTAAAAAAGAAAAGAAAAGTGACAATAAGTCACTTACATATATCCCAAGATTCTATTGCATCCACATTGAACTTAATTTACTTTCTTAAATGGTTTGGGGTGATATATTTTGGACATCCTTTCACAAAATTTGAATATTAACATGTTGTTGCAGGGCATTCTGTCATGTGCATATATATAATTGTTAGATTATATATGTTACATAATATATTAAATATTATGTTACTTCTTATACCTTTTTCTTAATTCATCTTGGATTCCTAATTCATTTAGGACTAGGGTTTTTTATCTCCTAAATAAATTTGGTCTTTGAGATTATGTGCCTATAAATAAGTCTTTATGTTATATATTATTCATCAATTCAATATATATTCTCCTATATTTCTAACATTGGTATTAGAGTCAATCTCTCGTTAGTAGAGTTCTCTTAGTCTCTCGCTGTCTCTGTTGGGGATGACGTAATCATCCTCATCCCCGGTGGGTAATTACAACGCCACTAAAATCAGTCCAAACGAAGTCTCCACCTCCCCTGAATCTCCACTTTTCTGTTAGCCGAGCCTTATGGTTTTCGACATCGCTGCCATTACGTCATCATCAAGTAACTATACCGGGGGTGGGTCTATGAAAAAAAAAAAACCCATATATCTATACTCTCTCTATATATATATACACATACATAGAGATATCTCATCTAGTTAACCATGTCCCTTGAGGACTTTTTAAAATCTCTCTCTAGACTTCAGTTGCCTTTGCTGACCACCTCCATTTTGTCTTCCACCATTTTTATGTTGTTGAACCGAAACTTCATCCTCTGTTCCTTCACGTTCGCTTCCCTGCGCCTTCAGAAGTCATCAAGCGCTTTCATACGCTTTCAAAATTTGATTAATCGAGGCGCTTCCATGCGCCTCCAGAAGTCATCACACGTTTCCATGAGCCTCTAGAAGTCATTAAGTGCTTCCATGCGCCTTCAGAATTTGATTAGCCAACGCGCTTCCATGCACCTCAACATGCCAGATCTTCACAGTTCTGCCATCGCTTTCATGTATCCAAATTTAAGTTGGTTTTATATAACATACTTTAAGTTTGAGGGGGGGGGGGGTGTTGTTACATAATATATTAAATATATATTATGTTACTTCTTATATCATTTTCTTAATCCATCTTGGATTCTTAATTCGTCTAGGACTAGAGTTTCTTATCTCCTGAGTAAACTTGGTCTCGAGATGATGTGCCTCTTTATGTTATGTATTATTAATCAATTCAATACATATTCTTCCGATATTTCTAACAATATATTTCTTATTATATCTGCTATTAGATTGTATATATTTTCCTAAATCATATATGTTTCTTACACATTCTTCTAAATCATCTAGGATTAGAATTTCTTGTCTCCTAAGTTTATTTAGCTTCCAAGATTATACGCTTATAAATAAGCCTTTATGTATTATTCATAATAATATATCAATTCAAATCAATATAATTTTTCTTTATTTTTAACATAGTATCAGAGCCTACCAATCTCTAGTAGTCTTCACATTCTATTGCGTCACCGCCAGGGATGACACTATCAAGAAAAAATATGACAACCATCGTCTGGTTCTCCCCGGAATTCTCCATTCTACCGGCAACCCAACTCAAGTTCAATTTATTGGCTTTCAGTAGCATTTGTGTGTTAAAATTGGTGATTTTAATGATCCCCTTTTTTTGATTTTCAAATTAGTTTTCGTTCTAACAAACAACTTTCAGTCTTATTATCTACCGAGTCGCTCTTTTGACATCACTACTAGATTGCTTTCACGAGCCGTAGCATCTGTGTTAAAGTCTCTGATTTCAACGAGCTCCTTTTCTGATTTTTAAATCAGTTTTTGCTTCAATGAGCCACTTTTGGTCTTCCCATCGTTCCAATAAGCTACTTTTGTCTACCGAGTCGCTCTTTTACACCTTTTTTGTATGTGTTTGCAGGCACAACGGGTAACATCACCAGATTGCTTGCACTAGCTGCATTCAAGGTTTTGTCTCCAAACTCAAGTTGACTTTATATAACTCACCTAAAGTTTGCGAGCCTGTTAGATTATATATATTTTATTATATCTGCTTTTAGTTTATATATCTTTTTCTAAATCACAATGGTTTCTTACACCTCCCTGTCTCCTAAACTATCTAGGATTAAGATTTCTTGTTTTCTAAATTTACTTAGCCTCCAATATTATGTGTCTATAAATAGGCATTTATGTATTGAGAATATCAATTAAAGGCAATATAGAATCTTTCCTATATTTTTAACAATAATAATCTTTTTCTTTTTCTGGACGTGCATGTCATAATCGTGTGCGGCTTATAGATGGAATTGTCGTTTTTTTTTTCCAGGTAATTCCTTGGTTCACAGATGCAATGGAGTGTGTGTATCTAATTTCAATATATATATATATATATATATATATATATATATATATATCATCAACGGTCATGAGATGGTTGATGTCAGTGTAAGCAAATCTTTACTCTTTATTGAGGATTAATTCCTAGCTCGTGGCTAGCTTCATCACCCATGTTCTTCGAGGCTCAAAAAAAAAAAAAAATGTAAAACACAGAGAGAATTAATTTGCCATTTTACCAAATCAGATATGGAGAGATTGGATGTATTTTGTTAATTAATTGATCTTAAAGAAATATAGCATGACCTTTGACATGGATTTCTAAGGAAAAAACGCTCCAGTAACTTGTATTACATATATAGATTTGAAGAATTTGATTTATATAATTAATTTGATCTTGTATGCAATGTATATGGTATTGAATTAATTGGCTGTGATCAAGTGTCAACTTCATAGAAAAATGCCATGCTTGGCAACCTACTGTGGTGATATGGTCATTCAATGAGTAGAGCTCAAAAATGCCAAACAAGATGGTGTTTTTGGCCAGGTTTTGCTTTCCCATATACAGAATATGATAATGTGATTGCTTTCACTATTAGCTGTTTTTAAGCTGGTTTTGGTCATAGTGTTGACGGTACAGTCACTTGCCATTTTTGTTTATGAAGACAAAAAGTTGGTCATTGTCTTGAATTTTGATCCAAGGAGTTGTCAAAGCCATTGTGCTAGCTTCTCTCTGAAGTCGTTTACACCCATCAATATATATATATATATATATTTCCAAGAACACACAGTAAATCAAGAACATGTGGAAGAGTACTATACCGATCGAATGCAAAATCTATTACCATAAATGACTGTGTGTATATATATATATATAGAAGTATATAAGGGAGGAAAAAAAAAAGTGAACGCTATACTGTAATTTATCTATCCATCTTTAGCAGGATGATCACCTTGTATGTACTAGTGAAATTCATTCTTCATTCAATTTGGTATTTCAAATCCCTAAAGAATGGAGCACTCGACAGAGTAATTGTCTTAATTTAAAGGGTTGATGTTGTTTATTAAATTTGCCACCGAGTCTATGTTTCAAAAAATATTATTAGCAATAGAAGTCTAAGAATAAAATTTCACCAACGCACCACTACCAAATGTTATGTATGTGATGCAATAAACATATATATATATATATATATATAGGGTGGTGATGCTTGCATTCTCATTTTCATCTATTGTATTTCATTTGTCTTTTTCTTTTAAATGAAACGAGAAGAAGATTTTTAAACCCATTAATGCATTATCTTTTATTTTATAATACCATAACTACCATTTATACTATAAATTTAAGTTTTTCTATCTCTACTTTCTTTAGTATTTTTTTTAGTTCGTGTCAAAAGAGATATTTTTTTTTTAATTTTTTATCAGAAGAGTTAATTTATTTAACAGATATAACTTTTCTTTGAGTCCTATCAAAAGAGAATTTATTTAACGTAGACAACTTTTTATTTATTTATTTTTGCATACTATATTTTTTTTTGAGTCCTGTCAAAATAGATAATTAAGATAAAAAATTTTGGTTGCTTTTTATTTTGTTTTTTTTTTTTTTGAGGGGAATAATTTATTCAACAAAGATAACTTTTTTTAGTACTTTTTTTTTCTGTAAAAAAGAGATAATTAATTCAAGATAATGTTTTTTCTTGGGTCTTGCCAAGGGGTCCTGAGAGAAGGGAGAATTTATTCAATTAAAAAAAAAATTTTTTTGGGTCTTTTTTTCGATTCCTGTCAAAAGAAATAATTTATTCAACAGAGATAACTTTTTTTAGTACTTTTTTTTCTGTAAAAAGAGATTATTTATTCAAAATAATATTTTTTCTTGGGTCTTGCCAAGGAGTCCTGTGAAAAAAGAGAATTTATTCAGTAGAAAAAACTTTTTTTTTGGTCTTTTTTTCCGATTCCTGTCAAAAGAAATAATTTATTCAATAGAGATAACTTTTTTTTTCTATTAAAAGAGATAATTTATTCAAGATAATGTTTTTTATGGAGTCTTGCCCAAAGAGAACCTCTTTTTTTAGATTATGTCAAAATGATAGAAAACATTAAAGATAAGAGATTGGGGAAATATTTGAAAGTATACTCATGTAATTGAAAAAAAATAATCATTCACTTGTTAAGTTATGATTAAAAATGTTATTTTATTTAAAAATGAGAGTACAAATATAAAAAATGAAAGTGTGAATATCACCTCCCATGTGTATATATATATCTCGGTTGGTGCTGTGACATATATGTTTTTGTCTTCAAATCTAGTTTGGTTCCTGAGCATCCTAGTTTGCATAAATCCAGTTGCTTATCTAATAAATGATAACTTGTGAATATTTTTTTTTTAAGATATATATGCTTGATGGTTTTGTGGTACATATGCACGTGCATGCACACATATGCTAATATATAAATGAAAACCAATACCTTATTTCTCTGTTTGTAGAAAATTGAATTTCTAATTACCCACAAAAAATTCAAAATGAAGTAAAAAACAAGTGGTTGTGCATTTCTATCATGATGACATCATTGATACTCATGACATTCTCCTAGACGTACAATCATCTAAATGTATGGTAACTCCTTTAAATAATATCCTAGTACTTTTATTATAATGATTTTTACAAATAATTATATTACATTTAAATATTGTGTTCAAATCTCCTTTGGAAAAAAAAAATTACGATCTAATGATAAAAAAATATTTAAAAAATTAATCTTACAATTCAAAATATTTATGACTTTCTACGGTCTAAAATAACTTTCTCTATTTATAATTAAACAGTCACAATTCACCCACTACATTCACATATACATTTACATACTCTTACACCTAAAATAATATTATAGTACCGTAAACACGGACAATATATATATATATACTTACTTGGAGTGGAGAAGAACGTTCAAAGATTGGGATTCCAGTTGGGCCAATCTTTTATTGCTAAACTATTATTATTATTGTGATTATTATAATTATTGGGAAGCTCATAAGGAAGTCCTGAACTCAGAAGCCCATAAAATATTGGCGTTTGCTTTACTAATAAATGGACCATCATGGGTTTGGGTTGGTTACAACTTTACACTGGGCTAGATCCATCATAACTCAAAGGGTCGACTTCAGATGTGTCTTTTGTAGCCCACTAAGTTGGTCTGAGCCTAATCAAATCATTAATAGCCCATTTAATTAAGCTCTTCTTGGACGTCCCCATTTGGAGTGTAAAAGAAATCCTTAATATAGCATAGCTATTGTCCTATATATACAAAAAAAATAAAAAAAAATAGTTGATATTATTTTGATTCCGTTTCTAGTGAGTAAAAACAAGAATGATGATGATGATAATGTAATTGTAGTGTTTAAGCTAGCGTCGTCAAAGTTGAGATGTCCAAAACTTAGGCTTTTGATATGCCACCACAAGCAAGACCTCACATTTTTTTTCTAGAGAATCTACTAATTGTTCCCCAACAATTAAAAAGAATAAAAAATTCAAGTTTTAAAATCTAATAATATAGAAATTATAATTGTGATATATAAATAAAAAATTATATATCACTATATTAATCCGTTGAAATGAAGCCTTGTTATATCATTCTCACCTTGCACCAATACATATTAATTGTTGTAATTTGAAGTATCCAAGTTCTTCGCATGAAATCATGAATGATGCTTCTCCTTTCAAAAAGAGAAAAAAAGAAGGCGGCATTTCTCTTAAAATATACGCATATTCCGTGAGCCATTGAAAGCCATCCAACACGAGTTTTTTTGCTTTTCTCAACGAATGCCTCATATAGTCACATATCCTGAATATATATATATATATAGAGTCAAATATTCTCTTTCCTTTTATATATATATATATATATATATATTCCATTTTATTTCTTATGTTCCATTATATATTATTAATTACCTAATGTCTAAAGATATACATCATAAAATAGACTTGATTAAAAAACCCAATCAGTCCAAAATCTGTGTGTGTATGAGAGAGAAGAATATTCAAAGTCGACATTAAAAAAAGAGTTGTTCTTATTTCTATTTATTTTTTATAATAAACATTTTGACAAGAGAGTAAAGAAATTTTATGATGCAACTATACTACATTTACAAGCGTCAGCACACAAATTTGAATGATGCAAGTGCTTGCGTTCGTTGCGTGTGAAACAGAAAATGCTTGAAGAATAAGTATTCTTCTAACAATACGAATTGAAAGTTGAAATCACCAAAACAAGAATAATACTGAAATAGAATTCAAATTTATTATATTAATAAACAAAATTCTAAAACATTCACTCACAGGAGCCGCAAAAACAAATATTACTACTGTACAAAAGTTCGGCAGACAGCTGTTAGGGTCTTTAATTAGGTCACGTGTTAAAATTTATTATTCAAACTGGTCGGTCAATGCATATCTTATTCTTTGTAGACACTTCAATCTAGTAAGACCATATCTTAAACTTTGTAGACATTTTCAGTGGGATCCAATACAACAACAACTTTCGGATTTCAATCTAACTGTTGTTCCAAGTATATTCGGATATATATATATATATATAAAGAACAGCATCAACAATAATAATAAAATTAAATTGTTTTCATTGTTGTTTTCCTATTCATATACTACATTCAATGCTGGACCTAATTCTAGTTGAAAAGTCTTCGGAGGCTTTAACTTTCCCGTCTAATGTGGACTAAGAGTTAAAATCCAATACCAACATTGGCACTTTTTCAAATCGCAACATCATTCGCAATGAAACATGCCATATTATGTTTTGAGAATAGATATTCAAACCGACAATCTAGCATGCACGAGTGGTCTTGTTCAAATCACAAATGAAATTGATTCCATTTCATTCACTTCTTAGGTGTAGGTAGACACAGTTCAACCATGTTTTTAAATTAATGTAACAACGTGGTGTATAGATGTATATGTTTTGATGTGTTTGATTTAGAACCATAGCATACATTAAAACATAATTACCATTAACGGTTAATATTCTTAATAATCATCCAATTTCCAAAACATTCCATTTAAAAAAGACGTGTTGAAATCAATTAAATTCACAACACCCTTATCAATTCAATTCTAATTGAAAATTCGAAAAATTTAACGTGACTAAATTCAAAGTGCATAATTCAACAAATTTAACGTGACTAAATCTGAAATATTTAACGTAAATTGAAGTGAAATCGAGAAAGAGATTTGATGGAAAAAAAAAATTCCATTTTCTTCAACTTTAATTCAATTTATGGAGTTATGTCAATTTTAATTGTATCAATATTTTCATCTGAGGGTCGACTCTCTAATTTGAATCAAACGACCTTCATATTCATCATTTGCTAGTACTTTTACGATCACCACTCATTCAAATCACTAAATAAATAAATAAGAATGTTCATACATTATTCATTACACAAAGCTTAAATACGTAACCCCTACATAGTAACTGAGAGGAACATTTAATGACTGCGAAATATAGACTTCTATTGATAAAGATGTAAAATTATAAATAAACCTAACTTTGCGAACAGGAGATGAAATTACATTCTCTTTATGAATTTTGAGATTGATTTGTACTTCTTTTGTACATTCAATTTGTGCCCTAAGCCCCTAACCATAACAAAATGGCATGAACTCTTCTGGTGCCCAAGAACACCCACATTTGAGCCCTTTTCCTCAAATCTAAACCCAAAATGTTAGTCGCAACAATTCTAAGGTATTTACAGAAACGCACCCAGAATTGATTTCGCTAACAGATATGCCCTTCCTTCCTACTTTTTGTTTCTGTTTTATCCTCCACATCCGGATCTTCCTCCAGCCTAAGTCGAGTACCGAATCCCAAAAGGGTCAAGTGAGTTAGCGAAACTCTGAGTGAACGCGTTCGAGTTCTGCTGAAAGAAACCCGAGTTGTCAACTCCTTGAGTTCTGATTCCACTCTGAACTTCTTCACCGCCGGAGACACCAAACCTCTGATGAGCCGGCGTGTCCACGTGGTACATCGATGGGACAGAAGAGAGATACATTCCGTTATTGTTATTAACAGTTGCTTGTGAACGTTCCTGAGCCTGAGCTTGACCGCCAGGAACGAGTTCCGGCAACGAGCTGACTCCTGCGAGACTCGCCCAGTCAAAATTTCCCGAAGTCAGGTTCTGAATGTTGAGCTTCTGCATAGCTTTCAATGAATTCATCCGCGGCAAAGCGAATAACCGGTCGTCGATATCCGGCAACGATTCGAGCATGTCGTCGAATTGAGACGAAGACGATGATGATGAACCATGGCTGTGTTCAACGCTCGGAAAATTCGATACAGGCTTCTGACCACCGGAATTTTTCTTGTAAATGCGGCACAGAACCCACTCATCCAACTGAAACCCAAAACGTCTATTAGCAAAAATGAGACCATCTTTAAAAATATAAAATTGAAAACTTTGAATCTAATGGAATAACGGTAATTCGAAATCTCCATACCTTTGCGCTTCCATTCTTTCTTGAAGGCTCTGAAAGTCTGTACTCGTGCATGATCCAATTGGTCTTGGTTCCTTTTGGAGCTTTACCCACATAGAAAACCAGAGCTTTTTTGATACCCACCTTTCGTCCCTCGGTGGTAATGATCTTATCAGTCCCTGTAGCCTTCCAATACCCAGACCCAGCTACCCTGTTTGGTCGAGACCCATTTGGGTACTTTCGATCTCGAGGACTGAAAAAGTACCACTCTTTCTCTCCGAATATAGCTTTACCTGCCGAACGAACCAATTTATTCATCTTAGTAACAATTACAACAAAAAATATTCAGATAATGAAAGAGATTTAGATTTCTCGTTATTGAATTCTTACTGGGTAAAACCCATGGATCGAATTTGTACAAATCAATTTCTCCGATAAGTTGCATAGAGAATTGGTGCCCAGCAACTTTCCGGCACAGATACTGAACCAAAAGCTCTTCGTCTGTCGGATAGAATCGGAATCCCGGCGGCAAGCTTAGCTGAGAAAGCGGGTCTGTCTCTGGCATTCCCATTTTCAGCTAAGTTTTCTAGAGAGAGAGAGAGTTACAAAGAGAGAGGGATAGAAAATGGGTTTTTGGAAAAAAAAACAGAGAAGTAAATTCTTCTACTATTTCCTTTTTCTTTTTTTCCAGAGTCACAGAAATGGCGGTATTTATATAGGCAGGACGCAAGAGTGAGAGAGAGATAAGTACGGTCGTCACTGTCTCGGTATTTTAAGTGGGACCTACAAGAGTAGATCATCGTTAAAAGGTTGCCACGTGCACAAGGTTCGACGTTATCAAGCGGCCGACCTTATCCTTAAGTTCCGGGTTGTAAAGCAGAGAGAAGCCCAGTGCATGAACCGTCACGAAAAAAGCAAAAAAACCGTAGTGAATCAGCACATTCAGTGGACACGTGCCTCATTTGCAAGGAACTTCTAGATGTTAACATCTTCACGTTAAAGAGAGAAACAGTGTGTGTATATACCATCTATACACTGCAGTAAAAAGTTCAATTGCATACTATAAATTTTTTTTTTAATTATAAAAATTTATATATATATATATATATATTTTCTTGACACAAAACTCTCGAATATAAAACAATATCACTAGACTAGCGTTTATAAGAAATTTATATTTGACCTCTGTTCAAAATATTCAAGGGGTCAAATTATGAAATTCTTTAAAATAATTCAATATACCCTTCTAGGTTAATTGTGAAATCTCTTAATACATTAAAAAAAAAAAAAAATTTGTTTCATTCTTATTTTAGATACATTTTATAGCCTAAGGCAGTTCTTTTTAATTAATTTAAAAATAATTTATTTCTATTTCAGGATAATGTAGATTTTTATAATTCAATGAGTCTTTTTATAATTAAAACTACTGGATACCATCATATATATATATATATATATATACACGTGTGTGGCACACAACATATACAAAGAAACAATGTTTAATTCGTGTGAGGGGGAAGGGGAAAGCATTTTTCACGCGTGGAGTAAAACACGTCGGCAAAGGGAGGTGGTGGAGTAAAGGACACGTGCTAACACGTGGAGTGCTGGAAAGAGAAGCATTTGTAGTTTAGGCGGAATTTTTTCAAAAGACGAGAGTAGTGAAAGGGAAAGCAAGAAATAAGTGGTGTAACGGCGTTACCGTTCGCTGACACGTTAGCACAAAATGCTTTTTTTTTCTTTTTTGGTTTTGTCTTTGGTGTGGGTTTTAATATAAAGAGTTTCTTTCACTCTTCAACCTCTATGGAGATATCTATCTATAAAGCTAATACTGTTGTTGTTGTTTTAGTATAGTTGGGTCAAAGTCTGAATGGTCTACAAGTACCGAATTGTTCATTGATTGAGATTCTTTTGAAGCTTTTGTGAACGTAGAAGGCTTGCCAGCTAGCTGTGAGTTTAGAGAGAGAGAGAGAGAGAGAGAGAAAGAGAGATGGGGCATGAATGTCATGAATGGATGGGCATGAATGTCAAGAGATTGAGGTTTGAAATGTTGGGTGGGTCAAACGGGCACGTCAAAGCCTTTTTGGTTTAGTTAGTGAGACCTGTGATATTAATTGTGAGGATGAGATTTTGACAAGTACTAGATTTAATCTTTGTAATTTATTTGTCAAGCTAGGAGTTTGTGTGGACTGTGGATCATATATAATATAAATACTACTAGTATATATTTAATTTTCTTTTTCTGCCACGTGCAAGTAATGAATAATTGATAGGAGTATATGCTACATGAACGTCACCGTATTACATAAAAGGAATATTAGTTCCTGATTGACTCTTCTTGCATACATAGGCATATGATCTCTTTGTTCTTTTTATAAAATTCACTACAAGATTGTGTGTTAATGATCATGGTTATACTGCCTATGACATACAAGCTTGGGCATAAATGAAAATTCTACCTACACCAGCTTTTTAATTTCTAATATATTTTCATAAATAAAAAATATTATCTTTTACTCCTCCCTTTCCTACAACGTTGTTTTACACAATAATGGAATGCTTTGAAATTAACAATACTAAGTAGCACTCGCATGTTAGTCTACACACTGACAACTGAACACAAACCTTATTATTGCTTGGACCATAGATTACACAACTATATTTTTCGTCCTTTATTTTATCTAATTTTTAAATTATTATTCACCGCTTTTTCTAAAAGGAAGAATTTCACCCACACTCAACAGTCGCACTTGAAAAACTCTCCATCTTAGCTGTCTGACTCACTCCACAACACTCCCACGCATTTATAAATATCCAGCTACCAAGTGGACTGTTAGGATATATTACAATGAAGAAGGACTAATATTAATTTACAGAATTCTCCATCTAAGATATAGTAGATATTTATCATCTTTACAAAATTCCCTTCTTATAATCTAGTAGACACCTCCACTGCTCTCGTCCAACATAATTTGTGGGTTTAGGCAAAACATATAAAAATCACCTTTTTAACTTGTAATATATTAATATCAAATATTAGTTAATGATATTTATATAAAAATTATTAATATTAATTAATAATGTTTATATAAAAATTATTATATTTAATTGAACCATTTTCTACTAATATATTTTTTAATAATATTTTTCTAGTACATAAATATTTGTCGGAATAAAATATGTTTTTTAAATAACAACTTCACATTTTTTTTATTTGGTTCACTTTCTTCCTTTTTTTGTGTTCTTCGTAAAAAAATTTCTTATCAGACATTTGATTATTATTATGAATCTAAGTCGCTAATATATTTTTCTTCCATTATTATATTATCTTTTAATTCTTTTAGATGATTTGATTGTTTTTCACTTAAATTTTTTGTTGTTTTATTATTAATTTTAACAAAAAAAAAAAAGAGTTGTAATGAGAGGAGGAGGAGAAAACGTGACGAACAGGAAAAAAAGATGAAAAAATGTTAAATGAGGAGAAAGAAAAAAGAGAAAAGTGATGAGATAAGGATATAAATTAAAAGTTATAGAATGAAATAAATTATTCGCCCTATTATTAAATATTTACCATTGGTTGGGGCCTAACAATGCAAAGAAACAAAATTTTAAAAAATCTAATAATATTAGAAAATAAAAATTTTAATATATCCTATTAAGAAAATAAAATAATTTAAAATTTTTCTATTAACCGAAGCCTTAGGCGATAGCGAAAGAGTCCACTTTGACCCTGCATTTTTCTTTACAACTCTCTCCGCAATTAAGAAAACTTCTAAAACTAGCTCTCAAGCATTAGTGCCCGCATGTTGCCTATGTGGCGAAAATTAATAAAATAAAAATGAAAATGACAACCACAACGTAACAGTTTATCACATTGTTCCCTTTGGCTCCATTCATGATGAAAATAGAAAAAAAGAAAAGAAAATGTTTTTTATTAAAATACTGTAGGAGTTGGGAACCATGTCCTTTTGTTTTTTTTAATAAATTTCATGCATTCCAAACCAAAAAATGATAAATTTGTATTAAATTTTTTTGAAAATATTTTATTATATAAAAAAAATTAAGGTAAATTACACTGACCTCCCCTGAGGTTTGCCCTAATTACAGCCAGCATTAAACTAAAGAAATTTGTTACAATGACCTCCCCTTTAACAGAAATTGACTAACAGAGGTTAATTTTTGGGTGAAATGTCTATTATACCCTTATTAATATTATATTGATATATTTTATTTTATTAATATCACAACACTTGGATGTTAAATCTGACAAATCGAAGCTGAATTCTAAAAAACAGACTTCACAGTTGCGTCCGGAATGGTCCATTTAGCTAGGAACCAGTTTGAGTTGGTAAAAAATGGCCAAAAGTGACTTCCCGGAAAGTTCGCCGGAAAAATGAAGGTGGCCGAAAATTCGTCGGAGAAGATGACCGGAACAGTGCATCTCGCCGGAAATTCGCCCGGAGAAGATGACAGGAACAGAGCAGCTCACCTGAAATTCGCTAGAGAAGATGACCGGAACGGTGCATCTCGCCGGAAATTTGCCGGAGAAGATGACCGGAACCGTGCAGCTCACCGGAAATTCGCCGGAGAAGATGACCGGAACCCGTGAAGTCGCCGGAAATTCGTCGGAGAAGATGACCGGAATAGTGCACATCGCCGGAGAAGATGACCGGAATAGTGTATATATATATAAGTTGATGGGCATTTTAGTCTTTTCAACTAAAATTTTTTGACCAAATTAACGGAATTTTGGACGGAGGGGGTCTGTGTCATAACGGAGCAAACCTCAAGGGAGGTCATTGTAACAAAATTTAATAGTTTGATGGTGGGTGTAATTAGATCAAACCTCAGGAGAGGTAAGAGTAATTTACCCAAAAAATTATTCTCCATTCATTCACTCCATTTTCTTCTGCTTCTACTTTCATCTGTTAGTTTCAAACTCTCAATCCAATAAAACCAATCCTTTGGAACTAATGCTACTCCACCATTCCCAACATCAACCCAAAAAAAAACCAGAAGGCTTTAATATCTGAAATCATCATTGCCATCTTTGATATGCTTTGGAGATCTAATTGAAGTATGAGAACTCGATGGTGAGGTGAAGCGTCTACGCGAGATCGATTGACAACTTTCAAATTGGAACCAATCAACAATTCAAATAAAAAGGAAAATTTGGTGAATGCTTCTACAGCTATTGACGCAGGTACAACGAAAGCCTATTGGATTACTTGCAATGTTGAACTCGACATTCAAAATTACATAGACCCAACAACGTACGATTCATCTCTACCCACTTAACTATTGATAGATCGTACGTAATAATTTGTGCACAAGACCTTGTAGATGTGACATTTGGTGCGAAGGAACTGAAGGCGTTTCTTTCTTTTTACTATGAATGTGAAGTCGACATCCTTCTATATTTTGAGAAAGTTGGCGAACCTATTCTTATGCCACTCATATTCGGTTCGGTTTAGACCACGACTCCACTTCAAACTTTAATGGTGATTATTTATTCCGTGATTTTAGAATGTTTAGTACTTTATTTAGGGTTTCATATGTATAGAGAGAGACAACCGTTTCTTATGAAATTTCAGAGAATTCTTTATTATAAACCTCCATTGTTATTCATAGTAAAATTTTCGATGCACTTCATAGATATAGACAAAATCTTCTGACGAACTATGCAAATTTGTGTGCCTTGTGTGATTTATCTTAATTTAATTATTATGATCTTATCTTATATATATATATATATATATATAATTTTTAGAGACAATTTCAAATTCTAGTATTTTTCAGATTCCTTTTGCTTTTGGATTCCTCTCTTGTACATAATATACATGTATTGCAAGAGTAGAATTAATTCAGTAACATATTGTTACGCAATTCTCTTTAACTTTATGAATTTAAAGTTGTTCCTTATTTGATAACTTGCGCACCATAAGTTTATTCAAATTTCATATTTTGATTCAAAAAAATAAAAAACATATATAAAAAATTAAAAATTTATACACTTTTATAAAAAGTATAGATATAGATATAAATTAGTAAGTGAGAAGAATTTCAAACGAACAAAAAACCGTAACATAGAGTAGTAATAAAAGTTAGAAGGAAAAAAGAAAAAAAAGAAAAGAAAAGAAGAAGCTTATTCATGATTTCAATTCCATAAATATAAGATTATTAAATATTAAGGAACAAGAAAATTTACCATGGAACCCACGACTTAAACGGGGGCTTTCTCAAATGACCCACATAGTTGAGCCGCTCCTGTCGCTGCTTTATCGGCCAGTGGAGTCTAGCTTATAATATAATATATATATATATATATATATATATATATATATATATATATATATAAAGCAAGCTAGTCATCCTCGTATAGTCAGTCAAAATCCAGTGACAGCAAAGGTTTAGATTATGGATGCACTGTAAGTGGGTGTCCCACTAGGTGCCAGATCAAAAAAATCATGTAGCTAAAACATGGTACGAAGATTGATCATACTCCAAACATATATCTGTATTATATTTAATTTAGCCGGTGTTTAAATCTGTCCATAAAAAACAAAAAATTAAAATTTAAGAGTAAAAAATTAATTTTAAGATTCAAAATATTTATATTTAGGGACGTAATTATAGAGGCACCAGTGGATATATTAGTACCTACTTAATTTTTTTAATTTTATTTTTATACATGTAGTAGATATAATTTTTTTGGGTTTAAAATTGGGAGGACCTATTAAGGCCCGAGTGATGTACTCACTTAGTTACTAAAACTCTGTTTGCTAAAGCTTTTGCTTCGACTTTTATATAAAAGAAAAAGAGAAGCAGAAGCTAAATCAGGAAATCGGTACCCTCCAACTTCCTTTAAACGCTCTTTTTTGACTTCGAAACTCTTCCGCCTTACCAATCCAAACACTCTCCAAAATGACTTTTGAGGTTGAAAAACCAAAAACCGCTTTTCAAAAGCCAATCTAAATAGGGCCTAAGTATCTTGCTCTCTCTTTATTTTTTCTATTGCTCTGCAACTGTAAGTTTCATCTATTTCCTTCATTCACTCTCTCAAAATATATTATTCAACGTTTTCAAAATATGAAGTCTCGAAGAGGATTGTTATAAACAATAGTTACAATATCATATTATTTTGACATTTTGTTGTATAAAAGATATTAGATTTTTATATGTGCTATTTTATTTTATCGTATTTTTAGTATTTAAAAAAAAACTTATTTTATTTGAGCTCCTACGTTCGTATCTACTTGTATAGATTTTTGACTATGCGCCTATTTATATTTATCTATGGTCTAAAATAATTTTCCCTATCATCAATGTAACGGTCACGATTCACCCACTACATTTATACTTAAATTTACATACATATCCATCTACAATCACACTCCTAAAATAATTCGATCCAATATATATATATATATATATATATATATATATTTTTTTTTTTTAATAGTAGCACAGGTACGTGCAATATTTAAAATATAAATTGATGTTGCTATTGTTTTTTGTATTGCAATTTGCAACTGTGTACTCGTTCTCGTTCAGATAACATGGTACATTATGTTTGGAGCGTTTTGTTCTGTCTTTTAATTTTTCTTTTCACATTTCCAAGCAATTATAAATGTTCAAATATAGAAGAGACCATTGGAATTGTAATAAAGTGGAGTTGAGATAGGCTACTTCAAATATGGAATCATGTGTCTGGATATAGGAAGAACATATATATATATATATATATATATATATATATATTAAACTTGAAATAAAACAACTCATATGATGTGATTACAAAAGATTATAATAAAATCAATCAAACTATGTGCTTTAATATTTTATGACAATAATTTATAATTTTACTTCAATTTTTTAAGGCAACCATATCACAAATTAAATGGTTGTTGATTACCAAGGGAAAAAAAAAAGTTTTAATGACTAGTAATAAATATTATGCCACCAAAGAATTAATCAATCATGCAACCTTAATCATATTTTATAAAAAAACAATATCTTCCCTTAAAAGAAATAAAAAATAAAAATTATGAACCCATCTTGTATAATTGTATTTCAGATTTTTTGAATTGCTGGGATTGGTTGAATCTTAATTTAAATTCCAGTCAAAATAAATTTGGATTCTAAAATTGAGTCGGCCAGAATTTCTTCTACAATCTCAAATACAAATCTTACCAACCAATTGTTGAAAACAACCGACCAACATAATGAGATTGTTATTCAACCATGTTTTCTGCTTGAATTTGACAATTAATGTTTGAGAGGAGCACTGCCCCCATGAACAACAACGTTTTAGTTGAGTTCCACACTTTCTTTTGCAGTTTAAAGTGCATGATTATTGATTTTATTACCTTTTACATTCAATTTATGAAACACACTAAGGGCATGGACAATTTCAGCATAGTCACTAAGAAAGTTGTAACTTTTCAATTATTTATTCATTTTTTTAATTGTAAATTACCTTCACCACTTCTTAGGTTTACAAATTACATCTTCAGATTAAATTTTGGTCAAAATTATGATAAATCTCTCTAAAAATTTGACCAACTCCACTTCCTTAAAGGTCGTTAGGGTTGTAGAGAAATTTAATTTAATCTCCAAATTTCATTCTTAAGAATTGAAATTTCTGAGTTAGGCTAGCTAAACAAACTGAAAGACCAATTTAACCATTTCATATATGACCAAAATGGCCTCGCTAATTATGAGAGATGCATGATGTCATTTTCATCTATCCTATGTGAAATGAAATCAATGAAAGAATTTAAGTAAATAATTTTGCAGCACATTAAAGAGAGATACAAACTATTATATCATTTTTTTAAAAAAATTATGCATAAACATATTTTGTTTTTAAAGAGATAAAAAATAGGCAGAAACAAAAAATTTCCAGTACTCTTTTTTCTTTTTTGGGGTAGTCTTTTCATGCTATCCATCGTTAAAAGAAAAGTCCTTTTCGTGGAGTCCGACCAACTACCCTTGTGTGGGGCTTTACTAACTTCCTTTTCAATGACACCGACTCCATTTGAAACTACAATTTCGATGTAAACACCTAAATTGCAAAAAAATTAGGACTAAATTGCAATTGCTCTATTTCTATGCAAAAATCATTCTCAAAAGTACTCAAGAATGGCTCAGTTGATGGAAGAAGTTCCTAAATTGCAGAAATTGGCACTGAAGAAGGCAAATTTGATATACTCTCCCTGTTATTGCTGTTATTTAGGATTCGTTTGGATAAAGAGGAGAAAAAAGAAAGGAAATGATAACATTAGTTATGAGAAAAATGAGAGGATAGCAATAACCTCTATTCATATTTGAATAAACACGAAAAAAATGAAATGAAATGATAATATTTTAGTTTGGATAAGACAGAGAAGAAAAAAGAAAAGAAAGGAAAACAACCAAATTATTAACATACTCGTTATTTAAAAATTCATATCAATATCTGTGTATTTTCTATTGTATTGAATATTTATCATTTAATATTGTAACAAACTATATACTAATATTAGCTAGGACTAGCAATAATATAATGTACTAAATATATCTCATTAAGTCACATAAGTCCAATGAATAAGCCAATGTTATTTTCATATGTGCTATGAGTCCAATGAATCTGACATTTTTCTTTCAAATTATTCAACCACTTTGTTTTTTGGTACAGTACGCCAAAAATCGCATGTCCTACTTGTTGAAGTCAAGGAATTAGGTGAGAGATCGACAACAAGTTTCCATTTAAGTGCACATAGTTTCAACTAAAACCTATGACATCCATTATTTACTATCTAAATTGCAGTACCGCAAATCAAGAACATCCGGGAGATAAAATTGATGCATCATGAAACTCTTCAACTCATCAAATGCTTGAGCAAACGAATCTATTCATTTAGTGATTTCGGCAAAATGGGGTATTTCCTCAAAGAACCAGTCCTTGAGGCGGCAAGGCTGGGTATTCATGAATTGTAATTAAACTCTAATCACAACTGTAGATAGATATGCAAATCGTAAGGTAATGAGAATGAGAACATATCCACTCAAGTAATGCAAATAAGACTTTCAAATTTCACTCTTTCAAAAAAGATGAAGTTTTATCTTTAACACTACTCAACAAGACAAGCAACTAATAAAATTATAAAACACCTTGAGCAAGAACAAACCGGTTGCAAAGGATAAAGAAAGCAGAAATTGAAACATACCAGAAATGGAAGACGCTAGAGCTAGGGAAGAACGTTGGAGCTGGAGAAGAAGAGATGGCTTGTTGCACCGAATGAGTATGCAGGAGATAAGAGAATACGTGAGATGTCCTAATGAGACTCAAAAGCAATAAAAAATTTATGTGTTAAAATAATGAGGTTAATTTTGGTATTATGAAAGTTATACTTAAGTTCCAATCCATTTCCTCTCAATCTTCTCATTTTTTGGAATATTGAAATTGAGGGATAAGGAAGGATTGTTATCCTTCCTTATCCTTTTTTTTTTCTTTTCAAAATACTCACCCAAACATAACATGCCATATCATCTCCTTTTTTTTTTTTTCTCTCATTATCCTTCTAAATCCCTCAATCCAAACGAAACCTTTTTTTTTTTTTTTTTAACAATCGTATTTTGTGCATTTAATTCATAAGTAGCGAATTATTCATTGAGGATGGCTTGATGTTACTGTCACTTATTGGATAATCGGTGAGAGGGAAGAGAGAAAAAGGCAGTGGCAATAGTTGAAAATTATAATAGAGGAGAAAAGATTATGGAGTTCAAATACGGTAATAATAAGTAGGGGTGGCAAATTGGGCGGGTTGGGCGGGTTTGAGCCGGGTCAAATATGGGCGGGTTGAATATGGGTTGTGACCCATATTCAACCCGTTTGTTGCGGGTCAAATATGGGCGGGTTGAATATGGGTCGGGTCAACCCGTCAACCCATATTTGACCCGACTAGACACGACAGTAGGTAGGCGTCAAACACAAAAATGGAATGCACAAGGTCTATAATCAAACAAAAAAACTATAATTTGCTAATCATACTGATATTATTTATATGGTTTGTTTATTTTTGGGTGTTAGCAAATTTTTTTTATTTTTTTTATCCAAGAGCTGATTGCGTAAAAGAATATAAGAATTTAATTGCAATCTAGTGTTTAATTACATTTATGAATCTATAGTAAAAGAGAAAAAAGAGTATAGAGTCTCGAGTAACTTAGTCAGCATAAATTTTCTTTAAAAAAATCAAAACATAAGCAAACAATTATAATAAGTATTTCAATTGAAAAAGGTATTCAACACTAACTCAATTATATCTTCATAATTGGGCAATTTTAAAAATGACCTACCAAATCACAGAAACACATGGAATATAATTAAAATTAAAACATTGAGAAAGGTACTCAAACACAAAAATGGACTCTGTAGATAGAGAAAGGTGACTTTTGAAAATTCAATTATTCTTGTTTTTTAATACAAAATGAACTCTGTGCATAGGGGGAGAGAATGTGACTTTTGGATGAGTCTGGGTCTTTTGGAACTAATCAATAAAAATAAAAATACCGTTGAAAAAATAAAATATGTGACCTTTCGATGAGTCATTTTTTTTTTGGAATTAATAAAAAAAATCTAAAGAATGATGAATATATATATATATATATATATATAATGCTCCAATGAAAATTGTTGTTGCACTATAAAGTTTGTGTCTAAATTATATATTCTTCTTATTTTTAATTAAGAAATTACAATGGTAAAATTCGACAATAATTACTAAAAAGAAAAAATATTATTTTTAAAAAAATTGAATTCTTACTAAAATACTTTTTCAAAAAATATATATATATTGTCCAAGTATAGAGAGAGAAAGGGGAAGAGAGAGAGAGGTGGGATCGAAGAGAGAGAAAGGGAAGAGAGAGAGAGGTGGGATCGAAGAGAGAGAAAGGAAAGAGAGAGAGAGAAGTGAGATCAAAGAGAGAGAGGTTGGATAGAAGAGAGAAACTTTAATTCACATTTTGTTTTATGGGTGAAAGATGGGTTGAATTTGGGCACCCATATTCAACCCATCTAATCCGCTAATTAATTGGTTTATATTTATCCAACCCGTTTATGACCCGTATAAGAAAATAAGTCACCCATATCCATTTTTAACTGGGCGGATATGGGCGGGTTGGCGGGTTGACACCCAATTTGCCACCCCTAATAATAAGGGTAAATTATGCTGACTTCCCCTGAGATTTGGCCAATAACACATCATCAAACTTGTGCATTTTACAAATCTCTCTTATAACAGATTTGCTCATCAGATGTTAAATTTTGGAGTCATTTTACCCTTTTACCCTAATTATTTTACTTTTAAACATTATAAAATATTTGAGTAAATAAAATTACTCTTTTGCCCAAGTGTCACTCCCATTTCTCTCTCCTCCACACTCTACAACACCCAAATCACAAACCCTCCACCCATATCTGTTACTCCCTCGTCCTCTTCGATATATGTGTATCTATATAAATCAATATATATATATATATATATATATATATATATACTGATCTCTTCTTACTTTTCCATAGAAGAAAATTTTAAACCCACAAATGTTGTAGGTGAGAAGAAGAAGAATCACACAAACCTCTTAAATTTGTACACACTCTTATTCATATCGACAGTCAAATCTCATTGGAGAACTTCCACCAAATACTATCATCAGCCACCACCACAATCACCAACAATGACGACCTTTTGACACATATCCTTGTTTGCATGCTTGTGATGTCTCTGATCAGATTCAAATTTGTGTCTAAACACTGGCTCTCTCTCATCCCTGCCACCCATTTCTCTCTCCTTCACACTCGGCACTGATCTCCTAATCTATTATGGCCACAACTATCACATCCCTATCTCAATCTCTCGATTATTCATGTTTCCATCCATCAATTTTCACTATGCATTATCAGAAACCCTAATAATAGATCAAATCAGAAACACATTTCACCAAAGAAACCTCAAACACTTGTACCCTCTCTTTCTTTAAACTATAATTCAACCACATAAAATCAATTTTTTATCATATGCGCTCAAAACCTAATTCGACAATCTAGTTTTTTGAGTAGTCTGAGATAGTTTGGCTGACCTCTGTACTAAAGCATATTGATAAGCCTTCAAGATAGTTTGACTTGATGTCATCGGAAGACGAAAGGATTGTCGAGATAGGACGAGTGGCAGAAGTGATGGGTGGTCCACCAACGACACCGTAGGGACGACACCGAGTCCAGCCACCTTGGTCGCAGCTTTCATGGCTACTCCACCTTCCATTTTGTGGTATCAAAGCCCTAAGGAATTCTGAAATTACGATTATTTTACAAGCCAAATCCTTCAAAAGGATTCAAAAATTCTCTTTCACATAAGTCTCAAAATAGACCATTGTTTTAGTTATGAGCGTAAAAGGAATATGTTTATTGCTGAGATTACCAAATGTGTTTGATTTGAGAAGAAAGTGAGGAATTAGGTTGATTTCAATAGCAGAATTAAGTTGAAAATTGAAGAGATTTTAAATCTTGTGATGCTGTACTGTTAGTGGTGAGACTTTGTGTACTAATTGATGGAATTTGTTGTAGTCATATGAAGAAGATATATATATTTGTGTGTGTGTGTGTGTGTATATATATATACATATAACTGAGATTGTATTTGATCTTTTCTTTCAATTCCCCACTGATTTTGAATAAAATCTTAAATTTCTATTAAATTGATTTGTATTATATATATATACAAGGGCGGAGCCAGGACTCTAGTGTTAGGTGGGGGGGAGGGGGGGGGGGCAATTTTTTTTTTACATCAGTTTAATATTAGTTTTATGTATATGTACAAATATATATATAATATATATGTATTATATAAATGTATACCAGTAAATGTATATATACAATATATAAAGCGTCAATAGTTTTTAATGGCTTGACTAAACTTAGGTCTATGCTTCCAAAGTAATCAATTAACCTAAAAATTTATCAATTAGTTATTTAAATACGTTTTCTTATCAAACTTTCCTAACAAGGAAAGAAAAAGATTAAGCTAAAATTGAAAAAGCTTTCAATTAATCAATTAGACTTGTAATTTATAAACAAATACAAAATTCATGTAGTAATATCACAAATTAATAATAAAGCAAAATCTGAAACACGTCATACATATTTACATATCAATTATCAATCTATCATTATTTTTAATTATCAATTAATAGTATAAACGTACTAATAAATAATTCAAAAATATGACTTCTAATTCAATAGTCTTTTATACCAATTTTTGCCAATATATAATCATGTCTTTGATCACTACCCTAAAAAAATAAGCTTAGTTTGATAAGTATTTATCTATCAAATAAAGTACAACTACTTCTTTTTCTTTTTTTCGAAACCCATATAAAAAATTATTTCCCAATCCAAGGAACAAGATTGAAATTAAATTAGAAACTGAATTGATATAAAAAGGATTAGTGTGTGGGTGTGTTTATATTCATGATGTGCATGTGCTATTGAGATTTCGAATTCAAAATTGACATAATATACTATTATATTAGTATTGAGTTTCTAAAGGGCCAATGACCAATGAAGAATTGAATTTAGGGGGGTTTATTAGTATTGAGTTTCTAAAGGCTTAATGGCCAATGAAGAATTGGGTTTAGCTAGGTTTGGTGGAGTTTATTAGTATTGAGTTTCTAAAGGCCCAATGACTAATGAAGAATTGGGTTTGATGGGGGGGGGGGGCAATAGTGCAAATACATATATTATTTTGAAAGACATGTATACTACTAAAGGAATTTCAAAATTTTTTTTTGGGGGGGGGGGGGGGGGGGCATGGCCCCTACTGCCCCCTACCTCCTCCCCTTTATATATATATATATATATATATGTATGTATGTGTGTGTTTTCTTATGTTCTACATAATTTAGTTTTTTTTTCTCCATGTTTAGAACTGATCTATTTGTAATTTCTTTTATTTTCTATAAATTTAATTAATTTATACATGGAAATGGTGTGGTAGGTGGGTGGAGAGAGAAAGAGAGGGAGGGAGAGAGAAGGGTATTTTCATCTATTAAAATATTGTCTTTTTGTAATTTGATGGCATTTCAAGGTTAATGTCTTTTTAAATGGATTAAGGGACATTTTGGTAATTACAATAAATTATTATATCATCACTTGCCAAATTTTGGATGGGAGAGGGTATGTGTTACAATGGAGCAAACCACAGAAGAGGTCAGTGTAACAAAATACACAAGTTTGATGTCGCGTGTCATTAGACCAAACCTCAGGGGAGGTTAGTGTAATTTACCATAATAATAATGAGAGTTGCAAAATTTTGTGATTCTACAACATGTAATTTGGGTTCTAACCCATTAAAAATGAATTTGATATTATTTTTGGGTAAATACCACTTACACTCCCTCAGTTTAGTCAATATCCCGACTAGACTCACTCTAGTTTCAATAATCCTAACTACACGCCATGTAACTAACGTCTGTTAATTAAACTAACAATTTTTGGTGATTTTATGAATTTACCCCTGATTTTAATATTTAATTTTATTAATAAAAATTGGTAATGTTAAAAAGATCAAATTGCCCCCCTCTCTTCATCTCTTTCATCTCCATTTCTCTTCCTTTCTCTTTTTCCACTACCAAGCACACCAAAAAGCTCAACTGGCCACTATCACATACCGGACCACCATCGCCGAAAAAATAGAATCTCGCTGAGAAGGGAGCCTTTGCCGAATAGACCCAGCACCAAGCAAAGCTCAACCGGCACGAACTACACCAGCCGGAACTCCACTGTTCACCACCGTCCACTACTAGACCCAACAGTATCATCATTGACCCCCTCTCCATCTTTTCCCTCTCCATTTCTCTTTCTTTCTCTTTCTCCATTGCCAAAGCACACCACCAAGCTCAACTGGCCACCATCATATGCTAGAGCACCATCGCCGAAAAATTAAAATCAAAATTAAATTATTTGAAATATCTATACAATCCCAAGACTACTCATCTACGGTGACGAGTACAGGATGCCAAACTCTTCTCAATAATCGTTGTTGTAAGGTCACCGATAACGGCCTTAGCGAACGATGTCTACCGATGCGTCGTCCAGTAGCGTCGCCACTAGTTATTGGTAAAAACACTTCCCTTTCATTTCTGACCTTCTCTGAACCTCTATCTTCGAATGACGACGAAGAGATGAACAAATCTTTCAGCTTGTGGCTGACAACTAATTCCTTGCTCTTCTCCGGTGAATCGCCGACAGTTCACTGTTGATCGGGCGAGTCCTCACGGCGGGGAAGGCAGTGGCCACCACCAGTGTTGCGACTGAGGAACATCCGTAGGGTTCTATGGCTTCGGAGGTGAATTACAGGGCTTGTTGTCGGGCTCCATGTTGGGCTTTTGGCGACAAATATTAGGGCTGTAAATAAGCCGAGCCGAGCTTTGGGCTGTTCAGGCTCAGCTCGACACAATCAAAGGGGTGCTCCAGCTCGGCTCGAGCTTGAACGAGCTTTTGTTGCCTATGTTCAAGCTCGGTTCGAGTATGCTCGAACGAGCTCGAGCTGCTTGTTTATTCAGATCAAACATTCAAAGACAATAAGCATTATATGAATCTATATGTATACATGGCTACAAATCTAATTTACATAGCAACAGATCTTACTTTAATGCATTATATGAAACCTTTGTGTTTGATTTCCAAAGTCATACATAATAAAAGCAACTCCCATTTTAGATCATTCATGCCAAGACAATACAGAGTGAGATCAGATGATAGAGTGAGAGAGAGAGAAAGCACATGATAGAGAGAGAGAGAGAGAAAGCACATTAACTTGAGAGAATTGCCACGGTCTTCGTCACTAGTTCCAATTTTTGGTCACTCTTGCCACAGTTTTGATAGAAGATCAGTGGTTTCTCTTTTTCGGTCATTGTTGCCACAACAAAGAACCGACAAATGCTTGGGGGAAATAGTGGTTTAGCGGCTGAATTTTTGACTTGAGTGGATAGAATTTGAGAATAAAGTGTTTTAGGGTTTAGATGATATTATTGGGGGAATGGGCTTCAGATTTATGGAATGGGCTTGAGTTAGTTTTATTTTAAAAGAATTTGGGAATGGATTTGGGTTAGTTTTATTTTAAAGTTGAGAATAATATAATAAATTGGATTGGGTTGAAATGTTGGGCTGAGACTTAAAATAAATTGAAACATCTAATATGAAATTATAAAGATATATACATGTATATATATTATATATGTGTGTGTTCACGAGCCCTAAAGCAAGCCTGTTTACGAACGCATTCATGAACAAACGAGTCGAACAGAGAGGTATTTGAGCTTGGCTTGTTTAATAAACGAGCCTAAAAATTTTATTTGAGCTTGGTTCATTTATTAGACAAACGAACATGAACCGAGCCCTTGACGAGCCAAGCTCGAGCTGTTCGTTGAAAGCTTGGTTCATTTACAGCCCTAGCGACAATGCACTAAGTGGCTAAAAGCTTGAATTTCTAAAGAGTCACCATTTTGGATATAATTTGAAAGAATTCTCTCTCTGTCGTTCGATCTGTAGTCTCTCTTTCACGAAATCTTTGAACCAATCGATATCATAAATGATTTATTCCTAGAGAAAAAAAGTGAGATCTTAGTTTCTGGTGTATGGGTTTGTGTGTTGGCCATGGTGACCAATTTGAAACTTTGGCTATGGTGGACATGGGTGTGCTCAATGATGATGGAGGTTGAATAGTGACGTTATATATATATATATATATATATATATATATATATATATAACATATAATATATAGATATTATACCATAGAGAGAGAGAAAGAGAGTGTGCAGTGTATATATATAATCAAAGTGATGGGGAATATTTATGTACATTTGTTTTATAAGTTAAGAGTATTTTTGTAATGAAGCATTGTTTAATGAGGTTAAAGATGTCATTTTATGCATGAGAAGGGTAAAATAGACTATTCATACAATATTGACTAAACTGAAGAGGTGTAAGTGGTATTTACTTTTTTTTAAAAAAAAAATTAAAAGAGATGTCAACTTTTTACAAAACCATATCACTTGAGAGAAGCAAAAATATAAACATTGCAACAATGTGGAACAACAAAAACAACACATAAAATTTCCTTTTGAGTGAAAAATATATTCTTCAACCCAATTTTGGACCAAAGCAAACTGATGGGTGCATGTGAATGTTGTCTATACTCCCATATCCATTCTCTCTTTTGCTCGATAATAAAACTATACTTCAGCCTTCCAATCTCTCTCTTTTCCTAACTTCCATCCTCTCATACACATATATACATACATATTGTATATAAATGCTAACACTCTAATTGGGCTCCGGAGCAGGATGACCCAAATTATACAGACAGGACAGCTAGAGCAGAATGGGCAAAACATGACACCGAAATGAGAACTTTACTTTATTTGGGCGGGATGACACGCCCAACTAGAAAACGATGCAGACCATTTTGGACTTGATTTGTTTGGTCTGCCAGATATAGCGTGCTTGCCCAAATATTACACCACTGAAGACACCAACCTTGTTCACTAGGAGGCCAACAATTGGAAAGGTGTCCATTAGAGCTGCAAGTTTTGTGGTTCTACAACATGGGCTGATTGATAAGGGCTATGAATTCGAAAATATCAATTCCATGCAATCAAACATAGCCTAAGAAAATATCACAGAAAACAGCACTACAAAAACTTGAAAG
This sequence comes from Cornus controversa, assembly GCA_026545225.1. Taxonomy (NCBI): domain Eukaryota; kingdom Viridiplantae; phylum Streptophyta; class Magnoliopsida; order Cornales; family Cornaceae; genus Cornus; species Cornus controversa. Next base: position 69,779,706 of record CM048847.1, read on the forward strand.
CCCCCCTCTTTTTTTTTACTTAAAACTATTCCACATATATATTAGCTTATGCCTTGTATCAGAACAAGATACAGATCGACTGAAAACACTTGAAGAACAGCAGGAAAAAGGTACATACTACAGATTATAGTCAAGGTGAAACCTCCTACACTGTAATAAAACTAAAACTAAAACTTCATCATCATGCTATTAGGCTTAATTCTGGAATCTGACTATTTGATTGTCCTTCCAATCCTCATGAGGGCTATATAAGCAATGAACCTGAAACCCAAAAGCATTGTAGCCAAAGCAACCATAGAGATGAGTTTCCCATCAAGACCAACAAGCTTTATAGCAGGCAGCTCCCCAGCCAAGCAAGTGCCACTGGTAGCGCATGGGTACGTGTCACTAGGCTTATACTGTGACCCCAACAAGAGCTTATATGTGTACTGACTGACAGAGAAGTACTTAATACAAGCTATGAAGGAAGGGACATTCTGAACAAAGTATCCGCTGACAAGAGTGAACACAAGCATGACCACATTTCCCAGTATAGTTGCAGATTTTTGGTCCATTACCAGAGCACCAATAGCAAGTCCAAGGCCTTGAGATACTAACACACTCAATAGGAGAACAGATAAGGTTTCCAAGAAGTTCACAGCTGTGGGTTTGAGCCCTGCCATCCAATATGTTATGGTAACGAAAATGGTGGGAAGGACAAGCTCCATTGGTAAGTCACCAACAGTCCTCGCCATGAAATATGATGAGAGCCTGTACATGCTGGAAGATCTTTCCTTTTCGAGCATCATGCGTTCTTGGGGGAAAGTGAAAATGGCTTCCAACAGTGGGAAGAAGCCCCAAAATGATGAGTAGAAGAAGAGAAGCCCCATCTGCGCGCATACATGTGTAGCCAAAACCAATTTCAATTAAGTTGCCAAGAATGTTATATATATGTATATACATGGTAGATAAGCTTTCATTTATAAAATGATTGAAACAGTTTCATTCTCATCTCAACTAAGTAAAACCACATGAAAATCAGCCCCATCTGGATGTATAGCAATATAGAGACAAAGAGAGAGAGATGAAGATTCGTTACCTGTTCTTGTATGTGAGCGACATCAGATTGCCACCATAGGAATCCTGAAAGGAAAGCTACAATAAGGACCTGTCCAATCTTAATGCCAGAGAAGGACTCATGCTTTCTTTCTTTCACCCCTCTTCTAAACAACACTGAAAACTGTTGCCACCATGTTGTGGTCCACCATGCCAATGGCTTGTCCTCTAATCCTTCATGAATATCATTGTCAATTTCATGAAGTTCTGCCTTCAATCTGTCACCAAGATTGGTTCTAAAAGCAGAAACCAGAGTCTGCTTAACCACTGCTTGATCCTCACGGGAACCATCTGATAAAACGCCTACAGATTTTTTTTAATGGTAAAAAAGTATGTAATTAATGTTCACAAAACTCTTTAAAAAGAAAAAAACAAGTTATGACAAATGAATATTAAATTGCTACATTATATTAAGGACAACTTAATTTAAAGCCTTACATAGGAATTAATTTTAGTATACAGTTCAATTATTACTCTACTGACATTTTATATCATTGTAATTAAGGAGTCACTTTTTCTTAATCAGTGAATCACATTCATTACCAAGTTCCTAAATTAGCAACAAATTCTAAACTAAAACTCATTGACTAATTCTTTAAGCAGTTCCAAAACTTAAACAGAGAATTCTGAACTAGCATGATAATCAGTTCCTATATGAGTAAGATAATACGTTGTAATATATGCACACACCATTCGAAAGATCTAACAGGAAATCAGAAGGATTCATGACAACTGATGGGGCATATCCGATATGAGCAAAGTAATCCATGGCCTGAGCTACTTTCCCAAAATACAAAGGCTGACCTTCTGATAACAACACCACCTTGTGAAACATGTAAAATAGACTACTCGATGGCTGGTGTATTGTCATCACAACCGTTCTTCCTTCATTAGCTAGCTCCCTCAGTGTTGATACAATCCGTTGAGCTGTTGTTGAGTCAAGGCCTGATGTGGGTTCATCCAGAAACAGCAAACTTGGATTGATGAGCATCTCTTGGCCTATACTTACCCTTTTCCTCTCACCCCCTGAGACCCCTCGTACGAATGGACTTCCTACGATGCTGTTCTTGCACCTAGTCAATCCAAGTTGAGTTATCACAGACTCTGCATGTATGACCTTTTCTTCTTTAGTGAGACTATTGGGTAACCTGAGAAGAGCAGTGAATACTAGTGTTTCAGTCACAGTCAGATGAGGATACAGAACATCATCTTGAGTCACAAATCCGGTGTTTCGCTTCATTATGTTGGAAAAGGGCTTGCCATTGTAAGTAATGCTTCCACTGATTCGGCCTCCAAGTCGGCCTCCCAATGCTGTCAGGAGAGTTGTTTTGCCACAGCCAGAAGGGCCTAGCATGGCCAACATTTCACCAGGCAGGACCATGCCTGTGACTCCCTTCAAGATTGTTCTCTCTTCAGACTTGGAGTTGTTCTTTTGGATACTTCCTTTCTTGGTTTTAATCTTGTAAACAACATCCTCAAACTGTGAACTTGATCAAATTAGTTATTAGTCCAACGTACTGAATTAATAAAAAAAACTGAAGGATGCTTATATATTAATGAAATCCAATGTTGGTATTTTAATAATGAACAATTTGTTTAGCTAAAACAGCAAGTCCAACTGTTATACCGGAATACTTGGCTAAATAAAAAAATTCGAAGTAATGCATGTTCATGATTAAATAATTTGGTTCATGACAAACCATACGGTCGTCCTGTATATTTTACTCGTTCTAAGAATTTTTGCGCACTTAATTACAAAAATAGAAAAACACTAGAACACTAAATTTTTTGAAATATGAACAAAAAAATAAGAAGAATAATGTTTACCCTCAGCTGAACAAAAATACATCGAAAAACACTATAACACTATTTTTTTGAAGTATGAACAAAAAAATAAGAGGAATAATGTTTACCCTCAGCTCAAAGCCTGAAACATAAAGAAATGATAACCCGTATATGTCTACAAAGTTAGAAATGTTTATTATGATGCTTAAACCCTTCACCTCCTTTGAGAAGGAGATGTCATACCAGCAGGACTAATGCCCAGTGGTATATGTTTAACATACATATATATACATATATATATATATATATATATATTTGACATACCAGTGAACAAAAAAACTCCTTATTCGAAGAACAAAGACCCATGCATGTTCAACATTGAATCACAATAATATTAATATATATATTCGCATTCATATATATCACATAAAGAGAGTGCAGCTGATAAAAGAACATGCATGCATAAAAGATTGATGATCATGATCTTGACGTACCTTTAAAGTAACAGGACTATTAGCTTTCTTAAAAATGGTATGGTGGTGTTGGCGAGTTGTCTGAGTTTGCGACTCTATATCCGCCATTCTTCTTTCTACCTCTCTCTATCTAAAACCCCTTTCTTCTCTCTTTAAAAAGCAAGGATGAACTGAATGAAATGATCCAGAAAAAAATTGTTCTCACTTTCCCTGTTTCTCTGTGTTTGTATATATAGAGTCTTAATTTATTAATGAGAGGTGCATATAGGTCAATGTAGATAATAAATGATAGCAGCGTTGAAGGAAATATTCATGTAATGCAAGAGAGAAGAATGGGCACCTCGACAGTTTTACAAATTACAAGGGTTTTGGTCTAAGTGTTCAGACCTTCTATTGGAATATTTTTTTATTCTGATTTTCTCTCTCTATAATATTGTCGTCTCAATTTCTCTCTCTAACCTAGATTATGTTATTTCCGGGAACGTGAGAGATCTCTCTAATGATTTTCTAGTGATTGCTGATGCAATAGATATCAGTAAATCTTTACTTTATTATTAATTTGACACTTGATAATCCTATCACATTTATGTAAGTTACATTTCTTATTCTCAATCCCACAATCCCGTTTCAGTAGTATTTGTGTATGTATATAAATTCTATCCTTCATCCTTAATTTGATTACATGAACGCCATTTGACACTAGGGTGCAACTCGGGACATTAGGGTGCAACTCAGGCGCGTTGGAGGTTAAATTTAAAAATTTTGGATTAAAATTGGGTTGAGAATTTCTACCACTCTTTCAACACTGTCTCTTGTTTATATAAGATGAAACATTAATATTTAATATATAAAACTGATAGTTTGGACCATTTATTAAAATAAATTTAAAACATTAATTAAATTACAATAATATTTCCTCCCTTTAAATATAACAAAAAAGGTTATAAATTATATTATTAACTATATTTTCACTATATATTAAAATCAAATAAAAACAATAATCCGACTCAAATAAAAGAGCATCGAGAACAAATATTAAGTATACATCTCATTAAATTAGCATATTTTTTAAATCTTTGTTAATATCTCTCGACATTAATACAATATTAACATTCTAATATATATTAATGTTGAAATATTATTGACAAAAAATAAATGAGTAGTATAACTTATATTACTTTAACTAATATGCTATACTATATATCTCGGGACACTAAAGAAAAAATTAATTTCATAAAATTAAGTATTTAGATTAAATGATTTAAATCCATCAATTAATCTAATTGAGTTTTTAAACACATGACTAACTAATTAGAATAATATACTATATATCTTGGGACACTGTAACTCTTATATGATAAGTTATTAGTTATTACTTTTATGGACAAAGTCGGCTCCAATCCTAATGGCAATTGGACATTGTGTATTCACATAGAGTGAATAAGAAATAGAAAGAGGACATTATAAGGGAGATACAAGATATATATATATATATATATATATATATATATATAGACACACACACACATATCAACGACAAGAAGAAAAAAATCTTGAAAAGGTAGAAAGTTGGTCTGATTGTTGAAAACGAGATCTGCACTTTTAGGGTGATCATTAGTCAATTCCATTTGGTTATCTTACAAATTTGTGAAATAAATATACGTATGTATTGTAAAGCTAGGAATAAAATGTGTATAAGTATGTTATGTGGATTATTTGCATTTCAAATCGGGATTTATATTAATTGATGTATAAATCATGCAAGCTAGTGTAGATCTTTGGTTGTACTAATGATTTGAATTGTAAGTGTTTTATTAATCTTCAATTCAATTTTATCTTCTCTTAAAATTGATTTATACAGTATATAACATGTTGAAAAATAAAATAATCTTATACATTTGAAAATAAATTAATAAATATTAACACATGATTTGAATTGTAAGTGTTATATTAATCTTCAATTCAATTTTATCTAATTGATTTATTATTGATTAAATCTCATACACTATTGTTCTTTGTAAACGAGCATTTATACAATATATAACATGTTGGAAAATAAAATAATCTTATACATTTGAAAATAAATTAATAAATATTAACACTAAGGTATTACTAAAAAAAATACTAGTATTTGATTAGCTTTCTAAGATAAATTAAATAAATATATTTATTGGTCTAATATTACATAAGAGAAGCTATTGGCATTATGGTTAGAGCCTTTGCATTTAGAAAATTGGAGCTAAGTTCGATTCTTCATGGCAGCTAACCCGGGCTCGCAATATGAGCTGGGCTCGGGTTGGAATTAATAGCAGCCCAGGCACAACCTGAATTAAATTTGGGTTCCAAAAATTCAGTCTGGGCCCGGCTTGTGATTCAATATACACAACCCAGGCCTGAAAGTCCATCCGATTAAATAAATAAAGTACATGTTTGGTAATACAATTTGGAAGTCCCGTAACCCAAGGACTTTTTAACCAGAAAGAAAAAAGAGTTTTAATTAAGAGTTTTAATTTTAAATTAAAAACCAACAACTAAATAAATAAAGTACATGTTTGGTAATACAATTTGGAAGTCCTATACACAACCCAGGCCTGAAAGTCCATCCGATTAAATAAATAAAGTACATGTTTGGTAATACAATTTGGAAGTCCCGTAACCCAAGGACCCTTTAACCAGAAAGAAAAAGAGTTTTAATTAAGAGTTTTAATTTTAAATTAAAAACCAACAACTAAATAAATAAAGTACATGTTTGGTAATACAATTTAGAAGTCCCATAACCCAAGGAACCCTTAACCAGAAAGAAAAAGAGTTTTAATTTTAAATTAAAAACCAACAACCAAACTCTCAAAAGAGTTTATAGCTTAAACTTGAAAAAGAGAATAAGTTCTTACTCTATAACTGATGAGAGGAGATGTCTGTCAAAACCAAATTCCAAGATTCTATCCTAGCAGTAGAACCGACCTGGAACTTAGAATATCGATAAAATGGGTTAAACCCATGAGCAAACCCTCTCTACTATATCCCAATCAGAGAATTAGTATACATACCCTGAGTATGAAGGACATAAGAGAAAAAAATATAAGTGTAAACATACATGCCATTCCTTATCCAGTTCATGTTTTCAAAATAAATGTCATATTTTACAATGTTCCAACAAACCCTTATCATACAAAAATGAACACATTCTTTAAGTTCAGAACAAATAACGATAAACATATATTTTATTAAATTTGAGTAATCCTGACATGCCACCATTATTATCCTTGGATATCTTAATAGGTATTGGCAATCCTGACATGCCCCTAGCAATCCTTACATGTCTCCTTTAATTTTAAATACCTTAATAGGTATTGACAATCCTAACATACCCCCTGACAATCCTTACATGCCTCCCAAACCAACCTACTACACAAAAAATATGTAAAAATTTAAATTACACAAGCATACGAATTTGATCTAACAGAAATTCAATCTATCACAATAAAATAACTCATTCACAATTAACTTAAAACCAAGTATAGCAGGAACAGTTATAATTTAAAAAAAAAATACAGTTAATCAGTAAAATAATTTAACCACCAATTATATGAGTAAGCACACAACCAAACTTCCAATATACTTAAATCTTCAACGGAGTCTAAATCTAACTCCAATCTAGGTTTCCAGACCTATTCTGTTTCTAGGAACCCCATTTAATTATTCTGACATTTTTCAAAAATTTTAAAGAATTTCCAAAATTTAAGAAAATAAAAATTTAGTTTTGCGGCACACTTTTCATACTACTTTAACCCCAAGGAAACCTTATTTTGACTTGATATTTAAAACCCAACTGCATTTTGTCCCCAAAAGATCACCAAAATTTTATGAAAATTTTCTAGAATCTTAAAACATATTTTTCAAATAAAAGAAAATGAAAATCTAATTTTGAGACATACTTTTAAAATTAATTTAACCACGAGGGAAGCTCATTTTCACTTGAAATTTAAAATCCAAGTGTATTCTGTCCCCTAAAGGTTACCAACTTTTTTAGAAATTTCTGGAATTTAAAAATTATTTTTCCTATTTTCTAAATTAAAATCAATTTGAAAAACAAATAAAAAAAATTAAAACATTCCGGACTCGGCCTAGTGGATGGGCCCCGCGAGTGGGACCCAATGGACCTTTCCCGGTCCCCGACCGGAGGCGCACGCGCCCCCATGCGCCGCCGGGGCACATAGCCCCATTTTTCTCTTTTCTTTTTTTTTTCTTCTTCTTCTTCCTTTCTTTCCTGTAATAAAACGTCAGCAATGGTGCTGGAGCTTTTCGGCCACTTTCGGGCACCGAATCGCGCGCATGAATATACCATTGAACTCGTCTTGACCTAAGCTATGCATTGGTACCAAATTTACGCCATCTCGCGGCCTAAATGAAAAACGCCCAGTTTCAAGATTTAAAAAATCTAAAATTTTAAACTCAAATTCTCATCAATTTACCCAACTGTTCGCAACCAAAATTTTAAAAGATTGTTCTAGGAAGCAAGATCTACCTATTAATCGAAACAAAAAATTCTCAAAAATGATGTATACAGTCAACCCAAATTCAAGTTCGTATACACACACACACACACACACACACACCCGCCTATACAGTCATATATACATGTATATGCATATGCAAAAATACCCTAAAGTAGTACCAAAATCCCAGAATCTTCATGTTTAATTCACAGAATTATTCTTACCATGCAAAATCATTTAATTTCATAATTAAATGCATAAATTTTTTTTCTAGCAACATGTATATACAATATATATATATTTCAACAACATGTATATACAAATTATATTTTATTATATATATAATCCAGCAACATGTATATACAGATAATATATATGTCTACATATTCAAAGGAGAAGAGAAGAGTTCGAACTTGCCTTTTCGACCAAACTCGTTCCTAAGAATCGTTCTTTCTCTCCCTTCTCTCTTGCGTCTACACTTTTTCGATCTCTGTGTGTGAAAACGAAAGACAGAAACCCATAAACTTTGGGATATGAATGAATATGTATGAATTCATGAACTACTGTGGGGCACATTGGGATGAATACTGATGAGTATATACTTATGTAATTGCGTATCTATAGTTAGCTTCTGCGGTTGTATAATTTTGGAATGATTGTATGTGAGAGGTGTTAATGTTTGACAATATCACCCTCGTTTTCAGGACTCAAAAATTGAGGTGTGACACAAATGCAGCTCATTGGAGCGATGGGAAGACCAAAAGCGACTTGTTGAAACAAAAACTAATTTGAAAATTAGAAAATAGCTCGTTGAAATTAGCGATTTTGACACACAGATGCTAGTGGGAGCCGATGAATTGAACTTAATCGAGCTGAGCTGTTATAGTTTTCTTCTTTTATATATATATATATATATATATGTATGTATATATATATATATATAAGGCAAGAGTTATTTTCTACGATTGACTGTAAGGGATTAAGCGGATGGTGCCATCCCCGGCGGTGAGGGTGATCAACAATAAAGACTACTAGGAATTGATAAGCTCTGATACGATATTACAAATAAAGAAAGAAGCTGCAAAAGAGTGAACTCATTGGAGCAACGGTAAAACCGAAAGCTGGTCGTTGGAGTGAAAACTAATTTGAAAATAAAAAAAAGGGCTCGTTGGAATCAATGACTTTAACACAGATATGCTAGTGGGAGCTGATAAATTGAACTTGAGATAAGTTGTCATATTTTTCTTCTTTTATTATATATATAAGGCAAACTAGTTTCTACGATTGACCGCTGATTATCTGCGGGGATGAAGTCGATGGTGCCATTCCTAGCGGTGATGCAACGAAATGTGAAGATTATAAGAGATTGGTAGGTTGTGAAACCATGTTAGAAATAAAGAAACAGAATTGTTTATTGTAGGCCAAAGTGAAATAAACCCCCATTTGGTTTCAAAATGGTGCACAATACCCCCTCTTTTTTTTTTTGGGTGTAACAAACACCATCCAACTTACAAATTGGTGCAATTTGCCCCTATTTGACATTATTTTGATTAAAAATTGATTTACAATTACAAAAATAATCTCACAAAAAATTGATTAATTTACTGAAAAATACCAAAAAAAATGAACTTTAACTTGTCGAAAAGAACTTTTTTTTTAAATTTTTTCAGTATTTTAATTTGTCGAAAAATACCGAAATAAATTTACCGAAAAAAATTTGGTGAATAAAAGTTCTTTTGTTTGGGTAAATTTTTTCAGTAAATTAATCAGTTTTGTATTTTTATTTTTAGTTCTTTTATTTGTGAGAGTATTTTTATAATTATAAGTCAATTTTTAATTCAAATGGGGGACAAATTGCACCAATTTGTAAGTTGGATGGTGTTTGTTGCATCCAAAAAAAAAGAGGGGTATTGTGCACCATTTTGAAGCCAGAGGGGGGTTTATTGTACTTTGGCCTATATTGTATTTGATTGAATTGATATTGTTTTCTTATGAAAATACATAAAAGCCTATTTATAGACACATAATCTAGAATGCTAAGTAAATTTAGAAGGCAAAAAATCCTAATCGTAGATGGTTTTGAAAATTTTATAAGAAACTTATATAGTTTAGGAAAAAATATATAATCTCTCTCTCTTCTTTTTTCTTCCATCCTACCCGTCATAGTACTAATATTTCGCTTCAAAAGCATACACTTCATGAATTATCATGCATATATTTCTACACACAGTGATTGAGCTTAGGTGCATGCATGGTGACCCGATGGTATAAACAGGACAGTAGAGTTGGCAAATATGGCACCAAAATGGCCATTTAGGTAGAGAGATATTTAATTAGAAAATGTTGCCGACCATTTGAATTGGATGCCTTTGGTCTGCCAGAATCAAGTGACCAGAGTCTGGTTTGCCCAAAAATTACACCATGTCACAGATGAACTTTGTTCACTAACAGACCAAGAATTGGAAAGTTGTCCACTAGAGCTGCATGTTTTGTGGTTTCTACAACATGGACTGATCTTATTATGGGATACTTATTATTATTATTTTTTGAAAGGTATGGGATACTTATTTTGGGACAAAGGGAGCAACACATTATTTGATTCAACAGCTATTTATTGCATAACATTCATGTTGCATAGGGATGTCACAGAAACAACTAGAAGCACTAGGATAAGAAAATATCACAGAAAACCAGTACTAGAAAAATTCGAAAGCCCTTTTTTTAACTCGAACTATTTCACACACACACACACACACACATATATATATTAGCTTATGCTTTGTTTCATAACAAGTTACAGTTCGACAGAAAACACTTGAAGAACAGCAGGAAAAAGGTACACACTACAGATATATGTCTATATATATATAGTCAGGGTGAGACCTCCTACAATTTCTCATACTAATAAAACTAAAACTTCATCATCATTTTACTAGGCTTCATCTGGGGGTCTACCTATTTGATTGTCCTTCCAATCCTCATTAGGGCAATATAAGCAATGAACCTGTAACCAAAAAGCATTATAGCCAAAGCAACCACAGAGCTGACTTGCCCATCAAGACCAACGACCTTTATAGAAGGAAACTCCCCAATCAAGCAAGTGCCACTGGTATGGCATGGGTACGTGTCGCTAGGCTTATACTGTGACCCCAACAAGAGCTTATATATGTACTGAGTGATAGAGATGAACTTCATCCAAGCTATGAAGGAACGGATATTCTGAATTAAGTATCCACTGGTTAGAGTGAGCGTAAGCATGACCACTGTTCCAAGCATAGTGGCAGATTTTTGGTCCACTACAAGAGCACCAATTGCAAGTCCTAGGCCTTGAGAGACTAGCACACATAATAGAAGAACAGAGAGGGTTTCCAAGAAGTTTCCAGCTGTGGGTTTCAACCCTGCCATCCAATATGTCATGCCAAGGCAAACGGTGGGAAGGACAAGCTCCATGGGCAGGTCACCCACAGTCCTGGCCAGGTAATATGATGACAGCCTATACATACCTGAAGATCTTTCCTTTTCCAGCATCATGCGTTCTTGGGGGAAAGTATAAATAGCTTCTAACAGAGGTACAGACCCCCAAAATGCTGCGTAGTAGAAGAGAAGCCCCATCTGCATACATCATAATACAAATATATAAGGAGCATATCTACTTTTACTTCTTTATTTTCCTTTGTTTTGTGGTCACCGTAGACATATATATATATATATATATCAAGAAATGTGAGGAAAGACATTATTACTTAGAAGTAGATGATAGCTTTCCCTCTTAAAACTATCAATATTTTTTAAATTTTCTTTTTTCTCTAAGTAACTATCTACAAACAAAGATTTGTTACCTGTTCTTGTAAGTGCGCGACATCGGATTGCCACCATAGTAATCCTGAAATGAAAGCTACAACAAGGACCTGTCCAATCTTGAGGCCAGAGAAGGACTCATGCTTCCTTTCTTTCACACCTCTTTTCAACAACACTGAAAACTGTTGCCACCATGTTGTGGTCCATCGTGCGAACTGCTTGTCTTCAAAACCTCCATGAACATTACTTCCAATTTCATGAAGCTCTGCCTTCAACCTGTCAGCTAGATTGGTTGTAAAAGCAGAGACCAGAGTCTGCTTAATCACAGCTTGATCCTCACAGGAATCATCTGATAAAACACCTACAGAAATATATATATATATATATATATATATATATATATATATATATGTTTCACAAAAACTATGTATTGTTAATTTGTTCACAAAACTCTTACAAAAGAAAAAAGAAGTTATGACAAATCCATATTAAAGTATTGTGAATTATCAGTTTATCACCTATTTTTTTTGTGTTTGTGAATTGAGGGTGCATGCATATGGATGAAGGATCAATAATGATACATTATACCAAGGACAGTCACAAATTAATGTGATTACTTACAACCTCACATAAGATAATATAATAATAAGTTCCTACATAAGATAATTCGTCCAAGTGCACATACCATTGGAGAGATCTAACAAGAAATCAGAAGGATTCATGGGAACTGGTGGATCATATCCGATACGAGCAAAGTAATCCATGGCCTCTGCTCCTTTGCCAAAATACAGAGGATAACCTTCTGATAACAACAAAATCTTGTGAAACATGTAAAAAAGACTCCCCGATGGCTGGTGTATCGTCATCACAACCGTTCTTCCTCCATTAGCTAGCTCCCACAGTATTGATACAATCCGTTGAGCCGTTGTTGAGTCAAGTCCTGATGTGGGTTCATCCAGCAACAACAGACTTGGATTTATGAGCATCTCTTGTCCTATACTTACCCTTTTTCTCTCACCCCCTGAAACTCCTCTTAGGAATGGACTCCCTACGATGCTGTTCTTGCACCTAGTCAATCCAAGTTGAGTTATCACAGACTCTGCATGTATGACCTTCTCTTCTTTAGTGAGACTATTGGGTAACCTGAGTAGAGCAGTGAATACTAGTGTTTCAGTCACAGTCAGATGAGGATACAGAACATCATCTTGAGTCACAAATCCGGTGTTTTGCTTCATTATGTTGGAAAAGGGCTTGCCATTGTAAGTAATGCTTCCACTGATTCGGCTTCGGCCTCCAAGTCGGCCTCCCAATGCTGTCAAGAGGGTTGTCTTGCCACAGCCGGAAGGGCCTAGCATTGCCAACATTTCACCAGGCTGGACCATGCCTGTGACTCCCTTTAAGATTGTCCTCTCTTCAAATTTTGAGTTGTTCTTTAGGATTCCTCCTTTCTTGGTTATAATCTTGTAAACAACATCCTCAAACTGTGAACTTGATCGACCAAATTAATTATTAGTCCAATATACCAAATTAATCAGATAATAGCGATGAATGCTTATATTAATGCAATCCAACGTTGGCATTGTAATAAAGATCAACAGTAAGTTTTGTTTAATTCGTATCAATACATGATTTAAATTTATAATTTAGTGTATATATTCTGGTCTTTTGACAATACATTTAATCCATAACAATATGTATATATGCTAAAATTAAATCCTTTTAAGCAATGTTTGTTAGCATATATTGACGTAGAACGGAAGTGTAAGGGGTTACCAGCGTAAACCCTAAGAACAAAAACTGGAATCCACCAGCACAATTAATTGTAAACCAAAGTAAAACTTTATTGATAAATTGATTCCCTTTGCCCTATGACAGTACATGTATTTATAATAGAGAAATCATAATCCTAACAGGACTAGGAAACCTAAAAATAAAGGAAACTTGTAGAAATTCTAATCCTAACAGGAAAAGAAAATCTATTTCCAAAGGAAACGAAAAAGGAAAGAAAACATTAAAACAATAAAGGAAACTTGTAGAAATTCTAATCCTAACAGGAAAAGAAAATCTATTTCCAAAGGAAACGAAAAAGGAATGAAAACACTAAAATAATAAAGGAAACTTATTATAATAGTTATTTTGACACCCGAGCGAAAAGTTATGCCCGTTTCTTCGGACCAACGCGTTTTGCCAATTTTCGGTCAATCTCTTCTTCAAACTCCAAAGCCAATTGTCCTACATCAGTCTTTCCCACCTGCGAAGAACTCGACCTCGAGTTGTAATCCGGATAAAGCGGAACATCATTACTAAACTCATAAAGGTCAGCTACATTGAAAGTACGAGATATGTTCATATCAGCAGGCAAGTCAATCACATAAGCGTTGTCATTGATCTTCTTGATCACCTTGTACGGCCCATACTTCCTTGGCTTCAACTTGTTATAGGAACCAACTGGGAACCTTTCCTTACGCAGAAACACCATAACCTGATCACCCTCAGTGAACAATTTCTCACGTCTCTTCACATCTGCTGCAGCTTTATACTTCGCATTCTTCTCCTCTAACCGCGCCTTTACTTCAGCCTGAACATCACGAACTTGCTCAGCCAGGTTCTCAGCAGCAATACTTGTTCCATTGACCTTGGGAAGACGTGCCAGGTCTAACGCATGCTTAGGAGGCTGTCGATATACTAAAGCAAAAGGAGATTTACCAGTAGCAGTGTGAACTGCATTGTTATACGCAAATTCAGCTTGTGCCAGAACTAAATCCCATTGTTTAGGCTTGTCACCACAAATGCACCGAATTAAATTCCCCAGTGTTCGATTCAGATTCTCAGTCTGCCCGTCGGTCTGCGGGTGCGCAGTGCTACTGAACTTTAAAGTAGTATCCATCCGCCGCCACAACGTAACCCAAAAATGGCTAAGAAATTTTGAATCCCTATCAGAGGTTATAGACTGAGGAACTCCATGTAAACGGACCACCTCACGAAAGAACAGTTGAGCCACATGTGACGCATCAGATGTCTTCCGACAAGGGATAAAATGTCCCATCTTGGAGAACCTATCAACCACAACAAACACAGAGTCTACTCCACGCTGAGTTCGTGGAAGACCCAAAACAAAATCCATCGACAAATCCTCCCATATGGCATTCGGTACAGGTAGAGGCATGTAAAGACCTGTATTCTGAGCCTGCCCCTTAGAAGTCTGACAAACATAACACTTGCGAACAAGGTTACCCACGTCGCGTTTCAACTGAGGCCAGTAATACCGCTCGGCTATCCCACTGATAGTCTTGTCACGCCCCAAGTGACCACTCAAACCTCCACCATGTAACTCTCGAATCAGCTTCTCCCTCAAAGAGCTCCGAGGAATACATAATTGATTACCACGGAACAAGTACCCTTCGACCAAATGGAATTCTCCCTCTGTCTGTCTAAGACCACATTTTTCCCATACCTCAGCGAAATCTTCATCCTCAGAATACAACTCTTTCAAGAACTCAAACCCAATAATCTCTTGCTGCATAGTGATCAGTAAACTCGCGCGTCGACTTAATGCATCTGCCACCTTATTCAGAATCCCAGATTTGTGTTTCAGCACATAAGGAAACTTCTGCATATAGGTCGCCCACCGAGCATGCATATTACTTAGACTCCTCTGACTGTTTAGATACTTCAAAGCTTGGTGATCAGTGTAAAGAATAAATTCTCGTTGAATCAGATAGTGCTCCCAATGCTTCAGAGCACGGACAATAGCATAAAATTCTTGGTCATAGGTACTCCACTTTCGGCGTGCATCACTAAGTTTCTCACTGAAAAACGCCACTGGTCTCTTCTCTTGTGACAGAACTGCTCCAATCCCAATTCCACTAGCATCACACTCCACCTCGAATAATTTCTCAAAACTGGGTAAAGCCAAAACAGGAGTAGTGCACAATTTTTCTTTAATGACTGCAAAAGCTGTGTCGGCATCTTCACCCCACTGAAACTTACCCTTTTTTAAGCACTCTGTAATAGGAGCCACAATACTGCTGAAGTCCCTAATAAATCGACGATAAAACGTCGCCAACCCATGGAAACTCCTCACCTCTCCTACTGTCTTTGGTGTAGGCCAATCACGAATGGTTCTCACCTTTTCATCATCAACCATTATTCCCTCCGAACTGACCACATACCCAAGGAATAACAATCTTTCTGTCAGCCAACTGCATTTTTTAAAGTTGATAAACAGTTTATTTTCGGACAACACCTCTAACACAGCCCGTAGATGCTCCATATGATCTTTCTCACTCTGACTGTAAATCAGTATGTCATCAAAATAGACGACTACATATTTTCCAATGAAAGGTCGCAATACCTGGTTCATAAGCCGCATAAAAGTACTAGGCGCGTTGGACAATCCGAAAGGCATAACCAACCACTCGTAGAGTCCATCCTTTGTTTTGAAAGCCGTCTTCCATTCGTCACCAAGTTTGACCCGAATTTGATGGTATCCACTACGCAGGTCGATCTTTGAGAACAACTTCGAACCCTCCAACATATCTAGCATGTCATCTAATCTCGGGATTGGAAAGCTGTATCTGACAGTTATCTTGTTGATCGCGCGACTATCAACACACATCCTCCAACTGCCATCTTTCTTTGGGACTAGTAACGCGGGAACAGCGCAAGGACTCATGCTCTCTCGAATGAACCCCTTCTGCAACAATTCATCCACTTTAGCCTGTAAAATCTGATTCTCCTTGGGACTCATCCGATAGTGTGGCAAATTTGGTAAGCTTGCTCCCGGAACTAAATCAATATGGTGCTGAATATCTCTCAACGGTGGAAGATTATTTGGTAACTCTTCAGACACCAACTCACTGAATTCAGTCAACAAGGACTGCACCTCCTCAGGTAACACAACTCTCTGCTCTTCCTTGCTTTCTATCACTAGAGCTCGCACAACCACAACATGTACCTCTTGTGCCTCCTTAACTTCAGATTCCAACTCAGTTATTGATGTGACTAAAGAGACTAAGGACTGCTCTTCTACTGTGGCTTTAGTTGAGCCACCACCGAAACTCTGCTTCGGAACCATTGCAATTTTTCTACCATCCCAACTGAAAACACAAACATTGTCGCGCCCCCTGTAGGTGATATCCACATCAAACTGCCATGGTCGTCCCAATAACACGTGACTAGCATCCATGTCGACTACATCGCAGACCACCTCATCTCGGTAATGCTGCCCGATTGAAATAGGAACTTTACACACCTCCGTCACGTTCGCTTTAGGCCCCTTCTGAATCCACCCAATCGCATACGGCTTTGGATGTTTTTTTGCCTGCAGCTTCAGGTGTTCCACTAGTTTTCTAGACACAAAATTCTCACAACTTCCACTGTCAACAATTAAATCACAGACTTTGCCCTGGACACTGCAGCAAGCCTTAAAAATATTGTTTCTTTGTGAGAAATCCTCCAGCTTTGTTGAACACATGACTCGCTGAATCACAAAGTTGACATGCTCTCCCTGTTCTTCCGCAATTTCTGCACCATCCAGGAATTCGTCAATGCCTACTCCTTCTTCAACATCCTCGTCGTTTTCCCCAATATCCACGAAATTCACTGGTTTTCTGGCTGGACATTCATTCGAACGATGGCCTGGTTGGCCGCACCTGTAGCACTTCAAACTGCCTGTTTTAGCATATGGGTTTGGCGCCATCCGTGGGGCTTCCTTCGTAGCTGCTGCTGTCGGACGCACCCCAACATGGTTATTACTAGAAGACAAACCCCTTTGAGTTTGATCTGTAGCAGTTTGAGACTGATAATTCTGCCCATCGCCTGGTGGAAATCTGCTCCTGTTTGCAACTGCATTGGACGTCCCAGCCGTGTCCTTCTTGTAGTAGGAAAATCGATTGGATGCCTTCTCCATTAACTCTGCTTTCAAGGCCATGTTTTGCGCCTCATCCACTGTCCAAACAACTTGCAGTCCAATTTTGTCTCGAATGGTAGACTTCAATCCTGCTAAGTATCTGGAAACCTGCTGTCCCTCAGTCTCATTCAGGTTGTTACGAACTGACAGTCTGGTCCACTCCTCAGTATAATCCGCAACAGTCCTATTACCCTGCACACAATTCTGGTAATTCTGGAAAATAAATTGCTCATAATCTGGAGGTAAAAACCTGCTCATCAGAAGTTGTTTCATTCTCCTCCAGGTTCGTATAGGAGCCTTGCCTTGTCGTCGCCTATCGTTTTGCAACTTCTCCCACCAAACAGCAGCCCCGCTTCTCAACTTATACGCCACCATCTTGACTTGTCGATCCTCCGTAACTTCAGTCATCTCGAAAAACCTCTCAACCTCAGAAATCCAGTCCAGAAATTCTTCAATCTGCAATTTACCATGGAATAGCGGTATGTCTGCGCGTATTCTATAGTCAGGTTGATTTTGGTTTCGATTTTGTTGACGAATCCCTTGGTGACCCGCAACGTCCTCATCAGAGTCTTCATCACTCAAATCTTCGAACTGCTCGTGTCTCGCCGCTCTAGGCGGATGTCCACCTCCAGGGAGGCCAAGGGCAACTCCCTCGACTCTAACTCTGTTGGCAGGGGCTTGAGCGTTACCAATAGGGATGTCGGGATTAGGCTGCTCCATCAGTTCTTGTAACGTGGCCGTCAACCTCTCCATCGCCTGTTGCTGTTCGTTAATCGCTGCCCATATATCTGCATCCCTACGACCAGCGTCGCCAGGGTTAACTCCTCCGTCTTCGTTGTTGACCATCGTACAAGGCAAATCCTTAGGCTCTGATACCACTTGACGCAGAACGGAAGTGTAAGGGGTTACCAGCGTAAACCCTAAGAACAAAAACTGGAATCCACCAGCACAATTAATTGTAAACCAAAGTAAAACTTTATTGATAAATTGATTCCCTTTGCCCTATGACAGTACATGTATTTATAATAGAGAAATCATAATCCTAACAGGACTAGGAAACCTAAAAATAAAGGAAACTTGTAGAAATTCTAATCCTAACAGGAAAAGAAAATCTATTTCCAAAGGAAACGAAAAAGGAAAGAAAACATTAAAACAATAAAGGAAACTTGTAGAAATTCTAATCCTAACAGGAAAAGAAAATCTATTTCCAAAGGAAACGAAAAAGGAATGAAAACACTAAAATAATAAAGGAAACTTATTATAATAGTTATTTTGACACCCGAGCGAAAAGTTATGCCCGTTTCTTCGGACCAACGCGTTTTGCCAATTTTCGGTCAATCTCTTCTTCAAACTCCAAAGCCAATTGTCCTACATCATATATGAAATTAGCGTGGCTTTTGAATTTGAAGTAGAGTAAAATTAGAACAAATTAACAACCATGCATGTTTAATCTTGAATGACAATATTATATATTCACATTCGTATATATTATATAAAGAGACTGATAAAGAACATGCATGCATACAAAAGATTGAAGGTCATGATCATGACATACCTTCAAAGTAACAGGACTATTAGATTTTTTAAAAATGGTAGGGTACTGGTGGTGTTGGTGTGTTGTCTGTGTTTGGGCTTCTACATTCGCCATTTCTTGTTCCATGCTTCTTTCTTTCTTTCCTCCTACTTAACTCTCAGCTCCTACTCTCTCTCTCTAAAACTCCTTTCTTCTTTCTAAAAATTACTCCTACTATTATTTCTCTTAAAACTCCCTTCTTCTCTCTCTCTAAAAAGCAGGGATGTAATGAATGAGATGATCTAGAAAATCTGATCTCTCTTTCCCTGTTTCTCGGTGTTTGTATATTATGAAGTCTTAGTTTCTTAATGAAAGGTGTGTATGGGTCAATGTACGTAATAAATGATAATGGTGTTGAAAGGGAACTTTCATGTAATACAACCATTCTTGGCCCTTCTGTTGGGATTATTTCAATCTGATTTTCCAAATCGGCAATCACAACTCTCTTTCTCTCTCTCTATAATCTGGCTGTCTTAATTTCTCTCTCTAATTTAGATTACGTTTTCATCTGGGAACGTAGAGAATCACCAGAGATCGATACTCTTAAGTCTTACTTGTATGTGTTAATGTAATTACACTAATGACATTTATACGTTATCAATAGAAGTCTTGCGGGGCGTATCCATGTGACACAAGCAGATGCTTAAATTAGTTTAAATTAAGGGCGCTCGTATTGTATTGGCGCTCCACTAATATCTTAGGCACTTCACTTTTATTTTTTTATTACAAATAAAGTTACAAAAGAATCCTTACAATATACAATATTTGATTATTATATTTTTAATATCATGATTGCCTTTTTAAAGTCATGATTCAATTTCAATTCTTTTTTTTACCTTTTTTAGAATTTCTATTCATTCAAGTTTTGTCTCACAATCTCTTCTATTTTTAAAATTCTAATTCCTTTTTTATCAACTTAAAAGTCTAATTGAAAAAAGGCTACTTAGCTAAATTATGACAATTACAATTGAAAAAAGGCTTCCAAAGACTCAGCGTTTTTCTCTTTCCATTTCTTAATTTCTAAATGTTCCCTTCTAAAATCAAACAAGCTTTCATTTTTTTTTTCTTTCAAGAAACAAGCTTTCATTGACTTACCTAAATTTATCATAATTTTTATTTAAGTAAAACTAAGCTTTCATTTGATTTTAATTCTTTAAATGTTTTTCCTATAATAAGATAGTTTTATTCATTGATATAAAGTTTGCATCAAACTCAAATATTTTTAGTTTAATCACATAACTTTTATTATCCTAATCATATACATTCTCTCAAGTCATTATATTAAATCTTAAATTTTTCATCTTCTATTTAATGATAGCCTCTTCCTCCTCCTTGATTTACACAAAAATTGCATCTATTATTCTCAACATAGTATCCCGATGGATAAAATTCAATTCTAAAATAAATATTGATAGATTGATTCAGTAAGAAGAAACATTTTTTTTCAAAACCAACTCAAAAAATGTATTCGGAAGAAAAAGTAGAATAAATAAAAAAAGAAAAAAAAATCACATTATCCTGGGAATTAGAAGGGTATTCCTTAGATTTCTATAATATTGTTTGTCTTAATAATTTCAATAACTTATTCTAACTCAAACACATTTTTAAGAGAGACCTCTAACTTAGACACTTTATTTTTCATTTTTCAAAGAGAGAGAGAGAAGAATCCTAACCTTGACAGATAAGGACAATTATGGTATTAAAATATAAGAATCAAACATTTTATATTGTAAAAACTTTTTTACAATTTTATTGTAGGAAAATATGGCTATTTAATAGAACCATATGAATAATTGAAAGCAAAATATATTAAAAGATTTACTTACCAAACAAAAACACACTCAAAAGTAATCCCATAAAGTTAATAAATAATCTCAATTTAAATTCTTTTTAAGCTTATTTTTGAAAATCTATACATATATAACATAATATAACCTATATTTTTCTTCTCCTTGTTTTACTAATTTTGAAGTTTAGAATTTTTTTTTGGTTCTGCCTACTTGCATTTTGGTGCTGTTTGATAAAATTGAAAATTAAGTATTAAAATTTTTAAGAGTTGAGTTTTAAGTGATGAAGTTCTTAAGTGGTAATTAAAAAATATTTATAAATATTTTTTGATTTCTTTTTGAATTTTAGAATTCAGTGATATCCTTATCACTTAAAATTTTACCTTATTTTAAGTAGTGTTATCGTTTTAAGTGATATTCAAATTTCATTATCAAACGCACTTAATTGAATAAATGCTTAATATATTCAGAATTAAACACTGAATTAAGTTATCAAAGACCAAATTCTATCATCACCTCAATGGTTGGATGTCCAAGAAAATACTTTTTTGCTTATACATAATCTTATGTTAATTATTTTCATATTAAAAAGATGTTTTATATATATATATATATATATATATATATATATATATATATATATATTCATCCGAGTTTGGCACCCCCAATTATAACTTTTAGGAGCATGTTGACCTGATGGCATCAACATGACACAGCAGATTGGGCAAATATGGCACCAAAATGGCCACTTTACTGTCATTTAGGTAGGGAGAGATTTTGGGTTGGATGTCTTTGGTCTGCCAGAATCAAGTGACCAAAGTGTGGATTGCCCAAATATCACACTATAAGTCATGGACCAACCTAGCTTGTTCACTGCTTAAAGGCCAAGAATGGAAAAAAAAAAGTGTCCACCAGAGCAGTATGTTCTGTAGTTTCTACAACATAGACCAATTAGGGCTAGGAGAATTTTAAAATAATTTTTGTTAGTGGAGTAATAAACAACAGTTCATCTTACCATAATCATGTTTTCGTAAAATTGTTAAAAGAAACTATACTATATAATATGTAAAAGATTGGGTGATATTCATGAGATACACCCTGCACAAATCATGTCAAAAAAAAAAAAACAGCCGGCAGAATGGATCTGAAGAATGTACTGAAACAGCAACAAAAGGTACATATTACACACATATATATATATTCAGGGTTATATACCCTAAAGTTTCACATTGTAATCAAACCAAAACTTCATCATCATTACTTAGTCTTAATCTGAATCTACCTATTTGCTTGTCCTTCCAATCCTCATTAGGGCAACATAAGCAACGAGCCTGTAACCCACAAGCATTATAGCCAAAGCAACCACTGAGATGAATTTCCGGTCAAGACCAACAAGCTTTATAGATGGAAATTCCCCAACCAAGCAAGTGCTATTGGTAGCACAAGGGTAGGTGTCGCTGGGCTTGTACTGCGATCCCAACAAGAGCTTATATGTATACTGACTGATAGAGATGTACTTAATCCAAGCTATGAAGGCAGGGACATGTTGAACATAGAAGCCGCTGGCTAGAGTGTACGAAAGCATGATGGTTGATCCAAGTATAGTGGCAGATTTTTGGTCCATTACAAGAGCACCAATAGCAAGTCCTAGCCCTGAAGATACTAACACACTCAATAGGAGAACAGATAAGGTTTCCAAGAAGTTCACAGCTGTGGGTTTGAGCCCTGCCATCCAATATGTTATGGTAATGAAAATGGTGGGAAGGACAAGCTCCATAGGTAAGTCACCAACAGTTCTCGCCATGAAATATGATGAGAGCCTATACATTCCCGAACATCTTTCCTTTTCAAGCATCATGCGTTCTTGGGGGAAAGTGAAAATGGCTTCGAACAGAGGGAAGAATCCCCAAAATCCTGAGTAGAAGAAAAGAAGCCCCATCTGCATGTATAGCCAAACAGGATTTCATCAATATTTTTTGCCAAGGATATGATATTTCAAGTTGCTAACAATGTGATAAATTTATAAGATTTCCTTTCAAGTTGTTATACTGATTGAAAAGGCTTCATTCCCATCTCAACTTGTAAAGAGCATGAATATAATCCAATCCCGGCCTTCTGTTCACAAAGCAATTGAACTGAAGTTTTTTCATGGTTTGGAGTAGATCATTTTAAGCACTCCAACCATTGTCAACTTTCCCTGTGATAACTATAATTCCTCTGTATTTTATCTGCAGTGTAGATATATATATATATATATATATATATATATGCATCGAGAGAGAGAGAAGAAGAAGAAATGTGTATTACCTGTTCTTGTAAGTGAGCGATATCAGATTGCCACCATAGTAAACCTGAAATGGAAGCTACAACAAGGACCTGTCCAATCTTGAGGCCAGAGAAGGACTCATGCTTCCTTTCTTTCACCCCTCTTCTCAACAACACTGAAAACTGTTGCCACCATGTTGTGGTCCACCGTGCAAACTGCTTGTCTTCTATACCTTCACGAACATCACTGTCAATTTCATGAATCTCCGCCTTCAATCTGTCAGAAAGTTTTATTCTAAAACTAGAAACCAAAGTCTGCTTAATCACAGCTTGATCCTCAAGTGAATCATCTGATGAAACACCTACAAAAATATATGTTTCTTCAACCACTATGTATGTCACAACTACTTAATCATTCACGAAATTTGAATAAATAGAAAGAAAAAAGAAAAGAAAAGAAAAAGGTATCCACATTACAGTATTGTGAATTATCAGTTTATCACCGATTTTCTTGAATTTGTGTGTGCATGCATGTAGATGAAGGATCATCGATGGTGGATTATATTAAGGAAAGTCGCAAATAACTTCCAATTAATCTCACTCAGGAATTAATTTTAGCCAAGTTGTATTCTTGTAATTACTTAGTGCATTATACAGTTTGTGTCATAACAATTAGTGCTGAGATAAGTTTGCATATGGAATTTATTGCTTCTGCCTGCACAAGTGCCTTGTGAGAAACCCTCACATTAACATAATGTGATATTTCAGAATTCAACATGATATATATGTATGTGTGTGTGTGTGTGTGTGTGTGTGTGTGTATGTGTGTGATGTTCTCACATAAATACATGCTCATCTCTTGACAAGTTAAAGGAGTGATACTTTTCTTGGAATGATTGTGAATTCAATACTCTGATTGACAATGCAAAAGGAAGGTTATGTATTTTGAAATTGAAAGTAGGATTATCAATCAACTGCAAGAAATTGGGCAAGGGTCTGTCTATCGGATTGAAATGAAGCCCAACAGGGTGATAGAAGAATAAGTCTCTCTGTTTCATTAAACGTTGTTTCTTCGAAGAAAGTAAAAAAGCTAATCTACTCTAGTACAAGAAGAAGTATTTTTCCCAGGAAAGAAACAGAGCATTTACACCACCAAAAAGAGACTTGCTAAAGCTCATCTACTCTATTTCCTCATTTAATAAAGAATTTCTTTTACAATAGACATGGGATTGTGAATGGTACTTGCAAAGAAGATGAAACCTAAAATGACCGAGTCACATTCTTGACAAAGTTCCCCAAATTAAGCAACAAATTCTAAACTAAAAATAAGCTACTCAAATTCATTTTGAAATCCAAAAATAAAGCAATAATCTAATATAGTAAGAAATTCTTATATAACATAATTCATTGTAGTGCACATACCATTTGAAAGATCTAACAAGAAATCAGAAGGATTCATGGCAACTGATGGGGCATATCCGATACCAGCAAAGTAATCCATGGCCTCTGCTCCCTTCCCTATATACAAAGGATTACCTTCTGATAACAGCAAAACCTTGTGAAACATGTAAAATAGTCTGCTCGAAGGCTGGTGTATCGTCATCACAACTGTTTTTCCTCCATTGGCTAGCCCCCACAGCGATGCTACAATCCGTTGAGCAGTTGTCGAGTCAAGTCCTGACGTGGGTTCATCCAGAAACAAGAGACTTGGATTTATGAGCATCTCTTGGCCTATACTAACCCTTTTTCGCTCACCCCCAGAGACCCCTCTTAGTAGTGGACCTCCTATGATGCTGTTCTTGCACTTGTTCAACCCAAGTTGAGTTATCACAGACTCTGCATGTATGACCTTTTCTTCTTTAGTGAGACTATTGGGTAATCTCAGAAGAGCAGTGAATACTAATGTTTCAGTCACAGTCAGATGAGGGTACAGAACATCATCTTGAGTCACAAATCCGGTGTTTCGCTTCATTATGTTTGAAAAGGGCTTGCCATTGTAAGTAATGCTTCCACCAATTCGACCTCCAAGTCGGCCTCCTAATGCAGTCAAGAGAGTTGTTTTCCCACTGCCAGAAGGGCCTAGCATGGCTAACATTTCACCAGGCAGGACCATGCCTGTGACTCCCTTCAAGATTGTTTTCTCTTCACTTTTTGAGTTCTTCTTTAGGATTCCTCCTTGCTTACTTTTAATCTTGTAAACAACATCCTCGAACTGTGAATTTTATCAAACTGTTAGTCTACAATGTTGTTAGTTTAATGATCATGAAGTACTTATTTTGCTTACTTTAACAAAGTACATAGTGTAATCTAACCGCTATTTTGGAACACTTAATTAAATAAAGAGACTATTGTTGATGGATGTTCATGATAAAATTATTTACTGCTGGTCTTTTGACAATACTTTCAACTCTTTTTTACTTCAATTCATAATAATATATACATAAAGATAAAATAAACTCATTCCATCTATTTTTCAATTCATAATTATATCAATTTTTTTGGACTCATTTCCTCCAAATTCAAAAAGAAAAAAAATGTATAAAAAATCAATAATTATATAATAAATTTTAGTACTTTACTATTTTAGCAAAAGTAGAAAATAATAGAATATTGAAATTCTTAAAAGTAGGAAGAATACTAAGTTTTGCTTTGGTATAAATGTGTATCATATTTGGAGAATAAAGAATGCTAGAATTTTGTTGCAGAAGTCCAGATCAAGTATTGCAATTCAACTCAACAAGAAATAGTGTTTTAGTGTTCAGAGTATATGGTGGTTGATCAATAAGATATTGCACATGCAGTAGTGATCTCTAGATAAATTCCTGATTTTTTGTGATTTTTTTTTATACTTAGACATACAACTATTTTGTTATTAAATTTTATAAAACTTTTTTATACCATTTTTACACTCATATCCATCACACGAAAAGACTGATAAAAAATATGCATGATATAACTCTATTTTATACAATTTTTACATTCATATCTATCACACGAAAAGACTGATAATGTATGGATATTGAAGATGATTATGATGTACCTTCAAAATAACAGGACTATTATCTTTCTTGAAAATGGTAGGGGTTTCTTGCTGTGTTGTATTAGTTTGCACCTCTAAGTCTGACCTCTCATGTTCCATGCTTCTTTCTTTCCCCCACAGCTCTCATACCCTACTCTCTCTAAAGCAATGTGCAAAGAGAGACAGTGACTATATAAAAAAAATGTGTTTCTGTGTTTATCTATATCTCACTTTTTTTTTTCTTCTCTGTGTTTCTGTGTTTGTCTTTGTCTCAGTGTTACGTGAGTGGATTAATGAATGAAATAAATGACAGTAGATTGAAGGTGGAACAGAATTGCATTTACTAGTATAGGTAGTATATGAAGATAGATATGCATGTCATGCGTGATGAAGGAGGCACCTGTACAATTTGAAAAGGGTTTTGGTCACAAGTGTTTGAGTTATTGACGCCACTTAATTGGGTTGTTTGTTCAGGTTTTCGAAATTTGTATCCTTTTTATTAGGTTGTTAGTTCTAGTTTTCGAAATTCGTGGCATTTTTATTGGAATGGAGAAATTATTAAAAGTAAAACAGTGACACTTATAACTTCATTCTAATTTACACGTTACGTTACGATTAAAAAAATTGGGGTCACAAGAGTGTAATAATATATTAGAAAAGTGTGATGTCAAGTACAAACAAACAAACCTAACATTAATCCCTCACGCAAACTAAATAATCTCTTCTAGTAATACTTGTTACAAATGAAACTACTACCTATATATAGGCAGTCTCCTCCTTAATAAACAATTAGGATGCATTATAATTAATTGCTAATATCTACTTTCTAAAACTCTCCACATAAATATTTACATATTTACCAACTCTCAAGTCTTCTCAAATCTTTTTCTATAATGTTTTAGAATCCTCCATTCCTCTTTACCATGCTTCACAATCTCTACACAAATATAAAAAAACTCTATAACTCAATTTTACTATGTCATGCAAACATCTAATCAGCGCTCTTGTGTCGTTTATATGATTACTATTGAATAGACACAGACTCATTCATAATTGCACCATCAATTAGACTGGTACAAACGGTTTTAAACTTGCTCACTGCAAGGAAGAGAGATTCAAATGTAGTATAGCATGTTAATCCACTGAAGTTAAGGTTGATAGGTTTTTATTTGATAATATAGGCTCGGTGCAGAGGTGTTCATATAATTCATTAATAAGTGAATTCAATTCGATAAGTACGGATTCATAAAATAGGAATTCGTCATTGGATCAAATTCCAGATTAGAGTTTCAGAAATTCGATCCGATCCAAAAATCCAATTCGTTAGAATATATCAAATTTAAATATTATATATATAATACTTAAATATCATTGTTTTGTAAATTAATGATCATTTATGAATCATTTTGTTGGTTGATATTCTAATAACTAGTGTTATTGTTTTGATGGTTAATGATAATTTTATTGTCCATATTGGCTGCTGGTTTGTCTAATAATTTGAAATTGTTTATATTTAAATCATCATTCACTCTATATTATGCTTGATAATATAAAACTGTACAATTTCTAATAGAAATGAGAAGCATAGGGGTATCACATGTAGATTTTTTCTTAAAATTACAAATTGGGTCATGATTAAAAAATTAATATTAGGTCATGGTTAAAAAATAATAATATTAGGCTATTTAGAACAAGCTCTATTTGTAAATTCAATCCGATGTTTCACAGATCGAATCAGATCTGATTAAACCTTCTCACAAATTGAACCGGATTCTATTTTCACGACGGGGAATCGGATTAGAATTCCTAATCCTATAGAATCGGTGATAACCCAGTGTGTTTAGCTTTGAAAATTTAATTATAATCCTATAGGATCGGTGATAACCCAATGTGTTTAGCTTTGAAAATTTTAATGATGATACAGTCCATATTAGCCAAAAAAAACTTTTTATTAGGTGGATTTGTCCTTTTCTTGCATGATTTATCAAACAATTTGTACCAAAAATGTCATTACTTAGTTTATAAATTGTGCTGGAGAGGATGAACAATGTAAACTTCACTTGTAACCTTACCATGCATAGGAAATGACTTTTGTTTTACGTTCACAAATTTCAAGATTCCCCTCAATCCAGTAAATGACTTTTGTCTCTTTATTGGTTAAAGGTTAAGCAAACGGCAAATATTACTCAATCATACTAATATATTGTGCAGTTGATCACCCAAGTAAAAACCTTGGGTTGACAAAGTCCTAAAACTTTCCTATATAGTAGAACCATGAACTCTTTCTAAAACTTTCCTATATAGCAGAACCATGAACTCTTTGCAATATGAACACACATTCGTGCACATAAAACTTTCCTATAAATTTTACATTATCTTTTATACTATATCTTCCGAAAAAAAAAAAAAATTTTCCTATAAAATTAGCAATTACAGGCAGGAACCAACCAATTGGGGAGGATAATCTAAAATTCAAGATAGTGAATTCACATTCAAGTGATGAAACAGAGGGGACCAATTGCCCAAAGTAAGAAAAGAAGTGCACGAGATTAAAAAATGTATACATATGGAACCAGTGAAATATTTTTTCCTACACATTCGCAACACATAATTTACACTCAAAAATAGTAGAAAGCTAAATCTGCCCCGGCTGATTGGCAAAAAGTGCATGGAAGAGCATATTATGTAATTAAAAGCAAGCAATGCCTGTTATGATGCCATTTCACTCATCAACCTCTGCTTTGATCTCTCTTTGCAGTTCTTCCTTGTATTCCTCAAATGTCCCAGGGAAAGTTCTCACAGTTCCATTTTCTACTATCCAGATTTCACTCCTCTCTTCATCCTCGCATACGCGTGATATCAACCTAGAATCATGACTAACCAGGACAACTCCACCAGTGAATTCATCAAGTGCATCAGCCAGTGCATCAATGCTCTGCATGTCCAAATGATTTGTCGGCTCGTCTAATAGCAGAATGTGTGGCTTTGACATGGAAATTGAAGTGAAGACAACCCGGGATTTCTGCCCTCCCGATAATTTCGCGATTGGGGTGAGGTGGTTATGGCTTGGGAGTCCAAATTTCCCAAGTTTTGCACGGACAGCCTCCTGCTTGCTAAGTCCCTCTTGCTCTGGATGAAGACGAAGAAGATAGTGAACTGGTGTTTCCTCCATTGTTAAAAGGTCCACAAAGTGCTGTGAGTACCTTCCAATCCTTAACTTCTGACTCCTGCGTGCTTCACCCTCAGTTGGAACCAAATCACCAGCAAGAAGATTGAGAAGAGTAGATTTCCCAGCCCCATTTGGCCCAACAATAGCAACACGAGTTCCCATATCAATACCCACATCAACATTAGACAGCCTGAAATCCTTTCGATTTGGATAACTGAAGCTGACTTCTATGAGTTGCAAAAGGGGTGGTGTAAGCTCTGTAGGTTCAGGGAAGTGAAATTCCACACTGTAATCTTTCCACTTCTTTGGAGCCTCTGGTGGGCTCTCATCCTCATCAACCTTGCCCTTTGCCTTGTTCTTTGATGCTTCCTTGGCTGCAAACTTTGCTCGATCCTTGACCTTTTCCTGCTGAACCCGATTCCCTGTCCTCTTGGCAGCTTTCATCTGCTTGTCATAGATCTCAAACTTCTTGTTCATTTCTTTGCGACGCTGCTCATACCCACTCTCAAAATCATAAAAATTCCCACGGTAAAAGTGGAGTTTCAGGTCATGAAGGTGTATAATCTCATTACAGACTGTGTTGAGAAAATCACGATCATGTGAAACAACGACAAGAGTTTTCTTCCAGCGGCACAAGTACTCCTCCAACCAGAGAACAGCCCGAAGGTCAAGATGGTTGGTAGGTTCATCCAGCAATAAAAGAGTTGGCTGCACAAAAAGCGCCCTAGCCAATGATATTCTCATCCTCCAGCCACCACTAAATGACCTAGTAGCGCGGCTTTGCATATCCTTAGTGAATCCCAACCCAGCAAGAATTTTTGATGCCTGAGCCTCGGCAGCATCTGATCCCATCACCTGCAATCTCTCATACAATTCAGCAAGCTGCTCTCCTGTATCATCCCCATCATAATCATCATCCTTGTTATCAACCCCCATCACAGAAGATGAATTCTGCAGGGCAGCGACCTCTTGTCGGAGTTTCACAAGTTCTTCATTAGCCGAAACAACTGCTTCAAGGGCAGTTCTATCATCACCAACTACCTCCTGTTCAACTAAAAGCACATCAATATTCCTAGGCACTGGGATTTTCCTCCATGCAAGGAGCTTCAACAGTGTAGACTTGCCCATACCATTGGGCCCAACTAAACCATACCTCTTCCCATGGGATATCTTTACAGATGCATTCTTCAGGAGCTCCTTTCCACGAGCTGACACAGAGAAATTATCTATTGTTATATCCTTGACATTAGCATCGGCTCCATCTTCACCGTCAAGGACAGCAGCTCGACTACCAATAACTACAGTGAAAGCATCATGGTCATCCTTGAGAACCTCCTGCTTAGCTTGCTCAGCAGCATGGGCAGCAAACGAGTCTTTCTTCTCGCGCTTCTTCAACTCTTTGTCAGTTATGGAGATCTCAAGTGGCCTTAAGTCCTGGTTAGGAC
This sequence comes from Cornus controversa, assembly GCA_026545225.1. NCBI lineage: Eukaryota > Viridiplantae > Streptophyta > Magnoliopsida > Cornales > Cornaceae > Cornus > Cornus controversa. The sequence continues at coordinate 69,810,522 of CM048847.1, forward strand.
GTCTGAGGACACCATCTTCTTGTTGTTCTTCAAAAGCATATCCATCATCATCGTCATCATCAGATGGGGGGAGATCAATTCCATCAGTATAAGACGGATGTTTTGGAGCTGCTTTTGCCTTGGGCTTACCAGATGCAGAGCTCAAGGAGGAGGATCCTCTCTTGGGTTTATCGGGTTTCTGATCCATGCTAGCAAGCATGGCCGAAACTGAAAGTTTCTCTTTCTTCTGATCCTTAAGGACATCTTTACTACTTGTCTTAACTTTCATGGTCGCACTTGCCTCCTCTTTTTTCTTCTTTCCCATTATAGAAGCTAACCTGATATGAGTAGAACAAAGAATATGAATTCAGTAAACTTGAAATGGATCTGTAAGCTTCTCTAAATCCAAGTATAAAAATTAAATAATTAGATCAGAGCACTCAATAAAATATACAGGTGCACTAAGATTTGTAAAGATTGAATTCACAAGTACAAACTGATTCATCTCAGGCAGCAACTTCAAAATAGAATATAGAGATGCACAAGGAATTGAAGCATGCAAGTGAACTAAACAGGAAGGGTACATAATATACCTGGATTGAGTAAGATGTGCATGGACTAGCAAAGAATTTATTTGATAAGAACTAGTTCATGACTTCATGGACTTCTAAACAAAAATAAGATGAAACCTAGTTGTAGTAATAAGTTTAGATACCTCATGCAACACAAGAAAATAAGGTACAACAATATAAAATGTATTTAAGAAAATTTTTACATAAACATATTCAACATAAGTGTAAATAGTAGCTATCAGATGAAAGGATAAGCAAAACATAGATCTAAAAAAGATCAATATAGAAAATAATCATCATCATTTATGAAGAAAACAAAAATCACCATCCTTGTCTTAATCCCATATGAATATGGGGTCGGCCCACATGAATTTTCTTTTTTATTTTTTTATTTATTACAAGTCATCTCTCCTGTAATATTTAACTTTTAAAAATCAATTCTAATAATTTAATTCCATGTTAATTTTGGTCGTCCTCTTCTCCTACATTCTTTACAAATTAATCTCTCTCTTCTTACCGGTGCATCTATAGATCTTCTTTGTATGTGTCCATACTCGATACCACCTAAGTTTACTTTCTCTTATTTTATCACCAATAGACGTCACTCCTAATTTTTTTCTCACATTTTGATTAGTAACCTTATTTCTCCCTCTACATAGGGAATAATACTTTAATAAAAAATAAAAAAAAGGATTCCTAAAACTTGAATGGAATCATTAGTTCTTTGTATTGAAACTTATTAGTTCTTTATATTGAAACTAACATAGAATTTACATTTCCTCAAATTTTTTGTCTCTGTTGTTCAGTATAAAAATTAGCTACGGCAATGGGGAAGTCCCTGCTACTCTACTCCAATCAAATCCGTCCAAAAGTCGTCAAGGATTTAGGATATCTTCCCTATCCATTTCCCTTTTTCACCATCATGATCACAAGATACACAAAAATGGAAGTTAGATCGTAAACCAAAGCAAGACAATTCATTGAGGCCAGAGAATTGTTTCACAATTCTCTTAACTAGAACCTAACAGAAAACAATATTATTCTAATCTCATTTTCTTTTCGTTTCTCTCAGTCTTCTCAGCAACCAAACGGGGAGTCGGATTACGCCAATCCCATTTGCATACATACATATACATGAGGACAAAGAAATACTAACATTAATAGCACCTATTCAGAATTCAAAATCAGTATAATTTCAGATACTTTCCCGATCTAACGCATGGAAATGAGATATGTGATTAGAATTTGTACCGATCATACCCGAAAGCCGAAATTAGGACTCGCCGACCAGTATTGTTCACTCAGATCTGAGCCTCTATTGTAGAACTTGTAGTTGGTCAGTTATGCGCTTAATATTTTAAGGAAGCTATTAATGAAACCCGGCGGTGGCGAGCAGCGACGGCAAAAGGTGGCGGGAGAATGAGTTCGCGTGGTCAGTTTACTAGGGTTTTGTCATCTCGTTCTATTCTCTCGGTCTGTCTTCTTTCGGTTAGGTATTCTCTCTAGTTTTTCTCATATCCAAATATCACCTTTAAAAACGTGTTATGTTGGTTTCTACGGCCCTATTTTCAGCCTTATTGTTTCAAGCTCGTGTATTTTTAATTATAGTAAAAATTAAAACTATATATATTATGTTAAATTATATTTTGAGGTTTGGATTGGAGTAAATTCTCCCTCTCCAATAAGAGATGCACATTGAATTGTCCATACCGACTCAACAGTTTGTTTCGAGTTCTAAAAAAGTGGAATTGTCAAAAACTATTCAGTTATAAGTAAAAAAATCAAATAAATTTGAACCTGATATTTATACACATAAATTTATTTTTATTTTATTGATGGGAAAGAATTTCTTAACATTCGATTTGCATCACATTTAATTTTTTTTGTTACCATAACATTATTATCTTTTTAAATGATTTTAGATATAATAATTGCATACTTTAATTCTAAACCAAGGGTTATAAGCGTAGCAACGTGAGTATAAATTTCTTGCCGAAATAAAAAATAAATAAATAAAAGGTAATAGAAGAAAATTTATCTAATTTGATTTATGCTAAATATAGTTAATATGATATTATATTTTTGTGTAAGTTTAATTGGTAAAATCAAACCAATCCATTTTTTTTTTTTTTTTGCATGGTTGAAATTAGGGATGCGCACGGTTCGGTTCCTTACGATTTTTGGTAGAATCAGAACTGGAATCGCTCAGTTCAGTTTCAATTCTTTGCAGTTCCGGTTCCAGTTTTTCAACTATTATTTGTCAACATTTTAAAAAAAAAAAAAAAAACATTAACAAGATACATGCTCATACTTGTGCACTCCAAGTTATAACAATATATTAGAAGTTAGTAGTATTTATATATATTTTTTATATTATATAAATATACAGAACATTAAAACTTAGAAGCTATTAGTATTTATTTATCTATTATATATTTTATGCTTCATATATATAAATTTATATATAACACTAGAATTTAGAAATTATTATTATTCATTTATATATATATATATATATATATATATATATATATAATTTGTAATTGAAATTGAAATCGTAGTGAACGATTCAATTCGATTCAACTACAATTTCAGTTTCGATTCAACTCACCCCACTTGAAATTGCTCCAGTTTAGATAGTTAGAGTGAAACATATGGGCCCATTCTGGCGGGAGAACGATATTTCATATTTGGGCTTAATGTGTTACCTACTAGGGGTGCACACGGTACGGTTTCTCACGGTTCTTAGTGGAACCGGAACCGAAACCGTTACCAACGGTTCCTGATTTTCGGAACCGGAACCGTGAGGAACCGAATCGCGGTTCTCGGTACGGTTCCGGTTCCGAACCGTGCTTCCTTAGGATTTAATTATTTATTATTATTTTTTTTTCAATGAAACTTGAAAATACAAAAAATATATATATATATATTCATTAAATAAATGTGATACCTACAATCTAAAAATGGCACCCTATATATATAATTATTATATTATATTATAGATATATATACATTACATATAATAATTATATATAATGTATATATATTATGTATAGTAATTATATTATAATATAATTATTAAATAATTATATTATAATATAATTACTATACATAATATATATACATTATATATAATTATTATATGTAATGTATATATATATATATTATATATAGTTATTATATTATATATATATATACACATATTTAATATAAAACAGTTCCGGTTCTGGTTCGGTTCCAAGGAACCGTTACCTCCAACGGTTCCGGTTCCGGTTCCGGTACGGTTCTACTGGTCCTGGAACCGGAACCGGAACCGTTGGTAACGGTTCCTAATTTTAGGAACCGGAACCGGAACCGTAGCCACGGTTCGGTACGGTTCCAGTACGGTTCCCCTCGGTTCCGGTTCCGGTTCCGACGGTTCTTTATGCACCCCTATTACCTAGTTACTGTTTGGTTACTGATTCCACGCCGATGTTCATAAGTTCAGTTTCACTAGTTTATTTTTGAGTCCAACTAACATGAGATACACAAACAGATTCAGGTTAAAAGTTAGATGACACATTTTCTTTAGTAGACCTAACTAAAATCACTCTCATCCGTCAAAGTCACTTTGTATCTGCCAAAACTTGCTGATAGATTGTCCCCAAAGGTTCGTCTAATGGTTGAATATTGTCGGCAACTATATAAGTTCTTTAAAGTTAAATAAAAATCACAGTTCATGTGAAGTTTTCAGTTGTTCCTTAAAGCTGATTACTGTGGTAGATCGATGATGTCCAAGGAAGCGAAAATAAATTAAAATCAATCACACACAAATTACAAATAAAACATAAGATATATCTGGTTCAACACAACCGCTAACGTTTACAGATGAATTTTTTTTTTATTCAAACACTTAAAATATTACAACAGTACACAATACTTAAAATCGGACGTGTACAAAAACTAACTCTTGCCCAGAGCCTTTCACATGTACCACTTCACGAGACCCCCTCTCACTATTCGTGTTCTCTCCATTCTACCAACACGTAAAATCCTTTACCCATTAACTCAACTCACTCGTTAGACTACATCTCTCTTGACTTGTAAGTTTTAAACCAAATTCTAAACCAAACATAATTATTTGTCGGAGATTTACCTAATAATAAATTACCTAAAATAAAATCTAAAATAGAAACTTAATTACAATAAAATTTGAGACTTAATTGCTCAGCAAATTGATTGCAGTGTTGAATTTATTGGTAGAACTAGAGATGAAGTAGTTGCTAATCTCTAGAGTGGATGTTATTTTTTTGTCTAGCTTTCCTCTCGTGTTAATGGAGGTTGTTCAGCGAGATTGTAACATGTTTTTCTAATAAAAATGTCCTTCTTTCTTACTCAAAAAAAAATAATCATAAATAAAAGGGAGAACGATAAACGCAAATATCTATACTATTATTAAAAGTACAAATAAGTTTTTTAGTTTCAGTGCACTATTTTTTTATTTTTAAATTAAAAAAATAGAATTATCCAAGCAAAACTCTTTCTTTTTATTTCTAAATTTATAACCCGTAAGACCCTAAACACCTAAAATCACTCTTTCTCTCGGCTACGGCTCTCCATTATTTTTTTATTTTTAAATTTTAAAATAGAACTACTCATTTCTTTTTATTTCTAAATTTATAACCCGCAAAACCCTAAACACCTAAAATCACTTTTCCTCTTGGCTACGGCTCTCAATTATTTTTTGATTTTTTATTTCTAAATTTAAAAATAGAATTACCTACGAAAAACTCGCAAAACTCTTTCTTTTTATTTTTAAATTTATAACTCGTAAAACCCTAATCACCTAAAATCATTCTTCCTCTTGGCTACAGCTCTCCATTTTTTTTTTCTAAATTTAAAAATAGAATTACTCAAGAAAAACCTGCAAAACCCTTTATTTTTATTTCTTTTATTTCTAAATTTAAAAATAGAATTACCCAAGCAAAACCCTTTCTTTTTATTTCTAAATTTATAACCCGCAAAACCCTAAACACCTAAAATCACTTTTCCTCTCGACTATGGCTTTTCATTATTTTTTTTATTTTTTATTTCTAAATTTAAAAATAGAATTACTCAAGAAAAACCCGCAAAACCCTTTCTTTTTATTTCTTTTATTTCTAAATTTAAAAATAGAATTACCCAAGAAAAACCATTTTTCAAGCAAAATCCTTTCTTTTTATTTCTAAATTTATAACCCGCAAAACACTAAACACCTAAAATCACTCTTCCTCTCGGCTACAACTCTCTATTTTTTTTTCTAAATTTAAAAATAGAATTACCCAAGAAAAACCTGCAAAACCCTTTCTTTTTATTTCTTTTATTTCTAAATTTAAAAATAGAACTACCCAAGCAAAACCCTTTCTTTTTATTTCTAAATTTATAACCCGCAAAATCCTAAACACCTAAAATCACTCTTCCTCTCGGCTACGGCTCTCCATTATTTTTTTATTTTTAAATTAAAAATGGCTCTCATCTTCCTCTCAACTCTCATCAACACGGCTCTCAACTTTCTCTCGGATCTCATTAACAATAATTCGATTCGATTTCGTCTCAGTTTACATGTGAGTTCTTTTCTTTTTATCTTCTTAATGGTCGTCTGATGAGTATGCATTGATTTTCAAAGTAATTAAATTCAGCTTACATGTGAGTTCTTTTCTTTTTATCTTCTTAATAGTCGTCTGATTAGTATGCACTAATTTTCAAAGTAGTTAAATTTGTGTAACTATTTTTTGCCTTCTATTTTTGGAAGACAATGAAGTTATAAATAATACGCATCCAAGTTTTTATTCTTCTTCATGCTTTTTTTTTTTTTTGTTCTTTTCAAAGTAGTTAAATTTGTGTTACTGTTCTTTGCCCTCTGTTTTTGGAATTTTGAATTTGTGGCAAGACAATGAAGTTATATATAATATGCATCGCTTTGCCCTCTATCTTTAGAATTCTTACCACTAAACTACAGCCACAAGTATGAATATTAATATTTGTTTATTTATCTATTTTAGAAAGTTTTTGGTTTCATCTAATTTTGTGCCTAGCTCGGAATATTAATTCTAACAAAACATGATTGGATTTTATATGCATAATACAATTAGAGATATATAATTGTAACTTCTTCTATTAATCTAAGAGACCAATTCAATGATCAATTATGTCTATTCACAAACAACTCCCCTGCAAATCAACAAAATAACATATAGATTTAGAATCATTCCATTTCATTTTAACTTCTTTTTTTTTAGGATTAAGTTCTTCAGATATTGGGATTTTTCGTAATTGGTTGTATTTGATGTTATGCTGGTTCCAATGTAAACCAAGAGCTCTGTTGTAGAATGAATATAGTTGAAAACATAAGCCAATAACCTAGAATGATGACTTGAGACTATTAATGCTATTCTTTGGTAAACAACATTTGGTGTATAGGTGGTGATCGATACTACCTTGCACCCATAGGCCAATAGTAAGCTTGGAATTAATCAAACAATGCAATAAATGTTGCCAACATATCCTGCATTAAGATAACTAAGAAGAACAATGGAGGAACATCCAAATTGCGAGACATCATTATAATGGATATGAGTTACATCATTACAACACTACATAAATGCTCATAATTACCATTATAAACTATTGAACTAATTATTTTTATAACAGTTCAAAAATAATTACTTTGACATTGTAGGACAATCTTGCTGAGAATGTAGAAAATTTGAAAATAAATTTAATAAACGACAGACCTATTATCACAGTTACACATTTATCAATCAACACATTCAAAGGTAACTTATCACACAACACTGAGATTATTCACTTTATATTTTTTATTATATCTAAATGACAGTAAAATAAAACATAATATTATATTTCAGGTTTGGGTCTTCAAACACAACTGGGATCTACATTACAAATTAACATGAAAATTGAAAGAGTCAAATCATTACGATATTGGTTGGTTATTTATTTATTCTTACTTATATTAAGTTTTAATTATTTATTTTACTTAAAGAATATCATGTCTAGTAGGACATGTTGGTGGAAGCTAATCAAGTATCAATAGTTAAAAAATCAAATAGAAAATAAACAAAAATTATAATTTTCTTTGTTCATGAAACACATAATAAGTCCTCTTGGGGCCGGCCTTTGGCCGGGCCAGGCTTCTCTTGGGTCCGACCCTTAGCCGGGTTGGTTTTTTCTTGGGCCCGGCCCTTGGCCGCGCTCCTCTTGAGGCCGGCCTTTGGTTAGGCCGGTTTCCTCTCGGGCCCAGTCCTTGGCCTGGCTCCTCTTGGGGCCAGCCTTGGCTGGGCTCTTTGAACCTGATTTATATAAAAAATGATTGTTGCTTTGAAGAATTGAACCTTAACTAATAAGCTCTAATATTATCACTCTAAGCATCATGCCAATGACTCATTTGGTTAAAAATATTTGATTAATAAACCTTCATAGCATAACTCTTAATAAAGCAATGCGACCACCTTTGCGGGACTTACCCTCCATTTGCTAAAATTTCTTTTAACGGGTTGTGCCCCCGTTGGGTTGGTTGACAATGTTCTCGGATTAATTATCCCGCATTTTTCATTAAAGGCCCTCTGAAGAGGTGTAACCCTGTGGGATAGTTTTAAATATGTTTTTAGAATTAATACATCTCACATTTTTCAATAAAGGCCCTCTACAGAGGTGTGTCCCCGTAGGGCTATGTCCCTTTAGAACTTTGTCTCGGTAAGACTATTTAACAATGTTCTCAGAATTAATTCATCCCGGCTTTTTCATTAAAGGCCATTTGCAGAGGTGTGTCCCCGTAGGGCTTTGTCCCCATAAGGTTATTTGACAATGCTCTCAAAATTAATTCCTCCCATCTTTTTCATTAAAAGCCATCTGCAAAGGTGTGTCCCTGTAGGGATGTTTAACAATGTTCTAAGAATTAATTCATCCTGCCTTTTTTATTAAAGGACCTCTGCAGAGGTGTGTCCCCGTAGGGCTGTTTGACAATATTCTCAGAATTAATTCATTATGTCTTTTCATTAAAGGCCCTATACAGAGGTGTGTCCCTGTAAGGCTTTGTCCCTATAGGATTATTTGCCAATGTTCTCGGAATTAATTCATTCCACCTTTTTCATTAAAGGTCTTTTGCAAAGATGTGTCCCATAGGGTTGTTTGACAATGTTCTCAGAATTAATTCATCCCGCATTTTTCATTAAAGGCCTTCTGTAGAGGTGTGTCCCAGTAGGGCTTTATCCCCATAGGGCTGATTGACAATATTCTCGAAATAAATTCATTATGTCTTTTTCATTAAAGGCCCTCTATAGAGGTGTGTCCCCGTAGGACTGTTTAACAATGTTCTCGGAATTAATTTATCTCGCATTTTTCATTAAAGGCTCTCTGCAGAGGTGTGTCCCCGTAGGGCTGTTTGACAATGTTCTCAAAATTAATTCATCTCGCCTTTCATTAAAGGCCCTCTGCAGAGGTATGTCCCCGTAAAACTGTTTGACGATGTTCTCAGAATTAATTCATTTCATATTTTTCATTAAAGATCCTCTACAGAGGTGTGTTCCCGTAGGGCTATTTGTTCACTCTTTATTTTAGTTACAATAACAAATTTTGAAATAAAAAGAACTGTTATTGATATTTTAGTAACAAATAGAGAGTTATTCAAAAAAATCTCAGAGCTATTGTTCTAAGGTTTGATACTAAACTAAATTTCAGCTGAAACTATTAAAGTAAATGTAACTTTTTAAAAAAAAAAGTCTTACTGGTAGTATTTTCTCAGATGCTCAGCATTCCAAGGATGGGCCAACTGCCTTCCTTACAATGTCTCCAATCAATATGCCCCCTGTTGTTGAGTTTGAATAATTCTGTACAGGCCTTCCCATTTAGGAGCCAGTTTCTCGTTGCCTGAGGGTTTGGTTGCCTGAGTTACTTCATGGAGGACTAAGTCTTCAGGTTAAAAACTCGGCCTCCAGGTTAAAAACTCATCTGCTTGGTTCGAGCGTTGTAGTACTAGGACATGGCTCACTAATACACCGCTACTCGTATTCGGGCCTGTTCTCTTCTTTATTTTTGACTTCTAGGCCCTCTACACTTAATGTGTCTGACATCTTTTTCTCTTTCAAAGAAGTAACGTAGCACTCTCGAGCAGTGACTTGATCTCTCCTTAGTTCTCCAATGTCATAATCAGTAAGGAATCGCATAAGGAGATAGTAAGTGGAGGTTATTGCCCTCATGGCATTCCACGTGGCTCTTCCCATAATAACATTGTACATAGACGGGCAATCTACCACAAAGAATGTCATCATCTTAGTGACTTGTCTTAGACTTGTACTAGCAGTTGCTGAAAGTTCAATGATACCAAGTAGAGAAAGTTTCTCCCCAAAGATCCCCATAAGTGGGGATTTAGTAGGCTTGAGCTTTTTCCTACCAATGTTCATCTGGTCAAAGGCCCCTACAAACAGAATGTCAGCCGAACTGCCATTGTCAATAAGTACTCGCTTAATTGTAAAATTGATGGTAATCAGTGTGACCACTAGGGCATCGTCATGTGGTTGCTGAACTCCCCTCGCATCGGTCTCTGAGAAGGTTTTGATCTGATCACTAAGTCGAGGGTGTGTTGGCTTGAGGGAGTGATTGGCTAACCTCGCCCATTTCATAGAAACTTTTAACTTTCCTTATGTGGGCTTTACAAGCCAATTTGGATTCTACGTCGCCTACAAGTCCACCCGAGATAACTCTAATTTCTCCTAATGGAGGATTACTTTGAGTGTTGTTATCTTTCCATCTCGCGTGTGATTTTGTGCCCTCCTCTCATCTCCAACCACAAATCTACGCAACTGGCCCCTACAAATCAGACTTTCAATTTGTCTTTTTAAATCGATGCACTCATCTATGTCATGTCCATGATTGCGCTGAAATCTGTAATACTTGTAGCGGGATCTCTTAGCGAGATCAGTTCTTAATAATTTTGGGGGTCATGTCACTGCCAAGTCATCTTGAATGTAGAGGAGGATTTAGCTTATCGATGTGTTCAAAGAGGTAAAATTAACTCCCTTATCTCGACAAGATGATCTATCGCTCTACTCTCGTGATATCTTACCATACTTGGTGTATTTTTCTTCCTCACTAAAATGTCCCCCTCTTTTTCTATTCGTTTTTCTGTCGCCATCTCTTTTTTCCCTTCGTGCATCTAGGGCATCCTCGACATTCATGTACTTTTGGGGTTTTATGAGTAGCTCTGACATATTTTCTGTTGGATGTTTAGAGATTAAGTACAGAAACTTTGATAACTGCAGGCCTCCCATGAACGCAGTAACTGCCACCTTGTCGTCCAGAGCATCGACCTACAATATCTCCCTGTTAAACCGGTTGATGTAATCTTGCAATGACTCTCCCTTAGTCTGTCTTACATTCAGGAGATAGGTGGCGAGTTTTCTATGCATTCGAATGGCAATAAAATTACCTACGAACAACTGGCTCAATTCTTTGAAAGAACGTACAAATGTCGGCTTCAGGCTATTAAACTATGACTGGGTAGAACCCTTCAATGTAGTAAGAAAAACTCTGCACATGATTTTATCCAGTACTCCTTGGAGGTGCATCAGAGTCTTGTATATCTCTAGATGATCTAGTGGGTCATTGGTCCCATCAAAACTTTCAAGGGCGAGCATCTTGAACTTGTTGGACAAAGGATAGTTCATTACCTCAGCGGAGAAATGGAGGTTGGTTTGCTGAACCAGATCCTCCATTGTAGCAGGGCATTTCCCCTTCATGGCGTGAGCCATGCTCTCTATCTTGGCTCTGAGGTCCTCATCTCTATATCATAATAGGCAGCCTCCCCTGGATGCCCTGAGTCTCCATGAGTACGGGTCCTAAACCCCGAATCCCCTTTAGCACGAACTCTCTCTGGCAGGAGTAGGTGAGTTGGATTCGTCCCTTCTCGATCGCTTCTCACTCGGCGCTAGGCCGCATCATTTGCTGAAACTCTACTCTTTCACTCTATGTCATCCCCTTCTAGATCAACCGGTCTGAGGTGACTCCGTGATGCCACAAGAGGAAGTCGTTGCAGGATTGCCGCATTTTGCTGGAGTACTTGAGCCAGACTCTGATTTAAGTTTTGAACCTGGTATTCTAACGCTGCTACTCACTTCTAGCCATTTGGGATTCTGGGGCATGCCCCAGGGAAGTCTCTTTGACCAAGGGGTTGTATGCCTCCTTCTCCTGCTACGACAAGTTGTGACCAAAAAGGTCTAGGGCGACAGACAGATCTTGTTTGGCTGGAAGGTTATGGTCGGCATGAGGGTCTTGTCCGGCAAGGGGTCCTGTTCGGCTGAAGGATTGTAGCCGATAAGAGAGTCCTGCCCAACTGTAGTCTTTAGTCTAGATCATAGGTGCATCATGCTTCATTTATGCTTCGGGTAGAATAGTCAAGTTTTTGACATTTCCCGCAGACGGCACCAATTGATGAAGCAGAATTCCACCCCGAACTGGTCAAATGCCAACATATAAAAAGACAAGAGTAGTGCAGTCGGAAGGACACCGGCGTGGTGCCAGTCGACTGTACTCCGACGATCAAGTCAGATATCGAAAAGGCTGGTTAAAGTTAGAAAAGCACTTGAGAGAGTATTAATTGTTTACTTAGTATATGGACCGTCTCTGTATTTATAGCGGTCAAATTGGAATGTGTCTTAGTAGAAAACTGGCTCTTCAGTTCTCCAGACTTATTTGGAGATAGAAAAGTCTTGGTCAAAGTTCAACTCTCACTCACGTCATACAAATCGCAATTGTCACGTTATACGTTTTACAATTGAAGTCAAATACTCTATTACGAGTTATGCTTAAATGGGTATAAGTGCTCCTCCGATGGAGTTTGTTCGAAAGTCTGTTCTTCTGCCAGCTAGACTTGTTCTTTATGACCTTTGTGTTCTTGTTATTAATGTGATTCCTCCAACTAGGGCATTCTATGAGACGTTCATACATGAGTTTCAGGAGATTTTTCAGGAGTTGTATGAAATAGATGTTGGAAATGGAGAAAATTTTGTCCTTATTGCCACTGTATCCCCAATGGCGACTGCGGTGATTGTGAGAATGCTTTTCTCGAGAAGTTGAAACTGGTTATTTCTGGAACGTATATAGATGCAATAAGGAAAATTTAAAGGTGTGGTTGTCAATAAGCTAGTTGACAAAAATTCTATATCCTTGGAGAAAGGTATTTAAGGCCGAGCAATCTCAAAGATTGGTGTATCAGCTTAAGTTCATTACGTACTAATTTGAAGAGAAAAAGGATTAGGTTTGATATGTTTGTTATTTCCTTCATTTGTGGTAGTTCTCAAATCCTCAGTAAAGCTGATAAAGAAACAGAAGCTAACTCATTGTTGACAGTCCGGTGTTTCTAATCTACTGACCTTAGCAAGCATTACAATAGGAGACCTCATTGCAGGTGTGGAAGATTTCAAACTTTTCTTCAACACAAGTTGAAGTAATTTGGTAGCAATTCAATATGCAATCAGGAGTCTTGTAGGCATTGTAATCTACTGAAACTCTTTAATGTACCTCAGAATGTTTAAAGTCCATGATGGTTTTCTGTCATTTGCATCTATTACCATATCTTTTTGCTCAATTTTGTGTAGTGTATACTAGCATATACCTAAAGGAGGCATAACCAAGTTCTGAATCTGAGTTGTTTGGTTTAAGTTGCTACAAATTAGTTGCCTGCTACGTTTATGAAGCTCAAAAAGTTTTCTATGTTTTTAGTTGAATCTCAATTGAACTCCACATTATGCAAGTATTTCGGTTGTTTCAGCAATGGAGTTTTCTATGTTTATCGCGTTCCTAATAAGCACACTTCCTATTGTTTCAGCAATGGAGCATTGTGAAGATTGAAAGATTTTTCTTTTAGTGTTTCAAAGAGCTTAATTATTTTAGCTAAAACTGTAATTCCTCGGCTTTTGGATATCTTTTTATTGAGGTAGTCAAAATGAGAATGCTAAAGTGAATGATTGGAGTAACTAGAAGATATTGACCGATAAAAATATAATAAAAAAATTAGGAAGATTGTTTGAGCATTTATACAGAGACCTGCAGACAAAAAATGGAATGAGCTAATTAAAGATAATGACTTAAAAAAAAAGTTAAATTTTAGTACATAAAATGTCATGTAATAAAAAGAATCATAGAATTCACGTGTTGATCTCATTCATACACGATTAAGGCAAAAGATGATAACTAACGATGATGATATTCACATAACTCAAACTGTGCAAACTATAATAAAATATTTCTCCTATACCTCTAATCTAACACCATAATCCAACTTAAATAGGCAATTATATGAACATCCATTCATTTATTTAAATCAACATTATGTTTTCAGTTTTTATAGATAGTCTTTTCAACTTGTCAACAAACTAGAAGAGTAAAAAGTAGCAATAATAATATTTGAAAAACCTTTAAAATTGCTTCATATGCCGAAATTATACACTTATTTTATTTCACATGTTGCAGAGAATCTTTTAAGAAATATTTAGCTGAGGGTACTTTACGACCTTTTTCAGAAAATAGAACAAATTAAATTTTAAGAGTTCATCGCGCAATTTAACACTATCAATTAATATGGAAAAATAATTATTCTTTAGATGTTTTTAAAAAGGGTTAATTTAATTTTTGATCATTTTTTGTTGCTTAATTACAAGTATACCAAGTTTTAAATAGTATTTGCTTAAAAAGCAACTTATACAAAAATATTTACTAATTTGACACTTTTCACTATTTTTCAATACAAATGACCAAATTATCATTCTGCAATAATGTATGTTTTGTGCAGTAAAATTATAACATCATGCAATTAAAGTATTACATAAATGCAGTAAAATTATTACATTGCGCACTAAAAGTTTTAGTAAACTACATTGTTTAATGTTTTGTGCAGTAAAATTATAACTATCATGCAGTAAAACTATTTCATTATACACTAAAAGTTTTAATAAACTGATATGTAAAAGGTCTTAGGGGCAATTTGGACATAAATAGTATAAATTGTTGTATTTATAATTATTTTTTGACCATATACTATTTAAAATTAATGTATTTATAATTAAGCTTCCAAAAATTGTCATAAATTAAATTAACCTTTTTGAAAATGAATTATGTGAGTGACGCAACCTTGACGCCACTCACAAAATCAACCTTTCGACCTCAGTACCATTACTTATTAATATAATAAATCTATAGGACATATATATTATTCCCCCCAGTGGATATCACTCCACCAACTCATAACACTATCAAATATAATAATATCTATAGGTCCCCCATATTATTGCCCCCAACGGGCATTTTAGCTCCCACATTACTCGCTCCTACATTATTCAATTGAGCTCACAACAGCACCAAATGTATGTCTTTTAATCTGCTTAATCACAATTCACAACTTAGGACCAGAAAATGAAAGTCAGCAATACCCCGTTGTACCTGATCTGCTTTCTCCTATTTAGATTTTCCTCCTCTGCTCATTCTTTTGTGGAAAGGTTCTCCAATTATGAAGAAGACATCAAAAGATCACATTTCCCAGATGGGTTTCTCTTTGGAACAGCCACTTCTTCATATCAAGTTTGTCTTCTTTTCCTTTCTTCTTCTTCCTTCTATATATATATATATATATATATATAGCTCTCTCTCTCTCTCTTTCTCTCTCTCTCTCTCGGTATTATATATTCATCTCTATATTAATTAATGCAGATTGAAGGGGCATATCTTGAAGATGGCAAGAGTCTTAGCAACTGGGATGTTTTTAATCATATCAAAGGTGAAATACGTCATCATCTATATTTTCCATATTGTTCTGTAATTTATTTTTTCTTATAAAATAGATAACCATAATTTTCTTGGATTTCACTACTTGCTTGAAAATTCTACCAATCCAGGAGATGTAAAGAATGCAGAAAATGGTGATATCGCCAATGATCATTACCATCGCTACTTGGTAATGATCTTACATTACCTTTAACATCAATAAATAAATTAATAAACATTAATGGAAAGATATTAAATTGTTCAATCTTGTATGATTTTCTCAGGAAGACATAGAAATGATGCACTCTCTTGGCGTGAATGCTTACAGATTCTCAATTTCATGGACCAGAATTCTACCTAGTATGTTTTATTTGATTCAAACTTCATTGATTTTAGTTACTTGATTAATTAATGATCTTCTTGCAATTGTATTAGGAGGGATATTTGGTGAAGTTAATCCAGCTGGAGTCATGTTCTATAACAACATTATAGACAATCTCCTGCTTAGAGGTATTATATATTGCTAAAATGTTTTGATATTAATCTGACTCTTATTATATACATACATATACATATACATATACATATATATATATATATATATATGACAGAGTAGAGATGATATGCAGGAATTGAGCCCTTTGTGACCATACACCATCATGATTTCCCACAAGAACTTGAAGACAGATATGGAGCTTGGCTTAGTCCTCTAATGCAGTATGCCTAATTAATTTACTAGAAATGATTCGAGATATATATATATATATATATAATTCATGGTCATGTTTGTGTATACTTTGACTTGTAGGGAAGATTTTGTACATTATGCTGAAACCTGTTTTAAGAGGTTTGGTGATAGAGTGAAGTACTGGAGCAGCATTAATGAGCCAAACCTGTTCGCAGATATGGCTTACATAAGAGGAATGTATCCACCAGCACATTGTTCAGCTCCTTTCGGCAATTGTTCTGTTGGTAATTCAGACTCAGAGCCTCTCATTGCAATGCACAACATGTTATTGGCTCATGCCAAGTCTACCAAGCTATATCGCGACCACTTTCTGGTAATCGAATACATCTATTCCTGCTAAAGTTATGAACCATTTTTGGCTTATTAAACTTGTCTCAAATTTTAAAATTATGTTTGAATTTGAAAATTGTTGCTCATAATATATATTAATCGCAGCAAAAACAAGGTGGATACATGGGAATTGTTATAAGCGCATTCATGTACGAACCACTGACCGATGATGAACTTGATCGTGATGCTGCAAGTAGGGCCTTGGCTTTCAATATAGCCTGGTAAGTCCTCAAAATTTTCAGAGATATATCACTATCAACATGGTTTGGAAAATTTAATACATTTTATATATATATATATATATATATATATATATGGTATAGTCCAAAATTCATACCAATAATTGGTGCAAAGCCCACAAGGGAAGATTTTTATGCATGAAACACGTTAAGAATTTCTTTATAGGCCTTTGGTTTTTTTATTTCTAAATTATTTGATTTGATTAGATTAATAAATGTGCATTGATTGAGATATATACAGTATTTTTCATGGAGCAGGTAAAGGGATAAGTTTTTGAACTGGAAAGATCAAAGATGTTTGTAGAATATTTTAATAAAAATGATGCTTTCTCATCCAGAGAGCGCACCGAATTCGCAGCCCAATGTAAGTGGGCCCCCACACAACTAACATCCAACTGGGTGCCCATTTCAATGCTCTCCTAATTACGAGAAATTCTGTTAAATAGTCCCGACGCATCACTTTATCTTTATTATAAGAAAAATGATTATTAGAGTAAAATTATTATCCAACCAATAATCAGATATTTCTTCATTTATTAAATGGTGAAAGTAAAATAAATATTTAATTTTCACATAACTATCTGACCAATGAAAAGTGATTTAATTTTTTATTGGATGATAATTTTTAGCATGCTTAGCATTGCTCTTATTCAAATAATGTGGTGATGTGTCATTTTTATTCAAATTTTTAATAATTTATCTGTATGTAATTGACGGAAGCTATATAATCTTGAATCAGTCTAATAATTTCTTATCTCATTGCTAATATTTTAAAGTAACGCGTGCAACATGGACAAAAGGAGAAACATTAAGAAGTCACTTAAATTAAGCCACTAGGTTGGCACCTTGGACTCATGCACATTAAAAAAATAAGATTCTTGTGAAATCTATCAAAAAAAAAAATTATATATATATATATATATATATATATATATATAAGATTTGTCGAGCTTATAAACTATATTAATGAATATATACATCTCAGACAATAATCAATAAAATAATTTAAAGGACAATTGCATAGAAGATAATGGGGAAGGAGTGGAGGACAGAGTGAGAACTTGGATTGTTAGTCTTGTGAAACTTGGTTTGAGTTTCAAAGTTGTCACTTTGCGCAAAATATCTTCATCGAAGGTTAAAATATTGGGCTCTAAAAATGAAACATGAACGAATTCATGTAATCAAAATCATGGATGTCAGGACTAATTAAGATATATAAAATGAAGATGATATTCACACTCTTTTTTTTTTTTACTTTTGCACTCTCATATTAAATGAAATGACACTTCTTATCTTAACTTTACAAATGAATGATTATATTTTTTTCAAATTACACAACTACTCTTTAAGATATTCTCCTCTATTTCTCATCTTTAATGTTGTCGGTTTCTTTGGACAAGATAAAAAAACACCAAAAAAAAAAATCCAAAAAAGTTATCTTTTTTATAAGACTCAAAACAAAAAAGAAAAAGAAGTGATCTCTATTGAATAAATTATCTCTTTTCACAAGAATCGAAAAAAAAGACCCAAAAAAATTTATCTATGTTGAAAAGACTTATCTCTTCTTTTTATAAGAACCGAAAAAAAAAAAGACCCAAAAAAATTTATCTCTATTAAAAAAAATTATCTCTTTTGATATGAAAAAATATATATATATACTATGAAAAAAAAATCCAAAAAAAATGTTATTTTTATTTAATAAATTATCTCTTTTAACTAGACCAAAAAAAAAAGAGTTGCAAAAAAAATTAATCTTTCAAATTACACTACTCCCTAAGAAAGCACTTAAACACTATTGTGTGTATATATATATATACTTTCCAATGGTTGTCGTCTAGATCAGTAATGCATTTATAGAATCAATGAGCTATACCTTGTGATTATACATTTACACATCACGAGATTGTCTAAATCATTCCCATTATGTTAATTATACATTTACACATCACGAGATTGTCTAAATCATTCCCATTATGTTAAGAGATTGTGAATTCAAGTCTTGCATTTCACCCTCAAATCAAGCTGCTATATATATATATATATGACATGGTTGATCTCTTACTTCATAGGACTTTGGATCCCCTAGTATTGGGAGATTACCCGCCAGAAATGCGCCGTTATCTTGGAAAAGAATTACCCAGTTTCTCACCCGAGGAAGCTAAATATATCAAAGGCAGCATAGACTTCATTGGCATTAACCATTATTCAACCTTCTATGCCAAGGACTGCATCCATTCTAGTTGCATTCTAGGTGGAGATCGCGCAATCCGAGGCTTTGTCAACCTTACGGTGGAGCGCGATGGCGTTCCAATTGGACAACCGGTATGAATAAAATTGAAAATTAAATATATAAAATGGTTTTGCAATCTTTGAATTATACATATATATATGGCACTTCTCTGGTTTCAAATAGACAGGGATGCCCCCATTTTTCGTAGTTCCAAGAGGCATGGAGGAGATCATCGACTATGTTAAGAAAAGATACTATAACATGCCTATGTTTGTGGGTGAAAATGGTGAGTAGATAGCACAGTTTCCTCTGCAACTTAGTGGAATATAAGTAAAGAAAAAAAAAAGTACATTTGAATTTTACCATAAACTATACTAAATTGAAAACTTACTGTCACCTGCATTACAGGATATTGTCTACCCCCGCAGCAACAAGATGTACAAGTGAATGATCAACTCGACGATGTCAAGCGAATTGAATTTCACAAAGCATACCTCGCTTCTTTGGCCAGGGCAATAAGGTGACACTCGTCACTCTCTTCACTCAACAAATTAAGCCTTAGAACCATTCATGAATTTCTTTTTCGGCTTCTCATTAAGAATAAATAGTTCAAAAAAAAGCAAGATATATATATATATATATATATATATATATATATATATATACATATTTGTTTTCTACTGCATTATTAACCAATTTCACAAATTTGATTTTCTGAGAATGAGTTTTTTATTTTATAATATTGATAGGAAGGGTGCGGATGTACGGGGCTATTTTGCATGGTCGTTGATGGACAACTATGAATGGGCAGGTGGTTACAAGATCAAATTTGGACTTTATTATATTGATCGTCAAACCCTAAAGCGGATACCAAAGCTTTCTGCTAAATGGTATAAAAGTTTTCTAACCAACAGTAGCAATTACATTAGTAAAATAGTGAGCTCTGTATTGAAAGACAAAAGAGCAGAGATGTCATACTAATATCACAAGCTTGGAACGGGATCCTCTGCTGTAAACGGGTACTGCTGTACCCATGCAGTACCCGGAAACGGTGACGTTTCTTTTAGTAAGTTGCTATCTTCATTTTTATTTTAGTTGCTCCGTTTTCCTTCCGTTATATTATAACAGTACAAACACGACTTTGCCTCCCTTCTTCTGACGCAACATAATTATATTTTATTGTAACAATGCATACTACCTTCTGTCTCTATATGTATGTATGTATGTATATGCTTTACAAATTTTTCTTTTCACTTAAAAGTTCATAACTTTTATTGCAAATAATATTTTTTGATTAAACTAATTTTGTTAAATAGAATATTTTGAAGGCTTCAATTTGAGTATAACTTAGACTATATTTTAACTTAAGACAGAAAAATTATAATTTTTCCAATTCATATCTACACATTTGAGTAATTTTTGACAACTTTAAAGTCTTTCTCACCCATAAAATATATACATTTTAATATATTTCTTAAAATATTTATAAAAAAAAATTGTGTTTAAATGTTTGTAAACATAAAAAAAAAATTGTGCTTAAAAAATTTAAAAGATGTTTTTCCAGAAATAAATTATAAAAATTTATATTCACATTTTTTTATAATTTTTTTAACAACTTTTAGACATGTTTGAAAGATTTTTTTTGACAAATAAATCATAAAAATTTATATTCACATTTTTTAGTCTCATTTTTAGTCACTTTTCACACATTTAAAATATTTTTCCACACTTTGAAAGTACATTTCCACATACTTAAAACAAATATTTTTTTATGTTTTTTATTTCTAATTTTGTTAGAACTCTTAAGCATATTTGAATGATGTTTTTGCACAAAAAAATCATAAAAATTTATATTCACATTTTTTAGACTAATTTTTATCTCACTTTTCACACTTTTAAAGTATTTTTCACACATTTAATGTACTTTTTCACACATTTAAAGTACTTTTCCACATACCTAAAACAAATACTTTTTAAAGATTTTTCTTTCCAATTTTTTTTAGAACTGTTAGGCATATATGAAAAATGTTTTTGCACAAAAAATTCATAAAAATTTATATTCACATTTTTTAATCTCATTTTATTCACTTTCCAAACATTTTAAGTACTTTCCACACACATAAAACAAATACCATTTTTTTATTTTTTTCTTTCCAATTTTTTTAGGAACTCTTAGGCATATAGAATGATGTATTTGCACAAAAAAATCATAAAAATTTATATTCACATTTTTTAGACTAATTTTTTTCTTACTTTCCACACATTTAAATTACTTTCCACACATTTAAAGTAGTTTTCCACACAACTAAAACAAATGGTTTTTAAGTTTTTTCTTCCCAATTTTTTTAGGAACTCTTAGGCATATATGAAAGATATTTTTGCACAAAAAATTCATAAAAATTTATATTCACATTTTTTAATCTCATTTTTTTTTCACTTACCACACTTTTAAAGTACTTTACACACACTTAAAACAAATACTTTTTTTTTATTTTTTTCATTCCAATTTTTTTAGGAACTCTTAGGCATATTGAAGGGTATATTTGCACCAAAAATCTTTAAACTTTATAATCAAATTTTTTAGGCTAATTTTTTTCTCACTTTCCACACTTTTAAAGTAGTTTCCAAACATTTAAAGTATTTTTCACATATTTAAAGTAGTTTTCCACACAACTAAAACAAATATTTTTTAAGTTTTTTCTTCCCAATTTTTTTAGGAACTCTTAGGCATATATGAAAGATGTTTTTGCACAAAAAATTCATAAAAATTTATATTCACATTTTTTAATTTCATTTTTTTTCACTTTCCACACTTTTAAAGTACTTTACACACACTTAAAACAAATACCTTTTTTTTATTTTTTTCATTCCAATTTTTTTAGGAACTCTTAGGCATATTGAAGGGTATATTTGCACAAAAAATCTTTAAACTTTATAATCAAATTTTTTAGGCTAATTTTTTTCTCACTTTCCACACTTTTAAAATAGTTTCCAAACATTTAAAGTATTTTTTCACATATTTAAAGTAGTTTTCCACACACCTAAAACAAATACTTTTTTAAGTTTTTTCTTTCCAATTTTTTTAGAAACTCTTAGGCATATATGAAAGATGTTTTTGCACAAAAAATTCATAAAAATTCATATTCACATTTTTTAATCTCATTTTTTTTTTACTTTCCATACTTTTAAAATACTTTCCACACATTTAAACCAAATACTTTTTTTGATTTTTTTTCTTTCCTATTTCTTTAAGAACTCTTAAGCATATTGAATGATGTATTTACAGAAAAAAAATCATAAAACTTTATATTCACATTTTTTGGGCTAATTGTTTTCTCACTTTCCACACTTTTAAAATACTTTCCGCACTTTTAAAGTACTTTTCTACACATTTAAAGTAGTTTTCCACACACCTAAAACAAATATTTTTTAATGCTTTTTATTTCCAATTTTTTTAGGAACTCTTAGTCATATATGAAGGATATTTTTGTACAAAAAATTCAAAAAAATTTATATTCACATTTTTTAATCTCATTTTTTTTCACTTTCCACACTTTTAAAATACTTTACACTCACTTAAAACAAATACTTTTTTTATTCTTTTCTTTCCAATATTTTTAGGAACTCATAGGCATATTGAAGGATATATTTGTACAAAAAAATCATAAAACTTTATATTCACATTTTCTAGGCTAATTTTTTTCTCATTTTTCACACTTTTAAAGTACTTTCCACACTTTTAAAGTATTTTTCTACACATATAAAGTAGTTTTCCACACACCTAAAACGAATACTTTTTTAAGTTTTTTCTTTCCAATTTTTTTAGGAACTCTTAGGCATATATGAAAGATGTTTTTCACAAAAAATTCATAAAAATTTATATTCACATTTTTTAATCTCATTTTTTTTCACTTTCCACACTTTTAAAGTACTTTACACACATTTAAAACAAATACATTTTTTATTTTTTTCTTTCCAATTTTTTTTGGAACTCTTAGGCATATTGAAGGATATATTCGCACAAAAAATCATAAAACTTTATAATCACATTTTTTAGGCTAATTTTTTCTCACTTTCCACACTTTTAAAGTACTTTTCACATTTTTAAAACATTTTTTCACACATTTAAAGTAGTTTTCCACACACCGAAATTAAATAATTTTTTATGCTTTTTTCTTTCCAATTTTTTTAGGAACTTTTAGGCATATATGAAAGATGTTTTTGCACAAAAAATTCATAAAAATTTATATTCACAATTTTTAATCTCATTTTCTTTTCACTTCCATACTTTTAAAATACTTTCCACACACTTAAACCAAATAATTCTTTTGATTTTTTTTCTTAATTTCCTATTTCTTTAAGAACTCTTAAGCATATTGAATGATGTATTTGCACAAAAAAAATCATAAAACTTTATATTCACATTTTTTGGGCTAATTGTTTTCTCACTTTCCACACTTTTAAAGTATTTTTCACACATTTAAAGTACTTTTCCACACATTTAAAGTAGTTTTCCACACACCTAAAACAAATACTTTTTTATGTTTTTTCTTTCCAATTTTTTTAGGAACTCTTAGGCATATATGAAGGACACTTTTGCACAAAAAATTCATAAAAATTTATATTCACAATTTTTAATCTCATTTTTTTTCACTTTCCACACTTTTAAAGTACTTTACACACACTTAAAACAAATACTTTTTTTATTTTTTTTCTTTCCAATTTTTTTTGGAACTCTTTCGCATATTGAAGGATATATTTGCACAAAAAATCATAAAACTTTATAATCACATTTTTTAGGCTAATTTTTTTCTCACTTTCCACACTTTTAAAGTAGTTTTTCACACATTTAAAGTATTTTTCCATACATTTAAAGTAGTTTCCACACACCTAAAACAAATAATTTTAAAGTTTTTTCTTTCCAATTTTTTTAGGAACTCTTAGTCATATATGAAAGATGTTTTTGCACAAAAAAATCATAAAAATATATATTCACATTTTTTAATCTCATTTTTTTTTTTCACTTTCCATACTTTAAAAATACTTTCCACACACTTAAACCACATACTTTTTTTGATTTTTTTCGTTCCAATTTCTTTAAGAACTTTTAAGCATATTGAAGGATGTATTTGCACAAAAAAAATCATAAAACTTTATATTCACATTTTTTGGGCTAATTGTTTTCTCACTTTACACACATTTAAAATATTTCATTTCCACACTTTTAAATTAATTTTTCACACATTTAAAGTAGTTTTCCTCACACCTAAAACAAATACTTTTTTATTTTTTTCTTTCCAATTTTATTAGGAATTCTTAGGCATACATTAAGGATATTTTTGCACAAAAAATTTAAAAAAATTTATATTCACATTTTTTAATCTCATTTTTTTTCACTTTCTACACTTCTAAAATACTTTTTACGTACTTAAAACAAATATTTTTTTTTTATTTTTTTCTTTCCATTTTTTTTAGGAACTCTTAGGCATATTGAAGGATATATTTTCAAAAAAAAAATCCTAAAACTTTATATTCACATTTTTTAGGCTCATTTTTTTCTCATTTTTCACAGTTTTAAAGTACTTTCCACACTTTTAAAGTATTTTTTCACACATATAAAGTAGTTTTTCACACACCTAAAACGAATACTTTTTAAAGTTTTTTCTTTCCAATTTTTTTAGGAACTCTTAGGCATATATGAAGATGTTTTTTCACAAAAAATTCATAAAAATTTATATTCACATTTTTTAATCTCATTTTTTTTCACTTTTCACACTTTCAAAGTACTTTACACACACTTAAAACAAATACTTTTTATTTTTATTTTTTTCTTTCCAATTTTTTTTGGAACTCTTAGGCATGTTGAAGGATATATTTGCACAAAAAATCATAAAATTTTATAATCACATTTTTTAGGCTAATTTTTTTCTCACTTTCTACACTTTTAAAGTACTTTCCACACTTTTAAAATATTTTTCCACACATTTAAAGTAGTTTTCCACACACCGAAAACAAATACTTTTTTATGTTTTTTCTTTCCAATTTTTTTAGGAACTTTTAGGCATACATGAAAGATGTTTTTGCACAAAAAATTTATAAAAATTTATATTCACATTTTTTAATCTCATTTTTTTTTCACTTCCATACTTTTAAAATACTTTCTACACACTTAAACCAAATACTTTTTTTGATTTTTTTTTTCAAATTTTTTTAGGAACTCTTAGGCATATTTAAAGAATATGTTTGCAAAAAAAAGTCATAAAAAATTATATTCACATTTTTTAGGCTAATTTTTTTTTCTCACTTTCCACACTTTTAAAGTATTTTTCACACATTTAATGTACTTTTTAACACAATTAAAGTATTTTTCCACACACCTAGAACAAATACTTTTTTATTTTTTTCTTTCCAATTTTTTTAGGAACTCTTAGGCATATATTAAGGATATTTTTGCACAAAAAATTTAAAAAAATTTATATTCACATTTTTTAAACTCATTTTTTTTCACTTTTCACACTTTAAAAATACTTTTTACGCATTTAAAATAAATACTTTTTTTTTCTTTCCAATTTTTTTAGGAACTCTTAGGCATATTGAAGGATATATTTGCACAAAAAAATCATAAATCTTTATATTCTCAATTTTTAGGCTCATTTTTCACACTTTTAAAGTACTTTCCACACTTTTAAAGTATTTTTTCACACATATAAAGTAGTTTTCCACACACCTAAAACGAATATTTTTTTAAGTTTTTTCTTTCCAATTTTTTTAGGAACTCTTAGGCATATATGAAAGGTGTTTTTGCACAAAAAATTCATATTCACATTTTTTAATCTCATTTTTTTTCATTTTCCACACTTTTAAAGTACTTTACACACATTTAAAACAAATACTTTTTTTTTTATTTTTTTCTTTCCAATTTTTTTTGGAACTCTTAGGCATATTGAAGGATATATTCGCACAAAAAATCATAAAACTTTATATAATCACTTTTTTAGGCTAATTTTTTTCTCACTTTCTACACTTTTAAAGTACTTTCCACACTTTTAAAATATTTTCCACACATTTAAAGTAGTTTTCCACACATCGAAAACAAATACTTTTTTACATTTTTTTTTTCCAAATTTTTTAGGAACTTTTAGGCATACATGAAAGATGTTTTTGCACAAAAAATTCATAAAAATTTATATTCACATTTTTTAATCTCATTTTTTTTCACTTCCATACTTTTAAAATATTTTCTACACACTTAAACAAATACTTTTTTTGATTTTTTTTCTTTCAAACTTTTTTACGAACTCTTAGGCATATTTAAATAATATATTTGCAAAAAAAAAATTATAAAAAACTATATTCACATTTTTTAGGCTAATTTTTTTCTCAATTTTCACACTTTTAAAGTACTTTCCACAAATTTAAAATACTTTTCCACGCAATTAAAGTACTTTTCAACACACCTAAAAAAAATACTATTTCATGTTTTTTCTTTCCAATTTTTTTAGGAACTCTTAGCCATATATAAAAGATGTTTTTGCACAAAAAATTCATAAAAATTTATATTCACATTTTTTAAACTCAATTTTTTTCACTTTTCACACTTTTAAAGTAATTTCCACACACTTAAAACAAATTATTTTTTTATTTTTTTCTTTCATATATTTTTTGGAACTCTTAGGCATATTTGAAGGATGTATTTGCACAAAAAATGATAAAAAATTATATTCACAATTTTTAGGCTCATTTTTTTCACACTTTCCACACATTTAAAGTATTTTTCCACACACTTAAAACAAATATCTTTTTATGTTATTTATTTCCAATTCTTTTTAGGAATTCTTGCCCATATATAAAAGATGTTTTTGCACAAAAAATTAGTAAAAATTTATATTCACAATTTTTAATCAATTTTTTTTTCACTTTCCACTCTTTTAAAGTACTTTCCACACACTTAAAACAAGTACTTTTTTTGTTTTATTTTCCTTCCAATTTTTTTAGGAAATCTTAGGCATATTTAAAGAATATATTTGCAAAAAAATAATAATAATAAGTTATATTCACATTTTTTAGGCTATTTTTTTCTCACTTTCCAAACTTTTAAAGTATTTTCCACACATTTAGAGTAATTTTTACACAATTAAAGTACTTATCCACACACATAAAACAAATAGGTTTTTATGTTTTTTCTTTCCAATTTTTTTAGGAATTCTTAGCCATATATGAAAGATGTTTCTGCACAAAAAAATCGAAAAACTTTATATTCACATTTTTTAATCTCAATTTTTTTCACACTTTCCACACATTTAAAGTATTTTTCCACACACTTAAAACAAATATCTTTTTATGTTATTTCTTTCCAATTTTTTTTAGGAATTCTTGCCCATATATAAAAGATGTTTTTGCACAAAAAATTAGTAAAAATTTATATTCACATTTTTTAATCTAATTTTTTTTCAGTTTCCACTATTTTAAAGTACTTTCCACACACTTAAAACAAGTACTTTTTTTTGCTTTTTTTCTTTCCAATTTTTTCAGGAACTCTTAGGCATATTTAAAGAATATATTTGCAAAAACAAATCATAAAAAATTATATTCACATTTTTTAGGCAATTTTTTTTTCTCACTTTCCACACATTTAAAGTACTTTTCCACACACCTAAAATAAATAAGTTTTTATGTTTTTTTTTTCCAATTTTTTTAGGAACTCTTAGCCATATATGAAAGATGTTTTTGAACAAAAAATTCATAAAAATTTATATTAACATTTTTTAATCTCAATTTTTTTCACTTTCCACATTTTTAAAGTAATTTCCTCACACTTAAAACAAATAAATTTTTTATTTTTTTCTTTCATATGTTTTTGGAACTCTTAGGCATATTTGAAGGTTGTATTTGAACAAAAAAATCATAAAAAATTATATTCACATTTTTTAGGTTCATTTTTTTTCTACTTTCCGCACTTTTGAAAGTAATTTCCACACCTTTAAAATATTTTTTCACACATTTAAAGTACTTTTCACACACTTAAAACAAATTCTTTTTTATAATTTTTTTCTATCCTATTTTTTTAAGAACTCTTAGACATATTTGAAGGATGTATTTGCACATAAAAATAATAAAAATTTAAATTTACTTTTTCTAGGCTTATTTTTTTAGTACTTTTTCACACACCTAAAACAAATACTTTTTTATGTTTTTTTCTTTCCAATTTTTTAGGGAACTATTAGGCATATATGAATGATGTTTTTGCACAAAAAATTCATAAAAAATTTATATTCACATTTTTTAATCTAATTTTTTTTTACTTTCCACTATTTTAAAGTACTTTGCACACTCTTAAAACAAATAATTTTTTTATTTTTTTCTTTCATATTTTTTTTGGAACTCTTACGCATATCTGAAGGTTTTATTTGCACAAAAAAATCATAACAATTTAATTTCACATTTTTTAGACTCATTTTTTTCTCACTTTCCACACTTTTAAAGTAGTTTCCACACATTTAAAATACTTTTTCACAAACTTAAAGTACTTTTCCACACACCTAAAACAAATATTTTTTTTGTTTTTTCTTTCCAATATTTTTAGGAACTTTTAGCCTTATGTGAAAGAAGTTTTTGCACAAAAAATTTATAAAAAATTATATTCACATTTTTTAATCTCATTTTTTTTTTCACTTTTCAGACTTTTAAAGTACTTTCCACACACTTAACACAAATAAATTTTTTTATTTTTTATTTTGAATTTTTTTAGGACCTCTTAAGCATATTTGAAGGATGTATTCGCACAAAAAATTAAATTCACAATTTTTAGGCTCATTTTTTTATCCATTTCACACTTTTAAACTAGTTTCCACACATTTAAAGTACTTTCCACGCACCTAAAACAAATATTTTTTTATGTTTTTTATTTTTAATTTTTTTAGGAACTCTTAGACATATATGAAAGATGTTTTTGCACAAAAAATTCATAAAAGTTTATATTCACATTTTTAATCTCATTTTTTTCTCTTTCCACACTTTTAAAGTAATTTCAACACTTAAAACAAATAAATTTTTTTATTTTTTTCTTTCCTATTTCTTTATGAACTCTTAGGCATATTTGAAGATTGTCTTTGTACATAAAATCATAAAAATTTATATAAACTTTTTTTTGTCTCATTTTTTTCTCAGTTTTCACACATTCAAAGTATTTTTCACACACCTAAAACAAATATTTTTTTATGTTTTTTCTTTCCAATTTTTTTAGCAACTGTTAGCCATATATGAAAGATGTTTTTGCACAAAAACTTTATAAAAAATTATATTCACATTTTTTAATCTCATTTTTTTTCATTTTTCACACTTTTAAAGTATTTTCCACACATTTAAAACAAATATTTTTTTTATTTTTTTCTCTCAAATTGTTTTAGGAACTCTTAAGCATATTTTTAGAAACTTTTATGATTTTTTTGTGCAAATACATCCTTCTAATATGATTAAGAGTTCCTAAAAAAATTTGAAAGAAAAAAATTAAAAAAAAA
The DNA here is from genome assembly GCA_026545225.1 of Cornus controversa. Classification (NCBI taxonomy): domain Eukaryota; kingdom Viridiplantae; phylum Streptophyta; class Magnoliopsida; order Cornales; family Cornaceae; genus Cornus; species Cornus controversa. The sequence continues at coordinate 69,839,927 of CM048847.1, forward strand.
CTATTTATTTTAGGTGTGTGGAAACTACTTTAAAAGTGTTGAAATTGAAAAAAAATGAGATTAAAAAATGTGAATATAATTTTTTATAAATTTTTTGTGCAAAAACATCTTTCATATATGGCTAAGAGCTCCTAAAAAAATTGGAAGGAAAAAACATAAAAAAATATTTGTTTTAGGTGTGTGGAAAAGTACTTGAAATTTGTGAAAAAGTGCTTTAAATGTATGAAAACTACTTTCAAAGTGTGGAAAGAGAGAAAAAAATGAGTCTAAAAAATGTAAATTTAAATTTTTATGTTTTTTTTGTGCAAATACATCTTTCAAATATGCTTAACAGGTCTTAAAAAAATTCAAAATAAAAAAATTTATTTGTTTCAAGTGTGTGTAAATTACTTTAAAAGTGTAAAAAGTGATAAAAAATGAGATTAAAAAATGTGAATATAATTTTTTATAAATTTTTTGAGCAAAAACATCTTTCATATGTGACCAAGAGTTCCTAAAAAAATTGGAACGAAAATACATAAAAATGTATTTGTTTTAGGTTTGTGGAAAAATACTTTAAATGTGTAGAAAATTATTTTAAATGTGTGGAAACTATTTAAAAATTGTGGAAAGTGAGGAAACAATTAGCCTAAAAAATGTGAATTTAAATTTTTATGATTTTTTTGTGCAAATACATCCTTCAAATATGCTTAAGAGTTCCTAAGAAAATTTGAGAGAAAAAAATAAAAAAATTTATGTGATTTAAATGTGTGGATAATACTTTAAAAGTGTGGAAAGTGAAGAAAAATGAGATTAAAAAATGTTAATATAATTTTTTTGTGAAAAAACGTATTTCATATAAGGCCAAAAGTTCCTAAAAAAATTGAAAAGAAAACACATAAAAAATTATTTGTTTTAGGTGTGTGGAAATGTACTTTAAATGTGTAGAAAAGTACTTTTAATGTGTAGAAACTACTTTAAAATTGTGGAAAGTGAGGAAACAATTAGCCTAAAAAATGTGAATTTAAATTTTTATGATTTTTTTGTGCAAATACATCCTTCAAATATGCTTAAGAGTTCCTAAAAAAATTGAGAGAAAAAAATAAAAAAATTTATTTGATTTAAATGTGTGGATAGTACTTTAAAAGTGTGGAAATTGAAAAAAAAATGAGATTAAAAAATGTGAATATAAATTTTTTTAAATTTTTTGTGAAAAAACATATTTCATATATGGCCAAAAGTTCCTAAAAAAATTGAAAAGAAAACACATAAAAAAGTATCTGTTTTAGGTGTGTGGAAATGTACTTCAAATGTGTAGAAAAGTACTTTAAATGTGTGGAAACTACTTTAAAATTGTGGAAAGTGAGGAAACAATTAGCCTAAAAAATGTGAATTTATATTTTTATGATTTTTTTGTGCAAATACATCCTTCAAATATGCTTAAGAGTTCCTAAAAAATTTTGAGAGAAAAAAATAAAAAAATTTATTTGATTTAAATGTGTGGATAGTACTTTAAAAGTGTGGAAGGTGAAAAAAAAATGAGATTAAAAAATGTGAATATAATTTTTTATATATTTTTTGTGAAAAAACATCTTTCATATATGGCTAAGAGTTCCTAAAAAAATTGGAAGGAAAAAATATAAAAATGTATTTGTTTTAGGTTTGTGGAAAAGTACTTTAAATGTGTAGAAAAGTACTTTAAATCTGTGGAAACTACTTTAAAATTGTGGAAAGTGAGGAAACAATTAACCTAAAAAATGTGCATTTAAATTTTTATGATTTTTTTGTGCAAATACATCCTTCAAATATGCTTAAGAGTTCCTAAAAAACTTCGAGAGAAAAAAATAAAAAAAATTTATTTGTTTTACATGTGTGGATAGTACTTTAAAAGTGTGGAAGGTGAAAAAAAATGAGATTAAAAAATGTGAATATAATTTTTTATATATTTTTTGTGCAAAAACATCTTTCATATATGGCTAAGAGTTCCTAAAAAAATTGAAAGGAAAAAACATAAAAATGTATTTGTTTTAGGTTTGTGGAAAAGTACTTTAAATGTGTAGAAAAGTACTTTAAATATGTGGAAACTACTTTAAAATTGTGGAAAGTGAGGAAACAATTAACCTAAAAAATGTGAATTTAAATTTTTATGATTTTTTTGTGCAAATACATCCTTCAAATATGCTTAAGAGTTCCTAAAAAACTTCGAGAGAAAAAAATAAAAAAAATTTATTTGTTTTAAATGTGTGGATAGTACTTTAAAAGTGTGGAAAGTGAAAAAAAATGAGATTAAAAAATGTGAATATAAATTTTTTAAAATTTTTTGTGAAAAAACATATTTCATATATGGCCAAAAGTTCCTAAAAAAACTGAAAAGAAAACACATAAAAAAGTATTTGTTTTTGGTGTGTGGAAATGTACTTTAAATGTGTAGAAAAGTACTTTAAATGTTTGGAAACTACTTTAAAATTGTGGAAAGTGGGGAAACAATTAGCCTAAAAAATGTGAATTTAAATTTTTATGATTTTTTTGTGCAAATACATCCTTCAAATATATTTAAGAGTTCCTAAAAAATTTTGAGAGAAAAAAATAAAAAAATTTATTTGATTTAAATGTGTGGATAGTACTTTAAAAATGTGGAAGGTGAAAAAAAATGAGATTAAAAAATGTGAATATAATTTTTTATAAATTTTTTGTTGAAAAACATCTTTCATATATGGCTAAGAGTTCCTAAAAAAATTGGAAGGAAAAAACATATAAAAATATTTGTTTTAGGAGTGTGGAAAAGTACTTGAAATTTGTGGAAAAGTGCTTTAAATGTGTGGAAACTACTTTGAAAGTGTGGAAAGAGGGAAAAAAATGAGTCTAAAAAATGTAAATTTAAATTTTTATGTTTTTTTTTGTGCAAATACATTTTCAAATATGCTTAACAGGTCTTAAAAAAATTCAAAACAAAAAAATAAAAAAAATTATTTTTTCAAGTGTGTGTAAATTACTTTAAAAGTGTGGAAAGTGAAAAAAAAATGAGATTAAAAAATGTGAATATAATTTTTTATAAATTTTTTGTGCAAAAACATCTTTCATATATGGCCAAGAATTCCTAAAAAAATTGGAAAGAAAACACATAAAAATGTATTTGTTTTAGATTTGTGGAAATGTACTTTAAATGTATAGAAAAGTACTTTAAATGTGTGGAAAGTACTTTAAAATTGTGGAAAGTGAGGAAACAATTAGCCTAAAAAATGTGAATTTAAATTTTTATGATTTTTTTGTGCAAATACATTCTTCAAATATGCTTAAGAGTTCTAAAAAATTAAGAAAGAAAAACATAAAAATATATTTGTTTTAAGTGTGTTTAAAAATATTTTAAATGTGTAAAAAGTGAGAAAAAATGAGTCAAAAAAAATGTGAATATTAATTTTTGTGATTTTTTTGTGCAAGAAAATATTTCAAACATGTTTAAGAGTTTCTAAAAAAATTAGAAAAAAAACATAAACAAATATTTTTATGTATATGTTTTAAGTATGTAAAGAAATATTTTAAATGTCTAAAATAAATTTAAAGTTGTGAAAAATTAATTTATGTGTATAGATATAGAAAAAATTATAATTTTTCTGTCTTATATTAAAATATAGTTTAAGTTATACTCAAATTGAAGCTCTCGAAATATTCTATTGAACAAAATTAGTTTCATCAAAAAATATTATTTATAGTAAAAGTTATGGACTTTTGATTAAAAAGATAAAAAATGAAAAGCATATTATATATATATTTAATATAATATATATGTGGTTGTACCTTTTATATTTATATATATATACTACGAATGGCAAACTTCTGATGCTTCAAATATTATATTAGTATAATGTTAGAGTAAGTTAACATATAAAAACGGAGCAAACGGAAGAAAAAAGATTTTTTATTCAAACTAGTATAAAACGTCGTCGTTTTCTCTACAGCACGGGTACCGCATGACCCGTTACGGCAGAGGATCCTGGTCCCACAAGCTTACGTATGTTGTTCACAACCACATTAATATTCTCATTGTCATCTTAATTAGTTAAATGTTTCTTATTATTATTAAATGACATTTTGTTGTAATATTTTTAGACTTGTAGTAAAGACCTCTTTTCTGTTAGAGGTGATGGGCAAGTGAACACACAATTTAAAAACATTTCTTTAAAACTGAATTCTAATATCTTGTATTACTCACTTGTCGGCCACACAATTCACTTACATGACTCACCTATTTATACTATTTCAGGATTCCTTTTAGAAAGTTTATTTGAGCCCCACCTCACCCTTGATTTCGAAGATAATGGTTGACTGCCATTCGTTCTAATAGGGGGCACTATGGGTTTCATAAAACCCCCACCCGTATCAAATAGTTTTTTTTGGTCTAATATGCGCCAGATGGTGAAGGATTTTTTGCAACAATGTAATGTTTGTCAACGGTTCCAAACTGATTGTATGAAGCTGACAGGGTTGCTTTAGCCGCTACCCGTCCCTACTCAAATGTGGACTAATGTCTCGATGGACTTTATTGAGGGGTTACCATATTCTAATGGATATACTGCCATCATGGTAGTCGTCGACCGATTGACAAAATATGCTCACTTCGTAGCCTTGAAACACCCGTTTACCGCTGTAATTGTTGCCAAGGCATTTGTTACCAACGTGGTTCACCTAGGGGTGCACAAAGAACCGTCGAAACTAGAACCAGAACCGAAATCGAGGGGAAACGTACCGAACCGTGGCTACGGTTCCGGTTCCGGTTCCTCAAATTAGGAACCGTTACCAACGGTTCCGGTTCTGGTTCTGGTTCCAGGACCAATAGAACCGTACCGGAATCGGAACCGTTGGGGGTAACGGTTCTTTGGAACCGAACTTGAACCGGAACCGTTTTATATTAAATATGTGTATATATATATAATATAATAACTATATATAATATATATATATATACATTACATATAATAATTATATATAATGTATATATATTATATATAATAATTATATTATCATGCATTACATATAATAATATAATTGTTATATATAATATATATACATTATAGATAATTATTATATGTAATGTATATATATATAATATAATATAATAATTATATATATATATAGGGTGCCATTTTTAGATTGTAGGTTTCACATTTATTTAATGAATATATATATATATATATATATATATATTGTATTTTCAAGCTTCATTAAAAAAAAAAAATCCTAAGGAACCGCGGTTCGGAACCGGAACCGAACCAAGAACCGCGGTTCGGTTCCTCACGGTTCCAACCCTTAACGGTTCCGGTTCCGGTTCCGGTTCCAAAAATCAGGAACCATTGATAACGGTTCCGGTTCCGGTTCCACCAAGAACTGTGGGGAACCGTACCGTGTGCACCCCTAGGTTCACCTGCACAGTATTCTGACATCAATCGTTAGCGACTAAGACAAGGTGTTTATCAGCTCCTTTTGGCGAACATTGTTCCAGTTGCAGGACACCAAGTTATGTATGAGCTCAAGTTACCATCCCCAATCCAACGGCCAAACTAAAGTTGTCAATCGAACTTTGGAGCACTATATACGATGTTTTGCAGGTGACCAGCCACAAAAATGGCTCGAATGGATTCCCTGGGCCAAGTTTAGCTATAACACTTCAACTCACTCCTCCACCAAAATGACACCCTTTGAAGCTGTTTACGGCATTTCGCCTCCAAGTCTACTAGCTTATGTACCGGGCACTTCTCGTATTCAAGCAGTAGATAAATACCTGCGTGACCGAGATGCCATCTTTCGTGAGCTATGACATAACCTTCAACTGGCTTAAGATTGGATGAAATGTCAAGCGGACCAACACCGGCGTGAGGCTTCGTTCCTTGTGGGAGATTATGTGTGTTTGAAACTCCAGCCCTATAGACAGACTTCTGTGGTTTTTCAGGCAGTGTACCAGTAAAAGACGCAACTTGAGAGAATGAGTGGCGTTTCACCAAGTCATATCCTGATTTCATCCTTATGGACAAGGATCCTTAAGCGGTGGGGAATGATATGTGCCACTTTACATACATGCTATTGATATGTGCCACTTGACATGCATGATATACACGCACCAGACCATGAAGGGGTAGTGGCAAGATGGAAGACTTGGTCTAATTTGTTTGCTTCTGCAGAAGAATGAGGGAACGATATTCTGCTTCTGCAGAAGAACGAGAAACTATTGGTTGTTTCTTACTTTTCCAATAAAGAGGACTAAAACCTAACATGGTGAAATAACCAGTGGTGGACCGACGAGTATTAGGACAACGGGCTCAATCAAACTCAACATATCCAACTAATGTAAAAGGACTAGATGCAGAAAGGAATAAACCTTTACTAACGGTACCTTTGAGATAACGAAGGACTCGATTGGCAACATCAAGACGAGAGAAATGTGGAGATTGCATTAATTGATTAAGGGTGTTTACAGCATATTCAATATTAGGTCATGTTACAGTGAGATATAAAAGACGACCCACGAGGCGACGATATATTACCGGATTAGGAAGGGGAGTACCATCTTTTGGTCGTAAACGAATATTTTGTTCCATAGGAAAATCAGATGGTCGAGAACCAGTCATACCAGAATCAGATAAGATGTCAAGAGTGTATTTTCATTAACGTAGAAAATTCCTTGTTTAGAGCGAGATACTTCAATACCTAAAAAATACCGAAGATTGCCAAGATTTTTTATGGAGAAAGATTTAGCAAGAAATTGTTTGATGTTAGAAATGGCATCATCATTGTTTCCAGTGATAATAATATCATCGACATAGACAAGAATAAAAATAGAAGTCTGATCACGAATATAGGTAAAAGGACTATAGTCTGAAATAGATTGACGAAAACCTCGGCGAGTGAGAGTGGTGGAGAATTTTGAAAACTATTAACGAGAACCATGTTTAAGGCCACGAAGAGATTTATTTAATTTGTATACACGAGTCTCCCCTTTACGAGAGAATCTGGGAGGGAGTTTCATATAAACTTCTTCATCGAGGTCCCCTTGGAGAAAAACATTGTTGACATCAAGTTGGTACAAAGATCAATTTTTAATGGCAGTAATGGAGAGAAGAAGACGAACAGTGTCGAGTTTGGCCATGGGTGCGAAAGTATCACGATAATCGATGCCTTCAACTTAAGTATAACATTTGGCAACTAAACGAGTTTTATATCCTTCAATAGAATCATCGGACCTATATTTAATTTTGTAGACCCATTTACAACCAATGGGTGATTTTCTTTCTGGAAGTGAGCCTAAAGACCAAGTGTTGTTTGATTCAAGGGCTTGGATTTCTTGGGCCATGGCATTACGTTATTCGACAGACTTTATGGCTTGCAAATAAGATCTTGACTCTTGATTGACAATGATATTAGTTAGAAAAACACGATGAGAATGGCTTAGATGGGACAAAGAAAAATAATTTACAAGCGAAAAATCAGTTGAGAATGAAATATGATTGCAAATAATCCTTGAGATGACTTGGTGGGTGACGAATTCGTTGAGGATGAGTGGGAATGATAGGAGCTGATGTCGTTGAAGGGCAATTAATGGAAGGAGTTCCTCAGAAATAGATGGAGAATTAGTTGAGTTGTCAAGCTAAGAAGATATGGGTTTAGTCACTGGAGAATCATTCAAATCATCAACTAGAGTGTGAGCGATAAAATCACTAGAAGAAACATTAGTGGAAACAATTGGTGGTGTAGTGGAGTAGTCAAATGTTCCATCATCATTGATTGGAGTAATGGTAATTGATTCTTTTATTGATGAAGATGAAAGATCATATGAAAAAATTGACTCGTAAAATATAACGTTACGAGAAATATAGATTTGATGGGTTTTGAGTCATATATGTGATATCCCTTTTGACCAAAGGGATAACCAACAAAAATACCAAGTTTGGCTCGCTCATCAAATTTATGTTGAATATTCATATTTTCAGTAAAACATAAACATCCGAAAACTCGAAGAGATGAATATGATGGAATAATTCCAAGTAAAACTTGATGAGGTGATTTATATTTAAGGATCGGAGTTGGAAGTTTGTTAATAAGAAAACAACAGTGAGAATACACTCACCCCAAAAGGAAATAGACAAGTTTGCTTGAAATCGTAGAGCTCTAGCAACATCAAGTAGATCGATGTCGATACTTATGTTCTACAACGCCATTTTATTGGGGGTCATAGCGCAACTACGTTGGTGAATAATTCCATTGTCATGAAACCATGTTTGAATTTGTTTAGAAAGAAATTCAGAACCATTGTCTGAACGAATGGTTTGGAGTTGAGGAAGAAAAATGTCCCCATTTTCAGAATTGATACGAGTGATTTTCATGTTGAATTGACGAATGATTTGATTAAAAAAATGAATTAACATGTTGAAAGTTTCAAATTTATCTTTCATTAAATAGATCCAAGTACACATTGAATAATCAAACAATAGTTAAAAAGAAACGTGATCCATTTTTAGAGGGTATAGAGAAATAACCCCAAATATCAACATGAATTAATTCAAAGCAATGGGAAGAACAAGATGTACTTTGAGAAAAAAAAAAGACGCAACTGTTTAGCACGCGTGCATACATCATAGATAAAACCTTTATTTGCAATAATAGTTGGAGAATTCTTTACTATGAAATCAAAATGGGACTTAGATGGATGACCAATGTGAGAATGTCATATATCAAATTTATTACAATGCTTGAAAGAAAAAATATAATTAAAATCTAAATTTGCATCTAGATAAAAAAAGACCATTTCGAGCACTACCCCGACCAATCTTCTTCTTCGTTGCTCGGTCCTGAAATATACATTCAGAAGATGAAAAAAGGACATCACAATTTGTTGACTTTGTTAATTGTGAAGTAGATAACAAATTGAATTTAAAAGACGTAATGTGAAAAACATTCATGAGAGTAAATGATGATGAACAATGAACAGTGCCTATGTGTGTCACAGGCGCCTAAGAACCATCAAGTAATTGGACTGATATACTTTTATGAACGGTAGAATATGAAGAAAAAAATGAAAGAGATGTACATATATGATTAGAAGCACCTGAATCAATAATCTAACAAGAGGGTAAACAAGTAAGAGTTGTACTTGCCAAATGGGCTGATAATCCCCCAAATTCCTCTTTAGCGAGAAGTGCAAGAAGCTTGTTGTATTGTTCAGGTGTCAACTGACTAGCGAAAGTAGTGGAAGCGAATGACGGTGGCCCTAATTTCTTCACCTCCTTGTCTAGGAAGCTATGAATCTGGTAGCATGTAGTAAGAGTATGACCATGCTTGTTACAATGTTCACAGAAAGGACGTTGGCGCTTTCTAGGAGGCTGAGACGGTGGCTTAGATGCCTGAAGCGATGTCGAATCAATGGTCAGTGTTGTTCGAATATGAATATCTTGTTATTTTTCTTCTTAACATACCACATTGTAGATACGTTGAATTGAAGGAAATGACTCCATCAAGAGAATTTGACTGGAAATAGCTAAAAAATGATCATAGAGTCCCTGACGAAACTCCATGGCACGATCTCAATTTTGTTGATCAATAATGCTTTTAGCATTACCACAGATACATGGAGGGACAGAGATAATGGAACTGAGTTCGTCCCATAAAGATTTAAGTTATGTGAAAGATAATGAAACAGACATACCTTCCCCCTTGAGGGCAAAAATTGATTGTTTCAATTGATAGATTTTAGGAGCATTTGATTGAGAAAAATGATCCTTCAACTCTATCCAGATTTGTGCTGCAGTTTCAGCATACAGGATACTTGGAAGAATCTCAGATGAGACGGAATTAAAAATCTAACTTCCATCTAAATCATTACATTGTCCCCAGTTGGAAATATCATTTTTCTCTTTTGGAATTGGGAGTGACCCATCAACAAAACCAAGTTTACTTTTTGCACGAAGTGTCATTGTTATTGCACGACTATATGATCTACAATTGTCTCATGTCAATAGAGGTGTAACAAGAATGGTAGAGGGGTTATCTGAGTGATGAATGACATAAGAATATGTTTTGATATATATCAATGATGATGATGGTGTGGTGTTAGGGTAAGATTTCCATCAGACATAGTGAAGAAACAGAGAAAAGAAACGTGAATATAAGGCTAGAAAAAGATATTGTTTACTGCTCTGATACCATGTAAAATAAGATGAGAACGAAAAAGATGAGAAGAAAATGATTTGTAAACTTGATATATTTCATTCAGTTACCGTGTATATATAGACAGATTTACAAGACTCAAAATAAAAAAAAATAAAAATAAAAAGGAAACCAACTACTCTGTTATAACAACTAAAGCCTAAAAGAGAAAGATTGGATTGCTGTGAACTTTTGAATTCGTCAATTAATAACAAAATTTTGAAAGCTAACAACTAAAGCCTAAAAAATTAGACTGTTGTGGACTCCTTATTTTCGTCTAATACTTCCTCTTCCTCTTGCTATATTAGGAGGTAAATCCACATCTTCCTTAGTTTCAAAATTTATGTCTTCACTATTTTTTCCTCTTCCTCGGCCACCTCGACCACTTGTTCTTCTTCTCAAACCTTCTCTAAAAGAAGTCTGAGCATGAAATACTTGTTCTAGAGATGTTGATTCAAAATTATTTAATCAAAGCTCTTGAGATGGCAAAGTTGACAAATCTTTCAACTCTTTAATTGCTACAACGATATGTTCGAATTTTCTGGTCATACTTCGAAGGATCTTTTCCATAATTCTTTGATCTTGAATATCTTCTCCATTCACCTTCAATTGATTAGTGATCGAAATAATACGAGTAAAGTATTCTTTTACTCTTTCAGAATCTTTCTTACTCTTTCAGAATCTTTCATCTTAATTGTATCAAATTCAGTTTGAAGAGCTTGCAATCTCACCACTTAAACTTTATCTTCACCTTTATAAGTGGCCTATAGTGTATCCCACACTTGCTTTGTTGAATTGGCTGTTGAGATTCTTTCAAAAATCACTTCATCAACTGCTTGATAAATGAAGAACAACGCCTTCATGTTCTTTTTTCGATTCTCCTTCAACTTATTGAGTTGTGCTTGACTCAGCCCCATTTGATTCTCTGGTTCTACAAAACCATTTTCAACAATATCCCATAAATCTTGGGATCCATACACAACATTTATTTGTATGCTCCACTGATTGTAATTCTTCCCACTAAACTTGAAAAGTTGGGGCTGCAACATGTTGTTAGACGTCATTTTTCTTTGCCAATCTTGTAACAAGACTCTAATACCACTTTATTGGAGTTAGTGGGCAAGTGAACACACAATTTAGAAACACTTACTTCTTTAGAACTGAATTCTTATATCTTGTATTACTCACTTGCCTGCCACACAATTCACTTACATGACTCACCTATTTACACTACTTCAAGATTATTTCTAGAACATGAATTTAATACATATAATGAGCCAAAATATTTAATGTACTAGCAAATACTATGGGACTCATTATTTTCAAGATGACTCTCTACCTTCCTAAGTATCACTTGGTCTTCTTAGATGAATCTAGACAAGTCTAGATTATTCTTCCAACATTTTCTTGCTTATTATTAACGACTTTGTTTCTTTGCAATTACTATACATGACTTTGTGTGGAGTCAATGAGAAACCAAAGCTGAGCTGAACTAATATCGTATGGAGCACATGGCCTCACTACCACCTCCTACTGTTAGCTCACATCTATTGTTGTTTATGTATACTATCATATTTATATTGTTTGTTATAAATAGAGTAAGCAATGAGTTAGCTCTTAAATTACTCATGTGAACCGAATAATGGGACTGAAGTTCTTCAAATTGGAGCAGACACGCAATTTAGGGGCAACTCAATAAATAATTGTTCCAAGTATAAAAAATGAATAGAGTAATTAAAATACATAAGCAGAACATTTTGGGCCTATTGATTTGTTTATACTGCAAATAGAGGCCAAATCACTCTACTTTTTCAATGTATGTATCAAAAAAAGTTATGTGCCTTATGTTTACCTGATTTCAAACTCGATCTCAAACTCGTTCATGAGCTCTACTTCAATTTTGATTATAAATCTATAAAATATATTCCTAAAGCCGATACCTGTAATCAAATAGTATAGATTTATTAAATGAGCTTAAAAATCATACTCGAGCTTGTTTAACTCTACTTTTTCAATCTATGTATCAAAAGAAGTTGTGTGCCTGATGTTTACCTGATTTCAAACTCGATCTCAAACTCGTTCATGAGCTCTACTTCAATTTTGATTATAAATCTATAAAATATATTCCTAAAGCCGATACATGTAATCAGACAGTATAGATTTATTAAATGAGCTTAAAAATCATACTCGAGCTTGGTTAATTTACTTAGCAACGAACTTGAGTCATAACATCATTTTTTCTATATTAAAATGTGTCTTTTAATTAGAGTAAATTTTAATAATTAATTCATAGCCCTTCATATTTTTCAACTGATTTTGGGACTAGGGAAATTGTAAACTTAACAACATTTTGATCTCATGCAAGCCTGCGGGGTGTGTATATTGTTAATACAAAAATTGGCACAATTCGGTTCTGTTAGAAAAATATCTCTCTTTTGTATGCCAAACAGGTAAACCAAAATATAGTTATACTTAGAAAAAATAAACAGAATTAGGATGTTAAATAAAATAAACAATTATCAACCAACTTACAGAATGATTAAAAATGAATTAAATTGAATTCGAGCCTTGTGTAAACACAATTTCCTTAAGACAAATTTGTTCCCTTATAGTGCTCAAGGTGATGAACAATTGTCTCCCAAGATAGAACAGATTTACGATTCTAAAGAGGCAGCACTTCAATCTCTAGAATCCTTCGAACACAACTTGTGCAGTACTCGAACTGTATATATATGTAGAAATAGATGATATGAAATTATTATTCTGTTTTGTTTTTCAGGACTCGCTATATATAGAGCCAATGGTGAACAGACATGTCTATTCGTGAAGAGTCATACCTATTCCTGAACAGACATATTTGTTCATGAAGAGTCATACCTATTCCAGAACAGACATGTTTGTTCGTAAAGAATCATAACTCTTCCAGAATAGTCATGTCTATTCTTCAGACAACCACCACTTAAGGCCATGTTTGGTTGGAGGATTTTAACAATCAATTTTTCATTCAATAACTAACGATTTTTTGACAAAATCGTCCAACAATCCCCCACATGAATGAAATTGATTGGATATCAATGTAAATGATAATGATAATGATAATGATAATACAGACACTAATTCGAGTACAGTTGAAAAACTACGGCATCGGGTTAAGTAGCCTAATGGCCTTGAACTTGCCCTAGTGAAAGACTATTGAATTTACTTAGCTAATCAGTAGACATGATGTCTTTGAACAGTCAGCCGTTAATGTAAACCAAGACAATAGAATTCACACTGTATTTCTTCAAACACAGTTGGTTCTCACGTTTGTGTTCATTTTGGCCTTGAACACCTCTTGGTTCCGTGAATGTTTTAGAGAATTAAGCCTTAATATTCTCATAGAAGCGGCCCCTTCTTATTCACGTAGGTGATCTCTATGAAAAGTATCCTGCAATTCTCTACTTGGACATTTTCCAAGATATAGAAATCATTAAAAGCTTAACTTATCCTGATTCTCGCGGCAGATGTGCACTGTCTCATCATAAGAATGGTTAGGAGTAAAATATTTCCTCAGTGCTTACTGAGTTCTACATAGTTCGGTTTGCCCTTTGAACCTAGATCTTGGGATCTCCAGTCAGCTAGGTTGGGTTGCCACTATGACGACTCTTATTAAGACATAGGCTTTAAACCCATTCCCTTCGATGAACTTTATATTTGCTCTCGTGGCAAGCCTTTTGTAAACGGATCCGCAATATTATCTTTTGACTTTACATAATCAATTGAGATAATTCCATTAGAGAGCAATTATCTAACGGTATTATGTCTTCGTCATATGTGACGTGACTTACCGTTATACATATGACTCTGTGCCCTTCTTATTGCTAATTGGCTATCGCAATGTATACATATAGAAAGCACAGGTTTTGATCTTTTTCTTTGGGCCTTATTCCATAACATTAGCCTTAGTTTCAATCCTTGATAAATGCAATCATTAATTTTAAGATGGATCTCAACCACCTCAATATACTTGGTATTCTCTTGGATTGTTTGTATATCAAGTTATATGCAACTTGTCCTTTAGATCAGAACAACATAGTTAGAAAACATATCCATCTAGAGTATCTTTAGCATGCATCATACTCATTGACATGTAACCACCTAAACTATGTCATTGATTCAGTGTTTGTTTCAATCTACATATCGATTTTCCAAGTTTGCACACTCTTTTTTCATAATCTAAAACTATGAATCCTCCTTGATTATTTCAAAACAATTTTTCATTAATAGAACCTCGTTCTATATTTCTTGAATTATGCACAAGATATGTCCCATTCATATCCTAATAATTTTAGGATTTAAATATTATTACATTATATAGACACCCCCACATTTCGAAGTATTTATAGAAAGATATAAGGTTTTTCTATATATCAATCAATTGGTGTCTTAATAATTTTCTTAATGAAGTGTAAGACTAAATTTGAAAAAAGTTGAGCTTCCCCCACAACTTCTGGGTAATCCATAATTTATCTACAAATCATTTGTATTTTATGGTTCTTGCATTTTAGGAACACCATTTCATTTAAATTGCGAAATTGACTCTCAACCTCATTCTCAAATTTTGCTTTATAGTATCTTGTGTAATTCCAATCAAAGTATTAAATACTTTTTCATCTCTTATGTGCACATATATTAAATCACATATATCATTGTGATCTAATGCTAGAGGTACAACACTCTTTTGTACGGGTGAAAATAATTTCTAGTTAATTTCCTTTCACATGTGCCAAATTTGAGTTAGGACATCCACTCAAGTTGAAAAATTAACTCCATTCCAGGTTTATAATAAATCTCTTACACACCCTTGGATTTAATACATATTAACTTATTAAAGAACGAGTTCTCTTCCTAAGGTTATTTCTCATACAACCTTATTTTGGTAGTAAAGAATTTTCTTCATGACAACGTGTTCAGTCTTATATTTCTTGTCCAAAGAATCCTATAATGCCTTTGCTGTTTTACTAGCATAATACACATTATATAGTGTATTGTCTAATCCATTTAGGATATAATTTCTACACAAGAAATCTGCATGCTTCCATGCATCAAGAACGCTCACATTTTCCTTATCAGTCTCTCTTTCACCAAGTATAGGAGATTCTTTGTGAATGAATCTTACCAAATTCAAAGTTGTAAGATACAAGAACAGCTTCTGCTGCCAATGTTTGAAGTCCATTCCATTGAATTTTTCGGGCTTCTCTCCATGAGACGCACTCACGAGAATGATTGGAATATTAAATGTCATTTTTGTTATAAAAACAAAACAGATACAAAATCTGTTTACTTAGAAAAAATAAGTCCAGATTTTGCAAACACATCCAGCCACTGATTTCTGTTTATTAAGAACATTAAGTATAACGAAAAACAATTACAAATTTTGTCTTAAGATTGTTAGAAAAATATCTCTCTTTTGTATGCCAAACAGGTAAACCAAAATATAGTTATACTTAGAAAAAATAAACAGAACTAGGATGTTAAATAAAATAAACAATTATCAACCAACTTACAGAATGATTCAAAATGAATTAAATTGAATCCGAGCCTTGTGTAAACACAATTTCCTTAAGACAAATTTGTTCCCTTATAGTGCTCAAGGTGATGAACAATTGTCTCCCAAGATAGAACGGATTTACGATTCTAAAGAGGCAGCACTTCAATCTCTAGAATCCTTCGAACACAACTTGTGCAGTACTCGAACTGTATATATATGTAGAAATAGATGATATGAAATTATTATTCTGTTTTGTTATGCAGGACTCGCTATATATAGAGCCAATGGTGAACAGACATGTCTATTCGTGAAGAGTCATACCTATTCCAAAACAGACATGTTTGTTCGTGAAGAGTCATACATATTCCTGAACAGACATATTTGTTCATGAAGAGTCATACCTATTCCAGAACAGACATGTTTGTTCGTAAAGAATCATAACTCTTCCAGAATAGTCATGTCTATTCTTCAAACAACCACCACTTAAGGCCATGTTTGGTTGGAGGATTTTAACAATCAATTTTTCATTCAATAACTAACGATTTTTTGACAAAATCGTCCAACAGGTTCAATGCGAGCTCCCTGCAAAACAGAAAAGATGTGACCACGTCTGCAGGTGCCGACCAACTAGTATGCTTCCACAATCAAGTGAGTACTTGATAGGTATAAAATAGAAAAAGTAATTCTGTAATTAATATTTGTGTACATTTTGTTACGTACCACTCTGTTTTTTATAAGAGAGTATTAGTAAGAGACTCCCTTTAGTTACCTTCTCCAATTCAACTAGGAGATATTACAGATGAAATTGCTTAATATTTTTATCTCATAAAATAAAAATTACATTTATCATTGTTGTATCTTATCTCAACCCAATAAGTAACATTTGTTTTCTCCTATAAGTAACATTTTTTGCGCTTATCTTGCCTTTTGAGTTCTTTGCTCTTTGGACTTCATATTAGTCTAAATTTTTCATATCAGTTGTCCCTATTCCTGAGTATGCTTGCAAAACATAAGGAATGTTGAGTTACTTCTGCTATTTCTATTTTTTCAATCTGATGTAACCTTTTTTAGAGAATTGTGTAACTTTTATTTTTCTCTTCAACTCTCGTCCCTTTAATAAGGGAAAGAGATGTACCTCAAGCTTTATAACAACTGAATACCCTTTTAATAACGGAACCCTTTTGGAGTTTAATAGTGATATTAGGATTCACACATTTTGCCCTTTCCGATAAGAACCCTTTAATAAGGTGAACCCCTGTGGAGTTTAATAGTGATCTTGGAATTCATTTGATCATCCCATCCTTTAATAAGGGGTATGCCTTTAATAAAGGGTTTAATTATTTTTTCTCGGAATTCATCCATCCCGACCTCTAATAAGGGGTATGCTTTTAATAAAGGGTTTAATTATTGGTCTCGGTATTTATCTAGCCTGCCCTTTAATAAAGGGAATCTCCTTTAATAAAGGGTTAAATTATTGATCACGGATTCATGCAGTCCATCCCGTTAATAAGGGATTTGATTATTGATCACTGGATTCATACAACCCGCCCTTTTAATAAGGAATTTTATTATTTATCACGAGATTCATAAAAACTGCCCCGTTAATAAAGGTTCTTTAATAAGGAGAACCCTTTAGTAAGTGTTATGTATTGTCTCAAATTTCAATTGGGTTGAATTTTTAATTGTAATATTTTTGTTAGATTTAGGCACAAAGTAATTGTTATTGAGCCCCAAGTAGCTTTTTTTTTTTTTTGTAGTTGTCTTACTTGCCCACAAGAATTTATATACTTGTTCTCCAAGATAGGGTTAGAAAATCCCTCTAAATAGTGAGGGATCGAATTGAGAGAAAAATGTAGAGAAGAAAAAAGAATGGGAGAGTGAGTAAGAAAATAAAAGAGTAAGTGGGTAGAAAATTATAAAGATGTAGCCTCATGAAAATTGATACTTCTGTGGGTAGAGATGATGATGATAGTGTGATTTCCATAAAGAACAAGTCTTGTGACAAATTAAAATATGCTCATTTTCAAGAGGAGACATGATGATGATAAGTGAGTGTTAGTGGTGACAATGTATTCTACCATACATTGTACTTTTTTTTTTTTATGATAGTGAAATTTGTATTCTACCATACATTGTACTATTTTTTTTATGATAGTGAAATTTCTTACCTCCATAAACATAAACTGGGTGGAGGCCAATCATATAAAATATTATATTTTAATGCATGCTTATTTATGTTTTACTTTCTTTATGCCGAACAAATGAGTATAATTTGGCCAAAGTGCAATAAACCCCCCTCTAGTTTCAAAATGGTGCACAATACTCCCCTCTCATTTTTTTGGGTGCATTAAACACCCTCCCACTTATAATTTGGTGCAGTTTGTCCCTATTTGGCACTATTTGGGTTAAGAATTGATGTAAAATGACAAAAAATACTCTCATAGATAAAAAAATATAAATTAAAATTAAAAAGAAAAAGAAAAAGAAAAAAAGTGATTAATTTACCAAAAAAACTATCAAAAAAAGAAAATAACAATAACTTTAATTTGCCAAAATACTGAAACAAATTATCAAAAAATATCAAAAAAAATAAAACTTTAATTTACAGAAAAAAAATTACCGAGAAAAAAAATTGGTGAATTAAAGTTTTTTTTTTTTGGTAAATTTTTTCAACAAATTAAAGTTATATTTTATTTTCTTTTTTTGGTATTTTTTGATATATTAATCACTTTTTTTCTTTTTCTTTTTAATTTTTATTTATATTTTTTTTATCTATGAGGGTATTTTTGTCATTTTACATCAATTCTAAACCCAAATAATGCCAAATAGGGGCAAACTGCACCAAATTATAAGTTGAAGGGTGTTTAATGCACCCAAAAAAAGGAGAGGAGGGTATTGTGCACCATTTTGAAACTAGAAGGGGGTTTATTGCACTTTGACCGTATAATTTCCAAAAATAAGAAGTTTGATTATTCCGAACTTTTTGAGATCGTTCTTTTAATAAAGGCGATCCTAATTTCAAATTTCGTGAGCTTGACTCCTTTTAATAAGAGTTTTGTAATGTCCCCCTTTAATAAAAGGGACGTTAGGAAGAGACACAAGGACGATAATGATCAGACATCAACGACAATATATGAGTCACGTGACATGCGGCCAAAGCATAAAAAATGTGTCCATTCGGTGTCCTGCCAAAACATTACCAACCGTCAAAACATAGGCCAGTATTTGTTTGTATTAGTAATTGGGCTTGTTTGAGGCATACACCTCATAACATAACATAGCATAACCAGTTGTATGGATTAAATTAAGCTAATTTGTACCATTTGAAATGACCTCTACCAGAAGACCATAAGTTGAGAATGGTAGCTGGTGCCTGGTGGTTACTGATTGCACTGAGATTTATGAAACAATCTACATAAAATGTGACACAACCATGATATATATATATATATATATATATATATATATATATAGAGAGAGAGAGAGAGAGAGAGAGAGAGAAAAAAAAAGAAAGAGTGAGTAACCAGCAGTGACTGCAAGAGAAATGCAAGAAAGAGAGAAAGCAATGAGCTTGGGAGCAGATATAGTGGTGGCAGTGGTGGGACTATGGGCAGTTTGTTTGCGACCGTTGATGATACGCCACGCGGGGGAGATGATGGAAGTGATGTGGTACGCGATGCGCCGGATCATGAGCGGAAGGCCTTCTTTTGCTGTCTCAACTTATCTTCCTTACTCAGCTTCTTTTCTTCATGGATATTATTTCTATTGATCTAGCAGATATCAGAGGCAGCTATATATATATATATATATATATATATAGGTAGACCATAAATAAGCAAATTAAAAAAAGAGCCGAGTAAACTAAAATGAAGAAATAAGAGAAGCCATATTAGGCCTTATGCTACTTTTTTTATTTTTTTTTTTATTTTTTTTTTTAGGCTTAGCACAAGGTCTTTAGCTTAGCACAAGGTCTTTAGCTAAATAGCTAGCTTGTATTTATTTTCCATTTAGAAAGATGGATGATTTAATTAACTGCAAAGTCCATCTATGTTTTGATGTAGTTTTTTTTCTGCTTTTCTTTTGTTAATTTTCTGAGTAGAGAGATGGTATATGCAATATATTGATGACTATTTTACCTGGAAAAAATAAAACATATTGATGACTACATCGTACTCCGCACAGTTAAATTATGTCCTTGTTAGTATTAAATACAATATTGGAAGTGTTTTTCTTTTTCCCACCTAACTTTTTTCTTTTTCTTTTTTTATCTTAATTTCTCTTCTTTCTTTTTTTCTTCTTTCATTTTAAAGAAGTGATTTAAAAGGAAAAGATGACTGATTGGAAAGTTGTCCGAGAAAGAAAATTATAGATCCAAAAGGCCTAAGTTACAACCCTTTTTTTAGCAATGCTCAATGAATTATTGCATATCCCACACATTTCTTTCCAGTGGAATATTTTGGATATGATTATAGGTGGGACCTGTAATCCTATCCTCGAATATCATATCCAAAATTCACCAATAAAAATTTCTGTTTGAAATTTTTTTGGATATTATATTTCACTCACCTTATTACTTTTATCTATGCATTTGAGATAAATACTTGGTAGAAATTTAAAAAATCATGTCAAATTCTAAAAAAAAAGAATTTATATTCGAATTTGAAATATGATGTAAAGTAGTTATTTTTAGTATCCATTTAATTCAGATTTGAACTCAAATATCGGAATTAATTACTAAGCACAATCAAATCAAACCCACCGACCCACCCACCCTAGAATTGATAAAAGGAAGTGAAATTCATGGTATAAATTTATTATTATTATTATTATTTATTTATTTATATTGGCTTGGGCTGCAAACTTTTCTTTCCCTTGGTCTGGTCAAGTTGAATCTACTCACGGTGCAGTATTCTAACACTAATATATATATATATATATATATCGACGAGGATGGTTTTAATTTCCTGATGGTGATTTCCTGGAAAACAAGAATATATATATACCGAATGTGTCCGTACAAAGCTTTTCCTTCACAAATTAATTTGATTTGTACTTTACAAATCTTATTCACTCTGATCCATCGGATTAAACTTTCCTTGTACTTTCCCTGCGGTGAATTGAATTAATCAAACCTTTCTTGTGGCTTGGATTGATTGGAAAGTAATTTTGAAAGCAGAACTAATATTCGTGGCCGGGTATATCATGTACACGTAGTTAGTATGTCCGATTAATAAAAACTTGGAGATCACGGACATTTCGTATAGGGGTGTCGTATCCGTGTCGAATACTCAGACACTTTTCAAACCCTCAGACACGTGTCGGATACTCCATAGAAGTGTTTTGGAATTTTTTTTTAGGACACGCTGGAGACACAGCAAAGACACGTGAGGGATACGGAGGGATACATTTTGTAATTTTTAAAAGTGTAAAAAAATCTCTGAACTTTTTTAAAGTTACAAAAAGACCCATTTGAACTATTTTTTTGAGCATTTCAGCCCCTCATCTTCTAAAAGTTGACATCTTAACCCCTTGAAATAACTATAATGACATATATACCATTTATATGACTATTATGCCATTTTCTATATAAATATAGTATTTTCTAAAATAAAAAATAGTTAGATAAAATTCCTAAATAATAAATTTAGAAACAAAAAAATAAAAAAGCCAATAGAACTTTATTTAACATAAAGTCATGTTGATTTATTTGGTATTTTGTATTTAAACTTATTTGTTTGTTATTAGAAAAATGAGTAATATGCAAGATTCTACTAGTAGGTTTGAATATAATGAACATCTTTTTTGAAAATACATTAATTGCTTGATAATAAATTGAAGTATTTGTGTGATTTATTATTTTTTTATTGTTAAATTTATGGTATTGTGGATATTGGTTAACTTGTTAAATATATATTAATATATTATTTCATAGTCGTATCCCCACCGTGTCGTGTCGTGTTTTTTTGAAATTTGTCATGTCACCGTGTCCGTGTCGTGTCGTACCCGTGTCCCGTATCCGTATTCATGCTTCTTAAATAAAAACACATTATTTTACGAGTAGTTGAGTGAGAGTAATTTTTATATGGAGGTGAAATCAATTTTTACTAAGTAATGCATTTTTATTGAGGGATGACAGGATATACTAGTTTTTAAAATTGGTTCCATGTAATATATTTTAGGTAACTTTTTTTTTTAAACAATTTTATCTCATTTTTAATGTAGTAGTATGCTTGTATAATCCTCTACTAATTGTCTTCGATGAGCAAATACCCCATCCGATTGAATTTTCGTTCAAAAATACCCGTTGACCGTCATGTTTAACTTAAATTTTTTTTAAAATTTCGATATTACCCTTTGCACTTTAGGGTAGAGTGCAAAAAACTTCATCGCTAGATAGAAAATGTGCAAAAAACTCATTCGCTATATATAAAATGTTGCAAATAAACACGACTCCCCTCCTCATTGGCTTTTGAAAAGCAGCTTTCGGCTTTTCAAACTCAAAATTCGTTTTGGAAAGTGTTTGGATTAGTAAGGCAGAAGAGTTTCGGAGTTTAAAAAGAGCATTTAAAGGAAGTTAGTGGGTACCAGCTTCCTCATTTAGCTTCTACTTCTTTTTTTCTTGGTGATAAAAGCCGAAATAAAAGTTCTGCCAAACAGGGCCTTAGTATGCTTATATAACCCTCCACTAATTGTCTTCGATGAGCAAATACCCCATCCGACGAATTTTCGTTCAAAAATACCCGTTGACCGTCATGTTTAACTTAAAAAAAAATTTAAAATTTCGATATTACCCTTTGCACTTTAGGGTAAAGTGCAAAAAACTTCATCGCTATATAGAAAATGTGCAAAAAACTCGTTCATTATATAAAAAATGTTGCAAATAAACACTCCCCCCCCCCTCCAATATTCAATTAACCCCTACAAATTTCAAAATGTACAAATAAGGACAAATCGTCAATTTATTTGTACCGACCAAAATACCTATAGTATTAAAAAATATATATATATATAAAATATCCAAAATGGATAAAGAATTTTTTGAACAACAAGAGAGCTATTTTCACATTTTTTATATAGCGAGGGATTTTTTTGCACTTCACCCTATAATGTGCAAAGGGTAATCTCAAAAAAAAAATAATAAATCAAACATTACGGTCAACAGTTATTTTTGAACAAAAATTCGTTGAAGGGAGTATTTGCTTATCAGATACAACTAATGGGGGATTATATAAGTATACTAAACTGCAAGAGTGTTTTTTGCACTTACATTTTTTTCTTTTTTTAATACTGTAAAGGTATTATTGTCATTTTCTAATTCTAGTACCGGCAAATTGA
Organism: Cornus controversa; assembly: GCA_026545225.1. Lineage (NCBI taxonomy): Eukaryota > Viridiplantae > Streptophyta > Magnoliopsida > Cornales > Cornaceae > Cornus > Cornus controversa. Next base: position 69,862,962 of record CM048847.1, read on the forward strand.
CAATTTGAAAAATGTAGAGGGTTATTTGCACAATTTGAAAACTATAGGGGGTTATTTGAACATCAGGTGGGGTATTTGCACATTCTGTATATAGCAATAGAGGTTTTTGCACTTAACCCTTAATTATTTTATAAAGACAATTTCACTCATTTTTTAAAATTGTTATTATCAAATATAATAACATCTTATTAAAGGATATTGTTGTAAAATTACGATAAAAGTGCTTTAAAAAATATTCTTGTCACAAAAATTAAAAAGTATTTTAATCGTGAAAAGTACTGTATATTTCACCACCAAAACTTAACAACAAATTTTTAATAACTTTACTAACAAAAGCACTTTTTACATTCTAACAGCAGCACCAAACCAACTCCTAGTGACAATTAAATTGGTGAGATCCCCCCCCCCCCCCCCCCCCCCCACCACACAATCTCTCTTCATTCTTGGCCACGGCAAGTTCGTACTTCGATCTCGTGTTTGTTGTCTTTAATTAGTAAAAAATACGACTGTATGGTGCTTCCCAGATCCATCCACCTTCCTTTGTTAATGCCTGACCAACGTGTTTTTTTTTTTTTTTTTTGGAAAGGTACCTGACCAACGTGTTGGAAAATAGTTTAGAATGCTTTTGGACTTGGTAGTTGGTACATATATTACTATAAATGTTCACTACGTACGTGTACTATTATATTAAATATTGGGTAAATTACTCTAAGACTCTCTGAGCTCTTCTTTATTATCGATAGATAAAAGTTTCACGCCTGTATAGTTAACAGACATTAGTTTTGTTAAAGGGCAGTAGTAAAATTACAAAATTATCCTCATATTAACACAATAATTGCACTGTCATATTTTCTCTCTAAAGCATCTGACCCTAACCATTTGCCACCAGCACTACTATATACCCTTGCCGCCGTCGCCACCACACCTACTCCTCGCCGCTGCCGCTGCCACCACTACACCGAAGCCTCGTCGCCGCCACCACTACACCGACGCCTCGCCGCCGCCGCAGCAGCACTGGCACCTCTCCAAACCCATCAGGCCCTTGCTGCCGCGGCCACCACAACTACACCGACTCCTCACCGCCGCCGCCGCCGCCGCCGCCGCCACCACTACACTGATGACTCGACGCCGCAGCAGCAGCACCACCACCACCGGCACCTCTCTCCAAGACCCATCAGGTTGAGTCCATTCGTACCCAATAGGTAGGAACCCACACTTGAGACGCCTCACCACCTAAGCACCACCACCACCGGCACCGGTCCAACCCATCAGTTGATTCTCCCCATTCGTACCCAATAGGAACCCACACTTGCGACAAAGAAGCTTGATTTTTTTAACGAAATCTACCTAAGAAGTAGGAAAACAGTTTACCTCATCAATCTGAGTAAAACGAAGACTGAGATCGATGGATTGGAAGGAAAACAATTTACCCTACCACCTGCAGCCGCTTCATACTGTTTTACATAAAAAAATACATATGCAACACAAATCTGTGTAACCTATATTTACATATATATATATATATATACAGTGACAAAATCATGAGTAGAATGGTGAGATCAGAGTAATGGATATAGAAAGTGTGGAGAGAGAATCGTGGTGGGAAGAGGAGATGTCGGTGGTGGTGGTGGTGGCGGCGGCGGCAGCGGGGGAGGGAAGGTTAGGACTTCTGTATTATGTATTGTGTATAAAATATATTACTTAGTTATAATGTAATACATAATTGTATAAAATTTGTAATAATAAGGATAGTTCTGATATTTTAACATTTTTAACTTGTTAGACTTTTAATCAACAAATTGTAGGGGTGGTGTCGTGGTGAGAGTGTTGTCAACAAAAAAAAAAAAATTTTAAAAACTTTTATCTATAACTAATAAGAAAGAACCTGAGGGGGGTGTCAGGTAATTTACCCTTAAATATTCGACTAAAGAAATTGAAGTATACCCAAAAAATATTAGAACTTACAGCTTCAAATTAATTTCGAAACTTAACAACAAATTTTTAACAACTTTACTAACAAAAGCACTTTTTACATTCTAACAACAAACTTTTTATATTCAATTATATATATATATATGTATGTATGTATGTATGTATGTGTTCGCTGTCTTTAATTCGTAAAAAATACGACTGTATGGTGCTTCCTAGATCCATCCACCTTCTTTTGTTAATGCCTGACCATTTATTGACCAACGTGTTGGAAAATAAGTTTAGAACGCTTTTGGACTTGGTACATATTACTATATATGTTCACTACGTACGTTTTACTATTATATTAAATATTTGACTAAAGAAATTGAAGTTTACCCAAATAATATTAGAACGTACAGCTTCAAATTAATTTCCGGTTACTTTGGCTTATATATTCTTGAGACAGCTGAGAACCTGCCTGGTGTAAATTATTGATGTACATACTGAATCATGAATTAATAATAGTGCTATAGTACATTGTCCGAGTAAAGAAGAGAAATAATTAAGGAACAAATACGGGGAGTTTCTGCATTTTTATTGAACCATCTACATCATACGTATAACATAATATTCAAAGAATTGGTAAGTTACATTAATATTACAATGTGTGCTACACTTTTGTGCTTTTTAACAAAAGAGAACATATCATATATATATACTAATTATGTGCTCCAAAAAGAATAAGATATTACAATTAAATTTATTAGCAAATTAAAGAAATGAAAAGACCTAGCAAATTATAAGTGATGAAAGAAATGATCAGGAGTTGGCATGCATCTTGTATAATCCTTCATTATTGATGCATACAGCACAACTGTATATATATATATATATATATACACATATGCTGTCAGATAAGGATTTGAGGATTTTGGTGTTGCATTAACTCTTCATCCTCCATCTCTATCAAGCTCTTTGTCACAATGTCTGCAGCATTTGTTACCACATCTGACCAGTTCCTACATGGGGAATGAAAAAAAATTAAGAATAAGAAAGCTAGAATAAGTTACATTAATATTATTTCTCAATTATTTTATTTATTATGCTCAATATTCTACTAATGGCTATATATTATTCAAATTTCAGTTCTTTGCACCTGTCATATATATATAATCGCTTATATATAACAGTTTTATTGTTATTTAAGAAATGCACCTATAAGAATCATTATATATGACTTGTGAATATATATATATATATATATATATATATATATTACCACATCAAATTAGATATATACAAATTAAGAAACAAGAAAGGTTAATTGATTTTACCCTTTAAGAGAGTCGAACGAGAGTCCTACTGTGTACTTAGCCTCTTCAAGTGCCATATTGAACTTGTCGAGCTCCTCCGGTGGACAAGTTCCATTGTCCACGACACGAAGATCAGAGGGCTTGACATCATAGAAGATAGGGATAACCTTCTTCTTAGACTCCATCATGAGAGCCAATTCATGGAGACAGAAGTATGACTCACAATAACGCGGTGAGAAGACCGCGACGCCAATTTTACACCCATGTATCGCCTTGTTTATATGCTCGAACAACTTGTCTCCTGGTTTCATGTTCTTGTTGTCCAAGAAAGGATGGATATTGAGTCGGACAAGGTGATCGTAGAGCAACGTAGCCACAGTTCGCTTCGTATCAATGCCTCTATGGTTAATGAACACATCACATGGTCTAATGATGTTTCTCTGTAGTATGTTCATTACTGCATAGCGATGCATGGCTTTGTTTTTCTTGGAAATATATCCTAGTTTTTATATAGTATGATCGAGCTCTTTTTGTCACCAGTTGTTTGTATATAGAGACAGTGATATATATATATATATATATATATATATGGTACTTGATTGTACGAAGGTAGTTAAGTTTGTTTGTGGGGGTGTTGTATTTATAGGAGCTTAAAATTCATGTAGTTGTGTGTGAATCTAGAATTTTAAATTCACTAGTACAAACTCTAAAACGTTGATTTATAAAGAATAAGGACCTTCTTTGAGAAAAGCTTGAACTGATGACCGTGGGATTTGACATAACAAAACATAGGCGACAAAGATATTTGACGTTTTGACCTTGGAAATTAATTTGACCCTTCAAACACGTCCCTTGAATTCCGCCTCCTCTCTCCCTTTCTATCTCATTTTACATACCTAGTAAAATGCTAATGAAACCTATGATTATTACCGACAATACTTCACATTTTTCAACTTAATGTTGGAGGGCTGAAGTTCTCTCTTTCTAAAGAATGACTGGTTTCATATTTTTTTAATCAATTAAGCATTTTAATTGAAATAACATTTTGTTCGGAAAGTATTAATTGGAGTAACATTACACCTATGCATGTGTATTAAAAATATAAAAATATAATACATAAGAAACTAGACCCCGTACTTGGACTTTTCCAACTAAACCGCTGACGGCTGAACATTATATATATATATATATATTTTTTTCTATGGAAAACAATGACAGCACGTGTTGCAAGGAAATTTAGCGTAAATTAAAAGGAAATAGGATATATATATATTTCTATGAAAAACAGTGACAGCACGTGTTGCAAGGAAATTTAGCGTAAATTAAAAGGAAATAGGACACATATGAACACCCTCTTAGTTTTGATCTATTGAACCTAATCTTACGATATTTAATTTCCGTTGTGTGTACACACCAGCCATCAAATACCACTTAAAAGGGGTCATTGTTGTTAGACTGTCAATGCAAGAACTAATGACCAGCAGATTGAAGATATTTGATAAGTTGTACGTATCCGAGTTTCAAATTGATGTAATGCCCCTTAAAATACACTGATATTTTTTGAAGTTTGATCTAATTACACATTGTATCAAATTATTGAATTTTGTTACAATAACCTCCCCTGAGATTTGCTCCATTAGACAAAGACCCCCTCCGTCCAAAATTCTGTTAGTTTTGTCAAAAAATTTAGGGTAATTTACACTGATCTTCCCTGAGATTTGACCTAATTAATATTTAATATAATATTTTAATTTTTCTAATATAAATATTAAATATTTATTATATATAATATTTTAATAATATTATATATAATATTAAGATGTAATTATTAACATTATATAATATAAAAGTAGAATTATCGGCAAACAGAATTGTTAAGTAGAATTGTCAAATTTATATTTTTTTATTCATAGAATACATGTGGTGAGTACATATGGGAGTAGGACCTACCACATGCATCCAATTAATAAAAAAGTGTAAGTCTGACAATTCTGCTGAAATAGTATGGTCCTTTTTATTATCAAGAAAAATAATGAGTGATAAAATAGAATTCACCCCGAACTGGTCAAACGTTAATCTGTAAAAGGACAAGAGAAGGGTAATCGAAAGGACATCGGCGTGATGCTGGTTGCTACACTCCGACGATCAAGTCAAAAATCAGAAGGGCTTTCTTAAGCTATAAAGGCACTTTAAAGGATATTAATTGTGTACCTAGTATATAGACCGTCTCTGTATTTATAACAATTAAATGAGACCGTATCCTAGTAGGAGACTCGCTCTTCAAATTTTTAGATTTATCTGAAAATAAAGAAGTTCTGGTCAAAGTATACTTCTTATCCACGTCACATTAATCTTAACTTCCACGTAGTACGTTTCATAATTGGAGTTAAATACTCTATCAGATGCCCTCTGTTCATGAGGGCCGCCCGTCGAACCTTAGGAACACTCTGGCTGTAGAAATGAAAACCCGACTCAAGAGATTTTGCTGACCTTCCACCTTGGCCCACAGATCCGAACCCAAACTTGTTAAGCTCCCGGGCTAACCAACTTAGGCTGGCCTTTGGGGACCAGCTCAGGTCTGGCCTAGTGGGCAACCTTGAGGGGGTCGGCCTTTGCAGGCCTTCCTGGCCGGCCTTGAGGGGTCGACCTACTTTTTGTGATACTTCTCTCAATCAGCTTTGCTTACGTCGTATTATCGACGTTATATTCTAGTCATTGCCTTTCTGGATGTTGGACTTCTAAACGTTGCTCTTCTAGCCATTGCCCTTTTTTCTTTATGCCTATTAAAACTCACCAGCGTCTTCATTCTCTATTCATCTTCAACTAACACTCAGTACATGTTCAACTTCATTATTCCTTTTATTTCTCATTACTTGTATTTCATTCAACATAATTTTGAGAAGCCAAGCTCAGAGCTCTTTGCTCTCCTCTCCACGACATTTTCCAATTCCTTGACTTCTTCATGGCAGACTATGTCAAGTGTCACGACATTACTTCTTCAATGACAGACCCGGAGGTGGAAGAGTTAATCATTCGTTACTCATTCCCAAGTGGAGTCGTAGCCCGAGCCCCTTCTTTGGCGAAAACGGTTTATTCTATTCGTCTGGGGGAAACGTGTTTTTACAAGGGTGCTTTCGCCAGTGGCCTTCGGTTCTCAATTCTGGTACTTGTACAAGAACTACTCGAAGCAGTGAACCTCTATTCCTCCCAGTTTATGCCATCTCTTCTTGGCGCATCATTATGGCCTCTCTTTTGCTATGAAGGTTGTATGGCAATGAAACTCCACTATCTATAACCGAGTTTCTCTCTTGTTATGGATTCTTTAGGAATGACGACTGGCGACACCTTCATGGCCAGGTAAGCGAAAAACACCCACCAAAAGGCTTAGTGCTCGTCGATAATAACAACCGTATTAAGTCATGGAAACATCAATTCTATTTGTTTCCGGGTGCTTGAAGCCCACACCCCACATTATTCCCTGCACTTAGATTACTGTGGACGCCTAAAAAGCTTACATTCCCTTCTTTTTTTGTCTTTACTTTTTGCTTCCTTTTGCCTTATACATACATTATTGCTTTTAAACTTAACTTGGAAGGCGAAGGCGCTGATGAGTGAGGAAAAGGAGTGTGATAGGCGGGCTATGCCCCATAGGGTCAATTGACTATTTTTTTTAAATTAACTTATTCATCTCTTTCATTAAAGATTCCCTTTAGAGACGTCTTTCATTAAAGGCCATCTATAGAGGTGTGCCCCCGTGGGGTTGTTTAACAATGTTCTCGGAAATTAATTCATTCCGCCTTTTCATTAAAGACCCTCTGCAGAGGTGTGCCCCCGTGAAATTTTTTAATAATATTCTTGAAATTAATTCATCCTGCCTTAATTTTCATTAAAGACCCTCTACAGAGGTATGCCCCTATAGGGTTGTTTAACAATATTCTCAAAATTAATTCATCCCTCATTTTTTATTAAAGGCTCTCTACAGAGGTGTGCCTCTATGGGGTTGTTTAATAATGTTACCAAAATTAATTCATCTCGACTTTTTCATTAAAGGCGCTCTACAGGAGGTGTGCCCCTGTAGGGTTGTTTAATAATGTTCTCGAAATTAATTCATTCTGTCTTTTTCATTAAAGGCCCTCTGCAGAGGTATGGCCCCGTGAGATTGTTTAACAATGTATTCAGAATTAATTCATCCCGTATTTTTCATTAAAGGCCCTCTACAAAGGTGTGCCCCCATGTGGTTGTTTAACAATGTTCTCGAAATTAATTCATCCCGTCTTTTTTATTAAAAGCCCTCTATTAGAGGTAGGGATGGCAACGGGGCGGGGCGGGTTTTGACATCCCCGTCCCCACAACCGTTTAACTTTTTTCGCCCCGCAACCGTTTATAAACGGGGCGGGGCGGGTTTTGACTTCCCTATTCCCATAACCGTTTAACTTTCCCCGCCCCGTTTATAATTTTTTTTTTAAAGCAAAAATTTTTATAATAATAAATATGATATTTCGTTATATATACATCAAAAACACACATTTAGGTACATGCAACACAATGTCTAATATTGAGTCATCCATTAGTGATATAATAAACTTGTATAGTTGTATGATATATATAATATTAATACTTCCTTTATATATTATATATAAGTATAAATATATATATATATATATATATATACATACTTAAACGGGGTGGGTACCCGTCGGGGTAGGGTCTTACCCCGTCCCCGCCCCGTTTAAGTGCGGATTATTTTTTCTAATCCCATCCCCACCCCGTTTCCTTAAACAGTTCCGTAAACGGGTCTTAAACGGGATGGGGTGGGGCGGGTACCCGACTGGACGGGGCAAATTGTCATCCCTAGTTAGAGGTGTATCTTCATAGGGCTGTTTGTTTACTTTTTGTTTTAGTTACAACAACATATTTTGAAACAAAAATGACTATTATTGATATTTTAATAACAAATAGAGAGTTATTCGAGAAAAATTTCGGGACTATCGTCCTAAGGCTCAATACTAAACTAAGTTCCAGCTGGAACTATTAAAGTAAATGCAACTTAAAAAAGTTTTATTGATAGCATTCCCGCAAATGCTCATTATTCCAAAGATGGGTCAACCGTCTCCCCTTCAATGTCTCCAACCAATATGCCTCCTATTGTTGAGTTTGGATAACTCTGCAATGACCCTCCTACTTAGGAGCTAGTTCCTTGGTACCTAGGAGTTTGGTCATCTGAGTTACTTCATAGAGGACTAAGTTTTCAAGAAAATTTAGCGTAAATTAAAAAGAAATAGGACACAAGTGAACACCCTCTTAGTTTTCATCTATTCAACCTAATATCTTACGATATTTAATTTCCGTTGTGTATACACCAGCTCTTATCTTTTTCGTGATCAAATACCACTTAAAAGGGATCATTATTGTTAGACTTGTCAATGCAAGAACTTTGATCTCTATCATTCTGATGACCAGCAGATTGAAGATATTTGATAAGTTGTACATATCCAAGTTCCAAACTGGTGTAATGCCCCTTGTATTATATATGTTGTATATATTTCATTTTAATGCAATTTTATATTTTACTAGGAAGAAAACCGAGTTCTAACCCCTTAAAAGAAGCAATACTAATACAATATATATAGACTCACACACACAGAGGACATTTATAAATGACGCAAGTTCACAGGATGAGTTTCGAAATCAAGGATGATTAACCATGACTTCATATACGTGTATAATATATTTGCATCCGGTTTATAAATGACGCAGGATCTATATCATTGTAGGGTTTTTTTTCTCTTTCAACAAACAAGATGATTATAGGATTTTTTTTCTCTTCAGCAAAACTACGTGGGAGCTCTCTCTTCAATTTGGGAGACTCTTTAGTTTCCCGGGTAATCAAGAGATCGTTTGAAGGAGGCAGTATTTTTTTTCTTACGACATGTGAGAAATTTTAGCGAAGAAACTTTCATGTTTTGAAGAACTTGACGTGGCTTGACCACGTCAGATTTAGTAGTTCATTCGGGAATTTCACTTCGATTCGCCTATCATTATTCAAAAAATAATAATAAGTATTCAATGACCAAAGCTATTATATAGTTGTTTTCGAGGGTACTTAATATATTATAGAGTCAATTTTAGCAAATGAGATATCAAAATTAAATTTCATGATCTTTATGGCCTCTTCTTGTCATACTACCTAAACATGAGTCAATACATCAAGTGAAAAATTCTCTAAGTAGGGATGGCGGCAAAGAGGGTATAAGACAGGTTTGAAATAGGTCGATCGGTGCTCTTTGACGACTTTGCCTACCGGCGACTTCACGATAATAGTGGCGGTAGGTTCACATGAGAGGATCGATATGGGAGAGAGATCGAGAAAAGGTGAGTTAGGATTTCCTTAGTTTGAAATTAAAATTAATGGACATAATTTTTAGGACAATGCTTGCATCTTGCCCCAGCAGGATCGAGTTTGTTTTGCTAGGTGATTTGGTCTTATAAAAAAATGACACATGTCTTAACTTTGTATAAATATTAAAAAAAAGAAAAAGTTGGATCAAACCCATTTTTATTGAGTCTACATATTTAATAACAAACTCATCTACCAATTCTCTCTCCCATCTCCTCCATTGTTCTCGCTCGTGCTACCCACCTAACCTCCGCCACGTTTGATGCCCACCACCTCCTCCGATCCATTCCCAAATCCCATCTCTCTCACCATATCAAATCCCCTTTTAATGCTATATTTAAGATTTAAATATATGGAGAGAGAGAGAGAGGGATTACTGAGTTTGTATATATATATGGATAGAGAATGATTTGCATATATATGTATATATATATATAGATATATATATATATATGGAGAGAGAGAGATTTATATACATATAAGATATATATCTAGAGAGATATATATCTTATATGTATATAAATCTCTCTCTCTCCATATATATATATATATATATATATATATATATATATATAAATTTTGTAAAACTCTTTGTAGGTGATTTTTTTATTTTTCATTTGTTGATTTGTGTCTTGAAGTCTAACTTGTAATTTCAAATGAAAATTCACAATTTGTCATGAGATGGTCAGCCGCTATGTCACCTGAAATCGATAAACTTGTTCTTGATTTAGGGTTTTCAGAAATTATTTGTAGGTTAAAAAGAATATTTCCTTACAATTTGAGATAAGTTAACCCGTATAAACTGGGTTTAATTAATTTTTTAATGTTTTTTAATATTATATCATTTTGAACACATGTCAATATTTATTTATTCTGCTGGGCAGAACCCAAGCATTGTCCTAATTTTTATGAGGTTGCGAGTGTTATGTATTATGTCTCTAATTCTAGTCTAATAAGGTTTTCTATTTTAGAGTTGTATTTTATTAGGTAATTTCTTATTAGGAAAGTTTTGGGGTCCAAGGGATTGTAATCATTGTTTAACAAGGAATTAGGTTTAGAGGTCTATAAATAGATGCCTAGGGTATGGTTGAGACTTATGAGTTGAGATAGATGTAACCTCGTGAAAGAGCTTATGGGTAGAGAGAGTTACAGGTTTGATAGAGTAAAACACTGAGGGCGAGAGGGAGTCTAATACATGGTGAAGAGGTCTGGGACAAGAGTTTATATACATGGTCCAATTTTGTGTATTCTCTACTATTATAATATCTCTCTAGAATTGTTATAGAATTTCTTCTCATCCATGGACGTAAGTCAGGTTGTGCCGAATCACGTAAATCTTATATTTTGTGTGAAATTGATTATTCACGTAAATCTTATATTTTGTGTGAAATTGATTATAATTTATTTTTGCGCTTCCGTTGTTCCCAACAAGGAGGTCTTAGAGGATATATATATATATATATATATATATATATATATATATATATATACTCGCACCTAATACCAGCACCGTGAGGGTCTGAGGCTGTCCTTTGCTCTTTATTTTCCATTGTTGCATGCTTGTAGTATTTGAGTACCGATGAGCATTCATGAAGAAATATCCAACATATATATTGAAAACTTTCCGTTACATATGAGATTCTATGATCACTTCATTGCGAAAGAAGACAGATTAAGGTGCAATGAGAAACGTACACACACACATATATATAGAGAGATAATATTGATCATGGAACAGGATAAGACTTGCCATTGCACATACATTTATAGGCCACGGGACATGTCTCTGCCTCAGTAGGCAATGCACAAGCAAATCTCACCATTACCAGTTGACATGGCGAGCATGATCCACAAGCGTGCGAGCAATCTGGTATTTTTGAACCAGCAATTCGGAGTGTAACAGCTCTGCTAAGTTTTGTAAGCCTTCTCTCTACATGGAAATCGGGTTCGATCACATTGCCATCCCTAATTGGCTTGGGCCATCTACTATGTTCATGACCATGACAAGGATCACCTAGAACTGTCAAACAAAAATTAATCTAGTATTAATTTTCAGAATAGTAATAGTGAAGATTGCAACTGTTAATTAATTGTCAAAAAAAAAAAAAGATGGGTTTGGAAGATGAGCTGAAGTTGAAGTAAGTAAATGCGTCTTCATAAACATGAAGAAAAAAAATGTAGATATAGCAAAACAAGAGATGGAGAGCACACTTGGATTAGGGCGGTCTGTTATTGGCCTCGCGAACATGGAGGCTGGAACGAGGAGGATGATTGATACGTACACAACCACAATGCAGGTGTAACCTTTCATGGCTTTGATTCTATCCGCTCGAACAACTTTGACTTTTAAGAGAGAGAAATAGGGATGTGAAGAAGAGAGTGGGAAATGGATAAAATATATACATGGTAACGTTAACAAGAGGTATTGAAGCGAATCACAAGTATAATATGCATGGGAAGAGATGCAATGGTGAAGATCACATGAAAATGGACGAAGACTGAACTCTGAAGTGAGACTGCTAGCTCTCACATGGTTTCATACTTCGCACTGAATTGTACATCAAAAATGAAAGACACAGTAATATATAGCATATGTGGAATATGAAAGACAAGCTCATGACATCAAACCAATTCATAGTTGACGTGTGTAAAAGGATGACAGAAGGCGTGCCCTTTGAATGATTGGCCGAAGGAATTGGAAGAAATGAAAAGGAAAGGAGAAAGGAAAGAGATGGAATAATTGGAATTGCTTTTCTCCCGTTTATTTTAAAATTTAAAGAGAAATGGAGTAAAAAAAATTTATTTTTTATTTTGTAACCGGGCAATAAAGTTAGATGTTAGTGTTAGTGTTAGTAGTTACTAGATGAAAAATCAAACATGATTCTCCCACTTAGGGAAGAAGTGCCCTATTCAATAGGGCGACCCACTGTCATCAAATAGAGCGAAAGCTATTAATGCTTATAACATGGTTCCTTATCCACTTAGATGGAAAAATATTTACTCCCAAGTACCGAGTTAATAAATATATAGTAACTCTTGTCAATGAATACTTACTATTTTCTTTGATAATAAAAAATAAGTATTCACTTTTTAGTCAAAGGGACAAGTTTGAGGGCAAACCAAGAGTATGAAAAAAAAATTAATAGGGTCAAATGTCAATTTCTTTATATATATTTTTAAAATTAATTTATATATATATATGATTTTTAAACTTAAATCCTGCAATTCAAAATATTTTTTGTTATTTACAATCTAAAATCACTCAATACTCAACACAATAGTTTGCCACTAGAGGAGGTGGGTCCTTCCCCGCCTGACACTCACGACTTTTAAAATTCGTTCTCATTCAAAATTGGACTTCCAAAATCGTTTTTGCCGGAACGGAGTAGAGCAGTGTGTTCCCACTTACAACGGTGAATTTTTGTCCCCTTACTTCATTCCTGATTTGCCATCCCTACGGCTTTTACATTTACCCATCACGTGTTACCTAGAAAGCACGGACACTTCGTATAGGGGTGCCGTGTCCATGTCGGACACTCCTCGGATATGTGTCTGACACTCCTTAGAAGTGTCCTGGAATTTTTTTTTTAGGACACGGCGGGGACACGGCAAGGACACGCGGGAGAAACGGCGGGGTACATTTTATAATTTTTAAAAATGCAAAAAAATCCCTGAACTTTTTCAAAGTTACAAAAAGACCCCTTTGAACTATTTTTTTGAGCATTTCAGCCCCTCATCTTTTAAAAGTTGACATTTTGACCCCTTAAAATAACTATAATGACATATATACCATTTAATATGACTATTATGCCCTTTTCTATATAAATATAGTATTTTCTAAAATAAAAAATAGTTAGATAAAATTCTTAAATAATAAATTTAGAAACAAAAAAATAAAAAAGTCAATAGAACTTTATTTAACATAAAGTAATGTTGATTTTTTGGTATTTTGTATTTAAATTTATTTGTTTGTTATTAGAAAAATGAGTAATATGCAAGATTCTAGTAGTGGGTTTTAATACAATGAACATCCTTTTTGAAAATACATTAATTGTTTTATAATAAATTGAAGTATTTGTTAGATTTATTATTTTTTTATTGTTAGATTTATGGTATTGTGGATATTGGTTAACTTGTTGAATATATATTAATATATTATTTCATAGCTGTATCCCCGTCGTGTCGTGTCCTATTTTTTTAAAATTTATTGTGTCATCATGTCAGTGTCGTGTCGTACCTGTATTCCGTATTCGTGTCCATGCTTTTTAGCGTGTTACCCTTTCTGGAATGGCCTTAGCTGGAGTTAAATGGGTTGCAGGTAATTTGGGAGGGAGGAAAACAACGTATACATGTTCGGAAAAGACGTACCTAGCTGTCCAACTCTCTCGGTCGTTTACATATTGAATGTCAACCCTTTTATATATATTTTAATTTATTTTCTTAAATAGTATATAACTGTGTGATCCTAATATTTTACTCTCTTTTTTCTTTCTTACTTTCTCATGATTTCTAATTTATTCTAAAAATAATGTTACAATAATTGTATATAAAATGATATTAAGCAATGTTGAGGATGATGTTAAGCAAGGTTGGGGGATGGAAAGAGTATCCATCACATACTACCAGCGCTAGTTGACATCGACATAACCATATATGTTGGTGACATTTAATTAATATCCTGAAATTGAAATCGAAAAAAATTATCTGATTAATCTAATAATCTCCAATTTTTTTTTTTTTCCCCCTTCCTTCGTGTGGCAAGAAGATATACCTTAGTTACATGTAGACCATTCATTAATGGAATCTAAACCTTAGAGACAAAGTTTCAGATCTTGTAAAAGTTAACAAATAAAGTTAAATTATTGTATGGCCAAGAGGCCAGACCAAAACGTGCCTGAACATGGAAAAGGATGAAGAATATTAGAAAATAAATATGTACACACACACACACACACACACACACACACACACACACACGTGTATATATAGAGTACACACACACGTGTATATATATAGAGTAATGATTTCTTACTCACCGATGAGCAAGATAAAAAAGGCAATTACCAAAAAAAATTTAGCAATCACATCCAACGGTTAGTGTATTTGGTGTGGATGAATTTCTTACTCACCGATGAACAAGAAATCATTATTCTATATATATATATATATATATATATATATATATATAGCTAGATTGCCAGTGTGGGATATGTCAGATTGTTATAAAAGCTTATTTGCGAGCACCAACACCGTTACTCTTTCGAGCAAGCAAGCTTCGTCCGCTTGAATGTGTGTGTGTGTGTGAAAATGGGTATGGGTAGAGTCTTTTATACGGGTTGGGTCTCATAAATGGGTAAAACCTATATTCGGATTCGGATAATTTTTGATATCTTAAAGTACGCACAAAAATAAAAATAAAAAAGTTGTCTTTAAAAGAGTAAACAAAAATTTATGGACCCGATCATTTATAAAATGCGTCGGGCTCTGTAAATAGGTCGAGTATTATAAACGGGTCAGATTTGACGGTCTTTTATACGGGTTGAATTTGACCCAATTTAACTAATTTGTGTCACAAGTTTATTTATTATATTATTTATTAAATTTTTTAAAGCATAATTAATGAATGTCAAAAGAGCAAGGGTGTCCAAGTTTAACAAAGTCGGTCACAAATTTTTAATCGGGTCAAGTTTGACATGTTTGTTCATATCAGGTCGATCCATTTTATCTGGACCTGGGGTGGTTTGACTAATATGGGTCAAGTTAGCCCTTTTATTTGAGTTGGGCGACCAATCCGGTTGGGTTAGATCAAATATGAGTTGGCGAATTGATTCGACCCGTATTTGAACTGCCCATATTCAACCCGTTACAAACAGATTGAATATGGATCACAACCCATATTTGACTCGTTCATATTTAACTTGGTCCAAACTCGTCCATTTTGCCACACTTAGCTACTGTCGTATCTAATCAGGTTGATGAATTGACCGATTCATATTCAACCTGCTTACATTTGACCCGTTATAACAAATTGAATATAAATCATAATTCATATTCAACCCGTTTATATTCGACCGGATATAAACCCGCGTAATTTGCCACCCTAAGATTAGACAAGGGTGATGTAAATGTTAAGACAGCAACAACTCACCATGGCACAGCTCATATACGGAGATAAAATATTCTAAACAAATAAGGAACGCTAGGTTGGCTGTCATTTTCCTTCGTCCGCCTCACGCATCCCCGAGCACCGTCAGATCAGGCTTTTGATCTGTTACTTTTAACGGTTGAAAGTAGATCTTTGAGCACAAATTACTCCACCGACGACCAATTTATCAACATCAATACCCGCCAAAAAGTAGTTGACCTTTCCGTAGCGAAAATACAGAAAAACCCTCCTAGAACCAGAACAATCCCGCTTTGTCTACTGGTACTCTATGCTTCAAATACAATACACAGACTTTTTTAGTTATAAAAATATTTTCCGAGTCCATTCAAAAAAAATTCAAGTAGTTATGTTGTCACCCATGGTTGAGACATCTTAATCTTTGGTAACTCACTCTCTTCCTTTTCCTTTAAGTTCGTCCGCTTCGTGAACACTCCAGAGTTTCTGTATATGTAGAGAGAGAAAGTGGTGAGAGAGTAGAGAAATACAGAGATCTAGATCTGTGTGAATTAGCTTCTTCCCAATGGCTTCGAAACTGTTGCTGATCGTGGTCTTCGTCTTTGATCTCATTGCTTTTGGCTTAGCTGTCGCCGCCGAGCAGAGAAGAAGCACTGTGAGCATTCTTTCTCATCTCTTCCACTCGATTCTTATTTCTTTCACTAATGAATTTATAGTCACTCGTATACACAGACATTTTGTATGTTTCTGATTGATATATATATATATATATATATATATATATATATATATATATATATAGATAGGTCAATAATGGATAGAAGTATCAATTTTAGTAAGGATTGGTCTAGTGTACAGGGAATCATGGAGACTTACTGCTCCAGATCGAACCTTTTTCTTACCGGAAACATAATGCTCTGTTTGGTTCCATGGAATCTGTAGGGAAGAAAGTGAAATTTTGAGAATTACTAACATTTTTATCTAATTGATCATAAGGAAGCAAAACTATCCACTCACTTGACCTTAGACATGGTTATTTGGCTTGATTTGGTTGAGTTTAATTATGCTTGTAGTCCACTATAATGTGGAACATAATTTTCAAGTTTTTCTCCTTTTCCTTCGGCTTTCTTGGCAACCAAACAAAGAATAAGAGAAAAAAAATTTCTTGTTTGTCGTGGAAGTATTGGATCTATTACTATACTTCTTCCAGTAAGACAAAATATGCACATCTTTCTATGTATCTAAAGAACTAATCTTTATTAATGGAAAGCCCCACACAAATACACACCCTCATTGAAGAAACTTGTTGATGGATCTGATTACCAACATTGAATACTAATTTAAAGTGGAGCAATGTTATTCAAGCCAAAAGTTTAAGCTGACTAAAAAAATACTAAATGAAGGCCGGTGACCAATAGATTTATTCATATGGAGTCCACGTGATGTCATCTCTTCAATGTCCATTGGTCACCTTGTTGGTAAGATCCAAAGAAGAAAGGGGAATCTGCTCTAATTCATCATATACTCACAACTATTCCATAGATCTATATAGTCGGCAATAATTTCTTTATATTTCTATTTACAATGGTCTATGACACAATCCAGAGGTACACTTTTTGTGAACAAATATTTTGATTTGGAGCTTTATACTCAGATTTGTTTCTGGGGAAACTGAAAGGAAAGAAAATAAAATGTTGGTTTTTATGTTTAATGCCATACAAATGAAAAGCTCTCCTCTAATAAGCTAAACGTTTCATTAGGCTTCAATGTGTTCTTATATACTAAACTGATTATTTAAGATCCAAATATTATCCGTTGTCTTATCTTACCCATATTCAGCAACCAAAGCATGAGATTTCAATTTTATTTTTCAACATCTCAAACTGATTTGGAAGAGAGATAGCTCTCACCCAGTATGGAGGTTGTGTTTGATGCATGGATCGAATTTTGGTTTTGATATTCCTATTTTGTCAGACAAATATTTCACTTTGGAGCTTTATCCTCTGATTGGTTGCTGAGAAATTGACAAGGAAAGAAAAAGAAATGTTGGACTTTAGTGCTTAATGCCCATTTGAATGGAAGAAAAGAATTGTTTGCACCCAAGAGGACTTGATCCTTAGACCACTTGAGCCAACCCCTCCCCTTTAATAAGCCAAATAATTTTGTTGGGCTTCAATGTGTTCTTATATCCTAAATGACTGATTGTTTAATACCAAATGTAATCCTCTGCTATCTTATTTTATCTATTTTCAGCAACCAAGCAGAGAATGAGGTTTCAATTTTATTTTTATTTATTTATTTTTTTGTGAATGTCAAATTGATTTGGAAGAGAAAATGAGAGAGAGAGAGGAGTTCTCCCAGTATAGAGGTTGTGTTTGGATGCATGGAATTGGTTTTGATTTTGAATTTCTATTCAGTAAAATTGCAGAATCTTGTCTTCAGGATTGTTTTTGTATGTCTACAGAATCCATTGGTATGCAAAGGAACATCATAATGCAATTTGATTTTGCAGCACCAGTTCAAACTCTAGGGCTGCATGGTCGTGGATGCAAATTGTTACACATGATATATGATAATCCTGTGTTCCTTATAAAGTAATGAATAATGTCTTCATGTACAGGCCACGATTACAAATGACAATGAAAAGAATTATAATTATTGCGTCTATGACTCGGACATTTCAACTGGCTACGGCGTTGGTGCATTTTTGTTCCTCATGGCTAGTCAAGTCCTTATAATGGTGGCAAGTCGATGCTTCTGCTGTGGGAAACCTTTGAGCCCTGGAGGTTCAAGGGCTTTTGCAGTCCTCCTTTTCATAACCTGCTGGTACATTCTCATACTATTGCATTCCATTTTATTGTGTGTGTGGTCTCAAATAGAACTCACAAGATTTAAAAAAAAATTGAATATCACACTCCATTATTGAAATTGGTTCTGAACTTCTACTTAAAACCCTTTACAATATTACCACACCCATAGTAGAATCATGTGTTTATTACACTACATTCAAGTTTGCAAGTATGAATTTCAGGGTGACTTTCTTCATTGCGGAGGTGTGCTTGCTGGCCGGTTCTGTGAGAAACGCCTACCACACCAAGTATAGGACCATATTCGGTGAACAACCACCCTCATGCGAGACGGTGAGAAAGGGAGTGTTTGCAGCAGGGGCATCATTCGTATTCTTCACTTGCATAGTCTCGGAGTTGTACTACGCTTGCTACTCAAAGGCCAGGGGAAGCTTCCAACCATATGGCGGAGGAGAAGCTAATGTGGGCATGGGAACCTACAAATGAGCATAGTTAAGGTGGTCCATCATGACCATCACATTGTCATATCTGTTACTACCTGGACTATTTACATCAATTTGATTCCTTCATTGCCTGTTTGTATCAAATTTCACGTTTTAGGAGCTTCATTCTAGTTTGAGACAGCTTGTATTCTATTATTACTTACGTGTCCATAAATTTTGATTTGTTCATGTTACTATGAAATTTTTTCTTGTATGTGATATGAATATCAATAATATATAGGAGGTTGTTTCTGTTTGTCTACAATGTACGGAATCGTTATAACTAAATAGATCGATATAATTATCAGTTGTGGCAAAAACCAGAAGAAAAAAGGTGTAATTAATTAGCAATCTGCGGAGATCAACAATGCAATTTTTATGGGATTTCTCTCACCATGGAGGTTGCAAGAAGCACATGCATCATTACTTGTAAGTTGTTATTAATGATCCGGTGCAACTATTTCTTATTAGTATACATACTGAGAAAAATACAACTCAAAAATTGAACCTAAATAACTAGTTACGAAAAGGAAATAAAAATAGAGAAGAGGAAGTAATAAGTTGTAAAAAAAAAAAAAAACATTGTTCAAGAATTAAATATTAAGAGAAAATCTGTGTCCAAAATAAAAGAGTAAATTTATCTATGGTGGGTGGGGTAAATTAAGAATGTTAAAAAAGACAACAGATAAAAAAATAATGTTAAAACTAAAATTTATACAGAATTACTTTTTAAGGAAATCTCTATGCAACGTATATGTTGAATCCTTGGGCTTTGTTAAGCACTTAATAAACATTGTGCTTTAGATTGGACGGGGGCCGCGCGAACGCAGGCCCCCACTGTCACAAATTATGACGTAGGCTCTGCCACTTGGGCAGACCTTAGACGGGCGCCCCTCCAAAGTGCAATGGAGATCGCCAACCTAGGCCATGGGCCTTGTTGAACACCCATTGACCCCGTCCAGGTAAGTATGTTGCCGATTGTACTTCCAATGCTTTTTATAGCCCTCTTTCACCTAATTCGATTTGTCTTCTTTCCAATGTGGGACTCAACATTTGTACAATGAAGAGTGTGTAAGTAGGTACTGATCCTCTTGAATTCATCAACCAAATCAATAGAAACTAGTAATAGTTACAAGGAGGACTTGTTAACTGTTGTCTCTGAACATGTTTTCTTTTGAACCAACATAATCTCCAATTCTTCAAAGAGGAAGAAGGCTAAAGAAATATTTATATATATATATATATATATTGGACATTCCCACATGCTAAGTTAACTATGTCAAACTCAGTATTATTTGATGATTGCTTCAAGGAAATCAATGTTTATCAGTTGCTGCTGGTTCTTAGACGTCCCTTAAATCCCCACTGGCACAAGCTGATTATGAATTATGTTTACCCTACATACAGTTTAGCAAGGGCTTAACTGGACTCTGTGTATAATAAGTTAACTTGTAAAAACAAATGGAATTGTTGTTTCTATATATATATATATATGTTCTTCCTGGTAAAGAGCAAACGTTGTGAATAAGAGTTGTCTCCATTAATCCATCCATCCGCTGGCATGCATGTCTCTCTTGACATGATGAGGCAGTTTTCCAAGCACTCCATTTATCTGTTACACTAACAATTAATGTATTCACATAATTCAGTAATCTTTTTGAAGAGCTTTGGAATAATATTACACCTTATCAGAATTTTCACACTCAATTTCCATTTGAAGGTCTCAATTTCCCTATACTCTGTGCAACAACAACCAGTGAACAGCTTTCCACCATGTAATATCTCTAGTTACAACAGGTTATATATATATATATATTAGTAGAGTATAGGATATAGCATGCTCTCTAATCATTTGACCATGCTTCTACTACTAGGATACTACATCACAATTAATGACCTAGCAGAGTCGATAGGGATACATATTAGTAGAGTGGTTAAAGACACTAATGGTTGTGAGATCAGTGTCTTGCTCACTTCATGGAACCATATCTTGTCTTAGTAAAACAAACAGTAACTTCTTTCTTTGATAAAAATCTCAACAACATGACCAGAGGAACAACTTCTCTTGGCTTCTAGCTACGAACACTAGTCCTCAACTCCTCATGCTACTTTGGACTTTCTCGATCGATCACACTTAATAATGACTTTTTCTAATCACCCTATTATGATTCAGTATGATATATTTCAACGAATTACATGCAACTCTAGAGTTTTCAACCACAAGTGACATTCTTAAATTCAGTGCATGCAGTGAAGACTGAGGGAAAAATAAAACTTGATATGCATACCCAGGTAAATAAAAAATAGTAAAGAAAAAAAATAAATTGCAAGAGACCACCTCTGGCTTAGGACAAATTCATGTGGGGTCAGTCCAGTTTGTCACAGGGTTTCAAGAACAATCTCCAGTTTGTCAGCTGTCTTAATCAATATCCTCTTAACCCATGACCATGAAATGCCCACTCTCATTCTAAAATTTTCCATGCCCAGGCCCATAACTATTGGGAGGCGAGCCTAGATATCCCTTCCTAAGCCCATCCCAAACGTTACACACACAAAAAAGTAGAGCGAGTTGCAAAAATATCATATCGAAATCCAAACTCAAAGCCTGATTGGTCGCATGGGATCGAAGTGGCAGAGGCAGATACATCTAAAATAATTATCTTATCCACTCTTCCATTTTTCATATCCAAATAACAGAACCCACTTTTGTCGAAAACTGCCATCACCCACACTATATAAGCATACATACATACATCCTAAATTTCCTACTACAAAATATCCCATCTTTGCAGTACAGTACACACACAACACACTTCCCTTTCCACTGCAATTAGAGGATATATATATAGTATATAATAGGAACCCTACTCCAATTATTTTATATACAGTAGTTTGGATTGGAAGGTTCCCATGGCTCTCCAAGCTGCCTCTCTGCTTCCCTCTGCTTTCTCCATCTCCAAAGAGGTTTGTTGCCCTTCAATTCTTCTGTTTAGGATGATTTTCTTCCTTTACTACTGTCAGCAAATAACAACAATTATGGGGTTTAAATCATTTTTTGAGAAATGTTCCATGTTTGCAGGGCAAGACCAGTGCATCTTTGAAGGACTCTAGTCTATGTGGACTTTCATTCTCAGATCATCTGAAAGCAGACTTCAGCTCCTCTGCATTAAGGTGCAAGGTAATAACTACATGACTCACTCTCTCTCTCTTCCTCTTCTTTTTTCCCTAGAGAGCTTATTTTTTTCTATTTGATAAATAATCTTGGCACTTCAAGGTTCTGTCTAGAGATATTTATATGTCAATACATATATCTTTATTGAATTAAAGAGGAAGAGTTGTTTGTCTGGAAGACAAGGGGCAAATAGGCTAACCAAAACTTTGGTGGAATGAATAATTAGAAACAATTTAAAAAAATTAAATCTAAGAGAAGAGATAGTGTATAATAGGAAAGAATGGGAAAAGATATAATAATTCATGCGCCCGACCCCATCCCATCTATGCGGGATAAAGGCAAGGATGATGATTATGAATTATAAGTGCAACTTTTGTATTAGAGAGGGACTTGTTATGAGTTACACATTGTGTAATGAGTTTTGATTACAGAGGGAATTCGACCAAAGAAAGCTGCCCATTGGGGCCATAAGAGCCCAGGTGATGACTACAACTCCAGCAGTTAACCGGGCTGCACCAGAAGGAAAGAAGACCTTAAGAAAGGGCAGTGTTGTGGTAACTGGAGCATCCTCTGGGCTAGGTCTGGCCACAGCTAAGGCTCTAGCTGAAACAGGCAAATGGCATGTAATTATGGCCTGCAGGGACTTCTTAAAGGCTGAAAGAGCAGCAAAGTCGGCAGGCATTGCCAAGGAAAACTACACCATCATGCATCTAGACCTTGCTTCCCTCGACAGTGTCCGACAGTTTGTTGATAACTTCAAACGATCGGGTCGACCACTTGATGTGCTGGTTTGCAATGCAGCCGTCTACCAACCGACTGCTAAGGAGCCTACATTTACAGCTGAAGGGTTTGAACTCAGTGTTGGGACAAATCATCTTGGACACTTCCTTCTTTCACGATTGATGCTCGATGATTTGAAGCAATCTGATTACCCATCAAAGCGACTAATCATTGTCGGTTCAATTACAGGTACTGGGAATTATAACATTCACAGAACAGAATATTTTATGCATGCATACCTGTTTTACTAAGCAATTGAAATTGAACTCTATTGCATACAAATATACTCTTTTTTTGGACCAACATTGCTTCCCTACTTGAAACCATTCTTAATTGTGAACAGTTAATGAGTTCTTCCATGTCATTGAGGTGTACTAAATGGGTTGTGATTTCTATAATAAATATTAGGCAACACAAATACCTTGGCTGGGAATGTGCCTCCAAAGGCCAACCTTGGGGACTTGAGGGGACTTGCTGGAGGATTGAACGGACTAAACACCTCCTCCATGATCGATGGGGGAGATTTCGATGGCGCCAAGGCATACAAGGACAGCAAGGTCTGCAACATGCTCACCATGCAAGAGTTCCACCGTCGTTTCCATGAGGATACTGGGATCACATTTGCTTCCCTCTACCCGGGTTGCATTGCCACGACTGGCTTGTTCAGGGAGCACATCCCCTTGTTCAGACTTCTCTTCCCTCCATTCCAGAAGTACATCACCAAAGGCTTTGTCTCCGAGGAAGAAGCTGGAAAGAGACTTGCACAGGTAAATATCAACACTTCTAATAACACAGTGCATAAACAAATAAACGAAGAGTGTGCTTGTATCATGATGTATGTTGTCCCTAAACCAAGTTGCTTGTTTTTTATAAAGGTTGTGAGCGATCCAAGCTTGACAAAGTCAGGTGTCTACTGGAGCTGGAACAAAGACTCAGCTTCATTCGAGAACCAATTGTCTCAAGAAGCTAGTGATACAGAGAAAGCTCGCAAGGTTTGGGAACTTAGTGAGAAACTTGTTGGTTTGGCTTAGATGAGAAACTTGAGATGACACTAGTAGTCTCCATTGAGCAAATGGAGGAGTGCTAAGCAGTTTTCTCTTCTAAAATTAGATAATTCTGAGTTGCAGTTGACAATAAAATTGCTCCCCCTGTTTCAATGGCAATTACCATGGAGAAAATGAAAGATGATGTGATTAGCCAGGCTAATTAAGTGAACAAAAAAATTCAGTTTTGACAAACGAAAATCGCATGAAAAGCCACAATATCCATATATTTCAGTTCAAACTGGAAAAGAGTGTATTACAGTTAACTTATGAGAGTAATCTCACCATTGCTTCGAATAGAGAAGTTAAATTACTATATAAAGAGAGTGTTTACCACATTTGGAATGCTCTAATCATAAAAATTTGATGTTTCCACCAAATTGTACCTGTTGGGAAGCTGTTCGCAAATGGATCTGGCACTAATACAAGTATGAGTGGACAGCTCCAAACCTTGGGGATCACATCGCCGATACACATTAGCAAGCAGAAAACAGTTGCTCTTCAAACACAAATTGGCACACAATGTTGAACACCCGTGCATCTTATAATCACAATATAATACTTTTACAAGCTCAACTGCGATGAAGTTTGCTTGCATTTAAACTCATGCATTATCTACAAACTCAAATGGACATTAAAACTGAACAGTCAGATACCAAGTTTTCAGGGACAGCCTCCAATATATACGAAGTTGAAGTCTTGTGCACAGAAGTGACATACATATGTTTAGTTTATTTTACAAGATGAGAACTAAAGTTCATAAGCAGGGAACCTAGCCTTGGAAGGTTCAATCATGTCAAGAAAGAGATAAGTCATTCCTCCAATGCCTTCAAACAGTGAATATGGATGGTCGCCTCCATGCATTTGCCCTTCTGATATAAGCTTTTGAGCTTTCTCAAGTAGAAAGCAAGAAAATGCTTTTGCCCTGTATAAGAACTCCAGATTACCTGTCAAACGGTAGAGCGAAAGGAATACATAAGCATTCCCGCTAATGCCATGACAAATCCCAACTCGTTTAAGCAGACCCCGATTCCATACCACCTCCCCTGCATCAACAGCTGCTTGCAGGAACTCCTCACCTCCAAATACCTGACAATATTAGAATAGTGTGCACATGACAGTTAGGATCTTATGAGAATGCCTGATCTCTCAATTAAAAAGAGTAGAAGACTAATGCATATGATTGAGTGTTATTAAGGAAATAGATCCAGGAAATGGCTTCATGAAACTTCACTGTTCAATATTTGGACTTTTTGAACATGATAAGACATACTTCATAGAGGAAAATATTTACTTCTCAAGATAGAAACTACAGAAGATAAGTGATAGAATCATAGGCTAGCTATATGCCTGCCTTAGCCCCCTAAAATTTGCACTATATAATGCCTCACTGCACCAACAATTGCAAGAAATCACTGATTCTCTTGGATGCCAGTTAAGGGTTGTTTTAGTATTCTTGAATCAATTTCCTTGGTAGAATGCAAACCCAATAAGCTTCTGCCAAGATAATACATGGTTGCTCATTCCTTAAGTATCATTTTTACCTTAATACGCTATTACAATTTATAGTGAGAATGGCATTCCCGGAAGACTTTACCTCAGCTGCTTTGGCAAGTGTAAGAGCAAACCCAGGAGCACCATGGCACCAATGAACAAGACGGTCTGTTTCATTTCCTTCACTTGAAGGATAATTCCCACTGGGGAAACGATTCTTGATCATGTAACGTAGTGTCCCCTTGACATCCTCCAGCTCATCTGGCTTCAGCTCCATGTCCATCAAAACATGCATAATCCCAGCCAGTCCATGGGCAGCTCCCCAGTACTTCTTCCCATGCCATTCGTACATCAATGGGCATCTTCCCTTGTTTGCCAAACGTCTACCAGCCTTGATCATTTCATCCACAACTGCTCTCTACACAAATTTAGGACAATTACAAAAAATGATTCCACCATCCCATTATGTAATGATTCTAAAATGATATGAAAAAGTTTGAAAGATCATACCATTCGCGTAGAAGATATTGTGTTTTCACCAATATTCTTGTTCAAAAATGAACATGTCCATAAGAACCCGGCTCTACCATACAATAATTCATCTGGAATATCTTTAGGAAGTTTAATCTGCACTTCAAAGAAGCAAATACTTTCAATCTATGAATATCTGCAAGCACATACATGCCAAAAAGCTACCATTTTTATATATGCACATCAAGTACCTCCTTAAATTGGGTCAGATAGCGGTGACAAAGCTCTTCATCACCACTGTGCTTTGCCACGACAGCACCCAGAGCACATACACCAGCTTGTCCACATATAAATGTCACGCGCCTGTTATTCCACAGATTACAAAGTCAAACCTAGTTAAAGTTGATCGCTTTTCTTCTTGTGGTAGAACTACTAAAATCGAATTAACAATTGGTTTCGAAAAAAAATTTCTTTTAAATTATAAACATAACAACCCCAGTTAAGCTAAATGGCTCATTACAAGTGGCAATAAAACTTGGATTAATCCAGCAAAGCAATGCATAATCCCAACCAAGCAGTCAAAACATAAGATGGCCACCAAAGTTGAGCTATATTATGTTAGAAAAATTGAATGAAAATTGAATGTGTGTGATGAAAGATTATATTGCATATGTTAGGCTAGGATATAACATGAGTGGGAAAGTGTTTATTAAGTAATAAACACGTAAATGTTGATTCACACTGAACATATAGCAAAAATGTCTGTTAGTATCGAATAGACACTATTAAGTGTTGTTTAAAGTTGAAACAGTACGATTCGCAACCCTTTTCACCAAAATAAATGTCTCACGGCTATTCGGGTACTTTTGAAAGGGCACCAGTATGCCTATAAATAGGTCATTTACCTTGTCAACATATCATTTACCTTGTCAACATACAATTTTCAGACTTCTTCTTCTATATACGTCTTCTCTCGCACCACCCGGTAGACGGTGTGGTGGCATTTTTGGGATGATGCGGGGTGCCTTCGGTTGTCGATGCATAGTCATTCGGAGTTGCTTCTCGGTGTTTCAATGGTCCCGGCATGCTCAATGTCGGGTGGTTCGGCGGTTGTTGAAGTCTCCTTACAAAACCTATATAGCCTAACCAAGTCGTAGTCCAGTGGACATAGAGTCTAACTCTAGCCTCAATCTACAGGTTCTTTAGTATTTATGTATTTTACAATTGTTTACTATCATAAATAGTATCATATACGCATATATTTTTCAACAATCTTAAGATAATTAATGTGCTCTGCTGTTGTATATATGCTACTATTTAAGATAGTGATTTTATACGAAGTATAAAATATTGATGAGTTCAATATTAGTTAAATATTTGTGAAATATCAATACTACATAGAGCATTGTTTATTTTGTGAAATTCAATATTTGTGATATAATACTGTTTAAGTTTGTGGTATGCCTTAATTCAATATTGGTGCGATATTGAATATACATTTTATTATTTTGTAAATTCATCTATATGTAAATCATATGATTTGAGTTGAATGTTTTTATTTGGTAGTTTTATGATTTGCATGTAATATGCTTATATTTTGGTGAAAAGTTTAAGTATGATACATGATATTCAATATTTATAAAATATTGATCTAGTGTTGCATTTAAATTAATATTTTATTTATCAATATTTTTATAACGTGATGAATGACAAGTGTAATAGAGATAATTATTCTTGTCGAAAATAAGGAGAAATGTTGAGAAATTCTCAAAAGGCACATGTTGTGCTAGAGGAATAATTGGGTATGAAAGAGATATATGCACCATATAAGACCATTGAGGGTACACATGATAAATGTTGCATATCATGATTTCTAAAATCAACCTGGTAGTCAAATCTGAGTGTGATGAGTTGATATTCCTCATCATATCTGCTCCGGTAAGAGGATTGTATTATTTATCAAATATAAAGATTAAATATTCTTAAGAAAATACTCTACTACCAAAATAAGGTTGTATGAGAAATAACCTTAGGGAG
Organism: Cornus controversa; assembly: GCA_026545225.1. Classification (NCBI taxonomy): domain Eukaryota; kingdom Viridiplantae; phylum Streptophyta; class Magnoliopsida; order Cornales; family Cornaceae; genus Cornus; species Cornus controversa. The sequence goes on from CM048847.1 coordinate 69,890,990, forward strand.
AGAACTCGTTCTTCAATGAGTTAATGTGTATTAAATCTAAGGGTGTATAAGAGATATATCCTAAACTTTGAATCAAGTGAATTTTCCTCCTTGTGTGGATGTCCTGACTCAAATTTGGCACATGTGAAAAGAAATTAACTAGAGTTTATTTTCACTCGTACAAAAGAGTGTTGTACCTCTAGCGTAAAATTACAATGATATATGTGACTTGTGTACATGAGAGATGGAAAAAATATTTAATACTTTGATAAGAATTACACAAGATACTATGAAACAAAATTTGAGAATGAGGTTGAGAGTCAATTTAGCGATTTAAATGAAATGGTGTTACTAAAATACAAGAACTATAAAATACAAATGATTTGTAGATAAATTCTGAATTACCCAGAAGTTGTGAGGGAAGCTCAACTATCCTCAAATTTAGTCTTATACCTCATTAAGAAAATTATTAAAACACCAGTTGATTGATATATAGAAAAACCTTATATCTTTCTATAAATACTTAGAAATGTGGGGGTGTCTATATAATGTGACAATTCTAAAATTATTAGGATATTAATGGGACATATCTTGTGCATAATTCAAGGAATATAGAACGAGATTCTATTAATGAAAAATTGATTTAAAATAACCAAGGAGGGTTCATAGTTTTAGATCATGAAAGAGAGTGTTCAAACTTGAAAAATCTATGAGTAGATTGAAACAAACACTAAATCAATGACATAGGTTAGGTGGTTACATGTCAATGAGTATGATGCATGCTAAAGATACTCTAGATGGATATATTTTCTAACTATGTTGTTGTGATCTAAATGACAAGTTACACATAAGTTGATATACAAGCAATCCGAGAGAATACTAAGTATATTGTGGTGGTTGAGATCTATCTTGAAATTAATGATTGCATTTATCAAGGATTGACATTAAAGGGATATCAAAGACTTTAGATCCACGAATGGCATGTTATTAATATTAAAGGTGTAGTCATGGAATATAAGTTAGTTGCTTTAAATAAAGCAAGAATGATTAAGAAGTTGTGAACATTGTTAAAGGATATTCCAAATTGGCTAACACCTGAGCCGCTGCTCTCAAATGATAAAATCTCTATAGAATGTATAAATCAAAGAACAACCTGGTGGCCACATATATGAAAGGTTGAACTAGAGAGCAAGTGATGATGTCATTGAGGGGAATGGGCTTAAAGCCTAAAACTAACGAGTCACCTTAATGGAAACCCTATCTAGCTGACTGGAGATCCCAAAATCTAGATTCAAAGAGAACTTAAATTTTGAGTGACTCACCAATAGCACTGGAAGATTTTGTCTTCTACCCATTCCTATGATGACATGGTGTTGCCTGTCACGGCTATCAAGTTAAGCAAGTGCTTTTAGTGATTCCTATATCTTGAAAATTCAAGTGGGATATGGCAGAATACTCTTAATAGAGAATCACCTATACGAGTGTGAAGTGGGCCGCTTCTATGGGAATGAAAGGCTAAGTTCTCTATAGCACTCATAAATACCAGGATTTGTTCAAGGTCGAAATGAACACAACCGAAAGAACCAACTTTGTGTGGAAAAGTGTTGTGTGTATACTATTGTCTGGTTTTACATAAACGGCTGAATAGTTAGCCAAGTAGATTCGATAGTATTACACTAGGGAAGATTCAAGGCTAAAAGATATATATCCCGATGCAATAACTTTCCAACTATACTCTCTTATTGTAAGTCAAAGTTTGTTTTCCAAATTATATTAATTTTCATTCATGGGGATTGTTAGAAAAATTGAATGAAAATTGAAGGTGTGTGATGAAATATTATATTACACGTGATAACAAAAATGTCTGTTAATATCGAATAGACACTATTGAGTGTTGTTTAAAGTTGAAACAGTACGATTCGCAATCTTTTGCACCAAAGTACATGACTCCATTTACCTTCATTTGTAAACATACAATTTTCACACTTGTTCTTCTCTCTACGTCTGAAGTCTCTCTATAAAACATTAAAACCTATCTAGTCTAACTAAGTCGTAGTCCAGTGAATCTTATTGGTCTGGTCTTCACCAACGGGTTAGGAGAGTCAAAAGTACTAACACATAGGTGATTCGCAGAAGCCGAGTTAGTTTGAAGTGTTGCTATCAATTGAGAGGAAGATCGTTGTATCATAGGAGACAATTGCGAAGAGTCCGTTCAACACCATTGCGGGGCGATAATTGTCTTAAGGATATAGAGTCTAACTCTAGCCTCAGTCTACAGGTTATTTAATATTTATGTATTTTACCATTGTTTTATATCTTAAATAGTATCATATACGCATAAATTTTCCAACATATTATTCACTTTCAATGGTTGGTTAGTTCAGATGGAACATGAACAGGATTGTGGTTTTAACCGGTATAAGCAACCCCACATACAAAACTACCTCACAGTCAAGCAAACTTGGTTATGTAATCAGATGGTAGCTAGGAGTAAGATCAACCCCACATACAAAACTACCTCCCAGTCAAGCGAACTTGGTAATGTAATCAGACGGTAGCTAGGAGTAAGTTCAATACTGAGTGCATAACTCTAAGAGCAAACAATTTGCCCAAGTGAGCTAATTTACTCGCTTGTAACGAGGGCAACATAAAATTAAGCAAACAAGAAATTGCACGCCTCTAACCATTATAAAACAATCCCATAATCATAAAAAGAGTAATTTTATTAAAACTGCTCATTTCCGGTGGATAAAGCTAATTTGAGCTACCAACTGTACTCAAGAAACAATTTACACACACGAACACATAGTGTTTTGGGGGGAGAGAGGGAGAAAGAGAGAGATGTACCCAGAACCGCGAGAGGCAGAGTCACAAGCTTTAACAATCTCAGAGCAAAGATTAAGATCGTCCTTGTTCTTAGTAACTTGGTAAGCTTTGAAGAGCAGGAAAGCAGTCCCAAGAGCCCCCGTGTAGAGAGTGCAGTCCTGTGCACGTTTCCCACCAAGTCTCCATGTCTTCCTTACAACCTGAAACAAACAAAACCACAAAACGCAAACACTTGGTGGGCATTTCTGTATGTCAACAACATATGCAAAACCCAAAACGCAACTCAATTCACAACGACCACAACGCAAAAAACAAAATGGGTATTACTGTTTCTTTGAGGTCCAAAGCTTCTCGTTTGAGTCTCTCAGCGACTGTGTTGTAGGGAAGATAGAGAAGCCTTGTGAGTGGATCTCCACTTGTTTCAGTTGCTGCTTCGAATACCACTGTTTCTGGTTCAAAATCAGGCATATCGTTTGGGAAGAAACGGTCTCCCATATCTATCTATGTAATACTCTCTCTCCCTACTCTGCACGTGTGTAGTATACTAGTATGTGTATATCACTAGATTGCGTTTCTTGTTGTAAGAAGGGATAGGTGACACTGATTCTTGGAGCTTTCCCGATGAAGCTTTTCCAACAGCCTGATTGATTTTTCTAAAACTGTTTTATTTTAGGATCCGTTTTTTTCAAGAAAACATTTTTTTTTAATATAGTTTATTAAAAACACTTTTCTGTTTTCAATTTTTAGTATCTTGATAGAACATTTTTTACAATTAGTTAAAAATAGTTTTCTATTTTTAGAAAACTATAAATCAAACCGGTCTGAATTTTTTGGATTGTACGTGAGAATCACTGGTGCAGGTACACTGACCATTAAATTAAAAATGTGTACGCGATATATTGGGAGTTCGTTCAAACCATCAATTGGTTTAATAGAAAAGTTTGACTGATTTCAAGTATCAACGATTTAACAGTAAAATCATTGAAATTGATTGAAATCACAATTTAGAAGTCCAGAACACATATAATCAATTTGACCCAATCGTAACACTTTTACACGTGTTTTATATATATATAATATATATTCTTTTTATCTGATTGGTCAATAACATTTGTTTATCATATATTTTTTTCATTGAATTACAGTTATATATCTACTATTTTTCCACGTGAACATATTAAAAAACTAATATCTGAAAAAAAAATATAATAATAATTAACTAATATTCTATATTTTGTTAGCATATATTACTAGAGTTTGTAGAACTAAAAATGAATTTTTTGAGTAGGGACTACGGATTATAAAATTTCATCTAGTTCAAAAAAAAAAAATAGTTTAAATAATACCTGATGTAGATTAAATATAGTTATTACATTATTATGATTCCTGTGGATTCGGTTCCAAAAATTTGGAAACAGTTAGAATTAATTTAATTTTGATTTACTCTCTAGATCAAGACAAACCAAGTAGCTTGCATCCAAAGTGCACTTTACATGCATCATAGAGGATCATTTATTACTAGAAAACTGTCAAAATGGATCTTTGACCCAAATCTAATATGATTCTAATAAAATAAATTAGATTAAACTATTTAATCTCTTATTATACGTTTGGTACACAACAATAGAATGGAATGTGCATTTCATTAAAGTGATAATTGAATGAGAATAGAATGGAACAAAATGAAATGAAATGATCATTCTCATTCTATTGTTTAGTTTCAAACATAAAAGAATGCAAGAATGGAATGATGATTACATTATTTTTAGTAACTAAATTTTTTTTTAATATTTATTGGGAATTGAATGACCATTCCATAGGTTGAGTAGTGGAATGAATTTTCATTCCAAATGAATGACGTGGAATGGTCATTCTCACTTTTATTTTTCTTACCAAATAAAGAAATGAATCAAAAAAGGTAATATTGGCATTCCATTTAATTCCATTGTTGCGTACCAAACGTAGCATAATGCTAAATATGAATTATAATTACTTTTTTGATAAGTCAAACCAAATATGGATTATGATGAAAAAGGTTAATTGTACATATATTAGTGTCACAATAAATATCATTTCCATGTTATCAAAATGCATTTTCCTCTTATTTTCTCTTATTCTTTCTCTTTTTTTCTCACTTTTTATTGATTCTTTTATAATGACTCAAAAATCCAAATATTCTTCTCGTTTTTTCCCAACATTATTTTTTCTTATGATCTTTATATCTCCTTCTCTTTTTTTTTTAATCTTTTTTTTGTCCATCTATTTTGATTTAACAAAACCTAAATCAAATCACATTATCACATCGAATATATGTTAAAAAATGAAAATGGATATAGATTCATTTACAACAAATCGGTGTTTCATTAAGACTAGGGATACAACTCAGGTTGATTGAACAAGTTAGAGGTAAAACTTAGATCTAATCTGATATATAAAATGTTCAACCCTTATTTGGCCTTTAACCCTAACTACTCAATCCAAACCCAACTCATCCTTGAATTTTTAAACTTGATTTGAGATTTGAGATTTTCGATTATAAAGTTGGGTTAATTTGATTTATCCATATGACCAATCTTTACATTGAAAATTTAAAGTGATATTTAGTTACTTTCATATTAGGTTACTCCTAAACAAAAAAAAAATGAAGAACTTAATGTAAATTTCTAGAAAATTACAAACAAATTTTAGAAAATTAATTCCCCAAAGTGTTAAAATTCAATAAATTAAGATTTAAATAAAGAAAGTTGAAAAGAAAAAAGTGATGATAATTTGATATTATATATAATATATTTAAAATAAAAAATACGTATAAAAATAATTTACAATTCGGATTCGGGTTAGGCTTGGATTGTTGACACATCATTCCTAATTAAGTTCTGATTGAGATTTTTCAATCAAAACTCAATCCTAATTGTAAAAATAATTGTTCAAACCCGTAAAATATTAGACTGGACTCGGGGTTGGATTTGGGTTGCCGGCCCAAGTTGCACCACTAATTAAGACCAAGGCCTTATACGAGATGAAGCCCGTCTTCTAATGGGCTGGCCCTTTGGGGCATTTTACATAAGTTTGAAGAAAGAAACAAAGCCCATTTTGGGGCAAAACTAGGCAGCTTTCAGGGTTTAGGGTTTTTGTAGGTGACTACGCAACTTCGGTTTAGCTAATCTCTGCAACCCCGTTGTCCCTCTCTTTCGCGAAGAGTCGAAGACGACTACAGGTACCGCAATTGCAACCTTCGGCGAGGTCCAGCAGCTCTAGCAAAGCTTCGGCGAGTTCCAGATTCACTTCCGGCAAAGCAAACCTCTTGCCAACCCAAAGGTGTGTTTCAAAACATCAATATTTTCTCTCTTTTGATATTTTCTTCTTGATATCTCAATGTATCTTCCTTTTTTTTCCCTGAATATATTTTTTTTCTGTTATTTTTTTCATAACAGAAAAAAAAAATCGTTGGTTCTCCCCTTCTCTTTCTGTTTACAGATTTTTTTTCGAAGCTTAATGTTTGATTTATTTGTATATGAACTAAAAACACTAAAACAGAATAGTTTTTTTTCTGAAGTAAAAACACCAAAACGGTTTGTTTTTTTTTTCTGAACTAAAAATTTATCCCTGTTTTCCGAGCTACAACAGAAATTTTAGCGAATGGTCTAAAATAGTGATGTTTGAGCCTCTGTTATTCCCCTTTTGTTCCTTTAAGGTTGTTGTCAATTTTTAATTTTCTATTTTGTTCAATTGTTGGGCACTTCTGATGTTGTTCTTAAAGTGGATGAATAGTTGAATACAAATCTTATTTGTATGAACTTATCCCTAGGAATATGTTACATATGTTTGGATTGGTATTTCTATATGTTTCTTTTTTGGTTTTGGGCTTAATCTTTTTTTTGATAAATAGGTTTTGGGCTTAATCTTTATTTATTTTTGAGATTTTTTTATTTAGAAAGTTAGTTTGATTTGTTTTTCTCTTAATTTTGTAGACCTCAATCCGATCCTACGGAACCCCATGGATCCTTTGCCTATGAAGGACCAATCCTGACAACCTTGGTCATAACGCTTCTCTTATTCTAAACATTAGGAAGGAGAAGAAAAGAATAGTATTACCAGTTGGGGAAAGATAGATGATATAAAATAAAGAAAATGAATGTTTATGTTAGTTGAAGGTGCAAAATAAGGTTCACTTATTGCGAAGAAAATAGTTGCAAAGAAAAAAGGGATATAGTAAATAATTGCTAATTACTTTATCCTTCCCTTAATTTCCTCCCACTTTTGGAAGGAAAGGAAAACTGTGGTTTGAGGGTGTGAAAAAAACCCCTCATTTTCATCCTTTCTACCTCTCTGATTACTCGACTAACATTTAAGCTTGCCCTTTTTTCTCTTTCTTTTCTCCTCCACCCTCTCCCTCCTAAAGAGGGAAATAAAAAAGAAGTAAAATACCTCAGTCCAAACTCCAAACAGACTTAAAAGAAGATAAGACTACGTTAAAAAGGAACTGTTCTACCATGCTTTTGGTCAAAGCAATGAATGCTCCCTGTTACACTTCCTTGAAATTGATGTTTTGGTTATTTTCCTTACAAGATTTGCCTCAATAAGTTCTAAAATTTACGGTTATTTTTAATTTATTTATGATTTATACAGAAATTGAATAATCCCTTGCTGTGTATTGGATGGTTGGGGCCATGTTCTGTCTAGTCATTGATATTTTTCTTGTGTTATCATTGCTTCTTCGTTAACGACATCTAGGCTACTTCAATTCTTTGTGGTGTATTATTTATCAGAGAATTTGTATAATATTTTTTTATTCTTTTCATTTTTATTGGGGGAGGGGGAGGCAAAAGTATGCTTTAATCTTCTATATGTATAGATGGCTATCATTTACATGAATCAATTTATTGTCTATATCATGAGGGTGATCTAACTAATTACAGGTACTTTTGGAGATTAAATAGGTGTTAAGCTTAAAAATTATTTTCTAGCTGACTAAGTGATTTAATGCACATTCTTGTATTTTTTTTCTTGTCTTGTATGTTAGATTTTTATTGACGATGGGGAAGAAGAGAAAACACAGTGAAACTGAGGTTGCTACCCTTGTAAAGAAGGATGAAAGTGCTCCGGAGAGACCTAAACGGACACTTTTGGGTTGGAAAGATAAGATTGAGGATAAAAAAAGTGATTCTACAGGTTTTAGAAATAAGGAAAAGGTTTTGGTTACTTGTTCCCGCCGCATTAATTACAGGTGGAAATTGGTTTCTCTTTTATGCCTTTTTCATTTCTTAGAAGTTTCATTGATTAGTTCTTTTGAAAGTGACATTTATCAATTTTGTTATTCATAGGTATCGGCATCTGATGTTGAATGTGGTATCACTTTTACCTCATTGTAAGAAGGATAACAAAGTTGAATCGAAAGAAAGTAAAGGTGCAACTTTGAATGAGTTAGTTGAACTAAAAGGAGGTTCATCTTGTCTCTTTTTTGAGGTAAATGCTTTTATTTTTTTGCTTATTTGTTGTTTTTTCTGCTGGTATTTGTTATTTCTGTGGTGCTCTCTCTCTCCCCCTCTCTTTGACACTGCTCTTTTTAGTTGTGTCATGGATGAGTTATCACACGAATTAGAGAAATATGCCTTGTCATTGAGAATCATGGTATTGGATATCGATTTTCATCGCCAGTTTGTGATTTTTTTTCCCACTTAGGTTTGGTTCGTGATCTGACATAGATATCAATTACATAATTTCTGGGTTGGTGCTTTGTGATTAAAACATTCTGGCGTTTTAAAAACCGAGTAATAGAAGTGCTGTAGCTTTCATGGGATTGATTATACCTTGTCCTGTCTCATTTTGCAGTGCAGAAAACAGAAAGACCTTTATCTATGGATGGCCAGGTGCCCAAATGGTCCATCTGTGAAGTTTTTGGTTAATGCTGGTAATGTTTTGTTTTGTTTTCAAACAATATGGAGATATGAGAGTTAAGTTGCCTTAGAGGTGTAGTTCTTGCATTTCTGAAGCAGCTTTTGTAACCCTATGAATTGGTTTTTCTGACAAGCAATTAGATGTTAACAATATCTTTCCTGAAACACTGACAAATATGGCCTAATTATTGGACATTATATTTGTTTATTAAGTGCATACGATGGAAGAATTGAAGCTTACTGGAAATCATCTGAAAGGTTCACGCCCTATTTTGACTTTCTCATCCAATTTTGATAAAAATCCCCACTGGAAACTCGTGAAAGAGATGATCACTCAGGTACTGTTCTGGCTTTGTTTTTTTAAAGTGGAATTAACTTTGCAGTCTTGTACTTTCTCCACATAGATAAAAATATGTTCCTTTGCTCGCAAAAAAACTCTTTTTTCTTTTTCTTTTTTTGGATTCTCATTGCCAAATAGCAAGAGCAAATTCGGACTAAAGGAAAAAGAAGGGAAAGTTTTGAATTTAGATCCTAATGATTGCTACTTCAGTGATACAAAGCATATTCTTTTTTCAAGTTGTAGCCATGTTGTTGTTATTTGTCATTCATTATGGGAGTTTGAATCCTCAAGTGTCATATATGTTCAAGTGTTGGGATTACTGAAATCAGTAAATCCTATGGGTTCAGAAATTGGGTATGGCTATGTGGATATAACGTTTTATAAAAATAAAAAGGAAAATACTAAATGAGTTGGGGAGGAATGTTGGCTTTTCTCTAATGAAAAGTTAAGAGCATCTAGAACGAAAGCTCTTGAAGAGCTCTACTGGTTGCCATTCTGTTTCATCATTTTATTCTTCTTGATCCTATCAAATACTTGTATCAATTTTTATTCTGATTTTGGTGATTGTTGGTCTTCAACATCCCAGTATACTTCGTCAACTGAAAATCCCAACTTTGAAGAGATCTAATAGTTGTGATATTTATTTATTTTTCTCTTCTTCTACTTCTTCTTCCTTTTCCTTGCATATACGGTACACAGATGCATGTGTTAGGCCCATATATTGTACCCATGTCACTGTCCTATCATGTCAACACGGGTACCTTGAGGTAGAACATGTTAGTCTGGGATCCAATTCATGGACACAGTATTACAGATGTTTAAGATACTCTTTCTCAAAATCTTGTGCTAGATGCTCCATTGTGCTAGAACTCTGTACATTTGAGTCATTTGACAAGTGCGTCAAAACCTATGACTTGTCTCAGACTAAGGTAGTATAATTATGAGTTAAATCCAGCTATTGGGATACCTAGTGGTGTTCTTCTTAATTGTATGTGCCTCAAATTTATTTAATTTCTATTTATGAGCAGACAAAAAATTTCATTATCTTAGGTATCACTATCTTGAAATGAATTTTGTTTTAATTTGATAATATCCATAAATTATTCTGTTAAGTAGTTATTTCCATGCTACGTCTGTTTTCAAGTTTATTAGCTTAATATGCTGATATCAACTCCTTTGTATTTTCACTTCAATTTTTTTTTTGTCAGATATTTGGGACTCCAAAGAATCACAGGAAATCTAAACCTTATCATGACCATGTATTTGTATTCTCAATTGTTGATGATCACATATGGTTCCGGAATTACCAGGTTGGCGATAATCCACATGAAATCTAATATTATTGTTTGAATACATTTTAAAGTTTGAAGGCATTGAACCCACCATATCTAATGCTTGTTGCCAGATTCCCCATTCCCCTGCATATATTGGGCTGGTGCATGTTCATGTGTTTGCACTGCATTCTGTGTGTAAAAGTATCACTTGATCATGTATAATTGCTTACATATATATGTGTGATTGTCCACAAAATGTTACCAATTGATGTGAAATTTTTGAGTTCAAAATACAAACAATTTCTTTGCTTTAGCAGTTGTTTGAGTGAACTCATTCGCATAATATTCTTGGACAGCTTTTGGTAAGGAGTCTTTAGATTGACACTGTTAGATTGACACTGACTACTAACATAAAAAATTTCTGGTTGATGAACATTAGCGTACCATAAAAATTTTATATTAAGTTGTATTGTTTAGTCCTGGAATGCCCAATCATTGATTCCTTTTGGGCATGAACTAGTTAGAATATTGGCTAATACCATTGAATTTTTTTGGGCTGATGTTTCCCTGGACTAACCTTCTTTACCGTATATTGGGTTATTTGATAGGGTCAGTCATGGTCAAAATCCCCCGCCACCAGCAACCATATGGTCTGTTTATTGGGTTTGGACTCCATGCATATGATAAATAATAGTGAATTTTGGCCATTTAGTAGCAAATCATTTCTATTGTAGTTGCACATTGTCTAATGCCCTATGTGAAGGTGGTATCAAACTGATAATTCATGTTGATTTAGTGTAGTTTGAATCTTGTTCAGATTAGGGCTTTAGTTTCAAGGAAGAGAAATTTAATGTCAAGAGGGATTAGCAGTATTGTCAATTCATATGGTTTTCAATTTGGTGACATGTTTTTGATGTCCTTGCTTCGTTTTACATGTATGAGATGTTACTGATTCCCAAGAAAGCAGCCTTTTGAAATTGGGAATAAGACACAAAATTCTTCATTTCAAATGGTTATATATATGATGTAATTTTGAAGTACTTATTACTACTAAGCTGTAAAAGCAGTTGTAGTGAGAGATTCTGGAATCAAGTTCTGGGTTCAGTTTTCTTCAATAACATACCATGCAACCTTCTTATACGAAAACATAATTCATGATAGTAACAATGTTCCTTCACTTTTCAAAACAGATTTCTGTTCCTCATACTGAAGCTAATAAAGTGGACAGAGGGTCACTGGATAAAATGACACTAGTTGAGGTTTGCAGTGATTCACCTTAAACCAACATGTCTTATCAGATACCTGCAAGTTATTGCAAACTAATTTAATCTCTGTTTGTGGGTATAGGTTGGTCCAAGATTTTGTTTGAATCCTATCAAGATATTTGGTGGCAGCTTTGGAGGCCCAACTTTATACGAGAATCCGTTTTACGTTTCACCAAACCAGGTTAGGAGATTTTTATTCATCTACATTGTTCTACTAGACACGAGTTTCGTTGCATTGTTTTAAAGATTGTTAAATGGATTGGCCCTTCTTCCATCATGTATTGATTGTGTCTGGTGGGATAGTGATGCTTGTCCATTGATGTGTTCTGGCTGGAAGCCACTACTTGTTTTCCCTGATCTCTTTTTTCATAGAATTTTTTAGACAAAATTAATCCCATAATATTCCCCAGCCTCAAGGTATAAATGGTTCCATTCGAACCTGATAAGCTGACAGATCAACATAATATTATTAAACCAAATCTGAATATCTTAAGAATCAGTCAGATAATCCAGATTTCCTATATCAAGTAGCTTGGGCTAAAGAGTGTTTTCTTTGAAGGGAGATCAATAGGTCTGTTGTAGTTTTCAGGTACCTTGATGTGTGTGTGGACAGTGCACATTCATCTGATGCAAGTAGTTCCGACTTAAATGATATGCTATGGGGATGTGCATTTTTCTTATGCTATTATCTTTGATTTCATAATTTAATCTGTGATTCTTTATCTTATGGTTTCAGATTCGTGCGTTGGAGAAAAGACAAAAGTCTGGGAAGTATGCTAAGAAAATCAAAGCCAAGACCAGGAGGAAGATGCATGAGCTATCAAATCCTTTGGAGCCTGATGAGTTTGCAGATATGTGGAAAGAATGATAAACCAAGCAGGCCCAAAGTAAGGGGGACCTCTTTTTATCATTTCAATCAACCTTCCCTTTTCTGGCAAAAGGAAGTACATTTTGCTTGTTGATGGTAACGAACGAACACCTATTTGGTCCAATCAAATTTTATTTTATCATTTCTGTTCTGTATCAACAATTTAATATATATGGGTGTACTGAATAGACACTATATGTGTCTCTCTTCCTTTAAATTTTTCAATGCAATTTGAACAATTCAATATGTGTGGGCGTAATGAATACACACACTATATATGTCTCTTCCTTTGAAACGCGTGCTAAAAGTCATTTTTATTTATGTATGATTCTCTAGAACATTTCCCAGTCACAAACTTAAAAAAAAAAAATGGAAAGGAAAATACAAGAAAAGAAGAGTGGAAGATTGCTTGAAGCATCAACATTTGTATTGTTTGGACTACTATGCGTTCCAGTCAGTCCAATTGGCTTCACTTCCCACACGTGGGATGCTGTTAACCCTCGAGTACTTGTCAACCTTGAAATTGGCCCCACACATCACTCCTTCGCTGTCAATCCTTGGCATTGCTTTCATCTTGTTCATCGGATGCTCGAAACTCATCAATCCTCCTCCACCACTGTGAAACATGCAACCTGCACACACATCACCACCATGCACATCAGTTTTACCATCATATCCACTCTCTTGTAAATTGTACTAATATAATATAGACTATAGAATAGTTGGAAAATTCCGGAGGACTAAAATAGCCTTCTCATACCTGCTGGGAAGGGCGCAAATGATTTGGCACAGCCTGCTTTAATGATCTCCAAATCGTCTGAAATTACCACAGAGCCATCAGCTGCAATACCCCAGAACAGCTTAATTCCACCATCAGAACCCTGTATCGATCCATGTCCAAAATATCAGTATTAGCCGTGTCAATATGTACGTATAGACACATAAAATAAAAGGTCTTTTTTTATTTTTTAGGAAAATATTAATCTAAAATATCAATTGGAAGAACACCAAGAACTAATTACATAATACAGTGCATACCAGGGCAGCAAAAACAGATCCCAACTTGCTATCATAGACAACAAAGGCAAAGCTTCCTTCAAAATCCTTGACGACTTGATCGGCCGGATAAGGTCCCCGGTCACGGAGAGTCCGGTACGCTTCGATCACAAGCATAGCTTCGTTTGTACTCTTTGATAGCCCATATTGTTTAATTAGAGCACAGAGGTTGTTCAAGCTCCCGAAGAAGAGACAATATATTTCATCACACCCACAAAATAACCTGCAATAACATACCCACCAGTGCATATTAATCTATTATATAGATGATGAATACATGAATATGTGTGTGTGTGTATATATATATATATATATATATAGAGAGAGAGAGAGAGAGAGAGAGAAAGAGAGAGAGAGAGAGAAAAAAAAAGAAAGAAAGACCTCTGGTGGTGTGAGAAGGGCCGGTCTTGTCTGACGTAGGCTAGCACGGCGGCATGTCCAAAGCTCATCGAGAAAGCGTCAGTGGGATGAGCAGAGAGGAACTCTTTGAGAGTCTCCTCTGGAAGCTTTGGTTTCTTGGACCCATCTTTGAGAGATGCAGGGCTGTTGAGCTCTTCTGGAGGATTAGCAAAGGCCTTGTGAAATATAGCCAACATATTGATTGATGGATTGATCTTATATATAAAACACACGATTCAAATAGAAAGGACACACAGATGAAAATCTTAATAGATTTGTTGAATGTGAAGAGGGGAGATGGTGTTGAAGGGAATGTATAGTATTTATAAGACCACCACACCACACCACACCACACCACTCACTTCCCGGTCATACCCATCAAATGAGAAGAAACTTCAAGAAAGAGAGAATGGGCAGGTGGTGGAGGCAGAGTTTGTCTTTATCCAGGATGGGATGACGATGGATAAGGATTCTCGCATTCCAATGTCTTCATCTTTCACTTCTTTTTAATACAAGTACTAACTTTTGTCAAAATTCCTATCTCTCCACACTAGGTAGGCTGTTTGTTTGCACTTTGACTTTGGGCCCTCCTAATTTGTTTCTGCATTGGCTGCCCTGTATAAAATATTTAATTCTAACTTAATTTATAAATTCAAATTTTCAATTTGGATTACAAAGTCAAATTAATTCGATTTATTCATATGATCAATCTTTATATTAAAATTTTAAAATAATTTTTAGTTAGATTCATATTAGATTAAATTTAAACACAAAAAAATTTAAGAACATAATTCAAATTTTAAAAAAATTATAAACAAATTTATAAAAAATTAGTTCTCTAAAGTGTTAACATACAATAAATTAAGATTTAAATAAAGTTAAAAAAAAAAGTTTCATAATTTGAATATTATATATAATATACTTAAAATAAAAAAATTATACAATTATGATTCGGATTGTTGGCACTTCAATTCAAGTCGAATCTAATTATATTCGAGTTGAAATTTTTTAACTCAAACTCAACCCTAATTGTAAAAATAGTTGTTCAAACTCGTAAAAAATTGAATTAGATTCGAATTAAATTCGGGTCATCAGTCCAAGTTGCATCCCTAGTTGGTGGTGGGTTCGGCCTCGTGTTGATCAAATCGTTTTTAGTGTGATGCAAAATTAAATAAATAACTACTCCAAACGTGTCATCCCCATATTAGTTTAGTTGTTCATATTTCTCTTTTAGATTATTCCAAAATACTTGTTGATTAGAAAAATCAAAATAAAATAAATATCATCTTCTCATAACTATTCTTTAAATTTTTTAGAATCTCAATTAAACATGAAAATGACAATGCATTTCTCCTGAAAAAACTTATAATACCAAATATGGACATATAATATGGGACGGCTAGAATAGCCAAATGGAGGATTTTTTCTAAGAAAAAGCAAAACGAGGCAGTGGAAATTTGATTGTTGTGTAAATACTGTATTCTTTTTTGAAATTTCTTGCTCCTAGATAAATTTCTTTGGGCTTATGTGTTGATATCATTCAATGAGGTAAGCAAACCAAATATAGAATTCTTTGATCGTATCATTTTAACAATATAAAACAAACATAAAATTAAGGGTTATGAGATTGAGAGCAAGTCTTAACATTTAAAATTTATTCGAAAGTAGAATTGTGAATTACAGAAGAAAAAAAAGTTAACTGTCTTTTAAGTTTATTTAATTATTTAATTGCACTTCTGTCATGATTATATTGTATTGAAGGGTACAATGACATAATTATGACTCCTAAACTTTTGAAATTGGATAATATTTTAAGGACATTTATTAAAAGAAAAAAAAGAACATGCCGACAGATTTCCTGAGATGGAGGGAACGAATCTTTTTGGATATAAATAATTGAGTGAGTAAAATATAAAAACAAAAGTCGAGTGGAATCAGTCAAAACTGGAGGATAATACCACTACTATTACCTTTTTCCCGTATTTAGAAATAATACAGACAGACTTAGTGTATATATATATATATATATTAAAATACAGATAGGGTTGGTATCAATTTCAAACTCTTATCTAAAACTTGTAACAATGACAATGATCCTAGTCATCTCTCGAGATCCAATGGGTTTTTCAATATACTGTGGGTAGTTGCCACGTCATGCTGCAGACAAGATTCCATGTCAAACATGGTGGCTTCGTTGTGGTAATTAGTGTAACCGTGTCACTGTCAGGGTCAATTGGTGAGCCCTTCGTCTTGGTATCTTGTAGCAACATCATTATTTTTAAGGCAAAATACATTCAAATCCCTTAATTTTGCTTTAACTACACATATATTTATAATTAGACAAAAAATTATGATTCACATCTCCTTCAGTTTGACATATGATTACACTCAGTCTCAATATTATTTGTATTAACTGTTTTATCCTCTATTAACTCAAAGAATATTTTTGATCTCATTTTATTTTTTCAATTACACAAATCTATCATTACTTCCCTTCTAACCTTAAGCCCCCTCGCCCCACATATCAAATTTTATTAAATATATTTTTAATATATGTTATATTACGTATTTTACTAAAAAATTATGCTTAAATTTAAATAAATAAATTTACTAAAATTATGTATATTACAAATTGAAAAAGGAAATTTACAACTTAATAAATTTAATATATATTATATTACGTATATTACAACATTAAAATTTTAATGTAAAATTTTATTTACTTTTTTAGTAAAATATGTAATTTAACATATATTGGGGGGGGGGGGTATGAATGGAAAGTAAGAGTAATTTTGTCTAATTGAAAAAGAAAAACGAGGTCAAGAATATCCTTTGAGTCAATGGAGGGATACAAGAGACAATACATGTAATGTTGGAGCTGAGTGTAATGATGTGTCAAGCCTCAAGGAGTGTGAGTGTATGTTTTGTCAAATTATAAATATATGTGTGATTACAACAAATCTCAAAGGATGTGAGTGTATTTTACCCATAGTTATATATATATTTTAGTATACTATATATATATATATATATAGAAAGATAGAGAAAAAGAAAGAAATTTAATTACATTTTTATTTTATGTTAACATTATTATTTATAGAAATAAATAATTATATATAGATTACATATATTATAGTGTATATATATATATGTATATTCAAATAGGTATTTTGGTCGATAAACAGAGTTAAATAGGTAAATTTAGTATTCAAATGGGTTAAGTCAGAAATCAAAAGACATTTGACACGGTGTACTTTTAGCTGGAGGGGGTGTATGTGATATACGACACAAATCACATACCCATTGGTGACAAAAATTCACAAAATTATAACTATGTGTCAATACATCAAATCTTAAGAGATGCCAACAATATTTACCCTATTTTTATTTGTTACGGCTTACCAACGTATCAGACACATAAATACACTTTTTCTTTTTTCTTTTATCAAAAGTTATTTCTTCTACTATATATTAGATAGATGTATTAGAGTATTTTTACAAAAACTTTTATTTGAGTGTAATTAAACCAAACATCAACAAAGATCGGAGTAATTTACCCAATATACTAACATCACTGCCCAACTTCCAACTTCCAGGTTAATTTGTGTGTTCTCTACTGATCTGCATGCTTCAGATACCACTCATTACACTCTTTAGGCTTTTTAGCTACATACATATTACTAGTTGTTATGTTTACAGTTACACACAAACACAGTTATTTTGCAGGAATTTCAAAATTTAAGCAGGCTTTGAGGTTGCTTATAAGTACAGAAATGCCTACGTTGAAATATTTTGTGACCCTCTAAATTGCACCCTACAAAGACGAGACAAGAATAATAATGATAATGATGATAACATTGAACCCTAACACGCTAAATTTTTTACGATAATGTGCACAGTATTTTGATTTTTTGCATATACAGAAAAGAAAAATAATTTTTACACCCTACTTGAGTACAGTCAACTGTCTTCCCTTTATTGAAAAGATGTTATCATACTTGTGTCGGATGGATTCTTCATTCACAAATTACATATTAGTCTCTTTGGTCGTTGCATCTTTCAATGTTGGATTCAGATAATAATCTAAACTTAAGAACCTTATGGAGGCGGGCAATTGGCTTGACTTGTTTGCCTGGAGTTTGCTTTGGATCTATTATGCATTTGTCTGTGAAAAGCTTTGCTTTGGATGGTCCTGTCTCTTCATGAACCACAGGGGCGGCTTCTGCCAAAAAGGAGGAGAAAAATAAAAGAGCACCTTAGTATCATAAATGATAGTAGACACTTACAGCACCATTCTACTATTAAATATAGGTAAATGTATCCTACACTAAAATTGTGACTGATAACAAAAAAAATATATTTGCAGCATAGGTGGCAAAATTTGAGAAAAAGAATATTGTAGCATCACAACCGGATTATTGATTACAAAAGCCACCCGCCCAATGCTACTTGACTGCAATAGATGTAGGATTCTATACAAGAACAAGCAGACAGGGAACTCGTAGGACGTTGCTATGAGAATTCAGATAAAATTTGCTTGAGAGAATAAAAAATGGAATGAGGTGATGCACATGTTACAGTATAGTCTATACCTGACCATTGCTAGCCCTTAGGGATGGCAATGGCGTTGGGTATGGAATAGATAGAGCCTGACTTGCATCTCCGAAAATAACCCCACCATATAGATATATATATATATATATAGAGAGAGAGAGAGAGAGAGACTGTGTTGCTGGGGCTTGCAATGAAAGAAAGAGATGATGGTAATGGCGACATATCAAACGAAGAAAGGATACAAGTTCATCTATAACAGAACAAATCCAGAGGTATATATATTACTTTTGGGAGATGAATACGGGTATATAGATTCCAGCAGCGAGGGGCAATAGTAGACCTAGTGGTGCTGGTGCCAATGAGCTTCCATAAGATGATGACGACAGTGGAATCATGAATGACATGAAAAGGGTAACATTAATTGTTTGGTCCGATGGAAAACCCTGGACTCAAACATGTAAATTTGTGTGTATGAGGGGATGAGTTAGTATTTATAATATGGGTAAAATAAAACTACTTTAGAGCTTATGTAATATATAAAGAAGAGCCCGGGCCTTTTTGTTTAAGGGCTGATGCTCAAACACAACCCCCCCCCCCCCCCCCCCCCAGGTTTCCTTTTAAATGGCCTTCATTTGATCTGATAGACACTTCTCAAAAACTATCGACAAACTTTTATTGTCTGCAGCCGAAACCACCCCTTTCGTCTCTAATGGAAACCACCACTTTCATCTCCAATGGAAACGACCATAAGGCATAGCTGAAGCCACCTGTAGTTGTTCGCCTTCATTGGAAACCAAATTAAGCCGTAGTTGTAACCACCTTTCACCTCCATTGAAACTAGCTTAAGTCGTAGCCGAAGCCACCTTTTGCCTTCGTTGGAAACCACCTTAAACCAGCCAAAACCTTCTTTAATCATTGGGTGTGATCGTGAAGATTCTGAATCTTTGGGACCAATCTCAGCGTTTCTTGAAGTTATCATCTCTAACCAGATGAGCGGCTGTTTTTTTATTTTCGTCACCTTTTCAGCTTTTGTATGTTGTGAAATTTCTTCACCATTTCCTCTCATATCTTCTATACCCATGCATGTGTTTGAGTTTGTTCATTTTTGGTGAAATTGGGGTTTGACTGATTAGGGTAAATTTGGGGGTTTTTTTGTTTTTGATTTCCTTTTGCTAAATTGGTGTTAGAATCATGGAATTGAAATTTTTAATTGAAGGAAAAACTATAAATTGCTTCTATCTGTTTGAGTTTGTTCATTAGGGTTTGACATATTAGGGTAAATTTGGCGTTGTGCTCTCTCCGTTTCTGCCGAACCCTAACCCTCTCTTCCTCTCTCATCAACCACCACAGACCCTTCTCCTCAATCCCTGCAATCACCGCATCACCTTCTCTCTCCTCACTCTTCCTTAACTCTCAAAACCATGGGCTTGATCCATCTCTACCACAGCTCCATGGCCTTCCATTTCAGTCCAGGCCTATTCGAGGGATGTGATTACAATCACTGGCTTATATATGTATGAATTTCTTTATATAATTATATTCCTTGTTTAGTTACTTGTATTGTGAAAAGTATTGTACTGATGGGCCACTTCATATATACTTTAAAGTGTCTTATATTAACTTTATGTGCATATTCCACTTTATTAGCAAGTTAGTCATGCAAAGATAGTCAGTGGGAATTCATTGAGTTTGGCTACTGTTTTTAGTATTTCACTTCCTACTACAAAAGTGGTTTTTCAAACATGGTATGCTAGGAGCTTTGTTCACACCTAGTAGAAAACATAGGAACTGGTACAACTATTACTATGAATATAATTATATGTTGAAATTTCTTGTTTTGTATTTTTTTTTTAATGCAACCTGGACTTTAAACCTGACAAAAGAAATAAATGCAGCAAAAACAACAATCAAAATAATAAGAATGTTTTTTAAATAATATGAATTTCTTTATATATATATATTCCTTGTTTAGTTCCTCGCATTGTGAAAAGTATTCTACTGTTGGGCCACTTTATATATACTTTAAAGTGTCTTATATTAACTTTATGTACATATTCCACTTTATTAGCAAGTTAGTCATGCAATGATAGTTAGTAGGAATTCATTGAGTTTGGCTACTGTTTTTAGTATTTCACTTCCTACTACAAAAGTGGTTGGTATGCTAGGAGCTTTGTTCACACCTAGTAGAAAACATACGAACTAGTACAACAATTACTATAAATATAATTTCCAGTTACAATTATGTGTTGAAATTTCTTGTTTTTTTTTTTTATAAATGCAAGTTGGCCTTTAAACCTGACAAAAGAAATAAAAGCAACAAAAACAACAATCAAAATAATAAGAATGTTTTTTAAATAATATGAATTTCTTTATATATTTAGATTCCTTGTTTAGTTACTCGCATTGTGAAAAGTATTCTACTAAACGGCCACTTTATAGATACTTTAAAGTATCTTATATTAAGTTTATGTGCATATTCCACTTTATTAGCAAGTTAGTCATGCAATGATAGTCAGTAGGAATTCATTGAGTTTGGCTACTGTTTAAAGTATTTCACTTCCTACTACAAAAGTGGTTGGTATGCTAGGAGCTTTGTTCACACCTAGTAGAGAACATAGGAACTGGTACAACTATTACTATGAATATAATTTCCACTTGCAATTATATGTTGAAATTTCTTGTTTTGCGCTTTTTTTTAAATGCAACCTGGCCTTTAAACCTGACAAAAGAAATAAAAGCAACGAAAACAACAATCAAAATAATAAGAATGTTTTTTATGTTTGTGCTAGCATCTTTGTAGCCTAGGTCCCTTCAAATTTTCATTCATAACAGGAATTCAAATTTTTTAATAATGTTTTGTAATTTTTATTTACAAAGACCAAGTGCTTTAGTATGAGTGAACGGTTTTGATTTTACAGGGTATCATGAGATCCAATTTCTTGTCATTTTCTTCATTTTCCCGACGACCAAGTTCATGGTGAATTGGAACTAATAGATACTGTATTGTTTATGTTGTGTAAGGATTGGTTTCTAAGTTATTGTTTTTGTTCCAACTTATCAAAAAGAAAATTTGTTGTTTTTGTTCCAGATAACAACTAATGGACGCTAAAAGAATTAAATGTTCTTGAATCATGTATTTAAACATGTTGTATTTAAACTGTACATCTACCATGGAATTGAAATGTTTAATTGAAGGGAAAACTATATATTGCTTCTGTCTGTTATATTTTGTTCAATTTCGTGAAATTAGGGCTTGACATATTATGATAAATTTGGGGGTTTTGTGATTTTGATTTATTTTTGCTAAATCGATATGTTAAATCTAAGTTAGGACTTATAATGGCTTCTGTGTCTTTTATTTTTACTCCTGTTTTCTTTATTTGTTTGTTTTAGTCCTTTGCATCTTAGGGTTTCACATATTAGATTGTTTGTTTCTGATTTCTTCATCCTATGATGTTTCTTCAATATTTTTGATATGTTAAATCTATAATTTGAGCAGCTTGGAACTGTAAAGATGATGCATGCAATTCTTGTATCAACACCAACACCAACAGAACATGTCTCTGAAAATGATAATGATGATTTTGATTGGAGTGATGATGAGTGTTACAATGGTTATGATAGTAGTGGTGATGATGTCCATTTGGGGGATGACACTGTTCAATTTGTTGATGAGGTATTTAATGAGGAAGATGATGGAGAGTTGTTAGATTACAACTCTGAAGACAGTAGAGGGTATACCCAGCTTAGTGATGATAAGGACATAGATGAGGAGGTTGAAGACATGAGTATTAAGGGTGAGATATTTGTATGGAGACTTGGTGTCAAGATAAAATTTAAGAAATGTCTTATGTTTGATGATGTCCACCATTTCAAAGAAATTCTGAAAGATTACACCATTCAAGAGGGGTTCAAGTTAGTGAGAGATAAGAATGAAAAGTGTAGGGTAGTGGCACATTGTGGTACTGAGTCCCTGGAGGATCCGTGCATCCCCTGTTACAGATGGAATTACATATATGGTGAAGAATAAAGTACCTAAACATATATGTACCAGACAAGACAAAAATCGTGAGGCTAGATGTAGTTGAGTTTGTAAAAAGATGAAGGAACAACTTAGACGACTTAATCCAAATATGACAGTGGAAAGCATGTTTGAAGAAATGAAATAAACTTATGGAGTAAAGGTTGGGGAATGGACACTCCAAAGGGCTAAGAAGAAAGCTGTAAGAGAAAATTGAGGGTCTCACGCACATTCATATGCAAAACTTCCTCAATATGGTGAAGAATTGAGAAGGACTAACCTAGGTAGTGTGACTAAGCTGGAAAGGCACCAAATCCCACCCCATGTCAATTTCTTTAAGAGATTTTTATGTCAATTGCAGCTTCCCAAAAAGGGTTTAAGCTTGGTTGTAGACCCTTCATTGGGTTAGATGGTTGTCATTTAAAGGGTATAGCTAATAGAATTCTGCTTTCTGTTGTTGCTCTTAACGGAAACAATGGGGTGTTCCCCATTACAATTTGTATTGTTGAGGCTGAGACCAAAGAGACATGGGAGTTCTTTTTAGAATGTCTAAAGGATCTAATTGGTTGTGAAAATCACCAAAACAGAGTGTGGACCTTCATGACAGATGGTCAAAAGGTATTAAACTAATGTTCTTAATTTTATTTAAATTCTGATAATGGTTTTAACAATTTTAAATACATCATTAACTATTTTGTATGCTTTTAATTCATTATTTCAGGGAATAGAGCCTGCACTTAAAAATAACTTCAATGGTTGCATCCATAGAAGATGTAGGCATATATTCAACAAACTATAAGTGTAAGTTTCCTGGGTTGAAGTTTAGGAAACAATTTTGGGCTGTAGCTAGGGCATATACTGAAAGAGAGTTTAAGGTTGCAATGAATGAAATTTTGGAGGTGTTAGAGTCAGCGTATAAGTGGTTGTTGGATCACCCTTTGGAACTCTAGGCAAGACATAAAAAATTTGGTTATGCAAGAACTGATATTGTCACCAACAATTTTGTCGAGTCATTCAATAACTGGTTGGGGAAATTGAGGGAATAACCAATTCCTACCCTAGTGGACACTGTTAGGTGTAAGTTGATGGTGAAGATGCAAAAGAGGTTTCAAAAGGCAACAACATGGCATTCCAACATTACCCCAAGGATGCTTGAAATACTGAATAAGGCCATTAGTGACGGTAGGGAATGCAATCCATACCTTGCTGAAGTTGATGAATTTGAGGTGTTGGAACCTGACAGAAAATATGTCGTGAATCTAAAAACTTGGAAACGTTGTTGTCGGGTTTGGGAGCTAAGTGGGATTCCTTGTAAGCATGCTACAGCTTGCATTAGTTTCAAAAGGTTGAAGTTTGAGGACTTTGTGGATGGGTAATTTACTAAGGACATGTATTTGAAGGTGTAGGGAGACATGATACATCCTATGCACGATGAAAGTAGTTGGCCAGAGGTGGAATGCAATCCAGTACTTCCACCACCCCTTAGAAGGCCACTAGGAAGACCTAGAAAAAATAGGAGAAGGGAAGCTGATGAGGAAGGTCCAATAAAGAGATCTTGCACATTGAGATGTGGCGTATGTGGTTTCTATGGACATAATCAAAGAACATGCAAGAAAGCACCAGTTGGCAGTGGGAAAAAGGGTGCAACAAGTGGTACTTCAAGTGGAGCAGGTGGTGCACATGGAAGAGGTGCAAGTAGCAATGTTGGTAGGGGCAGAGTCACTATAATGGGTACAAGCAGTGTTGGAAGCGAAAGGAGAGCAGCAACAACCAGTGCACATAGGAGAGGTAGAGCAAACAGATCTACAAGAGTTAGAGTTGCAGTAGCTAACAACTATGTAAGTTAATGTGTGCAAATTAGGTTTCTTAGAAGGTGCAACTGTAATTATTTTTTTTTGTTTGTATTAAGCAGGGAACAACTGTTGGAGGTGCAACAGCTGCAACAAACAACTCTATAAGTTAAACTTCAAAATTTTCAGCTTCAATGATGGTTATATAATGTCAGAATTTACACCTTTTTATTGTTTGTATACAGCAAGTAACAACTGAGCAAGGCAGCTCCATAGGACATGAATAGCTAGAAATGAAACCCCACTTGGAAAGCTTCGTTTGCCTAGTTTTTTTGCGGCTGTTTGTGTTTATGTTGTTACACAAAAATCCGTGTTTTGAACAAATGTCTTTAATTTTGAACAATGGTGTAGGATTTTGTGTTGAACAATGTTATTCAGTTACATTTAAAATTTGAATGTAATGAATTTTTTAGAATGACAGTATTCATGTAATAATCTGTTTTGGTAAGATATAATATTGTTAAACTTGTACTCAAATTATCAGGTGACTTTTTTATAATTTTGTTGGTCATGTTAATCTACTGTTAAGTGACCATGGTAGATGTACAGATTAATTTCTTGGTGTTTGGTGCGTTTGGGATTTTCATGACCCCTTACTATGGTTTTGGTTTGTAACATGGTTTTTGCCATTTTGATATGAATGAAAGAATGCTTGCTTCTTAAAAAAAAAATAGTAATCTGGAAGTTCATTACAAAATGGTTCAAGACAATGACCAAAGAAGCTTTTATATATCAATTGGTCAATTTTTTATTTTTCTTATAAAAAAAAGTGACCAAACAAGCTTTTATATATCAATTGGTCAAAAAAAAAATTTTTAAATAAGTTCAGGAAATAAGGGTGCAATTTATCATTTTTTTTATGTTGTGGGGGTATAAAGGTCCATCTAATTAATGCTATACTTATACTTTTAAACATGAAGAATAGTTTTGGTATAAATTAACTGACTTATAATGGCTCTAATAGTTGGGGGGTGTTAGGGTTATATTAACCAAACCTCAGGGGTATCAGAGCCTATATTGCAAAAGGTTTAATCTATGAGCAATAAAAGGAAACCTGGGGGGGTGTTTGAGCATTTTATCCTAATAATATAGGGGGAATTTTTAGTAATAATGAAAGTATAAACATACTGGATTCTCCCTAAATAAAATATCATCCGAACCCAGCTCCAATTTTGCTCTCATCACAAACCTATCCCTACTCCATTTATAAGTTCGAAAATCTATTCCAATAGGTGCAGATAACCACATTATTCAGCAAAATGGCCATCCCAATTTTCCATGAAGAGGAAACAACCAAAGAAATGCAATGGAGTAACTGTGACATCCTCTCCGTTAAAAAAAAACAGCACATCTTAAAAGGAACTATATGACCTGAAAAAATGGAAAGCAGCTCCTCTATAGGAACCAAGTTCCTTAAATACTCAATCAAAAAACTGTATTGAAATTTTTGGTATGAAGCAAAATACTTACTAGCAACAAATAAAGCCATGAAAGATCCAATAAGAACATGTACAGGAAAAACTATGCATTCTCCACAAATGATATAATTGAGTAATTCTTATAGGCAGAGATTTTTAAATGTAAAAGTGTTGCATAGTGGGGAAAAAATTGACTTACCACCTTCACTGAAAACAAAGCATGTTCCTATTGTTTCTTCATATTCTCCAATCTGTGAAATCAACAAATAATAATGAATTATGAGTTTACCCTCACAACTGATCATGGTCAACTGACGGAAAAAAGGAGAAAAAAAATTGATGGGAAAATAAAGCCAATGGACTAATTTCTATTTAGTTGCAGTAATTGATCAAGTTCCCAGGTTTCTATTCAGGGTGTAATAAACATTTTACCAAAAGAAAAGCATGAAAGAGATGACATCTGACCATGTAAAGTACAGGGAATGTTAATTCCTACAGACAATAAAGTGGAAGGAACTCAAAACTAAGGTCTTTTTAGCTGCAAGAAGATAATAGATATCATATCACCTCCTGCTGAAAGTTAACAAAAACATTGCAAGCCATAAACTCACCAGCTTCAATTTGCCGTCAATAATCAAAACTGGGTTTGATGTGTCCAGACCCTGTATTTATTTGCAACAACATAATGACAATAAATAGAGAAATAAAAATGATGAGTTTCATGAGTTGGAGCGATAGACAAAACAAGCAACATAATCACACTAATATTATGAGCTATACAAAGTAGAGGAACATTTTTTAAGTCACATAATAATACAAAGAAACCATCATTCTCCACCTTTAACTTAGGCAATGCAATTCTGGAACAAATAAGGAAGCAACACGAAATGAAACCCACGTTAGAGATCTTTTCACTATAACCCGAACAAATTAGATACTTAAACCAGAGAATGCATTTGCGTTCAACGAACAATCAATCGGAAATGATGGTTATGTAGAGGAGAAAATTCTGTTGATCAGAACGTTAGTACATTTTGTGTTGGTCCATTTTGAGCCAGACAACCTCCTCAACGAAACTTATACAATAGAAAGTCCAAGTTGCATCTTTGCCAAATTAGTAAAGGATCGGTCCTTCAATACGTATATTCATTACCGGAAACCCCAACTACTTCACAAGATTAAATATTCCAAATTCATACTTCTGTCATTCCCAAGTAGTTAATGTGTTTTTTTTTTTTAGGTGGGGGGAGAAAAAGAAAGAACGTTTGCAAAGATATCCAAAACATGGAATACCTTAAAAGATGTATTATGATAGAAAAGACTTCAACCAAGGTTAACAGTTATAAAATGTGACATAATTCTTAACCCTTCGAAACAACAGGTGATACTCAAGAATCAATAAAAAACTGAACCACTTGGGTAAAAGATCTTATAGGAATACATATTGCAGGGCCTTAAACATACTGATAAGACATACGGCGCATTCGGTGGAATGTGAACATGCCCAGAAACACCATCCAGATCAAGCAATACATAATCTTCTTCATTCTCGTCATGATCATGGGACCGGGAAGTTGACGCCATTCCCTGTACATGAAATCAGTATCTATACATATACACACACAAATAGAGAAAGCACGAAAGTTCAAACCTAAACTACCATTCGATTCATTGATTCATAAATTGGACTGCTTTTGGATGTAGCAGACGGGTATTGATACATATTATTTTCAATTAGATCTATTAGGCAATTTATCAAACGTGTGGAGGCCATTAAGGGGAGGAAAGACACATATGAAAGAACAAAACGAAGATTAGAAGTCATAGCATTAAGATTGATTCAAATAAACTCACCAATTAATAGTCGTAGATGAAAATCAGTGCCAATAGGAGTGAGACTTTAGCTGACACAGGAGCCCAAGTTGAACTGTTGTAGTTGATACTTGATAGTTTAAAATGAGGAACAATACTTGCTTCTAACAGTCGGGACATAACCTCTCTTGCAGCTAACTTATTAAAATGGATGATTCTTTCATAATTAAATCATTTTTTTCAGTAAAAAAAAAAACAGAAATTAGATGGTTCTACATCATGTACTCTGGTCTAATTTTAACTTTTCAACTAAAAAGAGTGAATTCAATTTTAAAACCTTCTAAAGTTTTGATTGGATATACCACTAAGTGACTCATTGTCACGTTATTTGTCTAGAGAGGCTACACCACGCAGGAGACACATGCACCGAGATCGCTTCATGTCACAAGAAGAATAAAGTTCACTCTTCCAAACTTAGGTAGGGAAGTGTAGTGAGTTGAAAATTTCTAAGCTACTCAAAATAATTGCAGATGTAAAATTATTTTTTAGAAAGGAGTTAGAATGCCTATAAATAGGTGAGAGGTATTTGTAACAATCAAGGTGATGTGACATTGAATCGTCTTGAGATTTGGCATTATTTTTACAAATTTGACACGCTAACTTCACGCAATATGCATAAGAGTTGGTTTGGTAGTAGAATTTTTTTTTAATATAATTATTATAGTAATGGATAAACTTGTAATTCCACGTGCAAATTTGTTGGACGAAATTATTTTAAGGGTGTAAGAGTAGGTGAATGTGGATGTGGGTGTAAGAGTAGGTGGATGTGAATGTGTATATAGACCTGTAAACAGATTGGAGATCCGATCCGAACCTGATAAGGAATATAGGCTATTCGAATCCGATAAGGAACATAGACGATCCGATCCGATAACCCGATGGATTATATATAATTAAATTTATAGCCGATTTGTTATTAATCGGATATCCAATCCGATAACCTGATCCGAAAAGATATAAATTTTTTTTTAAAAAAAAAGTAATTTCAAAAGAGATTAACAAATAATGAGTAGGAAAAAAATAAGAAGAAAAATAAAATATAAAAAAAAAGTAGTAGAAATGTAAGTATTTGACTTTTTATCAAAGAAAAAAATTATAATGAAAGACAAAATAGAGAGAATGAAGAATAAGAAGGAAATAATGATAAAAAATATTTAAATAGTTTGTAAATATTATGTGTTATAACATTAGATCATATATTTAAAATAAACTATATATTAAATTATTTCAGATTAGATCGACCATAATCAATATCTGATTTGTTTAACTAACAGATTATTGGATTCGGATCGCTAATGTATTATCAGATTGAATGTTCAATCCATATCCTAATTATTGGTTATGATTCGAATAGGATTCGGATTAAAATCCTATCCATTGAGAGGTCTATGTGTATATGAATTTAGATGTGAATGTAGCGGATGAATTGTGATCGTTAGATCGACATTAGAGAGAGTTATTTTAGACCATAGATGAATAAATATTTTGAATTGTTAGATTGATTTTTTAAGCATTTTTTACTGTTAGATTGTAAATTTTTTTGGAGGAAGATTCAAACACTATGCTTAAATGTAATATAGATATATATTCACTTCAGTTTGTGTACTTTTTGAAAATTAAAATACTTCTATAAAATTCTCCCTTTCTAAAAATCTCTCTCTAACTCTTTCTTTTCTCTTTTACTTGTTGAAGTTTCTTTCATCTCTTCAAAAAAAAAATTGCATCCACTTTCTTTACTCAAATTTCATTTTTCTTTTCTTTTTGTTTTCTTCTCCTTCTTCTATTTTTTTTTTTTCTTTCTTAAATTTTTTAATTCTTTTTTTGCCGGAAGTTAAATTTATATACAAACAGAATTTTCAAGCAGACCAAGCCACGAATAGAGGGCAGGCCCATAAACAGCCCAAGGGCAACAAACTAAGACAGGTCTAGTCTAACCCCCAAACCAAAGACTATTAATGTCTAAGCCCAACCCAAACAATTGAACCATACTTGCTTTAGCTCAAAAAAACGTAGCCTAGCCTCGATCGGGGAGGTCAGAGGCTCAGGCAGTGGACCGAGAAAGGAGGAAGACAGGTTCATATGATATATGTGCAATAACATTTCTCTTTTTTTTTTTTTTTCCCTTGTTTAAATTTTATGAAATTAATGTTCATATTTTATATATTTGAATTTTTTTTACTATATATATTTTTAGAATTCCTTCTCTTTGTAGGACAGTGTATTCAATTAAAATTTTAAAAAAAGGAGGCGATATTCGCACTCCCATTTTATACGTTTGCACTCTTATATTGAAAAAAATGTCACTTCTAACATTTACTTCACATGTGAATGATTAATTTTTTTTTTTTAAATACTAAACTACCTTTCAGACATTCTTTTTCTCTATTATCTTTAATGTTTTTGGTCTCTTTTGATCGGATCCAAAAATAATAATCCAAAAAAAAAATTTCTCTCTTTTTACGAGACCCAAAAAAAATTATCTATGTTAATAAATTATTTCTTTTGACAAGACCAAAATATATATAGATATATATCTATTGAATAAATTATATCTTTTGTCGTGAAATAAAAAAAAAATGTCTCTGTTAAATAAATTATTTCTTTTGGTAGGAATTAAAAATTAAAAAGTACCCAAAAAATAGTTATTCATGTTAAATAAATTCTCTCTTGACACGACCCAAAAAAAAAGTATATAAAATTTTTTATTCTTGTTGAATAAACTATCTACATTGAGAGTACCCCAAAAAATAAAAATTTATCATTATTGAATAAATTATATCTTTTAATAGGTTCAAAAAAAAATTTATCTCTGTTGAATAAATTATCTCTATTTGAATAAACCAAAAAAAATAATTAATTTTTGTTCAATAAATTATCCATTTTGAGAAGACAAAAAAAAACTATGAACAAGTTATCTCTTTTGACAAGATTTTTTTTAAAAAGTAGTAAAGAAAGTAAATAAGGTAAAAAAAAATTATCTCTTTTGATAAGACCCAAAAAATTAACATAATAAAGAAACTAAAGAAGGTAAAAAATAGTTTAACTTTATAGTATTAAGGGTAGTTGTGGTATTATAAAATAAGGGATAATGTATTAATTAGTTTATGGACTTTCTTGTCATTTTCTTTAAAAGAAAAAAGTAAATGGAGTGCAATTGTAGAAAAGAGGAGTGCGAATATCGCCTCCCTTAAAAAATTTTGAAAGACATTTTTTAAATGACAACCATTCATGAATTTCTATTGATTTAAGTATAATTCATGAATTTCTATAAACTTTTATTACTTTGATTGATATTTATAGATTTGTAATGATTTCTTCAATATATTTTATTTATTTGTATCTTTGAATTCTATTTTTGCGTACAAATAAACCAATGGTTCAAGGGGCAGGTATAATACAAAATGGATAAGCTATCATTTATGATTTTCTGCTATATGGAATTATTCAATATAATTATTAAGAACTTGTACAAAGTTACATATATCCCTTCTTATAACATTACAAAGAATGATTAAGCAATATATGTCAAAATGAAAGTTGAACGTATGATTTGGATTAGGATAAACCATGTTACTTCTTTTGTTATATTATTCGTATTATATATTAAATTAATGACAAAAAAAGTTATGTTCATGGTAAATGGAATATTTTCATATTTTTTAATTTTTGCCTCATTGTATTAAATAGATAGGATATATAGACATGTTATTTTATATATAAAAAAAAAATTATACTACTGCAGCGCGGACCATAATTTTCACGAAAAGTAAAAATGATAACAAATGCAAAACAACTGGCATTCACAAAAGTTAGTGACAAGTTTATAATAAGTTTGAAAACAAAATTTAAAGGAAAAATATTTAACATTCATTGCTCAATATCCTTAGTTCTCATTGTTATCATTGTGTCCGACATCTCTCCACATATTCAAAGTTATACTAACTCTCCATTCATTAGTATTATCGTTGTTGCTCTTGTGTTTGAAAAAATTATTTTCAAAAAATTATATAAGATAACTCTCTACAAATAATTTTTTTTGTAACTGAATTTTTAGAAAATAATTTTCATAAAACTGACAACAAAATATTTTTTTTTATACAACTTTCTAGGTTTTTATTTATCTGAAACATAAAACTGTTTTTAAAAAATTAAATCAAACAAATTCTAAATATCTACTTTTGATGCCCCATAAAATATTTTTCATATGAAATTCTTTATAAAAAAATAATTTTCTTTTTATTTTGTATATTTAAAAGGTATATAGACATTTGTTTTATTGTATGTATAGGTTGTTAAATGAATATACATATGAGTATAAATATATACAAGTGTATATAAATATTGTAGCATGTTAAATGAGTATATATATGAGAGAAATCCATACAAGTGTATATACATTGATATATAATAAACTGTAATTAAATTCGTACAACTTTTGAATAAGTTATTTTCATATTAAATACAGTGTGGATTGTGGGTATGAAAAGTACATACCTTCAATAGACCATTATTTTCAATGACATGTAATACTATCCTCACAAATCCTATTTTGTGTGTGTGTATATATATATATATATATATTATTTTGAGAATCGATATCTTTGTTTATAGATCAAAGATCCACTGCACCATCTGAAATTCGGTTCTTCGTTTCGGTGTTGCAATATAAATTGGACTGTGCACCGAACTGGGTTTGGCATTGATGATCTTTGATAAATTGATTGTTTTGTTTGTGTAATTCATTTAGTTTTGTTTGTACTATGACTTTTTTAAAATCCTAATTGAATAGAAAAAGAGAGAATCTAAGAGAGAGAGAAAACCAAGAGAGAAAAAATGAGTGTACCTTGAGATGGAGAAAGGTTGTTAGTATTCTGCAGAAAAAAAAAAATTTCCACCAAAATCTGTGGGAGAAAGGTTGGATTTGTTATGAGCTTCGGTATTTATAACTTCCACCCTCAAATTCACCCCTTAATAAAATCCTTCAAAATCTATGAATTTTTTAATACACCTAGACTTTTTTAAAATCCTAATTAAATACTGCCAGATTTGTATGAATACTTTAAAAGTCTATAAAAGTCTCGATTGACTACACTCAAAATTTTAAAATCTTTTAAAATCCTAATTGAATATACCCTCCTTAGTCTGAATTGGTTCAATAAAAGTTGGACTTCTGACGGATGAGACACTTATGGGCGGTGCTTTTCCGAAACTATTGAGAAATGCAATGAGAATAGAATGCATGGGTCACAAGGGAAGTAGTTGACATTTCTTGCCATCTTCGAAATCCTCCAAGCATATGGCACACTCATTATTAAAGTTCCACATTATTGAATTATTGCGATAGATTTTGTAAATCAACTGATGCATTTGAATTTCCTTGTTGTGGCTTGTGGGTTCAATTATTCTTCTTCGTCCTTTTTCCATATCACATTGAAATCTCTAGAAGTGAGAGGAGGAAAACTTCTTTTAGAAATTGCAGCTTGCGGCCGACTTCTTTCAGAAACTGTAGCGTGCGTGCGATCGACTATTTATACATCTCTCAATACAACAACACAACACAACACTTAGGAAGCATGGACATGTGACAAGGGTACGACACAACACGGACATAGTGACACGAAAAATTCTAAAAAAATAGGACACGGATATGGCTATAAAATAATAATATAATATATTGATATATATTCATTATTAAAAAAAAGAAACTGCATTAAAGAAATACTTCAATTCATCATCAAACAATTAAGAACCAAACAAATTTATAAAAAAAAATAGACAAATAGATTAAAGAATCAGACTTGTTCAGTTATGAGGCTTCAATTTTTTATTTATTTTTTAGTCCTCTACATATTTAGTTCAGATTGTTTATCAACTCAATCACATATAAATTCCTTTCAAAATACTTGAATACATCATGGCTACGAAGTGTTTGACATGTATTCGAGGAGTGTTCAAGAAATGTTCGAGAAGTATCTAAAAAAGAAAAATATTAGAACACTTCTATGAAGTGTCTTACACATGTCCGAGTGTCCAACATAGATATTATACCTTCAGTAAAGTGTCTGTGTTTCCTAATACAACACAAATAACACAAACAGATACACTACACATTAAAAATATATATTGCCCCAATCTCTGTTAATGCCTTATCCGTATTACTAATCTCTGTTGCCTTATCCATATTACTACACCTTATATATATTAGGCCAAAGTGCAATAAACTCCTGTGCTTTTAAAGAGGTGCAAAATACTCCATGTGCTATTTTTGGGTGCAAAATACCTCATGTGCTATTTTTGGGTGCAAAAAACCTTCTTAGCTTTCAAATAGTTGCAAAATACCCCCATTTGGACAAAATATACTTTTCTATGACCATTTTACCCTTTATATGTTTATAAAAAATAAAATAAAAATAGAGAAAATAAGGTTTTTTTATATTACTTTTTTTTTTTTACCTTCATAAAAAAAGAGGAGCTTTTTCCAGAAAAAAATTTCAAAAATAATTTTTGAAAAAAAAAAAAGAAAGAGAGGGAATTGTTTTTGAAAACTATTATTTATTTCAAAACAAAATTTCAAAATTTTTTTGTTTTTAGAAATTCCCTCTCTTTCTAATGGAATTTTTTTTTTAAAAAACAATTAAGGAAAACAAAAAAAAAAAAAAACGGAAACAATAAGCTTTCGGGAAAAGAACTAAAAATAAAGAGAGAGAATTGTTTATGAAAACTAAAAAAATTTTGATTTTTTTTTTTTGTTTTTAGAAAATTTTCCATTAGAAAGAGAGAATTTCTAAAAAAAAAAAAATTCCGAAAATAATTTTTGAAAAAAAAAAAAAGTTTTCGGAAACAATTTCCTCTCTTTATTTTTTATTTTTAGTTTTTTTTTTTGGAAAAGCTCCTCTTTTTTTTATTAAGGTAAAAAAAAATAATATAAAAAACCCTATTTTCTATAAACATTTAAAGGGCAAAATGGTCATAGAAAGTATATTTTGTCCAAAGGGGGATATTTTGCAACTATTTGAAAGCTAAGGGTGTTATTTGCACCCAAAAATAGTACAGGGGGATATTTTGCAACTCTTTGAAATCACTGCACTTTGGCCTAAAAAGGTTCTGATTGCGAATGCATAATAGTGTCGTAGGCACGGGCATATACAAGTGTTGTGTGTTAGTGTGTGTGTAAAGAGAGTGAGAAAAAAAAAAAAAAAGAGGGGGAGGTTGAACCTAATTAGGAGTCATTGTTAGGATTGGACGTCAAAAACTTAATTCTAGGACGGCCCATCTGGTAACCAGACATGGGTCAGGCTGTAGTGGGCCTGCAGACGCAATCTCTTTTTCAGCTCTTGGGTTTTCAATTGAATATCAGAGCTCTGTTTAAACTAAGACGGAAAAGGAAAAGTATATTCTCTATGAGCTCATGCGCAAACAATTGAGCAAGCTGAGTTGATTCATGGATCATAAGCACACAATTGATCAAGCAAATTTGTGTTGAAAAACATAAATCATTTTCATGGAAATACTAGAAACAAGTGCAAAAATATAGGGAACGAACTTTCATTAATCTTGATTTTATGCTCAAATTCAAGTTCAGGCTGAGAACAAATTTGAACTTGATCAAACTTAGCTAAAACAGTCCAATAAATGGTCTGTGCTGAACTCTGATTCAATTGTAGCCCAATAATTATGATGGGTACATGGTGACCTTTGTTTATGAAGGCACAAACCTAAACATTGACTGTATTGATTTACTACTAAAGAGTGCCTTTTTTTCACAACTGTTGCGGCTATTGGGCTCAGCCTGAATCTATTTGTTAATTACCATTTCAATGTTAGTGGTCGCCCAGAGGAAAATGGAAAACTAACCGGCTAACCAAGATCAAAGGGACGAAAAAATGTAGCCTAGTATTACTAGCACGTATTTCAAAATAAAAGGTGGAGAATTCAATTATCTGTACGAGAAATCTACAATACAATGTGTGTTTCTTGTCAAATAAAAAAAAAAAAAATCAGAATCAAAGCGAGACGATAAATATTTATTGATGACATATTGGACTTGAGTAAACATGTTTATTTTTCATTTCATGCTATTTATCAATTTTCTTTTTCAATTAAAGTAGGCTATTGTAGACTTGTGTTCGTGAACAAAGCTTGTATAGGTCTTGTAATCTTGTGAACATGTTCATAAATATAGACTTGTGTAAACTCGTTTATGTTGATAAACGAGCTAAAACAATCATGAACACAAGTTCAAATCGAATCCAAACAATTTTTTTTATTAAACGAATCGAGTACGAACTTCTCAAAATAATGACGAACCGAGTTCGAGTTTAACTTTTCGAGCTCATCGTGAGCCTGAGCCGAACTCGAATAATTTTTTTTATTAAATCAATTGAAACGGAACTTCTTAAAATAATGACGAGTTCAACTTTTCAAACTCATCATAAGTTCAAACTGAACCTACAAATAAACGAAACTCGACTTGAGTCGGTTAATTTGCAACCCTAAAAATAGCTTTAAGATGAAATAACATGTTATACAAAGTCAATAAATCACTACTATATCTCCCGATTCAAATCGTCATCCAATGAAATTTCATTCCCTAAACAAAACCATTAGTTAAACAAACATAAATTTTTCACATTAATCGACTAGTTAATAAGTGGGTCTTCTAATTATTTTATTAATTAACCACCTTCCTAAGATCAATAATGGTGGTTAATGTGTGAACCAGTCCCATGTGCACTCAATAAATGCTCTTGGACCCTTCCAAGGCCTGACCTAAACAATGAATAAACAGTGGTTGGGCCTCGCATTGCTGGTGAAGTGCCCTCATCATATATAATAGATATACAACAATGCACATTGTAGGGTCACCCGAGAAGAAGTCCGGATAACCTGTCTGGACAACCTGAGAGTTGACTTGAGACTCTGGTGAATGTTACAGCCCATGCTCTAATAATTAACAATTTCGAATGATACAAATTGTATCAATTAATAGAATTAGAGAATGATTAGTTTTTAAGTGTCATAATTATTTTCTAGTAACGAACAATATACCATATCAGTATGAAATAAGACATGTATATATATTTTTTAGAATGCTTGAACTTATTTTCATAAAATTTAACGTATTATCTAAGAAACCTCGGGGATAAATATATATATATATATATATATATATATAAGAAACCTCCTGATCTCCGTTCTTATTATTAATAAATCAATATTACTAACACTGTCTGAATAATATATATCCGCATATATATATATATACTTTTTTATCTATAGAGTTAGTAATGTAAAATACTTTCTTTAAAAAATATTATTTATTAAGTAGTGGAATTATCAATAAAACTTAGAAAGTGCGAATACTTCACTGAGAGTGTCGTATTCGTGTTGGACACTTACTTGGTAAAAGTATGCTAACATTTTTTTTTCAGAACACTTTTTGGATAGTCATTGGAGTCATTGAACACCCTTCAAACACGTATTGAATACTTCATTACAGTAATATATCTTCAAGTATTTTGAAAATTAAAGAGAGGCGAGTCCATAAAATAGCATGTCGCTGTTGGGCCAAACTTTAGGCAAAAATATTCTTGCAACGGTGGGCTCTAATCCTCTCATAATGCATGTATAGTGCGATTAAAATTGACAATTCAATTAGAGACATTTAATTAATAGACATGTCACTTCTATTAACCAAATCAAGCTCTATTTGCAAAAAGGTATTTGTAATTAAATAAAAAAACTCCTGTGTAGTCCAGTCACGAGAAAGACTTTTCAAATTGTTTGATGATAGAAGCTATATATGGGTCCTTGAATGTCTCCCACTAAGCTTTTAAATATATTCTTTTGGCCCTATATCACTCTCTGCATTTAAGATATTGTGGGACAATATTGGCATGCATGTTATGTGATATCCAACTTCTTGCATGGACGTGAAGTTGCAGTTGAAAGTTGAAATTTACAGTATGTTTTAGGGCAAAGTCTTTAATTTATTTATTATTATTATTATTATTATTATTATTATGTTTTCACCAAACTTAATACTACAATCCTTGATAGTGGACAATGTCCCATTGTGATGATGGGTAACGTATAAAAGCAGATCCACTCTTGTTTAAGAGATTATATGCATTCATTGTATGCCTAATGCAATAATTTTACATTATAATACAACAGCCTAAACTATATCACAAAATGTAGCCATCATGCACCAACAATATAACAATTTACAACATATTTATGTCAAAGATACAGCACTTATGTAACATATTACGTTGCAATATTATAATACTATTAAATGGATAATTAAACATATTTACATAGGCCCTATTTGGTAACATTTTCGGTTTCAACTTTCATTCTCATTTTTTTAGAAGTCACAGTAGAAATCGCGTTAGGTAACGCAATTTTCATTTTTGAAAAAATGAAAGTAATGTCAAATTTGGACAATTTTAAGACATAATTTGAAAGTTTCATAATGAAGTTTTCAGTTTCAGATTTTATTTTTAAGTTCAAATTTTCATTTCTGATTTTTTTATAAAAAACAATAAATAAAAATTTTTCTTGTTCAAAAATATAATATAATATAATAAATTAAAATAAAAAAAAAACAAGAATAAAAAATTTATAAAATAAAATAAATAAATAATTGGTTACTCAAAAAATATAAATATAAAAAATTAAAATATAATAAATAAGAAAAATATAAATACAAATAATATAATATAAATAAAATACAATAAATACAAAATTATAAGTCAATTAGAATAAAAATATTTTATAATATACAATAAATATAAAGATATATATAATAAATATATATATATATATATAAGAAGAAAATACATGATAAAAGTTTGAATTTAGGGTAATCTTCATTAACACCCCTGAGATTTGATGTATTATCAGGCGGCTACAACTTTGTGATTTTTTGTTACCAACACCCCCTGTCAGAATTTTTAATTTTTTTATAAGTGAAAGTACTTAATTGTCCCTGATTATTTAAATGAATTTTAATATAAAAACATTAAATTTTAAAAATGACAAAATTGCCCTTCTCTCTCTACCTTCTTCAACCACATAAACCCTAACCACCATAGTCGTCACCACCACCACAGCTGCCACTCTCATCTCCTCCTCCAACCACAGCTGCCACCAACCATAACCACCACCACCACCATAACTGCCACTCAGATCTCCTCCTCTAACCACAGCCGCCACCAACCACAACCACAACCACCACAGCCGTCGCCACCACCATAGTCGCCACTCTCATCTCCTCCTCCAACCACAGCCACCACAGCAGTCGTCACTCACATCTCCTCCTCCAACCACAACAGTCACCAACCACAACCGCCACCACCACGACCAAATTATTTCTCTCTCATCTCCTCCTCCAACCACAACCATAACCAACCACAACCACCGCCACCAACCACAACCACAACCACCGCCACCAACCACAACCATAACCACAACCACCGCTACCAACCACTTAAATTAAGACCTAATTTTTTGCCTAATTTGGGGACTAAAATTAAGACATAATTAAATATATATGTTAACACTAATATTTATAAAAATAAATAATTAAATATATATGTGATATATATGTTAACACTAATATTTATAGAAATAAATATTTAAATATATATGTTAACACTAATATTTATAGAAATAAATATTTAAATATATATGTTAACATTAATATTTATAGAAATAAATAATTAAATATATATGTTAACATTAATATTTATGGAAATAAATAATTAAATATACAGGTG
The DNA here is from genome assembly GCA_026545225.1 of Cornus controversa. Lineage (NCBI taxonomy): Eukaryota > Viridiplantae > Streptophyta > Magnoliopsida > Cornales > Cornaceae > Cornus > Cornus controversa. The sequence continues at coordinate 69,930,392 of CM048847.1, forward strand.
ATATATTATATTATAAATATATATAGATAGAGAAAGAGAGAAAAAAATAGTTCATTTTTTTATTTTATGTTAACATTAGTATTTATGGAAATAAATAATTATATATATAGGTTATATATTATAGTGTGTGTATATATATATATAGTTAGAGAAAAGAAAGACAATTTTACTTCCTTTTTTATTTTATGTTAACATTAGTATTTATGGTAATAAATAATTATATATATAGGTTATATTATTGTGTGTGTGTGCATATATATATACATACATATATATACAGAAAAATAAAAAATTTAATTATGTTATATATATGTTAACATTAGTATTTATGGTAATAAATAATTATATATATAGGTTATATTATTGCGTGTGTGTGTATATATATACAGAAAAAGAAAAAAAAATTATTTTTTATTTTATGTTAACATTATTATTTATGAAAATAAATTATTATATATACATGTTATATATATAATAGTATTATATATATATATATATATAGGGTTGATGAAAGGGTTATTTTGGTCCATTAGATAGGGTTGAAAAAGTAAATTTACTATTCAGATGTGTTAAATTAAAAGTCAAATGGTAGCAGAGTCATTTCACTATCAAAAAGTGGTCTAATAAGGCATACTTTTGGCAGGAGAGAGTGTATGTGATATATGGCACAGACTACAGGAGTGTTGATGACAAAATTACACAAAGTTATAGTCGCGTGACAATAACTCAAACCTTAAGGGGTGTAAATGAAGTTTACCTTTGAATTTATGACAATTACCAAAAATATGCAAATGCAAAAAATATGAAATTTTAATTAAAATAAACTAAAATAAAGTCCCACCAAATATAATTTTGGAGGAAATAATATACATAAAATATGCAATATCATATTTATGTTGGTTGAAATAAGTTGGAACCATATAACTCAAACACAATTTTTAGTCAAATATACTAATTTTTTAAAAAATAATAATAATTTTGAGTTACCAAAAATATTTTCAAATTTTTGGTTTCAAATTTTCCAGAGCATATGACGTTACCAAACATATTATCCTTTTGACATAAATGGTAGCCCAACAGGATTTCAAATTTCATTTTTCAAAAATCAGAAAATAGAATCCGACAATTTTACCAAACAACCTTTGATGTATTAGCAATTTAAATTGTTATTTTTTATCACGTTTTGTCTACTATATATATATATATAGCAGTAAATACTGAGGGTAAATGTGTGATGTTCGCCATGATGCATTATTCCCCTGAAAATAGGGAAGTTAGGATGAATCTAAAAGGTAAATTACTCTGACCTCAACTGAGGTTTTACCTAATTTTCCTTGAATTAAAAAATTTAAAATATGGTGGTCAACCTCTCTTGAGGTTTAGTTGACTTTGCTCGAGGTACTCCTGTCGTTAACTGATAGTTAACTCCGTTAAAGTCAATTAGCATCAAAATAAAAATGTCAAAACTACCTTCGGTGACGGTAGTGCTAGTGTAACATTGATGGAGAAAATATGTTAATCTCTGTCAAAAGATTATAAATATAGGTTATTATTGCACAAAAGTATTATAACTTAAGGGTATTTTTTAATTGCATATTAGATATGATTCATTTAATGAATCGTTAGTTTGACAAAGATGTTAGAGTAATTTTATAAAAAAATGAAGGGTAAACTTCATTGACATCCTCTAAGATTTGATGTAATTTCACGCAGATACAAATTTGTGAAATTTCGTCACAAACACCCCCTATCAGCTTTTTCATTAAAAAATATTGTGAAATGTCTTGATTGCTCCTTATTATTTAATTATTTTATAATATAAAAATATCATCTATGTATGATGACTAAAATGCCCCATAAGTAGTCTTCTTATTCTTATTCTCGTTCATCATCTCTGAGGAAGAAGGGCAAGAAGACGACGTCGTTGGTGATGACACTGGCACCACCACCAACGAAAACTCGAAGTTGGTTTGTGCCTTCAAACCCCGCAAGCCTCAGCCGCCTCGTCATCCTGTCGTAGGTTTTCGTCGCCTCCTCCGCCTCGTTGAACGTCCCCAGCCAGTGGTGGCACCACCTGATACAGTTCCGTATCTCCGCTGACTACCTCCCCACAACCTCTTTTTCACACCTCTGTAACTCTTCTGCACCGAAACGCCGCCATTCACAACATCTAGTTTCTCATTATCACCCACCACCACTTAAAACAATTAATAAGAAGCGGAAATGGGTATCAACCACTACAAGATTCCCTCAGACATCACATTAGGCTCAAGTAACCCAGAGTCGTAATGCGAAAAAAGTGCTCCAGGGGCATCATACCCCATTTTTGGAATCTTTGCATATAAACAGTTTTTCAAAAAACAATTTCTAGTGTTTGTTATGAAGCTTTTATTATGGTTTGGTTGATTAATTTTTTTAATTAAGAAAATATAGAACAAATTGAAAACTTGTTTGATTGTTTGTTCGTTTAGAGTAAATGAGTATTTTCATTATCTTTTATCGCTGTGTGTGTGGGAAGCGATATTAACACTCTCATTTTCTACATTTGCACTCTTATTTTAAAAGAAATGACATTTATAACCTTAAATACAAAAGTGAATGATTATGTTTTTTCAAATTACACAGCTACCCTTTCTTATATCCCTTATTTGTCTCTAATCTTTAATGTTTTCATTCTCTTTCGACATGATTCGGAAAAAAAAAATCCCAAAAAAAGGATTCAAAAAATAGATTTTTGATTGTTTAACACAACCCAAAAAAAAGTTTTCTATGTTAAATAAATTATTTTTTTCACAGGACCAAAAAAAAAAAAAAAATTTGTTATCTTTATTGAATAAATTATATATTTGACAGGAACCCAAAAAAATGTATACCATGCAAAAAAAAAAAAAATATTGTACATAAAAAAAAACCAAATAAACTTATCTATATTGAATAAATTCTCTCCTTCGACAGCACTGGGAAAAAAAGTATGGTACGCAAAAAAATAAAAAATAAAAGACCCAAAAAAAAGTTCCCTCTATTATCTCTTAAGTTTAAAAGGACCCAAAAAAAAAAAAAAGAGTATCCATTAAAAATTTTTATCTCAGTTGAATAAATTATCTCTTTGATAGGATAAAAAAAAAAAGTACTGAAGAAAAAAGTTTATAGTATAAAAGGTTGTTATGGTATTATAAAACAAGATATGATTAATTAATAAGTTTAGGGACTCTCTTGTCATTTTATTTAAAAGAGAAAGGCTAGTGGAGTGCAATAGTAGAAAGTGAAGTGTGAGTATCGTGTCTCTCTCTCTCTCTCTCTCTCTATATATATATATATATAGTGGTTGCGTAGAATTTGTGGTGGTGGGGTTAGAAAAATATTGGGAATTTCATGGTGTTAGGGTTTTGAGAAAAAAAAAAGAATTTTAATTACCTTTTTTTATTTTATGTTAACATTAGTATTTATAGAAATAAATAATTATATATATAGGTTATATATATATATATATATATATATAGAGAGAGAGAGAGAGAGAGGAAAAGAAAGAAAATTTTAATTTCTTTTTTATTTTATGTTAACATTAGTAGTTATGGAAATAAATAATTATATATAGATTATATATTATAGTATAAATATAGGGAGCTAATATTGGCACTCCACCAATATCCTTTGGCACTCCACTTCTACCTTTTTGTAAAGTACAATTACAAAGATATCCCTCTACTATACAATATTGATTCTTATATTTTTAATACCTAATTGCCCTTATTTGATAATGTTAGAATTCTTAACTCCAAATTACAACTTCTCTCTCACGTTCTTTTTTGGTATGAAAATATTTCTTCGTTGATTTTAAAAATATTATTTTTTCATGTTGAATCAATTTATCAATATTTATTTTAGAAGTAAAAAAGTTTAGGATTCAATATAATGATTTAGAGAGTATCAATCAAATGTATTTGATTCAGATAATAAAAGTTACATGATTAGATAAGTTGGGAAGAAGTTGTTAATAATAGATTACCTAGAGAAATATTAAAAATGTATTTGAGTTGGAAACAAACATTATATCAATGAATAAAACCTATTTGAAAAAAAATTAATTATATTTAAAATCAAAAGAAAGTTTAATTTCACTTGAATAAAAATTATGATATATAGTTCTTAAAGAAAACTAAGGAAATCTTTTTTTATTTTAATAGAGAACTTTTAGAAATTAAAAGATGAAAAGAGAAAAACATGACTCTATAAAATATTTTTTCAATTGTAGTTGTCTTAATTTAATTAAGGAGCCTTTGCACCAAAATTTCAAAAGATAAAAATAAAAAAATTAATATGATATTTTTCTTCGTTTGCTTTTTATTTTCTCCTCCTTCCTTTCTATTTTGTTTGTTCACAAATTGATGGTATATTTCAAAATTTTAATTTATGTTATTTTATAAATAACACACATGGAAAATAAATTACATGTTTGGTGAGTAAAAATAAAATATTTTAAATTTTGGATTCTTTGAGTTATATAAGATAAGGACACGAATAAAAAGTTTCAATTGAAAAATGTCTAAATTATAGTATTGGGTGGTAATAAATGGATTGTTATATTGTAAACCTAAAGTAAAAAAATTGAAAAAACTTTTGTTTAAGAAAAATTAAAATAAAATTAAAATTGAGTCTTGAATTAGAAGGGCAATTAGGGTACTAAAAATATAAGAACCTAAAATGGTATAACATATGACCACTTTTGTAATTTTACTTTACAAAAATATAGGAGTGGAGTGCCAGAGGATATTGGTGGAGTGCCAATATCAGCTCCCTAAATATATATAGGTAGAGAAAAAGAAAAAATAATAGTTCCTTTTTTATTTTATGTTAACATTAGTATTTATGAAAATAAATAATTATATATATATGTTATATATTATAGTGTGTATATATATATAGATAGAGGAAAAGAAAGACAATTTTAGTTTTTATTTTTATTTTATGTTAACATTAGTATTTATGGTAATATATATATATATATATATATATAGGGTTGATGAAAGATGCATTTTGGTCTATTAGAGAGGGTTAAAAGTGTAATTTTAGTATTCAAATGAGTTAAATTAGAAGTCAAATGGTAGCATAATTTTTTTACATCAAAAAATGGTCTGACACTGTGTATTTTTAGTAAAAAAGAGTATGTAATATATAGCACAAATTATAGGGAGTGTTTGTGATAAAATTGTATAAAGTTGTAATCACGTAACAATACCTCAAACGTCAGAGGATGTCAATAAAATTTATCCAAAAATTAATTTAAAAATAATTAAACCAAATATTTGTTAAAAAAGATAATTTATCCAATTTAAAAAATGAGAGACGTGAATTGTTTAAATTTCAAAAAGCTACCGTAAAAGGAAAGGCACCATAAAAGTCTTTTAGATTGCAATCTGAAAAGGAAAATAGAGAATACAGCTAGAGTTGGCTCGCTACATGGCATCTGTCTCAGTCACTTTGATTTCGTCCAACGCGGTTTCCCATCTAGACCGCTTCGGTCAAATTAATTAAGTACCAAGTGGGCCCCTCAGTAAACCTATTTTCCTTCTCTTTCCCGGAAAATATTTGTTAATTTCCACGCAGTATTCTCACTGGTTATGGTCATGATCGATATTTAGCTTTTCAAACACTCAGCGTATGTGATACCTTTGAAGGTCAATTCTGCGTCCAATTAAAGAAGATAAGAAAGTTAGATTGAAAGACCAAAAGAAAAAGAAACCCCTGATGAGGGAGTGAATGGTGGAGTAATGTATTACTTTGACGTGATTGTGGTTATATGTTACTTTATTATTTGTTAATATACAATTGAGCCCTTTTTATCAACAGGGGTCTCTTGACTCATCTCTCCTCTTCCAAAGTTCCATATGTCAGATTCACATTCATATCTGTTTCATGCATGTCCATCACTACTTTCTGGAATACTATATTAGACAAATTACATGTCTCAATACACGCCTTGTGAATCTTCCAACTAAATAAATAAATGACTCGTAACCTATCGTTTTCAGTATTCACAGTCATCGCCAAGTTGACGTCAATGACGTGTTATCATTTATGTTCCTCTGTTTTTTATTTGTGTAAAATAAACTTACAAATTTTTAAATCTCTCATGTTGAATCGATCAAGATATATATATATATATATATATAACTACGCGGACGGTCCATGAATATAAGACACTAGGCCATATGTCAATATTAAACGAGTGATTTTTGTTTTTATTAACCAATAATCAAATCACTTACCAGTTCTTTCGGACTCTTGAATGATTTTTGAAACTGACAAAACAGCTAAACACAGTGTCTTATTATTTGCACCTTATGTAGACCACAATTATAACAATGGAAATTCTCTATCTGAGATTTAAATAAATCAAAAGCAAGAAGCGAAGCATGAATTAATATGAGAGCTAAACAGCAAAAGTGTGGACTCATTGTATATTATTTTCCCCAAATATAATTTTTGTTGGTACTAAACGGGTGCGCTCGAATCCTAATACAGCCTTTGGATAGAGAGCAGAGGGGCCTAGTACTCTCTCTCTCACCATATATATATATATATTAATCATATATGGTGTGAAATTTTTTTTTTCTTATCGGTGAGCAAAAGATTATTTCTATATATATATATATATATGCATTAATCGACTAATTTAACACGACTCTCAACTGATTGATATGTAGCATTAATATGACTTAATTTTTGCAAAATATTAAAAATATAAAAAAATTCAAACTAAAATATCCTTATAGAAAATATTCTCTATTTACTCAACCAATAAGTACTCTCACTCTCTCCATCATTAATTATTTTCTCTCTCATTTAAATCCATAACAGTCAAATTCTTCAACAAATTTTCAAAATATATTCAAATAGTTGTCAGAAGATTCAAATTTGAACAAAATAACACCAACAACTTATTTTCATAATAGTAGCCATATATTGCAGAAGGGAACAAAGAAATATATATATATATATATATATGTATTTACAACAATGCAATTTCGTTTTTTAATGACAACAAAAAGATGAGGAGTGACATATATAGAGAGAGAAAAAAAAAAATGAAAAAAATGAAAGTGAAGAAAATGATATTTTTGTTTAAAAATGAAATCATACCAGTAAAAATGAAGTTTCTCTCAATTTTGTGAAATCGTAAGTCTATCATTTTCCATATGCGTGCATTTATGAAAAAATTGGTATCAGTTTAATTTGGGAGTTACTCGTCTAGTCGTTAGTTACCAAAAGAAAAACAAAACGTTGTCGTTTTGGAGTTTTCAGTAAATGCAAACGATTGGTTCAGTGAGCACTTTATTTCAACGCCACCCTCTGTATTAAACTCTCTCCAGTCTGGCAGTCTCGGTGAAACTACTGTCCTCGTAACATACAGAGAGAGAGAGAGAGAGACTTGAGATCTCTCCTGGCGAAAGCCGAAAGGTCCATTGTTCTGTAGCGAGCAAGCGAACCCACCAATGAGATAGAGAGACACAACTTTTTCTCGGAATAATTAAATAACAACTCTCACTCCCCTGGACGGAAATTGCATGTGAAACCTCTAGCTACACACACACATATGTATTTATATACATCACTCCACTCTCTTAAGTCCTAGATTTTGAGAGAGAGAGAGATAGATTGTAGGCTATTCGGGAAAAAAAGAAGTATCCGGAGGGAGAAAGATAAGTATATCTATATATAAAGGAAATCAGAGTGAACTACTCAGATTTCTGTGGAAGAAGACTCCTACATATATATATATATATATATATATATATAGAGAGAGAGAGAGAGAGAGAGAGAGGTCTCTATTCAGGGGCTGAGGATTCTGTTTCTTTAGCTACTTTTGGGAACTACTTGTTCCCGAAGGTCTTCTGAGTAATTTTAGGCTTGAAAAGAAATAGATTGAATGATATTCGAATAAGCAAAGTAGTAGTGGCATTGTGTAAGATAACGAAGAGACTGCTAGCAAAGCTGAGATCGACTTCTGGAAACGCCATTTCTTTCTGGCCAGTTTCAGAAGTCAAGGTTTTCCACTTCCAACAGTGATCGTGGAAACAAGAGTCCCATCTTGGAGTTAATGGTCATGGTAAAGTACGTCATTAAATTAGGGTTTTGAAGTTGAAGACTTTGGGTGGGGGAAAGGAAACATTACAAAATAGCAGAAATTTGCTGATTTCTTTAATAGCCCCTCTTGGTCATGTAAATTAGAACCAATGAGTGAAAGAAAAAGCCAGGGGACATCAGGCTTGTTTGTCATACCGTGTAGGTTAGGGTATTGTTCTGGAAAATGTTCTGAGTTTTGAGGACCAGCAATTTTGCTCACACAGGGTACAATTAGAAATTTTGGTTGAATTAGAGGTTTATGGTGTCTGAATGCAAAATAGTTTGGAATGGCAGAAAATTCAAATGAAATGGCAGAAAATTCGAAAGAAATGCGGTCTTTGGCCTTAACACCTACATGGTCTGTTGCTACTGTGTTGACAATCTTTGTTGCTGTTTCCTTGCTTGTGGAGCGATCAATTCACCGTCTAAGTAATGTAAGTGAAAATTTTCATTTGCCATGAGCCTGTATTTATGTTCTGTACTTTTAGCTGTGTTATCTATAATTGTTTTGAAGTGGGTTTCTGAGTTCCTATCTTGTTATATTTAAGTTTTTCTTGCCCATATTCTCACATTGCCTCCAACAGGCACCTGGTTGTCTGAAGCTCAGACTTCTTGAACAGCTTTGATACAAATTTGCCAAATAAATCAAAGCATTTCATGTTGTCAACCTCAAATAGTTGGGTGATTAGACTGTTGATCTAAGTTTGATAAGAAATCATCTGATTATGATGCCTTTTTTTGCATTGACTATTGCATAGATAGAGGTTATCTCATATTGCTTTCATACCACTAAATATATGCAACGTGTTTATATGTACTGCTTAAGATTTTGTAGCTTGGTTCTGATTTATAGTCTCTGTAGCTATTCTAGTAGCTATTATAGTTCTCTGAATCTGCCGAGTCTCAGTGACTTGATTCGAGTCCCCAGAAAATCGGTCCAATCCTACTTTCTCTGTTGAGTCTGCACATGAATAAAATTTCACGACTGCATGTTACACCCAATACACCCTGCATCCATTGCACTGCATCGGCAGCCGCATCTTCAATGGTCACTATACTTTAATTTTCAATAGATTCAATTTTATGAACTTAAGCAAAATTAGCCAATGCAATGGGTAATTTCTCCTTTTTAACATACTTTTTCACCTTATTATACACTACAAAGATGGTTCAGCAACTGCAATTCCAATGAGGACACTAAATTGAATTCGTACTATGCTTTTTTGAACTTTTGTCCTTCTATGATTTCAGTGGTTGCGGAAAACTAATCGGAAACCTTTGCTTCAAGCTGTGGAGAAAATGAAAGAAGGTATTTGGCGTGATTTCTACATGCAAACTCTAAAAATATGTGAACTCTTTCTTGTGCATTTTTTCTTCATTTTGATGAATCTCATCCTCTAGTTTCATTTTATTTGAATTCTGTCTTCAGAATTGATGCTGCTTGGATTCATCTCTCTTCTCCTTACAGCTACCTCAAGCATTATATCCAATATTTGCATCCCGTCAAAGTTCTATGATAGTGCCTTTGCTCCATGCACAAGGTCTGAGGTTGAGGAGGAAAATGAAAATAATGCTTCCCAGGAACGTAAACTTTTGATGGCTTTTGCTCTTCCGCACTCATTTAGGAGAGTGTTGAATGGCTTAAATCAGAATACCTGCAAAGAGGCATGTCACTTGATCCATATAGAATGATAAGTTAGTCAATTTCCATCTGATACAAAATGATAAGTTAGTATCTTGAAGTCCGGTTTAAGTCCATCCAATATTTGTATTAGAGGAATAAATATATCTCATTTGGTATCTCATTTCCTTTCTTATTCTTTTTTATTTTAAAAATAGTTCTTTTTATATGAATTGTTTCTTCATGCATATGGAGTTATTTGGGATATTTCCAATATATATATATTTTTTGGTTTCATAGGGTCATGAACCATTTGTTTCATATGAAGGCCTTGAGCAGTTACACCGATTCATCTTTGTCATGGCAGTTACACATGTATCCTACAGCTGCTTAACAATGCTGCTCGCAATTGTAAAGGTTAGGTTCTTTATTGTAGCTACAGCTACCCAAGTGAGTTGTTTGGATATATTATTCTTTAATTTTATTGAACATTTTGTGGGAAATCTCCAAACTCTTAGTAAAAGATCTCTGCCTTGTTTTGCTGTGATATCCATGCTGCTAGTTGGCAATGTCAAATCTTGTTGTAACTAGGGGGCTGATTGCTCTTGATTAGTTATATGAATTAAAATTTTCAGAGTATTGTTATTGGAGGATTTAAATCTTTAAGTTGCACCTTCTTTAACAAATTAAGCTTTTAGAGTAGTTGGTTGTCAACATGGTATCAGAGCAGGGTCTGCCCGGTCCTGGGTTTAAGTTGCACCCTCTTTAACAGCATAAACTTTTAGAGTAGATGATTGTCAACATTGATTTATGAAATAAGTTCCAAGCTGTTAGTGGGAGATCTGTGATATTTTATTCTATATATGTTGCTTCCTGCCAGTAAACAGAATGATTGAAGTAGAATTTCGTGTCCCCTTCAGTAGCTCATTTATGATATCGAGTGAATACTAAATGTCATAGCTTAACATCTATCATTACCAGAACATGCTAATATAGTTCCTCAGAAATAAAGAACAAGGGAAACTCTTCCTATTATGCAATACAGACCATGTAATGAGTGTTGAATGGTCCCCTCTGAAAAAGAAAAGTTTGCTTTTTCTTCAATAGTTAATTGATGATATCAAGTGAATATTGAATGTGATAGCTAAACATATATTATTGTAGGAACCTGCTAATATAGTTAAAAGGGTCATTACCTAGTGTAGTCCCCGTTAATCGAGAATGCTGGGAGTGATAGACTGGATAACATGCATAACCTTTGCATTATTTGCACAAGGTGTTTGCTCTCAGGATTTGAACCCACGTTCTCATGCTTGAGAGCCCGGACAGTTTACCACTGCACCAGACAATGACCCTATATATTTCCCACCACAAAATGAATAAGTACTATCTACTATGCAATAGAGACCATGTAAAGAGTGGTAACTGGTCCTCATACAGTTAAAAATGGTTTGACTGCCGTCAAAGGTTGTGGAAATTTCTGTGCAGTAATATTTTTTTGATGCTCTGGTTTGAGGGTTGAGGTACTTTAGTTCTGATAATAGCTGACAATAAAACCCATGCTTTAGTGAAAAATTGCAAGTTTGTATTTTTTTGCGGTGATCAACATGCGACATGGATGTTTTTTGAATTTAACATTTGGTTCTTGTGCGTGAATAAAAGAATCAAATAATGTGCTGCCGGATTTTTTCTAATCACTCAAGTGTGCCATATCATGTTGCCTTCTACAAAGAGGAATCTTTTGATTTGTTATGTATGCATTGCTTCCAGTGTTGTCGTCAACCTTATGGAAGACAACTTCCACAGTTGTAGTTTAATTTAAAAAATAAAATTCAAATTCTTCATTATCTTTTTCCTTACTCTGTGAGATTGTAATTATATCATCAGATTCACAGTTGGAGGGTATGGGAGGATGAGGCTCATATGGTCAGGCATGATTCATTAACGGGTAAGCTCCTCTAAACTTGTGTTTGATAAAATTAAATAATGGTCAGATTTTTAATGTAACAATTGTCTGATAAAACTCATCTTATTTATTTAGTGACGGCTGTGGTTTTTTTAATTCTTAGTAAGAAATGAATTTATAGTGTTAAATAAGAAAACTGAGAAAGACAGAGGAGTTCTGTTTAAGAAGAGGAATGCCTAAAGTTCCTGCACGGATTGCGGGAATGAAGAAATTGAGAATGAAATGATAATATCAGAAATGCAATGTGCATTATGACATTCCAATGCTTTTTATTCAAGAGTTTGGACAGAGCAGGTCCTTGAAACAATATCCATTCCAATTTAACTGTAATCATAATTATGATTTTTAATTAGGTTGCTCAAGCCACTCATCTAAATTTGGCTCAAGTAACAAAACAATTATTTATTTTAAAATTAAATTATTGAATGATGATTATTAGGGTGCTGATGATTGAGTCATACTATGATCCAATTTGAGTAGAACACAAATTTGACCTGATCTAGATCTGCTTATTCACTTATGAAACTAGGTCATGTTCATTATTTTGAATTCAAATTCGAGTTTTTCATCATTGGACCAATTCAAATTTAAGTAGTTTTAATTCAATTAAATGTACTATGATTGTGCTTTTATATACTTAACTGTAAAGATGACTTTTTCATCAAACACTAAGAATACTTGTTACATTATATTTAAATAATATTATAAAAGATTTTTTTGGTTTAGTTGAAAGTTTTGATTCTCGAGTTTGTAATTTCTTGGGCCTTAATGTCTGTATTTGCAAATTTGTGTTAAAACATGTGTTAGTAATTGGTCAAGTCATTTTTTTAAGTTGAGTCTGTCAAGTTTTGACAGGCAAGGATTCAAACTGAAGTTTTATTGGAGATTCCATGGAGATCATGTCGGGATCGTATGGTAAGTTTGTTTAACAATAAAGATTAATAAGGGATACACACAATTTGATAAAAGGTAAAATTGATTTGAATGGACCATAACACTTCTAATTTGATAAATTTTGACCTAGGTGACCTGTTGGACTTGGATCATCTTATAGTCAGTGGTTTAACATGATTTGTGTTTAAAAGCATGTTTTCTATTGAACTAGAACACTCGAGAGTTATCCCATTGTTTGTTTGAACAAATCTTGCGAACTATTGGGCCAATCGCTTTATAGATTGACTGATCCCAAATGAATAATTTCTGTTGACTTCGAGTTTCCAAATTCTAAACGCAATTAATTGCTCAGAGAGAAGAAAACTTATGCTGGAACTTCCTCTTGACTAGAAGAAATGACAAACTTAAATACCATAAAATTATTAAAGTGTGTACAACCAGGGGGTTCAAATAGACCTACTACGTCTTTGAGAATGGATTTTTATGGTATATTTGGAGGTTTATCAATGAGGTAGAAGAGTTGGTCAAATATCGTTATAGCAAGATCTAGTGTCATCTAAAACAGATGGAATTCTTGTAACATCACCCCTCCTTTGGTTTTAGTTGTGGGTTATTGAAAGTCATTGTGAAACATATTGCAGTCTTTAAAAGCCGGTTTTCAAAATTTTCCAATAATAATTAGTAATGGGGAACTAGTATTTGGGATGAATCATAGTGCATCCTTTATATTTTGGGTTTTGGTAATAATTGGAAATGGAGAATTGGTAATGTTTTAGGACAATTATACTATGGCCCAAATCCCTGCAAGTATCAGATGCAGATCTTTATAGTCATTGTAGCAAACAAAGAACCTAAGTTGATGATTTCCTCGCAGGAGTGAAGCATGGGGTTGTCTGATCTCTTCATTCCATAGGAATTTACATGATTGGTAAACAGAAGAGTTTGTGTCTAGGTCATAATGAACTTAATTAAAAGAGATGTGTACTAAAATTGGGTTTTCCACAATAAAATTATCTAGCTATTTTTTGACAGGCCACGATGGAGACAGATATCCAGCTAGTTTCCTTTGAACATCTCCAGCCCGTTCTGAAGTAACCTTGTCTGTGTGGACAATGGGCTGGGGCAAAATTCTGACAGCTGATGACCTTCTCGTCAGGACATACATTTTCCAACCAGTGTTCTCTGTAAAGCAACATCTTTATCGATGAATTACCTATTAATTCATCGTTCCTTTACCTTTGATTATAATCCATTTCTCGAGGAGGTATGACATGTCTTGGGTGGCCTGAGTCTGTTCAAGAGCTTGTGAAAGGATGGACTTAAATGGAATGTGTTGAGAAAGGTCACATCCTTCAGACAGTTACTCACATGCTTTGGAGGATCTCTCTTTGATGTTCGTATGATCTAACTGGACAAAGAAAACAAAAAGGAATAGAGAAGTTTGTAGGACTTAAACTTCCTCGCACCCTCCGTGCAAAAAACCCTTGTAATATAAAAATTGTGCATACTCTCTATGTATCCAGTGCCACAAAGTGTAATATATTTGTAAACTGGAAGTCACATACCCTTCTTTGCACATTTTTAATATTACAGGGATTTCTCGTACTATCGCGGGGGGCACTTTGATATTAGAAGGCTTTTTTTTTTTTTTTTTGCGCATTTTACTCTACCAGAAAGCAAAATGTTCATCCATCTCAGAGTTTTCCGTAATAATTTTGATTTTCTTCTAGTACAGTCAACAATTCCGTTTCACATCATCAACTGTATCTTCATCTAAGTTCTATATTCTTTCTACAATATTGATCTTTGCATTGGAAATGTTTAGTATTCTTCTACCTTGATAGTCTCGTTCTTGTGCATCTATTTCTTGATCTTTTCTTCCATGTCCTACCATGCAAAGAAAACAGCCCTAGCAATTACTATGTTTATTTTTGCAGTACCTACATGATGTTTCTCCAGCCTCCCATGTATCCTCTCATAACCTCAACTGTCGTTCCCTACACAGAATAGTGAATACAGTTGTTAGAAAATCTAACTTGTTCTATTCTTAGCAAAGCCCACCGTCATTGAGAGAACAAATTATGGATACGTGTGAACTGTATCCAATCTCCTTGAGTATCAGCTTGTTTTACCATTTTACTGTTATATTTTTGTGCTCAAAATTTGCGGATCTTTTTTCATGTAGTTTAGAATAGCAATTATATTCTTTTTTATGATGTTTGAGGGTTAGATACATGCGGAAGTAAGGCTGTGTACATCTAACCCTCCCCAGACCCTGCAGTGGCGGGAACCTTGTGCACTGGGAGAGTCCTTTTGTGTAGATTTGATAATTATTGACCCATTGATGTCTTTAAATTTGTATAATATTCAGATCATCTGCTATTCTTATATTCAAATTAATTATTTGGCAGAAATTAGTATGATTAACAATAAACTTTATCTTACAGAAATCACGAGAGAGATGACAATGCGAAGGCAATCAACCTTTGTCAAATTTCATACGTCAAATCCTTTGGTCAGGAACAGTGTTCTTATTTGGGTGGTAGGTACACTGTACATGACTGTCTGATTCTGCTGGTTTTGCATTGCCCACTAACTTATTATTTGTGTGTTATGATTTTCTTTTTTATTTATTGATTATGTCAGTTGTTTCTAGATATAAATTCTAGTAAACCATTGTATGGTTTATTATTTGTTTGAGGAAATGCGGAAGAAAATCCTTGCACAAATTTCAGGGATTAGAATATTTTGGAATTGCTAATTTTCATGTTAAAGTCACGTTACACACCTCTCCATCTTACTGCTTCCTTATTTCATATTTACTTCAGTTTTTCCAATATGTGTTTTTAATTCGATTATTGGTTTGCCTTTTTTTGTACATTTTTTTTTCCTTTCCTGACAAGTATACTTGCTGCTTGATGCAAAGTTTAGGGAACTGTTATATGGTTTATTACTCAACGTCAACTGAGAAAAGCAGGTTAGCAAATTTGTTAACCCTGGAGCACACTGATTTGCCCACTCATGAATTGTCCTGGTATAAAATATATCACATTATTTTAGGTCTAGGTTTTTATTTCTTTATTTTCTTTTTTCCGCAAATAAGTAACTATCAATTATAGAAAACTGAAGTTTTTCTTTGTTATCATATTAACTGCATTGGATATCTACAAGTGACATGCACATTCACTTGCATTTGATTAAATTGTGTAACTAAGTCATGCGACCTTGTTGTTCAAGCTTCTCTATGATAACAAATCCAAAGATGCAATGCATGAGAAATTAATTAATGTTGAAGTGTTATTTTTGGTATTTTTATATTGCTGGATTCTAGGGGCAGTATGTTCATTCAGTTCTGGTTGGCATCTGTACATGACAACTGTCTCTAGCTATCGGTCATTCTTATTACAATTATGAAATTATTATTCATGTTATTTTCATTAACAAGTCTCATGAGGCTGTTCACTCTATATCCTTGAAAGTGCATGGCAGGAGATAATAGCTGTGTGCCATCTAGGAATTTTAAACACAGTGGAAGAAATCAGTATATGCAGTTCTGAGTATTAAAAATCAAACATAGACTTCTAATATATTCAAACCCCCTTTCCTCCTGTTTATTTTTTTGTTTTTCAAGGAATGTTTTATGTGATTATCTTTGCGGAGCAACACAACCTATATATTTATATGTGCATATACATTCTTAAGTATAATTGTGCATTATTGATTATGTCAGTTGTATTGCATTCCTCTTGTCCACTGGATAAAAAAATTATAATTATCCATTGTTAGAGTTAGGACATATTCAGGATCAAAGCTTCTAGTAGGGCTTTTAATTATATTGTATGTTTGAGAAAGATCTTTGTTCTTTAAACTGGAAGAATCATCAACTATATGCCCTTTTTGACTTCCTACAACACTGTCTTCATGCCTGAATATCTTTAGTTTTAAATTACTAGATTGTATTTTTTATTGTCAAATAGGAAAAAGATAGGATAATCATGTGGTCATCATCTATATATTCCCAAGATCCTATATTTTGATGGTTCAAAACCTTGTCCTGGGAAATCGATTTTTCTTCCCAAAATAATGATGGAAGTGTCAATTCAATGTTGCTGTTTCATTTGCATTTGTCTGGGAAATATTTATAGGGTTTATATTCAATGTTTTACATTTACTTTCAGAAAATTTGGGGAAAAAAAACCCTTAAATGTTGATAGAATGGGAAATGGAAATTTAAAATTTTCTGTATTTGGTCAAAATTTGGAAACAACAAGACATATAACTAAATCTTTCTTTCATTTTTCAGTTTTTTCTCTCAATATTAAAGCTTCTATAATACTTTACTAGAGTTTATGATTGTCAAAGTAACTTGAAGTTAGTCATGGTCCAGAACTTGTTCCCAGTCACTTGATATGTTTTTCCCCTCATCCCTTTTCTCTGTCTTTATATATGTGTGTGTGTATTTATATTTTATAATGATGGTAGAGTTTAATGATTCATTTGGTCATATTTTAGTTGCAATCATAATGTACACTCTAACTAGGGGTGCAAGTTGGGGCGGGTTCGACCTGCACCCGAGAGCGGGTTATTCCGGACTGACCTGGATTCAAACCGACCTCGAGTTGATGGTGCAACCCGAATCTGATCGGGTTAGGCGGGTTGCCCCCTCCCCCCCCATCCTCCTCTCTCTCCACGTCTGTTAGCCTGTTACTGAAACAAATGTTGATAAAATAAATCCATTGCTCTATAATGGTTATTTATAATTTAAATAAAATTAATAGATAACCATTGCATATATATATATATATATATATATTATTTTATTACTTCATTGCCATATGTACATTATACACATTGTCACTGAGAGAAAAAGATGCCCTCTCATATGCACATCTCCACATCCAGAGCTAGCCATCCAAAAGGAGAGTAAATCCCAAACACCGCAAGACCAAAAACCAAAAAAACCAAACCTTTTCTGACTTAAAAGAAGCAAAAAAAAATTTCTCATTTTTATCCAAAACCCATCTCTCAAAACCCCCAAAATCTCGAAAACCAGCAATGATCTGATTCATCACCAACCCCCCTCACACACACCAAATGAGATTTTTACCCTTTTGCCACCTCTCTCTTTTTCTGCATGCTCATCCCACTATCTGAACCAGCATCTGATTAACACAACTTGGTCTACGAGGGTTGTGCAAAGTAGGCTTTGTCTATCTGTGTGTGTGAGGAGAGATCAATGATAAACAGAGAAGCTATTACAAGTTAAAACGATGGCAGCAACGGTGAAACAATGGTGGCGACGGCGTAAGATTCTCAGTTCACGAAACGAAAGGGGTTAGGGTTAGGTTCTCAGTCCTCACGAACCAATTGGTTATCTTTTATTTGTGTATTTTGGGTTTCAGGTTGGACCGATACTAACCTGAGTCCAACCCGAAATTCACTCGGGCTACAAATGTCCAACCCAAATTTTGTAAACCCGGGTTTAAACCCGAAAATTTCTGGGTTGGGTTCGGGTCGGTCTAGGTTGAACCTTCCCGACTTGCACCCCTAACTCCAACCGGTGTTTCCATGAGAAGTAACTAAGATATTTACATAAATGGATGTAAAGATCCATAGCATTTTTTTTGTTCTAAAAGTGACAATGGGCTTCACAATACAGGGTCCCAGTATTGAATACGGGTAATAGTATTAGCGGAATCTTTTGTGAACATGTAATATTGAACATATCAACCAGTTCTTGATTTATTATTGCTTGGAAGGGAAAAAGAAAATATATTTTTTCTGAATAAAGTGAAAAAATATTTTCAACTTGTTAGGGGGCATCTCCCTAGCTAATTACCTGTACTCTAAAAGGGCACAAGAGAAGCAAGACAAGGAAATGGAGAATGGGAACTAATTATGGGTTTGTGGTATACCTACATGGAGACTTTTACCAATGAACACGGGTAATAGTATTAGTGGAATCTTTTGTCAACATGTAATATTGAATATATCAACCATTTCTTGATTTATTATTGCTTGGAAGGGACAAAGAAAAGATATTTTTTCTGAATAAAGTGAAAAAATATTTTCAACTTGTTAGGGGGCATCTCCCTAGCTAATTACCTGTACTCTAAAAGGGCACAAGAGAAGCAAGACAAGGAAATGGAGATTGGGAACTAATTATGGTTTTGTGGTATACATGGAGACTTTTACCAATGAACTGTAGCATATATGCTCTTCTACTCCCGTCAATTTCCACTAGGTATTTCTGACTTGAAAATTCCTCTAGGAATTTTCTTTTCTGGAGGGATCAAATTCTCACCAAAGCTGAATTTGTACCAGTTGAGATTGATCTAATTGTGTGTTAGGGTTTATGAGAAGGGAAGAAGAAGAAGAAGAAGAAAAGAAGGAGAAGAAAAGTCAGTATATTATTATCGTCTGTATCTCATACCTAATACAAAACCTTTTATACTCTCTTCAATAATAGAGAAAAATAGTAAGAAGACAAAAACACCCTTAGTAACCCAAACTCTCTAACAGTAACTATATGTTTTTGTTTCAATTTTGTGATCTTCATGCAGAAAATTGAATTTATTCCCAAAGTGACTCTGGTTTAACTTGAATTTAGAACATATGTATATGGAGGGTTGAGGTGAGGGGGATGGCAAGTTTGAGGAACATGTGGTTTGGACATAGAAGATGAAAGAAATGAAACAGTAATTAAAGCATGAGAATGTTTGGCTTTGGAGTTTTTGTCTAATGATGTGCAGCAAGAGAAGCACAATTTAAGGTGGTTGTAGGGAGGTCATAATACACTTTACTGTCTTGATATTTTCTCACTTATTTTGTTAACTCCCCCTCTCTTCTTTTCTCCCTTCACTGTATATCTATGGTCACAAGTTGCTTTTCTGATACCTTTTTTTATAATGAATTGTTTTTGAGTGAAAGCATTTCGTTGCTACATATTTCCATTGAAACTGCTCTTTCCTTTTAGATTAATTTTGTTATTTTGCAGACCTGTTTCTTCCGGCAATTTGGGCGTTCAGTGGTTCGTGCCGACTACCTTACACTCCGCAAAGGCTTCATCACGGTATGCAATGTCAGACTAATCGAGGAATTTGCCATTTTTTTTTTGCTTTTGTTAAGGAAGTACATCATGGTTAAATTTAAAGACGTGATTTCTATAAAAAAAAATCTCAAATCAAGTTGTCATTTCTCAGTAAATTCTTACATATTTTTGTATTATATCGTTTTCTTAAACATGTGAAACACAGAATTATATTAAAAGATAAATACTGGACCCTGTAGTTCTCATCCTAGCACAATACAATGGATCATAGTGAGATATATACATGAAAATAAAAAAAATAGAGAGAAAATTACGGCAACAGCAGAAAATAAAGCTTAGTTTCTAACATTCCTGGTTTAAGTGCCTCAAAGAAATTCGAAGTTGCATAAGGCATATGTAGTAGTTTTCATCCACTAACCTCTGTTGGGAGCCTTAGTGCTTACGCAAAATGAAAAAACAGACATCCTTTTATGACAGACAAATTGATCATGTTACAATGAATACGAAGTTGGGTATTTATAAACTATGCAAAATGATCCAAGTTTAGCCTAATCTGACGGTGATGATTGATGAATAAATGCATATTAGATAAATGATAGTCTACAATCTGCAGTCATATACTGTATTGCTATGCAACCATATTCCTGTGAGTTTAATATCTGAAGTTGCCTTCCAATTTTTATAGGGCTTCTCCTTAGTTATGAATAGGGTAGTATTTAAACTTAATATCCAATTTATATATCTGAAAGATAACCAATGCACATATGCATGTAGTGAGATTTGTTTACCATAATATGTTTTATATGCTGTTCAAGTTAGCCATTTCATTGTTTTAACATGAATTTTTATTAAGTCTAATAATGAGTTTCTTTTAAAATTTTCTTTGTATATTATGTGTCCACCAGTATCTCCATCAGATCAAGATTTGAATCTGTAAACTTTTCTGAGTTTAGATCCCTGCCATGAACATGTTGAAAAAAAAAATCATTGTGTCCAACTGTTCATATCAGTTAGATTCACACTATTATAAAGTTTGGTTTTTTCATGCCTTTATTTCCTGTTTGTATTATTCAGACATTTCCCATTATCGAATTTGTTTATATTGATAAATAATTGGTGGTCTATTACAAAATTGCTAGTACTAGTTTACTATTTACTATTTACAATTTCTGTTTCTCTTATTCATGGCAGAACCACAACCTTACATCAAAATATGATTTTCACAGCTATATGATTCGCTCTATGGAAGAAGAATTTCAAAGGATAGTTGGTGTGAGGTAATTAACGAACTTATTTAAAATTGCTGATGGTTTCCAGAACTAAATTGTGGCCTCATTTGAGCATCATGTATTTTGTTTCTATGCGTTTATTCTTGGCCTTGCTTCTCCCATTTTGTACCCTTTCTTTACAGCCTAAACTGAGTTTCGGTACACATTCCTTGATTCTTCTTTTTCCTTCATTTTTATATTTGTTTATCACTTCCTACTGCATAAAATAAAAATATTGTGAGGAAGGAAGAATTGTAAATGTACATTGTATTATTTTCACTTTATAGGTGCTGATGAAGATCTGAGATTCTAAATGGATATTTCAAAAGCTTATTAGATATTGAATCATCTTAAAAATTAAGCACTCAAGAACTAGTTTGCGGACCTCTCTTTCTGAATTGACTAAGTCATCTTTCAATAGCACTTTTTTTATTGATTTCGGTGTTTGAACTAGCTGCCAAAGGTGCAGTTATTAACAAATGAAAATTAAATTGGAGATTTGAAGCTGACACTAGCTGAATGTACTAAACCTGGCTTTGAGTTAATCAATTCCAAGTCTTCCTAATCCTAAAATTACATTATATTTTTATTGTTTTTATAATTAAATTGCATTAACTGTATACAAAAATAAAGAAATAAATAAAATAATGGAACTGTGTATGGTCCATCCCCACCTCCTCCAAGCAGGCATGATTTACTGACTACATTATGATTATCTTTTGTCTAAATCTAATTTAGATTTTGTAGAAATCACCAATACCTTTACTTGAGTGTCATTATTGTTTGAATATTTGGATTACGTATAAAAGCTAGCAGCTGAAAGTCCAGTTTTTTGAATCTCTTGCAGTGGCCCGCTATGGGGATTTGTCGTTGCTTTTATGCTGTTTAATGTAAAAGGTATGGCATGTTATGGCGAACTTTAGGATAAAATAGTCATTGTTTTATATGCTTATATGGGTCAATTGCCAACACGCATGAATGCACTTCTGGTGCTTTTGCGCCCCAACTCCTCCTCCCCTTTTAGGTGGAACTTCATGCAGATCACCTTGAACCTAGTAATGAGGTTCATTGATGATACAGCTTAGACTTTCCAAACTTCAGTCCACCAATTGACTGTTGTATAATGAAACTGTACCTGGTTTTTGCAAAGATTATACTTATTTTTGTGAACACCTCATGATTTATTGGTTTTGTTCCAAAATTTGCAGGGTCTAATCTCTATTTCTGGATAGCCATCATTCCCATCACTGTAAGTTCTCATTCTGGTGCATTTTAACAGTTACCTTGATGATGGACATGGTCACTCACATGAGTGTGTTCCTGATTTTGCCTATAATTTTTTTTATAAATCAAATAAAGTTTAGAAAACTACTCATATGTTGAATATGAGTTTCTTCCAAAAATTCCCTTGTTAGTTCAACAGGTCTAGATCACAGACCTTGCACAACTCTACATCAGAGCCTAGGGTTCCGGTCCTTGCACCCGAATTTATTGTATTTCTTTTGGCCCGCATGAGGAAGGAATGTGATTTAGAACTATGCACAGTCCTTCCCTTCACAGTCTGAATTCCTCTTCCAGTGATGCTGTCACCTGAACCAAATAGGGTAAATGGAAGATTCATGTCCAATTCCTCTCTTTTCCCTCCAGATATTTGGTTTCCCAAACAGAACATAAAATTAATCTCCATTCAACTCCAGTTTTGTTACATGACAACACATTTCTCTCATATTATATGTTCTTATGCTCTATTTTTTATGCAGCTTGTTCTACTGGTGGGCACAAAGCTGCAACATATTATTGCAACCTTGGCATTGGAGAGTGCTGGAATAAATGGATTCTTTACTGGAACAAAGTTAAGGCCTCGAGATGATCTTTTCTGGTTTAAGAAGCCAGAACTATTGTTGTCGTTGATCCATTTCGTTCTTTTCCAGGTTGGCTAGTCTGTCATGAATCCATGATACAATTGCTGAAAGATTTATTTTTTATTTTTATCGACAATTTCTGTATGTTACTTTTTGTAGTGGTGTATGGTCTAGTTACTTCCCAATGCTAAGAGTATCTAAACTAACATGCATCTTTGTTTCCATGTTCAACTTTTGTTGCAGAATGCATTTGAACTGGCTTCCTTTTTTTGGTTTTGGGTACTTCCTCTTCCATTATTATATTGGTTATATCATTGGAATGCTGAACTTGGAATTACCCTCTATACCCAATACTGACCAACCAAAAAGTGAATTTTAAATAGGGCATAAATATGAATCTGACTAGTCTGATGAAAAATCAAGTCAAAGCACTGTGTAAATAAAATTAGATAATAAAAGCATATTTTCTTTTTCAGAAGAACTTTTTTGTTTTTCCTTGTATGCTAGGACGTAGGATATGTGATATAACTGATGCTATGCTGATTTAATTTCAGTGGCAGTTTGGGTATGATTCTTGCTTTATCAGGAACCATTTGCTGGTGTATATACGGCTGATTTTGGGGTACATATTTTTAACTGGATGTTGATAATATATTCTAAATTTTTACTTGTAAAAGATTAATTAAATGCATCTAACAAGTCATCAACTTGTATTATTGGTACTTAACAAAAAAAATATCAACTTGTATTATTGGTTGTCTCCAGGTTTGCAGGACAGTTCTTATGTAGCTACAGCACCTTGCCCCTATATGCATTGGTTACTCAGGTACATTTTCTAAATGCTTTAGTTTTCCCCAAGAAGAGGTACCTGAGTTGAAATCCATCATGCCCATGAAACTACAATGACATGAAAAATGTCTGCCTCTTGAACTGTGGGCACAAGACATTTTTAACTTGTATTTTGTTGCAAATAACTTTTCTTTGCAATGACCTCCTAAATCAGCCAGATTTTGATATGTTACGGGTATTCAAAGGTCTTTTAGACCTCCTAACTTTGCTTCTTTCACTGAATATGCCAACAATGCGGGTTGCCAAGTAATCTGATATAAAGAAAGCAGATGTTCGTGTTTATGCACATCTCAATTGGCTACTGCCAGACAGCCTTGAGACCACTTGTTTGCTTCTAGTTTATTAACCAATTATGTTAGGAGTATTACATAAATCCATGGACATTTCTCACTTGCAAGCATAACTGCTAGGGGCATGACACCATCTGTGAACCCAGAAATTGTTTGTTTGCGAATAAATATGTTATTTGTTTTGGAATATCATTATCAATATCTATGATAAGGTTTACAATTCAGCCAATTAAGGAGTTGTCAAGGAGTTGAACTTTACTTCTTATCCGTCGGTGGAAACATCTTCAAAAATATCTCTGAAATTCAAAGGAGGATTCTTTTTTTTTTTTTTAATTATTAAATCTAGACCACCAGCTTGCCTACCTTTCTCATTCCCTCTGTGACTGATTAGCTAGTTTTTATCTGATGGGCAACCTCGTCAGATTTTCTTGATCTTTGAAGTTCAATGTCTTTTCCTAAAATTTATATAACTTGATTTTTGGGATTACAAGTCAACGTTATGGTAGTTAGTAAATATAGAGGAGTCAATCATGAATATCCCTGAATTACCACACCGGCAATTCTTGACCCACAAGTGTCTGACTTTGCAGCTTGGTTCAGTCTCCTTATACTAATTATTTTCTCCCTCTTTTGGATGCCTCCTTTCCTGAGATGTTGCTGTGGGATGTTATTTAAAATAGGCTCTCGCGTAGGGCAAGATTGTAAATCCTTAAATGCTTCTTTATGCTGTCACAACTGAAAAGGTCCAGGTAGGGAGCATCTCCTGGATTCTAAAGTTTTAGATAGTCGTTCCTTAATCTATGTATGTTGTCTCCTACCCATAAAAGCATTATGCATCAAGTGAACTATTTCGGTTGATGAAAACCTCAATAAAAGGTGGTTTGAAGCCTTCAAGTCGTGTACCAATATTGTTATAGCATTAGGTAACTTCCTTTTCATTTTCAGATGGGAACAAACTACAAGGCAGCCTTAATACCACAGAGAATAAGAGAGACAATCCACGGATGGGGGAAGGCAGCTAGGAGGAAGAGAAGGCATGGCGTTTTCACTGACGATTCAACTGTGCACACTGACACGAGCACAGTATTGTCAATTGAAGGATACGATCACCATTTGCCTGATAGTCCTCGAAGCGCCCCTGATGCAGACACACAGATTGAGTTACAACCAACCATTATTATTACAACTAGTCCTTCCACATTTGCTAACGAGACTTCAAGTCGGGTTGGTACACCTCTGCTACGACCCTGTGCTTCTGTTTCCTCCAGTGTTACGCCATGTTTTGAGCCAGAAGGCATTGCAAGGTCCTCTTCGATGCCTGTTAGAAGATAATGAAGAAAAGAACGATATTGACGATGACCACAAAGAGAAGATGAAATTGAAGTTCTGTTAATATTCGTGCCGGTTGTTACTTGTAATATAATTCATATAAGAACAAAGAGTTAGATATATTTGCTTTTTATGTAACAGAATAAGGTAATGTTAAAATGTTTACTTGAGATAATGACAGCTATATGAGATTATAGTTTGTTTCCATTTTTCCAATTAATTAACCAAAGCACATCAGTTCTATGACATTGAAGAAAAGATACAGAAATAATTTTACTATATCTTTTCTTACATTTATGATTTATATGGAAATAGGTTTTTGATATTTTTATATACCAAAAAGAAAATGATATTCTTTTACTTACCAGGAAAAAAATGATTTTTGGTGAAACTAAAACTCAATTCACAGCCTTCCGAAAATCACATGCTCTTTAAGAGATCAGTTAATGTTAATCTCCACCACACTTCTTTGTTTGCTGTCAAAAGTAGCATGGAGCAGAATTATGCAAATTTGACTGATCTATTTATATTGTATTAATCTAATTGAGGACTGAGTAGCCAATCTTTTTTCACTCTAAATTTACCCTCATCTTGATTTCGACATATTGTACCAGAGTCCAAATTGGTTGGCTGATTGATATATTATGAATTGATATATTATGAGCAATGCTATACGTCATAAAATTATTTTATGAATTTGTATCATGAATGATGTGGCAGGTAACGTGGAGAATTAGTATTGGTGGGATTTCCTCATACACAAAATTCCATGATATTATCACCGAATTTCACTAATATTAACTCTTCACGTTACCTGCCACATCATTCATGATAAAATTCACGAAATAATTTCATGATGTTTAGCATTTTTCATATATTATTATATTTTATGTGTGTGTGTGTGTGTGTGTGAGAGACAGAATATTTCTGAATTTTAAATTCATTTAAAAAAGTGAGCTTAATTTTAACATCATTCGTAGTTTTATTATAGGCCTAATGTATTGTGTACACCCTCTGGCTCGTGATCATCTTTGTAATTTCATTTGTTGGCATTGGCACGTTGGACCTGTCCAGTGGTGGAGGTATCACCAGCCGTCTTGGTGGGTTCACGGGACCCACTAGAAACAAACATACTGTGGGCTTCAGGGGCTGCAGCCTCATCGTTCTTGGTGGGCTTATTGAACCTTGCCTTCATAGGCCCATTCTGGTTATCAGCATGGCTTTCCTTGCGAGGATGACAATCAATTGGAGTGGTACAGAAGTCACACACAGACCCAGGTGGGCATGCATAGACAGGGCCACCATTGCCACCAACACCACTATTGCCTCCGTTGCCACCATTACCATAGCCACTTCCGCTTCCGTAGCCACTACCATTTCCGTCACCACTACCATAGCCCCTACCGCTTCCATAGCCACTACCATTGTTGCCAACACCACCACAGACCCCACCGCAACCCCCAGGGCCACTGCCACTGCCACTGCCAGTTCCATAGCCACTGCCGATACCACTTCCACTTCCACTGCCAGTGCCAGTTCCATAGCCACTGCCGGTACCACTTCCAACCCCAGTGCCAGTTCCATAGCCACTGCCGGTACCACTTCCAACCCCAGTGCCAGTTCCATAGCCCCTGCCGGTACCACTTCCAACCCCACTGCCACTTCCATAGCCACTGCCGGTACCACTTCCAACCCCACTGCCACTGCCACTGCCACTGCCATAACCATAGCCGCTGCCAGTACCACTTCCAACCCCAGTGCCAGTGCCAGAACCATAGCCGTAGGCGCTGCCACCACCTCCCATTGTCGAAACAAGCCCTGTGTGGAAGGCAAGGTCTTCTGGTTTGTGGTCCTCCACTTCCTCTAAGAGGACCCTATGAGCAGAGCAAATACTTAAGCATACCAAAACCAAGAACCAAATGGATACACATTTTGGTGATGCCATTTTAATTAATTAATTTCCCTCTTCGATGCTTAACTTGCATGGTTCTAAACCACCAAGGCCCCTCTATGTATATATAGTGAACAACTGTGAGGCTTTAGAGAGAGAAGATAGAGTCACGTACGTAACTATAACTCTCTCTCTCTCTCTCTCTCTCTCTATATATATATATATATATATAATGTATTATATATGTGTGGTTAATTGCATGTGCCGTGCAGATCTTGAGTTGGTTAATTAGTTCTGGGATCCCGGAATCATGAACCTTGTATGCATGGGTAGAGAAACTAATTGCTCTAACTGCAACTCTTTTATACCATCTTCTCTTCCAAATGTGGTAATATATCTTGGGTATGATATGATATCCAGCGGTATGAGTCTTAAATTTAGGTTAGCTCAATTTTGGCCTCCAAATATATTAGTCCAACTCAATTAAATGAAATATTTAGTTAATTTATATGCTCAATCTAAGAATATATGTAATATTAATTAGCACAGCATAGACATCGAAAACTATTATCACTTGTATAGATTCTTGCAATGATAAAGAGAAGATAAATTTTACATAAATATGTAACTTCATTCTTTCTCTTCCACCTATTTCTCTTTTTTCTATTAAAAAATTTATTAATTTTTTATTCTTCAAAGTCCTAATCCTATTTTTCTTATTTAATTTTCTAATACTCTTGTATTTATTGAATATACTTATACAAATTTTTTTTTTGAAATTAAAGCAAGTATATTAATGTATAGTAATTACAAGAGAGGGAACAAGTCCCATTGGGCCTAAAAGGTTGTGGTTTCTTTGGACTTTAATCATCAACTTCCTCGACTTATGTTACACATGCATTTATCCATATACATTTATACAATTCGCATATATTATATATACATTTGTACATATACATATAAATTAATATGAAATTGATGAAATTCTCTCCCCCACCTCCCAATCATAGAACCTTGGCACCCCCTGTATACATACATACAAAGATATATATATATATACATGTATATATATAGAGAGAGAGCAACCCTAGAGGTTGGCTCAAGTGGATAAAAAGTTTCACCCTAGCAAACATTAAGTCTAAATATCAAGTTTTTTAGGTGCAAATAATTGTTTGAGGGCAGGTCTATATATCAACTAGAATAAAAAAAAAATTGTTCAATAAATTCCATGCCACTTGTTTGATATCAGCTACATGTAGAATTAAAGTCAGTGCTAAAGTTGTACCATGCATCCATGTTATAATACTACAAGACAGCAAATTTTTATTCTCCAAGTGGAGTACGTGTTACTGGTGGAAATTTTTTTTTTGGAAGGTATGGAAATCTTTTGTTGCCTTCAAATAAGTTAAAGAAAAAAAAGTGCTTTAACCTAATTAAACAAAAAAAAGTTAAAGAATATCAAGTAATTAACTAATTAAGCACTTTAACCTACTTTGGCAATCCCACTGACCCTGAATTTTGTCAATTATTTGTTATGTACTCATTTTAATTGTACATGCTTTCAGCAGCAAAGCTAATATATATATATATATATATATATATATATATATATATATATATATATCATAAGATTCAATTTTAATTTCTAAATAATAGAATGCTAGGTTACAGACATTACTTCTCTTCTGCCCTCCTCGTGTGACCCAACCACACTCACAAGTCACAGGCAACATAAGTGAAAATTTTCTATTGGTAAAATTTTAAATCTCACTATTCAATTATTGTTATTTACTAATCTACTAATTTTTTAAACTATTTGAGTTGAAGATTAAATTTTTTAAACTATACAAAATTACTTTTTGAGACTTTTTCTTGACCCAAAATATTGTCCCTGTGCACTTTTTGATTCAATTATCCTATTACCCTCTGTCAAAATATTTACCAAAACACCCCAATTCACCTAAAAAGACAAAAAAATATTATTATCCTTACCCACGCGGCCACACCTACTAGTCAAACCCACTATTCTTTTTTAAATTAATTTACCAAATACATCATCTCTCTCTATTCATTCTTAGACTTAAGCAACAATATATAATCTATAGAGATATAAATACACAGAGAGTTATAAAGTTTTTCTCTCTCTTTCAAGAACTCTCCCATAGGTAGAGATAAATTAAGTAAAAAATAAATTCAAGATTTTACATGGGTAGAGAATGCACTATTTTTTTATTATTATTTAACAAATAACACTTCTACGGGTGCAACATTGTGTAGAAAGATAAAGGGAAAAAAAATTGTAAAACCAAAAATAAAATATAAAAAAATGTTGCACCGGTGAAATAAGTCTCTCGAAAATCCAGCGCCTCCAATGTAACGTTGTATATTTCTCACCTTTAAGTATTTCTCTTCTTTTTTTTCAGTAGTGGAATTGTGACGTATATATATTTTATGTTTTCATTTTATATATATATATATATATATATATATTTTTTTTTTTTTTTTTTTTTGCATGAGTAGTAAATGTGTTATAAGATTAGCACCTTACGCCGTGCAAATGTAACCTCGTTTTTTTTAGAATAGTGGAAGTGTGACGTCTATATAATTTATGTAAATTTTTATTTTATATATATGTCACTAATTTTGTTTTTTTTTAGAATAGTGGAAGTGCTTAAGTTTTGTTTTTATTTTTTATTATTTTTTCTGTAAGGATATTATGGTTGAGTCATTGTTTATACAAAACTCCTAATCTTTCTAACATGTTCTTGAGTCTTTGTTTATTCAAATTCTTAGTTCTGTCATGCTCTTTATTGTAGATGTTCTCTTTTAGGTTGGATTTTCCAGAATGAACGAACACACCGTAATAATTTTCTCGCTTTATACTTTAGAGTATCAATGGATGTAAAAATTGAAAGTTGTTTTACTTTCTTTTCTTTTTTTTCAAAAAAAATCTGAAACTTGTTGTTCACATGCATGAACGGGTACGACAATTGATAGGAATCATGTAACAATTTTGAATTTATTTATTTTTACTTAAATTTATCTCCACTCATGAGAGAGTTCTTGAACGAGAGAGAGATACTTTATATATCTATAGATTATATATGTGTAGAGAGAGAGAGAGGCAAGCTTCCATTGTTGCTTAAGAGTGAGAATTAATAAAGAGATTATATATTTGGTAAATTAATTTAAAAGTAAAGTAAATAATAGGTTTGACTGATAGGTGAGTAAAAATGAATAGAAAAGAATAAATATATTTGATAAATTAATTTTAAAGTGAATGGTAAGTTTTGAGTTGCTTTTGATGAATTTGGTAAAAGAGGATGAACAAAATACAAAAACAAAATTGAACGAGTAGCAATAGAGGCTGTTGCGGCTGCGATTAGGGCTGCACAAAGAACCGTAGGAACCGGAACCGTATGGAACCGTACCTGAACCGAACCGAACCGTCGGTACGATTCCGATTCCGGTTCCATTTTTTAAGGAACCGTTGAACACGGTTCCGGTTCCGGTTCTAGGCCCAGCAGAACCGAACCGAACCAAACCGTACTGTAGGTGACGGTTCCAAGGAACCGGAACCAGAACCGTTAAATTAGTTATATAATTATATTAATTATTAGTCTTATTACTAATTTACTATTATAATATTATGATAATATTATACAAACACCAAAAATATATGGTTAAACTACATTTATTATCAATAATATTGTATTATATTATATAATGATTCAATATATTATATTGTAAAATTGTAAAAAAAAACAAAAAAACCCGGAGAATCGCGGTTCCGGAACCAAACCGAACCGTTGGCTACGGTTCGGTTCGGTTCGGTTCCACCTCCCAACGGTTCCGGTTCCGGTTCCAAAAAACAGGGAACCGTTGGGACTGTTCCGGTTCCTCCAGGAACCGTAGGGAACCGAACCGTGTGCAGCCCTAGCTGCGATAGCAAGGGACTTTATTATCCTCCTTGGGCTTGGGCTTGGGCTTTTCGGGAGACGGAACTTTGTGCAATAAACAAGAAAATGGGTCAAAGTTTACCCTCACATATATGGGCCCCACGCGACTGTGTAATACCAATGCGCCCACGTGGCCCAAATCAACCCAATTTTGCTAAATTAATCTATATTTGCACTGTGCAGATGAAAAAGTAGGGAAATTAGGAAAATTTGGTTGTAAACCGGTGTTTAGAATTCTCTAGGACATTTTGGGTCTAAGAAAAAAATTGAATAGTGATTTTGTATAATTTCTAATTAATTTGAAAATTTTAATGATCAACCAAATAGTTTTAGAAAGTTAGCTTGATTGATAAATAGAATAATTTGGCTAGTGTAAATTGTCGGACACTTATCCTATACTCAAAAGCATATAGTCAAGACCCTCCATCTAACATTCTCGTAACGTCCTCGTTGCGGTTGGACCATCTAATTTATTCGTCCTCCCTAAGTTTAGGAGAACCCAGTAACGACCCGAATCCGAACTCTGGTCAGGTGGACGCTAGGCGTGACACCGAATCAAGGACTGTGTCTGACTCCACCCTGCCCACACGTCCTCCCTAAGTATGGGAGGACTCAATAACAACCTAAATCTGAACTCTGGTCAGGTGGATGTTAGGTGTGACACCGGATCAAGAACTGTGTCTGATTCTGATACTAAATATAACAGGTCAGACACTTACTCTTTACCCAAAAGCCTAAGCTATTAGGTATTGCTACATACCCCCACCCATTTACACCCAATTACTTTCTCATCTAGATCCGATGTGAGACAAGACCTTCTAACAGCTAGTCACTAGTGAGTTAACAGATCGGTAAAAGTTGGTTGATTGTCTATTATTTTTGAAGTATTTTTAATTTTTAAAGTTATTTATTATTCATTTGGAGATTGTGTCTCCTCCCCACCTTTTATTTGGTTGGATAAAATAGATAGTAGAAATGATTGATGGAGTGACAACTTTTTTTGTTTGGTTGAAAGAAAGAAAAGAAGAATTTTTATGTACTTTTACCAATATACCCTCATCAATCAATTAAGGAGAAAAAGTAAATTTCACTTGAAAGTTGTGATATTGGGAGAAACTAATTAAAAGAGTTACATGATATACTTTCACACAATTATAGTCATTCATAAATATGCAGATTAATGGTAAATTTACCTTTGTAATCCTAAAAAACTGTAACAAAATATTTGTTTTGAAATTTGGTAATTAATTCAGTATTAAATTAAGTATTAAAATTTTGTAATCAATTCAGGGTTAAAATAAGTATTTCATAATTTTAGGTCAACTTTTTATTTTTTTTTTCTCCTCTTTTCAGCTCAATTTTAGACAAATACAAAATCGTCAATTAGGAGAGATGTGTGTCTCTTGTTTCTTTCTCTGCCTTTCCTTCATTCCAATCAAATAAGACAAACCTCGTACATCTCTCCAACCAAACATAGCAGTTTAGAAATCCGAGAAAAAGGTCGTGCACAAGAAGCGTGTTCTCCACGACCATCAACATCGCGTAGGATTACTACCACAAAAGCGAAAGAGCGCCAAAAAAAAAAAAACAAAAACACTGCAAATTTATTTATTTTTCCTTTCTTTTGGCATTTCCCACATTACTCCACTAAACAACTGCTATAAATACCTAATTCCAACTTTTCTCTCACAATATACTCGCTGGAGGGAGAGAGAGATAGAGAGCTCAGTCCTATTGCTCTTTCATTCTCCAATGTAAGCGAAGATATCATCGATCTATTTCACTTGCATTGATTAATTGTTATAATCAATCGATTAATCTTTTCTTTCGAGACAAAAATCGATTAAATTAGTGTTGGAAACAACAATCAATGTGTAAAATTTCCGTGAATTTCATCACTTGTTTGATTTAGGTATCTTTGAATGCATTGTTTCTCTTTGTGATTTTAAACACATTCTAAACATCATGCACATGCTCGTCGTGACTATGACTCATCCTCTCCCCATATCCATCGATACTTACGCATTTGCATATGTGTGTATGTATATATGTGTGTATCTATATAGACAAGTTCACACGCATTTCTTTCTCAGAAACAATTCTCTCTCTTAAATTTCAGTGAATTTCATCACTACTTTGATAATTTCAATTCCAAGTACCTCTAATGCCTTGGTTGTCTATATCATTCCATTACTCGTAAACGTCAAGCTCGTTATGATTATTCACTTTCTCTTCCATACACAGATAGATACATACACATATACAGGTATATTGACACGTATATGCATCTCTATCTCTCTCTATCTTCAATTTTTTCTAACACTATATCTCTGTAATTCTCTCTCCTGTGGTCATGTCTCTACTATATGTTTTCCTTTTTTGATTCCAGTTTAATGATCAAAGGGCCTACTATCATTTAGTAAAAGAGTGGACAACTATTGATTATTGCCTTCATTTTAGGTGTCTATAAGATTTGATTATGCACTCGCATTGTTTGCGATTTGTAACTCCCTGTAATTGATTTGTTTGCTACTCAAACTTTCATTGCATGATGTTTATTGTGAAGATAGTGAGGCCAGGTTCCTTATGGTTTTGATGGAAATGAACATAAAGGTCGTTGAGTAACATGCTGTGTGTTGTATGCTTATGCTTCTAAAGTTGTTCCATTAAAGGTTTGTCTTATAAAATATTATATTAAGATCTATGTTAACATATAGATGCTTTAGTTTGATAGTTTAATGGTTAATTTTTCTTTCTCTTTGATTTCTTGTGTACAACCAATTAGAGAAACCATGGAAGAAAATTTCGATTGATTTGGGAACAGTCATGTGTCGTAGGAAGTTGTAATTAGGCTTTGTTTTGTTTAGTAGAGTTTTTTATATTCGATTCTGAAATAAATAAAATCTAGTACATAAGTTGAGAATACATTTCCTTGTTGCTTGATGCTGTATTTAAAATGATTATATGATTTATATTGCAAGTGGTTTCTTGTTATAGGAATGGGGAGATTAACAAATGCTTGCAATCCACTAAAGTTTATATACATTTTTATGTAATATATAATGGGGATGACAACCTTCGTTGCACTTGGAATATTAAAATTTAAGGACCATGAATCAGAGCAGTATGCGTCATTTGCCTTTTACTGACACCATTTTCAGTAATTAAGATAGAAAATGTGTGTAGTTGGGACTTTAAATTTGTTTAAATCAACTCTTTGTTTCTCATCCTAAATCAAGATGAATTTAGGATGATGTCTCCTGCATTACTGTCTTTTGTCAGTAGAAATGGATACATGTTTGCCCTTTCTCGAATATGTATCAGTTTTTTGCAATTTTGTCATGCAGTGAGTTTGCTTGAGAAATTTACTTGAATTCTCTTTATGATAATAGTCAAATGCCTCCAGCATTGTGTGTTGTTCTTTTAATGCTCTCCTGTGACTACTTGTTTTGAATTCCGGAAACAAGAGTTACAAGCTGATCTATGATAACAAGAGTTACAATCTAATCCCATCTCTGGTTCCATGATACTAGGTCCCTCCTAACGAACTTGACAGAGCCCTATGTCAATTGCTTGGAATTGGCTGCATTATGCTTTTTGCATAACAGAATATTCTTGGTTAATCATTGTCATATCTCCTGCCAAATCTTCATCCTTTTTTTCTTTTTCTTTTTTTGGTGGTTGTTGTTTTGCATTTGTTATTCATGCTATGTTTGGCTTCTTGTATAAATAGTTTCTCATTTCCAATATTTACTTATAGCGTTACAAGACTTTTTTCTCTATCCACGGTACTACATTATTATGATTAATTAGCAAATTATTAGTTAAAAAAACAGCATACAAGTGTTTGGGTGAACCTCCTTTTGTGCTGCTTGATTCCCAAATTTATTAAAGATGTTTATCTCTCTCATGCTGTGAAGGATGAAAAATGAAGCACTTTCCTCAAGCACTTCATATGATGATGATGATCACAAAAGGGACTTGGAACAGTTGCTTGAAGCTTTTGGCTCCATGGCTTCTCTGGAGGACATTGCCTCCGCTTATTGTCAAGCAGGGCGCAATGTATACACGGCTGGTGAAATACTTTGTAGTATGCAGGAAAGCAATTCTACTTTTCCATCCAAGAATGAATTGGAGGGTTTAAGTGCATCTTTGGAAGAGTCATCTGTCAATATCTTGGACAAGCCAAATTATGCAGATAGAAGTTCTATGGAAAAAAAGCCAAAAAAATGTTCAGTATCAATGGGTACTGTTGCAGCTGTGATTGGAAGGGAGTATACTATGCCCAAGCCCATAACAAATGAATCGTGTAAAGTGACCAAACCGTTGAAATTAAATTCAGAGAATTTGCCCATCTCTGAGATTTGGGGTGAAAAAATTCCACCATATATTGCAGAAAGGGATGAATCTATGCACAAGGATGTTGAGGAATTTCTGTTTACCATGCTTGGAGATGGCTTTCAACTTGGCATGGATGTAATTCGAGAAGTCCTTGGTAAACACCCTTAACTCGTGTGTCATCTAAACTTACTTGTGCTGCCAGCCTTACAATTTAGTTTCAGCTTCTGTGTGGTTGTGCATATAACTATGGTATTTATGGAATAAATGGGATTTATGACTTAAAATCAATTATCAGAGTGTCTTTTGATGGTAGTTAATGCATAACATCTTATGCCAAAATTTTACTTCATATTTGCATCAAAATTAAGAATGCCCCAGAATTCTATTCAATTGAAATGCCGACATCTCCATAAATTTGTGTTTATATGCTCTGTGTTTTTTGAGAAAGTGAAAGCGTCATAATTGGGTTCATTTCATTAGTTTTCAACGCTGTACGAGTCTGCTTCAAGTAGTGCTGAAATTTTTATTATTCCTTCCTTATATTGCAATCATCATCACAACTTGCAATGCAGATGAGCAATAGCTCCTTTTAATTTCCCTTCGGATTTCATGCTATCAATCAGATTTCATCCTCCGTATTCTTGTACGCTCTAGGTGTTACTTGCTCAATTGTCTGCTTTGGTTATTGTAGTAAAACATTTACATCACTTGCTTGATACTTGAACATAATCAAACTTAAGATTGTACTTGCCTCTTCCTCACATTCTTCAGATTATCACTGCAATGTTACTGTTTTTCCGTATTAAGTTCACTCGATGAGGTTGATATCAAGTGTAATCAGGAATTATCTTGAATTTTTTGCAGGCGTTTGTGGGTATGATATAAGAAAGGTAAGTACACTTTCACCTTAAGGTTTCAGGTACTCTATTTTGTGCTCAATTTAATAATTTATCTTTCTTTGGTTTTTTGGCATTCATGTTATTTGGGCTTTGATAAGTCAAGTTTTTTACTAGTAATTGGCTTTTTGATTCAACTGTTTAAGGTGTATGACATTTCTAAGCTAAGGTGCCTTTTCTAGTGTATCATGTTGAAATTCTTTTGTTTGCATACAATGTCTCCTATCTCATATATTTTTCAGATGTTTTTAATTTGGTTTAGTATGCATTCTTTTGCTCTTGCATGTATGGGCACATGAGTGCGATGTGCAAAACTCGTGCCATGCACAAGCATGCAAAAGTGTGTGCACTCTGTAGCATTATCTTATTTTTCATCGTACTTTCATTGTGAATGGTTTTTATCCTTTGTAAAGGTCTCATACAGATGAGGTAACCTTGGCAGGACTACTCTAAGTGCTTCTGGAAAAGGTGGAATGTTTAATATAACATAAATTACAAAATAAACATCTATAGGATATGCAGGATTGATATTTTCTACTGCTAGAAAACAAAAAATTGGTCAATTTTTTCATAGGTTATTTGTTACCTTTAACTGTTGATCTTTTGTTTGGTGTTCATCAGAGCATGGAGAAACTTCTGGATCTAACAGCATCCACTTTGGAGAAGAGTGAAGATGTTCTAAGTATAGCTGCTCAAAAAGTAAGAGTCAAGTCTTAAACATTCAAGTACTAATAAATAATTTTTGTTCTTTTTGTGGATTAGAAAAACTGCATGTTGTTTTAATCCTTGCTTTTGTGTTCATCCAGTGAATAGTGACTAGCTCTTTTGTTTATGCATTTGCAAAGAAACTTGATATTCAAGAATGCTGTGAAAAATATGAAAATTGATCGAACTGCTATGATCATTTATGAGTTGGTGTATGGAGATACCAATGTTTAATATGTTTATTTCTACCTTATGGGTAAGTAACACTCACACATCCACTTTGTCTGAATTAGGTTTTGGACGCTCAACCTCCTCTTTGGGAGGTGGAAGAGATACCACTCAAGTTGATGTTTGATGGTTAATATGAATTTTCTGTCCAAAATAGGAAACACCTATATCGAGTTATACATGTAATTTTGTAAGGATGGTTACTTTGGCTTTGTCGAATTCTTGAGTTCCATTTACGTTAATATTTTGATTAATATCTAGAGTATTTTATAGCTTTCAACATTTAAAATTATGATAAAAACTGAAAGTTCAATGTGCATAATGTAGAGAGAGAGAGTGAGAGATGGATAGAGAGAGAGGGAAGCCACTGTCTTTCCCATTGTGGGGCACACTCTAGTCTGTCTATCTCCTTTTTATACTTCTGGTGGTCACTTCTCTATCATTGCGCCATTGTTTGGGATGGTTTTTGGAGACAATAGTTGCTACGTAGTCTGTAGAGAGAGTCCAATGCAATCTAATGTTGATTAGATTAATACTTTGATTGAATTTAATAAGGTCCTCTTTCCAGCATAATTTTTCCGCATCCATCTCTCTCTGTTCTTTGTTTTTTTTCTGGAAATTCGTTAAGGTAATACATGCAGTGGAATCATCTTATTAGGTAGATTTTCTTTATTGAAACCGGTGTTTTCCATTATAAATTGTAGGGTTTTGGTTGTAATATTTACGGGGCTGACTGAATTTAAGCTTGCTCCCCAATGCTAAAAGCAAGAAACATGAACCTGCATTCACTTGATTCCTTGAACAAATATTGCTTTGATACTTGATAGATTGAGTGGTGCATTGGTGAATTTGTGATCTAT
Source organism: Cornus controversa (assembly GCA_026545225.1). NCBI lineage: Eukaryota > Viridiplantae > Streptophyta > Magnoliopsida > Cornales > Cornaceae > Cornus > Cornus controversa. Next base: position 69,968,526 of record CM048847.1, read on the forward strand.
TGGTCATATATCATCATCATCACTGCCTTTATCCCATAGCATCCAAGTTGTAATCTTTTGGTCATATATACAGTATCTCAACAAAATCTCACAGCATCCTCGTGGTTTTTTAAAAAAGTTGCGTTGATTTTCATTCATAAAAGTTTCCAACTATACTGTAAAAATGGAAGTTGCTAAATTTTTGCGACATATTAGTGGTTGAAGCTGAAAAGATGTTGATATGGGTGACTGGAAATCTAAAGAGAGTAGGAAATGAGTGCATCTTGAAAAGTTACTGAGTCCCCATTACATGAAGATGGATTAGAAAATCAGCTCAGATGGGGAGATAACGTTCAACAACAATGAGAGACAGTTGAAGGTACTACAAAAATAAGAGGAGGTCCCAAGGAAGGGTAAGGCAGTGAAAATAAGTAAAAGATGACCTATGGCGTATAAAATTTGTGAAAGGATCTGTGTAACCTGTTGGGAATATATTTATGAATGTGCTAAGTAGATTTGTTGAAATCAGATAAACAATTAAATGAATCAATTATTTCGAACAAATGCATTGAATACTGTGTACGATATAGGCTTTGATTTTTATTTTTTATTTTTATCATGAATCAATTATTTAGAACAAATGCATTGAATACTGTGTACATATAGGCATTGTTTGTTATCTCGATTATTATACTTGTTTTTTACATTTGATCTAAGTTCTCTAAACAGCCTATGAAGAAATATTCAGACCTGGAATCTCCTTTATGTCAAGAAAAATCAGAACACATAAATTCTGCTCGAAGGTATGTGTTTCATTTCTAGCTCATTTCTGTTATCCAAGTATTGGTAAGGAAAAAAGATCTCTTGTAAATTCCTTGCCTTGAATTCCAGACATCTTTTCATGCTTGTAAAACATCAAGTTTGTTCTTGTTTCAACTGCAGTGGTAAATCTAGATTTATCACTAGAAATGAATTAGAATCACCTAAAAGAGAGAAAAAGAGGTATGACCTCCAGAGGGAAGTTTTAGAAGCCTTGTTTACTGTTCCCGAAAGAGTTGAAAACGTACCAAGAATAACTCGGGTAAAAGAAGTGAGGAGATCAAGAGCATTCGGTCAAGTTGTAGTTGAACCTTTTAAAGACACTACTACAGAGTGCATAACTGCCAATCCAGAACCCCAAATTTGTGAGGACGGTAAGCACTTTGATGTTTGTGTTAATAACTATGAGATAATGTATTTCTCCCTTGAAGTTATTGTGTAGAGGTTGCAAAGAATATAGAGAATGTGATCACAAGATACTTGTTCTTTGACTTTTCTGCATGTCTTTGATTTTTAACACGTTTAATTTTTGGTGTTAAGTTGCTTCTAGCTTCCGCTCCATTGATTATCCTAGCAAGGCTTATATGTATTCGACATTCGTACTTAACAATTTACATGGTTTTCTGGGAGTTTCTTTTTTTCTTTTCTTTTCTTTCTTTCTTTCTTTCTTTTTTTTTTTTTTTGACACAAAAAAGATTAAAGTTAAAATTAAGAGAAGTCTTCCAAGGTTTATTCTCTGGTAAGGGTGAATTACTTAATCTTTGTGAAAAATAATACGAGTTAATTTGTATATTTTATATAAACATATTAACTTGAAAGGAAGTTTCTTCATGTAAACTTGATGTAAGAGGTGCATAGGCACTTAATTTATCAATGACTTGAATCAGTAAAGTAGCCCCCATATTATGAGTGCTGGAAGCCTGTGACGTTTCTGTTCATGATCTCTTCCTTCTACCAAATTGGAGTTCTTCTAACAGTTAATTCTTTTAGCAAAGGGTAGCATACAACAATATTATACTCTAATAACGGCCTTTTTCATACTGATGAAATTATAATAGTACTATATGCTAATTTCCTTTTTGTGTATGCCTTCATGGAGTGAAAAATATTCTTATATATGCTAAGAAGCACGGACGCACCTACGGAGGAGTTGTGTCCGTGTTGGACACATGTTTGACATTGACACTTCTCAAACATTCCTGAACACATTTCCGACTTGTCAAAATTTAAAATTTTAATTTTTAGTTTCGGACACATGGACATCATGTTTTCGACACTCGTGTAATCAATGAATCTCGGATGTTTGATACAACTTTATTGTAGTGTCGAAAGAAGTATTATCTTAGAAAAATAAATTAAAGGTTTACATAATATATATTGTTATGTTGTGGTCTGAATTTTGTCTCAGCCCGGGTTGCGTTACGACTTAGTTTTGACCCGAAAAATCCCTCGGGAAAAATTTTATGACCTGTTTTTCGCTTGTGGGTTTTGGACCCGGATTAGGACTTTCTTGTAGCCCGATATATAAGGGCATCTAAGGGTTTGGAGTGAGTAACGAGAGAAAACACTGAAAACGCAGAAAGAGAGTAAGAGAGCAAGAGCTAGGGTTTGGGGTTGAAACTTGTAATCTCCAGATTTTCGTATAGTGAAATCTTTCGCCGAATCTTCGCCGTGGACGTAAGCACTTCGCCGAACCACATAAATTCTTGTGTTCTGTGTGTTGTGCTTGTTTCGTTTTGTGTCATATTTCGTGATTGTGCTTGGTTCATCGGCTGTTTTTTTACAACATATATATATATATATATATGAAAAAAATAACCATATTTAGGAGAAAAGGGCAAGGACACAAGTATAGGAAGGTTTTAAAAAGAAAGTATAGGAGTAAGAGAGGAGTCATCATGTTCGTGTATGGAAATATACAGATCGACCTAAACACACATAAACATATATGATATTCCTTTCTATCTCTTGGTTGTCGTTTATTATTCTAATTTGTAAGTTATGACTTATGAATAATTGTGAACTCAATTATGTTTGTATGCTGAAAAGGAATTCAATGAAATGGAATTGAATGTTATAGGCCAGGAATGTATTATAGATTGTGAGTTACTGATAAATGAATTCAATGAAAGGGAAGTCAATGATGTTTGTATGCTGAAAAGTCTTCTTGTAAATAATCAAGACCTTGTAGACTTAGTTATACTCTTACCCAACCTCATAGAATGACTTCTACAACCTCTTTTGACTCTCTATAAAGAAGGAAGTTTGTTAGGTATGTGCAAAAGATGAAAACTACTCACTGTGCACCATTCTGTCCAGTCCTATTCCCAGAAGAGGAGTGACTGTTTAAATCACATCCGAATCTTAATTTTGATAAGAATATCAGTACAACAGTCATTTTAATTGAATTTACTCTATAATACATGTAAACAGTCATTTTAATTGAATTTTCTTTATAATACATGTAAATTAAGACCATTCTGGGTTTGTTCACAAGCCATTTGCCTTGACTACATATACTAGTGTAGGGGGCCTAAGGCCCAGTTTATTGTTGTGCTTGACTAACAAACACTTGAACAAATTCTGTCAGATGGATTCCAAAAAGCTGGATGAACCAGTGTGACACAAATACTCATAACGCATGATTTAGTACTAAGTGTAATGTTTCGTACTTCCCTGTTTGTATACTTCTTTTTCCTGCTAATGTGAATGCTTTCTGGTACATATGTATGTGTCTCTGAATTTAAATGAAGATAAAGAGGATAGTTATCAGGCGCTACGTAAAGCCGCTAAGGAGTATTGGAATACAATGAAAGAATACTATAAAGCTGTAAGTCCTTTCAGAAACATTTTGGTTTGGCCTAATCTTCGTACTGTTATTCAATCATTTGTATCAACCTACTATAACATGATCAGAATGTAATAGTTTCAGCTGCTTAACAGGCTGTCGATGCATTTGCAAAAGACGATCATGCACGAGCATACAAATTTATAGAAGAGGTATAGTTTCTATTTTTTTCTGTAGTGATATTAATGCTTAGATTTGAAAGCCATTCCGTAGTAATTGTTATTTTGTTTTAGTATTAAACTTTATTAACCCCCCAGCCCCCAAAAAAAAGAAAAAGAAAGTAAGAGAGGGAAAAATTCCTCTATTTTTCTCCTTGCTTTTTTTTTTTTACTCATGTGGAGTGGAGATATCAAATTAATTGGTGAGCTAGAGATCTTATAAACCAGGTGGATGGTGTTTAGCACCTACACAGTTTATAATCGGCTACATAGCAAGTGACCTTTATTTTTGTCATGTTTTCATTTATAAAAAATTTATATTATGCAAAGTTCCTTGGATTAGCAGAGTTGGCATAAGGTCTTTGAGCACACCATCCTCTATCAAAAAATAAAAATAAGAGTTTGTATTATGCACATAGCGACACTCTTGCACAATTTTAAATTTTTTTGTTACTGTATCTACCATCGGCTGCTGTGTCAATGTCTTTGTTGCATCCTCGTTGGGGTTTTGCAACAGTTTTTCATTTTAATTCTCTTTTACCTTGAAAAGTTTTAATAAGTTTTCATTCTTTGAGTAAACAAGAATGAGATATCAAATGTTAATAGAATATACAAGTGGTCAACTCCAACATACTTGTTATACCTGTTGTAAATATAAGGTGGTGGGCTTTCAGTACTGCCCAAACTGGCAATTTTTCAGAGATTGATGTGCCCTTAAATTGTATTTGGTTTTGTTATTGATTTTCTTTCCTTTTATTTTTGGGTGGGGGGATGGATTGTCTAGGGAAATTTTTATAAGGAGAAGGCCAGAAAAGCAAATGAAAACTCTTGCCAAAAACTTCTTGAGACCAGGTGATTGAATTTGTTTTTTCTCCAATTCATATCTTCCATGTATCAATTAACATATTGCTATATCAAATTTGTATTTGATCACAGAGATGAGGAGGCGGAGGTACCTCTTGACCTGCATGACCGTGAGCCAAAGGAAGCAATACGCCTTCTGAGGCTTCATCTAACCTCGCTTTGTAGCATCCCATGTAGGCGATCATTTCCTAGTATAGTTATGCTTCAATCAAGTTAAACAAAATGACATGGCTTTCTAATTTGCTTTTCACCAGCTATTCAGCATCTTAAAGTCATAGTTGGGACCAATGCTGAAGATGCTAAAAGACAGGCTCGGAAACGACTGGTATGATGGTTTTTAACTGAGACTTTCTCTGACTATTTTCGGCCACTTCGGGGCTATAATTTTCCTTTCAGATGAACTTCAAATTATTAATTGCTATGTTGAATAGACTCAAGATTAAGTATCCAAGTATCAGATATATCAAAGCCCCACATCCAAGGACACGGGGCTGCAACTAACTATTTATAAAATTTTAATATTTTACTTTTATTCTTTATGTAAATAGTGTTTTTGTATGACATAGAAAATTTAACAAGGGCACTTTACTCACTAAATCACTCATTTTGAGGCAATCTCGTAACTACAAAATAAGAGTTTTTTTTTTTTTTTCAATTACATAGTAAATTTGAATTATGGAATATGGTTACTATTGCATGTCCGAACAAATATGCATCCATACTCATGCACATGTATTGTTTGTCCAACACAGGTTATTAATGCATTTAGAAGAGCTCATGTAATGTATAGTATTGTTGGCAATTTTGCTATGATTCAAAAAGAAAAAGAAAAATGATGCCTTTTTGAGCTGCACAAGGATGACAGTCTTACTTATATTAGCATTCCAAAATGGAGGTGTTTAAGAAACACGATGAAAATAGAACAAAGTTTAGAAAAGCTTTGTAATTATTTTGTTCAACGTAGTTTGATATTACATGTTTGCAACATTCTCATTTGTTCAACCGATTACTTGAAAGAACGGAAAATTTGATATAATTCTGAAATTCTTTTGCAGGTTTTGAAGCTTCTGGAGAGAGAATCCATTAAATGGACTGAGGAAGAAAATGGTTGGATAATTGTCATCCGAGTAGATGAAATCAACCCAAAACATTTGAGTTTTGCTAAAACGGAGTAACAGATTACTTAGTGAGGAGGTAAAAATGATTTGAAACTTTTTTGAGTTCCTCACAACTTGGGTTCCAATACTTTTGAGCTGTCAACTCAAAAAGGCTACATCAGCGTGGGATTTCATTTTTGGCTTGGGGCTTGAGAGTTGACATTTTGAACATTAAAAGGTAATGTGAGTCGTCTATCAATGGTTTTTACTCATATGACAAACATTGGAAGGAACAAAATCTGCAGTTTTTTCAGTGATTGAAGTTTTTACATTAGCAATTGTTTCTGCAAACTGCTAAGCTGCTGGAAGAGAGCAGAATCAGACATTCAACTCGATTCCATAGTTAATATTTTCGAAATGTGCACTTTAGTTACTTTTTTATTAGAGCACTCCACCTTGTAGACTCCCCTATTATTATATGAATCATATGCAAAAGTCAGTAGCACTACAGGAATGAAGAATGACTAAACTTGACTAAATCTTTTTGCTTTTAATATCACTTGGAAGAGAAATTTGGTTAGTTTGGAAGAACATTTCAATACGTTTTTAATTAATGTTCTCTGCGGAAGCCACTATTTCTGAAAATTAGCTGACAGCAGCGTGAATTTTTTCTCCATAATATTGATATATATGTATATGTGTGTGTATATATTGGTTGCATGATGAAGAGGGAAGATAATACGCTGTGACCTGGGTTTCAGCGGCCAGGAAGACTGATGAGAAAGCTTCTTGGGTTTGGGATTTTACTCTCTGCAGGAGGAGGTTTGGAATTTAGATTTACCAAGGCCTTTAACAAGGCACTCATGGCTAAAACAGAGTTGGCGAATTTGGCAAGAAGAAATGTCACTACCGGAATTTTTGGTTTTTTTTTTTTGGTTTTTGCTTGGGAAAATTAAGTCCTAAAAAAAGTTTGGTTGGCTACTTTTCATAAAAATCTCTAACAAAGTTCTGTAACTAATACAATTTCTCTTTTTCCTCTTTTAAATTCATGTTATATTTGATTTATTAATATAGTTTGATAACTTTTTTAGATATCATTGTCTCAAATTATAGAGATTAGTTTTGAATTTTTTTAAAAAGAAATATGAAGTTAAAAATTCAAAAATAATGGAAATAAATCATTTATTATTCATAAATGTGAGCATTTACAGAATGTAAATTTGAAATAATTTGTTAAATGTTTTAGGATTATTAACTTTGGTAACAATTAATATATTTTTAAAATGAGAAATGTTAAACTTCAAGAAATTATTTCATGAATTTCTAACATGAATAATATGGCAAGTGATAATACCATTCTGATACTTCTCTCCCACCATGTTAAGATTGATTCAAAACCATGTTTCAACCTAATAACAAAGTTGCTTCTACTTATTCTAATCTCTTCCAAAGAAGAAAATATATATATACATTGGAGGAGTATAGAACCATTCAGGAATGGTGAACAGACAGGTAAAAACTAAAGTTGTCAAAAAGGAAATGAAGCTGAGAAAAGAACGAGACACTATATCATATTACAATATCTGAATTTCCATTAAGCAGATTGAAAAAGGAAATAGGCATTAAGGTTTGGTTCAAAGTTTCACTGAGTGAGTCTTTGCATCTCATTTTGGTCATTGAGTGTCTCAATGAGAAGGGGAGGAGCATATTGGGCTGTCCCTTGGTGCTCTTCAGAATCCTGGCAAAACGAAAGGATGATAGTATCGATTGACATCTCCACAACCGCAAAGAAAAGAGTAGCAACAACATAACCTAGAGCCCAGCACACCTGCAATAAGCAAATGAGTTTCAATTCCAATACAATGTTTGAAGATCAAAGTCCGCAATTGTAAGAACGGAAGTAGTCTCCCCTCGCAGAGAAACATTTCACTGTACTTCCAAATAGAAAAAGAAAGGATAAATGAGAGATGTAACATGTTCTGATGGGTTCTTAATTATGTCTCGTACATATCAATAGTAATGTGAGCATGTCGCTATCTGTGGGATTTCCCTTCTTTTTCTGTGCACATTCTAATAATTCAACGGAAGGAAAAGACAAAAAAGAAACCAAGCAAAATTAATCAAACTCGAACTCTGCATAGAGGCATACTCGATTAAAATGGCAGGGAATTAGTTATCCATATGCAGGAGATGCCAGTTTCCGTCAAATAAACTGAATCTACAGAACAGTAATCAAGCTCACTAATGTTTCGATCACTGAACTACAATGCCTCTTCCAATTATAGCACAGTATAAGGATTACTTTTTTCATTTAATCAAAACCTTTGCTTTTTTCCTTTTACCAAAAAAATAAATAAATGAAACATTTACTATTAAGAACTCCTTATGCAGCTATAGAGTACCCATATATATATTTATTTTACCTCGGCAAGATACTCACACCCCCATTTTCTGCCCCTATGGAACCTTGAATCCTCCACCTTCTATTTTGGAAGATGAAGAAGTATCACTAGGCTACAACCCATATAGATCACCAAAATATTAAATCTGAACATAACTATACACCATCCTGTTCAACCTAATCTGATACCGTACAAACTGAGCATCAAATCAAAGAGGTTACCCAAAATTGTTTTCCTATTCGACTGTATTGGATTTTTTATTTTTTATTTTTTTGGGGGGATTGCTTCCCACCTTAACTGTATTCTTTTATTATTTTTAACCAACTATTTATCAACTAAACATTTGGTGAACCTTTATTACGTTTCTTCAATAGTTACAGAAAACTCATTTAAAGAACCATTCAAAATGCAAGAGTAAATCATGAGTACCATACCGAACTAGGAAAAAAAAATCGTTAGTACCATACCAGGACAGGAAACAGTGGGGAGGATATCTTGTTATAGGCAGATCTGTATTTGTGAGTATCCAACATGAGGAAAGCGAAAACTGCAGATGAAAGGCTGACACACAACTTCCCAAGGAAGAGAATAACATCTCCAATCACATTAACCTTTCCTATTCGAAGGATGTTACTGATGATTAGTTCTGTAGCGATCTCAGAAGCTCTAAAGAAGCCTTTGCCTGTTATAGCAATCTGCAAGAGTCAGAAGCACAAATTACATAATCATTAAGACCCCAAAGTATCATAGTTCCAACATATATTATGTACTTGCATTAAGGTACATATAATGTGGGTTTTTAACACACAATCTTAGAGGAGAGAGAGGGGATCAAAATGTAGTGACTGGAGGCCATATGGTGAAACCCGTAATAACAAAAATACAGTGATGTTGCCTTACCAAGAGGAGACGATCAAATCGTTTTCACAGCAATATTAAAACAAAATAAAAAAATAAAGCAAGAGAAATGAGAATTGAAAGCAAACTATAAGTTGCTATAAATTATCTCTTCAAAAAAAAAACTATCAAACCCTAGCAATTACATGGCATTATATAGAGTTTCTTCCTCCCCAATCTATGCATAGATTGGACAACTACCAAATATAAATTGAAACTAAAACAGGAAAATTACTGAAAATCAGAAAATTACATAAAAATCAGAAAAATTCAAAATATGAAAAGTTTCTAAAAATTATAAAGTTAACCCTATAAAATTTGGGATTATGTGACTGCATCATACAGTCACAGAATCCTAACATTCAATTCCCTTTAACTCCAGTTAACTGGATTTTACGTATCCAGGTTTCATAAGTACCATGGTTTAACCCGTCTCGTGTATATCCACCTTACCAGTGGCATTTTTTTCAGAAATAAAAGAAGAGTGACATTCACAATCCAATGGTAGATACTTTAAACAATGTGACATGTTGAAAACAATTAGAAGGGAATTCCCCAAAACTGGCAGTAATCATAACCATATAATATAATCTTTTAGGAACATATCTTTCGTGGGAGAACTAATGGCTCCTGGCATGCCTGCCACATGGAAGGCAGTGAAGGAAAATGCATGTTCCCCTCTTTTTATGCCAAGCCATCATATTCCTCCTTGTGAAAGAACAATTATTAGATAGAATATGAACCTAAAGGAAAGAATTGTGCAAACACCACAAACACATGTCCGCACACACTTTGCTTGATACCAATTTTTTTAGTAATTACCACCAAGGGCTGTAGCCAAGTGGTACTTCCTCACCTTCCAAAGTAAAAGGTCGAGAGTAAGTCCAAGAGGGGCAAAGTGGGGTGTGTGAGTTTTCTTGCGAAGGGGAAAAAAATTTTAGTAATTACCATAATATAGGCATTGTGGTTCACAGATTTGATGGTCCACTCAATACACTTCCGGCAACATCGAGAAGAATAAAATGCCACCCTTCCGACCAAGGTTTCAGGGATGGTATTAGCAACTTGCAGTTTGCAACGAATTGTGCAAACACCACAAACACATGTCCACACACACTTTGCTTGATACCAATTTTTTTTAGTAATTATCACCAAGAGCTGTAGCCAAGTGGTACATCCTCACCTTCCAAAGTAGAAGGTTGAGGGTTCAAGTCACAGAGGGGCAAAGTGGGGTGTGTGAGTTTTCTTCCGAAGGTAAAAAATAAAAAATTAGTAATTACCATAATATAGGCATTGCGGTTCACAGATTTGATGGTCCACTCCATACACTTCCGGCAACATCGAGAAGAATAAAATGCCACCCTTCCTACCAAGGTTTCAGGGATGGTATTAGCAACTTTCAGTTTGCGACGAATTGCCTCAAGTATAAATCGGACGGACTCAACAAATGTTACAATTAGAGAGCCAATAGCCACAGACCCTAGGCTGTAACGCATAAGCCGCCTCATTGAAGAGAAAACTGGAAGAAATGGAATCTCTGGCTGCATTTACAAAAATTATACACATTAAATCAGAAAATATTATATTAAGTCCCTGCATTTGCTAATTATAGCTTTTAAATCACATATATTATCTAGAAATCTGAAGAACCTCTTATTAGTGTATGGAATATAAATGCATGTACAAACCATTCAGGAACGATGTATTGAAACCCATCAATCTGAATGATGAAATTGAATAAATAAAAATGACCTAATTAGTTGGAGTACTACGTTTTCTTGATGGTGATGTTGTTGATGGACATGGATCCTGAAACTTGTTTTTATTAAAAGCAAGGGAAAGGTCCGATGAAGAGTATGGCACAGGACTATACGAAGGGAAATGACAGATTCTTAAATGTCCCAACAAGAAAATAAAGGTTACTCAGAGTTGAAATCTGAGCAAATAAATTCACTAGGTTTGAAATTATCATGTTTGCAAATAAGTAGTGAATGTGCAAGCATGGTCTGGATAGGGGTCTCAAAATCTGACACCTGTATCAGGTGTTAGTGAAAACTTCATAAAATGTGATTGAAGAACATGTTTTATTTAGTTTCTAGGTTTTCTTTTAAACAAAAAAGTATTTCTTTAACTGCATGTGCATGATGCTAAAAGGATCAGCCAAGAGAGTAGTAGTTCAATATATACTTTTGTATAACAATAATAGTAAAGCGTGCTAACAGAAATAATTCAAAGCATCATTTATTTAGAGGGATAAGGCGATGAAGTTTAGCATTTCAGTGTTGTGGATGAGTTTGACCATGTCCACAAGTATTGACAGGTGAAATGAACATGAATCTAAAGTCTCCATGTAATATGATGTGCACAATTTATATATTTATGCATATGGACTAATAGATTACCGGTGTTTCACCACGAGCCCAGTAGTAGGAAGCAACAGACCCCGCAATCACAGTTGAAGAGCATGCTATGAAAAACTGTGTAGCCCAATAACACCCAAACAAGTGGAAGAGAATTGCAGCTGCAATGTGAGAGGTGTAGTGGATTCTATAACCGCAGCAACTATCACATCTCAGCCGTTTTGACCCAAGATCATAAGCACAGCAGTTGGACTTGCAGTCATTCTGGATGACTTGACCAGAACTAAAAAGATGTAGAGCAGCTGAAAACCAGAACATATAAAAAACTGCAAGGATAGTGTATGGTATGACTGGAAAAATTATAAGTGCCTGAACTTCTCCGATGACCTTTGCAGCAACCTGAATACAGATTTTTAAGTAACAAACCATTAAAATAAGGAAAAATAATCTACTTAAATATATATATATAATCTGAATTTCATGTCACAGAAACCCATTTCAATAGTTAAAGGTCTCCAGTTCTAGAATGGCCAACAATCTACAAATGGTGTACCAAAGGATATGCAATAGATGTAGGAAAAACGAGTCTAGTTTGATAACATTCTCCTTTTCAGATTTAGACACAAACTAAATTTAAGCCCTAAATGAGGATGTAACATCCAGAAAGAGCAAATTGTGCTCTTGCATGTATCAATGCCTTGCTACATATATGTGAACTTCAGAAACCTCCATAAGTGCACAAAAAATATTTTACTTGCGTCTTTGACAAGGTTCAGTACAACATCAATATTAAACCTTGTCAGAACTAATGCACTAAAAGACTTATATTTAGGTATCTAGAGAAATTTGAAAATCATTTATTTATGATAATTGTTTGTAAAACCATCATACTTGCCTTCAGGACAGAGGTTGCCATAAGGATTCGTCGAACAATGGCAATAGATGAGAGGATAGCAACAACCATTACAATAGTCATGAGAACAGCGACAGCACGTAGATGGTTAAGCTCCTAAAAGATGCAAACTCAAATGAATAAATAACAAAATCATAAAATAGCTTCCATATATAAGATTGTGGTCAGTGTTGGAAACCCACCCTTGCAGATATGTGATAATATGGATCATGCTCACCAATGATGGGCGAGACAGCGTCGTTTCCAATCCATCCAGCTAAAAGAAAGAAAGAAATAAAGCAATTCACAGTTATAGTTCATCTATTGCTATCCAAACATTCAAGCATAAAGACATAAAAAAGAGATTGAAGTAAACAACTTCTCTTAGCATTCAAAGGGTTTACCAAAACAGAAGCAGATGCAGCAGAACTATTCAAGAAAGCCATTAGAATGAAGCATTATACTCAAGCAATGGGTACCCCTTATGTGGTTGGTGATATTGTTTAGAGTAACAGCAGTGCAATTTCTACTTTGTAGGATACTAATTAACAAAGTTGGGGAATCTGGGTTCGCTTGAAAATTCTCTTTTATACAAGGTTATGAAGCACCAACACGGACACGGGACACGAGTACGATACAATGTGGATAGTGACAAGAAAAAAAAAAGAAAAGACATGGACATGACAGAGATATGGCAATACAATAATAATATATAATTATATATACAAAAAAGTAATTTTTTGTATAAAAATTAATTTTTACTCATTTTATCCACATTACATGAATATAATCACTATTTGAAGCTTAGTTGGATGGGTGTTTTTTTTCCCCAAAGCTTTACATTATTTTTCTATTAACCCATCATAATATGTTTTCAAATTGCATTAGAATCCCTTTTTAAAAAAATAATTGCAAAACTACCCCGTCGTGTTCCAAACATGTCCTCAACATGTCCCAGCAATATCCAAGACGTGTCCAATCTAGAAAAAGTTATTCAAACCCAAGACACTCCTAGCAATGCTAGACGCGTGGTCTGGCTGTGTCCCACACATGTCCGTGTCGGACACGTGTCCGACACAGCCACGACATTTTCCGGAGTAGTGTCTGCGCTTCCTAGAAACAAGGGCTTTAATGACCATGGAAACTTGAACAATGCAAACCAAAGCACAGAGGAGGTAAATTATTACTGTCAGAAGAATGCTTTCATATTGAGAGAATAAGGAACATGAGGGACCAGTGAATTTCAGACTGTGACAAGCTAACATCAATATGTAGATACAAATTATACACCAACTCTGACCAGAATAAGGGCAAACATTAGGCTAGAACTATCAAGAGAATTAGCCAAAAATTTTGTGGATAACATGATCGTGTTAGGACATTCACTTACAGTGAAAGTATGATAGAGAGATGATTTCTAGCCAAAAAAATTTTGAATAACATGATCGTGTTAAAGAGATAGGGTCACTAATGAAAGTGTGAGAGAAAAATTAGGAGTAGCACCCATTGGTGAGAAAATCCGAGAGAGTAGACTTGGATGGTTTGGACATGTATATCGGAGACCTAGAGATGTGCTGGTCACACGAGGAAGACTAGTTGTAATAGAAGGTAAGAGATAGAGAGGGCAACCAAAAATAACATGAGATGAGGTTATTAAAAATGATTTTAAAAAGTTAAATACAATAAGTGAAATGGCATGTAATAGAAAATAGTGGAGAGAGAGATTTCATGTGGCCAACCCCATTCATATGGAATTAAGGCAAGGATGATGATGATCATCATGTTAAAAACTTCATCTATAGTGAAACTATGAAAGAAAACAAAGGAATGGTTAAATGACTAGAGCCACAACTTGGAAAATTACCAAGAGCAACCATTTTGACAGTCTTTATTTAATCATTCACAGGAACTGGAGAATCTGGAGATTGGACCAAGTTTCTATGGAGCAATCAAGTAGGTGAAGAGGAGAAATGTCACTGGAGTGTTTCGTGGTTAGCATATAGCTATCAAATTTAGGAATTTCACTAGGTGATTGCCTAGTTGATTGACAACCTTAGTAAAAACAATACTGTGCAATCAAAAAAATTCAGGAATCCAAGTGTAATTAAGAAAGTGCAAATATTGTGGGCTGCAGGCAATACAGAATTGGAACGGAAAGAAAACAATGAGAAGTTAGAGATGGTATTGGCTGAGGATAAGATGAGAGTAGCCCAATTGATATTGTTATGCAACAAATATTAAAGATTACACTACCAAGAAAAGTTGGTGTAATTCGAGTGAAAGCATTACAAGGACATGGCATAGCCTAGAAATAGAATGAGAGGCATATGAATTCACTAAATACCCGGCCCTAAATAGAGCAAAATGGGTTGAAATATTACATGTAGCCATGTGAAATAGTAGGCACGTGTAGTCAAGTGAAATAAAAATTGAGGCTTTGGCAAGTTCCATCATCTATTAATATAAAATGAAAATACCAAATCAAAAAATTGTTGATTTCAAACAAATGCATGAATGTGTGTTACTTTCTGCAGAACATCACTTATGTAAGTTGTAAGTTAACTTCTCATTGTATTTGGATTAACATTTTATATGATGAGCATTTGTCTTCTTTAATATAAAGATATATCCTGACCTTTTAAGTAGTAGAACATTGTGACTGATATAATAAGAACATTAAAGAGGATGACTGTTATCCATGGCATTCCAGCAACAAAATGCCGAATCATCAAAAGCCATACCACTGACAGAAACAGTGGCAGGATTCCTCCACAAACAATCAAGACTGGCCATGCCTTCCCAACATCAGCCACATATCTCTGCAAATAACAAACAATTAATAAATTTCAAATCTAGAGCACACAATTGCAATAAACATTTAATGGCAAGTCATAAGCAACAAGTTCCACAAGAAGTAAGATATATATGCAATTTTATAAGTTGTTATAGAAATTGAACAGGAAGTTCAGAATAGATAGTGAAAAACTTCATCTGCAGACCTCTTTGCCAAGAACCAATAACTGATTAGCACCTCAATGCTTTCAAAAAATGGGAAAGGAACGCTGCATCAGCACATAGATGGGTAAGGATTTTTGTATATTTCTGGATGAGTGCGGGTAAAAAAGCAAGTTCAAGATAATACGCTCAAATTAGCAACTTGAAATACAGTAATATTAACATATAAAAGGACGGAGTTGGTAGGCACTACAATTAGAACGAGGGTTACTGTAGTATACATACAACAAACTATGTGGATGTGAAAGAAAGTTAAAGAAATTGAAAATATAAGATATAACATAAAATGGGTGCTCAATCATAGTTGACAAGAATTTAAAAGGAGTTGTAATTGTCACTAGAAAAGGGGAAAGGAGAACATCAATAAAACTCATTGGGAGAAAATATAATTTATATAACTCACACTTGTGCATCCCAACTAAGACTAAACGCTAAAGCATAACTTCCAAAAAATTATGGATATATTTATTCAAGGAGTACGTAAAGGAGAGAAAACTCCAACACTTATACTGGAAAAGATTGTGGAGGGAGTGAGACGTGCATGGAAGATGCAGATCTTGAGATGAAATGAAGCTAGGGAGGCGATATTTGACTACGCATTAATATATCAACTTATAAAAAGAGTGCTTATTTTAAAAAAAAGGGATGAAAATTATTGACCTCTAAAACCAGATTAAGAAACAGAAGATTGATTTTTACTAACTAGAAGAGTAGATCAACTAATATGCAAAGGATGTAAGATCTAGGAGAGAAGTTAATGACAACATCTAAATGTATATATATACAGAACGAGCAAAGAGATAAGAAACACTAGTATCATGTAGTGAAATTTAAAAGGACACAAGTAGAATTATTTAATAATAAGACGCTAAGCAATCCAACACAGGTTTAGAAGGAAATTATAAGTACGTGGAATAGGATGGCTAAAAGTCTTAAAAGAATATTAAAGTATGGGCCAAAAACTGAATTGAGATCTTGAAATTAAATAAATGATACTACTGTCAAAATTTGAAATGAACTTCGAAATACAATATGGTGCAGAATTCATACACATACAAGATCAATTTATATATTTTCTCTTCTTCAACCATGACTTTAGTACTTGGAATTCAGGGGAGCTAAATGAATTGAGTACTACAACAATGAGACCACTATAGAGGAGGACATAGACAAATGATGACTCAACCTTTAAGACCGCCGACCGAGAATTGATGGACCTGTGAATGGATTTATCTATTAGAATGTCCTCGACGACATTGACTCCACCCATCTGCCGCCAATGCCGTAAAGACGCATTTGATGCATGAGCAATAAATTGGCAGCTCCAATAAACTGAAACATAATAAGAAAGGATTAGGAAGAAAAAACTCACAGGAACTAAGGGTTTGTGATTATTTAAAGAGAGATAAACTCATAAACTGGAAAAATGAAAGGCGAGGAAGATCAATCCATTTAACTCTGCATCTTCTATCCCATTATCAGACATTTTGATGTGCAACATCTCTAATTAACTTACCGTTTATGCTGGGGAAGATTACAGGGTAACAAGGACCTTGAAGTTGAAGAGAGGTGTTCCTCAGTTCTGGAGTAAGGTCAGCAAAATAATCATAATTCCTTTCAATCCAATCATTAACTGTGAGACGAACATCTCCCTCTGGATAATCACAAACCCAATTTAGTGCATCTTCTGACGGTATAGGGCAATCCATCAAGCAGATACTGCGTGCATTAGCAAGCCTGAAGTCGCTGTTCTTTAAACCACTTTGGTAAACCTGGTTAGGATTTAACCAATAGCTGAGTTCCAATTCATGAAGGTCCGCATGTTTGTCGCCGCACACATTTCCTCTATAATCCAGCCCATAGTTTAGCCTGGCAATCAAAAATACATCTTATCATAACAAATGGAAGAAAAGAAGCCAAAATTCATATAATTACATGAAGTGAGCACATAGAAATTAATGGGTTCTTCCTCAGACACATATTAAGCCTCCTGAACAGATTTAAAGTTAAACTAGTAACCTCTTCATTGATGGGTTATGCCTTTGCTAATAGAATGGTAACTTGCATTTTTCGGCAATATCTATAATGTTGGGTAAATTATACTGATAAAGCTGATATCTGGATCCTTGCAATGGAGTTATGGGTAAATAAAGACAGGTTAAGGTCATATTCTGCCACTTTTTTTTGTAATGCCTCTCTGATTGCAGCCACAGTTAAATGTAATTCCTTTGCTGACAACTAGTGCTTATCCTTTCATGAGTTATCAATTAATATAGAATCCCCCTCCACCACCCTCCATCTCCCAAATAAATTACTTTTAAAAAAGCGAGACAACTAAAATGTGAGACACCTGAACGCCTACAAACAAGTCCCACATGTGATTTTGTAACTTATTGGGATATATTAAACTTCCATTTCTCCTTTACCATAAAACTTTTTGATTGATGCATCCTTAACTTGCCATTCTGAATCACCAGAATCTTGTGAGGCAGGTTTACTTAGACAATTTTAAGATGAAAACTTGAGTGGCCAGCCATTGTATCAGCACTCAAAAACCATAACCAATAAAAAGACTAAAAAATTCAATGCTACTAATTCTCTCTTCTTTTTTTCCCCGAATATAGGACCATTTATTCATATAATAGATTAGAAATCAATGGAATACGAGGCAATTTCTTGTTAGCCTTCTTCAGGATTTGGCCTAAACTGTTTAGCAGTCTTGCTATCAAGCCTTTTAATTTATTTGCACAACTTAATCTTCCCATATTTCTTATTTATTTGATAAAATTGAAATGGCAACATATTAGTTACTGAAAGAACAAATGCATCAAGATACTCGTTGATGAAAGAGTAGACAACTATGGATTCGTCATTTTCACAAAAAAAATTGTAAAGCATGTTTATATTCTCTGTCAACAATTGACAAATATTTAACAAACCACGTTCAACGCCTACAAAAAGAAAACGTCCTTTTATTAAAGAACATATTTATAGTGAGCCTGTCAAAATTCCTCACAAGTAATTTTTGAGCAACTTCATTGTTTTCCTTTTAATCTCGGTTGCCAAATTCTCACAAAACACTCGAATAAAAATCTTTTTCATTATCTTTTGGCAAGCCATAATGCATATGTATCTTAGTTTTGCACTTTCAATGCTTTGTCCGATTCTGTTGAATTAGAAAAACCTTGTGACACAAGGTGCTCATCTCTTATAAGTCCATTTCCAAAATAACCAGTGAGATGCTTAATCTCCCACTCGAAGGCCAACACCCTTTAGTAGATCTCACAATGTTGCCTGAAGATTAATGACCAACCCACAGAAATTTTAACGTAAGAAAAGTATTACTAAGATGAAACTCCTAAACCAAGTAGCCTTTATAATGAATTACCCTAACGGCTTAACCAAACTATATTACTTCTTTCAGGGCCCAGGCTCCACAACTATATGTCTAGTAGGGACTGAGTAACCAACAATGCTAATGAAACAATCTACCTTTTATTCAGTTGTATCTAAGTCCCTTATATAATTAGTCTTGGATTTTAAACCCATTACACTAAGAAGAGCTAACTTTAGATCTCTGCAAAGAATCAAAGTTAGTTTTACCTAGGTAACACCTGTAATTTCCTAAACTACCACCCATATCTGCTCAAAGAACAAAAATCAAATAATTGGGTGGAGAAGAATAAAAGGCATTATATGACGAAGAATCCAATGCGACTATTTATCCGGTCAGTCAATGATTAATAACTATTCATATCAAGCCACGAGAACAAATATCAACCAAAATGCCTGAAACTTGAGTGAACAATCTTTAAGTTTGAAATCCTCCGAGTTGTAACCATTCAAGCAAAGAATTAAGCACTACCATTCTGATACCAATAACTTTTAGTAACTTCTTTAGGCTTTCAGTGGCGGAGAACTCAGACACAACTAGGCGTCTTCCGGAAACTTAATATAGCATATACATCTATATATACAGAAAAGGAGTAAAGCAGGAGGCGGAAGAAAGAAACCCAGCATTTAAAATTTCTGTTCTCCAAGCACATGACTTCAAAGATGCAACCAGCTACTAACAACAACAGAAATGGAGGATGCTATATAAGTTGCTAGCCACCTGCTTGTCTTATGCCCACAGGTAGACACACACACAGCCTAAACCTTGTAGGTTACCCTTACTCGATCAACAACATCTTACACTACCATGAGGGGTTGGTTACTCAAACAAAATCAATTAAAATACAGACAATCACATGAAGCTCGTTACGGGTACACCCGAACATTTTTTTTTACTCAAAAAGTAGATCATTCTGATTAAAGCAAACAGAACCCAATTGACGAACAGTAAATCTATCTTCCTTGAGATGACAGACACTAATACATTAGACTAAAAAGCATAAAATAGATGAGAGGTTGTGAGGGTACTTTTTGTACTTTACCTCAATGGGTTTCCTTGGTTGAATCCAAAGCTGGAGTTGACAATCATAGCGACCCAGAAGGCAATGAAGATGACAAGAAAGACCACATCTCTGCATTTTCTGTTGTGCCTTATGATTCCACCCATTTGAGCATTTCCATCGCTTGAGGGGTACCTCCCTATCACTGCCCCCAAAGGACCCCTCATTTCTCCCCCGTATTTCTACCTCCCGCAGCAAGAGAGAGAGAGAGAGAGAGTGTTTTAGAGAGAGGGAACTTTTAGAGTGTGTGTTTTTAGAGGGGTAGCTTTAAGAGAGAGAGAGAGAGAGAGAGAGAGGGGGGGGGGGGGTGGCAGGTGTGAACTGTGAAGGGAAGAATGGGGTTTAGGAAATATTTCTGCAAGTTATTAATTTTTTATTAATTATTTTTTTTCTAAGTTGCTCGGTCTAAGAATTTTGTTTGAGTAGCATTAGCCTTTGTGTTAGATATATCATTAAGTTGAGAATCTAACTCCACATAGCTTAGCTTATGTTTGAGTTGGCTCGGCTTAATTAAGCCATAAGCACTAAAGCATAATAAGCTTTTTGTTATTTCACTTTTAAATCAAAATTCAACAATTAATTACTTACACGATTAACTCTGCAACATGTGCAATGACCATATTAGGGAAAATTATTAATAACTCCTACCTTCCCTTATTAAAGATGAGGAAAATAATATTTCTTCTCAATTTTGAAGATCACGAATGAAAATGAGATTATGTAAATGGAGATACTCACGTCACATTACAACATTACATAACCTCCTTTACTTACATAATTTTATTTGAAAATTTGAATTTCACTAATAAATTCTACTTTCGAAATTCTTTTTTCATTTTAGTCCTAAACACTAAACTTTTCACTTATATTATTGTCAAATATGAGTCAAGTTTTGCAATTATAGTTTCTATTCTAAATTTAGATAAATTAGTGAGTATTATATTATATATTTAAATTATAATTAATTTAATTAAAGTTCAATGCCAAATTCTTTTTTTTTTTTTTGTAAATTTTATGACAATCTTTTTTAATGTACAAAAGTTATAAATTCTATTGAAAAAAGTTAATAAAATACTATAATTTATTCTAATAGAAACAATTTGAGGAAAGGTTAATAATTTTTTAATCAAAATTATAATTGTAAAATTTTAAATATAATTTGGGAAGGATATAAATGAAAAGTTGAGTGGTTTAGGACTTAAATGGAAAAAAAAATTCAAAAGTAAGGCTTATTGGTCCTGTTAAAAAATTATAGGACTTATTTGTCTTTTACAAGGAAACGTATGACTTAATAGTAATTTTTTCTTCATTATACGTATATTATGTTGGGAGGCGATATCCGCATCCCCTTTTCTACAACTACGCATTAATTTTAAAGAAAATGACACTTATAACCCTGCTTTCATAAATAAATAATTATTTGTTCTCAAACACCACAACTACCCCTTTAGTTATGTATTGATTTTTCGTCTACCCCTCCCTCTTCAATTAACATTTAACCCTTTGTTTTATTTTGTTCGTCAAAATTAACAATTGATCATATCAATTATCATTGAATGCTTATGAAATTCCTCTTCTTCTTTTTTTTGTTTCTTTCATTATTACATTAGTTTAAATCATAAATTGTGATCATTGCAATATATACATGTTTGTAATTTTGGAGCGCCTGTTGGAGCTTTTTACGTTTAATTTTGCATAATATTTTCTAAGAAGAAGTATCTAAGATATCGAGTAAATATTAGGTGAGCCGGGTATACCATGTCATTTGTATACCAAACCAATTAAAATGCATCATTTAATGAAATATTCAATGAATGAGTTCCACTTACATATAACAACTACTCTCAACTAACTTGAATGGTGTATTTTAATTGGTTTGGTATATAAATGACATGGTATACCCGGTTCACCCAATATCTAAGATATCTATATTTTGTTGACACGTTGAAATTTTTGGAACATCATAGTAAAATGTTGGGTTAAATTCATAAAACCCCCCTCTTTTATAAAAAATTCTCATAAAACCCCCTATACTAAAAAAGCAATCAATTTGCCCCCTCCCGTTAGTTTGCCGTTGAAATTAACCGAAAAGTCGCACATGCATCTCACATGAGCTGTTGAGTGGTGTGTAAATGACTAAATTACCCTTGACGCATTTGTTAAAATTAAAAGGACTAAAATACCCTCATAGTAAGGCGGGTTTTATGAGAATTTTTTATAGTAGAGGGGGGTTTTATGAGAATTTTTTTATAGTAGATGGGGGTTTTATGATTTTAACCCAATCAAGAAACCCCCTTCTACTTTCTAATTTTCTCAAATTGCCCCTTCGTAAATGGTACATCCGTCATTTACAAATAATATTTTTTATGAATTTATTTTATTAAATAAAGAAAGGATATTTTGGTAATTTCGTTATCAAATTGACGGAGCCGTTTAATTTTGTCCTTATATGAGAGAAATTGATAGTAGATAAGGGTTTTTGAAAATTCAAGAGGTTTTATGAAAACTTTTGATATTAGAGGGGGGTTTTATGAATTTAACCCTAATATGTTTGATAGTTTATTGTTTTTTCTTGTTTTTATTTTTTCATTTGTTTCATTTAACATTCATGTTAATATAGAAAATGATATTTATATAAATTTCAACCACAGATCTGGGTAAGAAATCATTTAACTATCTATGATGTTTGCTATTTAAAAGAATGATGAAAATATAAAAAAAGAAGGAAAAGAAAAAAAGAATGTTCATTGTGATGCCTTGGAGATTGATTCTATTTGTGTTATTCGTACTCTGATAGATCTTTTTTCTGTTGAGTTATGTGACACTCTGTTTTTTTGTCTGTCTTTTAAAAAAAGTTTTATACATTGTATACATGTTACTGGCAAGAGATAACATTTTTTTTGTTCATCTCTCTCTCCTGTTTACATGTTCATCAACAAATTGTGTAAAAATAGATAGATATGCACGGTTACTATCAGCAAGCTATTTTTTTAAAAAAAAAAATCAGTGAGAAGGTGTAATGGGTAGTGCACTTGTCTTTTAACCCCAAAACCTAAACTACTAGGTAGTGCTGCATACTTACCCTGTCACGCCCCGAATTTTCAAGATGTGATAAAATAAAATTAAATAAAATACACATATTAATTAATTAAAACCTTAAAGACTTGATATTTCAATTACAAACTTTCTCATTTAATATTTCATCTCAATAAAATAATATCTTACACCCACAATCAAAGTATTTCTTTCCGATTACAAATGATATTATAATATAATAAACTCCATTCAACTCTTTATGACAAAACACGCTCTCAAGTAACCTCTGATAAATTCTTCGCTACTCCATACTTCAATCAAACCTGAAATATTTTTGAGGTAAGCACAACAATCACCCAGGAGGAAAAACAACAACTTTACTTTCATATATACACGAAACAACATACAAAAGAATATATAACTTAAATATACATAAATTTACACATAAATAAAATAATAATGATAAAACAACTACAACTGCAAAATGCAACCACCATTCACGATTTTAGCATAAAGTCAAATCCGATCATATTTAATAAACCATTATAACCTCATCATATATACCATACAAATAATTGTTCAATAAATAACTAGTGCAAGTATAAATCAATTATTGATAAATTAACCATAATATAATCCCTTGACATGTACACCGCACACACACACACCGCGAATTTTCGGTCATTCTCACAGCGGGCTGCTGAACCCAATTATAGTTTCGAATAGTTCTCGGTATTTCAACCGAATGGATTACAACCCTGCCTATTTTCATCCGAATATACATGTAAGAGCACACACAATCGAATTTCATTCACAGCCATAAACAGAACACAATTTGTGGACCATTTCTCAAACCAAATACTTATATACCACCAAATTCAGAAGATAGAACTTCTCTCTTCAAAATACTATTCATTTACAAAATTTCACTTGATCAATAATTAATTAAAAAACAAATAAAACATCCAAAAGCAACAATGGTCTTATTTTTTATAAATTTAGCTAAACTTAATTCAAAACAAGTAATTTCAAATTATAAAACTAAAATATAACAAAAGTGAGTTTACAATCTTTAAAAAAATAAAATATATATATATACACGTGTGTATTGTTTGCATGGAATCAATGGACCCAAATTGTGAGCAAATGTAACTTAATATGTATATATATATATTAGGTTACATTTGCTCACAATTATATACTAAGAATCAAATAAAAATACATATATAAACTAAAAAGTCAATGACTTACAAATCGTTTATAATATGTATACCACCTACTGCCATACTATATATATATGTATATTAAGTTACATTTGCTCACAATTTGGGTCTATTGATTCCATGCAAACAATACACACGTGTATATATATAAACTACTAGTAATACCGATGTAATATATATATCATTATAATTATATACTAAGAACCAAATAAAAATACATATATAAACTAAAAAGTCAATGATTTACAAATCGTTTACAATATGTATACCACCTACTGCCATACTAATAAGTTATTTCAAGACCCATATCGTTAATTATATAGACCTATTAGCAAATGAATTCCATAAATATGAAAATATATAAGAATGTATATAACAAAACAGAATATAAAATAAAAAAAATATTTATTCTATAACTTCCATATACTAACATATATAAAAATAGATTACCCCTTAAATCCCCTACCTGTTGTACCTCTTTTCCTCTGTCGATCAGCATTTTCTCTCATTCTATCCTCTCTCTCTAATTTTTAAATGAGCGAATGTCATGTCGAAAGTAAAAGAGATCTGTTTATATATATATATATACATAGTCCTTTTGTAACTGACGAAAAATGAAAAGTCTGATATTTAATTTAGGTAATAATTAACTATAAATTTTGTGTCAGTTGAGAAACTGTAAAGTCTCATATTAATTGGTGCTTTACTCCCCATTAACAACCCAATAAGTAACATCCTTTCCAATAAATAATTCATCATTACTAACCCCTTCATATCCCTACATTACTATTTTCCACACTCACCTATATATATATATATAACAAATTTATAACAATATTTTTTTAAAAAACTAATAATAATAAGAACAATTTCGTAATAATAAAATAAATTACAAGTCATCACAAACTATCATGTGATCACGTGGGTCTTCTCAATCACCCATTTATATAGAATGTTAAACTTGTTAGAATAATACAAATCAACTATTTATTAATTTAGTCAATGAAGAGACTGTAACATAAGCGCTAATCATTACTCAGGTAAAATGAAATGTTGTATCCCAAGCTCTAATCATTACTCAAGTAAGATGAAATGTTGTAACCTAAGCTTTAATAATTACTCAAGAAGATGAAAGGTTGTAACCTATAACCTTATCATTACTCTAGTAAAAGGAAATGGTTGTAACATAAAGAGCATTACTGACATAAGTTGGAGAACCCCAAGAGTCATGAATTTAATTTTTCTTATTAAGTGTAATCATTGAATTTCTATACACATGGCAATATGTATAATTTTATACATATCTATACCTTTATATAATTATCTTATAAAATAAATTTGTAAAAAATATTTTAATCATAATAAAAATATGACTTCCACTAAGTCAAAACATAGACAACATTATACTCACTTGACTCGCCTTCACGTGGAGAATACTACTTTGACATTTGTTTATGAATTTCTTTTAGAACAACATGTAATTTTTAAAAATTACAGAACATTACACACCCTTACGTGCCCAAGTCCTTTCCCATCCGGATCCAATGTGGGACAATTTAGCGTATCTAATAGAATGATAGTTATGGTATTATAAAATAAAAAATGATGTATTAATAAGTTTAAAGATTTTGTTGTCATTTTATTTAAAAGAAAAAAGAAAGTGTAGTGCAATTGAATAAAAGAGAAGTGCCAATATGGCCTCCCTATTGCGTTTACATGTAATAATCTCAAATTGTACATGTACATTTAGTGTATATATCAAATTTATATATTTTTAATTATGTATATAAAATAATAATTATGCAGTTTAAATTTTAAATATTTTCCTTACCCAAAATATGTGTAAATATTATGGTTTAAGTGATTAATATTTAATTGCACAAATATTTAAGTGATGTATTTTTCATTTTTTATTAACTCAATAATACATAAGAGTAATGAATTTATCACACTTATCTATATTACATTTAAGCATTGTGTTTGAATCTCCCTAAAAAAAAATCACAATCTAACGGTCATAAATGTTAAAAAAATTAATTTTACTGTTCAAAATATCTATTTCTATTTACGGTCTAAAATAACTCTCTCTATTGTCGATTTAACGATCACGATTCACCCACTATATATTACACATAAATTCACATACACATCCACCTACCTTCATAGTCTTAAAATGATTCAGTCCAACAAATTTTTTTATACCGGACAAGACGCTAGTCAATAAATATTAAATTAGTTAATATCTAAAAAATAAATAAATAAAAGAGTGATGTGCAATTTATTTCTTTTAATTTAGAAAATTATTTTAATAGATATAACCAAACAAAATTATGAGTTTTTGTTCTCCAAAAAACTATTTTTGTTGCAAGTGGGTTCATTGATTGTAACCCACGTGGGAATTCTTGCATCATAGTTATCCTATATCAAAAGAAGCTAAAAATCTCTTTTTCCTTATCCCTTTAACCGCTTGCTTATAAATACAGCAATAAGATGTATGTAAGAGAGAGTTTTCTTTTAGAATAAAAAGGCAGCAATCTTACTCTCTCTCTCTAATCCTACTCTCTTTCAATATCTTTTGCTTATATTATATTTCTATCACTGTTATTATAGAAAGCAAACAAAGCATTTGTATATACTACTACTATTACAATATAGTAGTACATCATATGCTATTACAACACGTTATCAGCACGAGGTTCTAACCAACGGATAAGACAATTTCATTTTTCACTTCAAAATAAAAGGTACGAAAATTATGTTTATGTCATTTCAATATAAATATATCAATACATATATCTATATATATATGTAGATAAATATATAATAGATCTATAAATATATATATAGATAAAAATATCTATACATATATCTATATATATATAATATATATATGTATATATAAAGTTCCTTCTCGATTGAAAAATCGGCATGTTTGTGTCATTTTCAATATATTTATATATAAATTCCTTTCCGATTGCGAAGTGACATGTTCATATTTATATTATTTTATTCTGTCAATATATTATACATATAAAATTCTAACAATATTTCTCTTCCAATATATAGTAAACTGATAATGTTAAATCTTGCAAAGCTTAACTTTACTGCCCTTGATATTTCGAGCAGAAATTATCTATCATGGATTCTCAATGATGAGATCCATTTAGATACTAAAAATTTGGGAGAGACGATCAAAGAAGAAAATAAAGCATCAATGCAAGAACGGGCAATGACAATGATTTTGATTCGCCACCATATACATGAGGATTTAAAATCCGAGTATCTTAAAATCAAAGACTCGTCCGTACTATGGAAAATTTTGAAGGATAGGTTCGAACATCAAAGAACTATAATCCTTCCAATAGCTCGAGACAACTGGTCAAAATTGAAGTTGTTCGATTATAAATCGGTAATAGAATATAATTTAGCTCTATTCCGAATTAGCTCTCAAATGAACTTATGTGAAAAGCCTAAAAATGATGTGAATATGTTAGAAAAAATATTAACCATATTTCATCCCTCGAATTTGCTCCTCCAGCAGCAGTATCGAGAGATATTCTGAGTTGATATCTTGCTTATTAGTGGCTGAACAAAATAATGAACTCTTATTAGAAAATCACATATCCCATCCGACTGGATCAACTTCATTAACTGAAGCACATTCAACATCTTTTAATGGTTGCGGTCATGGACGTGGTTGTGGTCGTAGACGTGGCCATGGTCGTGGCCGTGGCAGAAATAATAATTATGGTGGTTATCCTTCATTTGTGTTTCCTAGTAGGAACTACACACCATATTGTCATAAAGGAAATACAAGTGGGGCTAAGCAAGAAAAATTGAAAGGTGTGCCGAATGCACCTTCCAAACAATAGGAAAATACTTGCTTTCAATGTGGAATGAAAGGGCATTGGTCACAGACTTGCCGAACGCCCAAACACTTCGTTGAGCTATATCAAACCTCAATTCAGGAAAAGGGAAGGAAAAAGAGATTGAAACAAATGCTATCAAAAATTATGAACCAGTAGCCATCAATCACATTGTTATTTCAGATTTCTATGAAAACCTCCCTGAAATAAATAATCAGTGGACTCATGATGGAAATGTCCACATCAATTAGATATTGTTTCCTTTTATTTTTTTTATTAGTGTGTTATTACCAGTTTTGTTTGTAATTACAATTTTATTAATGTAATGAAGTTTGTTTCTTTTTAGAAAATGGATTTGATCAATGCATTGCCCACATCCAAGATAAATGATGAAGATATATGTTTGGTAGATAGTGCCACGACACATACTATCCTAAGAGATAGAAAATATTTTTCCCATATAACATTTGCTAAAGCAAATGTTAATACCATATTAGGTTCCATAGACCTGATTGATGGTTCTGGAAGGGCTAATATTGTGCTACCATGTGGAACATAATTACATATTGATGATTCTCTCTACTCAACCAGATCCAAGAAAAATCTGTTGAGTTTTAAAGATATACGTCATAATGGATATCATATTGAAATAATAAATTAAGGGAGTTTGGAATATCTATGCATTACATCAACTATTTCATACCAGAAGCATGTTTTAGAAAAACTCCCTACTTTCTCTTCAGGGTTATATTTTATGAATATAAGAGCAATTGAATCACATGTAGTGATGCACTAGAAGTGTTCTGACCCAAAGAATTTTATATTATGGTATAATCGCCTTGGTCATCCTACGTCAACAATGATGCGCCGAATTATTAAAAATTCAAATGAGCATCCATTAAAGAATCAGAAAATTCTTTTAACAAGTGATTATACATGCACTGCATGCTCACAAGGAAAGTTAATTATGAGGCCATCTCCTTCAAAAGTTGTTATCGAATCTCCTAATTCCTTACAAAGAATCCACGGGGATATATGTGGGCCGATTCACCCATCATTTAGACCATTTCATTATTTTATGGTTTTAATTAATGTCTCAACTCGATGGTCCCATGTTTGTTTACTTTATACTCGAAATGTAGCATTTGCTAGACTTTTGGCCCAAATAATTAGTTTACGAGCACAATTTCTGAATTATCCAATCAAGGCAATTCGTCTGGATAATGCCGAAGAATTTACATCTCAAACTTTCAATGACTATTGCATGTCTATTGGCACTGATGTTGAACACCCTGTTGCACACATTCATATTCAAAATGGTCTAGCAGAGTCTTTTATAAATCGTCTTCAATTGATTGCCAGACCATTACTTATGAGAACAAAACTCCCTGTGTCAGCCTGAGGACATGCCATATTGCATGCAGCATCATTAGTTCGTATTAGACCAACTGTTTACCATAGTTTTTCACTTCTACAATTTATGGTTGGTCAACAACCAAATATCTCTCACTTACGAGTTTTTTGTTGTTCTATTTCTGTGCCTATTGCACCATCACAATGAACAAAAATGGGCCATCAGCGTAGACTTGGAATTTATGTAGGTTTTGACTCTACATCTATCATTAGATATCTTGAACCTATGACATGAGACTTGTTTAAAGCAATATTTGTTGATTGTCATTTTGATGAGGTGGTATTCCCACCATTAGGGGTAGAAATGATACAGCTTGAACAATAGCATGAAATCACTTGGAATGCCATGACATTATCACATTTTGATCCTCCTACAAATCAAAGAGAACTTGAAGTTAAGAGGATCATTCATTTGCAAGATATTGCAAATCAATTGCCAGATGTATTTACTAATACAAATAATTAAAGTGATACAATCTCATATCCCTGCTGCCAATTTTCCAGCACAAGTAGATATCCCGGTTGGACAATCTATACGTAGTGCAGCAGATGCATTTAAAACACGCCTAAAGCGTGTGAGACCCATTGGTGCAAAAGATACTGTTCCTCGAAAGAGAAAAGTAGATAAAGAATATGACACTCCTGAGGAGGCCATACTTACAAAGGGAGCAATAATAGCCCCTGAAGAAATAACAGCCCTTGATGAGGCACAAAAAGAGGTAGTCATATCTGAAAATGATGAGATATTAATAAATTATGCAAATAAATGGAATAGAAATGAAGTTTTGGTTGACAACATATTCTCTTTTGCAGTTGCTTTTAATATTGTAAGAGATAATGAGGATCCAGAATCTCAATACATCGACGAATGTCGATGTAGAAATGATTGACCAAAATGAAAAGAGGCAATACAGGCAAAATTAACTTCACTGGTAAAACGTGAATTATTTGGACCGATAATCCAGACACCTGAAGGTGTCAAGCCTGTAGGGTATAAATGGGTATTTGTACGAAAAAGAAATTATGAGATATAAAGCCCGCTTAGTGGCACAAGGTTTCTCACAAAGGCCTGATATTGATTACGAGGAGACATACTATCCGGTAATGAATGCAATTACATTCCGATTCTTTATTAATTTGGCAGTCACAGAAAGGTTGAATATACATCTAATGGATGTGGTTACAACATATTTATATGGATCACTTGATAGTGATATTTATATGAAAATCCCTGAAGAATTTCAAATGCCTGAAGCAATCGCTTCAAAATCACGGTCGATGTACTCAATCAAGTTACAACGATCGTTGTATGGATTAAAGCAGTCTGGACACATGTGGTACAATCACCTTAGTGAGTACTTACTAAAAGAAGGATATATAAATAATCCAATTTGTCCATGTGTTTTCATCAAAAAATCAAGATCTAGATTTACAATTATAGCAGTATATGTTGCTGATTTAAACCTCGTGGGAACTCCTGATGAGCTCACCACGATGCTGATTATTTAAAGAAAGAATTCGAAATGAAAGAGCTTGGAAAAACAAAATTTTACCTCGGATTACAGATTGAACATTTACCAAGCGAAATTCTTATCCATCAATCAACATATGCAGAAAAATTTCTCAAGCGATTCTATATGGATAAAGCTCATCCATTAAGTTTTCCAAGGTTGTCCGATCGTTTGATGTGAAGAAAGATCCATTTCGTCTTTGAGAAGATAATGAAGAATTGTTTGGTCTTGAAATTCCATATTTGAGCGCTATTGGTGCGCCGATGTACCTTACAAATTGCACACGATCGAACATAACTTTTCCAGTCAACTTACTGGCACGATACAGTTCTGCACCAACTCACAGATATTGGAATGACATCAAGCATATAATGAGATATCTTCGTTGGACCACTGATATGGGATTGTTTTATTCAAATAAATCAAAATCCTAGTTAGTTGGATATGCAGATGCAAGTTATCTTTCTGATCCACATAAAGCTCGATCACAAATATGATATGTATTTATTTGTGGTGACACTGCTATATATTAGAGATCCATGAAACAGACAATGACAACAACCTCTTCAAATCATTATGAAATACTCGTAATTCATGAAGCGAGCCGAGAGTGTGTCTGACTAAGATCTATGATACAACATATTAGAGAAAACTGTGGACTCTCCTCAATAAATAATATCCTAACGATATTATATGAAGATAATGTTACATATCTTGCACAAATCAAATGAGGTTATATCAAAGGAGACAGAACCAAGCATATCTCACTAAAATTCTTTTATACTCACGAGCTTCAGAAAAATGGTGATATTGATGTTCAGCAAATTCGTTCGTGTGATAATTTGGCAGACCTATTCACTAAAGCTCTGCCTACCACGACATTTAAGAAATTGGTTCATAATATTGGAATGAGGCAACTCAAAAGTTTTTCATGATGATGAGGGGGAGAATTTGTTTGAAAAAGTATTTGCATATTGCACTCTTTTTCCTTCGATCATGTTTTATTCTACTGGATTTTCCTGACAAGGTTTTAATGAGGCAGTTCTTGTATATGCAATACCATGTTCAGGTGCACAAGAACTCTTTATAGTGTCATGAACCCAAGGGGAAGTGTTGCAAGTGGGTTCATTGATTGTAACCCACGTGAAAATTCTTGCATCATAGTTATCCTATGTCAAAAGAAGCTAAAAATCTCTTTTACCTTATCCCTTGAATCGCTTGTCTATAAATACAGCAATAAGCTGTATGTAAGAGAGTTTTTCTTTTAGAAGAAAAAGGCAGCAATCTTACTCTCTCTCTCTAATCCTACTCTCTTTCAATCTCTTTTACTTCTATTATATTTCTATCACTGTTATTGTAGAAAGCAAACAAAGCCTTCTTATATACTATTACTGTTACAATATAGTAGTACATCATTTGATATTACAACAATCTTGTATTTTATCCGACCAAGTGAATTTTATAAATCAAAAAATTAAATTTTTTTTTCTGTTTCGATTCAATGAAACTATTTTGAGAACTAAAAACAGATCAAACAAACCCTACAATACTATGCACATCATAGCTTTGCAGGAGAGGCCGAACTCGCGGGCCCATGTCTGCAGGCCCAGATCCATCACCCAATGTGGAGTCCAAAACATGTCCTGTTGGTGGCAAGTGGCAAGTGCAAGTCACATGAGGCGTGAGCTCCCACACCAAATCTTCTCCTCATCCGTCCCACTCTCGCCTTCATCCATTCGTCTTATAACTAAAAACCAAACAAACATCAGCCAGCCACAGACCCCTCTCTCTCTCTCTCTCTCTCTCTCTCTTTCTGTCTCCATATAGATATATCGGTAAAAATCAAACCTCTTGGATCATCAGTTATCTGATCTACATCTCTCTCATACACATACACTCTCTATATAGCTCAGGCCTACTTTAATGGCTGGTGTACTCGAAACCCTCACTGTCCCTCGCACCGCGGTTATTCCGGCGGCTGCTTTGTCTCCGATTGCGAATTCTTCTGTTTGTTCACTTTCCAGAAGCCGGAGATCGATCAAGTTGCCTGAATTCAGAGGCCTGAAGATCCAGTCGATTTTTTCAAGTGGCTCTGTGGCATCGTCGAGTTCGAGACTCGTTCGCCGTGGGGGCCGAATCGTGTGCGAGGCTCAAGAGACGGCAGTTGAAGGTCAGTGTCCCTCGCTTTCATTGCTCGGTTGAATCTATTGTTTACGTTCATACCCACCCATTATGTATATTTTGTATTTGTAAATACGTATTTATATATACCCTTGTGACATTTTGTGATTGTTCTTGAACGCACATTTGATTGAGGAGAGAAATTCTTCCACTTAGGGTTTATTGTCGGTTTCTTTATGTACATTTTGTGCACATATTGACGGTTACTGCTGAACTTTTATTTGGAAATTTATAGTTATGGAAGTAAGGCTAAGGAATATTTGATGCTATGCATATAGTGACAATTGTTAATAGCTGAGAAATCATAAGGTTTAACTAGCTGTTCAACTCATCATAGTAATTGAAATATCTAAGCTAGTGCTCTTGCTAGATCGTTAAGTGGAGTATAAGACTTTCGAAGCTAAAATGGAATAGACCTTGGTAATATTATTGTAGTTAGCCATCAACCGTGCTTTGATTATTATTTTAGGATGGTGTTCTTTCTGAAGCGCAAAACAGGAAAGAGTGACACAAGACATCAACAGTCAGACAAACAACAAATCAACTTGGACCAATCTTATAGCAAGAAATAACCAATTGCATACACGACAAACTTACTGACAAACTTATTTGTGTTTAGCTAAAATGATGATTCCTTCATGATATTTTTACCAAGGCATATCTTTTTGTTAAGTGTATTGGGTGTGGGTGTGTGTCTAAGTGTCGGACCTACTTAAATTCCAAATCTTAGGTATGGAGATATGTGTCCAAAAGTGGTTACAGATAGGTAGACACGTGCTATGCATTTAAATATATTTAGTGTCGTCATGTTTTAAGAATATACTCAAATTAAATGGGATGCGATAAAAGAAAAGGATTTCCTTATATCTCATAGATAGGAAGCTCATGTCTGCAATTAAATCTGAGTTTTTTTTTCTTCTTCAATTATGCCATGTGAAGGATCGTAGTGTTTGATTTGGATTCATGTGTCGGGCACATATCCAGTACTCATCCTCATGTCGTTTCGTGTCGACATGGGTACGTGAAAGGAAATAGGAGAGTCCACGTAGTAGAGTCTTTTTGACAATTAAGATGATATTTCAATCATCCATCAACTTGATCCCATTGCAATCATGTCATTCAAAATCTGATAGTGTCCGTTATGATCGTAACTGCTTCTTCACCTTCACAAAACAAATGCTACATGTAAATTCCCAAGAATAATCACAACTTGATCTTCTCATCTGTCATTTCACAACCATTTTTTTTAATCATGTTAATGGAAGGCTAATAGTCTGCTACCTGTGCTCCAGGCTTTTGTGGCCTTTTGGAGCTCGATTTGGTATTCTTTCAATATATTTGTGACTTTCATGTTTAGTTGTTTACTGAAACACAATTTTGTCTGTTGAGGAAGTTTTAGTGGAATTGGGGTTCCATTTGTTGTTATCATGCAAAATGGGATTTGGCATAAAAATGGACAAAAGGGTAACATTTTTCTTCTCATGCTTTTTTTATTTTAATTATGTAAAAGGTCCTTTGGCCTCCCATAGTTGTAGAGACATATTTTGTGTGTTATTACACAGTGAATACCTACTAGTGGCCGTACAAAAGAGCCTTATACTTTGGCCTTAGAATTTGACTAGGGGAGGCTGATTCTTCCATCAACTTCCATTATCGTTTTACTATATTGAATAGCAATAATTGTTCATCTAGTTGCTGACATGCACGCTAATTGGATGAGTTGAATTAGTGAATTTTGAAATGTAGGAATAGATACTTTGGGAACATTCCAACAATGAAATATATTTTTTACGTTTAAGATTATATTATGCATAACATCCATCACTTTTTGATTAACAAGTCAAATATTCTTATGGTTATATAAAATTTACAACCTGCAAAAGACAATAATCAATAACTCTATATCCAATGCTTAGACATGGACACATAAAGGGTATGGCTTGTGTGTATGTTTGTGTTTGTACCTTTGTATATTTATATACGTATGCATATAATTATGACAACTCTCTTCATCCTACCCCAATTAATTTGATATAACTTTTTACTTTTTTCGGAAGTACAAGCAAATGCACACACCCACAACATTGCCCGTCGCGTGGCGGGGCTCGAACTCTCCACCTACCCAGAGGGGAGGAGAGATCATACTAGTTGGGCCACCGATAACTTTATATAATTTTCATGTATGTTACTTGTGTCTTTTAAATGTTCTCAATTTTTTTAATCAATTATCAACATCCTTTTTAATATGATTGTACTATTTCTTAGAAGAACTTGTTAATCAGTAATATCGAAGAGAATCACTGATAATTTAAAAGAGAGTGGGCAATACCTAGATGTGTAAAAGAAAATATATGATGAGGTGAGGAACATGCGTATTACGCATCCACTCTCTAGTAAACTTTTGTGCAAACCCTTAATTTGATTCTTCTTTATTTTATTTTTTATTTTTACGATTATACTTTTTTCCTAGGCCATAAGCAGGGATGCAACTGAACCGAACTGAGCTGCATTGCGTTGCACTGGGCTAAGCTTCTGATTTTCTGAGCTCAACTCTGTCAAATCAAACAGGTTTCCGATCTTGGCTCAGTTTTTGCATGCCAAACTCGAGCTTTGTTTATCCAATCTCAAGCTCGAGCTCGAACTTGAGCTTGTTCTCAAGCTCAGCTCATTTGAGATAGAATCGTAGAAGTTGATTAAAAATAATTAGTTACAAGCCCTTATGAGTCCTACTAAACTAGATCTCTTGACGAAATCCTGTTTCATAAGCATCTTTGTGAGTCTAACAAGTCAATTTAGGTTGTTTGGGCTCAAGTCTTTTAATAAACAAATCTGAAAAATGTTGTTTGAGTTTTGACTCATTTACTTAATAAACGAATGTGAGTTGAGAGCTTAACGAGTGGATCTCGAAATGCTCATGAGTAGTCTGGTTCATTTGTAGTTCTAACAAAGAGAGAGTCTTATTTATGTTAGAAATCAGTGACCACATGATGACATGCCTAAAATGCTTCGGTGACCACATGATGACAAGTGCCTAAAATGTTTCGGTGAGTGGCCATGATCATGAATTTTATTTTTATATTGTGACATATTCAAGATGTGTTGAACAAGTTTGTAGTAGTGTTCAGGTAATGTTGGTGTCGAATACATGTTAGGCATGGAATGACTCCTTATAAGTATGAACGTAACTGTTCATTTTATATAGTACCTAATGATTCTTATGAATTGGTTTGTTAGGAATATGGCAATATATTGACTCCTAGAAAATGTAAAAATTGTCCCCACATTTATACATACAATTGTGATAAAAGATTTTTAACACGCATCCATCGATATGTATGCTTACCTTTTTTAATATATCTCATATTTGGTTATACATTGCTGTCCGCAGAATATAACTTGTATAAATTTACTTTTTACCATTCATATAAAAATAATAATGTGATATCCATCATGTGTCATGGATTTGTAGAAAATGAAACATTGTTTTCCTTTTTATCAAATAATTGCAGTGCTTTCTGTCACGGATGCAACATGGCAGTCACTTGTACTCGAGTCTGATTCCCCTGTTCTGGTTGAATTCTGGGCTCCTTGGTGTGGACCATGCCGTATGATCCACCCTATTATTGATGAATTGGCAAAGCAATATGCTGGGAAGCTCAAATGCTACAAGGTGAACACTGATGAGAGCCCCTCGGTTGCGACCCGATATGGGATCCGAAGCATTCCAACTGTCATAATCTTCAAGAGCGGGGAGAAAAAAGATGCAGTTATTGGTGCAGTTCCTAAATCAACACTAACCACCAGCATAGAAAAATTCTTGTAGAGGTGGTAAGTATAAATCCTTTGTGGGAATTAAGCTTCTCTCATATTTGCTTCTTCTCTCTTTAGCTTATGATGTCACAAGTCCAGTTGCTATGCTGCCTCAATAAACTCAATATGTTCCTGTATAGTTATTGAATCTACTGTATTTCCTGTTTTTATTTTCTGTTTTTCTTAAGATAATGTTAGTTGCCTATACCTTTCTTATATTTCTTAATGGCTCCTTTTGATTTCTTGTGCATATGGATTGAATTGCACATTGTTGGCCCCTGATTCTATATATAGATATATGTGTATATATATATATATTAAAGGTATTAGGTGGTTAGTAAATTATTGATTTAGTTAGATTGACTATTGGCTTATTGGTAAATGTTAGTTCCAGAGTGTTACTGAAGCACTCTTACACTGCTTTTGGTAGGAGGAAAGGAAGGGGGAGGGAGGGAATAGAGGAGGGATGGAGCAAGTCTACATTGTTTGTTAGGGAGAGGTGGAGGAAAGGGAAGAATGGATGGATGAGGCATCCCTCATGCTCCACCTTTTTTTATCTTCTGAAATTGGACAGATGAGAGGAGGAAGAGAAAGACAAGTATTGTATGTTGTGTAAAGTGACATTATTACCCTTATCAATGTTTACCAAATTATATAATGAGCTTATAATGGTAAAATTTTTAGAAAATCTCTCATTTCCTTCCCTGTTACTAAACAATGGAAGGTGTCACCTCCTTCTGCTCGCTTTCACTCAACCAAAGAAAAAGGGGGAAGGATACTATCATTTCTGTAGGGATCCTTCATCCTTCATTCATGCCCTCCTTTTCACCCACTTTTCCATATTTCTTACCGAGCGAAGCCTTGGAGATTCTCCCTAGACTTCTAGTCTGTTATCAAGGTCCAACTTCTCCCAATAGGGTGGTTGTCGTCGTCGTCGTCATGATCATCATTATCATCAAAATGCTTCTTCTTTACTGAATGACTCCTTGGTAGCACCTCGACTCTAGTTCAACTCTAACTAAATTTTCAACCCAAGCCCAACCCTAATTGTAAAAATTAGAAGTTGGTTGGGTTGGTATTGTCCCATCAAGCTGCACCCCTAACCACAGGGGGGTGGGTAGGTTTAAGGTTCATGTATAAGTGGTAAAAGGAGAACAACCTCTTGCCAGAGCAGAACAAATGGCTGGAGTACTCTGAAAGATGCTCCCCTACCCTCCAACATCTTGGAGCAATCCCACTGTGGTTAAGCCACCATCAAGGCACTAACCTCAGGCTAGTGGTTTCAAGCTTCGAGAAAAGATGATTTAAGCTCTTGAGGAGGTATGGTAATGCTTATAATTGGTCACCATTCCCTCTTTACAATCTGGGTACTTGTATCTACCCTGCCGTATGGTATTGTATTACTGCCCCTTTGATTCAAATGCAAATCTTGCCTGTTAAAGATAGAAAAAGGAAACATTGATTTAAATGTCTCTTCTGTGGATATTTATATAGTATTAAATTGACTTTGGTGTTGTTCCTTGTGGAAATGTACAAATTGTGCATTTGAGAACATTTTGTCGAGGGCAGATTAAGATGGACCGACTTTCACTGTCTTATTTTTGGGCTGTGACCCGGTGATTTGAAGTAAATATTTGGGAGGAAGTATGGGAGAACCCAGATGTTGCAACATCAATTCAGTAGCCAATGCAGTGTGAACTTTTCCAAGTAATTTCTGGTGCGTTTGCAATTAATCGGGTACTTGGCTCACCGTCCCTTCTCAAACTACTACTCTATGATGATGGTTTTTCAATTGGTTTCCAGGTTTTGTTCTGTAGGTCGGTAGGACACTTGAAAATCTGAAGTCACTACCTAGTGCTAACTGCTTACATAGGGTGCTTGAAGGGAAAGACTGGATATAAACCTAACTGCTGTTATTATTTTACATAAAGCATTTTTTGTTTTTTTTTGTTTTCGTTCTCAAACTACATTTCTAAGGCTTGAGAACATATAATGTAGAAGGTTAGATATCTATCCAGTCTACTACTTCCAATACATTCAATTAGTAAACCGTTATCGAATGAATAGAATTATTTTCAGTTTTGGCTACCAGGTTCCAGCACAAGTTGAACCAAGAAGGTCAATACCAAATGGTTCTGAAGAAGTTTGATGGCTGCTAATGCAGTCTGAGCCTACATGCCCTTCTTGTGAAGTGATATTTCCTGTCACTGGATGAACTAAAAAAAATGGAAACAGAACCTACTTCAATTGTATGATGGTACGCACTAGTCAACCATTCCCTCTAGGTAGGTTTCATATCATCTGCAATTCGACTTCAATTACATTCTTGAAATGCCACTTTCATCATAATACTTTTGAATTGCTAATTTTTTAACTTGATACAAGGACAAATATTTGTGTTCTGGTAATGTACAGTTGTTTGAGAGAAGATCTTCGAATGCAAGAAGATAATCCTTCTTACATGAATCTATCAAGCCAAAATAAGCTTGTTCAAAACTCGTTTTTCATGGCTAGCTCAGTCAAGGAAAAGATCAAGATAAGGATTTGGTTGAACAAAAAAATTAACAAAAATTATCACAAAATTTCAACTATTTCATTGTCTTTTACATTTTTTTATTCCTGGCTATTAATTTGTATGAATTCATTCAGCCGAAGGTTGAAAAAAGAAAACACTTGAAAACGTAACTTGTCAAATTTGTCGAAATTCTAAACAGTTTCTTTTCTTGGAATGTCTATTTTTTACACATTTGCCTTCGTGCAATGAAGATAAGTATCTGAACATAGTTGTCATGATAAAGCATAGGTAAAACAAATGTGGATTCGAAAGGTGGTGTGGGGTTGAGGAAGTAGCAATAATCCATCCTCCCCTTCCAGTTAAGGCTGGCCTTCCAAAATTTCTATTTATGGTGATTGAAGGTGGTTACAAAAGAAATTACAGTACATGTGACTCCTTGAACGCGCAACTAACTTTTTTAGTCGGGACCGTTTTGTAATTTAGTGTTTATAAAAATAAATTTTTTGGATAAACATGTTTGATCATTTTTGTTTTGTTTATAAATTGTCAAAACGTTTTTAAAACAACACTATATGTAAGCTTTCAAATTCTAAACACCAAAATAATGTTTATTGTTTATGTTTATTAATTTTTTTTTCTTCTTTTTTTATCTAAAATGGTGATTATATTATTTTAATTAAAAATTGAAACTAAAAGTGAGAAAATTAAAAGAAAAAAAAAATAAAAGGTTATTGTTTGATACAATGATAAAAATATTAGAATTATCAGTGTGGACAAAATTAAAAAGTATCAATTGTCTTGAGAATACAATATGAATAATTACTAGAGGCACCTATGCTTAAAAAAAATATATTTGAGAAAAAAAAACAAAGAAGTCTCAACCATCTTCTTGTCAAAGAAACAAGAATAGTATTTTGCACTCGTATCATTCATTCATTTTCAGTGTTGAAAGGAAAAATCAAAATAAAAAAAAATGAAAAAGAAAGTAGTAGCATAAGAAGTTCAAGAGAAAGAGTATGCCCTCTAAATCCCTTTTCTCATTCCATACAATTTGAAATTTTTTTAACTTTTTCATAGTTATATATATTTTGTTTTGTTGATAAGGGTGTACAAAGAACCGATAGAAGCATAAAGAATTTTAGCTGAATCGAACCGAACCATTCACTACGATTCAGGTTTCGTTTCTGGCTCTAAATTTTAGGAATCGTTCACTACGATTCCAATTCCAAGCCTTGGAACCAAAACTGGAACCGTTGAATATATATATATATATATATATATATATATATATATAACTGTTATAAAATCATTGTAATAGTTATAATAATCTTTTGTTATTTAAAAAATTTTAAACAATGAAGTCATTATAACTATTATAAGGTTAAATACAATTCCTATAATAATCGAATTGAACTGAACTCATTTATTCCGGTTTCAAAATTAAGGAACCGTTTGGAACGGTTCTAGTTCTGGTTCTTCCAATAACTGTAAAGAACCGAATTGTGTGCATCCCCTTACTTGTTAGGACTTTCTGGATTGTGGATCATTCTAGTTTTACAGTATAATTTGTCGTATGTAGATATATATGTAACCCAATATTATTTATTTCTTTTTTATGTATATTTTTTGCTCTGTTATTGCTGTATAGATTTGTTGTAGTATGAACTTGACTTTTTATGCATTTTATTGTGTTGATTTTTTTATTTAAAAAAAACAGTTTAAAACAAACATGTTATTATGTTTATAATTTTTAAAATAAGTCAAACGTTTTTTCGTTATAAAAACAATACTCATGTTTATGGATAAACAAAATCGTAATATAAACACTGTTTATATAAACACTTAAACAATAAACATAAACGGTTATCAAACGAGTCCTTATTTATGGCTATGCCTCTCAGGAAGTAGCAAAGGTGTTGCATCATTCTATATGAGATGTTGGGATTTGATTTAATTTACACAACTGACTTGTTGTTAGACTTTTGAGTCTGTGTTTTCCCGAGTTTTTATTATTGTACCGAGCAATTAATTGCTAATTTTTTTATATAAAAAAGATACATAAAAGAAAAAAAGAATTACTATTTAAATATTTATGACAAAGTTGAAGAAGTGAATTTTATCAATTTAATCATAGGGAGAGAATATTAAAATGTAAATCCAAGATAAATACAAAGAAAATAATAAATGCATTCCAACTTTTTTAGGGTTATTTGCAAGAAACTTTCTTGTATTACCTTTCAAAAAAAAAAAAAAAAATCATGTACTATATAAGTTTTTGCAAGTTCCCCCCTTAAATATTGAAAATGTTTCTGGATACCTCTTTCAATAGTTGATGGAGGTGGCATGCTACGTGAGAGTTTTTGCAATTAATTCACTTTTTTTTTAAATTTATTACTATTTTTTTACAATTAAATGACATAAATGCTACTTATATTTATTGGATGATACCTGCAAGAAAGTATTGAATATTTCGGGTATTGTAACCTGAATCATTATTGGCCAATAAAAACTTTTCATTTTTCTTGATAATATAGAAAGGACAATACTTACCCACTTACCTGTGTGTAGGTGGGCCCTTTCGCTGATGTGTTTCAATAAAAAATAAACACTATCAGCTTTAATTATAAAATTAAATTTAAAATGCAATAAATAAGTATAATAAATGAGGTTTAAAATGCAATAAATAAGTATAATAAATGAGATTGACCTTATTTAATACGCTTTAAAACTGATGTGTTCATTTTTTATTGGAATACATTGTGAAGAGGGTTTACCTACACACCGGTGAGTAGGTAAGTATTGTCCATAATATATAAATATTAACTCACCATTAGTTGGGATTCTATATTTTTCCAATACAGCGAATGTATTAAACTAGTTATTTAATATTTTAGAATTAAACAACCATGAAAGAAATTACAAGAAGAAAATGCGATATGAGAATTTTGCAATTCCGTTGGATGAATAAAATTTGTCACTAACAATGGTAACTCACATCTTGAAATTAAAAGTAAATAATAATGAAATTAAAATTTTTTATCTATTTTTCGTGATTATAGGAACGTGAGTTATTACCAACGGTGATGAATTTCACACCGACAAATCAGGAGAGAATTTTAATCGGTTTTTGATAGGGCCAAACTCTGATGCGTGCCACAGCTGATGTGACCACTGACCATCCACATCAGATTCATATTCAGACGTGGCTGCCTTATCCTTGAAAAAAAAAATCGCCCGACAAACTAAAGTCGCATCATCTTTTTAAAGTTTGTACAAGTATGTTTCGGACAAGAGAGTGTCAATTTAAGAGCATTCTCACTGAGAGTTCAATGATATGATCTGATTTCATTACAAAACTGATTGAAAATTACAGGAGACATATTTCAGATAAGAGCAAGTGTATCATCACTCTTTAAACATGAAGCTGACCTTACATTATTGTTCTGAATAAGAATGCATGCCCTCATTGTAGTTTCTTCTATTTGACAATCATGGCTATTTATTTGAATTAGTATTCAATTTTGTCACTCAGATGCGGTGGTTCTTACGTGGAAGCAACACAATAGTTATTATCACTTGCAATGTCCAAAAAAT
Organism: Cornus controversa; assembly: GCA_026545225.1. Lineage (NCBI taxonomy): Eukaryota > Viridiplantae > Streptophyta > Magnoliopsida > Cornales > Cornaceae > Cornus > Cornus controversa. The sequence continues at coordinate 70,011,460 of CM048847.1, forward strand.
ATTCAACAATGGAGATTAAATATATTTTCTAACAAAGATGAAAATTAAGTTCGATGACTTGATTAATTTCAAATGATGAATGTTGGTGTTTGAAAAACAGAAATCAATAATGAGATTAGGATTAGAATCATATCATTCTTTAAAGAGGTCATCATCTTATCGCATACACAAAAACAAAACAAAAAACACTACTCGGAGCAAAAGAAATTATTATATATCACGAAAATTTCGTGTATTAGAGAAATCTCACCACTAATAAGATTCTACCTTTTATAATTTTCAATAATAATGAAAAAATGAATTTTATCATTGGTGGGATTCCTACATTTAAAGAATTTCCGGTGTATTGTAAAATTACTCCTTGGAGTAGGGCAGAGCCAAATTTTTTTTAAAAATAATTATAACAATTTTATTTTGAGAGGCGATATTTGCACTCCCATTTTTTATTATTACACTCCACTTATCTCTTTCTATTAAAAGAAATAACAAGAAAATCCTTAAACTAATTACTACATCATTCCCTATTTTATAATACTATAACTATCCTTTAGACTATAAACTTAAACTTTTTTTTAGCATCTTTACCTTCTATGTATATATATATTTGGTTTTTGTCAAAAAAAAAACAAATTGTTTACCTTTTTTAGTACTTTTTTTTTCTCCGGTCAAAAGAAATAACTTTTTTTGAGGTTTTTTTTATCCTATCAAAACAAATAATTTATTCAACAAATATTACTTTTTTTAAAAAAAATTTCTTTTAGTCATTCCAAAAGAGATAATTTTTTTTTTTTTAATCTTACCAAAAGAGATAATTTATTCAATAAAGATAACTTATTTTTGGATCCTCTCAATGAAGATAATTTATTTAACAAGAATAAAATTTTTTTAGGTATTTTGTTTTTAGGTCCTGTCAAAAGATATAATTTATTTAACATGATAACTTTTTTTTTTGTACTTTTTAATTTTTGGTTCATGCCAAAAGAGATAATTTATTTAACTGAGATAAAAAATTTTTTTGGTTTTCTCAAAAGATAATTTATTTAATATATATAACTTTTTTTGGGTCACGTAAAAAGAGAACTTTTTTTTTTGAGTTATTTTTTTTAGTATTTTTTTTACTTTTTTGTTTATTCTGTCAAAAGAATCCAAAAACATTAAAAATTGGAGACAGAGAGAATATCTAAAAGAGTAGTTTAATATTTTGAAAAAAATGTAATCATTTACATGTAAAATTAAGGTTAGAAGCGACATTTCTTTTAAGATGTGAATGCAACTGAAGAAAAGAGGAGTGCGAATATCGCCTTCCTTTTATTTTTAATATATATTTTTAGGAGTATGTCTATAAATGACATGACAAAACAAAATAGAGAGCCAATAAATGAGATTGTCAAATATCGAGTATTTTTTCTTCTTCCTTTAATTTATATAAAAAAAAAAATCGTACTTAGTGCACAAGGTTAAGCGGCTCTGGGAGAGTCTTCCTTTAATATATAACAAATAATATATATATGTGTGTTGTAGCACTTTTTTTACTAGATTTTGATTTTTTAAAAATAAGATTAAAAGAGTTTATTGAGTTTGAAGGACCGACCCGGAGTACCCAATATTTTCTTTCTAGACATCATGAAATAGTTTTCTTGATTTCTATCTTAATGATAGAGAAATGTCTTATATTAAGTTAATCCCCTCTATTCAAGAGTTAATTTTCTTATAACTTTTCTCAAATTCACTTATTGCCATGTAAATTTAATAAATTAATAAATAAAGTAAAAATTATATTTTCAACAAAATAATAGTGAGATAGAATAGATAGGCAGAATAATTAGGTCTAAACTTTTATCTTCATTCGATGCATATAGTAAGTGCATGCAGTGGATCTTATTATATGTGTTTCATGGATGTAAAAATTTTTGCCTAACTGTTCTGTTATGAGTGAATTGCACAATCCTTTCAACTAACTCTATGTTTTATTTTTTCTTCTTCAAAAAAACAAAAATAAAACTAAATAAATAAATAAAATTTCTGTTTTTCTTTATTCTTTCAATTATCAAGAACTATGATTATTACTTTTCAGTTGGAAGTAAAAAAGATATTGTGATTTTAAAGCCGAGAAGCTCAGATCTAAACTACTTTTTTCTATCCTATATTCCATGATACTCGATTTTGTGATTCAAAATGTATACATCATATCAGTTGATTAACTTTTGTCGTTATTTTTTAAATATCAAGAGTATCCAAAAGTAATAGTAATAATAATAATATAAAAAAAAATCCAATTAAGTCCTCTATAATATAATCGTTTGAATTTCAATTTGTCAAATCTTCTTAGCTGATCCTTGCGAGAGACGTGGAAGCCTTGTGCCGCCGTCCTGGTTTATCAACTGTTGACTGATTTGCAACTCAGGACTTGAAAAAAGTGAGGGTCTTAAACAATGATCATATACACCTCTCCTGTTATATATATATATATATATATATATATACATCATCATTCATCAATCTTCTGCTTGCACAGTCAGATGATGGTAGATAAATATATATATCTAATATATAGTTATAGTTATATAAGTATTATACATCACCATTCATCAATCTTCTGCTTTGCACAGTCAGATGATGGTAGATAAATATATATATCTAATATATAGTTATATAATACATCACCATTCATCAATTTTCTGCTTTGCACAGTCAGACGATGGTAGATAAACAAGCAGTCGCATTCTTCTCGACGGTCAATTCTAATTCTTGGTATTTTTACTTTGATCCTTCAATTTTACGAGAGTGAAGTAAAATCCACGTGTCAGTTGATGAGAAGATACCGGTCACATGTGCAAAATAATCATATCTCTCTCTCGTGTCAAGTACTCCCTCCGTCCCAAAATTCTTGACTACTTCGAAAACTGTGAGTTACAGTTCCCGAAGTAGTCAAGAATCAGTGAGTCGCAGTTTTTGAAATAGTGAAGAATTTTAGGACGGAGGTAGTATTTTTTTTATATATGAGTTAGAAATATAGGAGGAATATATATATATTGAATTAATTTTATAAATAATACATAAAAATATATTTATAGACACATAATTTTGAAAGCTAAATAAATTTAAGAAACAATAAATCGAAGCCAAGTAACATATGTAGTTTAAGAAAATATATATAATCTAATCGCAAATATAATAGAAAATATACAATCTAGCAGTCTCGCAAATTCAAAATGAGTTATATGAAGCTTTGAAAATATATAATCTAACAATTCCACAAACTCAAGGTGAGTTATATGAAGCATTGAGTTTGGAGACAAAATCTTGAATACGGTTCACGAAAGTAATCCGGTAATGTTACCAACTGTGGTTGCGAACACATATAACGAAGTTGCAAAGAGCTAGCTAGACCAATGCAACTCATTGGAGCGAAAACTAATTTGAAAATCAAAAAAACAACTCGTTGAAATCAATAACTTTGACACACAGTGAAAACATCTGGTGATGTTACCAATAATGATTGAGAAACACATACTACAAATAAGTTACAAAAGAAAGAATTCGTTATAGCGACGGTAATACTGAAAACTGCTTGTTGGAGTGCTCCTTGATTTGAATTGGACTGTCATATTATATTTTGATAGACTCTGATGTAATTTTAGAAATATAGAAAGAATATAAATATTGAATTGATTTTGTGAACAATACATAAAGATTTATTTATAAGCACATAATTTTAAAAGTTAAAGACTAAGTAAATTTAGAAGACAAAAAATTATAATTTAAAGAGATTTGTGGGAAACAATGTGGTTTAAAAAGATATATAATCTACATATATAATAAAAAATATATTATCTATGTATGTATGTAGCAATACATATATTGCTGTTAGGCCCTTTTATTATATATAAATATGACACCCAAAACCAGATCCGATACTCGTCTGCTCCGCTATTCGCTCTACGCCATTCTCCCTCTCCCTCTCTCACATTTCTCTCTCTCTCTACAGCTCTATATATCTGTTGTTGCAGCGATTTGTTTGGCATTGAACTTTACTTTTAGAAGCTTGAAGAAATATCAGATCTTGTTCATTTTTTTCGCAGCCGTCCTATACATTGGTATATACACACATTGTATGTTCTTGAATCTATCTCTCGTGCTTTACTGTTGTTTTTTTTCTTTTTTTATTATGTTAATGAATGAAAAATTGCTGCTTTATTTGTCATTCAGTGAAGAATTATATATCAAATTTGCAGTTTTTGTTTTGTTGTTGTTAGATCGCTTTTAATGCATGTTCCTGATAAAGATTGCGATTTGAGAAAGATTATTTAGATCATTATTTTTTTTCTCTCGAGAAAATCATTGTGAAATTCGTTATATTCTCTTTGGCGTCTCGGAAAGTATGTCGGTCGGTTAAGGAAATGTGAGAGGGAAGGAAAAGAAAATGAGTTTTTGGCTAACGCTAATCTGGGCACTACATTTTTCTTTTAGGATTTTTGTAGGAATAATTAGATTTTTCTTGAGAACTCTTCCCATCTCTGTGCGCTGGTTGATTTCTTAAACCCTTCCTCTCATAATTTTCTAGCAACCTCCTTTTAATGAAAACCGAGAAGAAAAAGGAAGGAAGAGGAAAGCAAAGCCATAAATCAGCGTAATAGTTGCACAATATTGCTCTGAACAGATAATCGATTTTCCTGTAATTTGAACCAAAGCTATTCCATCTAACCAAAGCTATTCAATCTAATTTTTTTTTTTTCTTCCTCTAAGAAATAATATTGGGTAATTTTGGGACTTAAGACAATTCAAACCATTTGAAGGGTGCAGAGTTCCCCAGATCGTTTTGAGTTTTTGCTAGATAATTTGACAGCAAACAGTTTAGAAGCATTCGAAAGAGTGCCAATTCACCTTAATTTCATCAAATTTATAACTCGGTGATTTTCATGTGTTTTTCTTATCAGCACAAATTAGAGAAATTGTGGCGAAGGCTGTGAATATTGTATATTATTGTTCATAATTTATAGAAGGCCCTATGGATGCTGGTAGGAAGTATTTTTATCATTTTGAGTACTTGATAAGGATTAGGTTGCAAATAGAAATTTTTTCTTAGCATGAACTAATTGACTTAAACTTATTGTGTATCTGAAATACTCAAATCTGGAACAAAGATTTTACAAAGGACATGCTATCTGAAATAGTCGATCCTTCCCTTGCCTTTACAGTTTGACGAAATTTTAGCTGCAATTTTTTATATCTGCTTATTAGATCTGTTATCTGGACTATTCAACAAGTTTTTATCATCCTATAGGGTCACATTGGAGCATTCACCTTCCAATAATTTTAAACTTTTTATTTGCATGAACAATATTTGGCACTCGACTATGTAACAGAAAATAGCTTAGTTTCTTGCATATTTCTAGAAAATAAGAACATTCAACCTTTTGATGATTATTTAATGCTGTAGCAATTTAGAAATGACCTTCTAGAAGGTCAAAGAATTACAAGTAAACCTTGGATACTATTTGTTTCTTTACACCAAAGGTTATGTATAGACATGTATGCTTGAATAAGCTATGTTAGAAATGTATGTATATGATAGAAATCAGTTTTTTAAAACTCAGGAGGCCACCTGCTTTCCTGCACCATGCAAGTATAATTGTGTGTGTGTGTGAGAGAGAGATTGAAATAAAAGCGGTAGGGCCCCTCCTTATTATTCTATTTCATAAACATTGGTGGATGGGGGAACCTTCGCCTTTTGTCTACCTTTAATTTATCCTGATCCAGTCTGGCGAATAGACACGCTGTTATACTTTTATCACTTCCAATAGCGCAATAGTATAATAATAAAAAAATTAAGCTCCATTATTTATTATGTCTTTGCATATTTATATGCCCATTATTCCGGGTTGATAACTCTAATTTAGGAGGGTGCTACTGCTTTGTGGCATCACTGAAGTTGATCTAGGGACACTTCCATCCCATCATACATGTAACCCTAGTTATTCTATTGTATTAATAAATCTTATATTGTTATGTAGCTTCACACTCACGCAGGCACAGAAGAAATATCTACGTCATGTAAAAGGTCTTATTTTCTTATGTCAAAATAAATTTGTCTATGGAATCATCTATTTTCTATCTCCTGGTCAACTCGTCTCAAAATTTAGATCTGTATTCTGAAAAGCCTCCATTTTTGAAGCAGAGCTCATGGCACTTCAACAAAACTTCCAAGAACCTACAGTGCATCTTGAATCTGATGGAGACGTTTTGCTCAAGCAGAAATGGAAGGCAATTTCAGCTCCAACAAGGGCTTCTGAAAATGTGAATGGTTGCTTTGAGTGCAATATTTGCTTAGATTCTGCACATGACCCTGTGGTCACCCTCTGCGGTCATCTTTACTGCTGGCCTTGCATTTACAAGTGGATCCATGTCCAAAGCAGTTCTCGAGGAGAGTCAGATGAGCAGCCCAAGTGCCCTGTCTGCAAAACTAACATCTCAGATTCTTCCCTAGTGCCACTATATGGCCGGGGTACATCCCCATCAGAATCCGATGCCAAGAGGCCCCAATTGGATCTGATGATACCCCGCAGACCATCTGCTCTTGGGGTGCACACCCTGCTAACCTCCACGACTTCCCATCGGAATCAGCATCTGCATCCTAATCCTTTCCAGTCACAGCCTCAGCCTCAGCCTTTTCATCACCAACAATATTTCCCTCACTCTCATGGGAATTATGCCTCCATGGCATCATCTAACTTTGGAGGCGCTGCGATGACTAGAGTTTTCAGTCCAACGGTTGGGATGTTTGGAGAGATGGTCTTTGCTAGGATGTTTGGGAGCTCGGACACAAATTTATTCACGTATCCTTATCAAAATTCTTATCCTGCCACGGGAAGTGGCAGCCCTAGGATGAGAAGGCAGGAAATGCAGGTCGACAAGTCTCTCAACAGAGTATCCATCTTTCTTTTTTGTTGCTTCATTTTGTGCCTTCTCTTGTTCTGAGTCTCTTTCCTTCACTGTATAGCTGTAGAAATTATAAATTTAAACCCCCCCGTACAGTCGGGGATAGTGTATATATATATACTCTCAAGTAATTTGCAGAAAAATATCTTATGAAATGGTGTTTTTATACTGTAAATTAGATTTTTCCATTAATGTATATATAGTATTGGATCTCTATTGTAGAAAGAAAAGCTATTATTGTATAATTCATTTATGTACCTTCATTGCTCTGTTGGCATTTTATGTTGAAGAACAAATTCATTGCTCACCGTCTCTCCAATCTTCCCTTGATTAGATATGTAATTCTGTATCCATTTGTACGGTTTCCAATTCGATTTTGCAAACACTTTACTAGCATTTATATGAGATCACTCCATACTGTCACTGCTTTATGTGATTGTGAAGCAAATTATAAAGTTGATCATATCCATTGCGAGTAGAACAAGACCTTCAAACATTCTCCTCCACCCACTCTCGTTACGGTCGGATCACTCTGCTTATCCCTTTCCCCCTAATAACCCCTTTCCCCCTAATAACGAAAGAATCAAGTAATGACTTCACCCAGGTGGGTGCTAGGCGGACTTTGATACCAATTATAACAGATCAGGTGTTTGCCCTCTACCCAAAAGTTTAAGCTATTAGGTAATTTTACATACCCAACCATTTATACCTAATCACTTATTATTTCAAGCATTATCCTATCCGATGTGGGACAAAATCCTCTACCAATGACCATCATAAAGGGTGGGGAATAAAGTTACGTTGATTCTTGTACTTTGACAAAATAGTTATTAATAGAGAGATTTTTCTATTTTGGTAAATAAAAGAATCACACACATATATATATTATCTGATACAATTTGACAAGCATTATTCTTCCAAAATTTGACAAGCATTATTCTTCCAATTTAGTGTTTTAAGAATCACTGATCTCCTCATTTATGCTTTATTTTTGCACACTTGGGTCCCTGATTGCTAAGCGATTTTATTGTTCTGCAACTTTCAACTTATTATTCCACGCACTCTATCATATGATCATATCATTTCCTCCAAAGAAATTATAGTGAGGGATTTTAATGGATCATTGGGGTCGAAGGAGAGGAAGAACGTTGCAAGTTAATTTGATATTTTTTATATGATGCTTTTCTTATTATGGCCCATCATTTCTTTTTCTTTTTCCTTTTGTCTCTCTTCGCTGGCTTTCATCATGGCCCGGGGAGAAAAGGTCCAAGAAGAAAAAAACATGAAGAGAATAGCCATTGTGGGATCAAATTAGTGTGAACATATCTAGAAAGAAACTAGTGTTTCTGACTTTTGGTTACCAAATGGCCCTCTTACCTCCCAACTTAATCTCACTGATTTGGAAATTCTTCAATTGGACTCTCAAGTCAAAGTTGATAGCCTAATTTCCAATAATCAGTGGGTTTTCCCTCCCTTGAACCCTGTTTTTAGCACCCCATCTATTTTGGCTCAATTAATTACCCTTCAACCTCCATCCTATGAGAGGGACACTGTTATTTGGACCCCTTCCCCTTCTTCTTCTTATTCTTTTTCTCATACACTTAACTTCTTCTCTCCGCCTTCCCCTTGTGTTAATTGGGCAAACCTGATTTGGTTTAAACATCACATTCCAAAGATGAACTTTATTACTTGGCTTGCTCTTAAAGGTAGACTAAGCACACTTGACTCTCATGCAAATGCATTCTTGCACTTTCCTAATGCTTGTTATCTGTGTTTGTCTGAGGGAGAGTCCATCAACCACCTTTTCTTCCAATGTCCTTTCTCAATTGCAATTTGGAACCACTTTCAGAATGTTGCTGGATTTCACATTCAACCTGACTGCTGGGATAGCCTCATTAGTTGGTGCTCTGATTCTTGGATTAGCTCATGTAATTCTGATAAATTTTTTGTTCACAAGCTAATTTTTACTTGCTCAATTTATTTTATTTGGCTTGAAAGGAATGCAAGAGCTCGCAATGACAAAGCTTCCCCTCCTAGAATCATAATAGGATTTATCAAAAGCACTATCAAGAACAGACTTGCCTCTACTAAGCTCTTGAATGGTGCTTTGATCAGAAACATTGAATCATTTTGGGATATTCAGAATTTGTTATGGCTGGGTTCGAGGAACATTGCTGGTCAGAGATGGCTGCTATCCTAATGCCTCTCCTCTCCTCCTCTTCTACTGATGTTCTGTTGCTTTGAGGTTGAATCTGAATTAGTGGGTTGGTTCTCTCCTTTGTCTTAATCTTCATCAAGAAATGGAGGGGTTTTGATTTTTGCTGCTGTGGTCGAATGCTCATTCTTCTTGGCTTGTTGATGTTCTCTGGCTTGGTGGTTGAATCTGAATAAGTGGGTTGATTCTCTCTTTAGTTTTAATCTTCATCAAGCAATGGATGGGTTTTGATCTCTGCTGCTGTAGTTCAAGATGGCGGGTGCTCTGCTTTTTGGAATGGATCAGTATACTGCTTTTCCTGCCTATGTTTGCAGTCTTGGATGGTTCCACCTGCTGGATTTACTGTTGTGCTTGCTTCTTCAGTAGGTGTTGGTGCATTGCTTTTTGTTTTCTTTTTTCTTATATAGCAAGGCAAGCTTGTTATTGCTTCTCTAGTATTTTGGTGCCTATAAGGACCTTGTTTGGCTTTATGTTTTGCCATTGTTCTGTTTTGGGTTGCCTTTTTGGCTTGTTTGTCTCTGAATTGAGACCTTGCCATTGTTTTGTTTTGGGTTGCCTTCTCGGCTTGTTTGTCTCCAAATTGAGACCTCACTATAAATTCTTCACTCTTCTATTCTACTTAACTAGTTAACCGAAAAAAAAAAAAAAAGAAACTAGTGTTTCTGGGATCTAGAGTCGGCACACAAAAGTAAGGAAACAACATATCCTCTCCACAATATATATATATATATATATATATATATATATATATATATATATAATCATGACGAGCAATTTTATTTGTCACAAAAATTTTTAAGGATGATGTTTGAACCCTTTCTTAACGGGCTCTTAAAATTTAAAAAAATGAGCTTGATATATGTTCATAGAGTTAAAGGTGTGAGACATGCAAATTGAAATCGCTGGTCTCGGGTTAGGCTCTACCTAAGTTTAGGTTGGTCAGATTATTTCCAAGTTAAACTCAAGTTAGATTCCTCCTATAACAGAGGGACAAATAGTCGATTAGAGAAAGAACTTGTTTTTTTTTTTTTTAACCACACATGCATACTACCTTCACTAAGGCTTGAACTTTGAACCTTCCCTTGAAAAGTCAGAGGCCTTTATGTCGCTGGACTAATTGGTCTTTGACAACTCATACATGATTTTCACTTGAGTAGGATTTTTTTTTTTTGAAAATTGAAAATCCTTTTAATGGGTCACAAGATTCTAAGGTAAATCTCAAATGTGTGCAAATCATCCATAAATCACACATTATTGAAACAACTCACGTATTTCTTAGTCTTGTAAAAGTAATATTAGTTTATAATATTAGGGTTCCGTTTACTAACATGAAACGTTTTCTCTCATAAGCTCTAAAAAAGGAGAAACAAAAATAAAAATCATGTTTAATAATATGTTTTTGTTATGTTTTTGCTGCTATTGTAACTCAAAAATATTTCTGGTACTCTTATTATACTAGCAATATTTATTCCTGCTAGAGTTCACACTATTAAGTTGAAAATATTAATTTCATGTTATAAGTATTTAATCTCTTTCTCACAAATAATTATATAAACTGAAAATATGCACCAAAAAACAGGGATTCAGATTTTTGAACGTTAAGCTGACATGCTTCAATATATTTTATATTTGTATTGTAAATTAAAATAAGCACTAGGGGCCACATTATTTTGTTTCCACACAAAGAAACATAAACATAAACATGTGCGTAGGTTTTTGTTTTCCTCTCTCCTTCCCATCTCAAGTAAGGCCCACAATGAAGCAATTACATTTCATATTCAGATGCTTTATAATGTTTATTCCATAAATTATCTGTCACTCACACCATCTCGGTAACTGTTTGGTTGCTTAAAAAAAAGAAAATAAGTTTGAAAAAAATTATTATTTACTTAGAAAAATTACAGTTTAATCCTACTTTTGCATCTTAAAAACAACTAAGTTTTAATTTTTTTTTATTAAGATAAAGAAGTCCTACTTTTAAAAACTATTTTCAAATGAGTTCAAATTTAAATTTTTTTTCTAGTATTACCCTTATTACTGAAGTAGCAAGTATCAAACTAATTAATTTTTTTTAAATGGTATAAATTATATTATATTTTCAATTTCTTTAGGGTTCCTATTTTAATCTAATGACAATTATATTTCCTTTTGTAAACATTAATTAAAATTTATCACAAACTTTTATATGGTATAAATTTAAAAGCGCAAACCGCGTTTCTTCAATGTGTCTTCAATTTGCTTTCTACGTTAATAAAACATCCATCCAAATACCCAAGTCATACTTTATTATTTTCTTTTCTTGGCAAAATATAGTTGTACAAGTTATTTGTACGAATCCAATGCAAAGAGTCGCTTTCAAATTAATTCAGCAATAGTACTGTAATATTACCCTACACCACTGCATTTAAAATTTGGTTCCGTTACATTTGTGTGATGCTTCATTTAAAAAAGAACCTACCTAAAACATTTTTATATAAAAAATTAGAAAATCTGTCTTAACTATTTGTATGGTGCATAGTTTCAAAAAGGACTTACCTAAAATATAGGATACATGATAAAGTTAATTTTGTTTGGTTTGATAGAGCATCCTCCACAAGCCACATTGTAATGATAAATTTTTTTTTTTCTATCTTTGGTTGAAAGTTCCCTCTTCTCTTTTTATTCCTTTGTTATTTTTTTTTCCTTTTCTTTTCATTTCTCGTTATATCAAGCGTGCATTAGTTGATAAAATATCAACAAGAATAGTAAGAACGATAAATATGAAAATATATTATATTAATTCCGAGAGATGTCATTTGCTATTTGATATTGTTATAATTATAGTGTGATTTAAAGAAAATAATTAATAAGTTTTATACTTTGTATTTTAGTAATAAGGGTAAAAGTGGAAAAAAAATTAAATTTTAATTTATTTGGAAATAGTTCTCAAAAGTAGGATTTCTTTGTTATAATGAAATTTTTTTAAGACTTAGTTGTCTTTAAGGTGCAAATGTAGGATTAGGGTGTAATTTTTCTTATTTACCTCGATTATTTGATAAAATTACAATATTAATATAACTCTATTTTTTAATATTATAAAATATATATAATATAAAATAAAGAATTTTTACCCGTAAAATTTCGGGACAACCAATAACTACTCGTAGGATGGGTTGTGAATTTTGGAATGGTTGAAAGTTGCTCAAATGGGTATAAAGGTCCATGATCCAACTTGTACTTGGGATGAAAAAATGAGAAAAAAACTTCTACTTGGAATAATCCTAGTAGGACACGAAGCTAGCAGAGGGCGATTGGCGCATATATATATTCATATAAACTCGAGTCCGTATGATCATAATTCGAGTCAAATATTAGAGTATGAATCAAAATCCAAAATATACAACTATTTTTTATTGAACAAATCAATCATTCATTTTACAAAAGTGGATAACTTGACTCAGTCAAAACTATAATAACATATGTATCACTTATTATGACAATTATGTCATTCTCTCTCTAAATCTAGTGCTTTTAAAAAAAAAAAGATAAAATTTTCAAATATTAAATTTAAAAACATAAAAAAATAAGAGAATAATAGAACTTTATGTAAGTTTCTTTAAATAAAAGTGTCATCGTCCAAAGCGATGTGTCATGGGTTAGAGACTTGGGATCAGCGTCTTAAAAAATAGAGGCGAGTCTTGCTGACATCCACCTCTCTCAAATCCCTGCTCAATCGAAAAGTTTGTGCATTGAATACGACATTTTTCTTTTATTAGTATAATATTTTCTAAATAATTTTTTTTAAAAAAATAGTGATAAAATTCTAAAATAAAATTCTATTGGCCTTTTATTTTTTTGTTTCGAATTATTTTTTATTATTACAGTAGGGCTTCCTACTATAGTTAGTAAATAAAAGAAAAAAACATTTTCAATGATAATTTTATCAAACACTTTTTTTTTTAAATTTTTTATTTAGAAAACATTATTGACTATACTAGTATAGAAAATAGTATATATGTTAGTTATATTTTTATTTTTAAAAAACTTAAATAAAGTTCTATTAGTATTTTATTTTTTATGTTTCTAAACTTATTATTTGAAAATTTTATCTAACTATTTTATATTTTATTTTTATTTTTAGAAAACACTATATTTATAGAGAATGACAAAATAGTCATAGTAAAGAGTATATATGTCATTATAATTTTGTGAGAGAGTCATATTGTCCACTTTTATGTTCGGAAGTAATTACAATTAGAATTTTGAAAGACATTTTTTAAGTGACAAACTTTCATGAATTTCTATAAATTTAAGTAGAATTCATGGATTTCTATAAATTTTTATTACAGACTTTCATGAATTTCTATAGATTTTATTATAAATTTTCATTGATTTGTATAGACTTCTATTAGAGACTTTGATGAATTTTTATAGACTTGTAATGATTTCTTCAATATATTTTATTTATTTGTATCCTTGAATTATAGCTTTGTGTACAAGTAAACCAATGGTTCAAGAGGTAGGTATAATGCAAAATGGACAAGCTATCATTTATGGTTTCTGCTATTTATAATTATTCAATAGAATTATTAAGAATCTATACAAAGTTACATATATCTCTCCTTATAATAGTGCAAAGAATGATTAAGTAATATATGTTAAAATGAAATTTGAAAGCATGATTTGGATTGGGCTGAACCATATTCCTTCTTTTGTTATTTTATCGTATTATATGGTAAGCTCATGACAAAAAAATTGTGCTCATGGTAAATAAAATATTTTTATATTTTTTAATTTTTGCCTCATTGTATTAGATAGATAGGATATATAGACATGTTTTTTTTTATAAAAAAGAAAAAAGAATTATGCTACTCTAGCACGCACCATAATTTTCACAAAAAATAAAAGTTATAACAAACGCAAAACAACTGGCATTCACAAAAATATAGTGACAAGTTTATAATAAGTTTGAAAGCAAAATTTAAAGAAAAATATTTAACATTACTCAATATCATTAGTTCTCAATGTTATCATTGTACCCGACATCTCTCCACATATTCAAAGTTATACTAACTCTCCATTCATTAACATTATCTCGTTGTTACTATTGTGTTTGAAAAAATTATTTTCAATAAATTATTAAAGATAGCTCTCTACAAATAATTATTTTGTAACTGAATTTTTAGAAAATAATTTTCATAAAACTTACAACAAAACAAAATTTTTTTGTACAACCTTTTGGGTTTTTATTTATCTGAAATGTAAAACTGTTTTTAAAAAATTAAACCAAATAGATTCTAAATATCTTCTTTTGATGCCCTATAAAATATTTTTCATATGAAATTCTTTATAAAAAAATCATTTTTCTTTTTGTTTTGTATATTTAAAAAATATATAGGCATTTGTTTTATTGTATGTATGTCTTGTTAAATGAGTATACATATCAATATAAATATGTACTAAGTGCATATAAACATTGTAGCATATTAAATGGGTATTTATACGAGAGTAAATCCGTGTAAGTGTATATGCATTGATATATAATAAACTGTAAATTCATACAACAGACAGTGTGGATTGTGGGTATGAAAAGTATATGCTCTCAGTGGACTATTATTTTCAACGATAAAGTAATACCACTCTCACAAACCCTATTTTATGTGTGTATATATATATATTATTTTAAGAATTGATATATTTGTTTATAGATCAAAGATACACTCCACCCTCTAAAATTCGATTCTTGATTTCAGTGTTGCGGTACAAATTAGACTATGCATTGAAGTGGGTTTTGCCATTGATGATGATCTTTGATATATTAATTGTTTTGTTTGTACAATTCGTTTGGTTTTGTTTGTATTATGATTTATTAAACATTTTAATTGAATAAAAAAAAAAGAGAATCTGAGAATAGAGAGAAAAAATGAGTATACCTTGAGATGGAGAAAGGTTATTCGTATTCTGCAGAAAAAAAAAGTCTATCAAAATTTGTTGGAGAAATGTTGGATTTGTTATGGGTTTCGTTATTTATAATTAACTTCACCCTCAAATTCAACAAAATTCACTACCTAATAAAAAATTTTAAATTTTATGACTTTTTGAATATACCTAAACTTTTGTATACTTTTTTAAAATTCTAATTGAATTTCACCATATTTATGTGAACTTTTTAAAAGTCTAGATTAAATAACGTCGTATTTGTCTGAAGTCTTTAAAAGTTTATAAAAATCTCCATTCAATACATTCAGATTTTTAAAACCTTTTAAAATTCGAATTGAATACACCCTCTAACATCCATTATTACATTTAAATCAGCTAGGTTTAGAATTACATTACAAACTTAATAGCTTGAATTTGGAATCAAATCGTACTTTTTTTTTTCTTTTCCACACTTGTTAATTCGATCGCTTTCATTAAGCTAGGCAGAGAATCACAATCACCGACAGGTGCCTTCATATGAATCATATCGATATACATAGAGCACTATCCATCACATGCTCCTGCTCTCCCATTGTCTCACAACCGTACGTACTATTCCGTACCTTAAGGGACGTGAATAAACGCGTTTTACAAATGCTGATGAACCCATTAATGCTATTCTATTATATATATATATACATACATATAATCACCGTCAACCGCGTATATACAGTCTATATAATGGAGGCATTTCCTTGCAGATTTTGGATAACTTAGAAGTTTGTTTAATTAGTGCATGAGAGCTAGTTTGATAATAAATGGAGACTATAATTCTTATATATTCTCTTTTGTTTATGGGTGTAGTTTTTGAGGGGATAAATGGTCAAGTTAAAGGTTGGTTTAACGGTCATGCAACTTTCTATGGAGCCAATCAGAGTCCCTCTACCCTTGGTACGTAAATTTTATGCGTGTTCATTATTCTTTTTTGAGTACTGTTAAGGAATGGGAGACTGAAGGGTTGAAAGAGATCTATATATATGACAACTGATTTTTTTTTTTAATTTCCTATATATATATATATATATATATAAATTTATTATTTATCCTCTTGGATATATATTAACATGTATGTTGTTGATCTTATTATATACAGGAGGAGCTTGTGGTTATGATAACATTTTCCATGCTGGATTTGGAACAAATACAGCAGCGGTGAGTGGAGTACTCTTTAGAGGTGGGGAGGCATGTGGTGCTTGCTACCAAGTGAAGTGCAACTACGTGCTCGACCCGAAGTGGTGTCTCCGACGTGCCGATGTCATTGTTACTGCCACAAACTTCTGCCCGGCGAACAACAATGGAGGGTGGTGCGATCCTCCTCGGCAGCACTTCGACATGTCCATGCCCTCGTTCCTTCGCATTGCACGACAGGGCGATGAAGGCATAGTCCCCGTACTCTTCAGAAGGTAATTAATTCAAACAATATATATACTTTTAACTTATCAAACACATTGTAGCACAAAAACATTTCTATTCCAAGATGGGGTTTACAATATATATATATATAATACTGATTATGTAATATTGTATGTTTTGAATTGAAGGGTTTCATGTAAAAGGATAGGAGGAGTTCGTTTCACCTTGAAAGGACAATCAAATTTCAATATGGTGATGATAACTAATGTGGGTGGTAGCGGCGACGTGAAAGCTGCATGGATTAGGGGATCGAAAACAAGAGCATGGGTTCCCATGCACAGAAACTGGGGTGCAAATTGGCAAAGCAGCATTGACCTTCGAAGTCAGAAACTATCTTTCAAAATCACTTTGGTTGATGGAAAAACCCTAGAATTTTTCAATGTGGTTCCTTCATCGTGGAAATTTGGACAGACTTTTGATTCACAAAATCAGTTCTAGCACTTAGCCGATCTTATATAGCACCACTATAGTGACGCTAACATGTCTAAGAACAAGCTATTTTTTGATGGTTCAAGGACATAGCTAGTATATATATATATATATCATCTAAAATTTACTTATTTATTTATGTAATGAGGGTTATAATGCCTTTTACGGGCCTCGTTGTACCTTTGTTGATTGTTGTTGTTTAACACTTTGTGATCGATTCATATGGCTCCTAATTATATAGGAGTAATAAGTTAATATAACATTATCAATAAAGTTGATTTTTGATTAAGAATCCAGTGCAATTCTATCTATGTATATCGATGAATATTTTGAATGCTAATTATGATCTAGTAATAAAATTGTAGCAAGTAAGATCAACGTGGATCAGTTGGTAATTATAGTTCAATTTCTTTTATATTAATTGAATAAACCATCCAAGTTTGACCATGGATCAAGCTCTAAATGACCAAACATTTCAACTAAATTAATCCACGTTTTTTTTTATCTTTCTATTTTTAGAGATCAACGAGATTAAAACCTTCGTGTGTATTTCATAAATATATATGCGCTATAATAGAACCCACGCTTCTCCATTGATTGCATATTTTTACTTGTTGATGGAATTTGCCATCGTCTTTATTTTTTGTTCACTGTGGAGTTTTTAAATTATGATAATTGGGGATGAGGAGAAACAATGGTAAAAACAGATTAAAAAAATACAAGTTTATTTTTTGATATATATATATATAATTTCAAAATTGTATATTTTAATACTTTAAACAGTACCGTCACAAGTATAAGGGACCATTTTTCATTTTGAACTACTATACCTCGTCTAAATGTAGAAGTTTTTTTTTTTTTTTAGAGAAATATGTGTAACGGTATATATAAAGAAACTGTGCACAGCCCAAATTAAGGGCCAGGGAGAGAAGGCATCGGGCAAGAGCCCATGATGCATGGCAATGACACTAGTCTAGCACAAGGCAAAGCCCATTCTCTAAATATGCCTCTAAAACGGAACCATTCCGGAGATAAGTTAAGGAATCTATTCACCACCTCCGATACTCTAAGGACTCGCTTGGTAACCTTTGATTATGATTCTCACTGATATGTTAGTGAGGTAGGTCTACAAATAAGCCGATCGAGCTGTTGATGAACATTTCAAAGTCGTTTGTTAAGTAGATAAGCTGAGCTCAAGTTCAGTTTCTAAACTTTTTTAGTAAACGAGTTAATCTAATAATATTGGGCTCGTCTCATGTAAGCCTGTGAACATAAGTTTATATAGGCTCATATATATACATACGTGAATATAGACTCGTATAGGGGCTCGTGAACACGTTCATAAAATATAGACTTATATAGGTTGATGAACGTAAGCTCGTAAATATGTTATCAATATAAGCTCGTATAAATTCATGAACAAATTAAAATGATCTTGAACTCAAGCTCAAATCGAGCTCGAATAAATTTTCTTGTTAAATGAGTCAAGTCTGGGCTCAAGTTTTTTAACTTGTCACGATCTCAAGTTAAGTCCACGAACAAATGAATCGAACCCAAATAAACTTAAGCTCAGCTGGACTTAATTCATTTGTACCTCTATAAATGGTGAGTGCTGGACTCTTGTCACGACTCAGCTTAGTCGTGTTAGAGTCAAGTTTGGCTTGGATTACCTGATATTAACAGGTGTTTCTTCACAAACTCTCTTGTACTTGATACTTACTCCCTGCTTCTCCTTAGTTTTCAATTAAGGTTAACGGTAACATATAACATGTGTCTCACGTACTCACATGCTCTCCTCTTCAAAATTTTAATGAGTAAAATACTCTAGATTCTTTTATATATATACGTAAAATATATTAAATAAAGAAAGACCATTTTAATAATTTTATCATCCAACTAATAGTTCCATGGTGATTTGTACTTGTCTCAAAATGATAGTACAAAATCAAATCCTATATTAATTCAGCAATGATACATATCACGAAATTATTTTATAATTTGTATTAGGAATTCGAAAACAACACCACTAACATCTTCATCAATGATATAAGAATTCTATATATGACACATCATTCGTCATAGAAAAAGGATACCAAGGTAGTTAGGTATGAAAAGTAAAATTTGAAAAGAATAATTTAAAGCCCCTTTTCAATTTGTGATACATATCACGAAATATTTTTGTGATCGGTATTATTGCTCGTATTAAGAATAGATTCAACTAGAATTCGGGTTGTTGATACCTCTTCCAAATCCAACTTACACTAAGGTTCAATTGAAAAATTCAACCAAAATAAAATAAAATAAAATCCAAAGTTGTCAGTCTAATCTCAAATTGCACCCTTCTCGCATCCAATTAGGCATGTAAACGGATCAGATTTGGACCGGATCATCCGATTTGAATTCAAAAAGAGTATATTCAATCCAATAACCGATGGATTATTTATGTTTGAATCCATATCCAATTTGTTGTTAATTGGATATCTGATAACTTGATTCAAAAAAGAAATTATGTTAAAAGAGATTATTAACAAACAATGATTATGAAAAAAAATAGTCACAGAAAAAATATATATAAACAAAAAAAAATAAAAAATTAAGTATTTAACTTTTTATTAAATAAAAAATATAATAAAGAGAAACAAAATAGAGAGAAAGAAAGAAGATGAAAATAATGATAAAAAATATTTTAATAATATGTAAATATTATATATTATAATATTAAATAATATATATTATATTATATTATATCATATCATATCATATCATATCGCATTAGATTATTATTCAACCACATGAATTTATTTAATTCCGAAACATTTTATTCGAATAGTTAACAAGTCATGGGATTAAATATTGGGTAAAATATGCTGACCTCCCCTGAGATTTGGCTAAATTACATACGGTAATCATGTTTGTCGTTTATTACACCATGTACTCCTGATGTATGACGTGTGCTCTCAACGACCCCCCTCCTATTATCCTACCGTCAGATTCGTTAACAAAATTTTGAAAAAAGACTCAAATAGTCTTCAATTACTTGATTAGGCTGCAATGGCCTTTGATGCAATTAAACCAATCACCAGTCAAAGAATTTTTTATTTTATTTGTTATTTGTTCAATCCAAACCTCTTGAAATTCATACCAGTCAAACAACACTTGTGTATGTATTGAAAATAATTCATTTGAAAAACTACAATTCCTGGATCCTCAAACAACACTTCTATATATATACACATATATTTATATACACACATGTTGAATATGTTAGAAAATTTGAATAAAAATTGAAGGTGAAACAGTGTGATTCACACTGAATAGACATCAAAAGTGTCTCTTAGTATCAAATATTCTCAACCTTTAGCACTAAAGTACGTACATGTCTCATGGCTATTCGGATAGATTTTTAAGATTTCTCCCTCTTCTCTCACAACGTAGTATTCTATCACTCCCTATAAATTAACCCAAGACGTGAATCTTCCTTCTGAGTCTGGGTTTGAACCCAAAGTTTCATAAGTGAAGTTCAAGAGGCTACAACACATTGGTGGTTTGCAACCTTTAGCACCAAAGTACGTACATGTCTTATGGTTATTCGAATAGATTTTTCAGACTTCTCCTTCTTCGTCTTCTTAGTGAGTCTGGGTCTGAATCCAAAATTGAAGTAAGTCAAGTCCAAGAGACTACAACATATTGGTGGTTCGCTGAGATGATCAAATTGGATTGAGTTATTGTGTTTGGGTTTGAACCTAAATTTCAAGTAATTAAGTCAAGTCCAAGAGAGTACAACACATTGGTGGTTTGCTAAGACGATCAAATTGGAGTGTTGCTTTTGATCAGTGAGAGATTATTGTATCTTGGGAGACAAACACCATTGAGTTCGTTCAGCACCATGCGAGGCGTCGAGTGTCTTAAGGACGTAGAGTCTAACTCTAGCCTCGATCTACAGATTCTTCAATATTTATTTTAAGTTATAAAATATAAAATTAGCATGAATTACTTGATTGTATTATATTTTATATGGTTTATATAGCATGTGATATATGTATTATACATGAGTTTAGTAGTCTAGATTATTATATGTGTTATAATCTTAATTGATACAGTAACTTTTAGAAAGTTTTTTTTATATATAGTGTGGAATGGTAAGAAAATTTATTATGATGTTTTAGAGGATATATAATTTATATGATTTAACATGTTAGTGAAAAATAAAACTTAAATGCAAAAGAAGATCAAACATACCTCCAGCCATAATTTTTAATTTGATGATACCTTCAAAAATACCCAAATGCAAGTGAATGATAGTCCTTCAAGTTGCAAATATCATGATAGTACGACAGTGTTACTGGAAGCCTTGAACTTGAACTTCAATATGCAGACACTGATGATAATATTGAAATGTTTCTTGAAGCCTTCTAATCTCTCCAACCATTATGTCTCAAAGTGATAGAACACAGGCTATCTGAAAAACATACAAGACTTTCATTGTTGTGAGATTAGGGATCCAAAATTTTATATACCTCTCCCATCAAGAGGCAGTTAACTAGAAAAATGGACAGTTACCATGTAGAGTCTGTAGAAAGAATTACGGTAATTGGACAATTAATAAACCATCCATTATCGTAGTGGTAACTGATGTGACACATGGGCCACCAACAAAGTAAAAAATGTCTAACATTCTCTCACTTGGCACATGGGCCACATATGTCTGGCTAGAAGACACTTTCTCCCACTTGACCTATATCAAAATAAACTTAATGAGTGTTTAAATTACTTATATATGACTATAAATAACCCTTTTCAGTTGGTTAACATCACTATGCTCAATTAAAAGTAGTCAATGCACGAATCATGACAAAAAATACTTTATATACAAGTATCCCCTTCTATGTATTACAATGTTATTTTCTATCTCTTAATGAGTGCCTTATATAGTATGTAATCCTTATGAATGAGCTATCAAATGCTCATTCGGGTCTAATATAATGTCCAAAAGGACCATCTGTCATTCTCAAACTTTATGTATATAACCAAATAAAAACAGATAACTATAAATTAATTAAGTGCTGCAATACACAATAGTTCAAAGATGACCAAATGCACATAATAATCAATAACACTTTATCTAAAAAAGAAACTAGACAATTCCATATGCATTACATGATCTTTACACAACTTAGGTGGTAATGTTTTCGTCATAGGATCTGTTATCATCATCTCAGTATTGATGTGCTCAATTATCACCACTTTTATTATGAACATGTTCTCTAATAGCGAAGTACTTTATATCGATATGTTTACTTCGACTGCCACTTTTTTTATTCTTAGAGAAGAATACTGCAGCAGAATTGTCATAGAAAAACCTCATTGGCCTAGAAATAGAGTTAACAACTCTAAGCCCTGTAATGAAATTCTGTAACCATATAGCCTGTGACGTTGCCTCAAAACACGTTACAAACTCTGCCTCCATAGTTGAAGAAGCAGTTAAAGACTACTTTGTACTTCTCCAAGAAATTGCTCTTCCCGCTTAAAGGAACACATAACTTGACGTTAACTTTATAGATTCAACACAACCAACATAGTCTTAATCTGAATAACCAATTACATCCAAATGATCGGATCGTCTATAGGTAAGCATGTACTTCTTAGTTCCTTGAAGATAATATAGCACTTTCTTTACATCTCTCAAATGATCCATGCCTAAATTACTTTGATATCTACGTAACATATCAACTGCAAATGTTATGTCCAATTTATTACAAACTTGGGCATACATCAAACTTTCAACTGCAAAGGCATAAGGATTATTTTTCATCTGTTCTCTTTTTAGATCATTTCTTGGACATTGATTTAGACTGAATTTATCACCTTTGACAATAGGTGATACACCAGATGCACAAGTTTACATTCTAAATCTCTCCAATATGTTATTTATTTAGGCTTTTTAAGACAATCCTAATGTCCATTGAGATCTGTCTATGTGAATCTATATGCCAATGACATAAGAGGTTTCACCCATATCCTTCGTATCAAAGTTTTGATAGAGAAACCTTTTTGTTTCTTGTAGCAAACCTTTAAAAAAATGAATTTGCTCCCACTGATCTTGAGGTATATACAATAATTAACAGTATTCTCTTCAAAACCAAAAGAATATATTATATTGTGAAACTTTATATACTATTGACGGGAAGCCTGTTTCAGTCCATATATGGATTTCTTTAGTTTACAAACCAACTGACTTTCTTTATCTAAACCAAATCCTTCAGGTTGAGTCATATATGTAAACTTCTTCCTCTAAATCTCCATTGAGAAATGCCATTTTTACATCCATTTGATGTAACTCTAAGTCATAATGAGTTACTAATGCCATGATTATTCTAAATGAGTCATTCTTTGAAACTAGAGAGAAGGTTTCATGGTAATCTATGCCTTTCTTTTGAGTACATCATTTAGCTACAAGTCTAACTTTATATCTTTCTATATTACTATTTAAGTCCCTTTTAGTCTTATAGACCCATTTACAACCAATAACCTTGACTCCTTTAGGTAATTTGACAAGATCCCAAACTTCATTGCTAGCCATAGAATTCATCTCATCTTTCATAGCATCTTACCAAAATTTGAATTTATCGTCACTCATGGCTTGTGAAAATATAATTGGATCATTCTCAATACCAATGTCACAGTCAGATTATTGTAAGTACACCAAATAATCTAAAGAAATCGCAATTTTCTTTCTCTAGAGGATCTTCTTAATGGAATATCAATAGCCTTATTTTGAGATTGTTGAATATCACCCTCATGGCAATCGGTTCTTCATTGAGTGGCAAGGTTTGAATTGGTTGCTATTCCTCAATGACATTTTATGGAACATCTTGAAAAATAAAAAACTCTAATGTAATTACAGGTGTAAGTACTGGATCTTGCATTTTCTCAAAGGTTAAACTTTGAGTTTGTGCACTTCCACTAATGTTGTCGTCCTCCAAAAATTTTGCATTTATTGTTTCAACTATTTTCATATTATGGGTAGGACGATAAAACTTATATCACTTGGATTGATCTGCATAACTAATGAAAAAATCACTAATTGTTCTTGGAACCAATTTTCTCTCTTATGGATTATACAGTTTAACCTCAACTGGACAACCCCAAATGTGTACATGCCTTAAACTTGGTTTCCAACCATTCCATAACTCAAAAGGAGTTTTAGGAACTGCTTTAGTGGGAACCATGTTTAAGATATATACAACAGTTTTTAAGGTCTCACTCCACGAGAATAATGGAAGATTGGAGTTGCTAAGCATACTCTTTTCCATGTCCATTAAAGTACAATTCTTTCTTTCAACTACACCGTTCTGATATGGCGAGCCAGAGATCGTATACTATGTAACAACTCTATGTTCTTCAAGAAAATTTACAAATGGACCTAGTTTTTGTCATGTTCCCGTGTACCTGCCATAGTATTCCCCACCTTTATCTGATCTCACAATTTTAATTACTTTATCTGTTTGTTTCTTTACTTATACCTTATAAGCCTTAAAAGCATTCAATGTTTCAGCCTTCTCAAGTAGAAGATAGAGATACATATATCGTGTGTGATCATCAATAAAGGTAATGAAGTATTTCTGACCATTTAGACATGATGTAGGAAAAAGTCCACAAATGTCAGTATGTATGATTTCTAAAGTGTTAGAACTCCTCATGACACCCTTGTTGGTCTTGTTGGTTTGTTTGCCCTTAAGACAGTCCACAGAAGTACCAAAGTCAGAGAATCGAGAGTCTAGAGGACCCCTTCATTCACTAACCTCTTAAGTCTCTCTGTGGAGATGTGTTACAATCTCCTATGCCACAACATATAGGATGTTTCATTCATAATACTCCTCTTTATGCCAATACTTTCGGTTGTAGTAAAAAGATTAAAATCACAAACTAGATATAAACATAGTTTATACAAACTACCATCTAGAAGGCCAATACCAACAATAACAAATTTTTTAAACAAGGTTACAGAACGGTCACAAAAACTGAAAGAAAAATCCAAAGGTTCAAGTCTGGAAACAGAAATTAAGTTTCTAGAAAACGATGGAATATAAAAGGTTTTTTTCAAGTCTAAAACAAAGCCAGTTTGTAAAACAAGTCTAAAGGTTCCAACAGCTTTCACATGTGAATGCATTTGATTTCTTGTATAGATGCAATGTTCACTTCTCATTGGATTCCTTTGGTTTAGAAAACCCTGCATAGTATTGGAAACATGGATTGTAGAACCAAAATCAATCCACCAAGTATTATTACTAACACAACCATATTAGATTCATAACATACTAATGAGATGAGATTACCTTTATTTTCAAGCCAAACTTGAAAATTTTTGCATTTTCTTTTAAAATATCCTATCTTTTTGTAGAAAAAGCACCTGATGGAGTCTTTATTGCCAGATTTGATAACTGACAGCTTTTTATTCTTTTCATTGTTAGAAGAACTTTTTCCTTTATGCCAATTCTTCCCTTTTCCTTTTTCATGAGAGACTATATGGACATTTTCTAGACTCTCATACTTCAACCTTCCTTCCTCTTGAACACACATGATCAGTAACTCATTAATTAACCATTTATCTTTATGTGTGTTATAAGAAATATTAAATGGTTCAAATTGATGTGGAAGAGAGTTGAGTATGAAATGGACAAGAAAGGACTCTGTAATCTCAATCTCAAGAGACTTTAGTCGTGCTGCAATGTCTCTCATTCCCATTATGTGTTCACGCACTCCTGAAGTATCATTATATTTCATGGATGACAATTCTTTCATTAGGATACTCACCAGAGCTTTATCGGAACTTGCAAATTGTTCCTCAATAAATTGAAGGTATTCATTCACTTTAGTGCTGTCTGGATCCCTGAATTATTTTTCCATGTGAGACTTAATAAGCATCAAACTCAAATGGTTGGATCGTTCCCGCCGTTCATATGATGATTTGTCAGCTGACATACTAGTTTCAGTGGGAAAAGGAGGTTCTTTCACACAGATAGTCAAATCGAGATCCATGCACCCTAACGTAAGGAGAATTTTCTCCTTTCAATCTTTATAACTGTCACCATTCAGAAATGGGATATGTGTTGATTCCTTCGATAAATAGGTAGATGAAATAGCTGCAAAATTAATAAAGCATGCTTACTAACGTGTATGAAAATAATAATATATTAAAAATTTAACCTACGTTAAATGTTCCAGAAATAAAACAAATCATTGTATCATTTATTGTAACCGTCCTGTGGGTAAGAGCTACAACACACTATTGATTTGTAAAAATATTATT
Organism: Cornus controversa; assembly: GCA_026545225.1. Lineage (NCBI taxonomy): Eukaryota > Viridiplantae > Streptophyta > Magnoliopsida > Cornales > Cornaceae > Cornus > Cornus controversa. The sequence goes on from CM048847.1 coordinate 70,037,724, forward strand.
TATAACAGAACTATTAAATTAAAGATATTGAAATAGAAAACTTTATATCTGTGGGCATTTAGAATATTTTAAAAATCTTTTTCATATATAATTTCATTGCAATTAACCTCATATATGTGACCTCCCTGTGGGGCCAAGTCACATTATCCATGGTTAATTTAAAACTTTAATGTCATTTACATTTTTCAAGATTCACGATGTTGGCTATTCTATAATCAGGCAAATGTATTAACTTTATAATGACAGGATTCAGGCACTAAGAGATAAAATACATTACCCATATATATGCAACATAAAACATGTATGGTACTCCAAAGAGTGAACATCTACAAGTAGTTCACTTCAATATCATACATATTTTAGAAATATCATGAATATCAAATAATCATAAATATTTATTCTAAAAAGACATATTTTTGTCATATAAAATAAATAATCACATATAAATGCATTTAAATGTAATATATTATGGCATGTCAATAATATGAGTCTAAATCATATATAGGATCAGCAGAAACTTCACATGATTTTCACATTTTAGGCATGAAAAAGATTCATAATATCATATCAATTCAAATCAAAAATCAAACTGAAATTTTTTATACTCTGATATCAAATGAAAGATAAAACTTAAATGTAAGAACATCAAACATACCTCCAGCCATAGTTTTTAATTTGACGATACTTTCAGAAACACCCAAATACAAGTGAGTGAAAATCCTTCGAGATGCAAATATCATGATAGTACAACAGTGTTACCAGAAACCTTGAACTTCAATATGCAGACACTAATGATAATATTGAAATATTTCTTAAAGCCTTCTAATCTCTCCAACTCTTATGTTTCAAAGTGATGGAACACAGACTCTCTGAAAAACATACGATAACTTTTAGGGGTGCACAAAGAACCGTCGGAACCGGAACCGAGGGGAACCGTACCGGAACCGTACCGAACCGTGGCTACGGTTCCGGTTCCTAAAATTAGGAACCGTTACCAACGGTTCCGGTTCCAGGACCAGTAGAACCGTACCGGAACCGGAACCGTTGGGGGTAACGGTTCCTTGGAACCGGAACCGGAACCGTTTTATATTAAATATGTGTATATATATATATAATATAATAACTATATATAATATATATATATACATTACATATAATAATTATATATAATGTATATATATTATGTATAATAATTATATTATCATATATTATATATAATAATTATATTATAATATAATTACTATACATAATATATATACATTATATGTAATGTATATATATCTATAATATAATATAATAATTATATATATATAGGGTGCCATTTTTAGATTGTAGGTTTCACATTTATTTAATGAATATATATATATATATTTTGTATTTTCAAGCTTCATTAAAAAAAAAAAAAAAATCCTAAGGAACCGCGGTTCGGAACCTGAACCGTACCGAGAACCGCGGTACGGTTCCTCACGGTTCCAACCCCCAACGGTTCCGGTTCCGGTTCCGAAAATCAGGAACCGTTGGTAACGGTTCCGGTTCCGGTTCCACCAAGAACCGTGAGGAACCGTACCGTGTGCACCCCTAATAACTCTCATTGTTGTGAGATTAGGGACCCAAGTTTATACATTTTCCATCAAGGGGCAGTTAACCAGGAAAATGGAAAATTAATAAACCACTCATTACCATCATGTAGAGTTTGTAGAGAGAGTTACGGTAACTGGACAGTTAATAAACCACCCATTACCACCATGTAACAAAATAAAAATCGTCTAACAGTTAGTATGTGGCGCATGCGCCACCAACAAAATAAAAACCGTCTAATAGTTAGTATAATTGTTTTATATCTTAAATAGTATCATATATGTATATATTTTTCAACAATCTTAAGACAATCGATGTGCTCTGCTATTGTATATATGCTATTATTTAAAATAGTGATATTATACTAAGTAGAAAATATTGAAGAGTTCAATATTAGTCAAATATTTGTGATATAATATTGTTTAAGTTTGTGTTACGCCTTAATTCAACATTGGTGCGATATTGAATATGCATTTTATTATTTTCATCTATATGCAAATCATATGATTTGAGTTGAATGTCTTTATTATAGTATGAATTTGATATTATATAGTTGGTAGTTTTATGATTTGCATTTAGTATGCTTATATCTTGATGATAAGTTTAAGTATGATACATGTTATTCACTATTTATGAAATATTGATCTAGTGTTGCATTTAAATTAATATTATATTTATCAATATTTCTATAATGTGATGAATGACAAGTGTAATAGAGATAATTATTCTTGTCGAAAATAAGGAGAAATGTTGAGAAATTATCCAAGGCACATGTTGTGTTAGAGGAATAATTGGGTGTTAGAGAGATATACACCATACTATAAATTATAAGACCATTGAGGTACACATGATAAATGGTGTTTGTCATAATTTCTAAAATCAATCTGGTAGTCAAATTAGAGGGTGATGAGTCGATATTCCTCATCATATCTGTTTCGATAAGAGGATTGTATTATTTATCAAATATGAAGGTTAAATCTTCTTAAGAAAATCATCTACTTCCAAAATAAAGTTGTATTAGAAATAACTTTAGGGAGATAATTTGCTCTTCAATAAGTTCTAGTTCGTCTTTATATTAATTAATGTATATTAAATCCAATGGTGTGTAAGAGATATATCCAAAACTTAGAATCAAGTTAATTTTTCTACTTGTGTGGATTAATAAATGTCCTAACTCAAATTTGGCACATGTGAAAGGAAATTAATTAGAGTTTATTTTCACTCGTACAAAAGAGTGTTGTACCATAGCATTAAATCACAATGATACGTGTAACTTAATATATGTGCACATGAGAGATAAAAAAAGTATTTAATACTTTGATAGGAATTACACAAGATACTGTTGAGAATCAATTTAGCGATTTAGATGAAATAGTGTTGCTAAAATACAAGCACTATAAAGTACAAATGATTTGTAGATAAATTCTGGATTACCCAGAAGTTGTGGGAGAAGTTCAACTATCCTCAAATTTAATTTTATACCTCATTAAGAAACTTATTAAGACACCAGTTGATTGATATATAGAAAGACCTTATATCTTTCTATAAATATTTTAAAATGTGGGAGTGTCTATATAATGTAATAATAATTAAATCCTAAAAGTATTAGGATATTAATGAGACATATCTTATGCATAATTCAAGAATATAGAACAAGGTTATATTAATGAAAATTTGATTTGAAATAACCAAGGAGGGTTCATAGTTTTAGATCATGAACTAAGAGTGTGCAAACTTGAAAAATCTATGTGTAGATTGAAACAAACACTAAATCAATGACATATGTTAGGTGGTTACATATCAATGAGTATGATGCATGCTAAAGATACTTTAGATGAATATGTTTTCTAATTATGTTGTTGTGATCTAAATGACAAGTTGCACGTAACTTGATATACAAGCAATTCGAGAGAATACTAAGTGTATTAAGGTGGTTGAGATCCATCTTGATATTAATGATTGCATTTATCAATGATTGCCATTAAAATTAAGAGATATAAAAGACTTTAGATCCACAAATGGACGTGTCTTTAATATTAAAGGTGTAGTCATGGAATATAAGTTAGTTACTTTAAATAAATAAATAATGATTAAGAAGTTGTGAAAATTCTTAAAGGATATTCCAAATTGGCTAACACTTGCGCTACTGCTCTCAAAAAAGAAAATCTCTATAGAGTGTATAAATCAAAGAACAACCTGGTAGTCACATATATGAAAGGTTAAACTAGAGAGCAAGCGACGATGTCATCGATAGGAATGGGCTTAAAGCCTAAAACTAACGAGTCACCTTAATGAAAACCCTATCTAGTTGAATGGAGATCCCAAGATCTAGATTCAAAGGGACAACTAAAATTTTGAGTGACTCACCAATAGTACTGGAATATTTTGTCTTCTACCCATTCCTATAATGACACACTGTTACTTATCGTGTATATCAGGTTAAACAACTGCTTTTAGTGATTCCTATATCTTGAAAATTCAAGTGGGGTATGACAGGATACTCTTAATAGAGAATCACCTATATGAGTGTGAAATGAGTCACTTCTATGAGAATAACAAGACTAAGTTCTCTAGAGCATTCATGAATACCAAGATTTGTTCAGTGCCAAAATGAACACAACCGAAAGAACCAACTTTGTGCGAAAAGGTATTGTGTGTATACTATTGTCTGATTTTACACAAACGGTTGAATAGTTCAAGATTTTCTGTTATTAGTTAGCCAAGTAAATCCGATAATATTACACTAGGGAAGATTCTAGGCCAAAAGCTATCTATCCCATGCAATAACTTTCCAACTGTACTCTCTTAGTGTAAGTCAAAGTATATTTTTTTAAATTATATTAATTTTCATTCATGTGGGGGATTGTTAGAAAAATTGAATGAAAATTGAAGATGAAATAATGTGATTCATACACACCAAAAGTATCTGTTAATATCGAATAGACACTATTAGTGTTGATTAAAGTTGAAACAGTATTCTCAACCTTTAGCACGTATTATTCAGGTACTTTTGAAATGTACCACTATGCCTATAAATAGGTCCCTAAGTCTCATTTGTAGTTTCTCCCTCTTATTTCCCAACGTAGTACTCTATCACTCCCTGTAAACTAACCCAACAAGTGAACGTGAGTCATTGTGTTACTACCACTCCCTATAAAATAACCCAAGACGTGAAGGTGAGTCATTGTGTTTGGGTCTAAACCTAAAGGTCAAGTAAGTCAAGTCCAAGAGAGTACTAACACATTGGTGATTCAAGACGTGAAGGTGATTCATTGTGTTTGGGTCTAAACTCAAAGGTCAAGTAAGTCAAGTCCAAAAGAGTACAACACATTGGTGGTTCAAGACGTGAAGGCGAGTCATTGTGTTTGGGTCTAAACCCAAAGGTCAAGTAAGTTAAGTCCAAGAGAGTATTAACATATTAGTGGTTCGCTGAGATGATCAAATTGGAATGCTGCTTTTGATCGGTGAGAGATTGTTGTATCAGCACCATGCGGAGCATCGTGTTAAGGACATAGAGTCTAATTCTAGCTTCGATCTACAGGTTTTTCAATATTTATTTTAAGTTATAAAATATAAAATTAGCATGAGTTACTTGACTGTGTTATATTTCATATGGTTTATATAACATGCGATATATATACTATACATGAGTTTAGTAGTTTAGATTATTACATGTGTTATAATCTTACTTGATATAGGAACTTATAGTAGATTTTTTTTATATATATTGAGGAATGGTAAGAGATTTTCTTAGAATGTTTTGGAGGATATATAATTTATGAGATTTCACATGTTAGTACAATTGTTTTATATTTTAAATAGTATGATATACGCATATATTGTTCAACAGAATACAACTTGTTAAAGACCTTAATCTCTTTGATATATTTCATCAAACAGTTGACAAACATAACCAAAGTAGTTTTATTTCACATTATTTGTTGCAAAAATATAAATCTAAATCAAAATCCATAAGAATCAACATATTTCACGCTGCCCTCCATCCGATTATAAAGACCAAATGCCAAATCTGGTTGGGCATGGTGGTGAGGAAAGAGTGGGAAGAAAAAAGAGAAGATCCACTTCTACCGTTGATCTCGAATACCCACTTCCACATTCGAACATGTCATTGAGTACCAACCCCATCACCGCCACCAACCACCGTCATTGCTTCCTTGCAGAGGTCACAACAACCTAGAATTTCATTCGTCGCCAATTTCCTCCCCCTCTGCACTCACCTGTTCCTCGCTTTCAACAGTGGCTTATTGGGCCACCAACGGGCAACCAATCCTTTTGGACATAGATCTGCTATGATAATGGTGATAAGAGGTGGAGTGGTGGTGGTCGTTTTTGAGCATAAAGAAAAGAGCACTGAGAAAAGAGAACGATGGTGATTTTTTTTGGGTTCAGTGGTGGTTGGGTGTCGATACGTGTGTAATGGAGATGGTTTAATAGTGGAGTGGAAGGGACGGTGGTGGTGGTAGGTGACGAGAATGAAGAGATAAAGAGGTGAGATGGTAGTGGAGGTGATTGGAAGAGGTAACAGTGATGGTAGTAGGTGGCAGAAGAAGTTAGAGATGAGAGAAACACTGAGAGGGGAAAAGAACATATAGAGATAGTAGATTATAAATGGGGTAGTACAGTCTTTTGCTTCTAAATATATTTTAATTAATGTATAATATTAAAATATAAAGAGTATAATGAACTTTTTATTTGAACATTTAGGCCCTGCTTGGCAGAGCTTTTGTTTCAGCTTTTACGCAGAAGAAAAAGAAAAGCAGAAGATAAATCAGGAAGCTAGTACCTACTAACTTCTTTTAAACGCTCTTTTTTAATTCCGAATTTCTTCAGTCTTACCCATTCAAACACTATCCAGAACAACTTTTGAGCTTGAAAAGCTGAATGTCACTTTTCAAAAATCAATTCAGACATGCCTTAATACGTGTTTGGCTAGCAAACATAGTTGCCGAATCTCATTGGATGAAACCTCAAGGAATGCCAGGTATTTTACGGATCAAAATTTGATCCACATCCTCCTAATCTCAGTTTTCTTATCTAATCCCAAAATCATCGTCTCTTCTCCTAATTTTCCCGAGAACCAAACACTAGCATTGGCCTAACTAGAACCTACTAAAGCGCTGGCCAACTGTCATTCCATTTCCTCCCATCCCGTTCCATCTGTCTCGACTCTTCCCACCACCTTCACTGGCGCTTGGAAAACCTCCAAAAATGGCGAAACACCGACATAGAACTCCAGAAGAAGAAAAGAAAGCAGAGAATGGAGCTTCATCTAAGGGCAAAAGGAAAATAGAAGAAGAAGATGGTTCCAAATCCCAGTCCGAACCCGAAGATGGCTCGAGAGGATCCGAAGAAGAAGGCGCGCGCAGTAGAAGTAGGAAGAAGAGAAGTAAAAGCTCGAAGAGAAGATCGCGAAACAAATACAGTGACGATGACAATGATTCGTATTCGTCTTCCTCTGGCGATGATTATTCGGATTCGGACTCGGAGAGTTCGGAGTATTCGTCTGAGGAGAGCGAGGAGGAGAGGAGGCGGAGGAAGAGGAGGGAGAGGAGGAGGAGAGAGGAGAGAGAGAGGGAGAAGAGGCGGAAGCGGAAGAGAGAGAAAGAGAAGGATAAAAAGAAGAGGAGGAAGAAGGAGGGAGAAGAAGAGACAAAGAAGAAGAAAAAGAAGGATAAGAAGAGAGAGAAAGAAAAGGGGAAGAAGGGCGCCGTTACGGATTCTTGGGGAAAGTACGGGATTATCAGAGAGACTGATATGTGGTAAGGGCTTTTATGAATCTGTAGTTCTATTTTATTAAAATTAGGGTTTGTGTTTGGTTGCTGAGAAAAAAATTGAACGGAAAAGAGTAGAATTTTGAACTTATTTTATTATTTTTTATTATGAAAGACATGGAAATTCATTAACGTTCCCTTAACTAAGCCTGAGCTAAATTTTCCATACTTTGGACCAAATAAATAAATCATACTTCGGGACAAGCAAGCCGAGGTTTAGGCATTTTTTTTGTGTTCTGGAAGTAAATTAAGATGATACGTTTGACATTCATTGGTTTTTCTCCTTCATGATTTACACATGGTGTGTTTCTGGGTGCTATGTATTTGCCAAGTTGAGTTAGTTTCGTGGGGTCTAGGAATTATATGAAGGTTCCCTTTATTTGCCAAATTATATTTCTTTGATTCTGACGAAATAATAAGTTGATTTATAACTCATGTAAAAGTTTTATTTCAAATGGTGATTTTCATTTTGAAATTTTATGTTTAGTGGTGGTTAGAATCTTTCTTTGTCAATTGTAGCTTGAGGATGAATGCTGCGTGAACAGAAAATAGAATTTGGCTAGATGGTGTATCAGAAAAAGTTAGAATTGGACTTAGAGTTCCCTTGTAAATGGGAAAATCTTAAATTGGTTCTTCAAATTGGTGTGTTGATACTGAGATATTTATTAGCTGAATGGGGCAGTGTCTGTGCATTGGTCATCATGTAAGCTTGTATGCCTCTCAAATACACCAAATGGTTGGTGATAAGTATGAGTGAAAAAGGTGATATTGTTGGTGTCAAGTTCTCAATATAGAACCTAATAGCTTTGATGAGGATTCAACCTTTAGAAGAAACATTTCAGTGTAAAGTGTAATATTTTCTACAAAACCATCCAAGTATTCCTAGCATGTGTCTTTTCAATAATTTTCTGGCACAAGTTAAACAGGGGACCCTTTTGTGAAGTAAGGTTGCTTTTGCCTCATCAAGAGGTATCTTTAGAGATATCAAAATGGTTTTTATCCATAGGCTGTCTCTCCCTGTTTGTCTCAGTAACATGGGCCTCCACAAGCTCAAGAAGAAAACTATTGGATAGAGCAATATGGTGTGTAGTCTACTGTCTATTGCTGTTCAACCAGGTTTGCATACCTTTCCAATTCACATATTACACTGGCCCTTGAGTTCATACATAGAAAAAACACCTTGAGACATGAGGGTGGGGAGAGTTAAGCCTCCAATAATGTGTAGTATACCCTAGCCAAGTGGCCAGCATTTGTTTGAAAAACTTTTGATAACTTACATATTTTAATTTGCAAACTGGTTGAATTGCGACCTGCACGAATGTCTTGTTAAGTTCTGATAGCTTTGCTTTTGCATCTCGGGTATGGCTACAACTCTAGTGGGATGGGTTTGGCTGAGGTCATTCCAGGCTCAACCCAAGTTCTAGGCCTCTAGCATGACTTGCTCAGGCTCAGTCAAACCTGACCTTCACTCCAAGCTACTTAAGCCTGATTTTAACTTCATGAGCCTTAGGCGCGGGTTGAGCGACGATGATTCAGTGTAGACAGGTTCTAGATCATAGTTTGCACGATTCATCTATAAAATCAAAATGCTAATATCCATATACGGTGTATGTATATATATATGTAACTACAACAACACACACACACACATATAAAAAGAGAGAACACACACACACACACATATAGAGAGAGAGAGGCAGCAGTATTTGCATCTTGTGGGAATTGGGCATGTGATATGATGCTCTATGTTACATGGACTCGGATACTCGTACCAGGTGCGAGTGTGTGTCCAAGTTTCAAACGTATTTTTGTTGATATTATGGCTCTAGATTCCTAGATAGAGTAAGATGGTGAAACATGATTCATGTTGCTAATTCCAAATGGTTGGGACGTGGTTTATTGAATGAGTTGAGTATAGTTGGCTAGCTGAAAGTGTTTAGTTATCATCGGTTGTTTGCTTGCGTGGTATTTCTTGCATCCCCAAAAGGAGAGCAGCTGCAGTTTTTGTGCTTCAGATGGTAAGAGGGTGTAGATCTCAAGTGTTTGAGTAAAAAATTGAAGTGTTAGTTATTGGTAAGAGTGCATAGAGCCTTTTGTACAGCAGGTTTTCTAGGCTGCCTGTAGATTAAAATAAAGTTTCAATTCAGTTTTAAATCAAGTTTGACTTTGAGATACCATGTCTGTTGTATATTTGTTACATTACTTCGTAATCTTTAAAGTTGATGTAGCTGTTGCTGATTTGGGTGTGTTGGGTTGACCCAATTAGGAGCTGATTTGGAAAGAACAAGACATGGTAGACTGGCTGTTCAAATTGCCTCCAGTTTGTGAGATCCAGTTATAATCAACTAGATCTTGATAAAATCTATTTGGTTATGATCTGAGTTCATTTAGTGGATTGTATCTGATGTGTTTATTTATATCATCTAACAAATATGAGGATAATTTGCCCTTGTCAAAAAAATATGAGGATAATTTGCCTTTCTTTCTTTCCTTTTTTTTTTTCCTTTTTTTCTTTTTGGGATCTCACATATTCGGTGTTAACATGGTAAGAAAATTGTAATTGGTGAAGGATGACATCCCTTTATCTGTGCTTCTTTTATTCCCTTTCTTTTGGGAAATGGGATTTGAACCCTGTCATTTACTTCATAGGAGCTCCCAACTTAGTTTTAGGCCAGGGCACACGATTTTTTTTTTCTTTATCTTGTTTATAAAATTAAAATAGAAAATTGTCCTTTACCTATAAAGATTTGGATTTTTTTATTTTTTAATTTTGAATTCATATTTGAAGTCGAAGTTAATCATTCAGGATTTTCTGAATTCTAATTTAAAACTATGTTTTCTCATGTGTAATAGACATGGATCTTTCACTGATTCCGCCAAGATATAACCAGTTGGTTGCCCTAATGTGCTAATAAAAATTATCTGAATATTCTTCTTGACCTATTGCAGAGGTGCCATTTTGATCTGAAGATGTGATGTTTAACTCTTTCCAGTGGTAACCTGCACTTCCCCTTTATGTGGGAAGTTAGATGAGTGGTAATTGACAAGGACTCAACTAGGGTAATTGACAAGGATGATGATGATATGATAGGGCCGACACGGGATTTTTTTTGCTTAAACTTAACCTGCCTTTAGTTCTCTTGTTAAAAAGATTATACCTTTTATAGTAAAATAATTTTTGTAGAGAATTACTAATTAATTCTAGTTGTTTACAAAATATAATAATATCTTAGTATCCTGTATTGATGTGGTTGGGATATATATTTTCAGTTTTTTTACTTATAAAAAATATATATATATATTTATTTATTTATTTTCTGAGTGTTGAGTTTATTAAAGGAGAAGCAACTGCCTTGAATTTTATTATTTATTTTGTGTGAATGACTCCAATTATTCATTCTTTCAACTCCCTTATATGTTGATCCATCTTTTTGTAGGAATAAACGACCAGAGTTCACTGCATGGCTAGCGGAAGTGAAACAGGTCTTGCATTTTGCTATCTTTACTCCCGTGGCACTCTAAACATATTTTGTGGGGATCACAAGAACGTGGTCGTTTGTCCTAGAATCTTCTTGTTCCATAAGTTTGCTGATTTTACATCTGAGACCCATTTTTTTCCCATTTTATAGTCTGAAAGTTTTTTGTGTTGAATTTGACATCAAAAAGTCGGTCCTGACAATGCAGCAAGCTAGATTCACCACATTTTTCCTTGATCATTATATAGTTTGAGCCAAATCAGCTTTGTCAATCAATTTTGATGTTGGTCTAATGATTTCGAGATTGTTACTCTGATCATAAGTGTTTTGATATTTTTTAATAGGTGAACCTGGAAAGTCTGCCTAACTGGGAAGAGAAGCAGATGTTCAAAGAGTAATGCATAAACTTGTATATTGTTTTTAGTTTCCGTGCACAAAGGCCATTCATGGATATTACTAAAATATGCTAACTGTAGACTGGGAATTCCTTTTGTTTTCTCTTTTTCCCCATTAGAGTTAAGACTATAAAAGTAACTTCAGATTCTCTAACACTCATCTTCTTTACAGATTCATGGAGGACCATAACACTGGTACATTCCCATCTAAAAAGTAAAGTTCTGAACTGTTTTATCATACTTTTTTTTATCTATTCATTACGTGCACATGTTTAGTCATTGTTCTTTATTTTTCTTGCCTCCTCCTGTAAGAAAGTGTCTTTGGTTGCCATCATTATCTACTTCGGTAGGTAAAATAAGACCTCAGCAATAAGTGGCCTCTTCTTCTAAGATATTTGTTACCTCACTGATTATGTTCTTGTTAAGATGAAGTTAGGGTTCATCTAGTCATATTGGGGTTTTGGGATTTTTTTCTTATCTTTTACACATATTTTACTGTTTGCATCAAGATTTCTATGTTGGGACTTAGTTTCTCTCTCTCTCTCCCTCTTTTTGTAGTTTCCAACTGATGCCACGTTACAGGTGACCAAAGTACTTTGTTGCTCATGGTTGCAGATATTATGACCTGGATGCTTATCACAGACGCAAACTGGAAAAGGAAATGAAAAAAGGTTTCAAAAGGGTCATGGACAAGGAACGTACTATATTTAATGATGAAGAACAGCGTAGGTACGTCATAGTGCATGTTGCACTGCTTTGATTATCATGAAGTTAAAAGAAGCTGGCATCATCATTTTGCTCAGTTTTTATTGCTACCATAGGAATCCATCCTTTCCAGCTGATAATTGTTAAATCCATGCTTGATTGTCTCTGTTCTCATTAAGACTTTAGGTTTCCCTTGTTCTAGCACTTAACCTTTATCTTGTTCAAATGCTAAAATTTAATATGATAATTTTGAACTGTTAATAGTTTTGAATGGTTAATTCTCCAATGGATAATCAGAATTGTGAAATTAATTGGCAAGATATAGTTCATTCATGAATATTGTCATTTAGTTGGCGGGTGTTCATTTTGTTGTTTAGTTTTTGAAAAGATGCTCCCCTGTTCACTGTCAACTTCAAATTTTTTTTTTTAAATGGTTACTTTCAAATCTTGATTCTGGAAGTACATGAAGTTACTGATTTGACCACCATACTTCTATTCAAAGGAGGCAAGCTTTCCTAAATAGAGCACTGGAAAATCAAACTTACCCTTTAAAGCATGCCCATCTTATGGAATAAAGGGCTATCTCTGACTTTCCCATGTTTTATCTGATTCATGCACAACACTGCAGTCTTTGAACTCCCAAGAGTCTTGCATGCAGAAAATTACTTCCCAAGCTTAGATGAATTGGTCTTAGAACCTTGCCTATAATTTTTGTGATTTGTATTGCATATAATTGTAAAATTCCAACTCACAGAGTGATAAAAATGAAAAAGTAGATGCATTTGGTAAACCAAAGATGTTTAAAGTGTATAATATTGTCTAAAAGATCAATATAGGTGCTACCACACCAGCTGAAATAATGAGAATTCCACTTCTTTAAAACATTGCAAATTTTATAATGGAACTCGATTTGAATTAAAGATATTATAGATCTACAAAGATAAATTGAGATTTGAAAACTTTTGTTTACTTTCTCAGAAGAACAGAAATTTGAAAAAGAAAGTACAACTATATGTGATCATTCAGATCTATGAGAAGTATACACACGTCACCTAGATTAATAGTGTATCCATTTATAATTAATTGTTTTAAAAAATATTGAAAAGAAAAAGAATACTTATGCTGTTTAAAGAAAATTAAGGAATACCATTGCAACTAAAATACTTAATTTGATTATCTGCTTGAATGCAGAGATTATCAATTCCAGTTACGCTTGAGTCAGTAATTTGCTTCAGATGCCACCATACGGATCTCTCCATAGAGACAAGTCATTATAGTTTTGTTATAATTTTTCAGGCAAGAGCTGCTGCTAGAACGTGAAAAACACAAGGAAGAACAGGTGGAAGTATTAAAGCGCTCTATGCAGAGTGGAATGGTATTGTTTTGCTTGATCAATCTCAATTATACCATTCATTTTCTTCTGAGCCATACTCCATAGCTAATTGTGCTTCTAATATCCCTCCTCTCATTCGAATTCCTAGGCGCAAGCAATGAAAGAGCAAGCTCTGCTCAGGGAAGAGATGGCTTTACAATACAAGCTTGGCAACTTTGAGGTGAGGAGAAAGACGATTTATCTTTGCAGTGATATTCCAATAATTTTCTGTCAAGCTATTAATGTATCTTTCTTATATCTATAGGCTGCAGCTGCTATTCAAAGAAGATTGGATCCTGATGTTGCTATGTGAATAGGATTTACTGGTATTGGGGATTGAAACTGGTGAACTTTGATGTATTGCAAGTCGAGTAGATAAAGATGTATATGGATCTCAATGCGTTCAATGCTTCCAAAGCAACTTGTTTCTTCTTTTGGGAAAATGATTTGGCACATCCTCCTTATGTATGGTCTTTTACTTCTACGAGACTCATGCTCTCATTTTTGTAGATCTTATTAGGTTCGTATGCTGTACGTGCTTTTGCATTCATTATTAATGGGTGTTTGAGCTTATTAGATGAGAAACCAACAGGTATTGTTTATTCATCGTTATTGGATGTTTGAGCTATCCTCATTTTCTTTAGTGTTGATTGAGAATTTCAAGATAAATGGGGTCATTATCCGGTGCCAAATGGAAAAAGCTTGTACTGACAGGGGATCTTAGGGTTATGTTTGAGAGCAACCACTTTTTAATTTCAAGCAAACTCCAATCTAGAATCCTTCTGCATTTGGTCTTTGATCCAATCATGTCCTCTTCTACCAGCAGCCTCGCAAGTCCACCACCCTTCTGAATTTGGTTTCTGAAGGTAATGCACGAGTAGGATCAAAGTTATAGGGCCTTGGTTTGTCAATCAGAAAAGAAAACAGTTTTCAAGAGTCCAAAAAGCAAAAGGATAGATGTTGAGAGAACTACAGAAGACGTTAGACTTCTGATTATTTCGACAAGATAGATGTTCGTAACCATTTAACAATGAATAATGAAATATAGAGTGAAACTCATTACCGAATAAGTAATTGAAGAGGATTTTCATCTATTTAATCTATTGGATTGTGAAAGTGTAAGAAGTGTATGAGTTTTCATCCATTAGATTGTGATAGTGTAATAAATTTATAGATTGCACTTTCATTATCTATGGAATGAGAGATTTTAATTCTTTAATTCAGTGATAACTTTCATTGTATCTATCATTACTCTTCAACAATATTACTATAAAGCTTTTAGAGGTTGAGGTTCAAGTTCCACAAGAACAAACAGGAAACGAATGCTACTTTGGATGGCGAGTGTTACCTAGCAAGAAAAGATTTTTTCTGTAATCTTTCCAAATATCTGCTGCATTTTTCATCAAAAGTTCTGACATCAAATAGTGTCCAAATTATATCTATGAGAGAGAGAGAGAGAGACATCTGATGTCCTTGCACGCCAAGATTTAGCAAAAAGGCAATCAGCATTGTGAATCAAAACTGAAGATTAATAACCAAAAAGCATATATAAAATTGTCATATTTACAACAGATGACACTTCGTCAAAACTGGCTACCAATTTAGGAACAAATGTTAGACGACTATATATTTGTCTGCTCAAAATTGAAGTCAAAGCAAGAAAATGAGCTTTGACTGCTTGTTTCAAAAAATCTACCAATGGCGCACTGAGCTCCTATACATTTTTTGTTAGGTATCCTTACAATTATGAACATTGCAAACCCCAGCTGGTTCACTATCACATAATACAACAAAAAAATATAAGAAGGCATTGCCAATCTTTTTGGTCCCAAATGATAAGATGTTACTCGGTAAATTAAATAAGCACAAAATTCTCAACAGATTGGCAGCCCAATCCCCATACCGCTGTGTTGCTAGCCTAATAAATGATCAACTAATTATTTACAATGATCAAAATGAAACAAACAATTATATAGGAATTAAACCCATACAAGATACTTGGGTGGGATGGCTGGCATTGAAGCAACTCCACCACAGCACAAGTATGAATATGAATGAATACTTAACAGGTGCGACCCTCTGACGAACTTCCAACTTGACCGAAACCATTGCTGTGACCACCAACTTGATGGTGTCAACAACGTTGTTTCTTCTTCATTTGCTTCGGTTTATTTGATTCAATTTCTTCATGCCTTCCCTCACCTACCTCCCCATTTTCTTGCACCCTCTTAGAAAAATGCTTCTCCTTGTTCCTTTTCCTCTTCTTTCTAGACGACCGTGCATTACCATCATCAGCAATCCCATTTCCTCGGGAAAGCAGTTCTTCTTCATCATTTAATTGCCAATTACAATAAATATCCTGCTGATCGTCGTACTGGTGCTGCAATGGCTCTCCTGCTCCAGGGAGCAAGTTACTAAAGGTCATCTCCCCATTAGACCCTCCTTTTCGTTCCAATAGTACTGGATCCGGTCTCATTATGGTACCCAGAATGCTCCTGTTGGGGCCTAGGCCCAAGATGATCTTTGCATTTGTCAGTGTTGAGAAAGCCATGGCAAAAGCAGATCTAACCTGCAGCACGAAAAAGGAAAAACTTCTCAGTGAAGTTCTCGACAACCCAAAGAAAGAATTGGGCTGTTGATATTCAATGTTGGTTAGCATAGGGCCATAAGATGCAGTGCTCTCAAAGAGATGAAATGATATATTCCAATCAATAATTTACAGGTCCAAAGTATGCTTCCTACAAGACATCATAGAAAGAATTACAAGTAGACAACAGCTCACATTAATCAAATGAAAAAGCAAAAACAAATAACAGCTATCAAATGACGTTAACCAAATGATGTTTCACACGCTCCGTCTCTCTGTCTCGGTACATGAACTCAGGACTAGAGGAGCATTTTACGAATTTGAGGTAACGCTTGTAATAAGGATGTCATAATCTCGTCTTCTCCTACAGGGCTAGAGCTTCCCTTCCTTCTGTGCTGGTAGTTCCATAAGTAGGGAAGAGACCCTAGGAAGAAGCCGAAGATCAGCTATCGGCTACTCGACAGCAATACCTGGTTTTAAGGGCAAAACCGTACCCTAAAGACCAAAGTAGTCGAGTTCCTTAGAGAGATTTGTCTCGCGCCCCTAGGCATTAGCTACCTACCCACCTGGGTCGATTTCGGGTACAGGTACCCTTTTGTTGAAGGTCGTTCGAGCTTTTCCTCAAGTTCTTATCACCATACTTTCTGTGGCACAGGGTTGGTTACAAATAAGAAGCTACTGTCACCAACTTGCAACTCAACTGTAGGAATCAATAGAAAGACACTTCATAAGAACTAGCTCCTTCTGCAATCAATTTTTTTTTTCTGGTGCTTATAAATTATTGCAATCATCAGAGTCAATCCTTGATCATTGTATACCAAAAGATAATGCAGAGACAACTACCGTCTGCCAACCCAAAAAGGAGGTGCAATTCAATAATTGACTTTAGTGTGAAAGGTAGCACCAGATGTTGCTTGAGGAGAGATCTCAGGATGACATCTACGGCAACTGTAGAAGAGCCAATCAAGTACCACATATTTAAAGAATGTTCCTTAATTGATCTCTTTTCTAATTTATTATATAGGTAAATTATTGAATTTCCAGAATATCTAGATCATAACCTTGCATATAGAAGAATACAAAAGAGCCCGAACTGTAAAGGGATCCCTCGTCCTCATGTAACCAACATAAATTAGTCATGCACATGAAGTAAGAAAGCAATACATAGTAGAACAATGAAATAATGGAAAACAAACCTGTAAATAATTGAAGGAGCTCTTTCCTATGTCGTTCTCTGGTGCCTATTACCACAAGAAATCCCCAGTCAATAAACTAAAGAGGATTGTATTAAAAGCTTCTAGGGGCCTAGGTCATTTGGTCATCCAATTCCCCAATTTACATTTCATTTTTCCTCTGCAAGTCATCCAGTTCCCCATTTTGCTGTTCATTCTGTTCTAACCACAATGTGCTGCCACAAGGTGCAGAATGCAAGCCCTAAATTCAAAGAAAAGAATTGGAAGGAACTAAAGGAATTGTAAGATTGGGGCATAGATGACCTCCACCACTTCAGAGCCTGCTTGGGTATTCCAGACAAGCTTCAGGGGCATAGCCAGCCAATCACTTGAAACCATCTCAACAACAAGGGATTTTGTCAGAACCACACCCGATGGATGGAAGATTTCCCAAAAAGTTGCTTCAAAAGAATAAAAATAAAATAAGAGCCGTATAAAAAATTGCAAGGTAACCTGTGGGTCCTCAATGGAGATGCGAATTTGCCTTCCTTTAGTTAAAAACCTAAAGAGGAGGAAAACAAAGGAACAATGATCAAAATTGGAATTATATTCCATGAGACAATCTACTTCAAAATGAGAAGGTAAAACAGGATATGTTTGTTTAATATAAATGATTTTTACCCTCTGCTACTCTTCAAGAAGAAGGTGCCTGATCCTTTGCAAGACACACCAACATTGGATGTGTTCAATTTGCGTCCATAGATATCAAAAAAGTTAACCTAACATCAAAAAGCAAATCACATTTGAGAATGAAGAAGTCTATAAAATTAATGAATTTTTTTTTCGAAACAAAGAAGCTTAACCAATAAAATGAAAATATAGTAATCATGATAAAACAAAATGTACATTTTCAATTGCATATGAAATTATTTCTCTTGTTATATCCAAGTGGATATTGAGCACGGTAGAGTTATAACCACCATGTCCCCAAACTTGATGCACTTGAACTACACTATTCTAACACTAGATTGCTTTTAGCTGTATCTCTTGCATAGCATTATTTAAGAATTAATTTCTCTGTCAAGAAAATAAATATATTGTCAAGAAACCTACTAGAGTTTTACATCAGGGAGAGAAAGAGAAGAATCGTTTTTTATTTATTTATTTCACATACCAAAAGAATGAATACAATGGGTATTTATACTATTCAAATACATAAAGAAGGAAATGTTGACTATAGCTGGAATTCAGCAATACTAACGACACTCCCCACTCAAGTTGGAGAATAGATGTCAACAACTCCCATGCTTTGGAAGGGGCTTAGTGATGATGTCTGCTAACTCATTACCAGATGGCACATATGGAGTCACAATCTCTCTTGATGTCACTGTAGAACGAATGAAATGACAATCAACTTCAAGGTGCTTGGTCCTCTCTTGGAAAACTGGGTTACTGGCAATGTGAATAGCGGCCTGATTATCACAATAGAAAGGAGTTGGGTCTTCTATTGAAATTCCAAATTCTTGCAAAAGAGTCCTCAACCAAGTTAACTCATAGGTAGTACGAGCCATTGCACGGTACTTTGCTTCAGTACTGGAACGAGCCACAACCGATTACTTCTTGCTTCTCCAAGTCACTAGATTACCTCCTATGAAAGTACAATAGCCAGTTTTTGATCTTTTGTCTGAAGGAGAACCTGCCCAATCAACATCGGTATAACCTCAATGTGAAGATGCCCAGATGATCTATAAAGAAGACCACGACCTGGAGCACCTTTGAGATACTTCAAAATGCATATGACTGCATCCATGTAAGGAAGCCATGGGCTAGTCATAAATTGGCTCACAACACTAACCACATAGGAGATATCTGGATGAGTAATGGTCAAGTAAATCAGCCTACCTACGAGTCTCTTATACATCTCTGGGTCACCAACTAAGTCACCATCATCAGGCATCAGTTTTAGATTGGTCTCCAGAGATGTTGCTATAGGGTTTTCAACCAAGATTAACCTATATCTCTCAAAATATCAAGAGTGTATTTTCTCTGAGATAAACTAATGTCTTTCTTTAATCTCGCAACCTCAATACCCAGAATATAACGAAGGTTGCCTAAATCTTTAGTATGAAAACTCTAGCCCAGATGATGAAACAAGGTCTGAATACCCTTCCTGTCACTCCCAGTGACGACAATATCATCCCCATAAACAACCAAAATCACAATGCCACGCTTTGTCTTCTTAAAGAAAACTGAGTGATCAGCTTGGCTTCTAGCCATGCCATGAACAACCACTGTCTTGCTGAACTTATCAAACCATGCTCGAGGGTACTGTTTGAGTCCATAAATAGACTTCTTAAGGTGGCAATTACACTCCCCCTTGGACTTAAACCCAGGTGGTGGAGCCATGTACATTGTCTCAATAAGATCTCCCTACAGTAAGACATTTTTTACATTGAGTTGATGAAGTGGCCAATTAAGATTGGCGGCAAGGGATATAATAATGTGAACTAAGTTTGCTTGGCCACAGGAGAGGTCTCAGTGTAGTCGATGCTAAAGGTCTGAGTGAAACACTTAGCAACAAGATGAGTTTTTAATCCATCAACAGTATCATCTGGATTTTGTTTCACTGTGAAAACCCAACAACAACCAACAATATGGGCACCTGCAGGCTTAGGAATAAGATCCCAAGTGTGAGTCAACTGTAAAGAATACATTTCCTCTTCCATAGTCGTCCTCTAACCAGGATGAGAAAGAGTTTCCCTTTAGGACTAAGGAATAAAAATATATGATAAGGATAAATAAAAAGCTTTAAAGGAAGGGGACAAATGATCATAACAAACAAAATGAGAGATAGGATGATTAGTGCATATCCTTCTACCCTTGCAAAACGCAATGAAAAGGTCAAAATCATACTCAGAAGGATGGACAAGTGGATCTACAAGCACCGAGAAGAATGGTGGAGGTTGCAAGGAAGTCTCTACCTGTTCAACTGTCGAGGCAGGTGGCACAAGAGGCTTGATCTGTTCAGCGGTAGGGGTAGGGGTAGGGGTAGGAGTGGTATACTTGCGATGGCATCAAGTATACAAAGCTGGAGCAATGTCAAGAACCGGAGTAGGCAAAGCAATCTCTTGAAAGATAGGATCCTTCAATTGACTGTCCTCCGTAGACTAATATGGGACATCCTCAAAGAAGGTCACATCGGCACACAAAATGTTTTCTCAAAGAGGGGCTGTAGCATCCATACCCTTTTTGAGTACGAGAATATCCAAGAAATATGCATTTGTGAGCTCAAAGGTCAAGTTTGTCCTGCCTGAGACTTAAATTATGTACAAATCAAACACACCCAAACACTTTTGGGGGAAGAACAAATGGGTCTTAGTCAGGAAACATCATCTGGTAAGGAGATTTTCTTTTAAGGACCCGAGATTGCATTCTATTCAAAAGATATGTCATGGTAAGAACTGCATCTCCCCATAAATGTTTAGGTAAATTCATTTCAGAGCACAAGCAATAACAAGTATGGGTCCATTCTTTCTTTTAGCAATTCCATTTTGTTGAAGAGTATCAACACATGAAGTTTGATGGGTGATGCTCCTCGACTCAAAAAATTGCTAAAAGGTACCTTCTTTATATTCAAAAGCATTGTCAGTCCTAAGAAATATGTAATTTGGCATCAAATTGATTAGTTATTTCAGTATAAAAAGATCTAAAAGCATGAAACACTTGAGATATATCTGTAAGCACAAATAAACAAGTTAAACGAGAATAGTTATCAATAAACGAAACAAAATAACGTGCACCAGACAAACCAATAGTTTATGCTGGACCCCAAACATCATAGTGAACTAGCTCAAAAGGATACAAACAAGGCCCATTAGTCCTAAGCTTAAAAGAAGTCCTATAATGCTTCCTAAGCTCACAAGTTTCACAATTAAAACTACAAAAGGAAGGTAAAGAGGGAACTAAATGCCTAAGATTTTCTAATGAAGGATACTCGAGAAAGCAGTGCCACTGATAAGAAGAGATCATGGTATGAAATGCGGATGGAATAGGCGAGCGAGACAACTGAAAGTAGTAGTCCATCCACCTCGAAACCCCCACCAATCATCCTCTTTGTCTTCAGTTCTTGAAAGAGACAGTGGCTCGAATAAAATGTTAATGAATAGTTTAAGTCAGAGGTAAGGTTACGAACAAATAATAAATTAAAGGAAAACTGTGGTAGGTACAAAATAGAGGAGCATGTTAGACTAGGTGTGCTATCTGTATCAATTCCTTGGACTGGAGATTTGTTACCATTAGCTATCGTGACAAATTAATGAGGAGATGAAGTACGAAAAAAATTAGAAAGAAGGGAAGAGTTGTCTGTTATATGGTCGGAGGCCCCTGAATCAATAATTCAAGGTGTATTGGATGAGGAATGAAGACAAGTATTATCGGAATCGAACAAAGTAGTTGTGGAGGTAAATGGAAGATTGACACGCTTGACAATTGAATCATACTCTGCCTTGGAGATAAGAACCTATTCCTCAACCGTGGAATTAAAGTACTTCCCCCTCAACCGTAGCCTAATTTACCCATGCAAGCTTGTTGTGGAGTTCCCATCAGTAATCAACAGAATGGTTAATGCAGCCACAATGTGTACATTTCTTGGTGCCGCGACCACCACGACCCATGATATCCAAGACGAGAAGATCCGATCACAAAATTCAAGCGAGACGAGGAGAGCCAAATGAGTCAATATTATATAACTGAGAGGAAAGGTGCATGTATTGTTTCTTTTTTTTTCTTTGAGATGTGAATGAGAGAGCAAGATAAGAGAGAGTAGTTAAGTTAGGTCCCAATCGAATGCTCTGATACCATGTCAAGAAACCTACTAGAGTCTTACGTTAGGGAGAGAGAGAGAGAATAATGGTTTTTTTATTTCATATATCAAAGGAATGAATACAATGGATATTTATACTATTCAAATGCATAAAGAAGGAAATGTTGACTACAGTTGGAATACAGCTATACTAACGATATATATAATCATCCTGTTCTTTTTTTTTCCCTCTCAGTGGATAAGTTGAGTTTTATTAACCAAAAAAGATGATAGTACAGGATAATTTAAGAAAGCTCAGGGACGCAATCTGAAGTGCAAACATAACCTCCAACAAGAGGAACAAATCTAGCTTAAAAAAGATAACTATCATAGCCCAAGAGATTAGGCTAAGTGACATATTTCTACAGGTCAACGGTCATGTTTGCCCTATCGAGCTTTAAGACCAGCGAACCTGCCAAGTGTCAGCACCAAAGAAAAGCCTTATTTCTCAGCCACATCATCAGAGAATACAAATGATAGTCTATGCTCGCAGACTGGCCTACCCAAAGGAATGATTGTGAGCTGAAACAAGGCATTATATCAATACACACAACCAATCCAAAGAACAGGAACCTTACTCGGAAAAAAAAATTCCAAAGAACAGGAAGAGACACTTGAATAAATCAGAATCATCAGAGACCAAGTGCCTCAATCCCATGAAGAAATGGTGTGGCCGTCCAGCATCCACACGGCAACAATCCTCAAGTTTCAAATACATTTATTTTCTAACTTATATAATTGGGCATATAAAAAAATACAATCAGTATGCTGATTATTGTAGATATGAGAATTTAGGCATCCTTTCACGTCATAAGGAAAAGTCCACATCAGCGCTAATCTAGGCATCAATGAGGCCTACAATGACACAGTTCCGATGCAAAACAAAATAACAAGCTCCTCCCTACAGATAAACCTCTACTTATAGGGGAGCTCCTCTGTAGGAATAAACCTCAAAAAAAGAAGAACTTTGTGATCCTATGGGGGAGGATCCTGAAATCGCACCCTCCTCGTGGGACCCTGGGGAGTATTGGTTTGGTGGCTGAAGCTCATGGGACGTCAAATGGTCTTGCCCCTCCCTCCGACCTCGGTAGAGAGGGAGCCACTCTTAGGCTTGTCAAGCTGGAAGGAACAGGTGTGGTATTTTCCAGTGTAAAGGCAAATTCACATACTTCGCTTATAAGATGAAGCCCTCCCTTGTCAGAAGATTATTTAATGCATTGTCCCCTATCATTTACCCTAATAGTACAACCGAATTGACTAGAGCTGTCTTTGGGTCAGATCCCCTTTTACAGGGGACAAAAGGGGAACGTTTTCTACCAACAGTCTTTATCCAAGGCTAACCCAATAAATATGAGAGGAGTTAATGCTCCTCCGACACACCAGCCCCAGGACCTCAAACTAAAATACTCGAAGAACCCATTTCATCGGCCACTAACTGTGGAGGAGACTACAGAAGCTCCCCCCTCTTTTCCTCTCAGCCCCAAAGAGGAGTCCCTTTCGTGACACTTGAACTTCCTCTCAGACATCCACTCACCGATACGGGTAGCAAAATTCGACATGACCCGTGAACACAACACAAAGTTTGCAAGTTTGGGTAGACCTTAATCGTGTTCATACCATAATCGTGTCAACCCGTTTAATTAATCGTGGCGTGGTTTGGACTCAATCCATTTAACCTGATGAGACTCGGTTAATTAACCGTATTATAATCGTGTTAGGTCAACCCAATTAACCCGTAACCTATTTTAACCCAATTACTATGGATATTTTTATTATTTCAATATAAATCCAATATAAATATTGTATTTGACCCTTTTTTTGTAATTCTATTCTCCCAAGTATTCTTATTTTCATGAATTTAGCTATCCATTATCTCAATTTTTTCATTATATTTGCATTTTATACTTAAGTTAATAAACTAGTTGCATGACCCATTGAAGTTAAACGGTTAAACAGGTCATTAAATGAGATGTGTCATTATATGACCCGTTTATTAAACGGGCAACATGACCTGTGTTACCCGTTTAATAAACAGGTCATGCTAGTGTCAAGGGTCCCTGACACGATTAAACAGGTCATGCTCGAGTTGACATGTTTAGCAAAATACTCATAAATCGACACGACATGATTATGACACGCCAACACGAATTGCCACCCTTACTGGTGGACCCATCATAGATAAAATGATTCCTCATCTATCAGAACCTCACTCCTACACTGATCTATCATCCATAATATGGTCTCTCTTCCTTCCCTAAGTATTAAGTTTTATTATATTTTTAAGTTTCAAAACTAATACCCCAAAAATATTGGCCTACATTTTTATCAAATATAATGCTGGTGTTAAAAGAAATTTTATCACTCCGCAAATCATCTTAAATAATTATCAATATGCTTGAACAGCTTCTTTCCAAAGTACTACACTATGTCCACTAATCTGCCTTCAAAAGTTCATGAATGTGTGCGCATTCTATTCACTTTCATTTGAATTTCGTATCTATAAGTCAGTATACTGGTATATTATGCACTGAATTATAATTAGTAGCATTTCTGCATTCAGTTAGGTGATGTCTTAAGTTTCAATGAGTTTTCAATTATTAAAAAAATAATCTAAAATCTCAGAAATTCTAACATGTTTCTTCAACCAAGTTTTTCTGTTGTTCTCAAGGACTAAAACTCAGGGAGTCGCATTGAATATGAAATTTCAAAGCATGTTGCTCCAGTCTGCAAGCTACCCAAAATGCTGTTATTTCTAATTCAATCTCGTATATGAAATTTCAAAGCATGAGTGCCACAGTCTGCAGGCTACCCAAAATGTTGGTATTTCTAGTTCAATAATTATTAATATCTACATACATACATATATTTTTTTGGTAAATATCTATATACATATAATCATTCTCATACCATTTAATCCAAAATCCATAATATAAACTAATCCCTATTATTCAATTAATTTGATCACTTCTAGCACAAAAATATTAAATTAAACTAGTACCAGTCCTACACATGTTTCATGTAAATAAATAAATGATATCAAGGTTGTCAGGATTGGGATCCTACGCAGGATCGATGGGAGGTCCGTAGGATTGGATAGAGGATCGTAAGATTCTACAAAACTAGTAGAAAAACAACTCAAACTAACTTTCTAATGAAAAATATCTCTAAAATAAATAAGAGAATGAGCCCAAAACACACAAAAATATATATATATATAGAAATACCACTCCAAAACATATAGAAATACCACTCCAAACATATGTAACATACATTTAGGGATAAGCTCATACAAATATCTAAGAGAATGTAGCTCAATCTAAATATATGACATTTGCATATCCACATTAACACCAACATCATCATAACAACTGGCCAACAAAAGCAATTAACAAAAGAGCGATAAACAGAAATTAGACGGGTAAGAACTAACAACAAAGAAAAATTGAAACCTTTGAAAGTTTAGACTAGTTACTGTCTGCTGAAAGAAGCTATAGCTTGCTGGAGTTGGCTAGTATATGCCAGAATTAAGCAGACTTAGTGACCAGCATTCAGCACTCAAGTGCGAAGCCCATCGCAACTGAGAGAGATTATGCAAGAGAGAGACCTGAAGGGAGCTCATTGGAGGTTCCTCAAGCTTGTTGGAGGTTGCCAACCCTCGCCAGAGGTTCCTCAAGCTTTTTGGAGGTCGTCGAAGCAAATTGCCACAATAAGATAAAAGTGCGAGATAGAGAGAGACATTGGAGACTTTGCGCCCTAATCTAAAGTTCTCATTTCACATTTTTACTGGTTTTTTTGTTTTTTTTTTGTTTTTAAGTGGTAAGTGGGCTTAAAAAGTTGGGCCTTATGCTTAAAATAGCCAAACAAACCCATAAAACAATATAATAGCCCAACATAATTTAAAAAAAAGCCCAATAGGCAATAAGGTAGAATCGTACAGAATCGTATGATCCTACAATTCCACCCACGATCCTATTGATTCTACCACAATCCTACCTCCGAGCCATTTTGTATGTGATCTGGATCAATTTCTCACTATTGGATCGTAGGATCCTACAACCCGGATCGTGATTTTGACAATCATTATACAGCCCATATATCAGTTAATATGAAGTGTTGCCACCAATTCCAGTGCAGCATAACTATCAACTTGGAGAGGATTCTTAATTAGGAACAGGCTCATATAATGAGTGCAAGTCACTGCAAAGAAATCACTGGACAGGATACGTGAAAGCATACAAAATATAGTTGTCAAAAACGTACCAAAAGGACTCCCAAGTTATGTTCTGGAGAAGCTTGGCAGTCACTTAGATTCTGTATAATCAGATGCATCATATCACAAAAGCAGCAAGTCATGGAAAAAGGAGACTAAAAAAAGACAGTTAATGTAATGCACAATTTTAAGCATTAGACTTCATTTTTCAAGAAGCAGTGCAAAAATAATTCTTCCAGGTCATTATAATGTATAGCTAATTGATTGAACTAAGAACACTTAGAGTCAACCACACTACAGTCTCTATGAGGGCTGCCTCCGCTTTCCATCACTCGCTCCATATATTTGACACAAACAATTTCATCACATTAGATTTTGGTTTTACATATGAATGTAACTCAAGCAGCTGCAAAAATATGAGAGTCATAGATTCACAGAAGGCTTTTGATAATTTCATTTTTTCATTCAATCAAAAAGTAACACCCCACAGAAATGACTTTCACTTGGTTAAACCTTCAAACTAAGAATGATTATTTCTCTACTCTACTGAGTGGATACATCTTTTCCCAAACACCATCATCCAGGAAGCTCACCCTAAGCGTGTCTCTGTACGTGCCCAATATACCAATAACCATTCAAATGGGTGCAGTTCTTTATAACTATTTAATAGCTTTGGTCCACAGCCCAATCATCATTCATTTTTATACAAATCAGGTTATATTCGGATTTCATAGCCTAGACGTAGATCCCAGGTACAGCCTGTGTGACATTGACATGATGTGGCTATGATATGGGATATGTGCCTGACAAAGGAACCCAAATTAGATACCCCAATCCTCTACACATGATGATGGAAGAAAAAGAAAAAGCTCAAATTTGATGGTATAGAAGAGTTACCCACTTTTCACATGAGTAGAGATAGAACTCCTTTTTTCACCACATCTCACTTAATGAATTTTAACTGAGTATAGCAATAAGAAAGGTACGATCATATGTTATAATATCATATAACACATAATGCATTCAAATGTGCAGAATGTATCCACAAATTTAATGTAGGATGTCCTCCCAGAAATCAGGAACTGCCTTCAATTATTGCAAGTTTGCAACACATATCATCACCAAATGAAGATATAAGGCATAAAGATTAAAGACGATAACTAACTCAAAATGCGTCTATCCTATACTAATAAAATTGTATCACACCCTAAAGGTTTTTGCCATTTTACAATTGCACCAAACAATGACCCTTAAAGACCACTACACCCTTAAAGACCACTACGTATTGCTGGTTCTACCTATAGAGAGTATAGGAAGGAAGGACTAAGACATACCTAAAGGTTAATAGGACAAAATCAGTAGTACCATTCTTTGAGACTATAAAGTATTGTGTAGGAGGCGTCTCCACATGGTAGGACAAAATCAGTAGTGTCATTCTTTGAGACTATAAAGTACTGTGTAGGAGCTGTCTCCACATGGTACAAGTGACGAACAGCCACATTTCTCCAACTCTATGATTAAGAAGCATTTAAATTTGTTCATGAATTGATCAAAATTTTTTTTTTTTTGGTCCTAAACAGGAGGTTGAAACTTCAAGGCATTTGCATGCATGTTTCTAATACACATTCAACGTTGGTATAAGCACTCTCTCTAAGCACAGAAAATTAAGATGATTCTAGAGAAGAAATGTAACTAGCTTTTGTTCCAAAAAAAAAAACTAATCCATTGTACCAAAATAAAAGTATGACATAATGAGGACTTCAGCAAACCGAGTAACGGGGAAGGAAAGAAAATAAGGAGGCGATGAACTGTCATTTTGTGTATGCTTGTACTTACACATTCTTAAACTCAAACAGCCCCGCAGGGTGGGGGACGCGTGTATAGAAACCTTCACCATATCTATATCCAATGCGGCGAACTTTTTACCATACTGCACATTGCAGCCATTATACTGTTCTAATGTGTTTTTATTAGGTCTATTTTAATCAACTATTCTATTTTCCGTATATGACTCCATAACAAAAGCTGATGCAAGTTTATTTCAAGCTCAGGTTGTATTTAACATTCTAAACAGATTTTCGATCCAGTTACCCTCATCATTGCCATGAGCATTGCAAGGAGCGCGAAGGAACCAATTCCACCAGAATGGACCTACATAATTTAAAGGACCATTGAGTAAGGCGGAAGGGAAGAGCAGGTTCTCAGAAAATTAATTGCAATAAAATGTAAATATTCTCACCTCATTCAACTCCCTTTGTTGTAGAAAAACTTTCAAGATCAAACACAATGGACGTAACGGGGGCCACTTGTATATGGCATCCTGAAAAGAGATGCATGAATCTCCATAAATTGAAAGATCAACATGGAAAGAACTCATATATATCAACATGATGGCAATTAGGAGATGATGGTACTAGTTAGAAAGAATATCAAAACAAACCATTATAAACTCGGCAGCTTTTGGTCCGTTTTGCACATCAAAACTGTGAACAAATATATGACACGTCAAACAAAATGTAATTTGAAATTAAGAATAAACATATAACAACACAAATGAGTAGATTTTTATTTTCAATGCATGTCATCATGGGAAAAATCGTTGGAAAGAATGCCGTTGCAGACGCAGGTAACAACCTTGCAGGTCGTCTGGGCAGCAGGCCCCTAGGCAGTTTCCTGAACTACATATCAAACAAGATATCACATGGATTGCAATGCTCAAACTGAACCTCTCAACATTAATGTGCCTCAAAGAAATTTGCTGAGTACAAAGCATACACTGACAGCAACTTTTTATATAAAATTAAAATTAAAAAAGAAAAAAAAAACTCAAACTAGAGACAGCTTAAGATGATCACAATATAACCATCTTAAATCTATTATTACTAAGTCAATGACAAAACATCTTCCACACAGAATCTGTTTTGTTATCTGACCATAACAATTTTGAGTTTTGAATATGTTGAACTTTTTAAAATATATTAATGAGATACAAGCTCAAGGAGAAAATTTACTAATAAAAAAAATAGAAAATGAAACATCATAGAATAAAATAAGGGTAAAAAGAAAAGGAATAACAAACCTAGAATTAGCATACTGAACCTCTAGCTCAAGTGGTATCTCCTCCTCCTTCCAAACGGAAGGCTGAGGGTTTAAATTCCCTAAGGGGTAATAATGGGTGTGCGTGTAACTTAACTACCAAAACAACCACAACTTACAAATAGCATTTCTTTTTTCTCATCAAAAGAAAAGTTAATGGACAGAAATAACGCATACGATTTTACATATAGTCAACTAAGAGTAGTTAAATTCCATGGAAATGGTAAATAATAAATCGCCAAACCTTATATCAAATGCAAAACCACTTCTCTTCTCTACAAATTTTATAATCGGTACGCGTGCATTGGCAATCACCTAACAAAATGAAAAAAAAACTTAGAAAATAATATTCATGATAATAATATCCCAATTTTCAAGTGAAGCACACCTGTATCTTCTTTGCAATGCCTCTTTCTGATAGAGCTCTAGAAAGGGCTTGTAAGCCAATTTGAGGAGTTCTGACATCTGACCCCAGAATTACGACCTACAATTTAGCAATTGGCCAACTACTTGGGTTTAGTAAGTAATCATCAAATTTCTTTATCTACAACCATTTCATACCTCGATATTCCATAATTGACAAAAAGCGGAATCATCCTTGAAAGGGAGAAAATTTTATTGTTTCTATTAAGTTTCAGTCAAGGAAAGTTCATGCGCACAGGAAACTTCCAAAATCCATGCTTTGAACTAATTGCTTGTTCACGAATAAAATTATAAATAACAGTTCATATTGCATAAGGTCAGCTTGTAGAACACAACTGAATAAAGCCTTTCCCAAAACTATTTGGCAACAGCTACATGATCTTCGCTATTCCTCTCTAAAGCCATAGCCTCTGTCAGACCTGCTATCATGTCTTTCTAATTATCAAACCCACGTTTGTTTACATGGTCAATTTATAAATATATAAAATATTTAATCGTAAATCAATCGCAAGCTCAAGTTCATTTTATATATAAAAAAAATAAAAAATAAAAGAAGAAGAAGAAGAAGAAGAAGCACCACAGCACTTAAAAGAAAAAAAGAAGAGAAGATGTTCCTTTTCTTTTCGTTTTTCTTGCAGAATGAGAGATGGATTCGAGGCCAATAAGAGATGATGGATTTGCATATTGAGAGAATGGTTAAAACAGATCATGACTGGGGATGTTGTAGGTTGTATGGTTTGGTTGTTGTGGGTCAGCTTCAATGAGAATGGATGTTGGTTTTTTAACAAGAGCAGCATAGCTGAAACTCAAAGATGTGATTAATCCAGCACAGTAATGGATGCACGCCACTGTTTATTCTAATTCCATTGAACACGCCATAGTGTTATTAAATCCATTTTATTAAGAAAAGTAAGTTTCATTAAATCCAAGCAATAATTATCTGAAATGATAAAGTATGCACAGGTCCAGACTACAAAATTCATTACATAAATCTTGATGAAAAGATCAGTCTGCTGTCAGATAATTCAGAATTTCAGATACGAGGGTCACAGATCTTGGGCTCGGATCCATGTCCCTTGCAAAAAATGTAATCAGTTGACAGCAGTTCGTGGTGTTCCCTTTTATTCAAAGAATCATTATCTTTGACCATCAATGTGAAAGAGGAATGTTAAATGACAAACATTTCTGTGAAATATTTACGAGTTAAAATAGCCGAGTTTTTCTTGCTTCCTATAACAAAGCAAGAGTACTTAAGTCATGAAATGAAAAAGAAAAATTGAATTCAGTTTACAAAAAAAGAAACAAGGTAATCCATGACTTAGAAGAGAAAATATGGTATAAGTGACTGCATGATCAATCATGATATTAAACTCCAGCAGAGGCATAACTTGATAATCCATGGAGTAACTAATAGGAAGCAATAACTTACATCAATATCACTAGTTGGAAGAAAAAGCCCTGTCCTGAACGACCCAAAAACCTCTACCTACAAAAGTACTAATATAAGCTTGCCACATTTCCAACCTAAAAAATTTCCATCTTATGCATACTCCATGTGTAGAGAGAGAGAGAGAGAGAACAGACCTTGCAGTTTGGCCATATATATCTGATAACATCAAAGACATGTTCTACTGCTTGACTGCGTGAAGCTTGCTCTTCTGGAGTTGGTGAAAGAAAGTCACAGAAGTCCAATATCTCTGTAATACCCACCATCAACCAACAAAGGAAACAACGTCAGTGGAGTCAATGAGAGAAACTCACATAAATCTAGTATCTCCGTAATACCCATAATGAACCAATAAAGAATTATTGTTCCTGAGTGTTGTAATGAAATTTCACTAAGTTGCTTAAAAATGACACAAAAACTAATTATGTCAAACATATATATGATAACTTCAGTTATCAATGAATGCCCGAGAGCCTAAACCATTTCCAGAAACCTAATCGAAAATCCAAAATCTTGTTTTACATTTAACTCCTACTTAAAAACTTAACAGACATTCAACATAAATGTAGCATAGGATGCAATTTCCGTTGAAAGAAATCATGAAGTTCACATTTTTAATAGTGATGAATTCCGAATTCAGCAAGTCGACATATGTTCCATTCGAGCATCAATTTATGTCTAAACACCAATAAACAAAACACACAAGAATAATTAAACATGTAAGATATATAGAATAACAAAACTATAGTTTCACTCCGAATCAAACTAGCTAATTAAAACAGAAAAAGATACCTTTATGGAGCTGAAGCATAGGGCTCTTGAACGGACAATTGGACCGAAACCAACCGCTCTCAAGCGTCGGCTCCAGCTCTCGAGTGGGCGCCGGAATTGAATCTGGTGACGGAGTCGAAACCAAATCCTCTTTCGGTTCCTCGTGATCGGCACCGACGTCCAGAGAGAAGTAGTCCGGCGCGGCGGTTTCCGGCGATGGAAATTGGTTCGTAGAGAGAGAAATTTGGTGGCGGAAAACGACGCAAGGGTCGGATTCGTCGGAGAGTGGTGCCGGTGGTTGATCGGCGGCGGAGTCGGAGAGCGGGCTTAGGGTTTCGTAGACGAAGCCGTCGATTTCCATTGTTAGAAAATAAGGGACTGTACGGTGATTGCACTCTGGTGACTGTCATTGTACTTTATGTTCTCGATGGAGATGTTTGAAAAAATTA
This sequence comes from Cornus controversa, assembly GCA_026545225.1. Classification (NCBI taxonomy): domain Eukaryota; kingdom Viridiplantae; phylum Streptophyta; class Magnoliopsida; order Cornales; family Cornaceae; genus Cornus; species Cornus controversa. The sequence continues at coordinate 70,070,058 of CM048847.1, forward strand.
ATTTTTGTCTGGTTATGAAAATTAAAAATACATCAGCATGAAATATTAACTTAACAAAAGAACTTACCAATACATTAATCTTATTATAAATATTTTTCTATTCGACAAAGACACGTATACTTGTGTCAAAGTTATATCTCGCGGTAGTTACCTCTCTTTCTCCCTTCTTTTTTGGTCAAATTGATAGGCATTCTAATATTTTAATTTATATATTTTATTCTCTTAATAATATATTAATTGTAAATTTTTTTTATTTTAGTATTTTTTTAGATTCTTAATAGTAAATTCACTCAAACTATTACTTTTAGACTTAAGATGATATTCAAGAGAATTAAATAAGACAATATTAATTGGACCAAGTCAAGTCAATATTTCAATTCAAAACATTCCAATGAATAGACCTAAAAGGAATGTAATTACTTAATGGAGTTATGAGCTGAAATCCAATTTGTGAAAAGGAAAGTTTTGAATACGTTTTGGTATTTTGGTCATAACTCTTTATTCGACTGTCAAAACATCCCAAACTTCACTTGGATCGAAGAAAATTCGATTCTAAATCTTTTTGTATTTCACATGAAACGGACGTTTATGAGGTCAAAATCTGGGCCAAAGTTCAACAGGATTGCCAATACCTAATAAGGTATTTAATGATAGTATAGAAGGCATGTAAGGATTGCCTAGGATTAATAGAGTATTATATTTTTGTGCCTTTGGTTTGAACTTAGATAATAAGTTCTAAATTTGTGTGATAGGGGTTTAATTGGGACGGTATATAGGACGACGTCTATTTTGGAGACATGAGATAAAGAAGTAAATGATTTGTATTTATTTGTATATACTTGTTGTCCCTCATATAGAGGGTATATTTACCGGTTCTCTGATTGGGTTGTAGTAAAGAGAACTTGATCGTGGATTTAACCCATTTTGTTGACATTTCAGGTCTCAGGCCGGTTCCATCGTGCAAATAGAGTTTCGGGTTAGTTGATTGTGGCAGACATCTTCTCTCATCAGTTTTCAGAGTAAGAATCTATTATTTTCTTCATGTTCAGCTTATGAACTCAATTAGGACGTTGGTTGCTCGATATTTAATTTATAGTAATAACTTTTGTTCTTTCTAGTCAAGGAGTCATTAGGTTACGGGACTTCCAAATTGTATTGTTAGACACATATTTTATTTATTTAACATTTTTGCTTCATGGTTCCGGTTCCACCAAGAACCGTAAGGAACCAAACCGTGTGCACTCCTACTTCTAACATATTTTATTATTATTATTAGGATAAGCTGAAGGTTAAGTACATAAAACCCTCCGCTATATCGCTATTTGATATGTGCATATAAATTTCTATAATTTCAAAATTCGGAGCAAATTACTCCTGTTGTAAATTAATGATGTCAGATTTTTTTGAAAATCCAATATTACTTTTTTTGTCATTTCGTGCTTTGTTTTTTGGGCAAAGTGCAAAAACAACTTTTAATACCCCCTTTGGCAATTATGATAAAATAAAATTCATTAAAATTTTCAAAATACCCTTTTTAAATAACTAAAATGCCCCTCACAACCTTTGACACTCTTGTGCCATGCTTGGATGTCATAATTTCTATTTTTTATTTTTATATTAACTAAAAATATATTTTATTATTTCAAATAAGCCCGAAAATGGATCCACTAGTTGGGCTTGGCGAATGAAAGCAAAGGGGGTATATATTCACACATTTTTTATATAAATGAGAAATTGATAATTTTTAATTTTTTATTAATTAAAAATATATTTTAATTATTTTATTATTTTGGATAGGCTTGGGAATGGATACTCTGGTTGGACTCGACGAATGAAAAGTAAGGATGTATTCGCACACTTTTTAAATAAATAAGAAATTGATATTCGGATGGATCCTTTTTGGACATCCAAACATAGCACAAGAGTGTGAGAATATTTTAGTCATTTTAATTGTTAAATTGACATAATGTCCTTATTTACACATTTTAAAAAATGTAAGGTGGTTAATTGAATGTCAAGGGAGTATTTGTACACTTTATATATAGTAGGGGTTTTTTGCACTTTACTCTTTTATTTATTTATTTATAAAATATGGGTACTTTAGTCATTCATTGTTCAAATTGAAGATTTGTTCTTAATTGCACAAATTGAAAAATGTATGAACAAGAAAATATTTGCACAATTTGTATATAACAAGGTGATTTTATACACTTAACCCTAAGGTGAATTGAATTTATAGGAGACAACATGTACAATCTCATAAAACCCTATTTGTGCATACACATCCCACAGGAAAAACCAGAACTGCTTTTACAGTGTTTACATTAAAATATATATATATAACTCAGAAAAACTAATTAAAAGAATGAACTTAATTCAAATTTTTATTATACTAGAATGCACCAAAAAATAAAACTGAAAACATATCCTTAATTTTTATAAAGAAGGGGTATGTTAGGAATTCAAATATGATACCCTAACGCGGTTGGGCTGCAGTCCGTTTGGACATCCGTGTGTTGCACTTAGATAAGTTCCAGAAAAATTCGGTGAGTACTAGGAATTTTTTAGTTTCAATATACTATTTTTTTATTTTTAAATTAAAAAAATAAAATTATCCAAGTAAAATTCTTTTCTTTTTTATTTTTAAATTAAAAAAAATAATTTGAAATTAAAAAAATAGAATTACTCAAGCAAAATTCTTTCCTTTTTTATTTTGAAATTAAAAAAATTTTATTTTAAAATTAAAAAAATAAAATTACCAAAGTAAAGCCCTTTAGAATTATCCAAAAAAAACCCTTTCTTTTTATTTCTAATTTCTAAATTTAAAAAAGCAAAACCTTTTCATTTTTTTATTTTTAAATTAAAAAAATAGAATTACCCAAGCAAAACCCTTTCTTTTTATTTCTAAATTAAAAAAAATAGAATTATAACTCGCAAAACTCTAAACACCTAAAATCACTCTTCCCTTTCTTTTTTTATTTTTTAATTAGAAAAATATAATTACCCAAGTAAAATCCTAAACACCTAAAATCACTATTTCTTTCGGCTACAACTCTTCAAAAATAGAATTACCCATGCAAAATCATTTCCCAAGTAAAACCCTTTCTTTTTATTTCTAAATTTTAAAAAATAGAATTATAACCCGCAAAACCCTAAACACCAATAAAATCACTCTTCCTCTCGGCTACGGCTCTCCAATATTCTTCCTCTTTGCTCTCATCTTCCTTTCGGCTCCCAACTTCCTCTCGGATCTCATCAACAACCATTGGATTCGATTTTGCCTCATCTTATATGTGAGTTCTTTTCTTTGATTTTTTTTTTCTACTCATTGTTTGCTATTAGCTTTTGAAATCAAAATTTTTTAATAAAAAATTATATCTGTAATGAGTCATGTTATCCCGGCCATTGATGGTCATATATATCTTATATAGAATGAGAGAAGGTAATAGATTAAAAGATTTTTTTTTTTGTATTAGCAAATATACTTCCAAACACATGACGTGTGTTGGGACTTAAATCCTCACTAGTTCTCTTCTTTGGAGAAGTAATGGAGAACATAATACTCGAGCCAATATTTTGAAAGTGAAAAAAAAATTAATATGCCTTAACTATTTGTTCTCCAGAGAAAGTTACATGGTATTGTATTCTTCTGTTTTCTTTTTCCTATTTTTCCTTCTTTTTTTTTCTTTTCCCATAGAACAAGAAAAGAGAAATTTTTTTTTTAAAAAAAAAGAAGATTCACTTTCTTTCTTCCATTTTCTCTTCTTTTATTTTCGACTTCTCTCGCTACAAAAGAAAGTAGTTATTTTTGTTTCCGTTCTCTTCCTTCATGGCCCATTTCAACTACGCACAACATGTTTGATCCGGAAGCAACTTAAGACAATTTTTTAAAAGTAGGCATGTATTAACTGAAGATCATATTTTAACTAAGCTTATAAACCTATGTGAAGTGTAAATCTGTCCTATTAAGATCATATATATCATTTACAATATAGAAGGAACTTACAACTGTTATATATGTATATGATGAGGCACTGATCTAAAGATCAAATTGTTCACAAAAACAATAGAAAAAAAGCAAATGTTGGAAGCTTCACTTACAAGGGAAATGATTTCTGTTCATCGATATACTAATTATAATAATGAAACATATGTTTGAAAAGGGAAAAAAGAAAAATAAAATTTGATAATGAAGCTAATAAACGAAAGACTTATTATCACAGTTACACATTTGTCAATCAACACATTCAAAGGTAACTTATCAAATAACATTAAGATTATTCACTTTATATTTTTTATTATATCTAAATGAACATAAAATAAAACATAATATTATATTTCAGGTTTGGGTCTTCAAATACAACCGGGATCTACATTTCAAAAATTAACATGAAAATTGAAAGAGTCAAAGCATTACGATATTGGTTGCTTATTAATTTCTTCTTACTTACATTAGGTTTTAATTATTTATTTTAGTTAAATAATATCATGACTGGTAGGACATGATTGGTGGAAGCTAATCCACTATCAATAGTTAAAAAATCAAAGAGAAAATAAACAAAAATTATAACTTTATTTGTTCATGAAACTCATAATAAGGTCTAATTAATGATTGTGCATGTGCCTGTGTATTTGTACACATCAACAACATGTTGTTCCAATAATTTATTATGCTTTGACATATTTGAAGAAAATGTAAATCACAACGATATAGATGCTTTCATTTCAAGTTTAAAATATAAATTATTTGAAGAGGCTGAAAAACTTCCACTCGAAGACATAATTGAAAAATCTGCAATGACATTCAAGGTATTAAATTATTATTATTTACATATTCATTTAATTTTTTTATTATATCACATGATTATAATTAATTTCTGTTTAAAAAATATATTTTGTCACTCAACTTGCAGAAAACACATTACTTTTTTGAAGCAAGAATTATAGATATTAAAAATACATCTGAACCATGGTACAATGTAAGAAAAAAGTTAAAGTACGAAAGGATGAACTCAGTTGTACTAATTGCAAAACAAAAGATGCTAAATGCTTTCAAAGGTATTATTATATCTTTAAACATTCTATTTTTTTAAAAAAAAATTACAATATAACAAACATGTTATTTTTTATTATTATGTATCAATGAAGTGTACTCATTTATGCAGATCTGTGATGTAATTTCGAATCACAGATATAACAAATAATGAATATCTAACAATATTTGATGATTCTCAAATATTAATAAATTGTTCACTAGATGAGCCGATACAGTTAAAATTTCAGGTAATAATTTTTTCCTCACTCATAAAATTTATAAATAAAACAATTTATTTGAAATGTATCAATATTACTAAAATAAATTTGTTCTTTTTGTAGGACGAGGAGATGAATGAATTTTATGACAAAGTGACAAGTTGCAAAGAAAAATCATTTCTTTTTATGATCAAGATAGACAACAGTCAAAATAGTTTTGTGGTGGCAGCTATGAAAGAAGTTTCACTTGAGAATGATTTATTTGAAGAAGAACTCAAAAATATAAAAAGAATAAAGTGTTGAGAATTTTCAAAAAAATAATAATAGATTGTTTAAGAATTGTTAGAATTATACCTTTAAATTTCTTATAGTTTATATTTGATTTCTTTCATGTGAATAATAGTTAATTAATGTGTTTGAATGTGTTATAATAGCTTTGAATATTTTGGGTGTTATAATAGAATTTTAATTTATTTTTTATTTATGTGTATCGCACATGTTTTAAACTAGTACATATAATACAGATATTAATTAAACAGTGTTGTTTTCACTATTTTAGAGAACTTTAATTTTTTCGATTACCATTAAATACAAGTGAAATGGCTATGGGAAAAAATCAAAAAGGAACATTAGTTAAAATAGGAAATGGATATTTTCAATTTAAAAATAATATAAAAATGTCAAAATAATGTAAGATTAAATTTTCCATATAAGTGAGAGAGAGTTTGAGATGGATACTTTATGAGAGGAGGAGTTTGAGATGGATACTTTTCCTAGTGTGTGTGTATATATATATATATCATAAAACCAACTATGCACAGTATTTTATTTGATAACCCTGTATCGATCTTTTATCATTAATCACCGTCACCGCCACCGCCGCTCCCCCACCCCCTCTCTCTTCGTATACATTATACACACATATATATGTTAATTTGTAGTCTATTGCCTATATAATAGAACTTATTTTTCTATTAAATATTAGGATTACAGAACCTGCACACTGACAGCCCAGGAATTATTTTTGGTAACCGGCAATCTAGATAGTCATACACAAGCACTCTCTCGATATCTGCATGTGTATGTGTGTATATATATATATATATATATATATATAAGGATTAGTTAATATGACTGATACAGCTGCTATTTATATAATTAGTATGCTTGGTATGCTCTTTTTTATTGCTTTGTACGAGTGCTGCACACAACATGGTACGGAGTCAAGGGAGGGTCGGCAACTTAGGAGACAAACCGAAAACCATGTTGATCTGGATATTGAAGAAGGACCAAGAAGAATTAATCCCACAAACCTTGAGGAAATTCAAATGCAGCAGTTTCTTAAGGAAGTTCCAGAGTTGATTTACAAATGCTGTGATGATTCAACACCGTGGAACTTTAATAATGAGTGTGCCATATGCTTGGAGGATTTTGAAGATGGCCAGACATGTCGACTTCTTCCTATGTGCCATCATGCATTCCATTCTTGTTGCATTTCTCAATGGATTCTAAAATGCGCACGCAATACATGTCCAACTTGTCCGATTTGCCGTGACCATATGGTCACCGGTCAAGGCTCGTAAACCTAGTGGTATTTACTTTCTTATCTTAATTTCAAAATAAAATATTGAAGATTCAATTTATTATAACCCATACTACTGAGTACTTTGATACTTTCTTATCTTTCAAAATAAAATTTGAAGATTCAATTTATTATAACCCAAATGCATAGATATGCTCTTTTTCAAGTTATAAAACAAATTAATAATTATTACGTTTCTAATATAGTATTTTATTTTGTTTTAATCAATTCATGTCAGTATTTTCTTTTGGAGCAAAGGTTGTATTGACATTAAAGTTTTCCTAGAAGTTCTCTCTTTTTTTTAAAAAAAAAAAAAAATTGCTTGGGTGATAAGGAATTGTAGTATTAACTTAGCATGTAACGTTATAAATTACATGATAATGGGTAGTACTTGGGACTTTAGAGAACCCTAATGATAATTATAGGGCAGGTAGGGTTTAATACTACTCTTCTAAAAGAATTATTTCTGCTCTGTGATATGATCCAGACTCTTTGCGATCTCCATTGTTAAATAATTTTTCCAATCTCTACCCTTATCTTGCCTAAACTACACGTTTTTTTGGTTGGACTCACCTGTCTGCAGATTGCTCAAATTGTCAAAGCTACACAGTTTAACTATGTCCTCCACCATCCCATTTTTCTCTTCATCAACTGAAGATTAAGGAGTGTCCCATCAACTGTGCTAATTTCTTACGCAAATTAAAGGTTCTCTCCTCGTGTCCTCAAATTTCAAGCTTTATCACTAGGAAGTGTTTTTTTTTTTGGTAACTGGGTTGTCTGAAGCTTTCTCCCGACAATTAATCCACAAGATACCATGCAAAACGCTCCCTGCACATAAGTCGGGTAAAGCTCGACTTGCGGAGTGGCCCCTAAAAAATTGTTTGCACCCTATGGGAGTCGAGCCTTACTTGTTCCTTCATGAGGCATCGGGCTAAGTGACTTTACGACTAGAGGCAATCCCTTGAGGTTAATCACTAGAAAGTATTGATACTATGCTTGTGATCATTTGCTGGGCTCTTGAATGTTCTAGCTTCTTCTTCCTTGTGGGTTTTGCTGACGGAAGACACATCAGGCTGATTAAGGACTTCCATGAAGAGAGGGGTCTAATACTTGTTCTAAATGTCTGATTGCACATTTATAATCGTAATGAAGGACTTCTTCACTGTATTTCTAGTTCTTAGGATGGCAAATTGACAACCATATGTGCTCTTAATGTTTTGACAAAATCTATTTCAAATGAGGAGACTCGACTTTCATCCCTTTGTGGAGGAGAGATGATACCATTCGTGCCAATAGCCCTGTGTTGTCTATCTATTCAAAACTTGCCAATACATATGGCGTGTCTTACTTGAAGAACTCTGGTAGTTCTTGAAAAAAATTGACATTTAAAAGACAAAAAAAAGTAACCTACTAGGGTAACTCACTTGGACTACTCATTTGGAATTACTAAGATTTTTCATTTGCAGAAAATTGTGATAATGGCCAGTTGGCCACGAGTTCTAGTCACAGAATTCCATTACTTCTCTGGGGCTAATTAACATTAGTTTTTATCTTTGTGGCACATAAAATTTATTTCAGAGAAATTTCCATGGCACTAACTTCCAGACATCAAATCATGTCCCATTCTGACATTGTTATAACTTGTAACTAAAACCAAACTCAACAACTAACATCCATATGCTTAGCCAAAACCTACCAATTAATCAACCATATATGCAGAGTTGCAGAGTATATATTCACCACAAACATCAAGATCACCTCTCTCCTTCACTGCATTTTCTAAGCTGCTCTCCAAAATGTCTATTGATATTCACTACATTCATGGGCTCGATCATAGTTCTGATAGCCACTGGCCTCATTAGCTGCCTTCCTTGTTGGTATATGTTCTGGTTCACAAATCAAAGCCACAACCATGACATTGAAGAAGGTCAACATGGTCAAATTGGAGGAATCCAAACAAATACGCACCCCATACAAACGAATGTGAAATTCAAAGGCAAAGGGCTACATATAATGAAGAAACTCATCATCGGTACATTGTAGAGAGTGTGCATGCCATTTGCTTTGAGGAGTTTTTGGATGGAGAGCTATGCCTTGTATTGAGCAAATGTTGATTAAGAAATTTTTATGTCCACTTTGTCGGAATTCTGTATAAGTTGCAAGAAGAAATCTTTATCATTGTCGAGGTTGAATATGATAAAACTTTTATTGTATACATATATACAACCCAAAGAACAGAGATCTTTTATAACAATAACAATATTTTTTTACTAAAGCAGACATTAATTAATTGCTGCAACAAGAAATATAGAATACAAAGAAGCAGCAACTACAAGTTACGAGCAAGGAAAAGAAAGAGATCGAGAAGAAAAGACTCAACAGACATTACAGAGGATGTCCACATACCATCAATAAATGGGATACTCCTACTCCCAACAACTAGAGTTACATTTGAATTAAAATTAAAATTAAAAATAAAAAGAAAAACTGGAGTCACTTTTATTAATGAAAGTAATAAAACAGTACAGAAAGTTCAAGCTTATAGCTTACATGTTATCACACTTGAGTTAACAAATCTAGAAACAAAAATCATGTGTAATTCAACTACCAAAGCTAGACTAGATTAACCCTATATATTTATGAAACTCCTTCTGCTACATGATGCAATTCTTGATCTCTTCATATTTAAATTCTGGATATATGAAACCCCTTCTGCTGATGAATGCATCCAGAATGTTCCTTTGTGCTTCCTGTGTCAGATGAAATCCATCCCAATGAACGTAAGTTGCAGGATCAGAGCAAACAGGAACGCCTTCATCGCCACACGGTCTTTGTAGGACTAAAATTGTAGGGACCCCCAATTCCGCAGCAGGCCTTCATCAACGATCGAGTTTTGAATCCTAAGAGAGAATGACTGCGAAGAAGAGCCATGAAGGCATCATAGTAGTCTGCATACACAATGTGAACCTGAGGGTGTTCATTCCTTAACTCCATGAGTGCCTTTTGAAGATAATCATTATGAAGCCTTGTAAAGATGTTCAGTCCAACATGGCACTTGTAAGCATCATATTGATTTGTTTCGTTACTTTGAAACAATGTCAGATAGCCGGGGAGACAACCCATCGGTAGACTTCCAGAGACTAACAGATTTTTTGCACCTGCTTTGATAAGCTTCTGAAACAATTAATCAAAAAAATCGACTTCAGTAAATATAATGCTCCTCCTAAGCATGCATGCATGACAAGTAATTAATTAAGTAAGTAGCTAATAAAGTTAGTAAATAAGCAAAATTAACTTTCTGAAATCACTATTGCAAAAAATGGTTTAAAAGGCAATCCTAATTAATAAGGTTAATAATTAATCTAGGATTGTATATCCAAGGGTTCACAAAATATTTTCATGTATTAAAAGGCAAATTAGTAATGATGAAAACTGCACGATAATTAAAGTAGTATCTGAAAAATAAATAAATCTTAATAAAGATTACATACATATATTCTGTTAAATAGAATAACAAATTAATTTTTTTTAAAAATTAGAAAGTATATATATACACACACACACACACGCACGCAAGTCCAAAGCAATACAAACCTTTAGGGTATCCTTCATAATGTAAACAACCAGGGGCACATATCTGGATACCTCCTGTATGGAATTAACATTCAAGAAAGCAAATTTGTAGTCATTCGTTCCAATCCGGTCCACAAAGAAAAGAGCCCTTTGAATTTGAATCTTCTCTGCGCACTCTGGAATATATACAAGCATATATTTAAAAGAAAACAAAACCATTAAACATTGTTTGAAATATATATATTTATCAAAACAATAATTTCAGAAATTAATTAACGCACGATTTTTATATGAAGATGAGTTGCACAAATATACTTACTTTGATGATCATGAGTAGTTGAGCAGATGGTGTCAAGAAGCTTGGTGAAGGATTCAAACTGTGCAATAAAGGAATGGCTAGAGATTGCTCCTTTAGTCAAGAAAGTGACAGGCATAGCAGTAGCTCCAGCAGCTTCAAAACTTGCACCATAGCCCAATTTGGAATCCTCCTTCGTGTATGGATTAATAGGAGAAGGTATATGGAAGGCAGAAGCTATATATATATATATATAATTTAGAGTTAGAGGTTGTACGTACTATATAAGAAAAAGTTGAAACAATTAATATTAGTAATTAAAAGAAGAAGGGTTAATTAATTACCTAGTTGATCAACCATGACTAAACCATGAGAAGTAGAAGAATCTCCATCGCCGAAGCTATATATGGAATCAAAAGGGCATCCACTGACGTGATGGGCAGTAGTTGTTGATGGAAGGAAAGAGCATAATAGTACCATAATGGCCAACAAATACTTGTGAGCCATTGAATGAATGGAATGGAGATATCTATATATATATATATCGAACACAAAAATATATCAGAGAGAACAAACTTAATGGATCTAATAGCTTCAAATTTAAGAGCAGTGTTGAGTAGTAATGCCTACCTCTATATATAGATATATTATGTCTTAGTCGGTAAGTAATTAAAAACTTTATCCCATACTTGCGTTTATTGTACGTGTAATGTGATGTCCTGGTAGGAGTAGGACTTCCGAGAATCTTGGAAATATCCCTGTTTTGATGTTTTGTCAGGAAACTTTGAAGTTTTTTGAAGGCCAAGTAAATGTAGTTGTAAATTAACTCCAAAAGGGTAGGGCCGTCCAGAATTTGAGACCCAGGCCCTTCCCAACTCTAAGCCCCTGGGGAGTTTCCGGTCAATAAAGTAATAAACAAATAAACAATTATATATATATATATATATATATATATATGGAAAAAGCTAACATCGTGAGGAGGATATAATTTGTTCACATGTTTTCTAGACAAAAAAACGTCCTTGTAGTAACTAACTGTCACATCATTAAAAATGTGGAGGCATAAATGTAATTTTAAAAAATTAGTTAACCACTCCTTGCTGCGGTCGGAAACTATGTCGCCACCACAAATCGTGTCGTCGTTGTCGATGCGGATCGTTTGATGAGAACGATTTTCAAAGCAAAATCCAATCCTCTGACCTCGCCGCGCAAATCACCGACATCAATTCATTCCTTCAAAAACATATGGCAGATCGCTTGTGGTAGTGATGGTTCATTCGCCATAATATACATAGTGGTGGTGGTTGCATTAATTTTTCTGTTTTACCGTATCCAAAATCTGATTTTGTGGGTGATTTCTTTGAAAACTTGCACTATGGAGGGTCTTATCAAAACTGGGTACTTGAGATTACTTCAGCTTATTCTCAACTCTACCGTATCTTTTGATTTTAAATTTTTAGAAAATACATATCCTTTTCTTGTCAAATCACTGCTAGTTTTTTGTTTGATTTTAATTTGATAATAACTAGTTTGAAATTTTTTAGTGTTGGTTGTTGACCTTCCTATATATGTGTTGTTTGGCTTTTGATCTTTGAGAAAATTTTAACTTTTTTTGTAATAATAACGTATTTGTTGGGGAATATGATTTCCTGGATGGCTTGCGGTAGTGGTGGTTCATTCATGGAAATATACATTGTGATGGTGGTGGTAGTTAAGTCTGATGACTTTGAGGAGAGAGAGTTTGGCAATGGTCGTTGGGATGGATCCGGTGATGTTCGATGTTTGCAGAAGATTATTAAGGTTTTCAGAAACAGGCGGCAGCGAGAGGGCGGTGAAAGAGATGGTGCGAGAAACTAAGAGTGATGCTGAGGATAAAAAGGTGGAGAGAGAAATTACATAAATGTCCTTATTTTTTTCAATCTTGTAAGAGTAATGCTACAAATGTTCTGGTGACTCCAATAAACTTGGTATCAGGTGACTCCGATCAATTTGGCACATTACTAATAAAAACCAACACCAATGTTGCTGACATTTCGGCCACCATTTCACTCCTCTTCTTGATGATGGAGAGGATATAGCATTGAATTACAGGTCCTTTGTGTCGTCTCTTCCTTTTTCTTATGTTCTAATGTTAACTTTGTGTTTTGTTTCTAGATAAAAGCATTACTGTATGGTAAATTTTTAACTTGAAATGTGCCACATGATTCAATAATTAAAAATGCTTTAAAAAAAAAAAGTCAATGTTTGAATGCATGTGATAGATTCTAAGTCATAAATTTTATAATAATGCTAAAAGATTCAACGAAGCAAGAGGAGAAGAAACCATCAATCACAGTTTACTTTGACAAAGGCAATTCTACTTTGATGATTACGTCAACCAAAATTTATAATAATAAAAAACAATGAAGTAGAATGCAAGAGTAAATTTGATGAATCATCTACCAAAACCAATCATCATACAACCTACAAAAATCAGTAGAATCAGCGCAGAAGACTTTCAGGATTTCAACCAATGTTGCAGCGATCATCACAAAAACATAAAACCCCTGTCAGAACTTATTTCGACTCATTTTAAGGTAAATGTCTATACATCATACACCAGCTCAATCTTAATGATGAAATCCAGTCTGCCTGTTGCACGGGATCTTTTGTAAATACACCAAATGAATCTGAACGGTCCAGATTCACAAGTAAATTGTAGATCTTCTTACAATTTTGATTTAAAATATAGAATGGATGGCAACTGAAGTAAAACCAGAATACCATACTGATCCCAAATTAATTTTTTCCCCACAACCATAATTCACCCTAACAGGTACACTGTATTATGAAGTTCTAGTTTCCAACAAATCAAAAATGGTTACGAATCAACTTGCCATATGAATGAACATATTCAATCCTAGATTTGATAACTAAAGCAATCAAATACCTACCCCTAACATAATGAAAGAAATTACAAGGATGAAGCTGCCTGCTCACATAAAAGAGTATATATATATATATATATATATTCTCTTCCATCCTACCAGCAATAAGTTATAAAATCAGAAATAGCCTGTAATCCACCATTTGTATCTACACCTATATACATTACCCAGAAAAGTTGAAGCATCCTAAGTTACCAAAGTACAGAATTTAAGTCTCAATTATTCTGTAGAAAAACAGAAATTCACATGTCTGTCTTGCATGCAGATTGCGAAGTCAATTCTCAAAATTGCCTTTTCATCAAGAAAAATAAATATTTGCAGCCATAGGGGCAGGTGCAGGTGCAGGAGGTACTAGCCTGTTTCCCTTTTCTACAGGAGAAAGGAATTTCTCACAGTCCTTTACTCCAATTTGTGTAAAAGCTTGCACAAGTGTATTAATATACCCGGACAAAGTTTGCTTAAAATACTGTGAGCAGCTCCTGTCACCAGCATCAACATCTTGAACTCCCCCATTGGTGAGACACCCTACTTGAGCACCATCCATATAAGCTTTACAAGCAACCAGAATATCATGAGCACGATTGAAAAAATGCCCCACGACAAAGTCCTCAAAATGCTGCAGCCAAAATAATTTCAGATGATTAGATGCTAAATACCCAAGCACAAAAAAATAAATAAAGAGCCCAGGCACCAAAGGAACCCTAACACAGATGCAAACATGCATGTCCATAAATAACTTGAACACAACACCTCTTGTTGTTCCACAGATACAATTCAATGTAGCAGGACTTGACCAGAGACAAGGTCAGCCCTGAAGTGACACAAAAAATAACTCTGGGCTTGACATTTAACTCCATGACCAGCCCACTTTTGCACCCTTGTTTCAGGCATGTTACAACCATCAAGGTGGATGACTTCTAATGTGACTACAATAAGGCTGTGTGAGGCAATGAATAAACCATTACAGCAGAATGAAATTCTTGGCTGTCATCAGGGTTGACAGTGGAGACTGAGACAAGCCGAGATATCTTCCAAAGTGAAATTCTTGGATGAGTCATGCAGCTGTAAATTTGTGCCCAAGTTTAAAAAACCCATTTCAGTTTCCATTTCTCATTTTTTTCCAAACCCTATGGCCAAAATAGAGAAAATCAAACCCCCGCCCTACCAAAATTCATATTTACAAACACTCAAGATTTTCCTATAGATTAGGTTCAAACTTCTGGTCCAAAGTCAAGACTAATCAGCAAGTGACCTACTAATAAGAGTGTTTAGTACAAACATACTTCATATTACGCTTATATGAATATATATATATATACAAATATATTAGTTTTGCATAAAAAGGTAAATAAGAAAGTGACTTTAAAAATCAGAAAATTAATAAAATTCATTGAAAAATTATTCACAAATCATAAACAAGCAAATAAGTAAGAGCACATATATTAGTACATTTGAAATTGTTTTTGATAAATATATAGTTATGATTTTTTTTTTGTAATTATATATATATATATATATATATATATATTTGAGTTAAACATCATATAATTAATAAAATTACTAAAAATAGAAAATTACAAAAAAAAAAAAAATCATAACCAAATAAATTCTTGATACTGCACACATTACTCTACAATAAACTAATTTCGAACTTCTAAGTTATTAGTGTATACTGTATGATTTTTGTGGATATAGCATGTTGATCATTTGTTTCAATGTGCATTTGTGGCCATAAATATAGTGCAAAGAACAAATTAGTACAGTTATAATTGCTGGCTGCACGCTTAAAATTTTATTTATAGGTCATTGCACATAAAATCACCTTTGAATATTCAATAACACTCATTAAAAATCATTAAAAATGCAGTTTTTATTGGATTCTGGAGTTAAAAGTTGTGTATCGGTTCATTTTGAACAAGTTTATTCTCAACTCAACTAACCAAAGCCTTTTTCCAACTATTTGGGGTCGGCCACATGATCCTTGTTTTCGTTCCCCTCTACATAAGGCCCTAGACTCATTCAACCACATGTTATCATATTTTTCGTTACTAATTCCACCCATGTTAATTTTGGTCTTCCCCTTCCCCTAGCATTACCCTCAATGTTACCATGTCACTCTTCTGAAATGCAGAGTTAGTAGTGTTCTTTGCACATGTCCTAACATCTTGATCGTTTTTGAACAAGTTTATTAATGTGAAAAAAAATATCAAACCGTGATGGCCGATACCCTTACACCATCCCTGTTACTACTTCAGCGGCCGCAGCTTAAAACCTATAAGTGCATACCATCACAAAAATGTGCTAAATGATTTCACAAAATTTTCACGAGCATTGTCCACTTCGCACATATGAAAATCATGTATTTATTGATTAAAAAATGACTCTAAAATTAATGTCTCCTTGACAACATAAGCTACATAGATCATTCAGCAAGAATAAAGAGATTGTATAATAAGCTAACTCTATTTTGGCAGCATATATTGATTGAAACTTGATACTACTTTAAATTCTATATCAATTGAAAAATCCAAAAGTTTCACTAAAAAGGCTCAAGCTATTTACAATGTACAGGAGCAAAATTGTTGTGATCTAACCTTTGGTGGCCTCCTCATACTGTACACCATTGTTTTCAACGATAAAATTAGTGTGTTCTCATTGTACTGTCCAGAGCTCTTTTCTCCACTGTCTGAGCCACTCATTCTTGCATATCCAGGCTCATTAAAGTAGGGCTTCGCGTTTAAAATCAGCCCTTGTATAGACACCAAAACTTGAAGCATGGTTGATACCCCAGGTATCCACCTTTCATTCTGGTTGCCACTCCAAGTGTTAAGTAAGCTCAGGCATACTTTTCCACAATTGTATAAATTTGGATTAATTCGAAGACCACCAGAATGGTAGTACACATGCTGTTACAAGTAGGTACCATATTCATCAGGCCTGAAAAACATATGGAATCATCACCAAATGCACATACTAAAAGCTTAGTCACATACCGGTGGAACGTTGGGGTAGCTGCATGGGAAAAAAACGTCAAAGAAGAAGAGACCGTCATGATAGGGAGTGCCTTCTGCTCCTACAATTACGGCCCTCAATAGGTCCATCCTTGATTCATAAACTCTAACAAATATTGTATCTGTTGACATGATAACAAAAGAAACAAAATGTGAGACGAGTTTGAACCCACAAATCTCCACTGAGAGGTTAAGAGGTGATTAATTTCAGCAAAAGGCAGGGGTTGGAGGAAAACGGGAGGGAGGGGTAAGTAATAGTAGATCCCCAGCAGCTATTATTCCACGAATCAACATCTTAAACCAATCTCTACACTTTTCTAGCAAACCACACACAGGAGGGAAAAACAAAACAAAAAGAAAAGAGCCCTGATATCAGGAAAATAAAATTATTAATACGACTATAATTTGGGAAAAGTAACTTACCTGGCAAATCCTTCTCCAAAATCTTCCACTCTTCCTGTATTTTCTTTGCCCAATTCTTTGATGGCTGTCAAAAGACAGTAAACAATAATATGCATATAAAAATAAAGAAAATAAATACATGCAAAGCATCTTCTAAAACTACATTTACCTGCTTTGTTGAAGAACCATTGCGAGAATGATGATGATCCGAGTAATCTTGGACAGTATCAAATTGTTTAAAAAGTTGGAACTTCTTCAGAATGTCATTTTCACTCCCATATTTTTCCCTGCTGGAGTTTGATTCAAATGGAATTGTTGCACTGCCTCCAGCAGCGTCATTTATTTGACTCGGGCCATGGACCCACGGAACATATGACTCTCCCTCAGGAAAGGTATGTACAGCATCCAATGGAGCCAAAAAACTCGAATAATCTGGAATTAAGGGAGAATCCTGCCATTTGGTTTTGGATGCATCCATTCCAGGAGGAAGATTCATGGTGTCCAATGAAAATAAACCTGAATGAGTTAGACCACCATTACCGACTTGCTTCTTGAGGCTGTTGGAGGAAACATACCCCCCGGAAGATGGCTCAAATTTAGGAGAGAACTTCACAGTGCCCAATTGTTTATGTGAATTATAATGAGCTGTACTAACAGAAACAGAAAGCTTCTTTCTACCGTGGGATGATTCTGAAACAGACCAAGATTTAAATGGGGATTCTACCCCTGGAGGAAGATTCATAGCATCCCTTTGGGTTTGCGAACTCGAATAAGTTGAACTAGACGATGCAGCCACCTTTTTACTTTGCAAAGGTTTTGGAAATGACCAAGATGATGATGGCTCCACCCCATGAGAGTGACTCAAAGTGCCCATTTGGGTTCGCAAACTAGAACTTCTCATTGGACTTGGTTTTTTCTTAATCGGGGCAGGTTCTGGCAACCACCAAGAGGGGGACGAATTTGTTCCAGCAGGAGAACCCACAGGAGCTGGTTGCAAATTTGAATGGGTTAAACTACCTGAAGTAGCTGGCAGCTTCTTATTTTGGGCAGTATCAGACAACCAAGGAATGGGAGCCTCAACTCCAGGGGGAATATCTATATTATCAAAATGGGCTTGCAGAATTGCGTAGTCATCATCATACATTAAATCATCATAATATGTATCCAAATACTCATCATCACCATAAGACAAATCGGAATTGAAACCTTCTAGATTATTGGAATTATGCAGTCCTGAGTCACAACTTTTATTAGAAAACTGAACCCCTTCCACTGATATAGGGTTTGCTGCCCCACCAAGACCATTTGAAAAATTGGACAAAGCTTCCTAAAAGAAAAAGGAAAATAAATGTTATTCATCATGTTTAATGTAAGAGCGCAAAACCAGTAGGAAGTAGGAAAAACAAGTAATAAGGAACCCCGTGATCAGGTGGGACATTTAATTTTAAACAAGTAACTTAACTTGATCACTAAAGTAGCTATCAGACATATGTTTTATTACCTTCCCTTTGTTATTTGTATCAACTTTATCATCAATGAGCATAACATCGACAGAATCTTCATCCATGTCGATATCAATCACTTCATGGTGCATAACCTACAAGAAATTTATTCCTTCAGCAATTACAGCATTTGGAATAGAGAGAAATTTAAGCATGCCAAGGCATCAATCCAGGCACGAAAAGAAAATAATAACACAAATCAGATGAAAACCATGGAATCACAAATAATCAGAAGCAATTACAACAGAATCAACGTGTTTGAGAGAGAGAATCAGAAGTTTCACCTCTTCTCTCTCCAACGACGTTCTCTCATCTGTTTAACATTTAGTTAAACGTTGCCGAGCTTGCTAGGCCAAGCATGCCCAAACACGACCCAAGCCCAAGTCGGCCTTAGCAAGCCAAGCCCAAACAACCCAAAGCTCAAGTCGCCTTTCTTCATTTGTAGCCCTAGTTGTTGTCAAAAGGAAGGAGGATGCTATAAGATAGATGACATCAAAGGGGATCCGAGACAAATCTTCTTTAAGGCACTTAGGCACTCGAGAATTCCTTGAAGGGCGGTGCTTCACACAAAGTCCCTCCTAAAGTTGCATTATTTGGTTGGACGAGAATCCTAAGAAAACTTTTAACAATAATAATCTTTGGAATATTTTTTTTTCTAACCTCTGGAAGATGAAATAGCTCATAGTGAGTTGACTTTTTATGTGTAACAGAGATGAAGAACAAATTTTCACTTGTCGTATTGTCCAACAACATGGAATGTGGGCCCTTTTGTTTGTTTTGTGGCCCTCACTAGGTGATACCAAAACCGGCTTGAGATGTGCTCACTAGTCAGATGGGTTGTTAAGTGAGAAAGGAATACAAAATCCAATTAGGCCTTTGATCAAGCAATTGGAGGGAGAGGAATAGGAAATCCTTTTGAGAACATTGAAATGTATCTCTCTCTCTCTCAAAAGTCATAAGGCAATCTTCTTTCTTGAATTCTAATAACCTATTCTCAATTCTTTACACAACCTTAATCAAATAATCTTAACTCTTAATTTTCAACTAAGTACAGTATCATTTTGGTACCAGACCACACCATCAGTCCACATAGGCAAGATACAGTGTAACTGCCAAAAATTCATCAGATAGAACCAGTAAGCAATTTACATCTATTTCTATTCATATAATAATCATGGAGGCCTCTTCACTATCTAAATTTCCAATTAAAATATTTTTTACTCTTACAATCCCTCCAAGTCTTGTCTTTAAGGAGACATATGCTTGAAGAAGTAAATCCCATGTGTGACCGCAAAAGCCTTTTCTTGGAATCTTGCATGAAGTATTTGGCTCGTTTAATTTCAATATCACACAACTTGTGAAAGACCAAAATTCCTTTTTGTTTTTAATCTATAAACAGATGGAACCAGGGAACATAATCGCCCAGCGTTTTCATTATGAAGTGACTCGATGAAAATATTTCATTATGTTTCTACTAAAAGAAGAAAGAGGGTGTCTGCAAACTAGTCCCAATTTAGTTTTAGTTTATATGTCAAAGAAAGAAAAAGGTAGAAAATTAGCTATCTAGAAAGAAAAAGGTAGAAAATTAGCTATCTAGCCCTCATGATAAACCATCAACCAGTCTTCAAAAGCCACAACCCTCCACATCAATGCAGACAATAAGCCATTAATATTCAATGAAAATCCGTTCTCTATAGTACTGTCCTTACTGAGCAACCCCAGTATATATAACATCCACCCAATCTGCCAAAAGCCATTAAGCCAATGAACCAATGGAGTGCATGTAACAATTCTAAGTACCTTCAATGTTGTAAAGCAAAAAGGGTGTAGACAACCCCGTTTAAGTTAACAATCTAACCAATCCAAGAGCAACTTGGCTCCAGTAGTAAAATGCAATTTTTTGCAAAATCAATCAAATAAAACAAGTAATGTACTAGTTATATTCTAAGCAAATGAAAAAACTTTGAAGAATTGATTTTACCTCCTTTTGTTTATGCGACTTAGATTTCGAACTCCGAGTAATCGGCGGCGAGATTTCGATGACCTCCGGGTCCATGCACGAACTACTACTCCCAGGGAACACTCGTTTCCTGTTCCGATCACCAATTAAAACTATTACATATGCATATACATGTTAATATACACAAATATATATGTATAGAAAGAGAGAGTTACTTGGATTTCTGAGGGATGTATCTGGCAAGTGGTGAAGATTCCATCGATCAGCTCTTGACAGAAAAATAGGCAAAGTAACGCTTAGGGCTCGTCGACGATCGGTTTCATCGACGGCTCAATTCGGAAATTGCTTTGTTCACGTCTCCATCTCAAAAGAGTGTGTTTGGTTACGAGAGTGCAAGTATGTTTAGAGAGAGAAAATCTATAGATCGATAATATTCGATATACAGATAAATTTTCCCCTTTCTTCTCACTTCGCGCCTTGCTAAGTAGAGATCGTGGAAGACGAAGAATCATCTGAACGCCCCCGCTTTTCCAATAAATTACGGTAGCACCACTGTAGCCTGTAAGTTATCATTTAGCTGTGTTTCTCTGCCGTTAGATGATTTTCCGATGTGTGTAAAGAAACATCGACGGTGATGATCAGAGGGTGAAGATATTATTGTGTGGGCCACAGTTTTTGATGAGAGCTAATTTGGTTAATCATCACCGTTAATTCAGTGTAAGTGTTAAGCAGTGTGGGTCCCACCCTCCACGTAAAGAAGCGGATAAACTTCTGTTCTTTTTTAGGGAGGAAGAGGAACCTTTTTCTTGGCGTGGGCAGCAAGAAGGCCGATTTAATATGGAAAAAACTAAAAAGAAGTTTTACATCATCTAAGCTGTGTTTGGAATCCTCATATTAAAAACTAAAAAGAGGTTTGACATCATCTAAGCTGTGTTTGGAATCCTCATATTAAAAACTAAAAAGAGGTTTGACATCATCTAAGCTGTGTTTGGGACAATGGGATTTGAAGAAATTACAAAGTAAATTTTGTAAGATTGAAAATTTCTGATTGAAAGAATTTGATTTAATAACTAACTACATTTATCTCTCATATTAATTTTTTAACTTACCAAAAATTACCCTTTTTACTAACATGTTTCTCATTCTACAAATCTCTTTTACATTTCAATTCATTTCAAACCTGAAAATGAAATTCCATTTTAATTACAATTCAATTCTTTTTTTTCGATTTGAATTTCATATTTAATTTGATTCCAAACAAACAAACCATAACCTACGCAAATTGTAGTTCTATGGACCTAAAAAATAAAAAAAATCAATCAATCGAAGTTGGTTTATATTAGATTACATCTTCTCACGTGTCCTTTGGTCAAATGACTCAAATGTCATTGAATTGAATTATTAATTTTATTCTCATGGGTATTTGAGCGACTTTTTTATTATAATTTATAATATTATTTCATCACAATCCAATTTTTTCAATTAAATGGCACTCATTTTTTCTTAAATTTTGATAATTACATTTTTTTTTCTTTTCTTCAAAAAATACACTTGCTTCCAAGGTTACTGGATCTTGTCATTTTACACCCTTAAAATATTATAATTATTTTTTGGTGTAGTAAAATTGAAATTACAAGGACAAGGGTATATATACTATATGGTATAATCGCTCAAACCACAACAACTGTGAATTGTTCAATTCATATGGAATATTAAAGCTCAGTATTTTTATTTGAATTTTAGTAAGTTTCAAGACTCAGTATTGCATAGAAGACTCCAAATAGAGCTACACACAGAATTAGTGGAATTAATAAACCGATAAGAACCGAATTAAGTCCTAGTGGAACCAAATCGTAACATTCGGTTCTAATTTCAATCGACTGATTACTAAACAAAGAGCTAATGACTAGATAGCTCTCTTGATAGCGTTACTTATTATTTTATTTTATTTTATTTTAATATATTTTGAATTTTAAATGTTCAACAACATTAAATGATAAGTGAATTGTTATCACTTAAAATTTTATGTAATATTTAAATTGTGTTATACATCAAAAGTAATTAATTGAATAAACATTTGAGTGTCGAAGCGAGTTATCAAATAACACCTTACCACACCATTGTCTTAGCTAACTCCTGCCAACTTGACTTACAAAGTAGAACGATATTGAAATTTAGCATGTTTGCACCAATACTATAATTAACGAAAAAAGGAAAAGGAAAATTTCACTTTAGGCCTTTCCGAGAAAAAAAAAATTTTTTATTCAACTTCCCCAGAACCATCCTTTATGGCAAAATACTCTCTTGAAATCAACTCAATCAACAATAAGCCCATGTACCATTAAAAATTGTCATAATACCCCTTTGTCAAACCCCACTAGGCTTGGGTACAATTTACCACATTTTAATAGTACTGGAGTGTTTTTTGTGTGGTTTTAATGCAATTTAGTTTATATATATATATATATATACATTTTCTAATTCTAAGTGTTTAATGAGAAACCTCATTTACTTACAATTTCATTTCATTTTATGTAACATTTATTTATTGGATTATCAAAGACAATTTAAATATACCATGCAATTTATCCATAATTAAATTATCAAATTAGACTTCTAAATATAAATGACATTTTTATAACTTGTAGGCTTGTAGCAGTATAAAAAGTTGGACAAATTGGCCTAAAACCCCCCTCAAGTATTCTAAAATGCATTGAATCTTACGGAGTCAAGTTTGGAGTTAACGGCCGCGAGTTGAAATAGCCAAAGTATCCTAACATATTTGAAATAATAAAAAAAAATGTATAACATTGGAATTTGCAAAGCACTTCAGTACTCGTGGACCAAACTATGACATTTTTGGGAATTATTTTGTTAAAATTTGGGAATTATGTTGTTAAAAATTATTTCCAAAAAATATAAAATTTAAATAGATTTTATTTTTATATAAAAAAAACTATCATCTACTTCTATAAGAAAGTGAAGATATTGGAACAATTTTCTTTTCTTTTTATAAATTTCTTTTATGGGACATTTTTGTAATTGTAATATCACTTTACTGACGCGTGAAACTCTTTCGCTTTAAATTCTAATGACTAATTGACATAAGAGGGTCTGCTGCAACAATGAGGGTTAAGTCAAATATTTAGTTAAAGGGTATTGTGAAATAAATTGAAAGCCCATTGGAGTTATGTGCAATTTGGCTTTAATTATATATATATATTTTTTTATGAAAATAAGAAGCAGAGATACTGCTATGAAGTGTCGGGCATTGATACTCTTGAACACGTATCACGCCTCGATTTTCAACACCCGATTAAGAACGAGAAAAATAGGGGGTGAATTGTGAAAGTCAAACCGGTTAACACTCATGAACCACTTAATTCCAAAACTTAACTTCCTGTGTGTTTGAAATTTTAAAGTGATACGTAATCTATTGGAAAGAGAATCCAAAAATACTCAATTTAAAAAAACAAAAAACAAGCTCAATTCTGATTTAAAACGAAGTAATTATACCCAATTAAAGTTTGGACCAATTTCGAAAACACTTACATATGACTCAACCTCAATAACCTATTATGGGCCCCACACGTGGCCACACATGCACCTCTAAACACACCTCTAATCCTAAGTATAGCCATGCATTATGATACATTGTAATGCTAATTGTGATGGATTGCAGATGTTGCGTAACATTCTGCAAAGTTCCTTAGAATTCCACCCCGAATCTCAACTTAATTACGATATATCGAAATGCCCTTTTCGATACATTGTAATATATGATACATCGTAAGTATTGTGTAACATTTTGCATAATTCCCTATAATTCAACTCAAAATCCCCACATCCTTAATCAACATTATATCTATCAAATTCTCAACCCAAAACATATGTACAACTTCTATACTATGCAAAACATTGAAATGATCCAAGACATACTTCAGATGGCCTTAACACGTAAATTAGATCTCTAGTTGGTCAAATCCATAACACATATACATTGAGATTTAACTAAACACCATACGTTGCATTCCTCAAAAGTTTTATATAAGCCACATGTGACAATTACATTTGAAATCGAAAACATTAAGATAAATCAAATGTAAATACAACATTTTTCAAAAGAACTAGTCCACATGCCACAAGCCGGCATAGATAACATATGCATAATCCAAAACATCTCAAAATGCTCATATGAGCTCTAAGTGACTAAGCAAGTCCTTTCCACCATCCATACCTTACCTGAAAAATGGTTTGAGAGAGCGGGGTGAGCATACAACTATGCCCAGTAGAAATGCCCTAACCTACCTGGGCATCGACTTAACGCCGACTTTAATGATATCCATCATGTCATCCTTACACTACATGTCATGCTCATAATACTCATACTATCAAAAACTTAAATATGCAATAAAAAAACAAATGTTCATTTAATAATCATAAACAACAAAACATGTACCTTAAATTCACCAACCAAAACCTTAACATGAATTCACAATTCGTGAACCAAACCCAACTGCTTAAACTCCACAAATTCCTGGAATGTCACCAACAAAACCCTTCAACCTTGTGAATCAATATTTTCACATGTTGACACCTGTCAACCTCACAACCACCAAGATTATCACATGTTGACATCTTTTAACTTCAAGATTGTCACTACAGCTCCTCATCGATTGAAAGTTGCCAATTAAGGGAGAGGAATCCGTTTTGCCGCCAATTGAAATCTGCCAATTGGAGACATCAGCCCATGATACCACTTGTGTATATCCATCATCATAGATCAACATTCTCAAGACTTACTCACTTCCTACCAAATACAACCTATGCTAGACATACACCACACATATGCAATTTCATGTTTTTCAATGCATACCCTTATTATATATATATATATATTTTAGCATGCATCACTTCACCACAAACCACATATATGTCACAAACATTCATACCTCTCCCATATGCCTATCAGTCACAACCCAACATATTTTGATCATGCTTGCCGAAATGCACATACTTGCTATCATTAAACTAGCATGCATACACTATTCAATTACTTCCATAACAACATATAAACACATATGTACCCACAATTATGCATAGAATTTCATGTATGCCTAAAAATCACATTATTGCAAACACATGCTTTCATTTTGTACACATAGCACATATTCAGTCCACACATCATATATATATATATATATATGAATTACGCTAGCATGTAGAATCATAAGGAAAGAGAGAAACTAAACACCACAACCTCTCCATATGTCCCTTGTATATGCTAAACCTTTTCGAACCACCCGAAACCCTATAAATGACAACTATGAGAGAAATAACATCCTACCTCGAATTTGAAAAGTTTCAAAGATTTTCAGCGAGTTTCACCTTGCCGAAACTCAAATTTGTTCTCTACGACTTATCATTATTCGGTAACTCTCGAATCCAAACCCGTGGCCTCCTAAATGAAGATAAAAGGAAGAGGAAAGAAGATGGAGAGTTAGAGAGAGATATGGGCATGTGATTCTGTGGCTGGAATCCCCAACCTTAGATATTAGGGAGCAAAATGACCAAAACACCCTAGGTCACTTAATGTACTTTCTCGACTTCTGTTATCGATTTCGAAAGTACCCACGGCTCCAAAATCACTTCCTTAATTCTTTAAACATTTCGTTTGGTTTATTACTAAAAAATAATATTTTTCAAAATTTTTTTATTTTCGGACCCACCCAAAGCCACGTTGACCAAAAAAATCAAATTTCTCCAAACTTTCCGAAAACTTCCAAAAACCTTTAAACAACTTTCCAAACATGTTTCTCACTCTCAAAACATCCATAACATCATTTAAAATGCATTTACGGTGAAAATGATGAAAAAATTCAAAAATCAGTCAAATTTGATTCCGGTCTCTACAACGTGTCTCTGACACCTCATGGTCATGCCTATAATTTAAAATTAATTTTTATTATTTCAGACACTTTACCGACATGTTTTAGACGCTTGTCTGACACATATCAGACACTTCAATACATTCCGGACACACGACCAACACATTCCATACACTGTCTTTATAAAACAAACAATTGACAATCTTATAAACAATATTATGCATGCGAAAACATGTAATAAAAAGAACATAATTATAATGGTAAGATATGATATTAATATCATATATAATATAACATATTAGTATTGATATTCGAATAACTTCAATTTCTAACTCATGTAACTTTAGCATAGAACTTATAAATTAATTAATATTCTATAATTGTCTTATTCAATAGATAAACAAATGAAAATTTATATTTATATTAGTTGTGTCCATGCCGCGTCGATGTCCTATTTTTTTAGAATTTAACGTGTCGGCACATTCATGTCGACCCATGTGCTCGTGTCCATGCTTCTTATAAATATACATGTTTTATATATATAAAGAACTCTTGTAGTACCCACATAAATTGAGAATTTTTATGATACATTTTTTTAACTCTAAGTGTTTAGTGACGAGAAACCTGTTCACTTAAAATTTTATTTTATTTAAGTAATGTATATTTAATGCATTATCAAATATATTTGATTTAAATATATTCTATAATTTATTCATAATTAAGTACTAAATTGAATTATTTTTAAAATTATAACTTGCAGTAATATAAAAAGTTTTATGAAAATACACATGCTTTATGTATTACTGTTTAATTTCATTAAATTATTCCGAACTTTTATTTGTGGCAGAATACTGTTAACTATCAACTCAAAAGTGACAATTTTTAATGGTATACGTGTGGTTTTTTTGGTTGAGTTGATAATTAATGGGAGTATTTTGTCACATTTTTTAAATAGTATGGAAGTATTTGTTTTTTGATTGATACGGAAGTAATATTATTTTTTGAATGAGTGGACAGTTAATGGAGTATTTTGTTACAGAAGTATAATGCAAGTTAGCGTTAAAATAATTTGACAATTTGAAACCGTTCTTAGAAAAAGCAACGAAGAGCTGCTTGAACCGGTTCCGGTTCGACCCGGTTATTCACTGGTCGAGCCGCAGCTGGAATGCATACAGAAGGTGTCCATAAACCGTCGAACGAACCCACGTCGAGTGTGCATTCATTGCCCTCTCAGGCTCTCACTTCTGCTTGCTACAAAAGCGAAACAACCAACATTTCTCATTGTTTGATCTTTCTGTTTCTCACACACAATGGCAGGGAAAACAGGGTTTGGCCCAACGACCATGATCGTCACCAACACGCCGGCTAAAGATCTCGCTTACACCAATTTCGCCTATTGCTCGTCCACCGATTTCAGGAACTTCTCTGTTCCCGGATCGAAGTTCTGTTTTGCTCTGGTCGCGGATGCATTTGTCTTGTCTTTAACATATCCTTTTTTCTTTATTTATTTTTCACTAATACACAAACATTCGTGTACCTATGCTTATTATATGCGTTGTTTTTATGTAGTGTTCGATCGACGTGAATATTAGTTTATTCTGTTTTTACTAGTTCGGTGAATGCATTGTTCTGATGATGAATTAGGTGATTATTAACCGTCATTGGTGGTTTGGGAAATGAGGAACAAAATGGAAACTAATTTTAATTTTTGTATGTAAATGTGTTGTTTAGTATAGTATTTGATCGTTGTAAAAATTAGTGTGTATATATATATATATATTATTAGTTCGGTGAATGATTTGATCAAATTTAATGTTGCTTTTTTGATTAATCAGTGATTGGAGGACGAGAAATGAGGAACAGGAAGAAAAATAATTTTAAAATTTTGACTCTTCCTTATGTTTGATTTAGATAAAGTTGATAGGCTGAATTCAATTCAGCAAAATAATTATACAAACTTCAATTTAGTTGATTGTTATTTTCTTTCGTGAACCAACTGAAAATAATGGGTTAAAATTGGTATGTACTCCGGTGATTGTTATGACTTTTCCTTTTAGTTGCATGGTTATAGCTATAGTTTTACACGGTCAATATCAGAACTTCCAGATGTGTATTAATACATTACTTTTTCTTCTGGAGCTTCAAACTGTTAACATGTACATTGTCTTGCCTGGTGTGGGTTTGCTCAGGATTGTAGCTGCAGTTTATGTAATGCTCCTTGCTGTATCAGGAGGTATGACACAATATTGGATCTTAGGTGAATAGATCAATTATACCATGCTCGTTTGACCTTTGAAATGCATACAAAAAATGTTTAAGCAATATGCTGTTGTTAGAATGTCTCTTGAATTGGATGAGTTCCTTGTTGCCTTAACTAAAGCATACTGCCCATGAAAGCATACCTGTTGGCCATGTTGCTCTGAATGCTATCCAACGTCGCCATGCAAGAGTTTCTACTGGGGACACGATATCCGTGATCAGGTTGGTGATTGAAACTTATTTGAGTATTTGTTAGTGGCTGTTAATGTGAATTTACCAATTCTTTAATTATTTTATGGTGAGTTATTCTAGATTTGTTCCACCTGATACTTTCAACTTAGCATTGCTTACTCTTGAGTTGGAGTTCGTGAAAAAGGGGACTAAAGATGAACAGGTGTGACTTTTTCCCATTTTTTCCTTTTCTGATGCCTTTAACGTGGAATGCTTGAATTGCCTTCTGATCCATAAGTATCACTAAACATTTTGTGGTTCAATTTGATTAGGAGCTTTATGTCTCATTTGATCCTTGTTCGTCACTGAAATATGTTCTTTCTTGGCAGGTTGATGCCGCTCTTTTGTCTCAGCAGATACGGAAGAGATTTATGAACCAGGTAAGAGGTTTCTCTCACTTGTCGTATATCAATACAAGTGCTATTATCATCGAAGTACATAAATTTTTAGTGACCTCCTTGTGTTCATAAATTTCTGGATGTAGATATCATTTATGTTCTCGGGGTAGTGGATTAGCAAAACTAGTTTTGTTTTAACTCACACCTTCATTATTTTTCAGGAAACTTTGATATAATTTAATTCATGGCAGCAAATTATTTGTCATAAGTAGGTACGAATGAATCGAGTTGAGCAAAGCTCTAGATTACTCGGACTCAGCTCATTTGTTTGCAAGCTCGAATTGGGTTTGTGATGAGCTTAGAAAGTTAAAGTCGAGCTTGGCTCAGGTTGTTCGCGAGCTAGTTTGGTTCGGCTTGTGAGCTCATGAACCATATTATTTTTTAATTTGTATAAAATTTCATTGCTTCATTAATAAATATTTATGAAACTTCTCAAACAAAAAACCTATTAGCATATGACCAAGAGCCTGTACTAATTAAGCATTGACTTGTTTAATAAATGAGTTCATAGTTGAGTCTTGAGCTCGACTTGTTTAATTGATGAAGGAACACGAGTCAAGTTATAAGAAGTCGAGCTCAAACTGATCATAAATTGCTTGTTCAGTTGCAAACCTAATCATAAAATAAATGCTTGGTCTTTTAGAATGTGAATTATAAAAACTAAATGGAATGTTATGCGGAATCTTAGAGCAAAGATGAATAAAGTCTAGAAAATAACTGGCATTTTGCTTTTGGGGCTTGTCATCTGCAACTTCATTAAGAAAAGGAATTTTTTATTTATTTATTAGTTTAACAACTTGGACAATAAAAGTTCCACTTCTCCTTTTTTCCTTGAAAACAACCATCCTTGTTGTCATTTTGGGGGTTTCAAGTTACCATTTCTGCCAAATATATTCAATACTATGCTAGGCTCGCTTGGGGGGGGGGGGGGGGGGGGGGGAGGGGAAGGAGGGTTTATGTGCAGTAACCTTTTACTCTCTCTTCTTCTTTAATATATTCTATTTCTAAATTTTTCTTTATTGTATTTTTTTTTGCGAATAATGGTACTCTTTGAACCTTGATTATTGCACTGTTACTGCACTAGTATTTTTCGGCTTGCTGCACTGTTAGTTGAATTTTTTTTTATCATGTTTAATGTGCCCGCCTGAAATAAATTCCTGACTCCGTCATTGCTTTCACTTGTCTTTTTTTCTTTTTTCTTTTTTCGTTGGGGTGGGATAGGGAGAAATACATCAAATTTCACTATTTTTCAAACTAAGTCATTTATTCAACCGTTGAATGGCAATCGGAACAAGTAGGGGTGCACACGGTTCAGTTCCTAGCGGAACCGGAACCGTTCCCATCGGTTCCACAATTTTGGAACCGGAACTGAAACTGTTGAGGGATGGAACCGAACTGAACCGTTATGAACGGTTTGGTTCGGTTCTGAACCGCGGTTCTTTCCTTTTTCCTTTTTTTATCCAACTAAACTTAAATCTACTTTGTTATGTCCCTAAAACAAACAAGAAGAAAATCTATCACGGCAAAACAAGAAGAAAATATACTCTGTTATGTCACCAATCATTATAGCAAAATAAGAGTTTGATACACTGTAACTTGTGAAAATCTTAGCCATCAAAGCAAATTACAAATTCAAACTTACAGATTCTTCGTGGAGTGAGAGATTAAGCAAAGCAGTCACGGCATGTTCTTGCATCCATGGATCGGTGCACAGTGGAATCAATGTCGGAATCGCACCGGATTCACCGATCAGAGCTCGATTGACGGTGATTGGAGTATGTCGATGTAGATCTTGACCTTTGGTTGGAGGTCCTCCGACGATATGCTCTCGGTCGAGAAGTTATCGCCTTGCAGAAACCCTTGGCAAGGCTCGAGTTTTGGATCGGAAACATTTTCTGATGCCAGAATACTCTTGAGCCCGTGTAACTCGCCTAAGATGTAGCTAGCTTGAGAGATGTCGACGAGTGAGAGCTGTGAGAGAGAGAATGTCTGAAGTAGATGCTAGAAGCTTGAGAGATGTCGAAGAGTGAGAGAGAGAATGTCTGAAGTAGATGCTTAGAGTTAGGGTATACAAACTATTATAATAATATAATAAATATATATATACAATTAGTTGCAGTAACTGTTCTGGTTCGGTTTGGTTCTAATGGACCTGGAACCGGAACCACAATCAACGGTTCCTAAAAAATAGAACCGGAACCATAGCGATGGTTTGGTTCGGTGCAAGTACGGTTCTAGTGGTTCTTTGTGCACCCCTAGGAACAAGTGCAGTAACCTTTTACTCTCTCTTCATCTTTAATTTATTTTTGCAATTTTATGAACTTAATGTTTGTATTTTCTATTTCCGAATTTTTCTTTAATTGTATTTTTTTGCGAATAATGACACTCTTTGAACCTTGATTATTGCACCGTTACTGCACTTGTATTTACAGCTTGATGTCCTGCTGCACTGTTAGTTGAGATTTTTTATTTTTATTATTTTTTTATCATGTTTAATGTGTCTGCCTGAAATAAATTCCTAACTCCGTCATTGCTTTCACTTGTTTTTTATTTTTTTCCGTTAGGGTGGAGGGGGGTGGGATAGGGAGAAGTACATCAAATTTCACTAATTTTCAAACTAAGTCATTTCTTCAACCACTGAATGGCAATCGGAACCAGTGTTGTTTAATATAGCAATACTGCATTAGTAAACATTGGGGGGGGGGGGGGTGTTTGGTATGTGCAACAACCTTTTTCTCTTTTCTTATTCTTATTCTTTCTCTTCGTCGTCTTTAATTTATTATTGCAATTTTAGAACTTAATGTTTGTATTTTCTATTTCTGAATTTTTCTTTGTTGTATTTTTTTTTGCGACTAATGACACTCTTTGAACCTTGATAACTGCACTTATATTTTTCGGCTTGCTGCACTGTTAGTTGAGAAACAAGAATATATTTTATCATGTTTAATGTGCCCACCTAAAATAAATTCCTGGCTCTGTCACTGCTTTCACTTGTCTTTTTTTTTTTTTTTTTGTTCGGGTGGAGGGGGGTGGGGTAGGGAGAAGTACATCAAATTCCACTATTTTTCATACTAAGTCATTTGTTCAACCGTTGAATGGCAATCAGAACAAGTGTTGTTTAGTATAGCAATACTGCATTTGTAATAGATACATTGGATCAAACATGGAGTCATCGGATCTTTTAAACAATCTAAGTGAGTGACCTGGAAATGACTGTTCATTTTTTGGCAATTGATCCATATGCTACGTTTAGCCTTTTTGTTGGTATAGCTTACATTTTTTGAAAATTTATTTGGAATTATCATGATATTCAGGTTATGACATCAGGACAGAGGGTTACTTTTGAGTATCATGGCAATGGCTACATCTTTACAGTCAATCAGGCTGCTGTAGAGGGGCAAGAAGAATCAATCAGTCCTGAAAGAGGGATTATTTCAGCTGATACATACATTGTTTTTGAAGCATCAAATTCCAGTGGAATAAAGGTAAATCTTTGTTGCTGGTCTTTTCATTTACTAATTGTCCCCTTTTCCCCCAAATGACAGTCAGCTTTAAATGGTTTATGCCTCTCTTGAAATCCCTTGTATTCTTGCTTGCTTGTCTCTTTATTGTTTTTAAATCTATATTGCTGCTTTATAATCCACAAATGTAAGCTTTTAATCATCTTTGCCGGAGCAAATTATTGGTCCATAGTTTTCAATTGAATCCTATTATCCTATGCAGATTGTCAACCAGCGTGAATCTGCTAGCAGCAATATTTTCAGGCAGAAAGAGTTTAATCTTGAGTCATTGGGTATAGGTGGCTTAAGTGCAGAGTTTGCAGATATATTTCGAAGAGCTTTTGCCTCCAGAGTTTTTCCTCCACACGTGACAAATAAGTAATGTTATTGTCTTGCAAATTTTCATTATTATACTGTGGTTAACAAATTTAAATTCTTAATTCACTTATGCTTTGGAATGGAATACTGTGTATGTTTCAGGTTGGGCATCAAGCATGTGAAAGGAATGCTGCTTTATGGACCTCCTGGCACTGGAAAGACTTTAATGGCTCGCCAGATTGGAAAAATGTTGAATGGAAAGGAACCAAAGGTATACAAGTTAAGCACTCATTGAGCTTCTTGTATCATTGTAGGGAAAAGTATTGCAAGTTATTACTTTCTATGCTGCAGTATTTATGATTTATATCAAAATTATTACTCATTGTGGAAATCAATGCATACTTACTGAAGATCTGAAATTTTTCATTCAATAGTGAAATGATATGCACATTTATCCTTACCTTTTCTTAAACTAGGTGTCAGGATTATTTGACTGATTGTGTTTTCCCTGCATAGATTCTTAAACTTAACATTGGAGAGATTCTATTGATTTGTTTTGGCATAAAAAACAACAGTTATCTTCAGGTGAAATTGTTGCTTGCTTTTTGTTTGCAATCACCAAATAGGAGCTTAGGTTATCAAACTTCAACTGACTTGCTCATCTTATCTATCTGCCAATGCCAATTATCTCTCACAAAATCCACAGACTGAAGTTGTTATATTCTTCTATCATCATTTTGATTCTTAAATTGCATTTTTATCCATTCTGCAGAAGTAAACACTATTAGCTTTACTTGAAGTTTTCATCCTGTTTATTAATTTGAGCACTCTGACTTGTTTGAGAGTTGAGACATCATTGGAACTTTGTCCTTTGTTGGATTATAACTCCTATCTGGACCCTGCCAATTTGCAGCCTTATTTGACGATAGGTTAAACTTTGAATAATTCTTTTATCATTGCCCCCACCATCTACCTTGACTTGGTGAATATGGAGCTGCTTTGCTCTTGTGGGTGTCTGGCACCAGCACTCCATCACCATGTATTACCGAAGAGGCAATCTATGTGGCATCTTCAGCCAGTTGCGTGACATTTGCACATGGTTTATCACTCTTGAAGCAAGACACATGACAATATAAGTGTTACTAGTCTCCAATCTCCAGTTGATACGTGGAACGATTCCATTAGGCATGTAGTCCTCTCTGAATATGACGGGTATTGTGTCTTCGTAGAATTCCAAACATGTCAAAGCCTATGGTCAAATGCACCGGAGGTTGGCACAATGCATTTTCGTAGAAGGTTATCTCCACCACCACACACCCTACAACCAAATCAAAATTTTATTGGCTGTATGACTGGCTCTCATATTTTACTTGCTCCACAGTCTATGGCTGGACATTCGGACGTATATCTTCATGATGTTCGATTTTTTTCCTTCTTTGGTTGCAATCAATCTTCTATAGACAAACCTCTTCAATAAAAGTTGGCTCAGCATGCACTGCACCGTTATGCAACTTATGTGCTGCTTGGTCTGGAGTACGACCTAGGGGCTCTTACAGCTTGGTGTGTACTTTGGACCCACCTCACGGTTTTCCATAGCCAGCATTTGGTTCTAAGAGTAATTGGTTTACTAGTTGAAGTCTAGCATTAACAGATATCCCCTCACGGTCAATACCTCAACCTCTCTTTGGGAGAGTAAGACATCACCTGACTTATGAATGTTATGCCCCTTAACGATATGAGAGCATCCTATATGAATCACGTTTTCTATACATGGTTGCCTCTAGCAAACTGTTTCACTGACACGTGGTGGCACCATTTGGATCACGGCAGTGTCTTGTTGGTCGTTTCATTGCCTTGTAATGTCTTGGCATTGCACTGACATCACAGTATCACACTGCCACTCTAGTGCTGTAATTCTGCTCACCCTATTTGTTGGGAATTGTCTCAAATTCCTTGTGTAAATAGGTTTCTATTTTAGAGTTGTATTTTATTAGGTAATTTCTTGGTTGGAAAGTCTTGGGCTCCAAGGAATTGCAATCCTTGTGCAACAAGGAATTAGGTTTGGAACTCTATAAATAGATTCCTAGGTAATGGGTTGAGACTTGTGAGATTGAGAGAGATGTAGTCTCATGAAGGAACTCTTGTGTAGAGGCAATACTCTCATTGTAATTGAGAGGTCACAACTCTTGCGTAGAGACAATATTCTTATTGTTTTTGAGAAGGCAACTCTTGCGTAGAGGTAATATTCTTATTGTTTTTGAGAGGACACTTAGTGAGAGAACTCTTGTTTAGAATTTGTGATTTTCTTTCGAGAGGTTGGGTTTACAAGGGTTAAGGGCTGAGAGTTGAGTGTACTCTTGATACAATCCTTTAACTTGTACTGTTATAATCTATATACTGAAATCGGGCTCTCTGTGTAGGCCTGTTTAGCCGAACCATGTATAATTCTTGGTGTGTTTTTCGAATTGCTTCGTACTTGTTTACTTATCGTCACATCATAATATATGGTAGTACGTGATTGGAGGATTTTTTCTCAAACACTATTGCTTCTTATTAGAATGCCCCCATTGCACTAATGGCATCCCATAGAAATGCAGAAAAGACGTGGCAATATCTCATAAATAGTTTTCTTTAGCATGAGTACTCTTGTCGGATCTCAACACGCTATCTCACCTAAAACCAATTGGTGTTAAGGAAGACAAATTTTAATATTTTACGGGCTAACACGCATCCTGTTAAGATTGTCACATGAACATGAGAGTGTTATCCAACAACACTCTTCCGCACGATGGCACTCCCACATAGTCAAACCTGTGACCTCTGACTTTGATACCACTTGTTGGATTTCAAGCTACCATCTCATCTAAAACCAATTGCTTTTAAGGAGGCAAACTTCTAATCTTTTACGGGCCAACAACATCCTGTTAAGAGTGACACGTGAACATGAGAGTGGTATCCAACAATACTCCCCTGCATGATAGCACTCCCGCGAGTCGAACTTGTGACCTCTGGCTCTGATACCACTTGTCGCATCTCAAGCCGCCATCTCACCCAAAACCAATTGGTGTTGAGAAGAAACAAATTTAATCTTTTACGGGCTAACACGCATCCTGTTAAGAGTGTCACGTGAACATGAGAGTGGTATCCAACAACACTCCTTCGGATGATGGCACTCCCGCAAACTCGAACCCGTGACCTCTGGCTCTGATACCACTTATCGAATCTCAAGCCGCCATCTCACCTAAAACCAATTAGTTTTAAGGAGGGAAAACTTCTAATCTTTTACGAGCTAACACACATCCTGTTAAGAGTGCCACATGAACATGAGAGTGGTATCCAATAACACTCCCCCGCACGATGGCACTCCTGCGAGTCAACTTGTCGGATCCCAACATGCCATCTCACCTAAAACCAATTGGTGTTAAGGAGGACAAGTTTTAATCTTTTACGGGCTAACAAGCATTCTGTTAAGAGTGCCACGTGAACATAAGAGTGGTATCCAATAACATTCCCCGCACGATGGCACTCCCGCAGAGTCGAACCCTTGATCTCTAGCTCTGAAACCTCTTGTCGGATCTCAAGCCGCCATCTCACCTAAAACCAATTGGTATTAAGGAGGGCAAACCTTAATATTTTATAGGCTAACACATCCTGTTAAGAGTGCCATGTGAACATTAGAGTGGTATCCAACAACACCCCCCACACGATGACACTCCCACAGAGTCGAACCCGTGACCTCTGACTCTGATACCACTTGTCGGATCTCAAACCACCATCTCATCTAAAACCAATTGGTGTTAAGGAGGGCAAACTTTAATCTTTTATAGGCTAACACGCATCATGTCAAGAGTGCCACGTGAACATGAGAGTGGTATCCAACAACAGTCCCCTGCATGATGACACTTCCGTAGAGTCGAACCCAAGACTTCTGGCTTTGATACCACTTGTCGGATTTCAAGTTGTCATCTCACTTAAAACCAATTGGTGTTAAGGAGGAAAAACTTTAATCTTTTACGGGCTAACATGCATCCTGTTAAGAGTGTCACGTGAACATGAGAGTGGTATCCAACAACATTCATTCTAATAATTTTAGGAGTGTGGATCCAATGCCAATCACCATGCTTCCTCATGTTTTCAGAAAACATTAATGTTGCATTTGGTACGCAACAATGGAATGGAATGAACATTTCATTAAAGTGAGAATGGAATGAGAATGGGAATAGAATGAAATGGTCATTCCCATTCTATTGTTTAGTTTCAAACATGAAATGATGCAGGATTGAAATGATGATTACATTATTTTTGGTAACTAGATTTTATTTTTTAATGTTTATTAGGAATGGAATGACCATTCCATATGTTGAGTAGTGGAATGAAATTTCATTCTTTTTCATTCCAAAGGAATGACGCAGAATGGTCATTCCCACTTTAGTTTTTCTTACCAAACAAAGGAATGGATCCAAAAAGGTAATATTGGCGTTCCATTCCATTCCATTGTTGCGCACCAAGCCTAGCATAAGTTATTGATCTAGTGGTGCTTAGGATTTCGATTGTTAACAAATATGATTCATCGGTTTATGTCCCGGCTTCTTCTATGCCATAAAATGATTGTTACATGTACATTTTGAACATAAAGCTTACTGATACTGTGTTTGCATGCGCTTCTTGGGCTCGAGGTACAAGGTTGGTATGTCTAAAATGGAAATTGCCATATAATTCCCTTGTAGCCATTGTAGATGGAAATCATGGAATGGAAATACCTTGCCCTCCCTGGATTTCTCTCCCTCTCTCTCTCTCTCACACACACACATAGCTAAATTTTTTGGATGCTGCAGTTTGCAGTGTAATTCTCTTGTATATTTGGTTAGTAATATATATGTAGCTTATTAATTGCATCAGCAAACTCATTGCAAAGTCAATCCATTATAACTAGCTTTACTTCCACCTTTATCTTTGGCAGTTGAAGCTCATATAGAATTCATGTACTTTCCATTTTTCTTCTAGACATTTTATTATGTAACACTTCCTCAGCCATACATTTTTTCCCCTTTGTTTGCAATTACTGGTTCTTAAGTGATGGCAAGAAGAAGTTTAGGTAGGCCTGCATTTGATCATCATAAGAGAGTTAAATTGAATCATTAATGATTTCAACCAGATAGATAGATCAAAAAGTCTTTTTCTTTCTTGTGGGTCCTCGTGAATCGAGGATGATTGGAGGGGATAAATACCTAATATTTGCCATTAATTGTGCACAGTTGCTGCTCTCAGTGTTGGAACCCATGTTCTCATGCTTGGCAGTCCGAGCTTTTACCAGTGTACCAAGCAAAAATGTCAAGAACCATGATGTGATGGTGCTTTTGATGTAAACCAATCAGCCAATTTTGGGCATCATTAAATACAAACAAATAAGAAAGGAGAAGGAAAGAACCCTAAACAAAAGAAAATGTTGAGAAATGCCAAATTAGGAAAGGTAGACCATCTGGAGTCTGATCAATTTCAGATATGATTTTCAAATTTTGATTTGGAATAAACTGTGGTAGAAAAGAAGATCAGTAGCTCCTATTCTTGCTGATTTATCGGATTGATCAAGCACCAAAATGGCTCTTGAGGGTAATTTTTAAGAGTTGGTTTCTGAAACCCTATTGAATTGTCAAATTTAGGTCATTGCTAGGTTTATATAGTTCCGCTATACAATTATTGCCTCATGTTGTTTATTCTCCCTTTCAAAATCATTTGAAGTTTTTGCTAGATTTGGGGATCTTTTTTGCTCAGCATACTATTGGGTTTTTGGCTTGTACTCAAGCACCATTTTCCTACTGTTGTCACTGGTTCCTTCTTTTATGAGGATAATCTTCTTTGAGTTACAGCTAAGTTGTGAAAACCCGTCACTCACTTGTGTACACAAAGTTACAGCTAACTGGCAACTATATATTGTAGAGTTTCTTGGTCCGCTATGCCACAACACACATGACTCTCTTGTATGTGGGGACCTTGCTTCTCATCTGCTTGCTAATGTTACTTTATAGTTGATGGTATGAAAGCTCATTAAACAATCTTGAACTGTATTTGAGACTACATGTGCTAATACCATGCGCTCTGTCTAATTTAAATTTATATCATTAAATGTTCGCATGTGATTGCTATAGTTTGACTAATGATTCTGAGAACTGTAGATTATCAATGGCCCTGAAGTGTTGAGCAAATTTGTTGGAGAAACCGAGAAGAATGTAAGAGATTTATTTGCTGATGCTGAACAAGACCAAAGAACCCGGGGTAAGATGGTTGTGCTCGCTAAATTTGCTTCTCATCCATCCTTCCAGTATATAACGCTTTCATTTCTTTTTTTTCAGGAGATCAAAGTGACTTGCATGTTATCATTTTTGATGAAATTGATGCAATCTGTAAGGTAGAACTTCTATTGTGGTTTGAGAAAGCATTGGCCATTATAATTTTAAGTTCTTGCTGATAATGAGTTTTTCATATTGCATCATGAAGTGGGCTTGTTTTTTCCCGTTTCCTGTTGATTGAAGCAAAGTTGTTTGCTGGATTGCTCAGTTAACTGTTGATTGTGAAAGTAGTTTTTTTTAAGTTGAAGGTTCGAGTTTCAGATTGAAGTAGAGAGAGAAATGAACTGTATTCTCAAATATAGCTTTCTCATTATAATAATACTAATCCAGGTAGCATATTACCTTAGAGAAGTAATTATTGGCAAGTGTAAAAATAAAATAAAATTATGCAGCCTTTATACTCTGAGAATTTGTTGTTTGTTGACTGCTACTCTTAACTTTTGATTGCTCATTTTGCAAATGAATTCCCCACATCTATTCTTGGTTCATTCAATTTGTAACTATATTTTGATGCTATAATTGATGAGTGTTTTGGATAACCTTGTCTTTACTGGTACATGCATGTATCTTTGTAATGTTCTAATGAGCTATGTGTTTGTTATGCATTAGCAATCTCTTCGGTATTGTTCAATATACTACGATAATTTGTTATTGTTCTTAATGGCCACCTGTGGATAATTGATTCATGAATGTTTATTTGGTTTTATAAATTATGTTTGACTTGCATTTTCAGTCAAGAGGTTCAACTAGAGATGGAACTGGAGTTCATGATAGCATTGTTAACCAGCTCCTTACAAAGGTTGGTTTAACGCTCTGAAGTTGTGCAATAGAGTATA
This sequence comes from Cornus controversa, assembly GCA_026545225.1. Classification (NCBI taxonomy): domain Eukaryota; kingdom Viridiplantae; phylum Streptophyta; class Magnoliopsida; order Cornales; family Cornaceae; genus Cornus; species Cornus controversa. The sequence continues at coordinate 70,110,340 of CM048847.1, forward strand.
TAGCAATATTTAATAAATGACGGTAACTGATGGGAAATCACTTTCTATTTAGATAGATGGTGTCGAGTCTCTAAATAATGTTTTGCTCATCGGGATGACCAACAGGAAGGATTTGCTTGATGAAGCACTTTTGAGGTAACTTATATTTCATACCACTTCTGTCTTGTGCTACATAAAATCATTTTACTACCATTAGCTGGATGTAGAGTTGCTGGGACTCTTTATTTCTGAAATGTTCCAATTAAATAATTTGTTTTTGTTTTTGATTATGTGGTTATCAGGCCTGGGCGTCTAGAAGTCCAAGTGGAGATAAGCCTTCCTGATGAGAATGGTCGTTTTCAAATTCTTCAAATTCACACAAATAAGATGAAAGAAAATTCTTTTCTTGCTCCAGATGTGAACTTGCAAGAGCTCGGTATGTGAGTTATGCCTTCTCCAAGCTTGTTATTGTCATTTGAAATAGATTATCCATTGAACGATTCCCTTTTCCAAGTAAAGAGAGTGGTAATTTTGTCTCAGAATTGTTACACTCAGGCATTGTTAGTTAGGATGTTATCATTCTGTAAACATCTGTTAGAGATGGGATTTTTTAGTAGTTGGAAAGGTGGTAATACATACATTTTTTTTATTTTTATTTTTTTGAGGGCTGTTGTCTGGTTCAACGGTTTTTAATGCTTAAACATCAGTGCGAGTTAGGCCCTTAGAGCAACCACTTTGTGAAATACTAAATGTTCGGTTGTCTCAAGTTCTCCCTTCCAGGACCCTGCTGTAGCGGGACCAGAACTGGGTAATGTCCCTTTTATTTTGTGTCTAAAATGGAACAGGAGAAAAATATTTACAAATCATTGTCAAATTGAAACACCCAAAGTGAATTTAAGATTTATTACTTTCAATTGTGCATGGATGTCTACATCTTTGTGTGTATGCAAAGTACGATGATTTTGGCCGGAGTTTCTGTGGCTTTCCCTCTTCACAATCCAGTCATAAAATGACTTGAGGCTTTAAGTATCCTGTTGCATTGCTCTTAGGAATATGCATCACAAGCCAAGCCTAGTCAGAGGCGAAGATCTTTTGGCTGATTGTGCTTTGAGTCTTTGACTAATGAGGTTTATGTCTTGTAATGGGATTGCACTTTTGTTTCATTACCTTCTACAAAAATTTGAGTGGCTAATTATGTATTTATACGGTCACATTTGCACATTTCTAAATCATATTTCTTCTTTCTCTTTTATATTTAAACAATGTCTTTAATGAACGATCTTTGTGACAAGTTGTCAACCTCACTTTTACTTTACTAATATCCTTTTTTGCCATTTTGCTTAATGTAGGACAATTTGTGAAAATGTCTCCTCACAGTCTCCACGCAAAACATTCTTTGCCCTTCCTGTTTTTTTTAGTCACGTGTTGGCAATTTTCTACTAAAAACTAGGGTTGTAATTTGTACTAAATGTCACGAGCCATTTGTTTACAACTAAAGGGAGATGTTAGAGAACATGCCGAAAAATCTCTCAAGCTCAATCATATATCTAGGTTAAAGTAAGTTGAGCCCTTGGTAAGCATTTATGACCTTGGTATGATACTTGATTTCAACATATTGTTCAAAAACATGTTTTTCAAAATTAGGGTTTTGAACATGAAATTTTCTTAAAGAGATCGATCGAATCAGTGCCAGTGATTTTCGTTTGAAGTCTCGACTGATCAGTCAACACAAAATTTTTTTGTGAACTCTTTCAAAACAGAATTTTAAATGGATTTCTTTTCTTATTTTATATAGGACTCTTATATTGGCTATGAATATGGACTTACAATCGGTCTAGTGTATCTCTTCAAAACAGGTAACAGTGACGTCAGTGTTGGTTGCTTGGTATATAACCATGTTTCTTCAATAGGATTTTGGAGAGAATCTTAATTGATTCATCAAGAATTGTTTATCAAAATGAAAATGTCAATCAAGGATTGTTCTACTTCTTTGATATGCTATGTATCAAAGACTTTGGTGCCAAATCCGTACATGAAATGAGGCCATTTTGCATTTTTGTTGGCACTATAGAGTAGGAGTGATTACTTAAATCCATGTACCATGTTCTAGTGTGACAAATCATTGCACTTACCTTAATGGACTTCAGAATCATAATTACTTGCAATAAGCAGTTCACCTATTTTTATAGTAGCATGTCATTTCTATTATATATTTTTAAGGAATTTTTTTTCATGAACATGTTTTCTGTCTCGCATCTATTGTTTGATACCATGTTATGATAGCTGCTATTACAACTATAGATTTTTTTCATGACAATGTAGACCTGTCACATATATATCTTACTTCTTTTTCCCTTGAACCTAGGTGAATGACACTGGCACGCGAGCTCCTGCTTAATATCTAGTTTTCAGAATTTCTTTGATGTGGATATCTTGAAAATCAAATTATCCTATTGTCGAATTTTTTATGCTTCAATTGAATTTGGTGCAGCATGTACCTATTCAATGGTTAAGATGCTCAACAAGACGAGTAGAATTGTTGCATTTTCTATAATTTCTTTCCTTATTTGAAGGTGTATGCCTGTAAAGAATTGCAAATGATCAGTTTCACAAAATTCATTAACAGAATTCCAATGAATTATTATTTTCTGATTGCAGCTGCTCGGACAAAGAATTACAGTGGAGCAGAGCTTGAAGGTGTTGTAAAAAGTGCAGTATCTTTTGCTTTAAACCGGCAATTAAGCATGGATGACCTCACTAAGCCAGTTGATGAAGAGAGTATAAGAGTCACAATGGATGATTTTTTGAATGCCCTTCATGAAATTGTTCCTGCATTTGGAGCTTCTACAGATGATCTTGAACGCTGCAGGTAAGACAAAGTTATCAAGTATTGTGTTATTGTTATATAGCTTTGAAAAATGTCCAAAGAAAATATTATTGCTAAAATGAACAATAGCACAATCTTTTGTCTATATAGCAGGGATTTGGTATGGTTTGTAACTGGTACTAGTTCATGCATTCTAATTTTACTTCAACTTTTTGGATAGCCAAACTTATACTGGTTGGTAAGTTGTATGTCTTACCTCATGCCTTCTTTTGGGGAAGTGTCTTTCCTCATGCCTTATCAAATTATGGGAGAGTTGTGATTCTTAGCTAGTATAGTATATTGTAAACTTCTGCAATTTTTAGCATGTTTAGAGTATTTTGATATGAAGGCACTGACTATTGTAGTGCAGTAGTAAAGTGATGGCATGGCACCTAATAGGAGGGATTGAGTTGGGGAGTTGGGTGTTCAAAGTTTAATGTCTCTCAAAATGAAGATGCCAAACGATTGTGAAAATTCTAGATGAGCTCTGAGATTAGGTGAGACCTGTGGTCACTGTTTGGGAGAAGTAGAATGTCAATTCAATATAGGCTTAGTGGCCCTTATTTAGAAAATTTAGCATGTGTGAGCTGGGGCCTGTCACAAGGTCTGAGGAGGTTGCCAATCATTGGCCTTACAAGTCCAGAAGTCACTTATTATACAGATTTTAGTTTTCTGTAGGTGGGTCCCACAGACCACCTACTGAAGAGTCCTGGTGTAGCTAGCAATGGAATGTTGTGGCTTCTTGGTAACAAGCAGGTGGAAGGTTCCTGATTCAAGATAAAGCACAAAGCCATTTAGGCGTGGAGTGTCAGATTGTCTTGTCTTCTGTGGTGGCATCCTGAGTAGCTCGGGTGTGGCATCCTTGCATCAGAGGTGGCCCAAAGATTTGACACCATGGCACCAAGAGAGGTCGAAAGCTTCAGACCCCAACATCCAAGTGCACCTGGTTCTTAGGAGATAGATTATTTTTGCTTTTTAATGTGCTAGACCCTTTAATATCCCTTCATGTATATTAAAAATATGTACCATTGTTCAAACTTCAAACAATGTGTGTTTTTCCCCCTAATTGACTAGACCTATCAAATTACATGGTTTCTTGTGCCTGTTGAGGATATTTGCCTTTAAAATCACAGTTTGCTAGACCGGTAAAATTGGTTTTCAGCCCTGACCTGCATGTGCCTCAGAGCCCTTAACCTTTTGACCTGTTATCTACCTACCTCAATGTCTCCCTTGAAATATACAATAAGGGCAATGGAAATATATCATTGTTCAATATATTTTTCTTGCTTAAACTAATAAAAAATTATACACAGATGATAACGTGTTAACATGACCAAGATTTACAGCAAATGTGATGGTTGAAGCGTGTTATTCTTAGTCTCTATGACTTAGAATATTTCATGCTTCACTTCTTATATTTTTGTGTTAACAGCTTATCCTTGTTAGAAACCAAATATTTCAAATTAAGAGAGAAACTGCAACAAAATCTTATTCAGTGTTACTAGGATAATTTCATACTTCATTATTTATAAAAAATTTAAAAGCACCCTTATTCCTGTTAAAAAACCATTTAAAAAAAATTGAAACTAAAACTGATTATGCACAATTTCATGCTTTTCTAGTTAAGTATTTTATTAAATCACACTGTGTCAAACAACTGCTCTGGGCATGCCATGACTATATATCAATGTCATTTGTGCTTGTACAAATAGCTCAAACAAGCTTTTCTCCATCAAAGGAACTCAAATTTCTTATTCTATTAGTGTTATTCACCTTCCACTAACTAAATACGACTTGCAGACTCAATGGCATGGTGGATTGTGGTGGACGACATGAGCACATCTACAAACGAACTATGTTACTGGCAGAGCAAGTAAGGGTGAGCAAAGGAAGCCCACTTGTTACATGTCTTCTGGAAGGCCCAAGTGGCAGGTGTGTGTCTTGTTTTCTTGTGTTCATTTGTTAACTGTAATCATCACTTTATCGCATATGAATAAGGTTGGCCACATGAATTCTCTTTTTTCATTCTTTTCTATTACAAGTCATTTCTCCCATTATATTTAATTCGTAAAATCTAATAACTTCGCCCCATCTTATTTTCGGTCGGCTTCTTTGTCTCTTACATTCTATGCATGCGAATCTTCTTCTTCTTACTGGTGCATGTATGGGCCTACATTGTACATGGCCATACCACTAAGTCCTATATTACCTGGAATCAGTTATGAGTCGGGTGCAGGTATGTATCCCTAAGTCAAAGGATATAGTGACACTGCTAAATGTTCATAGTATTATATATATATTTTCAAGAGTAAATTAACGCTTTTATATAATTAGTGTAAAAATAGGCATTTAATTTGTTTTGAAGCAATAATATAATAAGATTGAATTATTGGACATGGGTTTTTTAGGTACAGGTCCAACCAAATATGTTGGACACATATTTCATATCCTTGTGTTGTGTGTCTGACACGTCCATCTAACATAGCCGAAGTCTACTTTCTCTTATTTTATTGCTAATGGGAGTCACCCCTAATTTCTCCCTCACGTTGATTATCAGTACTATCTATTCTAGTCACTCCTATAATTTATCTTAACATTCTCATTTCGGTTATATGAATGCGTTGTTCCTATTTCATCAGTTAACTATTGTTCTCCTAAATTGCAATTGTCTTGGACAGTGGTAAGACCACGATGGCAGCTACTGTTGGCATTGACAGTGACTTTCCCTATGTCAAGATAGTAAGTGGCCCAAGTGGCAGTCATTCTTGTCAAAAGTTAATACCTCTTCCCTCTCTTTCATGCTTCTAATTTTTGCTCTTCTACCATGCGTAGATATCAGCTGAATCGATGATTGGGCTAAGTGAAAGCACTAAATGTGCTCAGATTGTCAAGGTTTTTGAGGATGCTTACAAGTCACAACTAAGCATTATCATCCTTGATGACATTGAAAGGTAGATCCTGCTAATTCTAAAGATATGATTCCGTGATCTCTTTGCTTTCCTTGATAATCGGTTTATCTTGTGTTTGTTGGTGCAGGCTACTGGAGTATGTTGCAATTGGACCTCGTTTTTCAAATTTGATTTCTCAGACATTGTTAGTCCTCCTCAAACGGATTCCTCCCAAGGTTTTTCCTTCATCTTATTTCTTCATTGGCTAAATAATTAGTTAAGTTGAATTTCTGTCACTGATCTTGTTAGATCACTCACCATCATGATGGTATCGTGTAACATTTCATTCATCTCCATTTCGCTCCGCTGTCTGGCTAATATTGTGGAACTGCTTTTCGAAGGGGTTTTAGAAAGTTGTAGGCCTGTGGAATCTCTGTGCTCTCTCCTACAAACCAAAAAAACAAAAAGTCGGAAAAACATTGACATTGTTACCCTTCACATGAGAAAGAAGCAAGGAAGGGACACATGCTGGCCTATTCTAGAGAAACTGACACCTGACTTAAGATGTTCTTTTGTGCTATCTATTTTCGTTTGTAAAGATAATTTAATTCAGAAGAAAGAGGTGACACGCAAATGTTCATCATCAGGACCTAATGGCTAAAAAATATCAAGACAGATGGGAGTCCAATGCTTTAAAGGCAACTAAATATATATACAGCCTTCCTAACACCAATTGAAGTCTCACGCCCTCGTACCAATCTGTATTGATCTGATTTTTTACATTTATTAAAAAAAAAATTAAAAGAACAATCCTCTTAGAATTACCTTCAATATTTTTTTTCTTTTTTTTTTTGTTGAATCATCGTCCTCTTAATGACTATTGATAGTTCACTCCTATTTAGGGATGGATGCATTTGATGTGCTGTATTGTTATAATAGTAACATCTATCAAAATCAGTAATTTGGGCTGTCTGTGAATTCTTAGCTTCAGGCTGGTGTAGCTAGTTGATCATCTTTATATCATGCATTGACTTCTTTAGAAAAGAGTTTTCTTGTTTACCTACTCAAACTTTTTTCAGGGGAAAAATGTTCTGGTGATTGGGACTACAAGTGAGGTGGGTTTCTTGGATTCTGTCGGCATTTGTGATGCCTTTTCTGTCACATACCATGTTCCAACATTAAAGACTGAAGATACTAGAAAGGTAAATAATCATCCTCAACTGCCATACCTGCCTTATATTTAATTTTATTGTGAATGAACCTGTTCTGTCATTTCATTCTATTCAACATTATATTCTTTGATATTAAGCAGGTAAACATAAATGTTTAGTAAATTTATCAAAAATAATGTCTTAGTGGCTGATAGAGATGCCTTCTTTATATCAAGATGATGTGTCTCTGATTTTCTGGCTCTAAAACAATTTGTGAGGGTGTCATACTGTCATAGCTATCAATGACCACCTTTTCAGGCCTGAGGAAGTACAATGTCCCTTTATTATTTGAAATCCTCCTAATAACCCCTCCTCTTGCCCATTTTTCTGTGCATGTATGAGAAGGATTAGTCTTTCTATATGTGTGCATTTTTGTTGCTATAGGAGGTTGATTTTAAATGTTCAATTAAAAGATGGGCATGAAGTAAAGAATTTTTATGTTTTCCCTTCTGGAGAATCACAATAATTATCTATTATATATTATTTACTTGTTTCATTTTTTGGTGGGGATTAATTGTGAATTTTAGGACGTTTCCTCCAAGAGCACATTTTTTTTCTTCTTCTTAGGACCATTTAATTTACTGAATTATACTAAATTCTTTGTCCCTTCTTATTTTTCTGCTGTAGTAATTGATCGGATGGAAAATGACATGCCATAGATGAATGTCTTCTTCTAGAGTCATGATTTTTGTCCTTTTTCCCCCATAGGTATTACAACAGCTTAATGTTTTCTCTGAAGATGATACTGCTGCTGCTGCTGAGGCCCTGAATGATGTAAGCTTAAATAAGTCCTGTTCTCCCTATCTTCTTCCTTAATACTCATCTATTACTGTTTACAATTTGTTTTCTTTTTCCTTTTCATTTCCTTATTATTCATTTGATTCACAATGCAAAGCCAGAACAATAATTACAACTAGTAAAAAGTGCATCGGCTAGTTTAATGAAACACAGATGTGATCATTGCAATTTGTTTTCTTTTTCCTTTTCATTTCCTTATTATTCATTTAATTCACAATTAGGGCCGCAAATGAACCGAGCCGAGCCGAGCTTGGCTCGTCAAGGTTAGGAGTGCGCATTCGCTAGTTTAATGAAACGCAAAGGTGATCAATTTGTCACTCTTATCATTTGGTGTGTTATTATAGATGCCAATCAAGAAGCTCTACATGGTAATTGAAATGGCTGCCCAAGGAGAGCAAGGTGGGGGAGCAGAAGCCATCTACTCTGGTAAAGAAAAGATCAAAATTCCTCATTTCTATGATTGCCTTCAGGACATAGTGCGATATTAATGCGGGAGGGCACTTCTCATCACAGCTCCTCAAGGTTTATACGGACCACAGTTTTGCATACTTGCTTTATTTATTTAATTCTTTTTTTCCTTTCCCGTGCTTATTATTCCATCCACTGAGAGTGCAACATGGTATGTTGGATATTTTTGGTGTATTCATTATTCTTGGGCTTCGAGATGATTAAATCCAACTTTTCCAACTTAGATACGTAACTTATAATTTATTTCAAATTATATTTGCGGGTTTTATTCAGAATTAGCTCAGCTTGGTATGATGAAGAATTTGCTGCCAACACACCCCAATGAGTTTTGAGACATGCACCTGAGGTTATATTTATCCCCGGTCACTTTTTGCAGTTTCCAGATCTAAGCTGGCCTAGCATTAATTTCCATGAATCGCAGTAAAAATCAAAATCGACTTTCTGGTTGAGTGGAACCCTCAAACCAACTCCGATGTAGGTCTTCCTCAATTGACTTGGACATCAAGTCATGCTCTTCCATTCAATTCCATGAGTTGGGGTTGGAATTGGAAGTAGCTTTCAAGTCGAGTGGAACCCTTCAAACCCACTCCATTGTAGCTCTTTTCTCAATTCATAAAGAAACCGATACTATAGACAGATTAAACAATGTGAATTCAAATTAACTAATAAGTGTCTTCTTGGGAGGTTCACCTAATATTATTTTTTTAATCTCTATTAGTAACTGTATTTTGAATTCAAATTACTTCTTTCTTTCGCTGGGTATTTTAGTTTCAAAAGAATTTTCTTATAACAAAATTTAGGCATAAAACTGGGACCGCTATCACCATGCCATTGATTGAAGGGGGACACAATCCTACATAATTAAAGAAGATAGATATATATATATATATATATATATATATATTTATATATATATACAGTCATCTTAATGTTCTGTTCTGCAGTTAAAAGAGAAATGAAGGTGACACCAAAGGAGGATTGGAAGCCAGCCACTCCAATAAGAGTAATGGTATTTAGATCTATTTTTGTAGCCAAGGAGTGTAATTGAAGGAGTTTTTATTTATTTGATGAAGTGAATTGCATTGCATTGCATTCCTCCTATAAATAAGGACCAGTGCATATGGCATATAGTCATATAGATATAAGCAATTTCATATATATAGCAGCTCAAACTCCTCTCTAACTATAAGCTCCATTTTCTCTCTTCATTTCAACCTTCCATTGATCACTATGTCCAGCACCTGTGACTGCGCTGACAAGAGCCAGTGCGTGCAAGTGTCTCTCTTCACTATCATTTGCTTCAATTTGGCTGTGCCTGTGTTTTTTGTGTTTGCTTGTGTCCATGAAGTTTCCATCTGCCTATGGAAAATCTTTGTGCTACACACACATGGATATGTATCTACAAATTTATATTCCATATCAAAGATGCTATTATGATTTTCAGGAGAGCTAGCTAGAAATGTTTAATGTTTCCAGTGTGACTATGTTTTGATTTAAGAACTTATTATTGTGATAATATTATCTTCCAAACGATTTTCTATTACAAGTATCACGAAGAATTTACTAAAACCATATTAAAGCTTGGTCCGTTGTATATTATATACACACAGGAAAAATAGAGCTTATGAGTTCATTATAGTTATATCCTGAATTTCATAAGCTGTAGCCACATGTGAGAATCAAACTTCTTTTCTTTCCAAGAAGGGTTACGGTAGACAAAGCAAGCAAGCAAATTCTGACTCATCATTTGCATAAGAAAAATGATAAGTTAGACCTAAAACACTGGCAGAATGCTTATATATTCTTGTAGATATGTTTGGGTGGTAGCATTGTTCTTTGCATAATAACTCGCAAACCGGGTTGTTTTCTATTTCATTTTTCTTCGAAGAATTATCCTACATATGCCTGGGATAAATTAACACAATATTATTGATTGTTCAATTTTTGATTGATATTTTAGATGGAGATCATCATTTTGAGTTATGGGAACCAAATAAGATAACTAAATATCATTTTGGGTGTGTCAGGATGACCCAATCTAAGCAACTACACCATCAGATCATTTTCTGTCAAACCTCACTATTTAAGGAAAACATTTAAAAACAAAAAACCACAAATCTATAAGCTATTTTATATATACATACATATATATGTATACAGTAGTGATCTCTGTGAGCAAGAGATCACTACTGTGTATATATATATATTCTTCCTACTTAATATGTATATTTGGAATGTGACCACAAGTAATGTGTTTTACACGATTGTGGAAGTAATATGCTTTGCAATTACAGGAAGAAAGGAAATAACTATGGCATTAACATTGTTGAGACTAAGAAGAGGTACATTCATCCCTCAATAGCTTCTAATATATTCCAGAACCCTTTAGCATGTTCCAAACACGCCCTTCATAAGGGATTGGTCTCTTTAATAAAAAAAAAAGCACACAACAAATCAACAAACGTGGTTGATTGATGCATATAGGTGTTTTCAAACTTGGGAGTCAAGTGAACTTGTTGTATTTCCTTACCTTTTTTTTCAAATATATACAGGAGACAATAAAAAGGAATTATATGAAATTGAAGAAGCAGATAAAACCTATTCTAGCATCGTACTTAGAAAACGTTGAAAATTATATTTTGCAACTTTTAAAATATGTGTCTGTACATTACGATCGTGATAAAAAAGTTGTAATTTTTGTTGTTCCACAGATAACTTAGTTTCGCATAACTTGTTAATGGTCTCGGCCTGTAGCTCTTCTCAAAGCCATCCAATGCGTCATTTCTGTGTCAAAAGTAACGTAAAAATATTTGAAATCTAAATTTTTGCCCAACTAACATATCAAATGACACTTATACAAATATACATCATTACACACAAACACTCATATTTGAAGATCTGACAACAAAATACAATTAAGTGGAGAGAAAAGAATGACGGATGTAACACAAAATATATATATATATATATATTATTTAAGAGGTAATACGAATTGTATTTTATGTAATATATATATATATATATTACATAAAATACAATTCGTATTACCTCTTAAATTAAACTTGCTTTTTTAAAATCTTTAAAATTTCTCTAGTCGGTTCTTACTGATGAAATGGAGCATCTATTTATATAACTGCTTACTGAGCTATATCTAAGATTGAGTCCCCCTCCCCTCTATGCAGGGAAGATACAGTAGGATTTGACATTGATATGGATGTACGGCTGGCTGATTTTGAATAATCTGACGACATTTTTCTTTTATATATATCAGACTGTCAGTAGCAACTGTGTGTGTGTCTCTCTCTCTAATGGTTGAATATATATAGACATACAAATATAGATATGAAATTATACAGTTGCTCTTGCTTCGTCACAAAGGAATCCAGTAATTGAAACAAATATTATAACAACTTTATCACGATCGTAACGCACAGACAGATATTTTAGAAGTTGCGAAATATAATTTTCAAGGTGCAGACAACGAGGAAGAAACGTAATGAATGTAAATTGAGTATAAAGTTAAGCAAGGCAGAATTGAGTCGGTTAGAAAGAGAAATTGAGAAGAGTGATCAGATTTGGATAAGGAGTCATCCATTGTTTTGCATTCACAATTTAGGGTAACAATCCTTTAAAAGAACATAAAAAGGGAAAAGCAAAACATCTACCATACCATCCAATAGAATTAATTAAGACTACAAATGCAAAAGCAATCCAAAGAAGTGACGACAACGATGATCATGGAAGTTTCGTTTTTGCAGCTACATCAAGACTATGGACATGGAGTTTCCGGCAGCCGAGCACAATGGCAAACGCAAGTGTGGTGCCAGCTGCTCTTGTGTGAATTGCACTGCCCTGTGTTGTTAAATGGACTGCTTCTACTACTACTAGTATATACTCTAATGTTTTCTTTCTGTTGGAAGTTTGAACTAAACTCCCAAAGACAACAGGTGATCCAACATACAGTGCAAGACAATTAAAGTAATTTCTTTCTATCCTCGTGTCTCTCTACCTAATATTTCACATTTTACACCTCATTTCAAATTTAATAAGCAGGTACACCAGCAAATAATGAAACTACTGGAAGTGATTTTGATTAAATGACTACTATTTTTTATTTCAAATGAATAAAGAATCACAGTACTTGCGAAAAGAAGAAAAGAGAATGAGAGAGTAACAATTTGCACTAACCTTTGCAATCAATACAAAATGAGCATAACCCCTCATAGCCCAGTAGCCAGGAAGCAATTTCTGCAAGTCCATGATTGTTTCGGAGAGATTTGAAGCAATTCGTCCCACTGTTGTTGTTATTGATGATAATCATCCTAACTCATTAACATATTTGGCCACTGTGTTTATATAAGAAACAGATAAATAGTCCAATTTGAAAATATAGTCCCGCAATTTGAAAGCAAACAAGTATATGAACATTTAATTCCTGTAAGAGCAAAGAGAAGCTTTCGTAATTAATTCCTGAACTTTCAATGAGACAGATCTCATCAGGTGTATGTATAATCATAAATATGTAAATGAACATATAATATAATTCACGTGTAACAGTCGAGAAGCTTTCCCAATTTATTCCTGAGTTTTCAATGAGAGGATATTATCCAGTGTCCGAATTTATTCCTGAGTTTTCAATGAGAGGATGTTATCCAGTGTCCGTATAATCCTGAAATAAACAGGTTCTACAAAATTGTATAATCTTCCATTTTATCAAGTTGGCTATCTTCATCAATTTCAAACATTGAAGCCTTCAGCACGAAGGCATTTAAGGTGAGCTTCAATCCATTTTGAACAAGCAGCTTCGCCATGTTCCACAACGCATTCGTCCCTCAGTTTCTTGGTGTCGGGGCAAGCACAACAGATCTTCTTCTTTGGCTTTGAATTTGACCCAGATGTTGACATGGTTAATCCTTCCTTCTTCTGCGACACTGACAAAGTTAAGACAGAAGAAGGGTTCTGTGCTGGCAGCCCACCCATACTCGTAGGTCCCTGGAGAATATTGAGATTAAAGGAAGCTGCAGGTACAAATGAATCCAAAAAAGTGTAAAAAAACTCTTATCTTTTTCTAGAGAAAAGGCAATCAATTAAAAAGATCACATCCGTGCAGAATACTGAGAGTAAACAAAGCTGATTGCCCCCAAAAAACCAATAGAGTACAAAACATCCTCAAGAAAAGTATACTTTATTTAGAATAGACCCAAATCCTGCTTATTATCATACTCTCACATGACTCATGAGACAAGACAATACTAATGTAAAGCATTACCAAGAGAGTCAGTTTTGGGGCAAAAAGTTCCCATCATAAATGAGCATATTTGAGGCTACCTCTGCAGGCTATGCTTCCTTCTCTTCAAAGGTTAAGACGATTACAAAATAAACAAAAAGATTAAGCAAATAGACAATATATTACCATATATATAACATTGTTAAACCATTCAGAACCATGCCTTCAACACCATCTAGAGCTATATTCTTTTTCAGCTTCCTCTTTTTCTTGCAGCGCCTTAAACAAAATAGTAATAGAATCTAAATATATTCATCTCATATGATTCCAGACCAAATTTAAGTTTATGAAAAGGAATTTGCCTGCCATAATATTGCATCTCTGACACACCCACACACATACCAACACTTTTTTTCCCCTTTCTGTGAGCAGAGTTGCTGAAGTAAATTAATATGACAATTTATTGTATTTACCTAATATTTAGTTAAAAAAAACTTCCTAAAATCAAAGAAAGAAGATCTGACCATTAAATCCTTGATGTATTAAAAAATATGGCCTTTCAATCATAGCGAGGATTTCGTTACCCAATCCATAAATCTATCATACGCGCTAATAAGACATTACAGTTTATTCGGCCACAACATATTCAAAAAAATCTTTGACCAATGTGTGTTAAAATGAGCCAATTATCCATGTAGGAGTTTATTTGTCCACAACTTACTTGAAGAAATCATCACCAAAGGCTAGTTAATATCAGAGATAAATATCACTGACGGGCATTAAGATAGTGTGAAGATAGTCCTAATCTTGAATATCACAAAAGTCATTGTCAAGTTTTCTCAAAAAGAAGGGATTGATGCATCCAAAAATATGGTGTTTCTATTATGGCATAGGATCCATAACCAACTCTATTGACTTGGCATTTTTTAATAATATGTTAATAAAAATTAGCATAAATTATTTGGCAAACTCACATTTGAAAAAATTATTGTGAAGGACTGTGTATTGAAAGATTGGTGTAAAAATTGACTCGGCTTCAACTTTAATTAAGATCGAAGAAACAGCATCTGATTTTATTTACAGCTTCATAACTCTAATCCAGACAAGAATAAGTAATCTAGCTTGAATCCTAATCCAAAGACCAAGCATAAACAACTGCCTAACAAATGACTTATTACTAAATGTTAGTGATGTGCACGTGCATACAGTCAAAGTTGCCAACGAAGAGAGATTTATATGTCCTTCTGACTGACATCAGGTTCGCTGCTTGTTGCAGGACTGCCCAGTGCCCACGCGGAGGTTTAGAAGCCTTCTTAGAGATAAGCTCCAAGTTCTTGCATGTTCCCATCATATCAGTTTTATTTTATATTTAAATTAAAAGACTTTAGCTTTTTCAAGGGATGAAACTTTATAATGTAATGTATTGTGATAACAATTTGCAAGAAAATCAAAGGAGATTTTTGTTCAGCCTGCTCAACAATTTGTTAAAATACAATAGTACTAGAAAAAGTTGAACGTAAATCAAATTTCAAATGCAAAATCAAAAGATTTTTTTGTTCAGCCCAACTCTACCATTTGTCTATATCATCATCATCATCATCATCCTTGCCTTAATCCCATAAGAATGGGGTCGGCAACATAAATTCTCTCTCTCCATTCTTTTCTATTGCATGCCACTTCCCCTACCAAGTTTAATTTTTTGAAATCATTTTTAATAATTTCATCTCATGTTATTTTTGGGTCCGTCTCTTACCTTCTATTACAACTAGACGTCCTCGTTTCACCGGCGCATCGCTAGGTCTCCGATATATGTGTCCAAACCATCTAAGTCTACTTTCTCTAACCTTCTCCCCAATGGTTGCTACACCTAATTTTTCTCTCACATTTTCATTAGTGACTTTTATCTTTTCTAGTTGCTCCAATCATCCACCTTAACTATTCTCATTTCCGCTACACGAAGGCATTGCTCTTGTCCCTTTTTGAGGGCCCAACATTCAGCCCCATACAACATGGTTAGTCTAACGATGGTCCTGTAAAATTTGCCCTTGAGCCTATGCGTTATTCATTTATCACACAATATCCCACTAGTTTGCCTCCATTTTGTCCATCCTTACCCAATTCTACTAGTTATATCATTGTCTATCTCTCCATCATTTTGCATTATTGATCCTAGATACCGAAATTGGTTGTTTTGAGTAACTTTTTGGTTTTGGAGTGCTATCATTATATTATCTATGGCCAACTCCTTGCTAAATTTGCACTCCATATACTCAGTTTTAGTTCGGCTAATTCTTAATCCTTTCAATTCTAAGGCAATCTCCACATTTCAAGTTTTGTTCCTAAGTTCTCTTTAGAGGTATCCAAGAGCACAATATCATCGACAAACATCATGCATCATTTGTCTATATAAAGAAGCACAATAAGAAGTTGAATGCATAGATGAGACACTTCATGGATTAGTAACACCAAAAAACCTTAATAAAACCAAAACAAGGGAAAAATAAGTCTATTTTCATTGGCCCAATTTCCGATCACTACAAGAACTAAACGATACACTTGCAGATCTTATCTAAATATTGTAATGACAGTACGACTATATGAAATGATGCCTTCTTAATGTGGCTCTTTCCAAATTATTTAAAATATCGACCATTGCAACAATCAATGTAAAGGGATCTGAGCCCATACACGATTATTTTGGAGTGGCTATTATATTACTATTTACTTGATTTTTTGGCAGACAATTTCCTAGCTGAGAGGTGCTCAAATGAAATTGATGGTAAAGATCTATACTAGAAGCCTAAAAATAATGCGACTAGCAAAAATCCTTCAAAAGAAAACGTGAATGCACAGAAAAGAATTGAAATAGGTACATGTCTTATTATGCCAATGGTCGGGCATAGAATAACTTTAACAGAAAGTTTCAATTATTGACAACATCCAGGATGATTCATGAATAATATTGATTGGTTTTCTAAGTTCTTAGTCTATGGAAAAGAATAGCTAAAACTTGACACCATTCATAAAATTACCAAAGAAACAAGGTTGATGGATTGGTAACTTAGAGCATATAACATGGAGAATATATTTATAGACAATTTTTTTCCTGTTCCATTTTAATTTTCTGTAATTGTTCTTTAAGTTTCTATGATGTCTCATAATTCATATATGAGATAAAATATCTCCCAACCCAAAATTTATATTAATTGAGGGGGCCTCTCCAAAACACTAGGAAAAATCTGTTGGACTGGATTAAAAGGGCGTTACAGTAGGGACCTGGGGAGGGAGGACTCAACATAGATAAAACTTTGCTATTTCACAAAGTGGTTGCTTTGAGACTCCAACTCGCGCCAAAGTCATGATGTTCAAGAATTTAATCGCTAAACCAGGCAATGACTGGACTATATAAATAATTATTTTCTCTTCCAAATACAAATTTATGGTCTAGTAAACACTTTAAACTGAATACATGGAGGGTAACTTTAGTAAATCTAGAAGGACAAATGAGGATATAGTGAGGATTGAGAATCAAGAGGTACAAAAAAGTGAACATTTTCGCTATCTAGGCTCAGTTATTCAAAATGAGGGAGAAATTGGAGATGACGTTAATCATAGAATCAAGGCAGGATGGGTTAAATGAAGGGGTGCATCTAGTATATTGTGTGATAGGCATATCCCCTTACGATTGAAAGAGGAGTTTTATCGAACAGCTATTAGACTAGCCATACTTTATGGTACTGAATGTTGGGCAGCTAGGCAACAACATTTGCATAAAGTGAGTGTCACAGAAATGTGAATGTTGAGATGGATGTGCGGGAAGACTAGAAAGGATAGAATTAGAAATGAGCACATTCGGGAGATGGTTGGTGTAGCACCAATTGGAGATAAAGTGAGGGAAAATCGGTTAAGATGGTTTGAACATGTGCGAAAAAGACCTTTAACTGCGCCGGTCAGAAAAAGTGACATAATCCAAATTGAGGGCAATACTAAGGAAAGAGGAAGACCAAAACTAACATGGATAGAGGTAGTAAAGAAAGATATGATAGCATGTGGATTAGCTGAGGAGATGACCTTAAATAGGGCGGAATAAAAACATCGGATTCATGTAGCCGACTCCAAGTAATTGGGAAAAGGCTTAGTTGTTGTTGTTGTTGGTCCAGTAAACACTTTATAGAGTAGAATCTAAAAGACAAACGTATATAACTCCATCTATAATATAACAGTCGATCACTACTTTTACTTTGCATTGATCCCTCCCAAAACAAAACTCAGTTGACTTGAGGTAGATATTGGTATGTACTTAGTTCAGGGGAACTTTTGTGGCATTTTATCAAATAATGCAAAGGCAAACTAAAAAAAAACCAACAAGAAGGCATAAACCTCGTGTAAAAGGGCCACATACAGAGTCAGCGAAGTTAATTTAAAATGACTGACCAACTCCAATCAAATCAGTCCAAATCTGGAATACTGAAAATGGAAAAAGAAAAAAAAAAGGAATCTGACTTAGTTTTTGCAGAACTATTTGAATTCAAGATAAAAACAAGAAACACCAAAACGTACACACACTTAAAAAAAAAACATTTAATTCTCCTAACAAATATCAGATTTTTTGGGTAAAAAGAAAAAAATTAGAATGTTAAGGGGAATCAACAAAGAAGAAGAAAATGATGATGACTGCAATGGTTGATATAGGAGAGCCACATACCTGAATTAAGGATGGAGGATGAAAAGAGATTCAGGAGTTGCTGGAGGAAAAAATATAAAACCTATAGCTGCTGAATAAATTGTTAGGTATTTTAGGATGGTGCTCATTTGGAATTACATAGAATTATTCTGGGTACTTTAGGAATATCAACAATAGAAGGATAAACTTATATCATTTTTTATTTCGCATTTTCCCAGTTTCAGCACAAGACAGTTCAATGAATTACTAGCAATCTGAAATATGCATAACTTTAACGCAAATGTGGCAACCGTCCAGTGAAAAAGATGGATTGCAATTCAATCCACCAGATACAGGATATTTTCTTTACTTAATGTTGATTCATTTTAGTTATTTTTCTTCTTTATCTTGCTCCATTGGTGTAGACTCCACAATTGCCCCAGCGAGGTTACAACCCCTGCCATAACCCGCCCAACACAGCCCAACCCCATGTCCTCCTACCAAAACTTGAATCCTGCACCAAAGGGGCAAAAGATGCCACCTGAGCTAGACAGTTGGTGGCTGAAATTTGTCACTTATACAATATGAACCAATACACAGAAGCAAAAATATGCCCTTATCAAAATAAATATTTATCGCAAAAAATTATATATTTCTTGCAAACAAATATTTGTCTCTTCCAACCCCTACTGTTCTCCATCTCTCTCCCCACCTCTTTCCTAAAGCATTGACACAAAAAATCATATGTGATTACTCTTAGCATTAAGGGCCAACAAAGATTTAAGTCAAAGTTAAACTACAGAGATATTGAAGAGAAGAAAAACAGACTAATTCATGTTTTTCTTCTTTTTTTTTTTTTAAATCACAGATACAATCATCCCATAACATAAATTAAAAAGAAAAACTAAAATTGACGACAAACAATCAATAAAATTAAACATTCATCGACCTAGACATATAGATGACAATTTCTTTGATCCAGTCAACATATTAATCAAAACCCATAAACCCCAAACACTTGAGACGCGAGCACACACATACCCACAGATTCAAGATCATTTAAGAAAGCATTTTCAACTTCAGAAGCTCAAAATGCTAAAAATTTATGGTCTTATAGGGTTTGTAATGATTAAATCACGCCGCCCGATAATCAATAGAACATTTCATATGAAAGAAAAGTAATATGTGTCTATATATGAATGAGTACCTTCTGCTTTTCTTCAACTTGAGTTTAGGGTTTGAACAGGTACCAGTGGCGGACGAGGAAGAGTATGCAGAAGAATTAGACTTTTTGTGAATATATGCATGTGTGTGTATATATATATATATGTATACATTGAATGGACAGCGCTCGTATATAACGTCTAGCGTTTGAGCACCGCGAAGCTCCGCTCAGAAACGGGAAGCAATCGTGTACACCCCACTAGCATCCTTTGTGTATCTCATCTAGCATCTACTGTTGCCACGTCAGAAAAAAAAGGTTTGGGGAAATATATATTATTTAAAATTGTTGGACTTAGAGATTTTAGGAATATAATAATAGGTGAAATTTAAGTGTGAATGTAATGGGTGAATCGAGAATGTTATATCAACGATAGAGAATTATTTTAAACCGTATAAATAAATATTTTGAACTTTAAGATTAGTTTTTAAGAATTTTTTACTGTTATATTGTGATTTTTTTTTGAAGAAGAAGAAGATTAAACACAATTCTTAAATGTAATATTGATATATTTTTTCAAAATATATTTCATGCAAATGAGGTGTGGTAATTTTATTTTTTTTGGAGTCAATATAGATTAAAGGAAATGGACCTTTCCAAAAAAAAAATTCACTCCATGCATCTCCAGGATAAGATCCGGTACTGGGACGGTAAAATGAAAGAGAAAAAAGTTGAAGTTCCTTTGGACATATTCACATAGAAATTCTATAGAAAGAAACACCATTCCCAGTGAGATTAATCATACTTCTCCTTCCATGAATACACAATTTCTATTGTGTTATTTCATTTTTTATTTCTCTCTTCAATTCTTTATTTTATTTTATAAGCAGATCCAAAACCATAATCCTGAAGATCTGAAAATAAAATTTTCAAAAGTGAAAAAGGGTTTATAGAAGTGGGTTATTTTTGGAGTGAAGAAGAAAAGTGTCAATAGTTTGAACAGAGATGTCAATTTAACTCAACCCTTCCCACACTGTTGAGATGGGTTTGGGATCATCTTATTTGAGAAGAGACTTTAAAATCCGTCAAGGCCTGAAACCGCCTCAATTAGTAATAAACATATAAATAAATATTTTTTTATTAGTTTTAGTTTTTTTACCTTATTTCTTATGATAATTTTAAATTTTAGCAACATTTTTGTTTATGATTGTAAAATATTTGATTATACTTGAATTTTTTTACATAATTTATTTTAAATTTGTTCTAATTTGAATTGCTTTTCTTAAAAAATATGTAAATTGGGGCACCCCAAACCCAATGCAGGACTTGGTGGAGGCAAGTTTGCAAAACATATTATTTGTGAGATGAGTTTGAAAAGGGTAATGCTACTCAGGCAGAATTCATAGGCAGAATGTTTTACATCCATTGGATGCATGTGATAGGCCCCACCACATACACTCACCACATGCATCCAATGGATAAAAAACTTTCTGCCTATGAATTCTGCCTACGAATTCTGCCTAAGTAGCATTACCCGTTTGAAAAAGAGGAGTTCGTTCCCAACCTTTCGGTTGACATCCCTAAATTTTACAGCTAATTTAATGGTTTTTTTGTTTTGAAAATTATTTATATATTGAATTTTGAGTAGATGCTGAAGATTCAATTCCCATCTATTTATTTGGTCCGCTGCATTTCTTTTTTATTCTTTGGCTCTGTTCCACTCACGAAAATAATATCTTGCATACTGATGAACAAGAAATTTATTCACACCAACTAGTGTAGCTATTATTATTATCATTATTTTTTATAGGCACATACATAGTACATACATATTGTAGTTAATTTTGGAAAGATTGATTGATTTTTGAACATTGTGTAAAAAAAATGGAAAAAAAATGTGCTTGGAATTTGATAGAGTAATTTGATTCAATGTCCCTTGTATCTCCTTTTATTTATTTATTTATTTATTTTTCTCTTGCCTATTTAGTTGAATATACTTCTTTTTCTAAGAGTACAGTCTCCCAAAAATAATTTGATGTCTTGTGCTCGGTTTGATATATATATATATATATTCTGATTTTACGTTTATATTTTGAACCATGCTGCATGATGCGACATTCAAACATGTGGTAGGATCCATATGGCAGGCATAAACCCTAAGGGGCATGTTAGATTTAATAAACTTTTAGATTTGAGTAGTTTGATTTGCTGGTTTATTAAGAAGAAGGAAAACCAAAGAGGAGGAGGATAATTAGATAAACAAAAAGAAAACAAAGCGGCTTCACATTTCATGTCACTTATTTTTGTTTGGACTTTGCTATTTGAGACCAACCAAACAACTGAAAGGCTGAGTTTTTGGCCCTTTGATGCATGTGTGATTGTGTGTAGGAGCCAAGCAGGTTCACACACATGTGTCAAAGAACCAAAATCAATCAAAATTGATTTCTCTGCCTCTCAATTTACTTAAAAAAAAGTATCAAAGAGTTTATAATCTAACGGTGTATAACCTCCTTGAGAGGAGTGGGGTTCGCATTCCGGTGGTGTAAGCAAAAAAGTATGTGTGTCCAATTAAAAATTTTTTAACCTAAAAAATCATTTTTTTTTGTTTTATATACCAACCAAATAATTGAATATCACAACGTGCAGAGCATTCACGCCAGATGTCAGTTAGTTTTACCTCCATTTTTAGAGAGACTGCTTCTAAGTCTCGAACCTGATACCTATCGCTTTTGGGCGAAGGCACTTGCTAGGCCTCTATGAAAATGCGCTCATAATGAAATTAAATGTTGTTTGATAACTCAATTTAACACTTAACTTTAAATAAAATAAGTACTTATTTAATTAAGTATTTGATAAGACAATTTGAATTTTGAAAAGTAAGAGTCACTGAAAATGAGTTCAAATTTTAAGTGACAGTAACTTTACTTTATCACCGAATACTGAATCAAATTCTTCAGTGGTGTAATAAAAATCTCTCAAATAAAATTCCACACAGATAATAAGCAAAGAGATAAAATTGGTCAGAATCTTGAAAATGACAATTTCATTTCTCCACTTCCTAATACCAGTCAAGATTGCCTGTAACTCGAATCCAAACTAGCAGTACTGAATACAAGTTTATAGCTGGGAAAATGGAAACAAGATGGGCATGAGTGTGAAAAGAAAATGGAGAAGAACTTGAATCAAAATTTTCCGGAGTTATGGTATTTACAACTAAAATAGTATTTTGGCGATTTCAGAACAAAAATTTGAACCACTTTTCTCTTTTAACCATAGAGCAGCCGAAATCATCCTATCTCCAATGAAATGGAACAAAAAGGGAAAAACTACCCAAAAATAATCAAATTGAAATGTTGCCCCTACCACCAGCAACAACTTTGCGACGATGCCTTGAACCAGATTTTCTACTTCCTTTTCCACGTTTAGTGGGATTCTTCCTTACTGGAGGACGGATTAGGGCACGAACTGGAGGAGGCTTGCGCCTCTGACCTTTGTGGTATGCCTGAAAGTAAAAAACCAATTTATCAGTGTCTAGGATGCTTAAAAAACAATTATTATTAGTGAAAATCAAGGTTCAAAAAAAAAATTCAGCTGCTCAGCCATGCAAATTCTATTCACTCAATGCAGTTCTAAGACATCCCACAGTTTTCCAATCAATTCATTTGTTTCATATTACACTGATACCAACTTATTTCCTTTCAATGTTTTTTATGGATAATTAAATTTCCATAAACCATCCAACCAAACCTTCTTTGTTTAACAAACTTAGCATGATAAAGGAGTTCAGGGCATATTTATATGAACAAGAGAGTGAGGCACACTTAAATAGCTTACTTAACTCCCCAATAATAAGAAAATGAGGAAGCAAGCATTAAGGATAATATTCCTCTACAGTTTGATTAGGAGACACTAACCTAGTACGTACCACAAATTCATGCAAGAGATCGCCATTTCAAAAGATTGAACAGGTCAGCATATTAATCAGATCCGTTCTTCGTGTGAAAAGTGTGATCTCTTAAAATAAGCCAAATATTAATTCAAATATGTATTTCCAAAAGAAAATGGCCTCTAATAGAGTTAACAAAAATTATAATTATGTTGTTGAACTGATTTTCCCATCCCATGTATATACTAGTATTTAAATTACTGCCCCAATTGCAAAACTCCACTAGATTACTGAAAAAAGAGTATAGATTTTCTAAACAAAAAAATAATATAGAGCCACTCTCGTTGGAGTTGCACAGCTTTGTAATTGGGTAAAAATGAGTCATTTAATGTTAAATTCCCATATATGTGTTACTATCTAAATTACTACCTGCATCACAAAATACCTCTACAATATACAAAAAGGAAGTAGAGATCTCTCAAACAAAAGGTTAATAAAAAAAGCAACTCACCTTAGAGATAAAACAGCCTTAAACAAAATATTTCAATGAAGATTAAAAATAAGAGCCCCTAGACTAGTAGCTAGCTACAAATCACTAAACAAAATATTTCAAGAGATCATACATCCAATCAAATACAAAATATCTTTTATAAGGACTGCATTCTGCAATTTAAGATTCTACCAAATTCAAAATGCTGAAAAATATAAATATAAACTACTTTTATAGTTCTATTCAGACAATGTGACTGGAATGTAACACACTTCCGTGAAAGAAAAAAAATGCTCTTTTAGAATTAAAAAATATTATGAACAAATTATTTAATCAAAATAATATTTATGGTGTTCTTGTACACATTAAAAATGGACAAATCACTTACAGGTTACGTTTTTTTATCTGATTTTCCAATACCATATATAAGTATATATTAGTACCTGTATCACAAAATTCCGCCTTTCACAATCCATAAACATACTGATGCTCCAGTTAACTTTTGCCATAATTCTATCCCTTACAGTGGAGAAGCTTAATTGATCCCTGGAAGTAAAACGATCGACTTCATTGAACCATAGACAAGTGAACAGATTTGTTATAGGAATGTGCTCCCTTATAATAACACACCCTTCAGGGACATCTGCAGAAACTCATTCATAAAGCAAAAAATCCATATGAGATTGAAAAACTAGCCTAAGCAGAGATATATAAATATCATGGACCTACCACTAGTTATAGGAAGCTTAGCCTCAGAATATGGTGTTAAACCCTCCTTTTTGTAAAAATCAATCTGGTAATCAATGGAGGTATTGTCATATTTCCCTGCAGCTTTATTAGCTTCAGCTTCTACAAAAACATCGAAGCGTCTATAGTGTCTTGATATAGCAAAGGTAGCATTTTGTCGCCACAAGAACCTAAACGACAGAACAGGTAATGCACCAAATGAGCACGATACGATGCATTAATTGTAGCATATGCTTAAAAATGAAAATGATTTTCACTTCTTACAAAGTTGAAATAGAGAAAAGTGTGGCGTCACATTCATAAGATCAAGGAAAAACAGCAAAATAATGATCACTTCTTAGAAGTTAGAACAAACCATAAATGTCAAAATTGAACCCGACGAACACCTAAGAAAGGCACATTTTACATAATTTTCACATGGCTATGGAGCATGCACTAGACCAGAATATAATTTACAATTGTATACAATCTCCGTCTTCCAGACACTAAAATAGCAGGAACACGCACAAAGCCAATAATTTCACAAATGCCATTTTGATGTTGCAAGATAGAATACAATGAAATAATGGTATATATGGACTTCCACAGTGGTGACTATTACTGTGATTCATGCCACAATATCAAATGGATGAAAGCATGATTTTTGTGCCTAATTAGGGCAAAATTAAGCATGGAAAATAACTCACTAAGATAATTCACTAATCACCATACAACCCCCAAATTAGTAATGTGTTTGAATGTTCTAAGAAAATTCACATGCATCAGTGCATCACCCAGTTCACTATTTGCATGTTCTAATAGGAACAATTAATAAAGCAAGTAAAGCGATTGCTCACCAAACAATTAAATTTCTAATAATTAGAATAAAAGGCATACTTTCATCTAAATGTGAGATGCAAACTAGATTAAGCAAAATCCATTTAAACTACGATGACATACTGAAATGCTCCATCAATCACTCTACAAATATCACAATACAGAAAGCACAGGATCTCACACAATGCACTTCTCAGCACATCATCGGCAGGGGAAAGCGGAACACAAAATTTGCATGACGTACCTCTCAAGAATTTGATATGGATCCACGACAAGCTGAAGCTTTCCATCAATCCATATAGAATATCGGACATTGGGAAAGAGCCGATGTATTAGCAGCTTTGGAACCTGAAACAAGTCAATATGAGTCATCCAAGATATAACAAGCTTAATGCATTATTTAGATTTTTCTAAAAATTTTACAAATAATGAGGATTCCAGAGCAGAACTTAGATCACTGGAACACCGCCCATTTAGCACAACAAAAAGACTTGCACCATATAGAAAAGATATCTACCAGTAATCAAAGGAAAGCTGGGTTGATGGTTTGGCCTCTTTTTGCCTCCAGAGCAGCAACACTCACACCCCCCCAAGTTCACTTTCTTATGTTGTTTATTCTAACTAGGAGACCGCAGTAACTTCAAATTATAGTAATAATAAATAAATATATAAATAACTGCAAGTACATGATTCCCATACTGCACACGGCACCAAAGTGGCATGTGTTGTCAAGAGGAGGCAGCTTATGTGGTGTTGTTAGTTAGCTTATAGGGTTGACTTAATGATTACTTTGACACACTTAGTCTTTTAGTAGTATATTTATGATTGATGCTGGGATTACTATACGTAGAAAATAGCTCATTAGCTTATCTACTTTCACTAAACCGAAGTAGAAACTACTCCAAATATTATTTAAGGTTCTGGCCTAGTTAACGGAAAAAAAGATTTCTGCCTAAAATTGAATAGAAGACCTAAAAAATTTCATTTAATAAAAAACTAATCCAACTATTATCACATATACGTTTTGTATTCAAAGATATCCTAGGATTAAGAAACCAAGAACCTAACACTGGTTAGCAAATTAAATCTGACCAATATACACCAAAGCTTAGTTATATTTGAAGAAGTCTTAAATCGGTGAAAAATGAAGAACAAGTAAAGTAGATAAATGTCCTCAGCTTGTTTTTTTCATGACTTTTTATCCTAGGTTGTTTCCTATGTCCTTTACCACCTGAAGATATCGTTGAGGCCTCATGTGTTCTTTGTCAGATGAAGAATATTAAGCCCTCATTCACACCACTGCAGGCATCTATCCCCAGATTTTCCATCATCCTCACTGGGGGAGGGGGATTGAGATAGAGAGAGAGTTGCTGCCAAGGTGGAAACAATTGCTGGAATACTCACTGTACAAAGAGATCACTGGGGAAGATATGGCCATCAGAACTAGTAAGACTTAGGAAGCAGACAAAGAGGAAGCAAGAAAGAAGAAAAAAATGAGAATATTCACCACCATGGCTTGTGTATCTTTTGTTTAAAAGCTCAAAATTTCTTCAAATAAAAATCATGTATAATATATAAAAGTCAGTTCTCCTTAAACAAAAGATGTGTTAGCTATCAGGTTTTATTAAGGAATAAATCAGATTTTTAATTCATTTTAAAACTCAGATTTAAGTATGCTTTCTCCAAAAGCAGAAAATACTGTTTATACAAACAAGGGAAAGTATCAAAAAGAAAAAAATAAATAGTTAACTAGACCAACTATGAAAGTCATATATGCATGTAGGTTTGCACTTTGCAGTAACCTATGAACACGTGTGTTAATATCCATCGTCATAACTTACAAGTTTCCCTGAAATAAATCCCACAAAAGCAATGACCATGTGGAAACCAGTTCAATGATTTCACCACATGCAGACTCTAGTGCCTATCCTAATATTCATAGTAATAACACCACCACCATCAACAAATTATTGATCCTATGAATTCAAAAGCACAAAGAAGTTATGCAACACTCCTTTCCATCGGACTACACATGAAGTAATGAAGCCACGATTATGAATAAATTGATCTCTTCCAATTAAAACTTGCCCTTTCTTTGTTGATTTAGTTACAAAACTATATTGTCATCTTCTACTCCTTTTAGATAGTAATTTTAATATTATATCCTCTGTACCAAAAGCAAGTAAAACAGAGAGGAAGTCAATTAAAAGCCTGCATAATTTTGAACAAGTACGAGTCACCTGAAGCACATTCTGAAACCGAAGGAAAAAGCAAATTGATACAAATAGAACTGACCTTTCCATTGCGTCTTGCATCAGTGTAAGGAGTATTGCGGACAACAATAATCCTCCACAATCCAACCCTCTTGCTGCTGTCCAAGACACTAGAATTCTTCATGTCTGCTTCTGTCTTTTCATCAATAAACATATAAAAAGGAACATTTTTTCTTGCAGTTTCACTAACATTCTGAGGCTGCTGTATTATATCATAATTTCCTGAAAAATACAATAATTAGAGAAAGGAACCACATTCATTAAAGAACTTTTTTTTTTTGAAAGACCACTGTGGCACAATGGTAGAAGCATTTCATAAAGTCGGGGATAGGGTTGGGGTTCATAAAAGTAGAAGAGTTGTGAAAGTTGAAGATATCTTAATGCTTAGCAGTACCAAATATAGCTGATGCAACAATGACCTCATGGAACTGCTCCAATTCTCTAAGCTCAACTTCATCAATGTCAAATCCAGTATCGAGGCCAGGTCTACATCCTTTGATAAATCTGATACAAAAGAACATTCAACAGCAATAAATCACAAGGAAACTGCAATGCATCAACAAAAATTAAAATGAAATATCATCATATCCCATTGTAGAGGTACCTAAGCCTAAGGAAACAACAGACTGTACGAATGAAACTTACCCACAGTTCACAGTCATCGACTCTTTAATATTAAAAGAATCATTCCTCTGATCTAGAGAAGGATACCCACCAAAGTCAGAGCCTCCATGTGGTTCAGTTTTAATTGGATTTTTCTCATGGAAATAAGTTAAATGACGAAGCACGGGTGACGCTGATGGGGATTTTGGCATGCTAGCTACGGCCTGCTCCACAGGAAGGTAACATACAGGACATGCTGAGGAAAATAAGCCAGAGAAAAATCAACAGGACTGCAGCAACATCAACATTACATATGCATGATTGTTACTTTAACTAAAAGTGCGGGTTTTCCTATCTTTGTAATTAAACTAAATATATGGAAGGTTTTGTATTTTATAACTATAATTCCATCTATTCGAATATTGCAATGATATGGGTGGATCAATTGTTGTGGCCCAGAAATGGAAATAATAATAATAATAAAACACACACAAACTTACGGCGTGGTCCACTCTGTTTTCTATCTTTAGGAGGGGGAGGGGGAAATGCAAAATTTTTACATGGATGGCCCAAAACAGCAACAGAGCCTGTAATAACTTCAGCTGCAGAAGCATTGGGAGTAGGAGGAGGAAGAATGCCAATACTTTCACCACATACTGTCACAGAGGTCAGTATAAAGAAATTATTGTCCTGTTCACCTTCTGTCTGGAGAATAGAGAGCATACATGTTAATATGATGCCTTACCGTAATGTCTCATGTTTGAAATTCCCTGACCAGTGTTAGAACTAGTGCTTTCCAAAGCATCTTCTAATCACAAAAAGCCATCAAGCACATTAATTGTTAATCAGTAAAAAGTAAAATAAGAACTCATAACAATAGAAACTGAAACAAAAATTTCAATAGACATTTTGAAACAAGTAAATGAATCATGAGCCACATATGTCTGCCATGGAACAACAAAATTCAGATTGACTGGAGAAGTTGAAGATAAAGGACGGCTTATCAGGCAAAATCTCAATCAACAAGAAGCCTAAATATCTAACAACCAGCTAATCCTAACTTAAGAACCATGGACACTTATGCGGCAAACTGACAAAAATGCAAACATAATAAATCTTAAAAGGTATGACATGGACAGGAGGAACCGGCAAAAAAATAATATATATATATATAGAAAACTATATAATACAAGACAACACTACTTTATGACACCTATTTCTGATATTCTATGAAATTTATAATTTATAAATTATTTAATTATAACCACCCTTGCATAGAGAAAGTCATAACAAATATGCCCATGTGTTTGTGCATGTAAGTAGATGTAATATATATGTGTGTAACTCTGTGTGTGTGTAAACAACTTGATGATTCCTTTGCTCTCTCATATTAAGTATGGACAAGGATACGGATATGAACATGACACAACATGTAAACACCAAAACGATATTAAAAAGCAGGACATGGATATGACAAGACCACGGCAATAAAACATATATCTCAGACATGTATAAAAATAATATATATACAACAAATATTAGTCCGTGACTTGCAGGGTTAAAAAAAAAACAAATATTACTCCATGACAACTAAGTATATTACGATATGACCCGATGAAATTTAAAACTTATAAATTATATAGTCATAAGTTCATATTCACCCTTGTCCTACAGAGAAAGTCAAAACGAGGACAAAATAAATTTGTATGTATGTATTTGTTTGTGTGCATAGATTTGTACGTGCATACGCATATGCACATGCGTATGTGCATGTATACACAATTTAATTCCTCTAACTCTCTCATATTCTCATGAAAATATGGTCAATTATAAAATTTATATTACCTTTTGATTTTTCCTTACAATTATTCTCTCTTTTTTTCCCAAGCTATACAAGATATATTAAGTACATGCCGGCGAGTGTTCCAAAAGTGTCAAGTTAGAGAGACCTCCGAATGTGTTGGACCCGTGTTTGGAAGTGTTCAAGATTTTTCTTTTCTTCTTGTAGGCTTACCAAGTATAGATAGAATATATAAGTTCCAGGACAAAAGCACCAGTAGGAATAATTAGACATCAAAGGTAACAAGTTACAATTGCATCTTTTACAACTTCTCAATCAAAACTAATCAGTCAGACAAATAGTCTATTGCACTAGTTAACCTCAAAACCGATTAGATATTACATTGCCTTTTAAATAGAATGAACTGTGAAACATAAAAGAAAGAAGTAAAGAAGGAAGCAGTGATAGAGAAACAAAACCTTTATTAACTGTGAAGAACCCTGTCATAAAAGCCAAAATAGCAAAGATAACTAATATCAGCATTCCAACTTTCCGTCGACCCAAATATCTGCAGATGAAGGGAAGAAATCTTTCCTTTTCCTTTGAACCACTTTCCTTTTCCCTTGAACCAGAAAGTAACATCTTCGAAGACTTGCGCAATACAAATGAATTCTGAGTCCGCAATATAAATGAATTCGGAGTCCGCACCACACCATTCTGAGCTTGTTGTTGCAGTGATCCATAACTCCCTGTACGTATAGAAGATGACCCTCCACTCATTGTACCTCTAAGCCCATGATTTTTCCCTTCATTATCTTTTCCCTTCTGAATTCCCCTTCATTCACAACAAAAAGTTCTTTTCCTGAGCTAAATCAAAAATTGTAAAAACCCACCTATAAATCAATCCACAAAGTTAAACCCACTACGATTTTCACCACTTTTACTAATATGATCTCAAAACCCTAGGCAATGCAGTTCCATAAACCAATTCTAAATCGAGTTATACACAAAACCCACCTCAAAAATAACAGTCTCGTAGATAACTCTCAACTTCATATAATCACGAAATTTTCTAGCCCGGAAAATCAATAAACTTTCTAATCCTATCAGAACTAGAATCCTAATTAGCATTGGAATGCAAAACTTTTCAGAACCTTAAATCCAGAGCCAAAATCAAACTCAGAAATCAATGCCCGAACGAGGGAAAAACAACGATTTTAGACGTGAAAATCAAACTCAGAGACTGATAAGTTCGGGTTACCTTTCAGTGTTCTCAGTTTCCAACCCGATTTCAGATTCTCTCAGTACAAATCTGGGATTCGTCGATTTTTTCGTTAGCGTTTAAATACATTGTGACTGGGATTGTTTGCAGTTACTCGTTTCTCTATCAGAAGTTGAGTCTTTTTCGTTTGAAACCTCTTCTCTTAATTATTTTATACTATTTTGAAATTATAATTTTTATCTGCTTTACTATCATTATAATGATTATTTTATAGTATTTTTAAATTATAATTTTTATCTGCTTTACTATCATTATAATGATTATTTTATAGTATTTTTAAATTCTAATTTTTATCTGCATTAGGATCATGATAACGTAGTCAAATTAAACAGAATATGAGTGCTTTTTCTTCTTTTTCTTTTTTTTCTTTTTCTTTTTTTCAGAAAGTAGAAGGTATATGAAAAAAAAAGGTGGACATTGAGTCTTACTCAATTACCTGAAAGTAATTAAAAACATCTATGTAAATACAAAACAAATTTATAGAAAACTACTCTCTAATTTTAAGTTATCTTCTGGGTTCCAATATTATACCATTTTTTGCAAGCTGCCCCTGCATTGTAATTTGCCCCCTTCAACGGTTAAAAATGTTACTTGTCCCTTTCTACACTGGACAAATTGTAAAAAGCTACCAAAAAAAAAAAAACAAGCCCTAAAAGCTTCCATGGTAAAAAAATAAAAAATACCATGCAATATATTAGGACGCACACGATTCGATTCAATTCCATAGGGTACCAAACTAAACTTAAATTATAATTGGAACTGATTTTAATAGTTCTTTAATTTTGAAATAAACCATTGAGATATGGAACTAAACCGGATCGTGAAAAATTAATTTGGTTCGATTCTGAACCAAACTTTGAGTTGTACCTTACTAGTAAGCACAGTTATACTCTCATTCAATATATTCTATTATTTTTACTCTTATTTTAATGTTATATTCTATTAAATTTTTACTCTCATTATTAAAAATAATCTTATTTTTAACAATATAACATTGAATGCTTATAATTTTTCATAACGAGAGTACAAACAAGTTTCAAAATTAACGGCTCCTTAATTTTAGAATTGGAATCGGAATCGAGCACTTTCAGTTTCAATATAATTTGATTCGATTCGTATCAGTTTACCGGTTCCATCAGTTCTTTGTACACCCCTAATATATATCTTAAAATTGAAACTAAAAATATATTAGCTCAAACTTTAAACTAATTATTATGCATGCATGTGTGTGTGTGTGTTTTTTTTCCCTTATCAAGGGTGTCCTTCACATACAGGGATGATAACTAGGGCTGCAAGGGAATCAAGATGTTCGCAAACAGCTTAGGCTCGGGCTCAGTTCGGGTTTGTTCGTTAAGCAAACGAGCTGAGTTCGATTTTTAGACTTGTTTAATAAACAAGTCGATCCTGAACAGTATTGGGCTCCATTCGTGTTGGTTCGTGAACATTAGCTCGTTTTTGTTCGTGAACAAAGCTCATATGAGGCTCGTATAATGCTCATATGCTCATAAACATGTTCACGAACAGGTGTTTATGTAGGCTTGTTTACGTTCACGAACAATATAAAAGGATCTTAAACTCGAGATCAAACTGAGCTGGAACAAAATTTTCTATTAAATAAGCCGAGCCCGAGCTTCTCAAAATAATGACGAGTTGAGCTCGAGCTCAACTTTTCGAGTTCGTTACGAGCTCGAACAAACTCAAGCTCGACTTAGTTCATTTGCAGCCTTAATGACAATAGGAATCGGACCCCAACTCTATCCCCACTCCTGTTTAGCAAAGCTCCCCCATTGCTATTCAAAACCGTTTATTAAATGAGACGAGACAAGGAGGGTTTTAGGAGAGTACCTTTGTAGTTGTATTACAAATCTAAATAATGAAACAACTTTTCAACTATGATAATAATTCATTTTTACTTAAGTGGATAAGAACAAGATTCAAAATCTCGATTGGAACACGGAGATCTAATATTATTTTAAGAATATCATAAGAAATACGTAACGGTTCTCAAATAAAAATAATACAAAATGATATAAAAATAAAGTAACAATATTATCAATATTGCAAAGAGAGATGCAGATATGTGATACGAGAGAGAGAGAGAGAGAGAGAGAGAGAGAGAGAGAGGTACGTTGAACGATGAAAGTCTTCGATGATTATAATAGTATGATTTGTTTAATATATACATAATATTGTTATAAATAGGGTAGGATAGGGTGACATTTTTCATTTATGTCCCCACACGTCTTTTCAATCGTAACCCTATTTTCAATCCAAAAAAAAAAAAAAACCCATTTAACAAGATTTATAACCATTCCAAACTGAGCGAGGCAAGTAGGGTGTTTTACCATCCCAATTCACATCTGCATTTACCCCAAACTATAGATTTCTGAATAAGCAATATGAACTGGAGGCACAAACTCCGGTGGAGAGGTCCTGTAACTATCTCACATTATTTACAAGTGATAAAATACAAGTGGTCCCTCAATAAAGCGCAACTACTACATAGTTAGTAAAGTCTATAGATAAATACATAGGAAAAAGAAGTCTATGGATAGAAATATAAAAAATAAAAAGTCTCTGTATAGAAACTTAGTGAAGCTTATACTTAGTTTTTAAACATACATGTACACAAACATGTATACATTTCGTTAAAAATGCAATGGAAGTTTGTCATGTGGATTACACCAGTATATCATCGTCATGTTCTTCACTCAATCGTAATGATCCACTGTTATAAAAGGTAAAATGCTTAATAAAAACCCTGAACTATTAATTTTTTGCAAATATCCCATGACATTGCAAACGAAATCCCTAAACTATCAAAAGTTTGCAAATTAGTCCATTATCATTGATTTTGATGTTAAATTATTGATTAATCTATTAAAGGGTTTCTTTTTTTTATTATTAATTCAAGAGATATAGTGTAGGGATTTTATATATATATTATAGCCTTATATTTTGAAAGGTTACATTCGCACTCCCATTTTATAAGATTGCACTTTACTTGCATTTTTCTTCTAAAACAAATGACAAGAAGATTCTTAAACTAATTAATAAATCATCCCCTATTTTATAATACCACAACTACTCTTTATATTATAAACTTAAACTTTATTTTTTAGCTTTTTTACTTCCTATATTACTTTTTTTTTTTTTTTGGTTTCAATCAAAAAATATTAATATTTTTTTTATCTTCTTTAGTAATTTGTTTTTGCTCTTGTCAAAAGAAATAAAATTTTCTTAGGTTTTTTTTTTTTTTTTTATCAATTCAAAAGAGATAATTTATTTTTAATCTTTTTTTTATATTTTTTTGGGTCCTTCCAAAAGATATAATTTATTCAACTGGATGACTTTTTTTTTTGTTCCTGAGGTAATTTATTTAATAAAGATAATTTTTTTTTGATCTTGTCAAAATATAATTTATTCACCATATATAACTTTTTTTGGGTCATGTAAAAAGAGAATTTTTTTTTTATTATTTTTTTTGAATATATATTTTGTTATTATGTCAAAAGAATCCGCAAATAATAAAGATTGAAAATGGAGAGATGATATCTAAAAAGGTAGTTTAATATTTAAAAGAAAAAATGTAATCATTCACATGAAAAGTTAAGATTAAAAGTAATGTTTATTTTAAAATGAGAATACAATAAAAAAAAATTTAAAAAAAATGCGCGAATACGGCATTCCTATATTTTTATAGAGTAATCATTAGGTCACTCCTGTCTCTATCCTTTTATGTGATTATTAAAATCAAATTTATGAGTAAGATTCAAACTCGAAAGTCTATCTATGGTCATGAGGAGGTTTCCCAAACGTTAGTGCATGTGGGGACCACGCAGGCCAAAAACATGGTGCCAAACAAGAACCAGACCTGGCTTAGCGGGTCCCACTCACTCGTTTCGTGTCTCAAAGGAAGAGGGCACACAATAAAGTTGATGCATGTATGGTTTTACATGAATAACTTGTCATTGTTTAATGGACATGGACAGCTAGTGTTAGGTTATAAATGCAGATGGTATGTCAGCGAGATAAGTAGAGGAGAGTAAAAGCATGACTAATAACTCAACTTATTGTACCTTTACTTTGTGGGGGGTAAAAATAAAAACAAACAAAAACTTACTCAACTTGTATTTTTCTAAGAGTAAAAATTTTGTTTTCTCTCGTCCCATCGAAGGCTCAATTGTGTTGGCTCATTGATAGTACAATTGATAAGCAGGGACAAAACTAGTTACTAATGGTCTAAGTCACGTGGGGTGAGATTGAGAGGGGAGCAAGTGTGAGAATAAGGGCGCGACAATAATAAATTTTATGTTAGAGAGAGAGAGAGTTGTAACACGAGAGCGACATTTATTTAAAAAAATTATTTTATTTAAATTATGATAAGAGAAAAAAAAAATAATACGTTACTAAATCCTCTCTATGTTGAAATAAAAAAGAAAAGGAAATGAAGTATATTCATCCTACTGAATGATGACCCTGAAGATAAATGGAATGAAATAAATTTTGATTAGGTGAGTGGAGTGATAAAATATAAATTCCTTGTCACAAAATATATGCATAACATATAATAACTATTTTCCTTATTATTATTTTTTTTCAAAATCAAGTCATTTATGGAAGAATAGTAAAATTATCATTTTTTTTTCGTGTGTGTGACTTCGATAAGTTGCATACTTTCTAATAAAAAAATATAATAAATCATTGTAGGATTTTTTTTTTTTAAATAAACAGTCACACAAGTAATAAATGATGTATTCAATACAATTAGTGACTAAGATAGTATATCGGAATAAATGAGGAAAAGTAGAGTTAATTAATGAGAGTTAAATGTAAAAAAAATGTTTATAGTGCCAGTCCCTCGAGGAGAACCAAGAATAGGGATCTGTCACAAAGGCAAACATCCAAGTAGTCAAGTCTTTTGCTAAGGTGTTTAGGTAATAATCTCCTAAACACCCAAAGAGCCAAGTCCTTCACATTGCAAGTGTGTTAGTTTTTGTCGATAATAAATGCGTTTGGACATACCGTAGCGGCGGTAGTTGAGGACATTAATGACTCCTAATATAACATTAATAGTTATTGTCCTATTAACTAGGCCTATTAGTTGTGTTACGCCTTCCCTACTTCACATCCACTAATCCAAATTTCTTTTAAGTATTTCAAAAAAGTTGGTTACATTAATGTAAATGGATCCTACCAGATGCTGCTCGACATTTGATGTCGAGAAATATATTTGAGGCTTAGGTGGCCTAACATGATGTCAGCGCTTGTAATAGTGCTCAAAAGATGTATTCGAGACATATGTGGTTTGACATATCGTCAGAGATTTAAATATAAAACGGTGCTTGAGAGATGTCCTCAAACCTTAGGTGGTCTAACATATCGTCAGGGCTTTATAGTGGTCCTCGAGAGATGTCCTTGAGGCTTAGGTGGCATGACATATCGTTAGGGCTTTATAGTGGTGCTCGAGAGATGTCCTTAAGGCTTATAGTGATGCTCGAGAGATGTCCTTAAGGCTTAAGTGGTCTGACATATCATCGGGGCTTATAATAGTGCTCGAGAGATGTCCTTAAGGTTTTGATGACTTTGTTAAGTCAATGAGTTTTAGCTTTTACTTTTCAAAACGCTACGTGGTTGCCATACTGACTACTCTTTGATTGATCCGTTAAACTCCTACGTAGCGAACAATTGTATGCCACGTACAATCATTTAAAATAATTTCTTTTACAAATTCAAAATAAAGTCAAGCCTAACTGATGTCACAAAACTTTACTCTAAGCCAGTTGATGCAATAGTTAATATTGGTAAAGATTGGAATTATGCAATGATAAGGTTAGACGGTCAATAGGTTCAATCACTCTCTCTGTTATATTCAAAAGATTTCAAATGACATCTGCTTTCAGAAGTATCACTTCTCCAAGCTATAGGTGAAGCTAAAAAATTATACATTAACTACCATAAATTATGGAATCTCATCAAATACAGACACCATTTTACATATAATAATAGAAAAATAAAATAAAAAATAAGACTTTGTATTAATAAAAGGGTTAAGTGCATTAAACCCCCCTAAACTATCACCAGATTGCAATAAACCCCCCTGAACTACAAATTGCCCCCTGAACTATATGAAACATACACTTAAGGACAAATTATTAACTAACATTTAATAGAAAAGCTAAATTACTTTTTTGTCCTTAGTTAATATGTATGTTTGTTGGTGATGTAGACTAAGGCCATGTTTGGTAACACTTTCAATTCCAGATTTCAGCTTTCATTTTTATTTATTTTTTAAGGCAGTTTTCATTTTTGAAAAAATGAAAGTGATGTCAAAATTTTGATAATCCTTAGGCATAATTTGAAAGCTTCATAATGAAGCTTTCAGTTTTCGATTTTATTTTTCAGTTCAGGTTTTCATTTATGATTTTTTAGAAAATACAATAAATAACAATTGCTCAAAAATTTTATAAAAAAACAAGAATAAAAAAGTTAGAAAATACAATAAAAAAAATTAGTTACTCAAAAAATATAAATGTAACAAAATAAAATACAATAAATAAAAAATATAAATAAAATACAATAAATACAAAATTATAAGTCAATAAGAATAAAAATATTTTATAAAATACAATAAATAAAAAATGTATGTATATAAATATAACGATATATATAATAATAATAAATATAATATATATATATATATATAAAGATATATACAAGAAGAAAATACAATAAAATAAGAGCTATATATAAATGCAATTATATATAATATAATAAATACAAAATTATAAGTCAATAAGAATAAAAAACTTTTATAAAATATAATAGATATATATATATATATAAAAGAAGAAAATACAATAAAATAAGATATGTTGTTATGTTGGTTGTAGAGATTAAGATATAAGATGTATTTATATATATAACGAGTCATAAGGGTATTTTTGGCATTTTAAATTTGGGGTAGGTCATGTGTGTTAACTAATGTTATATTTTAGATGAAAATTTAATGATTTAGGGTTTATTACAGAGAGAGATAATAGTTTAGTTCAGGGGAGTTTTTTGAGTGAGAGAAGATAGTTCAGGGGAGTTTAATGGACTTACCCCTTAATAAAATTCTTATTTGCACGACACTTCTGGGTATCCAATACCCTTTCGCGACGTGGAGAGAGAGAGAGACAATTTCTAAAAGTAATTATTTGTTAGAGCGCTTTGATACTTTGATGATGGAGTTACTTAAAAAATATATAAAATAAAAGACTAATTACTATCACCATAGTTGGGACCCATCACAAGATCATCTTTTTCAACTCTTCGAGTGAGTGAGTGAGTGAAAGGGTAATTGTTTCACCTAACAAAATTAATGAAGAAAAGGACCATAAAGCTAAGGAAAACCCAACGACCTTCGTTGAGCAAAGAAACATTGCTTTGCACAAAAAGATAAGAGTAGACTTTAAAATTCACGCGCTTTAAAGCACGTGATACAAGTGTTTCTTTCTTTTTGTTTTTCTTGACAATTAATATAGGACCCGGATGAAAATATTAAAATCATGCATTACTTTAACTTTAAGATTCACACCATTCAATAGTAGTATTCCTCACTAATTTGTCTTCATCCTATCTATAGTTGTTTGGAATGAAAATTATTTTTGAATTATATTTGGATTGAAAACTTAATTAAAATTTTGAAAATTAGTTAATTTCAATTTTCTTAAAGTATTAATAGCTTGAATAAATTAAAATTAAATTGAAACCGTAGAATCTAATTCGATTGACTGAATTCTTGTAAGTTGCCCAATATTGACTATATGATTGACGAATATTGGACTAATCTTTTCAATAGGCACTGATTGGGACATGTCAAAGCTTGATGTACATCCCAAACTATAACATTGGCAATGCAGAATGAAGAGCATCTTCTCTCTGCAACTATATATATATATATATACACACACACACACACACATGCGTATTATTTTTTTTTAATGTACACATATAAAATAAATTCTACAAACTGCCTCCTAAAAGCCTCCTAAAATTTTCAATTTCTAAAAATATTCCTTAATTTTTCATTCATTTCTCTTTTACTCTTCAAATTCCTTTGATTCTCTTTAAAAAAAAGAAAAGAAAAAGAAAAAATAAGTTGCATTCCCCTTATTCAATCAAACCCTAATATTTCCCTTCAAAGTTCTCTCATTTTTCTTTCTTTTTCTTCTTCTTTTACATTTTTTCCCTCTTCTTAAAATTCTTCTTTTTGCACTCGTGTATGATGTATGTATTATAACACATTTTTTTCTCTTCTTATTCCTTTTTCCCATCTTATTCTTATTTAAATTTATTACTATAATTTTATGAACTCAGTGTATGTATTTTATATTTTTATTTATTGTAGTTTTTTTTCTTCGAATAATGACATATTATTTGAATCTTGATTAATGCATCGTCTCCGCATTTCTATTTTTTAGATTATTAATTTGTTGTAATGTTAGTTGAAAAAAATTTACTTTATCATGTTCAATATGCCTATCCTTAAATAATTTATTACTTTTGTCAATGTATTGAGGTTATCATGCATTACTAAATGAATTGAGACAAATTAAATTAATGAAAAATAGAGGGCAACCGTCCAATGTGACATAGACAATGAGATTATTATACATTGTTTTCCAAATATGTTTTTCTTTTTTTATTTCATTTTTGATTTAAACAATCTATATATGTCCTTCAGTGACGGACCTAAAAAGATTATGTGAGAGGAGGCTATCATTAACCACAACAAGTTATGTGATCCGACAGTCGTTAACTCTACTTGAAGAGAGTCCCTACCCTAGTGCATAAGTCAAGTTATAAAGAACATAAGTGATCTATTAAATTAAAGGAAGGGAATCAATCGAAGAGATGAACTCCTCCTAAATAGATTGAACATGCCTTTTGATTATTGAAAAGATGCCAACTAGCCTGAGTCCTGAACCATTGGAATGGACATACCGCAAGATCATCAAGCTGGAAACTAATAAATTGAGGCTTGTATTGCATAAGGGTGACAATTCGTGTTCTTGTATTGTGTCAATTTACGAGTATTCTACTAAATAACCTAACTCTAACCCAACATATTTAATAATTGTGTCAGAAACTTTCAACACTAACTCAACTTGTTTCTTAAACGTGTTACATGTGTCAACCTGTGTAACTTGTTTAATAAACATAATCTATAATAACACGACTAGTTTAATAATTTTTTAAACCCGTTTAACTTATATGATTTTCTCCGCCTCTAAAAATCTCTCTGAAGATCATATAAAAAATAAAATACATATTTATACATAAATCCTAAAATTAAACTATAATATAATTTTTTTATCTATATATAAACTCCAAAATATGCTAATGTGATTCAACAACTGATAAGACACTATAGCAATATTGTCCTTACATCAGTCTTGTAAACAAATAAATATATTATAAACAATTGCAATATATATAAGTTTGAATAAAATCATAATATATGAATAACTCATACCGTAATCGTGTTGCGGGTTAGACCGCTTAGATCAAAAACCCACCATAATTTTTGCGTGTCATCTTCGTGTCGATCCATTTATCAAACGTGTCGGTTTACCTCAAACCAAACCAACCCACCATAATTTTTGCGTGTTGTGTTTGTGTCGACCCATTTATCAAACGTGTCGGTTTACCTCAAACCAAACCAACTTAATTCGTGTCATATTATCGTGTCTAATTTGGTCACCC
Source organism: Cornus controversa (assembly GCA_026545225.1). Lineage (NCBI taxonomy): Eukaryota > Viridiplantae > Streptophyta > Magnoliopsida > Cornales > Cornaceae > Cornus > Cornus controversa. The sequence goes on from CM048847.1 coordinate 70,151,229, forward strand.
CTAGACTATTGCATTATTTTTAATAAGTAAAACTACTATAACTTTTGTGGATAATTCCATTGAGAACATTTACAATTGTAAGGTTAGTTTAGATTAAAATAAAAATTATGTGAGAACAAAGTTATATATAGTGGAATTTTTTTGTAATTTCAATGGAGCCATTATTTATTTATTTATTTATAAAAACAAAGGTATATACTCAAAAAAAAAAAAAAAAAAGGTTTCAGTGGGGGCATCTCCATTGAGTCTCAAAAAAATTGTGGGGACAAAGTTAGTAGGATTTTTTTGTAATTTCAATGGAGCATTTTAATTTTTTTCTATAAAATCAGAGGTATATACTAAATAATAAAAAAAAATAATTGGAGACCTCCACTGAGCCTCATGTAGGTTGGTGCCTGCCGTCCTGCGTGTCATTTTATGTAAATAGTAATTTCTTACTCACCGGAGTTGGTAAGTATTGTTATTCATTAAGTAAAAAAATGTAGCAACAATTTTCCAAAATAGATATTCTCCTGTAGTCTGAATCACTCTTTTAATACGAGTACTAACTCATACCTCCACTCCCATACATGTGCGCGTGGATTTGATCTACACAGGAAGAGCAATGTCTCAGTCTCAATACACTGGTCTCTCTCACTCTAGATGTGTATTAAAAAGCTGCCCGGCAGTCATAATATATAAATACAGCATGAGAAAATGTATAGACCATTTTTTACTACTTCAGAAATTAATCCCTCTCTCTCTACCCTGCCCTCTCTCCCTATATATAAATATACATATCTGTACACAATCAGTGCCCTGGATCCATATCTTCCCTCAATCCAACGCACAAATCTTAGATCACTCCATTCCTAGGGCTTTCATTTCGCGCCACTTGGGAACCAGAGTCTCAAGTACACATGCACACCCATTTACAAGGTACTATGTACTGAACTCCTAATTTATGTGAATTTAAGCTGATTTATGCGGTTTTCATTTAGTTGTATATGAGGAAGTTTCTTGGTTTCTGAATGAGTAGATATCATTGATTATGTGGTGAGTTAGTGATGTACGAGGCGGGTTTTAGTTGAATCTTGGGTTAAAATCTGGTACTTGGGTTGTGCTTGGTTGTGACTGACATGGAAGAAGAGGAATTTGTGGAAATAAAGGGTCTCATTGGTGAAAAGTTGTTATCTTGAAGGTAGGTTTGTGTTGTTCGTGTATAATGGGTTGTGTTTGTTGTAAGCCCTCTGCTATTGAGGATAGTAGGGAGAGTCCAAAGGAGAGGTTGTCGAGCAAGACCTTGTCCGACTTGCGAGTACCAAGGTTGACTTCTCTGAGGAGAGAAGAGGAGTATAGAGTTAAGGATCGATCTGATAGTAATGATGGTAGGGCAGTTTTGATTGACAAGCAAGCAAATGGTTCGGTTCGGTTGCATGGTGAGAATTTTGAGAGGAAGAGGGAGAAGACCGAGTATATTGTTGCCACGCACCACCCCGTAATGGGCAGCATTCCACAAGCTACAGAAGGGGAGCAGGTTGCAGCAGGGTGGCCGGCATGGTTGGCAGCGGTGGCTGGTGAAGCAATCAGGGGATGGGTACCACGCCGGGCAGATTCTTTTGAGAAGTTGGATAAAGTATGCTCCTTTCCTTGTTTTTGATTGCAGGATTATATTCATTATGGATTAAGAGAATGCATTTATTTGTCACTATGTTAATGAGCAATGGTTATCTTTTTATTTTGCTCTCTTGATAACCCCTCTGCCGGAATTTGTTTATCACTTTATTAAGTTAAAATCTTGGAGACTAACTTTTTATATGAAACTCAATGCCTCTTAGCTTAGCAAAGCATGTAATTTTTTGAACTAAATGAATCAAAGTTAATAGAAATATGTGTTTGGGAGGCACTTAACAGGTATATAAGAATGCTTAATAATAAATGATGCCCTATTATATTGGCATTGCTTGACTAATTATAAATTCCAGGAATAACCACAATCGTTGATGATTTTGTATTCATTTGCTTTGAAGAACAGTGGAAGCGAAGCTCCTAATTTTTAGTTTTGATCTTGTACGTACTAAATTTCTGGCACCTGTAAATTTTTGTAATGGAATGTGATGATATTAAACGTGATGACACTAAATGGTCCAATATCATCCATAAATTCTAATATTTTTATTACCAAGCATATAATAGCAGGAATGCAGATAATTGGGATTATAAATTTGCAAACAATAATTCAATTACGAATTGAAAAGGGATTTATGGACGTGTAAGTAGCGTTGGGCATTGGGGTCTCAAGGTAAAACTAAAGTGCTGTTTAATAAACACTAAAATTTTTCAGTGGTTTTTGTATTAGGTGCGTTTGATACGCAGAAATAGTTATCATTTGGAAAGAGAAATTTTTAAAAGGGTCTAAATTTTAAGTTAAATGCTTGGCTTATCATTAAATATTGAATGAAACAAACCAAAGGTAATTGTAAAATCTAATTTTAATTTACAAGTTCGCCCTTAAAATTTTAGTTTTACATTTGCAGCTACTTAAAGCTTTCTAGACTTTTTTTTTTTTCAGTGCTCAATTTTCAATTTTATTACTAGCACCAAGTCATTATTAAGTTTATAACTAGACGTATGGAATGTGTTCAATGGTGCAAGACCCACGACAAGATAGTTTTTTTAGGCAAATGTTACCTTGGAAATTGTGAAGAATGATCTTGTCCATATAACGTAGCTTGTATGATTTTCGTTAACAATATTCATGAAGGTTTCAACATCTTATTATAAAGATTCCTTAACTAACTTGAGTAAATACCATGATGAAATTCAATGGCTTAGGATACTTTGTTTCCTCTTGCTTTTTACTATGAAAAGTATCCGGGATGTTTTCTTTTTCGTAAATTATAAGTAATATCAGTCATAATAATGAAAGTGGAAGGAAAAAAACCTGAGAAACACTTGAGAAGTATATACTGACAGGTATAAAACCTTCAATTAGAATGAGGACAAGAATCGTCAATTGAAAAAGATGTTCCATTTTAAACATCTTCCTCGTCCATCCTTAAAAATACCTTCACTCCATGAGCTGCCTCATATCTGCATTGCTGAATTTTAATACAAATCCTCCTTCCACATGTGCTCTATCCCCTTTAAACCTCCAAATCAGTTTTCCCTCTAGTGCTATGTTCATGGCATAATAATTTTAGGTTCCTTCCCTATTTTCTTTAGGTTAAAAAGTCTTATTTTCGATGTTATTTAACTTCCTGTTTGCCACACAAAATGTATTGCCAGTCCTTTTTAGCATGACCCATTGCTGACCAAGTGGAGAAAAGCAAACAAGCGCATCAAAAGATTAGTTGATGTATACCAGAGAGACAATCTACATCATCCATCAAATAATCATCATTAAACAGCTCAGTTTCTGGTTCTATCATTATTTTGACTTGAAATTTAGTGTAACAACACCCCAAGCTACGCATATGGAAGAAAACCGTGTAATTTAGATGCCTTGCTAGTCTCACTCTTTTCCGGGTCCAATGAATTGCCTCAAAACACACAAGTTCTTCATGCCAAAGCCTCCTCAACTCGGTACTCTATCCTTAAGAAGGTAAGAGTGTAAAGCACGAAACTTGAGTTCTCAATAAGGGGCAACAAGCAACGGATTGAGCTGCATGAAAGCGGTTTGGTATGTTAACCATATGCATCAATCCGAACCAATTAGTGATTGACGATAATGGTTTGGTATGTTAACCATTTTTATTAGCACTCACCTAAAAGTCACTATGCATATATATGTAAATAAAAGGCCATTACTCAGTGTGGTCCCAGTTAATCGAGGGTGCTGAAAGGGGTAAAAATAATATATACAGATAAGTAAATATAATATGTATACATATGTTGATTGTGCACCTGCATGATGGTCTGTGTGTAATTTATAGTTAGTCTGAAGCCTCTGAAAGAAGGGGCCTGTGTGTAATTCATAGTTAGTCTGAAGCCTCTGAAAGAAGGAGCGTCGCATTAGATTGCCGGCTAGTAAAATCTTTTTTTTTTCTGGTAAGTGGCCAGTGAAATCTTTAGTTAAAGCATAATAAACATAAATCCTACAAGTTTAAATATAATGTTGACAAAAAAATACGAGTGGCTAACCCAAGGAATTGTTATGAGGAGTTTTTGCATTGATCTGTACTCAGTCAATCAAAACTCTTGAGGTTGAGGAAGTCATTGGTTTGAATATATTTGAATATATGTCACTTGTTTGAGTACTTTGCTTCCTTGCCGTCTATCATTTCCTCATGAATTCTAAGAAAAAAAGCAATGTATTTTACAGGTGTAGACAGATAAGATTTTTTTTATCACATTCATTCCACTGATAAGTACCGCATCGCATACTCTATTCTTGTTGCTGTACTATACCAGTAGGCATTACCTGTTAGTGGGTTTTGGGTTCTTTGTCTGATGATCTCCCATTTTGCAGATTGGCCAGGGAACTTATAGTAATGTTTATCGGGCTCGTGATCTCGATCAGGGGAAGATTGTTGCTTTGAAGAAAGTAAGGTTTGATAACCTGGAGCCTGAGAGTGTTCGTTTCATGGCAAGAGAAATTCACATTCTACGTAGGCTTGATCACCCAAATATAATAAAATTGGAAGGTCTAGTTACATCAAGGATGTCTTGCAGCCTGTACCTTGTTTTCGAGTACATGGAGCATGACCTGGCAGGGCTCGCTTCACACCCTGGTCTTAAGTTTACGGAACCACAGGTACTTTTCGTTAGGTTTTTATTATTTTACATATGACTGCGATTCATATTCAATGTTGTTCTGTACCACTGCAATTAAAGGTGACATTTTTAGTAAGTGGATTCCTCCAACAATAGTTTCACATTATTATACATGTCTTATACTGCAGTAATTAATTACAGATTGATCCTATTCAATCCAGAGTTATTGAAATAATCTGTTTATTTTTTACTTTGGAAAGTCTCAAGTTTTGTTTATTTCTGTGCAGGTTAAATGTTATATGCAGCAACTTTTAAGAGGACTCGATCATTGCCACGGTCGTGGTGTGCTACATCGTGACATAAAAGGTTCCAACCTTCTAATTGATAACAATGGGATTCTGAAGATTGCAGACTTTGGTCTGGCAAGTTTTTTTGATCCTCATCAAAGTCAGCCACTGACAAGCCGTGTTGTGACTCTGTGGTACCGGCCACCGGAGCTTCTACTTGGTGCTACTTATTATGGGACTGCTGTTGATTTATGGAGCACTGGTTGCATACTTGCTGAATTATATGCCGGCAAGCCTATTATGCCTGGAAGAACAGAGGTACCTTGTCTATTATTTTGTTTCCGTCAGAAATGCAGGATTGATGCTCTTTACAATATTTGTTCTGGAGACTGGATGGTTCAGTTTTCTAGTTTTATCATCAAAAAGTACCTTTGATTTGAAGTTACATTATTGTTTTTTGTTGCCCATGAGCTTCAAACAATTTTCCACTCCAAACTATTTATGGGAATTTTTTTGAAGCAAAATACTGTTTTTCTAAATCAAATTAGTTTTTAGTCTCTACTTGGTTTATTTTATGACGTACAAATCAGATTAGAAACTGGAGTTTCATGAGTCCTAATGCAAGGTACAATAGTGAATTGATATCAGGGAGTTTCCTTCTTAACGGGTTGAGTGATTTGTGAATATAGTTGTCTTACTTGTCTGATGTTTGTTATTAAAAACCGATCTGACTTTGGCCTCTGTTCCTAGATTGTCGACTCCATCTTTTGAATCCATTCTGTTGCTTAAAAATTTCTATTAGGTCTCCCATCCAAGCCATCCTTGTTTCATGAAGATTTAATTCTAGAACTTGATTTTTGTTTGTGCATCATGTGCTTAGCAAATGCTGTGGAATGAGTTGAGGAGTTCAGTATTAAGAACTGATACATTCAGTTAGAGAGATGTGATGCCATCACAGAATTGAATTATCGTGAATATAAAGTAAGTGATTGCTTATTCTCTTTTGCTTTTTGGTTCAATGAAATATAATTTTGTTGCAAGAGAGAATAAAAGATGTACACAAAGGAATTGTTGGGATAAATCTACATATTGGGTAGAAAGGATCATCCGAGAAGGGGCAGAATGCAATCTTGGGTTAAAATTAATGAAGGTATTTTTGCTTGTGCATCGATAATAGAGTACCAAGGTTTAGTAAGGCACTTTTTTAACCATCAGTGATTCTGATCAAGCTTGACCCAAAGATTCTCGATTCTCTTCTAGGTTAATCAAAAGATGGTATTGGGGAACAATATCTACATTCTTCTTTTCCTAGGCCAAGTTTAAGTGAGGATAGGAGAGCCATGCAAAGTAAGCCAAGGATGGAAGCAAAACTGCAAAAATAATGTAAATGAACAGTAAAAGTTACAGGGTCAAGTTATCACCTAATTTTCTGCCTCTGTAATGGCTCTTGGGGCCACCAAGTCTCAGCCTTTCAACACACCACAGAAGTATAAAGCACACAATAGTTACAGGACCAAGGTCCCAACCTTCAAACTTTATTCACTCAAAAGCTTTACAAGGAATTCGTGCTAGGCTCAGGCACCCTCTATATGCCTTCCCAGCCATAGCTGTGCATATATATAGGCACTCAAGAAAACTGCCTATAACTGCCTACACCCAAAACTGCTCCATGACTTACACTAGTGTGGTTACAGCCCAACCACATAGGATTTTCAGCCAATCATAAAGCATCCACGCACTAGTCAGTTTTCTCCCACAAACTGCCTAGTATATCTATATCTATACATTGTATAGATGGCAGTTGACAACCCAACTGCCCTAGGTTGCCAACCAATGGAGGACAAGCACTCCAACTTGCAGTTTACACCCCAAACTGCTAGGGTTAGGTTCCAATCCGAATTTGCCACATATGTGTATGCAGTTGACACCCCCAACTGCTAGGATAGTGCACCAACAAGGCAAAACCGTCCAGCAATTGCCACAAGCCACAAACTCATTAGCAACTGCCACATGTTGTTCCCCTTTGACTGCCATATGCATTGTCACACACAATCACTTGGCACAAGTCAACTGCCTCTGCTCATAACCGCCCACACCTGTCCATCTCTGAATGGATAATGTGGTCTCAGCAATTAGTGTGCATCACAGACCATGCACGTCAGTAGCATCTGGGAAAACCGTCGACTGGGCTCACTAGCTTGGCCAGCTAGTGAGTGTGGGTGCCATGGCCTAAGCCACGCCCCAATGCCATGCACTACCAACCTTGTCTTGCTCACATATTGTTGCACGTCCCATGCGATGCATGTCCATGTGCTGCCACCATTAGCCATGGCCCGCCTGATAATCCGGAAACCATCAACCGTGCTCAAGGGTCCGTGTGCGTGCTAGGCTTGCCAAGCCCTTGCACAAGGCTTGGGGGCATGCCCATGGCATAACCCACCCTTGGCTTGGGGGGGGAATCCTTCGAGTACCCATACCCACCTATATATGCAAAAGTAACTTTCACGGTTCTACCAGGAGAAGACATACTCTATGTCTGAGGAGGAATAATAATAATTCCCGAAAATCCCCAATATTCCAATTTACAGAAATACCCTTCCAACAGAACTGGCATATAATCACAAAATTGCCATTGAGGCTAAGTGTGTCAACCCTTAGCCCTGCAAGGACATGGCATGCATCCTCATGCCCATGCCTTGCCTTAGGACAACTGTCAAGGGGCTAACAGTAAACCAATAGACTATCCACCTTTTGGTGCTAGAGGAACATGATTCAATGGTGAAGAACAGACTGCTTTCTAGCAATGAGGTAATCCCCTCCCAAAGTATTGTCCTAAACATCCTATCATATCAACCCAGAAGAAATTCCACTTCTAGGCCACTGCCTTGTAAGCATCACATCAGCAATTAATTGTCATATTTGATTTTATAGTGAAATAAATAAAATGAGATATCATAAACAGACGAGCCGCCCCTAGCATTTTTATTTCGCGATTCAGTTTCAGAGCGCGAATCCAACTAGTAGCTCTGTCATTAATCTCTCCTCTTCCTGGCCAGATGTTTTGAAGGTTTATTCTAAATGGCAGCCTTATGCCCTTGCATACTTCTCCGGCCATGCATTCCGTCCCACGCATCTAGGAACCCTCAGTTTTTGTCCACATGGGCTTGGCTGTAGACAGACCTCGTGGTTTCCATGTGCACATTATCTCCAATGGGACCCCCTGGTTACATACATATTGCAAAGGCATACTGATGCAGTATGTACACAGTCTAAGTTAGATGCATTAAGAAAATAGATCAAAAGATATTAGTTGTAGGGACGGACATATTAGATAGATGGAAAGAATACTTTCAACAACTCTTGAATGAGGAATATTGTATAGAAGAAACTACAAGTGATGAACATAATATAAGAATGATAAATATGGTTAATAATAAAGAGATAGAGGATGCGCTTGAAGAGATGGGTATAATAAAACGGTAGGACCAATAAAAGCTTGGGGAACTTTAGGAAAAGTAGGAATTAAATAACTAACAAATTTATTCAATAAAATTCTAAAAGAAGAAATGATGCCTAAAGAATGGGGAAAAAGTACGATCTTACTAATTTATAAGAATAAAGGCAATAGACAAAATTATGGTAAATATCAAGGAATTAAATTAATGAGTTATACAAATTGTATGAAAAGATTATAGAATAAAGATTAGGAAATAAAATCACAATGTCTGAAAATCAATTTTGGATTTATTCCAGGGAGAACTGTGGAGACAATTTTTTTAATTAGGAAATTAATTGAAGAATGTAGAAGAAAACAAACTGATCTGCAGTTTTTATAGTGAGGGTATGTGACAGAGTTTCAAGAGATATAATCTAGTGGGCTTTACAAAGGAAAAGTTTCCCTTTAAATTTTATAAATATTATTAATTATATATGTAACGAGACAGAGATTATAGTTAGTACCAAATGTAGAAAATTAACGATTTCTTTATAGAAGTGAGACTACACCAAAGATTGGTACGTAGTCAATACCTATTTACACTAGTCTTGCATGGGATAATGAAAGATATATAAGAAGTATTTCATGGTGCATGTTGTTTGCTGATGACTTAGTGTTGTGTTGTTGGATACTTGTATGGAAGTCTTAGGAACAAAATTAGAAACTTGGAGGAATGCATTAGAAACAAAAGGGTTAAGAATTAGTAAGACTAAATTAGAATATATAGAGCATAAATTTAATAAAGATACAGATATTAATAGCATAACAATTGCAATCCAAAGACCAAATGGTTACTCAAAATAATCATTTTCGATACTTAGGATTAGTAATACAAAAAAAATGAGAAAATAGATGATGATATTACTAGCAGGATTGGAGTAGGATACCTGCCGATGCACTTGTTAGAAAGGAAAGATTATTTTGCATAGATGGTAGGAGACAAAGAGGTCGACTAAAACTAACATGGGGTGAAGTAATTAAAAATGACTTAAAAAATTAAATATAAGAGGTGACATGACGAGTAATAGAATAGAATGGAAAAAGAGAATTTATATGATCAACCTCATTTGTTTGGGATAAAAGCAAGGACGATGATAATGATGTGTAGTTGATGTTCCACGTCCTACGTGGTGGTATGTGGATATTGCAAAGCCCAAGAGGAATGCTTTGGTAACTCGTCAGAGCCAACTTCGAGGTATGTTGACATACCTAGCCCCCTGGGTACCAGGGGTACTTGGCTTAGTGGCTGGAATTAGGCCTTGTTAAGGTAACCACACCTCGAGGTCTGGCACACCTTGAAGAGAGAGATATCATGGGACTTCTAGATGTCATATGCCCTTTATGATGTGAGAACACCCTATTGCACTATCGTAGAATCTTGTTGGAGATGCCTGGCCACTTCGGTGACATCCTGGCCAGATCACCTCATTGCCCCATATTAGAAGTGGTGGTGACACATAGTTGGGCCACGTGGTGCAACTAAGTGGACCCTCACTATTGTCACCTGATTGGACCGAGATTGGAGCATATTATTGGACCACCCAAGAGACATGTGGGACAACCCCATTGGACTCCCACATCGGCATGAGCGGGCCTTGCTTCCATCTGTAGATTATATATACACCTTTAACACACTTGGTAAGATGACTTAGAAGGCTAGTTGTTCCTTATACATAGAAGGATAGTTGTTCGTTATACACCATAATTCATATAGGCCTCTAAATCCCATCTCAAGTACCAGGGGTACTTGGCTTAGTGGCTGGAATTAGGCCTTGTCAAGGTAACCACACCTCGAAGTCTGGCACACCTTGAAGAGAGAGATATCATGGGACTTCTAGATGTCATATGCCCTTTATGATGTGAGAACACCCTATTGCACTATCGTAGAATCTTGTTGGAGATGCCTGGCCACTTCGGGGACATCCTGGCCAGATCACCTCATTGCCCCATATTAGAAGTGGTGGTGACACATAGTTGGGCCACGTGGTGCAACTAAGTGGACCCTCACTATTGTCACCTGATTGGACCGAGATTGGAGCATATTATTGGACCACCCAAGAGACATGTGGGACAACCCCATTGGACTCCCACATCGGCATGAGCGGGCCTTGTTTCCATCTGTAGATTATATATACACCTTTAACACACTTGGTAAGATGACGTAGAAGGCTAGTTGTTCCTTATACATAGAAGGATAGTTGTTCGTTATACACCATAATTCATATAGGCCTCTAAATCCCATCTCTAGACCTTGATACTTGGTTACTAGATCCAACCTTACCTTGGGCGAGGCTCTGTCCCACAATGTTTGTGATGCTCGCTCACTGACTCACTGCCACTCTCTCCCTCTCTCTCTTATAATTCAGCGTAGGTTAATTGTGTGGCTCGGAATTGCACACAGAAGTAATGGCCATTGGCTGCACACCTGCATATGAATTTGGAGCTGTGATAATTGTAGACCTGGAGCATCACATCAAATTATGTGCCTCAAAGTTTAGTTGTGTGGCTTGGCATTGTACACAGAATTAATGGCCATTGGCTGCATGCCTGCATATGAATTTGGAGCTGCGATAATTGTAGACCTGGAGGATGTTAGACTGTTGTGCTTGTGCCTTTCCCCTTTATGGCTGTATTACAACAGTAATCCGCTCAGTCAGGATTTTTACTAGATTTAGGTGGTGGTTTTCTCATAGGGATGTTTTTTGCTTTTGGTGAAAGTGGTGGCACCGGCAAAGGTATGGTCTTGGTGGTGGTGATGGTGATGGTAGTTATATTGAAATTTTACCCCCAGTAAATGACTACGTCAAATTTTAGGGGAGAATTGGTTAACAAGCTTTTTTTGCAAAATAAATTCAAAAAATATATATATATCTTTTCAAAAAATTGTATTTTATAATTATCTTGCACATATATATATATATATAGAAACAAACTAATATATATATATTACAATTTATTGTATTAAATATAAAATTAAAATAAATATATATCTAATATATGCATATGCTTTTAAAAACTGCACATATTTTATACGCAATACATATCAATACCCCCACCATCTCTCCTCCTCCACCGCAGCCATCCACGACCACCACCGGCTGGCACCAACACCTTCTCTCTCTCTCTCTCTCCACCACCATCCCCCACTCTCTACCCACGACCACCACTGCCGGCCCCCTCTACCATCACTCACTCTCTCTCTCCTCCACATGTTTCACGATCGATGTTCAATCTTCGTCGGTGCGCGTGGGGAACAACATCTTCTCCACACCATTTTCACGCTCAGTTGATCCCTGTTTCACGACCACCATTCCAGCCACCTTTCAGCCATAAAACACCACCTAAACTCCATTAAATCTGATCAAGATCATCAAAAACCATAGCCTAATTTGGTTTTCCCCAAATTCGACTTACCTCAAATTGGCAACCCACACTTCAATTGAAACCATAACATGTAATCCACACTAAAACCAACCCCAAATTCATACAAGTCCTTAACATTCATGTGATATGTTATATATATATAAATACATATATATACATAAATATGAACATATATACATACATATATAGGCGCACACACACCATTCATTCATGGCAACACCAGAATTCTGAGATCCACACCAAAATACTTTCTCTCCACCTCCTGGTTATAAAATGTGGACACTGGATTTTCTCTCTCTATATTTGCACTTTCTCTCTCTAATATTATAGTCTTCTCATATATGTGATCTGAGACAGATACGAAGTGCACCCCTCGATCACACGTAGATTTGTCTTATTGCTTTACATGTTTTAGTAATAAACATCATAGTTGTGTCGGTTCTTCTCTTCTATTTGTTTGGCTGGCTTTACATGATCGTTTGGGTGGAGAAAGTTGGAAGGAATAGTTTAGGGCCCATCCACTAACGAAAATATTTCTTGTTTTTCTGTTTCTATCTTCTAAAAAGATTAAAACAAAAGCAAAGATTATGTTTAATAAAATGTTTCTGTTCTCTGTAATAAAAAATGTTTCTCATTTTTGTGAAAGGAGGAGGAAACAAAAAAAAGATGTTTCTCTGTTTCTTCACTGAAGCAAGGAAATATTCTCTCCATTGTAGCAGGACCCACTTAGTTAAATAATATATAATATTAAACATAACTTTCACTATTCCTGTTTTTTGCACAATTGTTTTCTTATTTACATATTATAATCTTTTTCTTGTCTACTTAGTTAAATAATATATAATAAATTAATATGATAATATATAATGTGCATAAATTATCTATATTAAAATAAAAAACACTTCGAAAATGCTCTTACTTTCATCTTCTTTTATACAAAAATTCACTTATAAATAATAACTTTTTATGATATACATGTTATGTATATTATTATCTTTTAACTTGTATCATATTTTTTAATTTTATTTTCACATATATATGATATCAATTTTAATTTAATTTAATTTGCACATATATATGATATCAATTTTAATTTAATTTAATTTTTACATATATATAATATCATACTTATGGAAGACTAGTTCTGCTGGAAAGTCTTTTGTATTGTCTAATAGTTACATGTTCAAATATGAAAAAAAGAAAGAAAATGTGTAACAAATGTGTTACTAAACATTGTTTTCTATTTTTTGTTCTAAAAAATGTGAAAATAACAAGTTTTAATGAACGCTATTTCTATTTTCTCTCAGAAAAACAAGAATATATTTCTATTTTTTTCCAAGTGCAAAAACAAAAAACATTTTTGTTAGTGAACGCACCCTTAAATTTTACTATTGTTTTGGGTTGGATTTGTTTTGAGAGGTAGTTTGCCGGGAAAAAAATTTTCTTTCCTTTTTGTCTAGGGTATTCTTATGCATCAGCCATGGCAATGGAGTGTAGAGAGAGAAAGAGAGAGGAGACAATGTAATAATGAGGGGTAAAATAGTCATTCAACGTAACTGATATTTTGAAGTAAAAAACAATAACATAATGGGGGTATATTAGACATTTCATGCGTAGTGTAATGGCGTTGGGGATGGAAATATCACTTGGGGTGTCTATGATAGTTATAAGCAAAGTTTGTATCCGTGTGAAATAAGTCCAAACCACAGGGGTGTCACTGTAATTTACCGTCATAGTTATTCTGTCTTCATTGAAGGGTGACATGAATGTGATTGAACATCATAAATGTTTTCATGGATGTTGTGCATACTGCCATTTACAGATAAAAAAGTTTTGTTATTGTTGTTCACACAGCTATTAATTGAGAAAAATACGATTTTCCAATCTGCTTCTTTTTGTTATTATGTCTCAATTTTCTTCTATATAAAATGAATGGCTATTATAAGTTAGAATCGTTCTCCCTTTAGGTGGAGCAGTTGCATAAAATTTTCAAACTTTGTGGCTCACCCTCTGAGGAATACTGGAGAAAATCAAAGTTGCCTCATGCAACCATTTTTAAACCCCAGCAGCCTTACAGACGCTGTGTTGCTGAAACATTTGAAGACTTCCCTGCACCAGCATTAGGGCTTATGGAGGTCCTACTTTCCATAGATCCTGCTGATCGCGGATCTGCAGCTTCTGCTCTAAAGAGTGAGGTACGGAGTTTCTAAAAAATGATTTTCTGAAATTGTCGTGAATATGATCTTCCTTATACAGCTGATTGATGAGCTATTTTGATCTTTCCCTTTAGCTTTTTCCTCTCCCTTCTCCCCCACCACCAAACAAATCATTTTTGAAAGTATGTTCTATTACTGTTTTGCATCCCACTGGTGTTGCTTAGTGTATCATGTATTTCAATTGAATAAATTACATTCTGATCCTACTTTCATCATCATCTTCATCATCCTTGCCTTAATCCCATATGAATGGGGTCGGTCACTTGAATCCTCTCCAATCAAGTGAGAATTCATCAAGAAGATTTGACACAAGTTTTATAGTCAGTTGTCTACTTGACACTAACCATCTCCTTTTCACATCCGGCCTTAGGTCCCAGCAATGGGTGAGTCTAGTAATAGGCTTAGTGTTGGTAAGCAAGTGTGATTAATGCGGTGTAAACTTTCTGGATTTGTCACTTGGATTTTTGTGGTCCACTACCCAAAATCTAGACATTTTGAGGAATAGTTTTGGCTACTACAAAATCGTTGCAGTGGTCAGCCTTCCAACGTTTTGTCTTGTGTTGTTGTACCATCTTGTTATGGATGTAATAACTGTTGCTATCATTTCTGGATCATATCTGCAAGCTGCAGCCTTCTTTTCTTGGCTTAATATTTTTATTTTTTATTGAGGAGCATGTTTGATTCTTTGTTGTGGAATACTTTACATGTCTTCATCCATTTTTTTCTTTCAGTTCTTTACAACAAAACCACTTCCTTGTGATCCTTCAAGCTTGCCAAAGTATCCTCCCAGCAAAGAGTTCGATGCAAAAGTACGGGATGAAGAAGCAAGAAGGTGCATCTTGTAATATAACGTTATATATATGAGCCATCTCTGTCATTCCAAAGCATTATGCTGCATGGCATTATATGGGAACTTAGACAGGTTGTCTATAATTGCTTTGGGCTGTGCCAACTGTCTGGTTACATTTTAGGCCTATATTGTTAATCAGTTCTGACAAATTTTAAAACACATGCACATATATGGAGTATAGAGTACAATGTAGGAGTAACATTCACATTTTTTAAGCAACAGGCCAATAACTACAGATTTATGCATTATGTCAAAATCAGTTTTGTCCTAGTTGCTTGTTAGTTGTAGGTTTCACAGTTAAGGTCATAATGTTATAACCTAATTGCACTCGCAAAATGAATTCTGCTACTTAGCAGTCTGATTTTTGGATTTTGGTGATCTTATCTTTATCAAATGATATATTGTGAACTTTTAATGTTCATTTTTCTGGAATACATTGATAATCCTCGTTTGATGCTCCAATACTACCAATCAGATAATGGTTTATGTACTGAGAACCCTTTTTTTTGTTGTTGGTAATTGTAGACAAGCAGCAGCAGGAAACAAGGGCCACAAATATGACCTAGAAAGGAGAGGAACAAGAGAATCACGAGCTGTTCCAGCGCCTGATGCCAATGCTGAATTGGTTTTGTCAATGCAGGTAATCTTAGTTTTCTGAGCCATGTTGTGCATGGTGAAGCATATTTTCTTGTAAATTCTTGTTATTTGTTTCATTTTAAACTATGAAGTTCACAGATATCTGTGACTTTCTCACCCTCGCGTATGTCAGTTTGCGCGCCACACATACCTTTTCTTTTTCCCTCTTTCTATTTGAAACTCACACGCCCACTTTGCCTTTATGGGAACTTGAAGCCTCGACCTTTATAGCTCCTTTATTTCATCATTGCTATTATAAAGGGCCCCTCAAATGTCTGGCATGTGTATGTGCTTGCATATACTGTCTTGTCAATCCCAAATTTATTCTTTTTAAAAACTGTTATTTTGACCTCAATTTTTCATAATGTAATTCCTTATGATTTCAGAAAAGACAAGGTCACTCCAATGCCAAGAGTCGGAGTGAGAAGTTCACCCCTCATCAAGAAGAAGTTGCTTCTGGCTTCCCAATTGACCCTCGTATGCCATCTCATGC
This sequence comes from Cornus controversa, assembly GCA_026545225.1. Taxonomy (NCBI): domain Eukaryota; kingdom Viridiplantae; phylum Streptophyta; class Magnoliopsida; order Cornales; family Cornaceae; genus Cornus; species Cornus controversa. The sequence continues at coordinate 70,167,286 of CM048847.1, forward strand.
TGTGGAAGAAGCAAGCATTGATCCCCAGGGGCATATTCATAAGAGAGCTTCCCATTCTGGGCCACTGGTTCACCGTGCTGCCTGGGCAAAGGTTGGGAAAAACATGGATGATGCTCCAAAGATTTCAACGGGGGCTGATTTATCAGCAATGTCTGGTTTGGTAGCAGCAAGGAGGAATTTGCTATCTGAAGAATGCAGAGGGAAAACTAGTCATTCACAACAGGAAGTTCCAAAACAAATAGGCAGGTTTCCTGGATCCTTCAAGGAGGCTTCTGAATCCACGATAAAGCGGAATCAAAAGATTCAAGCGCAGAATGTGGCAGGTTGCCATCAAAACGAAGATGGAAGAAACAGCAAGAATGATCCAATTCTGGTAAGTTGTCACACCCGCTCCCACACCCACACCCACACCCACACCCACGCCCACGCCCACGCGCCATCCAGTTGTGAAGAGTGGCTTGTGAAACAGATAATGAATTATGAGCTGAGACACCTTACTGTTTCTGATTTTTGCCATTTAACTTTCATTTTCTAAGAATATGTTGTTCTTGTTTATGTGTCTCCAGCTTGGTTATGGATCAAAGGGTAAGAAAATTCACTACTCTGGGCCGCTACTAGTTCCATCTGGCAAAGTGGATGAGATACTGAAGGACCATGATCTCCAAATCCAAGAGGCAGTAAGACGAGCGCGCCTTGACAAGGCGAAAGTGAGAAAAGTTCAGGCTGATGGAAACCAACTATCAATTAATTCATTATTTGTTTCTGGTCACTAAGCTGGGTAAATAAATCCCAATTAAGATCAATCAAGAGAGCAATCACTCTAAGAAATTTAGCAGTGATTGATTCTCTTGTAAAATGAGTTATATGGTTGGGGTGGTGGGGGGTATTGTATAGCAGTTGTTCCACTTGAGATGGGAGGTGGACTATATTAGCCATCTTATAGTGTTTACTAGTAGGAAACCTCTCTCTCATTCCCTTTGTATTTGAGCAATCTGATACAATTTATTCTCTCTACTCTGTAACTGCAATTCCTAGAATTTGAGCTATTCTTGTAGAGCTTATTGCAGCCTAAAAAGCTATTGTTCTGTGGCACATGGAAATAGTTTCATAGTTGCTTTAACTAACAATGGAGGTGGCAAGACAATAATGGATCATCAATTGGGTGCCATCCTTGTTATCCAACAAGTATTTCTAGTGACTATTTGGGGGTATCTAACTTCTTTCACTTCTTGCTACTTTTTTGAGTGGATCGTTTTCATTATCTTAAAATTATCATATTCTATCATGAGGGGATAATTGTTTACAAGTACTCATACTTGAAATTCAAGATACTTGGGATTTTCACAAGTAATTTAAATTGAAGATATTTGAGGTTTTTATAAAGGGTGGTTGTTATATGAAGAATATGGTTAATCATATTATTATTATTATTATATGAAAATGTCAATAGTTTGATAAGAAATAAAAGAAATACAAAAATTCAACTTTTGCTTTCATTTAGAATTGGACTTTCATCTTATAAAACTCTTTCATTATTGGAGTTTTGCTTAAGACTAATGTTGGTCGATTGATCTGATTTGAAGAAATATTTCAATTGATCTTATCTACTACATTAAATAAAAAAAAAAAAAATCTATGAGCATGTGGTCCATCGTGGTATGCTCAACTTAATTTGAAAGGCTTGTTTCCTCATTAAGTAAGATATTAAGAAATTAATAATTTGTTCTTTCTAAATGTAGAGTAGTCTACAATAGTCTCACGGAAGTAGGTGGTAGGCACGGAATAGCAACGTCGGGACAAACCGCGTCCGTGGCAGAAACGTAAGGTCCCAATAGATCCTCAACTTGGTTCGGAATTAGGTTAGACAGATTCTCTTTACCGAGCCTAGCTCGTTAGACGACGTTGCCATTTGCCACGCCTTATCTCTCTAATGCCACGTGTTATGTCCTCAAGGCCTTATCATTTTTAACAGTTAATCAAATGCATTATCCACCTTTTTGCACACTACCGATGACAATTGACAACTCACTCTCTCTCCTCTCTCTGTCTCTCTCAAATTTTGGGTTCTAGGGTTTAAGAGTGATTTAATAAAGTCGAACTGCTCATGCTTGTTTTAATCTAGGTAATTAATGAATGAGCACTTTCTATCTCTACATAACTCTCTCTTTCATCAAAATCATGGATGTATAGGGTTTAAAGTGAATTACATACTCAGTCAGAATCGATCCTCTATACTTCAATCTCCAATGCTTAGCCTCTTAATATGTTGAATTTGATTGATCAGCTCAAACTACTATTCTGAATGCAACAATCTCTTGAACATATGTGAAAAGTTCGATCATCTGTTTGTTTGTTTTCCTTCGTTCGTGTAAGAAGATGTAATATTTTAATCAGAATCCGATGTTTTCTTATTGTTTCAAAATGCAATTTCAGAGTTTGACAAACTAGGAATCGGAAGATCAATCTTGACGAAAAGGTTAGCACATTTAATTGTATATTAATGATTCCAAATCTCATTTTTAAAATAATAATTAATGGTAATGTGCTTACTGCTTTAGTAGGATTAATCTTTTTTTAATTGATCAATGATCAGTTTAATTTTAAATTTGTTGAAACTTAGGGCCCGTTTGGTAATCGTTTATGTTTTGTGTTTATTGTTTAAGTGTTTATGTTATGATTTTGTTTATCCATAAATATGAGTGTTGTTTGATAACGAAAAAACGTTTGACTTATTTAAATTTTTTTTTTTTAGCATGGGTGCCCCTAAGTAACTATTTCTTATTATCAAGTATATTAGTAATTATTCATATTGTATCCAATATTTTTTTCTTAAGACAATTGATGCTCTTTAATTCTGTCCACACTTGATAATTCTAATATTTTGATCGTTGTATCAAATAATAGTCTTTTATAATTTTTTTCTTTTCATTTTCTTACTTTTAGTTTTAATTTTTAATTAAAATAATATAATCACCATTTTAGATAAAAAAGAAAAAGAAAAGTTTTTTTTTTCATAAACTTAAACAATAAACATCATTTTGGTGTTTAGGATTTGAAGGCTTATGAATAATGTTGTTTTAAAAACGTTTATATAATTTATAAACAAAACAAAAATTATCGAACATGTTTATTCTAAAAATTTATTTTTATAAACAATAAACACTAAACAAAAACGATTACCAAACTGGAGTTCTTGTCATTTGAAGTTCCTCTTAGTCACATGTTCATATTCTTTTATAAATTCTTTTTTGCTGGCCCACAAGTTGGTTGAATTTACCTTTTTGCCTCTGCTTTCAGAGGAGCTAAGAGGACGTGGTTGTGCCACGTACGGCAGCTGGAACAAAAGCGGGAACGAGTGGGTAATAGATAACGGGGGGCTTAGGGTTTGTAAAAGAAACAATAAAGTATTGAGCTCCGAAATTAAATAAACGGTCTGTGTTTTTTGTGGAGAGATATTTTTTGTTTGTTTTTTTCTCTTCTTCACTGTTGGAGAAGAAAATTCTATGGATTCTATGAGGTTGTGGTGCTTCCTTTGGGGAAAGCCCATTTGTTGCTAAGTTTTGAGGTGTGATTTCTGTTCTCTGGGGGGATTCAGGGGAAAGAGCAGCTCCTCTCATGGTAGTCCTGGTATGCTTCTCTTTCTTTCCATGTATGTGTATATTTTTGCATGTCTATGGGTATGTTATTTAAATATGTTTATTAATGTATGCTTGTCTCTCTACATGTGTGTGTGTGATTTTTTTAGCATGAGTTGCTTTATTTGGGATTTGGAGAGTTCGAATTCTTTCTTTTTGATTATTTACTGGATTTTTTTAATGGGTTTCTGTTGGTGGGAGCGTTCGTGTTATTTATACTTTAAACTCGTTGCTCAATGCTCATCTACGTTTGTTTTATGCCAGCAAGGAAATTGTGTTTTGGTGGAGAAGTGAGATCTTTGGGTTTTGAAGTTGATTGCCTTTGTTTGTCTGTGCTACTAAGATGTGTTTGTGATTCAAGATGGTGGTGGTGGAGGTGAGGGAGTGCGGTGGAAGCCGTAGAATTCCTCCATTTCTTGGTTGCGTGTGTTCTGGTCTTCATGCAGCTATAGGTGGATGATTATGGAGGGTTCATCCGAGTCTAATTGGCGAAAGTCAGAGAGTTCTAGGGGATTGAGTACTTCTGCAGTCTCTGATAGGAACCCAAGATCACTTTTTCGTGCCAGAAGAAACGGGCTCTCTTTAGATGCATCACACGATTCTGGTTTTATATCTGGAAGAAAGGGGAGGGATAGAGCCACACTGGCTCACGCAGATTACCTTAAAACCCGGGTTGGTTTTGCTGGGGTTTGCGAGGATGAGGTAGCAGTGGACCCTATTGTTCGTGCGGTAGAATGGAGTGATGTTAGCTTGAGACAGTGGTTGGACAACCCAGAACGATCAGTTGATGCTTTTGAATGCTTGCACATATTTACACAAATAGTGGAGATCGTTAACCTAGCACATTCACAAGGAATTGTTATTCAAAATGTGCGCCCTTCCTGCTTTGTCATGTCTTCTTTCAACCGTGTGTCCTTTATAGAGTCTGCTTCTTGTTCGGATTCAGGTTCAGATTCCTTTGAGGATGGGTCAAACAGCCATACTGCCGAGTTTAAGGGTTCATCTCCACCTTTGCCCCAAGATGTACATCAACAGAAAAGTCAGTCAGGTGCTGAAATTTCCCAATTCGAGATTAATTCAGCAAATGCTAGGCAGATTTTATCAGAAAGTAGTTGCTTGCAGTCAGGTTCAGCTAATGTCATGCAATCACTGGAAGAAGGCAGTAATATTGAGCATGCCGAAGAAAAGAAATATCCCTTTCCAATGAAAGAGATATTGCTTATGGAAACCAATTGGTACACTAGTCCAGAAGAGTTTGCTGGTGAGCCAAGTTCTTGTGCTTCCGATATTTATCGACTAGGGGTCCTCCTTTTTGAGGTCAGTAATCTAGATGTGACACTGCATTTCCAAGTAGCTTAAACTGGAGGATCAGTGTTTAAAGCTGTCATGTTGTTTTGTTTCTACTGTTTTTTTTTCTTTTGAATCTAGATTGAATTAGTAAAACCTTTGTTGGTTTTTCACCCACTCTTAACTGATGGTAATGTTTTATTTATGAACAGTTATTCTGCACATTTACCTCGACAGAAGAGAAGAGCTCAACTATGTCTAGTCTGAGGCACCGTGTTCTTCCTCCTCAGTTGCTATTGAAGTGGCCTAAAGAGGCTTCATTTTGCCTATGGTTGCTACACCCTGAGCCTAGTAGTCGGCCAAAGATGGGGTAACTTTTTCATTACAACATGCCATTTTTTTTTAATTTTTTATCTTGGTTGCCTCTTGACATGAGCCTTGTGCCTATGAATATTCCGCCTTTCAGTGTTTTTGTCTTCTATCGTATTAGTTTACCATGGTGATAGGAGTTTCCTACATTGAGGCTCTAATATATGGTGAAACATAGAACAGTGGTAAGAATTATTTGTAGCATTGGTGTCGATGTTTATTTTCTCTGTGGATTGATACTGGAAAGTTAGTTTGAGTTATAGCAAGTTCCTTCCTTTCTGTTTTTGTGACTTGACTGGTAACCGAATCATTAGTACAACTTTCTATATTAAAAGTGTTAGAGAGTTTGGGTTATTGGGCTTCTTGTATTAAGGGTGTTTTTGTCTTCTTAGTGTTTCTCTATTATTGAAGAGAGTATAAGGTGTTTTATATAGGGGTGCAACTTGGGTTGGGCAACCCGAATTAAACCCGAGCCCAACCCGATTTTTTACGAGCTTGGGCAACTATTTTTACAATTAGGGTTGAGCTTGGGTTGAAAAATCTCAACCCGAACTTAATTAGGGTTGAGCTAGGGTTGAGGTGTCAACAACCCGAGCCCAACCCGAACCCGAATTGTAATATTATTTTTATACATAATTTTTATTTTAAATATATTATATATAATATACAAATTATGATAACCTTTTTCTTTTCAACTTTCTTTATTTAAATCTTAATTTATTGTATGTTAACACTTTGGATAATTAATTTCCTAAAAATTTGTTTGTAATTTTTTAGAAATTTGCATTAAGTTCTTAATTTTGTGTGTTTAGGAGTAATATAATATGAAACTTATTAAAGATCGCTTTAAATTTTCAATATAGAGATTGGTGATATAGATAACCCGAATTAACCCGACTTTCTAACCCGAAATCTCAACCCGAGTTGCCAACCCGAGTTTAAAAATTTAAGGATGGGTTGGGCTAGGGTTGAGTAGTTAGGGTTGAAAGTAGGGTTAGGGTTGAGTTAGGGTTCAACATTTCATATGTAGGGTTGAGCCCGAGTTATACCTCTAACCCGCCCAACCCGCCCGAGTTGCAGCCCTTTATATTAGGTCTGAGAAATACACGTGAATAGAAACAGACCTCTTCTCTTCTTCTTCTTCTTCTTCTCCTCTCCTCATAAACCCTAACACACAATTAATCAATCTCAACTAAAAGTGTGAATATGATTTAGGTAGGGTTTTTTTTTTTTTTTTGGGGGGGGGGGGGGGGGGGAAGCTTCTGGGAGACTCTAAAAGGACTTTGAAGTCCTAAAAGTGCTTTTTAAGAAAATAGCTTATCAGAAATAAAAAAATTAGGACCTCTCCTGAAGTTTTCTTTATTACCTCATAGATTAAACTTTTCAAAATGTTGTGGTGAACCTCCCCTCAGATTTGGTTGATTTAACTCTCACCTCCCCTACCGTTAGCCGGCCATTTGTACCGTTAAAGTCAGGTCAAAAAGAAAATCTAAATGTCTAAACTACCCTTACAACTAACTGCAATACTTCTAAAAATTCTCCCTTTACCTGACAAATTACCTATCATCATTCTCTCTCTACCAGAGCTCTCGTCTCTCTCTATCTATCTTCTTTTGGTCTCTCTCTTCACCTTTAGATCTGTTACAAACTAAACATACCATCAAAAGAAAAACTCTACTATATAGACTAAACATGCCATTAAAACATCATTCTTTCTTCCCTCATCACAATCTAGTACTTGTGATCCCATTTGCATAGTCTTGAAAAATCATGTAATTAAAACCTGCTCACCCACTATAGCTATATGTTGAAGCCATAGAACAACCATATTTTCTTGCAATCAATGGCATGCTCCCTGATGCAAGTGTCACATTTCTCATGACCATAGTTTTGTAAATAAAGAGTGAGCAACTGCTGCAATACTTCTTTTCTATTTTACATAGATCTAAAATGTACATCGAAAAGTATAAGTAAAGAGAAATAGATCTTCAAGAGGAAGCGAGAGGACATAAATCACTCTAGTTGCATTAAGAGTTTCAAACCATCAACCTCAAATAGCAGAAGAGTCAAATCGCCCCTTTTTTGGCACCAACCCGCCACTGGAAGGGCCCCACGCGCCGCTAGCGCATATGGGAGACATTCTGATCAGGTCATCTTCTTCCCTCACCTTCTTTCACGTTGTAATCCCAGAACCTCCCTTGTTGTGACCTATTTTTCCCGCTGAATTCTAGCCTTTCATCCAATCATCAAACTCCATCAATTCAACCCAAAACTTTCACCAATCCATTCCTCTTCCTTTAATCTAACTACTAATTGGAACGAAAATCTTACAAATATGTGCCCCTAACCAAGAGATTTTCTAGGGTTTAGACACTCAACACCAATTTTTCCTTCAACAACAACAACATTCGCATCAATTTCGATCCTCTGTCTTCTCCCAATCTCTCATTCATACAATCTTGATTATTCAGATCCAGTTTCCGGTCCGAATTGCTTTTATGGTGATGACTGATGACCAAATAGAAGAGAGAGATAGGAGAAAGTTTGGGTTTCCTTTGAATGTGGAGAGAGAAGATAGAGGAGAGGAAATGGATGGTTCTGGTATGAAGAATGCAAGTGATAATTTTCGAAAGATAAAAAAGGAAAAAAGAACGCAAGTGATAAGTTGCGTTGGATTTTGGGTATTTCGAACATAAATTTTTGACGACATCAGACACATGTAAGACAGAATAGTGATGAACAGTGTTAATTTCAAGGGTAATTTGGACGATCCAAATATAACATTGATGTCCGTTCGCTAGGGGTGGAAATTTCCTCCTCTCCAACAGGTTTCCGCCCCGCTCCACCCCTAACAGAGGGGATTTGGTATGCTCCTAATAGGAGTAGGGGCGGGTATGATTTTTTTAAGAAAACTCGTCTAGTACCCGCTCCGCCCCGATTATATATATATATAATTGTATGGAGTGTGCCATTTCTTTTATTATTATATTACTTATATAAATATAGTATACTAGATATATGATAACTACTAGGGCTTATTCTCTTCAGTAAAAAATGATTTTCAATTTTCATTCAGAAGTCTGAATGAATAACAAAACGAGAAAGAGAGTTAAAGAGAACTTAGAAGTTGTTTGAATCCCTAGAGATCTCTCGGCGACAATTTTATCTCGGTGAAATTGTGAAGGAGTGTTGTATTATCATTTGGGTACATTTAGCCCAAACATCGAATTCAAAGCAAATAAAGCAAAAGATTTTAAAGATTCTGTTATTCCTCTCTTTCTCTAAATGGGGCGGTGGTGGTATGCTTACCACAAACCTGTTAGGGTTCTTAATGGGAGATGGATTGAGTATTTTCTTGACGGGGCGGGGTAGGGTTTTGGCATACCCGCCTCGTTGCCATCCCTACCATTCGCTCCACTAACGGATCCTAACTGTAACAAGGGAGGTCAGAGTTAAAATTCAAATACTTTCATTTGAGGGTAATAAAATGAAACCTCAAGGGAGGTTATGGTAATTTACCCAAAAATATATGGTTGTTTGGTGAGACGAAGTAAGGGGACTTCCATGATAACTTATATTATTCAAAAGGCCTTTCAACGGCAGCTCGTAACAGGAGCTTTTGGATGCAAGATGGGTCACTTAAATGACAACTTTATCCCTATTTTAGTAAGTGATATACCTTCATATTTTAACTCTAAGGTGAACTTGTGTTTTTGACTCTGCTTTACTTTTGGAATATGGCCCGTAGGGTCAATGATGATGCCGTTCAACCAGCTCCAATGATTCTTGCAGGGACTTTAATTACACTGCCTCTGAAATATCAAACCTGCTTAAGAAATGTTGCCATTTTATTGATAACCTTGTCTGGAAAAAGGGTCGAAAACCTGTTTAGTAGTGTGGGATTGTTTAGTACAGGCTGTACAGCCTAATTTCTGGCTTGTATAACATTGCTCAAATCTATTTTACATGGACTCTTCAAAAGTTAGTGAAGTTGAGAATTATGGAATGTGTCTGATACTTTTGGTTGTACAGGCACCTAAAAAACATATCCAATAGTTCAATTTTATTATACTATTGCTTCAAAACGAGTGAAATGCCTACATTGAGCACTATGTTACATAAATACATTATTTTATTTTAGAAAATAAAATAAAAATATTAAATAATATGAACATTTTGCAATGTCCATGTGTTTGTTTGGGGATTCAACACGTCCAACGTGTGGATATGCACCACCTGACCCACGTGGGCTTAAATAATATTGTACATGTCCGAAGTTAACAAGGATATTTGTTTGTATCAAATGTAATGTAGGTAAAATTTAAAGTTAAAAGGTTACATTGTCAACTGAAAGTGATTCTAATAGTCAGGAATTGCAAAATGAATGTATCTATCAAACATCTTTTTTCTTTTGAATTCCTTCTGGTGACGTTATTCCTGTAAACTGTAAAGGTCTTCCTAGAAAAAGATTTTTAGTGCTAGAAAGCTTAAATGCTAGCTTAGTCTTTTCTTTTGTTCACTCTGTTTTTTAGTGCTTGTGAGAAGGTAAATTGAACATTTTTGTACTTGGAAGGACAGTGATGCTAACTCCTTCCATTGTTCTTTTTCTTTCTTCTTAATTAAATTTTCATTGCCAATATATTGACCTGTCGTGTTAAACACTCATTCAACCAATGATTAATTCTTGTGCAACTCTTCTCCCCCCTTTCCCCTCCCCTTATATACAATAAACAGTTCACTTTATTGTATTCTTTCTTAGTTTTGTTTACAATGACCACCTCTCTTTATAGGTGAAAGAATACATGTGATAAATATGAAAAATACATTAATAGAAGATTCCTAAAATTAATCCCATAAATCACTCCTATCAATCTTCTATCAAGGCTTAAATCACTCCAATAATATTTTCTTCGAACACCCCCCCCTCAAGTTGGTACACGGATATTTTAACTCAAGTGTCCAACTTGAAACTAAATACCAAGTTTTGGGGGATCTGAGTTGATCCTGAGATCCGAGACGAGTTGATCCGAAGATCCGAGATGAATCTAGAGTAGGGTATGATAATCTGTTCTGATAGCATGTTGATAAAATAAAATAAAATTGAAGAGAGAAATTAAACAAGAAGAACAGAAGACTATAATGTGGTTTGCCCACTACGGCCTACATCCACGACACACAAAGCTCAAAGAGCTACATCACTTTTATTGTATTCTCTCTTAGTTTTGTTTATAATGACCACCTCTCTTTATATGTGAAAGAATACATGTGATGAACATGAAAAATACATTAATGGAAGGTTCCTAAAATCAATCTCATAAATCACTCCTATCAATCCTCTATCAAGGTTTAAAATCACTCCAATAATATTTTCTTCAACACATCAAATATGAAAAAATAAATCCATCAACCATGTCATTCAAGAACTATTAAATGAAACCAAGCACAAAAAAAAAGCAAGAAATAGAAGAGAGGGACAAAAAAAAAAGTAGAAAAACTCTTTTTTTTTAAATAAGAAAAAAAAAGCAGGAAGTAATTTAGGACAAGATCCAAAGGAGAAGAAAAACAAAAAAAAAGAGTGAGAGAAGAAGAATACGAAGAGAGAGAGAGAGAGAGAGAGAGAGAGAGAGAGAGAGAGAGGAAGAAGAAATAAAAAGAAAAACTGTTAAAAAAACCAGTAGGAAATAATTTAGTACAACAGGATAGCATTCAGAGAAAGAAAAAAGAAAGAAGGAAAGAGAGAGAGAGGAAGAAGAGCATGTGTTCTGATCGTCTCTGCAACTTTCTATCACGAAGGCTGTCGGCATCGTGATGTAGGGCTTTTGGCATCATGACCTGGGATTTTGGTGTTCACTTCTTGTGATCGTAATGGGCTTCTCTCTTCCTTTCTTTTGAACAAGACAAAAGTCTCCTTTTTGAATTAGGAAAAAGAAAAAAGGAATTATTAGTAGGTGCACCCGACTGACTTGTATAAGCTGCGCCTAGTGAACATAGCTGAGCCTAGGTTGACAACAGGCACAATCCTTGCACCTGTGTGCGCCTGGAGCCTAAGTGCGCGCCTAGGCGCACCTTTAATAACACTGCATCCGACTCGTCCCGGGTCCCACACCCGAACCTTGCTGGAGAAATTCCACAATCCACAAAACACATATTTAAACCAATTTCTCATGCATTATCACAATTAACACATAATTAATTGTAATTTAAATTAAAATAAATTCAAGGCTTTACATACTCGATACGACTTAGAAAATTTTACTATTATTTCCAGCCAGATATGGAATTTATTGTTGCTTTTAGGTTTTAATCACTGGGAGTTTTTAGGAGCTCTTGTCTAGCTTTTTCATGAAAGTAGATGAAAGTAATTCGTAGGCCTCTCTGCAGACCTCTCAACCAAAATGTTTCGTTGACTTTCATCTTCACACCCCTGAGAAAGAAATGTGAAGGATGTACTGAGGAATTACTTCAATATTGGCTATTGGCTACAATAGTGGTTTCCTCCCTAGATCCGCTCCTCTCTATTCATTAATCTCTGTAATTTTTTTAGGAATACAAAAAGACCTGGAAAACTGTATTGCCATTGGCGTTGCTATCTGTTGGATGTATATTGAGTGAAATGATACTTTTACTCTCTCTCTCTCTTATTTATAAATTGAAAAATATATAAAAAAAATAAGGTGCCAAAGGGGCTACTCAAGTACACAGGAGTATATTGAGGTATATGATCTTACCTCAAAGAGCAACCTTAATGATATGTGCCTACTCTTACATGCCAAGGGAAATAATAATAAAATTCATGCTGAGATAATATCATTGTACGCAAGAAATCGTAATTATGATTAATATTCTGTGGATAAGGTTGTCTGAGTGTCATTTTGTGCTGGAAATTTGAGTAAGATATTAGTTTTTCACAGCTAAATTTCTGGGGTTACATTTATTAAGCATTTTCTGCTACCTGTAATTTTAGCTTTGTAAGATCAAAACTTTTAATGTTCTTCCTTTTGTAATAAGATTTCTCATACTTAAATCTACGTGCAAGATTTTTCATCCTTGGAACAGAAAGGGTTTTCATAGTTTAACTTTCTGCTACCATTTATGACAGTGAGTTGTTGCAAAGTGAATTTCTTAATGAACCAAGAGACAACTTGGAAGAACGTGAAGCAGCAGTACAGCTTAAAGAGAGAATAGAGGAGCAGGAATTGTTGCTGGAATTCCTTTTGCTGATGCAACAAAGAAAACAGGAAATTGCACATGACTTGCATGATACAATTTCCTTTCTGTCTTCTGATATAGAAGAAGTTGCAACGCAGCAAACAGTTCTTAGGCAAAAAGGAAGCTCGTTTCCTGAGCTGGGCAAGGATTCAGCTTCCGATCTTCCTTCCATGAATATTGTTGACAATGATGATTCTAGTAGCTCAGGGTCCAGAAAACGATTTAGACCTGGGCTTCACATTCATGATGCAGAGGACTGTGATGATCGTCTAGACGAGGGTCAGAAGTCAGAGACACCTGCTGAAAATCAAGAAAGCATTCTTTCCAAAAATTCTCGATTGATGAAGAACTTCAAGAAACTGGAGTCAGCTTATTTCTTGACAAGACGCCGGCCTGTTAAATTAACTGGCAAACCATTGTATAGGCATTCTCCAATAAGTAGTGATGGTAAAGGGTCTAATGTTGTAACTGAAAGAAGTTCCGTCAATAATTTGCCATCAAAAGAGCGGTATGGCAAGGGTAGACAAAGTGGATGGATAAATTCGTTCCTTGATGGCTTGTGTAAGTATCTGTCTTTCAGTAAGTTAAAAGTTAAGGCAGACTTGAAGCAAGGTGATCTTTTAAATTCTTCCAATCTAGTTTGCTCTCTGAGTTTTGATCGTGACGGAGAATTTTTTGCATCTGCTGGTGTAAATAAGAAAATCAAAGTATTTGAATATGATAGCATCTTAAATGAAGATCGTGATATTCATTATCCAGTGGTTGAAATGGCTAGTAGGTCGAAGCTAAGCAGCATATGTTGGAATGGCTATATTAAGAGCCAGATTGCTTCAAGTAATTTTGAAGGTGTAGTGCAGGTTGGTCAAGCCTTAAATTTCATTCACCTTTAGGATTTTTTATTAATTAATAGTAAAAATCAGTGGTTTGTGTATTACATGTTCAGGTATGGGATGTCACAAGAAGTCAAGTATTTATGGAAATGAGAGAGCATGAGAGACGTGTGTGGTCCGTCGACTACTCATTAGCAGATCCTACAATGTTGGCCAGCGGGAGTGACGATGGTTCTGTTAAGCTCTGGAATATCAATCAGGCAATTCTATTTTTGCACTTGGTGGATGTCAGCTTTGAAACTAAACGTACTGCAGTCATCTAGTTACCACTGCTGTCTAGATTAAATTTGGATGTGTAATAAGTTGTTTCTCTTACATGGGTTGCTACTGCAGGGAGTAAGTGTCGGTACCATCAAAACAAAGGCCAATGTCTGCTGTGTCCAGTTCCCTCTGGATTCTGGTCGTTCGCTTGCATTTGGCTCAGCAGATCATAGGATTTATTACTATGATCTCCGTAACTCAAAGATGCCACTTTGTACATTAATTGGACACAAAAAAACTGTGAGCTACGTCAAGTTTATTGATTCAACGAATATTGTTTCTGCATCGACGGATAACACACTGAAGCTTTGGGATTTGTCAATGTGCACATCCCAGGTTCTCGACAATCCTTTACAATCATTCACCGGCCACGTGAATGTGAAGGTATGTTTTCTTGGTACATCAGCAAAAGATTTCCATCATTTCGTTTCCTGTTGGTTTTAATTCTTGGCTGTTAAATTGTTTGTACAAGTAAAATTAAAAATAGTTCTGATTTTTTGTTAGTACAAAATTTTACTAGCAGGCATGAAAACCTTTGTAAATTCTTATTCAAGGACAGGGAATGACTTCCTGTAATTGTTGGCCACCACATCATTGAGCTTTTCTCTCTCTAGATCTTCATGTGCTTCATGACCTATTTTTTTTATTTTATATATTTATAAGAAAAGTCTCGTGTGCTGGATGATACTACCAAATAAATTGTATATGCTGGAGTTTTTGGTGTTTATATGTTCATGAAATCAATATATTGTTCTAGTTGTTTGTAACGCAATTTCCAGGGAACTTCTATAAGTTTTGCATGCAACGAGACTTGATTGATTCCTGGGTTTCCTTCCCCGGTTCCTGAACATGCACATGTGCTGCCATGTTCATGCACACAGGAATTGCACACCCAAAAAACCATTTTAGGCTAATCATACAAAATTGGCCAATGTTGGTTCTAGAAAATATGTAGTTTATCACATCAGTCAGAATTGGGACATACACTGTGAAACATCTTGATGTTAAAGTTAAACATAATTGATTAGGACTTGATTAAAATGCAGGAAATTACTGAAAGCTCATCCAAACCTTTGAACACTGAGTGCATGAATTGTGGGAACCATTTACGTCTTGAATAAGTTATTGGATAGGGAAATTCATCAGTGTGTTTTAAGATTTAATAATTGAATCTGAACAAAGAGAAAAACTTTGTTACATTATTTTTTTTTTTAAATCTTGTATTGACTACACGTGTCTAATATTTTTTCTTTTAACATGTTTGTTTTCAGTTTTAATGAACTACAAATTTACAAGATACCATTTTGTTTTGAAAAAGTAAAGAAAAAAAAAGCGTCAAATATTATTTACATCTATGCCTACTGATGCTGCTGGCTGTTTCATTAGTTCTTGTTTGTAGTTGCATATGTTATTTAGGCAGTTAAAATTTGAGTATTGCATTGGAGTATCTTTGTTGAATACCCTTCTGCATATCTTGTTTTGTAGTTTACGATTATTGAACCTTTTAATACAGTGGTTGGACTTGGTTGTAATTGTCTGTTGAAAATGAATTTGCATGCTGTTACATTGTAACTGATGGGAATTCCCACCTTTTTTCTTCTTCTTCTTCTTCTTTTATTTATTTTATTTTGTAGGCAGGATTTGGACATAGACCTACCACTTCCCCATCCCATCCTTTTTACCACATGAGCCAAGGCCCAAGAATGTGATTTATTTTCCATTAATATCAACTTATCTACTATGATCCCACTCCATTGGAGACAAACAGTATATGAAAGCAACCAGATCATCATAACAAATCTCTGACTCATTTTGAGTTACAATTGGTTATTTAAAATCGAGTTTTCTTCTAATGTGAAATCTTGATAATGCAGTAATAGGCACCAAGTTGGTAACTGGGTTTATTGTAGTGACTGACAAATCTCAAGCTACTTGACAAGATGGAATAAAAATTGTCATATCATATTCGGTACTTCTGGAAGGATCCTTACATTATCCATCACCCATTCGATTTTTGATGATCACTTCTGAACATGATAAGAAATTAAGGATTTGATCCATTCTTTATTTGACATTTAGGTGCCATGTTTGAATCAAGTTGGACTTGTTTTTTGAAGATGAGAACAGTCTCTCACATTATTTGATTTTAACATATTTTCAAAAAACAAGAACAATAAAATATACTTCGATTTTTTATGATCACTTCTGAACATGATGAGAAATTGGGGATTTGATCCATTCTTTATTTGACATTTAGGTGCCATGTTTGAATCAAGTTGGACTTTTTTCTTGAAGATGAGAACACTCTCTCTCTCACATTATTTGCTCTTAACATTTTTCCAAAAACAAGAACAATAACATATACGTATATATTTCTACCCAAAATTTACCTATCCTTTAAAAGAGAGAAGAAATGTTTGAAAGATTGACCACGAATCTTCAGTCCACCTGTCAAAACAACTAAAGAATGAGAAGGATTGCAGCAAAAAGAATTGCAAATTTTTCAGAAAATGAGTGATAGCAAACCTAGTGTCATTATTGGTACAATTTGTTGGTTTCTGTGGTGTTGCATATTTGATTTTGGCTGCAATATGTTGAAATGAATATATATCATCTGTGAGTAAATGATTACCATTTCTCATAACTGATGGATGCATTATAGTTAGAGGGCTCTTGTTGGACTGACTAATTGAACTGCTATCGCTTGAGTGAATGTTCATTTACAAAACCTTTCAATGATGTTTGGCGACTTCTCTTTTTTCATATAATAAATTGAATTTGATTGTTAGTGAATATTTCTTGGTAATTGCTGAAGATTTCTTGGTAATTGGCAATGATATCCTTTGAAGCTGAGAAAGAGATGGATTTTGATTGTGCATCAATAAAAATATTTCATTCCCCTGTTATTATTGAATTCTGACCTGCAATTTCTCATGTTGCTAATGTTAGACTAGCAATCTCTTTTGGAATTTCTTCAATTTCTGTGTTATATATCCCGTACAATCAAATTGGTCCTGGTCTATAATATGTATTTGTGAATTGACATAAATTTTATTGCTGATGCATGTTGGCTTCTTCCAGAATTTTGTGGGGCTATCTGTATCTGAAGGCTACATTGCTACAGGCTCGGAAACAAATGAGGTATTTCATATTTCACCTCACATTGCTATTGAATTTGCAAACAGGAATTTACCAGTCATTTTCTTATTCAAGTTGCCATTTACCATTTTTTTTATATATTATTTTTATCTTCTCTTTCCTGCTAATTAAAAGATCCATGAAAATGAGGTAATTGTCCTTTGCAATTACTTTCTATTTTTGATAATTGGAATTCTCTCTTTATGGGCCATTTGCTTGATGCAATCATAAAAGCTCGGCTCATAAACGTGAGGACAAGGTTCAAGTCTGAGAGCAGTCACTTTGTGCAAAAATTAATGTCAAAGGTTAGGTATGTCTCCAGTATCCTATGTAGGCAGGATCAATACTGGGTAATCACCTTTCGAAATTTCTTCTTCAACTTATGTATCGGAAATTGTCACAAAATGAGACGGTGAACCCAAGTGGCAGTTTATACTCAGGTTTATCATTACTAACAGCGCAGAAGAGTCCTATCGTGCTTCAGGAATAAGGTATCCTGCTGATCATGTTGGATTTCGCTGTCTTTCATGTAACAACACGATCTATGGAGTAATTTACTTGACATGGGTTATTAGTAGGTCACGTATGAATCTGTTTTTGGGAGAGCAAACTTAAGATTTGACCTACCTCCATTCTTATGGTGCAGTGAGCTGGAATTTTCCATATTGAAGGATCTAATTTGAACCATAATGAAGAAATACAGATCAAATTCTTGTACTGCAAACAGAGCTTTGAACTAATGTATTAAGCTGCATGGTTGGTGTAGCGAAGAATACCCTCATCATTAAATATTGTTTCTGATATCGATTAATGTATCGACTGACTATTGTTCATATACACAAAACTTTGGTTTAGGGGTTCCATATTATGCAAAGCAAGTCAAGTCCTGTGAGATTCCTTGGCGTAATCCAAGTAATTTCACAGCATTCATGCAACAAAAGTTGTTTCCGAAATCTTCCATTTGATTTTCAGAATCTATTGATTGTTCATTCAGCATTCTTTTGTGGTGTATTTGATATGGTTACCTGTTGGAAAATTGCCCTTCATCAGTGACTTCTGGACATGTTGAGTTCCTGCTATATTTCAAATTTGCTACCTGGTTACTTGATGGATTGGTCAATGGAATAGGAATTTTCTATGCACTTTGCCATCAACACCTGGCCCCACCCTACATCAGTTAACATACCTTGTGAAACCCTGATGGGGTAAAATATCAAGTATTATCTTTGAGTTAATCACTCTCGCTAATTGACTGTCTGGTTATTCTGCACCTTCTTGGGTACAAATATGGTACAAAAATTTTATGAGAGGATCTATGTGATACTAATATAGTATTATATGAATATCCACTTTGTACCAAACAGACGTGACATTTAAAAAGAATGCAAAACTTGAATAAGTCATACCTAGTCAATTTGAACTGTGCCACATCATTTGCTTCAATTGTGTTGCCTGATTGGCTGCATTGGTTATCTCCAAAAATTAGGTGTAATATATCTGAGCCAATAAATACTGTAAATTACATGACCTACCAATCACACAATTTTGGTTCCTCATCCATGTTTTTCTTTATCCCCCCCCTAATTGAATGTCCAGAAATTCATTTGTTCTCATCACTCCCAAACTATAGCACCACCGTGGTTTTTAAATGTCTATCTCTTGATCTTTTTACTGGAATTAGTCTTGAGCCTGAATAGTTTCTTTTCTGTTCCCCATGGAAATTATCTAGTAATTGCTTTGGTTGTCTTTGTTGATCGCATCACCTGTTTAGTTATGTATTTAAAGTGAATGTTATCAATTAACGTCTTTACAAAATTTGACACATTTGAAAACTGAGTTTATTTATGCAAGGTTAAATCAACCTTCTTCTGGCATCTCCTCTTTTTTTTTTTTCTTTTCTCCTAGAGCCGCTTCTTGATGATACTTGGTGCATATTTTAGTGTTGCTATTACTAACTCGTTTTTTTGGCGCTGATGTTATTACTGTTCACGGTACAGGTATTCATCTACCACAAAGCCTTCCCCATGCCTGTATTGTCATTCAAATTCAGTGGCGCAGATGCACTTTCTGGTGAGGAAGTGGATGACCCTGCGCAGTTCATCTCATCTGTGTGTTGGCGTGGTCAATCCTCCACCTTAGTTGCTGCAAATTCCACAGGAAATGTCAAGCTACTGGAGATGGTCTAAGTTGGTTAATAATACCATTTGGGTTATTACCTATCCTGCGAGAAATTTTTAAAAAGTATATTGGGGAGAATTGTTTTATCAGGGGTAAATGGGAAGAGAGCTCGAGCCAGCAAAAAGAAATTAACTAGGATAAAGGGGAGATGCTTTCACCTAGGATTTTGCTGAGATCTGCTTTATTGAAGGTCATAACAACAAACAAATTTTGGCATTAGATCATAGTGGATGCAGGTAATGTGAAGAGTGAGAATCTTTGATCAAGTGTATTGTAGATACAGATTCAAAAGGGAAAAATGGTGGAAATTGGTTGTGTTATATATATTGTAATGCTTACAGCTCAGATTCATTCATATAATATATGTAATTTTTTTTTTTTTTTCCATTCCCCGTCTTATACTCTCTATGTTTTATCAATGTACATCCTCAATTCAGTTTTTTGCATAGGTTTTTGCAGTGTTGTGCAAGTGAAAAGCTTGGACCGAGTGTTTTGAGTTTAGAGTAACCACTGTGTAAAACCATGAGATTAGGTTTGTTTTTAGTCTTCCTTTCTCAAATGTCTTGTGAAGTGATATAAACTGGGTAATAGATCTTTTTCTAGGTCTCTTTAAGTTCTGAAAGGGGTAGAGTGGTTTTTTGTTAATTTTTTCCCTGTTAATTGTTATCAAAGTTTAGGGGTTCATCTTTCTGGGCTGCTGGTCCCTGTTCTGGGGAATGGTTGATGGTTTTAAGGTTGGCAGTCATTAGAGCCAACGGAGCAAGGATTCTAAGGAATATTATAAATTAATAATAAAAATGAGATGAGAAGTATTGGGTATCCCGGTATTGTGCTTCAGGTGAATGGTAAATTATTATTTTCTATTATCAAAGGAAATGAATAGTTTTCATTGGGTGGGGAATGTTTTTTTCAATTATGGTAATGGTCAATGGTTTCACAATTTTTTTTTTCTTGCGAATAACCGACTTATTACGTCTCTATGGGGATTTAAAGCGTACAGCTCAGCTGTGGCCCTTCATAATGGCTAATGGCCTCACAATTTGAGCAATTAATCAACAGTATCTTACCACAGCTGAAGGTGAACACAGTGGTTA
This sequence comes from Cornus controversa, assembly GCA_026545225.1. Lineage (NCBI taxonomy): Eukaryota > Viridiplantae > Streptophyta > Magnoliopsida > Cornales > Cornaceae > Cornus > Cornus controversa. Next base: position 70,187,347 of record CM048847.1, read on the forward strand.
CAGTGAATTGGAAGATATTTGATGCAAAGAGATGGGAAAATCCTAGGATTTAGAATTACCAGCTAGACCAACAATGTCTATTCAGAAACATGTGCTTAACTTGGGTTCTTTTGGCCACTGCGCTCTAACAATTTAAGATCGAAAGAAATCAGACAAACCTTGAAAATTTTCAAGACTATCCTTGTAACTTGTCAGGGAATACCACACGATTGCATGTTGGTTTTTTTTTTTTTTTCCAAAAAAAAAAGAAGAAAATATATGTAACTTTAGTGATTTGAAAAACACAAGAGACTCAACGGCGCAACAGTAAGACTGTTCTACTATGAACACAACAATAAGACTGTTCCACTATGACCTGGAGGTACGTGTGACCCTCTCCGGATCACACAATAATGGAAGCCTTGTTCACTGGGTTTCCTTTTTTGACAGCTAAATTTACCATTTTTTTCATTGGCACAGAGTGCCTTTGTCAAATAGAAGGCCATATCACACTTTTTAGTAAACTTATCATCAACTACAGATAATTTTCACAACATTGCACCTTCTGTGAAACCTCTAAGAAACTCATAGTTGGCTAATGTGATTCAACTCCATTGGATTTAAGTTTTTGAATTTTAGCACAACCAAATAGTAAACCACCAATAAAAGTTAAGTTATTCGATTATAGCATAACCAACTTAGTAAACCACCCCCCCAAATAAAAAAATTTGCATAATGAGAGTATTCGAAGGTAAAATATTCAATGCATTGTAGAAGAGGGAAGAAGAAACTAGATGATCTTTTAACGTGTGTGAAACCAAAACAGAACCTAAGCAACAATGGTGAACAAGATTTTTTTAATACAATATACCATGTTATTGTTGGGCTTGTGAATCGAACTAACATTTTTTGTTTTTGTTTCATCCATCCGCAAGCAAGAATGCTTCGATGATATCTAATTACACTGATTTTGACTAAACTTAGCTGACAAAACTAACCTACCCATAAGACGGCGAAGCCTTTCAGCTCCTGGACCTGGTTTAAGTCTGGTAGGGTTCCCAACCTTGGAACAAGGGGGATTGCCGGAACACCAACCACCAGGCGTGAAGCTTCCATTTTTACGGCCAAGTAATTCCTTATCGATCTTATCCAAGACAGGATCATCTCGTCGGAATTTACGGGCAAAGGCAGCACCACTTGCTATCATTTTGCTTGTGTCATTAAGGGTGAGGGTGTGTGGGTGCTGTTTTGGGGGAATGTCCCAAGAAATGTAGTGCATGTCATGATTGATGGCAGTATGAGCAAAGTCAGGTGCATTGCATATGACAGTTTGAAAGTAGCCTTCAGGAGAGGAGAGAAAATTCGTGTAGTACATGAGTAAGACTCTAGGAAGGTTATCCCAACCCCAAACACAGTACTCCACAAATGCGCGTGAGAGGATCATCCATGCTGAACCTGCAATACGTTATAACATCATGTAAATGGTATTCGACAATTTCCATAACATAAATTAGGCTCGGGAAAAGAAAGCTGGTAAACTGTGTACAGAGCAATTCTCTTTCTTCTAGTGATCCAGCTTGTGATTCAACTACATCCAAAGTTCCGGATACGCACACCATTGTCTTCCACTGATTAGCTTAAAGTCCATGGTTTGGTTCCACATTTTAGGGTGGCTGATACTCAAAGCGACCTTAATCCAAATACAATTTCTTATGCATAATTGTTTGATCGACTAATTTAGTTATTCTTTACAAAAAAGCCTAACCAAGATCAAGATTACTATGTTTTAAGCAAAGCTATAGTTGCAACAAAGAATGCTTAATAGTACTCAAATCCTGATGTGTAGCCAATTAATTCAAATGAATCAAGTCCAGACAACATGGTTTTTCAGCAGAGCATATTAAATGGAAATGTCATAACAGATTTAACTAAACTCACTGCTAGAAATGTTGGAAATAAATTCACAACATTAAAATAGCTCTCCTAGTCATGTTCCAGTTCAACTGAAAGCAGTTTCATCCATGAAATAATTTCTAAAACTATCAGGTCAGACCCATTTTTTCTTTCAAGTCTGGAAAAAGAAGTAAATACAATTAAGATAAATTCAATTTTTGCAATTAATAACTTTCCCTTTCAAAAAAAAAATAAAATTCAAAGTGGCTAGATATAATTCTACTGGCAATTAGAAGTTATGCCTTTTGAAATTCCTCCAAAACAAAGTTAAAACTAACAAAACAATACAGAACAATAAATTGAAAAAAAAGAAAAGGAGGTTAAGAAAAAGGCAAAACCAATTGAAATTTCAACAAGAACAGATAATTGAAATGTAGAGTTTCATGGATTTTGATAGATTGCAATTCTAAGAATCTAAACAATGAATAGTTTCATTAATTAACACAAAGCTTAAAATAATCAAATGCACAACTACTAACCAGTAAATAATTTAAAGGCAGTTGGCAAAGTTCTCCTTGGTGCTACCCAAAATATATCCGTCTTCTTTGTCTGGTAGAGACCAGGATCGACAATCAAAGGCTTTGCCCTCTGACCCCTGCAAACAGAACCAAATACAACAACATTATACAAATACAGTTCCTTAATGTACAATTTACTCCGAGATCTGTGTGTGTGTGTGTGTGTGTGTGTGTATAGAGAGAGAGCTTACTCCTTCCAACCTAATTGGCTTGTGTGCTCGATGAAATTCATGTCTCGGTTTAGATCAGAAAACATGTAAAGAAGATCTGAACAGAACAAGGTAAACAAATTAAACAAGTCTTGTAAAAAAACAACATAATCCCTCAACCAAAAAATATTATAACAAGAATAAAAAAAGCATATAAATTAAGAAAGAGACCAACCATCTTGAGTCACAAGAGGATAATCCGAAGCGCTGAGGTTAATAAACCAATCCCAATCCTTACTTTGCTTGAGAAGAATGGCGCATGCATGAAGTGTATTCGCAACCATGGTGGGTCCTCTATAAGTAACCATGTTAGCTTTGGTAATCATGTGAACATTCCCAACCTTGGAAAAAAGTGGATCTTTTTCCACTCGGGAAGCAAGCTCTAATCTTTCCTCTGCCGGTGATTCTAGATCCAGATGAACTACATATTGGTTCAATGGATGATACAAAGTTTGAAGAGTTCTCCAAAGCTTTTCTAAATCACCTCTTGATCCCGAAACCAGATAAGCAAAACGAGGAACAGTGGACTCGGGAGGAGGTGGTGGAACTTGCTTGTCCTGTGTTTCCGCAAAAAGTGGCCTCGTTTGGTTTGTCAAAACATGATTTGGTAAAATTGAGAAGATCCTATTAATCGTATGTAAGGAAGAAACAAGACCCATATTGAAGGAGGTCGCAAGAAGAAAAACGCATACAAGGGAACTTATAAAAAGAGGGAAAACCCATTTCTTTTCCACGTTCAGCGACTTCATGCCAAACTTTATCATGGGTTTCACCAAATAACTATCACATCCCAAATTATTTCTCAATCCTCAATAAGTAGATACATTTGCTGCTGAGCTCATGAATGGTCGGTAAATGCTCAATAACAGATCAAGACCTTCAAATGAATTTCGGAATTCGCACTCTGGAAACCAATAATAAAAAAACCAACCCCATCCTATTAATTTAATAATACACATTCTGAAAAAGATCAACGGGTTCGTAAACAGCTAGCTTAAGTAATGAAATGAAGAGACAATAAGTCAAATTAATTATTAGAAACTAATATTATATATAGAGAGAGAGATGAATGACTAATCGGAAACAGAAACAAAGGAGATTAAACAATTAGTTAAAACCTATATCGCAGAAGGGAGCTAATATTTATGCAATTCTCAATCGCTTTTCATGATAGGGACATAATACTAAGCAAGGCAATGACAAATCTTCGAACAATTTAAAAGAATAATCCATAATCACCTTCAGACAAACCCTTGTTTATAAATTGAATCTCTTGGAACAGATTCTTAAAAACAATTTGTATCAATAGGTTTCGCATTTAGCAAAAAAAAGGATAAGATCAATCACAATTGTCAAAACCCAGATTAAAAATCAAACTTTTCAATAAGAGAAAATAAAGAAAATCTTAATTGAAATGTTTATAGAAAGATAGCATGTGGAACAAATTATCAACAAATCGAAATCAGAAGTTCAAGCTAGACATAATTTTTATTTTTTAAAAAGGAAAAAAGAAAAGAAGACATATCAACGAAATCAGCCCAGTGGAAACGCAAAGCAATATGTATATATATAAATGATATCAATATAAATTTATATATCGGTAAGCACAAAGAAAGAAAAAAGACAAGAGTCTCTGATATGAGAAGAAAAAGAAAACCTGGGTTTGATGCTGAGGGTGGAGCCTCGTTTGCGGCTTTGCCCGCGTCCCAGATGAGAGAGAAAGTAGAGAGAGAGAGTGTGTGAAGAGAGCATAAAAAAATGAGAGAGAGAAAGAGGTAGAGTTTGTGAAAGCAAGACTTGTGTTTTAAAAGACAGAGAGCCGACGTCAAGAGAGATATACATATACTCCTACCATACATATACTCTCTCTCTCTCTCTACACTATACTATATCTATATGTCACGCCCTTTCTGTTACTGTTTTTTGGGGGGCACTTATATGGTAGTTCCTTGGACCCAGACGGCAACTACAATATCACAACCGTTTTATATATAAACTCCTAAATTGTAATTTTATTATACAAAAAATAAAATAAAAATTACTCAATTTTAATTTTTAATAATAATATTTTTGCGAAATACGGAATAACTTTATTGAAGTTCGATCTTGTATTAATGGTTTCAAATATATATATATATATTTATATAAAAGTTTGTTTAGCGTTTGAATATGAGTATCATTAATACAAGATGGAACTCTAATACAGTTACTCCGTATTTCACAAAAATAATATTATTAAAAGTTAAAATGGAGTAATTTACGTTTCATTAGGCCACCTTTCGTGTTATTATCCGAATAGGCCACGTTTCATTGTAAAGTGATTTTGAGATTGATCATGAAGAAGAAGATCAGTAGTGGTCCACCAATCGAAGGGATTAGAGTTTGTGCGTGCAGAGTAATAAAGTGAGACCATGCGCATTTTATCAATTGAACCTTTGAAACTCTCGTCAGGTGTGAGGGTTTGTGGCTGATATATCGAGGACTTGCATATTAATTACAATCTTTGTATAACATAAATGTTAATGCCCAAACCTAACCATGTATTCCCTCTCTTTTTTTTTTTTTTTTGTCTTTTGATAGTTGCACTAAGGGTGTACGATTGTCATTTCACATTCTCTTTTTTATAAAAAAAAAAAAATTTAAAAATCAGGGTCACACACAATACATGCGTGACATATACTCTCTTTTTTGTAAATGAAACGCTGGTCATAGTTCCTTACGTGTTGTGTGGTGAATGTGGGGTTCCAAAAATGAAGAAGTGGCATCTGGTGCAGTACACCACACCAGTGCTGTATCGGAACGGATGGCTCACAACCATCATACGTGTGTGTGTGTGTGTGATTATACATGTAATGCTTGTGGGTCGTTTGATGCAATTCGACACTTGTACTGTACGGTAGAGAATTTCGACTCTCTAAAAAAACTCAGCTAATGCTAAGTTAATAATTTCACACGTCTTGCATGAACAATTATTATAACTAAGATTTCTCTTTTCCAAAGAGTGTGATCTTTCATTCAACTTGTTCTGTTGTAGATATATTCACAATATATTTTTAGTGAAATTTAAACTTTCAATTTTTTTAAAAAAATAAGAAATTAGTGGTTAGGTATAAAAAAAAAATTATCTTTACAGATCTTTATGATATAATTCTTTTTCTTTCTTTTTGTGCTAAGCGTCAAGTATAGTATATTAAACCAAAACTTCTTTTCTACCAAAGTTATTTGTGAAAACAAAATGTTGCTTTAGATGTTAAAATAGATTTTGTGCTCGTTGATCATTTTAAGGAAGGGTGAACAAACAATTTTATCTTAAAAATGGTTATTTTGGTTTTCCTTCTATGAAAAGACAATAACAACATTATGTAATGAAATGACAAAAAATGCCATGTCCCTTGAGATACAAATTCCTACAACCCATTCTGGTTCTTTGGCTCCACCTCAATCTCTTCCACCAGCATCTCAATCTCTCACACCATCAATTGAGCCACCTTTTTCACCTTCCCCATCTCCTTCAATGTTACTACCACAAATCTTTAACCATCAATATATATATATATATACATAAATGATCTCTTACTTATCAGTGACTAAGAAATTCTTCCACACCATGTATGGTAACCATTGGATATGATTGCAATAATTTTTGAAAGTTACCTTTTTTACACTTAAATCATATCTAACGGTTATTATGTTTGGTTTGTAAAAAATTTCTTGCTCACTGGTGAGCAAGAGATCATTACTATATTTATATATCAAGCATATATTATATATCAAACATTCAAGATTTGAAATTTTAATTTCCATTCTTTTTGTAATCTTTACAACCAAACGAATCATATACGGATTTGAAAACCAATTCTCTCTCTCTCTAGGAACCCCCAAATTTAGGAATAGAGACAAATCCACCTCCGCTTGATACTCGTGTTTCTCACCAGATGTCTTGGGAGCATCTTTCTCTACAATGGCAGCCTCGTAACGCACCACTACTTGACTCTCTCTCTCCTCTCTAGATTTTCCACTTTAAACTAGAGCAATAGAGTTTGTTTTCGATGCCATTTTGCGGCAAAAAAAACTCCTAATTTGAGGCTTGTTTTAGCTAGGGTTTAATTGTGTGAAGAACCAGTTGTCATGTCTCTTCCATAATCTCTCTCTCTCTTTCATTCCCACTCTTCTCTTCGTCAATTTCTCTCTCTTTAATTTGACATCACCTGAAGGGAGGTCAGTGTAATTTACCCTTGTTCTAAAATCAAGCTTCCCTCTAAATTTTCAGAATAGATAAATGTGAATTAAATCTTCAAAAAAATCGGTGGGTCACATAAATTCTCTTATTTTTTTCCTCACTCTTTTCTATCATATATCATATATTCTACTAGATTTAATTTTTTAAATTCATTTTATTCCATTTTAATTTTTGTCCGACTCTTTGTTTTATATGTAAATCAATCTTAAACTTTAGTAATATTACTTTATCCATTTACTTACCTTTTATTCACCTCACCAAAAAAAATTGAAGGAATAACCCAAAATTTTATTGAATTTGACGAAGTTTGAAAATTTTACAGTAAAATTTTTATCTCCAAACTTGTTAAAAGCGAAAAATTTAGCATACTTAGCAATGTAAAAACAAAGTAACTAATATATATCTATACTATTATTAAAAGTACAAGTTGCTTCAAATCATTCATTTTTATACAAATTCTTCAACTAATGCACTCATATCTCTACTCTAACTCTCAACTTCTCTTAACAACACTTTTATAATAAATTTTCAACTAATACACTCTTATCTCTACTCTAACTCTCAACTCCTCTTGACATCACTTTTATAATAATTCTTCAACTCATACATTCCTATCTCCACTCTAACGCTCACAATTTTTTTTTATTTTTTTGTCACAATTTTTTTTTACATTGTTCTGCTATTCTTCAACTAATACACTCCTATCTCCAATCTAACTCTCACAATTTTTTTTACGTTCTTTATTTATTTATTTATTTTTGCCACAATTTTACTTTTCTTGGTCAATCTTTAGCCAATAAAATTTGGTTGCTCTAAAAATCCAAATTTTCAGATACAAACCTGGTTTTATCATTTATTTTATTTTATTTTTAATTTTTTTTTACATTCTTCATTTTTTTGTCACAATTTCACTTTTTTTTTTTTGTCACAATATTTTTTTACGTTATTCTACTATTATTCAACTAATACACTCCTATCTCCACTCTAACTCTCAACTCCTCCCAACTCTTTCCATCAATTAATTGCATGCATGAATCAAATTTTCTCACCAATTTGCACGTTGTTATTGTAGCATCTTGATAATTTATCATAACCCTCTTTCTTTTGTAATTCTATTATAATATATTAACATTATTATTAAAGCTAAGATTGGTGGAAACAGGTATAGGGCCTCAATTGCAACTGAAGACATACACAAAGATAAGAATCGATGGAGATACTGTCTTCTTCATAACATTTTGTTTTATAGGATAGCTTATTTGTCAAATGTAGCATTGACTGCTGATTTTTTTTTTAATAATAAAAGCTAATACTAAATGTCTTTGATAAAATGATGGGACAAATCTCAAGGAAAGAGAATTTACCATCATGGATCCATATAAATGAAGTTTATAATATTCTTATCTAGTTTTTCCTCCAATAATCAATACACTTCGCCAATCCAATTAGAATTTGAAAAGAAGAAGGAAAATATGGAATAAAAAAGAATGACTTTATTATATATGAGAGAGACATTTCTTTACTTAATCTGATATCCATTGGCTAGGTAAACAGAGGTAGACATTCTTCGAATTACCATTATTTGACAAATACGAAGAATCCTCCCTCTAATTTTAGAAAATAAAAATTCAGAATAGAAGAGTAGAAGAATGCTCTTGGGAGAAAAAATTAGACAAGAAGATAAAATAACTTATATTTCAGCCATGGTGGCTTCATCACTCCCTTGAGAAGGATGCTTACGATTACATATCAATAGAAAACAAACAAATAAAAATGAAACTACTATTCTTCATTGAATCAAGAAAATAATTACACTATTTTTTTCTATAATTTCTCTACAAATTTCTAACTCCCCTCACCATCTTCTAAGACCACCTATTTATAGAGTTAGAGGGGAATGGTTTAGGTGGAAAAATTTTAAATACAAAATTCAAAATACAAAATTTGAAATACAAAATTCAAAATTTGAAATACAAAATTCAAAATTTTAAAAAAAAAAATTAAAAATACAAAATTTTGAATTTAAATATCTAATATTTGATCTCCATATCTTTAATTTGAATTCTGAACTGCAGACGTGGTCGTATAAAAAATATTTTGCAAAATTTTAAACTTGAGACCTCTTGTGAAGTAAATTGCACAAAATACCATCTCTCCTACAATTCTTCTTATTTGAAAATCAACCCCTATAAACCATAAAATGCAAAGATAATAACATTTAAATAAAATAAAAGATTAATTAAAAAAAAAATTTAGGATATAAAATAGCAAGTTTTGTACACTTATCAATTTTCTTTATTAATGTCCTTGTTTTACAAATTAAACTATTTTCCTATTTCACATTTATGTGATTTCGTTGATGTGACTTTGAAACTCTCCCTTGGGCAATGGGAAACTTTGCTACTCTGTTTATCTATTTCCAATAACAAATCTAGCCCCATGCATTTGAATTTAAATGCATCAATTTCATTTGTTATGACCCTATCTTGTATGCATGTTAAATTTCTGAGTCAATGTTTGCAGGATATCAAGAGGCAACGAAGGAAACCTGTTCATCTTAAGAATGATTGATCCATCCTACAGAGTCCCTCTTTAATGTAGCTGTTGCAAGAACTTGTTGTCAAGGCAGTTGAATTTTGAAGGGAGTTATCAATGTATAGATCAAATTTTGTTGTATATGTAAAACATGTCAATGTACTTTGTCATGCATTTTTTTCGCAGGCTAAAAAAGTTTCCATAATTTAAATTGATGAATAATCTGTCTTTCAAAGATCCATTTACTCTCTCCCTTGGTGACTTAAACTCATGCTAAATCGGATTGTGTATGTAACTAATTTGATCAAGAAATAGAAATGACTTCTTTAGAAATGTCTTCCATCTCTCCTTCCAAACGGAACATAAACTTAGAAATATATGTCATCCCCAAGTAATATCTTGAGGAAGGAGGGAAATAGATGGTACTAGTCTTTGGCATAAGAAGATGAAAGAGCAAGTCTGCATTCCAAAGCTGGTTAGGTTATGTTATATCATCAAAATGTTTCAAATAGTATTTATAAATAAATTCTTATAAAAAATTATATTTTTTTAAATTTATGTGGTTAGGTTATGTTATATCATCTAAATGTTTCAAATGGTATTTATAAATAAATTCTTATAAAAGATTTCCATATATAAGTTGAAGTGTACGTCCATTGTTATTGAATTTTTAGATTGTTGAGGATCATTTGATCAATTGCCCTAATTTATTGCCATGTAATGGGTATATCACCTCAAAAAATGAGGTGAGTTATTTATATTAAGTGCAAGTCTATATATTTCAACCCATTTATATTGAATAAATATTGCAAATATATTTGCAATACATTCCATTTTCACTTTCATTAGAATAAATTATTTGTTTCATATTAGAATTAATTTAAAGATTCTCATGTGCATCTATTTAAGTTTAATCAAAATTCTTTCTTTTTTTCCCTTCTCAATTTGGTTTAGTTAGAAATATTTTTCTCTAATTTTATTTATTCTTTGTCTCACACTTCATTCCTAACACAAACTCTTTCTATTTAAGAAAAACATAAATAATATTATAGTTTTTATTTTTATAACTTTTCTAATTCTATTTATTTTTTATCTCACACTACTACATCCGTAACACACAATCTTTCTATTTTTAAAATTCAAAAAAATACAGATAAAAATAATATTATAATTTTTATATGGAGATATTTTTATAATTCTATTTATTCCCTCTCTAACTTCATTCCTAACACAAACTCGTAAAATATTATATTTTTTATTTCAATATATATATATATATAGAAACATAATCTTTCTAATGAACTAATGAAATAACACCATTTTTAAATTTTTTATAATGCCTTTTTAAATTTTTATAATATTATTTATTTCTATAAATAAAAAGAAACATAACATTTTCTTATCTCTTAAATAAGTATTCTTTTCTAATTCTATTTATTCTCTATCTAACTTCATTCATAACACAATCTCCAAAAATGTAATATTATTTAAATTATTATTATTATTATAAATACTAGTGTATATATATTCGTAGGTGGTGCTTTACAACACTCCACTTCACTCCTTCGCATTGTTTTGAGTGCAAGCAAACACTATATCACTGTTTGGGGATAACCTACAAGGTAAGTGGAGGCCAACAAGATACCTTATCCAAACAAGGAACAATTAAATTGACATTAAATGACAATCACATTGCAAAAAGTATTTATCTCTCTACAACCTATATAAATTGGACATACATTATATAAATGAAAATCATATTAACATCTCTAGGAAGCAGGAGATACATGAAGAAACGAAATCATATTTGTTCATTGTATAAGTGCAACTATATATATGCACCATATATATGTGTGTGTGTGCACATGACTCAATCAAGTGGTTAGTGTTAAGCTACATGGCATATGTATAATTAAGCAGCAATTGATTTGTGAAACTGATTTAAGAGCAAACAAAAAGTTGGAGATCGGATGTGAAGTGCTTCCAGTTTGATTTAGTAATAATTATGCAACCTTGGCTATGGTGCCTCTCTTTTTCTTCTTTTAGTGTAGTGTGGTGTCACTAAATTTTCGATACGCAGCTCTGCAGCTCTCTCTCCAAAGTGGAGAAAAAAATTCTTTTCAAAGTGGCTTCTTTTAGTAATGCCTCTCTCTCTCTCTCTCTCTATATATATATATATATATATTGGGGCATTGGGAGTAGATTTCGTACTTTCCGAATAATGAGAATCGAGTTTGATTTTGTAATAAATTATGTGACAAATTAAACTTGAATTTGGTGATTTTCTATTTCTTCTTCTTGGCTAGTGTAATTTCAAGTTTGAATTCCCCTTTATTAATTTTTGCCCTGTTAGTTCACAATTTTCTTAAACTTCAGTCACATCATAATCAATTAGAAAGAAAAAAAATAAACGTGGTAGATTTTACTGTTTTGAATTAAAAATTCGAAATTATAAAATATTGAAAATATTAACGTTGTGCTTTGAAGTATAGAATTGATAGCTTATAGTTTGAATAAAATAATTTTCTTTCAATTCGAATTCCAATTATAAGTCACTAAGTCACCAACAACATGTTACCAAATATAGTTTGAAAATTAATGGACTTTCGGAAATCGAAAGCAATGCAGTACTTCGGTCAATTTTGAGTAATTATTTTTAATTATAAAAAAAAATAGTGAGCATCCATTAGTGAAAGATAAAGTACTCGAGTATTTAATAAAATTTTCTTTGACAAGGTGCTTCTACCAGCTCTCCTAGGCTATGCTTGAAAATAGAATGTCTTTTTTCCTCCATTTTTTAAAATATAGATAGATGTCTGATATAAAGACAGCATGTTAGAGAGAGAGAAACGTATATAATTGATAGCACACTGTAGAATTTAGACCTATATATATATATATTTCCTAGCACCCGGTCCACTAGTGTATATATATATATATATATATATAATGAGATATACATCCTGTGAGACTTACATGACTATAGTGGTATAAATACGTGAATAATGAAGACCGAAACATTGTTCCAAATTCAATACAATATATTTTGTTTTATTTTATTTTATTTAGGCTTCTCATTATTAAATATAGATATGAATGTGAAGACTTTTTATTACAGTTTTGTATTCCGACTAAATGATGCATTGACCGACCATCTTCCAACCTACCTTTCTAACCTAGCGTCAGTGCAATGCAACTGTCTCAGTTGCCACGTGCGCAAATTTCACAAAGGCATACATCGTTATTGTGTATACTTGAGGAGGACATTAGAAAGTCCCCAATATTATATTCCTATATTATTATTATTATTATTATTATTATACATTCCTCCTATATTATTATTATTATTATTATTATCATCGTACCAACATTCTTCCTCACGATTTGGGGACCAAATTCCGATCACTTAGTGACGTGATCAATTACCCAATCATTTCGCCTATTTAACAGACATCCGATCTGATCTAAATTGATATACTACAATATAAATACACAAATATATTATATCATTATATACCCTACATCATACAATATATATATATATATATATATATATATATACACGGATTTATATATTTTTGGCAACATCATACAATATACTGTTAAGGAACAAGAAGAGGAACATAAAAACGTGTGTACATTAAGAATGGAGTATGGGACCTAGAAGATAATGATAATGGATCACACGTTCTAGACTACATCAGCCATTTGTCAGAATTTAATGTGAACTGGTTGGCATTTAATCTTGATTTTTCCTTGTCATTTATGACTATCATGCTACAAAACTTCCCAACCTAACTCATATTTATTTCTTAAACAAACATATAAGTCAAGTTGGACTCTTGAGTAACACGTGGACACTAATTAATGATAGTGAATAAAGATTGGTAACAAAACTTTTGTAATTTTTTAAAATATTAGAATTCAAATATCTTGACAGTGAAAAAATTATTTATTTATTTTTATTATGAATTGGGTTACATGTAAATTTTGGATTAACTTGAATTATTATTATTTTTTATTCAGAAGAAAATCTAATTTTTCATTGTTTAACTACTCTACCTTATGGACTAGAATCATTTTTTTTTCTTTCCTGTTTACAGGAAAATTTAATTTTTCATTGTTTACCTGCTCTACCATTTTCGGATTAAATATTGAGTATATAGTATTCATTCATTGTTTCAAACATTTGCATTCCATATTTTATTATTATTTTGTTTATGTATTGAGCATATTATGCAAAAAGTGAATATTTTTGAAAAAATGATAAAATCACATAAGATGAGGGTTGAAGAGACGTACATGAAAAACTCTAGGGTGGACTTTCATTCTAGAATAAATGATCGTACCGTCATTTTTTTTAATAAAATAAAATTGGAGCACCGTAGTAATTTTATGGAATGCAAATATTATCACCCAAAAAAAGCATGGTTGCTCCCGGTGTATTGACTACGGAGAAAATTTGAATAGTAAGTGTAATGATGGCTCTTGCCCAGTTGTGGTTCACCACGTACACTTTCAAAATTTCTCCGGTCGGATAAAAAAAAGTTGAGAATATGTGACAGTATCCACTATCCACCAACAAGTTTGAAAAAAATGGAAGAGGAATAATGGGTTTAAGAAAAAAGATAACGTTTCTAATTAACACGATTAAAAAAACATTTATGAGACAATATTACGTGAGACTCACGTGAATATATTTTTTGATTATTTACTAGCTAGGTATACTTCTATGCTTGAATAGAATCACTCTTCAAAAATATTAGGAAAATATCTCCAAACTGTCTAGAAGGGTTGATATAAATTGTTTTTAATTTTTAAAATTCATTCCAAATTCCAATCACTCCTTAATTGTTGGGCCTCACTTATGATTTGGGCTTGAAAATGGAGGAAAAATGTACAATATGCAATAAAAAGAGTGATCTTCGTCAATGATCTAATCATGTGTTTGGCAAGAGAGTACCAGTCTGGATGATTTGGTCAAAGCTACCATAATGATTTCCACAACATTACACAATTGGGTCAAACTCGTGGAGGATGCAAGTGTAAGGCCCAATATATTTGTTGGGCTTGGCTTTTTCGGGCTTGCCCTAACATCTAACCATGAGAGTGCTACTTAGGATTTTCAGTTAAATGGTTATTTTGTTATACTCTTTGTGGAGGGTTGACTTTCAAAATAAGTGAATGTTCTTCACGTCAACACATTATTTTGAGACTATAGCATGGTTAAATTAAATTATTTACCCATGCTTCTTCAATGAGAGTGCTACTTTTCAAACTGAACTAAGTTGATGGGCTCTACTTGGGAGTTGGGACTTGTCACTAGTGGCTCAAACTAATTCAGCTCGAGAAGAGTTTTCAAAACGAAGCCAAATTTTGCCCTCTTTTTAATCAAATCACTCCACACATAAGTGTCCTATCTCATGAATAAAAAACCATGTATGTGTTAGGAGTATTTTTGTTAAATAAAAAATAAGTGCATTTGGTTAAAAGGTTAGAGCATCTCCAATTGATGCTTTAAATTTCATACATTTGAAGTATGATATGACAAATTGACATATGATATTTTGATATAATACACTCGATATGTCAATTTTATTAATATTTTTTCTTTTAATTAAACCGCAATTACATAAATTAAAATGATATAAAAAATTCATTTGGCTTATCATTTTTTGATTTGTCAAATTTTACATATTTGATGGTATGTCAAATGCTAAGTAGACATTTGATGTATTGGTTGAAAGAATTCTTGATGTCTAAAGTAGCGTTTACAAATGACACATGATTTGACATATCAATCGAAGATACTCTTATAGTACATTAATCATATCCATTTTCTATAACATTAGCTTATAGAGTAAATTTTAAAGGGTTAATATTGTAATTTCAAAAAGACATGTTTGCGCCCATTAAAAAGTAGGAGCATGGCGGAAGTAACTGTGAATGAATAACATGTAAACGGGTAAAGTCCCTCATTTTTACCTCTTTTAGATCGTAAAAAAAGAGCAATAGTTTCTGTTTCAACAAGATAGCTCTTCCTCTCTCTCTAAAATAATGATTACTAGGGGTGCATAAAGAACCAGAAGGAACCGTACCTGAATTGAACCTAACCGAACCATTCATTACGGTTCCAATTCTAAGTCAAGGAATCGGAATCGGAACTGTTAGAATAATATATATATATATATAAAGTATAAAATATATAATGTATAAATAAATACTAATACTTTCTAAATTCTAGTGTTCTATTTATATATAAAGTATAAACTATATAATTTATAGATAAATACTAATAACTTTTAAGTTCTAATGTTATATATATTGATATAATATAAGATATATAAATAAATACTAATAGCTTCTAATATATTATTATAACTAGGGGTGCACAAGTATGAGTGTGTGTCTTGCAAATGTTAAAAAAAATTTTAAAAATTGACAAGGAATTGTTGGAGAATCGAAACCGCGAAGAATCGGAATCAAACCGAACTCAACGATTTCGGTTCCGGTTCCAAAATAAAGGAATTGTTGGGAACGGTTCCGGTTCTATTAAGAACCGTAAGGAACCGAACCGTGTGTACCCCTAATGATTATGTCTACAATGGACAAGGATTCTCTCGAGCAAAATATATTTTCTGAATTTTTCAAATCTCAATCACGTGGTTTGGATTCAGCCACAACATCATCTTAGTAAATTCAAATTTAAAATTTTTATTACAACTGACTTGGTAAGTGTTAAAATCGAACAAGATAATGAGGTAGCTAAATTTGAACCGCATGATTGAGGTCTGCGGGATTCAAGAGAGAGATTTGGCTGGAGATGATCCTTGTCGTCTACAATACACCCAGTGTATATACACTGGGTAAATTTGAACTTTACGTGTTATACACATACGATGGAATTCATCTTGTGTGTTGTGTAAGCATGGTCCAAATTCACCTGATGTATTTACAACATGTGTATTGTAGATAAGGGTGTACAAAGAACCGGTAGAACCGGAACTAGAATTGGAATCGTAGTGAATCGAACTATTCACTACAGTTTTAGTTCCAGTTCCAAATTTTAAAAACCGTTCAGTATTAAATCGAATTGAACTGAACCATTCACTACGATTTCGATTCTGATTCCAAGTCAAATAACCGGAACTGTTAGAATATATATATAATATAAATGAATAATAATAGTTTCTAAATTTTAGTATTCTATATAAAAAATATATATATAAAGTATAAAATATAAATAAATACTAATACATTCTAAATTACACTGTTGAGTTTATATACAAGATATAAAATATATAATGTATAGATAAATAGTAATAGCTTCTAAGTTCAAATATTGTATATATTTATATAATATAAAATATATAAATAAATACTATTATATTCTAATTTATTGTTATAATTAGGAGTGTCGTAAGTATGAGTGTATGTTTTTGTCAATGTAAAAAAAGAAAAAATAAAAACAAAGAATCGTTGAAAAATTAAAATCAAAACAGTAAAGAATCAGGATCCCGAATCAAATTCAACGACTTCAGTCCTAAAATCAGAGACATGTTAGGAACAGTTCTGAATCTACAAAAACGATAAAGAACCAACTCCTGTGTTACCTAACGGTACATCTTCTCATAAAATAACTTCCTCTATTTTTATTTTCTCGCTAAAATCTATTCTGTTTTCTACTCCGTATCTCTCTCCCTCTCTAAAATAGTAAAAAACTTCAGGTTCCGAAGACCCGAACATTTGTTTGCCTCAAGTACGGTCCTGGTCCAAAAGGGTCTCCTCCTGAAAATCTCTGTTTTCTTTATCCATTTCCGCTAATTCTCCGCCATTTTTGCCTCTTTTTAATCCCCCACTATGTTATCTATTTCCTCTCTGTCTCTGTCTCTTCACTCTTTCATAATTTTTCCTTTTCCATTTGCATTTGCCCTCTGTTCTTTGTTTTTTTATCTCCATCCTTCAAGGTAATACACATTGTTTTGTTTTTGATACAGGTAACTTGCTTTATGAACTCTAGACATGTTATATAGAAAGATTTCATTATTTTTAAACCTTTTTCATGGGTTGTTTTGATCACATTGTTGTTTGCTGATTCAGATAACGACATAACCATTTTAGATTCGTTTGTATTCTTTCTATTTCCGTGAACTTGTTTTGTCTGTCAGTTGGTGCATTGCTTGTGCCTATATATTTCTATTGATCTCTCTCTATATTTACATATATGTGTATGTTTTTTTGCAATTATGTAAAGGGTTTGTGGAACTCCCCGTGTGTTTCTTTACACAGTTGGTCGCACGCCCGTATAAAGGAGGAGGGTTGCGATATAAACTTTGTAATTCTATGAACGGAATGGAAACATAGGATTCATATAGGGAACCCCAAGTAGTTGTAAAAGGGTTTGTGAATTTTATTTTGTTTGTCATATGAACTCTTTCGTTTTTTAGTTTGTCTTTCGTTTTAAATGATATCTGAAGCTTATAGTGGCTCAAGCATCTTGCATAACTAATTTTTTTTCTTCTTGTTATGTTTGTTCATCTATTCAGCCTTTTTGATTGAAATGTCCAGTATATGTTAAGATTATGATGTTTTGCTTTATGATCAATCAACTAGTAGACTTACCAAGGAAAAAGGGTCTCAAATTCCTTTATTGTATTACCTTGCATTTCCTAAGTCTAGTTTTTAAAGTCCCTGCAAGAGACCATTTCAATCAGTTTCAACTGAAAAACTTGCAATATATGTAATGAGTCTTGAGTTTTTTTGGATTCATTTATAGCTACATGGGATCTGTTTGTCAAACATGTATTCTTTTCTCTGTTCAATGATTTGTTTTTTGATTTTCCGCAACAGATTTAGGGAGTGAGGCTGTGTCTTTATCAAACTTTTGTTTAAAATCATGGGTTTGGAGGTTGTGGAAAATGAGTCCACCAAAGTTTCTGTTGAAACTGGAAGTGAAGAGCAGGAAAACAGGAAAATGTTAGAGGAGGGACAGGGTCACAATGAGCCCATAAAGTTTGGTTCTCATGGTTTAGATGAGGCGATTCAAGGAAAAGCAAAAAATGTTGCCCAGGCCTGCTTCCCAACGGATGCAGTTGATGAATGGCCTGCCCCCAAGCAAATCCATTCCTTTTATTTCATCAAGTATAGATCATATGATGACCCAAGACTGAAAGTGAAGCTGGACCAGGCTGATAAAGAGTTGCAAAAGAAGATCCATGCCCGCTCTCAGATCATTGACAAATTAAGGGAAACTAGGGTAAGCTGCTATTTTATTTTATTTTCTTTCTCAAATTATGATCTCCGTATAACTATTGTCCTCTAACAAAGTAGATAATCATAATTGCTTAACAAAGTATGCTATCTGTAAGCAGCTTAATTTGTTTTAAATCAATTCCTTGTACTGGTTAAAATGTCGGGCTACAAAATTTCAAAGAAAGATAATGTTAATGAATTAGCATGTTTGACATTTTCAAAGCTGAAGAACTTTCATAATTGCCATTTCAAGAGCCCTTAAGTGACACCATATATTATTATTATTATTTTCAAAAAAAGAAGATGATTGTGGTCTAGCACATAAATTTAAGAAAATATTGACAACTTTTTTATGTTTAAAATTGAAAACTCAAGCTTTTAATATCTTAATGCTAAAATATATATTTGATATGAATGAACATGGAACATGTTAAAAAGTACCTATGAGTAAACTGGTTTTCTCAAGCAAAGCATTTCCATTACTAAATTAATTTCATACGAAACATGTAGATATAATGAGAGGATAGAATAGGTAATGGTAATAGAGAATGTGATACACATGAGCCTTTTGACTTTGTTATATCTTGAATGTGTTTCAGATGGTATGTAGATGTTTTATTTTCTTGTAAATATACTTTCCCTATCTAGTAATAAATGAAAATATCGTAAAGTATATATCTTGAGTCAGTAAAATTACTTTCCCTATCTGTTTATTTTTGTCATAATTATATTTGATCAAAATTTTGAGTGAATCAATAGAACGAGCTGTGGATTCTAAAAAAAGCCATGGTAGTACAGTGAAACAGCAAGTCCTACAATTATCAAAACCTCTAGATGTTTGACTTTGATTCTTTTTGCATTTATTTTCTGTAGTCAGATCGATCACAGGTGATTGCTCAAATGAAGCCTCTGAGCATTGAGAGTAAGCAGTTCAGAGACATCATGGATGAAAAGAAAAAGGAATTGGAACCTCTGCAAAAGGCTCTGGGCAAGTTGCGTGGCAGAGAGAGGGGCATTGGTCTATGTTCGTCTGAGGAAGAGCTTGATAATCTTGTGAGCTATAATTTTAAGTCTTTTAAGTGTTGGAATTCAGTGCATGTTCTGTGATGGACTCATTAGCTTCATTTTCTATTTTAAAATAGGATATTGTAGTTACATAATTAAAACTGTAGTGGTTCATTGTATTCTCCTCTGTATCATTTCTCTCCATAATTGTTAATACAGATCAAAAGCTTGCAATATAGAATTCAACATGAAAGCATTCCACTTGCTGAGGAGAAGCAACTCCTTAGAGAAATTAAACAACTTGAAGGTACGAGGGAAAAAGTTATTGCTAATGCTGCTATGAAGGCAAAGATTCAGGAGTCATTGGGTGAAAAAGAATCCATTCAAGACCAAGTCAAAGTAAGATAATTCTCTTTATAGATTCTCAATGAAGTTGTATCATTTAAAGCATTTCATTTACTGATTTCCTCTAGTCATTGCAAACTGGCTATTATTAATACCATTGTTTGTTTATTTTTATTACTATATTTTTCACTGTATGTGGATTTTAATGTCATTATAGCTCATGGGAGTTGATCTGAATGGAGTTCGAAAGGAACACCAGGTAGTTAAGTTCCAGCGTGATAAACTTAAAGCAAAAAAGGAGGCCATAGAGAAAGACATTCAATCATTAGAGGCTGAGTTTACAATTGTGACACAAAAGCGGGATGAAGCTAAACTGTATTATCAGGAATTAAAGAGACAGCGAGAAGAGGGGGTATGTGGGTTTCCTTTCCATTTTTTAGTTACAAATATGACTCCATGTTGACTTTAAATGGATTATTGTTTTACATTCAATGATGGAATAAGTGCTATTGAATAATTGTATGTTATGTTTGTGTCAATTTCTTGTGAGTAATTATTCTTTTTAAACTATACGATAAGGCCTCATTTGCCTTTTCAAGGCTCCTTTTACCTTTATCAAGGCCTTGGCAGACCATTGCTGATATGAGGCTGGTACACTTGGGCGCTTTTCTGTTAGACAATCTGCAGTTAATCAAATAAAATGTCTGAATTACATTTGTGTGTAGTATAATTAATTTTCACTATGCTAAATCGCCTAGGCACTATTTAATTTTAAGGTATGTACTTGCTTGGCGAAGATGAATTTGTTAGGTTTTGCCCAGATGCTCAATGCTTGGTCCTTTCCTGTCTTATAATTATCATTTGTTCTTTATATAGGTTATCATTTATTTTGTTGATTTGGTTGAAGCTGAGACAAGTCCAGTTCTTTTTTTTTCCCCTCTCTATCTTCTCTTGGTGTTGCCACGTTGGAGAGTTCATATAGTTATTAAAATTATTCATTGAGTTTCATCACCTGTTATGAGATTTTTTTTTTAATTAAGACTAATTTAAAAATTTAGCTTAAAATTAAAAGAGAATTCATGTGGCCCCTTCATATAGGATTAAGCAACAATGATGATGACTAATTTTAATTTTAAGTATTGTAAAAAAGAAAAAGTTTTTACTTTGGTAATACAGAGTTGTTTATGAATAATGAAAGGGAACGTCTCTTACTACTTTTTGAGCAAGAAAGACTGGTATGAGCTAAGAATAATAGTTACTAGAAATTATATTTGTAATTTCATAATAATATGGAAATATACAAAAATTCTTTGATTTCTCTTTCATTTTACACATCAAGTTAATGTTCACTAACTAACAACTCATGTGTCTCTTTGTTTTAAACCATCCCTTTGGCCAAGCTTATGAGAACATCAATCTGGAATGCAGAATCTACTGACCTTTGATCCTTGCATTCTTTACTCTTTTTAGTTCCTTTTATCATCTTGTAACAATATTCCATTTTGTTCAGGTAGAATGAAGAGTTGAATTCTTTTATTGTTATATTATGTTAATTGATGCATAGAGCCATAGGCCTATTTAAGATTTTGTAACTTGCATGATGATATACTTTATGATGTATTTGGATGTTAAAGGATATAGTTTAATTTTTTTTTTTTAATATTTCTCCATTAAATTTCTCAATTGTGCAATGAAACATATTTTTATTTTATTTGTATATGAGAATTTTTGGGTTCCTCGAAAACTGACCAACGAAACCTTGTGACTGATATGGCAACGGAAGTTTTGATATTAAAGGGGAAGAGATGGTCATATGTATTTGAAGTAAACTGATTAATGGCAAGATGTCACTTTTTGCTGTTGAGCATGAAGGTTGTAACACCGCATGCTTGGAGGCTTTAATTCTGTTTGTGCCTTTTAATTTCTTTAATCACTGAGGCGAACTAATCCCTACTTAATCCACCCCAAAGAATTAAAAGGAAAACTGATGGGTGAGAATCCATGTTACTTTTATGGTGTTTCAGTAGATCCAACTGTTTAATTATTCGTGATTTATAGTGAACTAAACTTTTCCATTGATGGAAGTTTTTGTAGGGATCTAGGTTTGTTCAACTACAGTTCAATTAGTGGAGTTTGAGGCAAGTCAAAGGCTCAAAAGCTTGTCAAGTCCAGTAGTAGTGTAGTACCCATCTTGGAGTCAACTGTGCCAAAACAAATGAAAAACTCCATAATTTTCTGGAATTATTCTGAGGACCGAATTAAGAATCAATAAAACTGTATGGACATATAAACAAATATAGAGACTAAAACTTTAGAATTAATTGTTAATTCTAGGAGTTTGTAGCAGTTTTTAGGTGATAAAATGCAATTGTAAATTCAAAACTTTTATTGACTAGAAGTCATCTTGGAGTAGAGCACTTACTCAACTTTAGAATCATGCTCACTAGCATATGGAAAATAAGTGTTTTATGAAATTCATTAACAGATTGAGTTATAGCATGACCAGTTACAGGTACTTTGACATTGCTAATGAAGGTGCAGATTCTTCAGCACTAATGGGCCTCCTGTAATTGCCATTTTTTGCGTGTGTTGTTGTACACTTGTGAATATGTTCCATTTGCATAATCTGTGTCATTCCGAATGAGGAAATTGCCTATATTGTGTTTTTAAACTTGGTTTATTGGAGATGCTGTATGAAGATGTGTAATCCATAACTTCATGTTTCTCAGAATGTCTGCTATTATCAAAATCGTACGCTTTTGAACATGGCTAAAGCCGTTGCCGCAAAGAGGGATGTTGAAGGCCTTAAAAATATTTGTGATACAGAGGTTTGTTGGATCTCTACCCTTCCTTTGTCAAGAAATTATCGACTCCGCTACTTCATAGACTTCATTAACCTATTTACTCTACATTCTTATTCTCCTTTGATTAGGTTGAGAAATATATGTCCCAATGGAGTAGTAGCAAAGCTTTTAGGGATGACTATGAGCAAAGAATTTTGCTCTCTCTGGACATGCGACAATTGAGCAGGGATGGACGGATGAGGAACCCAGATGAGAAGCCGTTGGTGTTATTCGAGACACCAACTCCCTCAAAAACTGAGACAATGGCAAAAACCAATGTTAGACGACCAAAAGAAGATTCTAAGTCCCCTCCGCGAAATGATTCTTCTGCCATTCCGAAGGTCTCGAAAGAAGCAAACAGCGAACTCCAGAAAAAAGCAAAAAGTAAACCAACAGGTTCAGGAACTACTCTGGAGCCTCCTGATTTAGAAGACAAAGAAATAATCCCCGGGTTAGAGAAACCGCAAAAGAATCCTCTTCCCAAGGAGAAAGAAGTTGATGCAGCAAAACTGAAGGAGATGAGAAGAAAGGAAGAGCTTATGAAAGCTAAGCTGGCCATGGAAAGGAAGAAGAAGTTGGTGGAGAAGGCGGCTGCTAAAGCAGCTATGAAAGCTCAGAAGGAAGCTGAGAAAAAGCTTAAGGAAATTATTATTTCAGTTATTTGTTTCTTTTTATTTGTTAACTTTCAATTCATAGCATGTTTAAACTGATACAATGGTGTTTAACTTACTATAGGAGCGTGAAAAGAAAGCAAAGAAGAAGGCTGCAACTTCTGTACCTGCTCCTGAACCTGAGGAGCCAATTGTTCAAGAAGATGCAGAGGTTGCTGAACCAGAGAAGGTCGATGAAAATGTTGAGGCTCCAGTTCCATCAAAGAATAGGGATCGAAAGGAGAATACCATCAGACACAGAAATCGACCAAAAGGTCCGGATTCAATTTCAAAAATCATACTCAATCGCAAAAAGTCGACTAACTATTGGATGTGGGCCGCTCCTGCTAGCATTTTGGTGGTGATGCTTCTGGCATTTGGATACAACTATCTTCTCTAAAGAGGCAAAATTTTGAATTGAGAGGAATCCTTCGACCAACTTTGTTTTTGATGATCATGTGAGTGGCTAGGTCTGTATAAGCATAACTTAATTTCTTTTTCTTTTTTTCCCCTTTTGACATCCAATACAGAGGTGGACTTGATCAGGCAAGTTAAAATATTTACTGGGGGAGCACCACAGACATCTGGATTGGCTGGTGTAATTTGAAATTTTGACTTCAAATAAAGCGATGTTATTGAAGCTTTTGCTTATCAGATAAATGATAAATATAGAGCTAGAAAGGGAGTTTGATGATGATGAATTTGCTTGATATGGTTTATACTAGAGAACATAATTAGAACCTCATTTTGAAGACTATATGAGGTTTAGGTGCATGTAGCACAAGTTGCCAATTAGTCAATTGTTTATATTGATGCTCTATATGACAAAGGATCATTGTTGATTTCTACATGTTAAGCTTACATCAAGAAATAGACTGACTAGAATTAGGGAACTGAACTCATCTATTGCTGTTAACTTATTCATACATAACTGATATTTAATTGATATGTTTGTTCAATACATCCATCCATGAACAGCTAGAGATATCTATATATGCTGCTACCTTGATTGAAAGTGGAACAACTGAGAAAATGTGAAACTTAGGATGCTTTTGGAAACCAACTGTCTTCCCTTTCATATATATGTATCTATGAATGTAGACAGACTTTCAAGTGTAGTGCGAGAAAAGAAGAAAGAAAAGGTGGAACTAGAGAGAAACTTGTAAAATAGAAAAATCTTGTCGAAGAGGTTGAGAAGGGAGAGAGGGGTCTACTGACAGGCAGATCTCTCCTTGACAAGAATGCTTTCCTAAAATGCATATTAAACACCCTTATTTTCAGTTGTAAGTGTTGCAGCAGAAAATGGATCGCTGACCTTCTCTTCCATCTGATACCCTCCAATGTGTTCAAGAAACCTTGGGACTGGTGGTGTATTAACCTCCAGCAACCCCTCCAGAATATGGACAACACGCCCCATGGATGGCCTGTCCATTTCATCATCTTGAATGCACCAACAGGCAACTCTGCAAGCTCTAGTGAGCTCTTCTGTGTTTGCATTCCTGTCCAACTTGTAGTTGAACAGACTAAGAACTTCATCCCCTCTGCTTAATATTTTCATGACTCGAGCTGGAAAGTAGTCGTCCGTCTCATCATCCAATAGGACATTCATCTCCCAATTCCTCCTCCTTGATATAATCTCGAAAAGCATCATTCCATAGCTAAAAACATCAGCTTTTGGAGTGATGGGTACGCCTGAAATCCATTCTGGGGCGAGATAGCCTCTGGTTCCTTTTATGGTTGTCAGAACACGGCTGAAGTCCCTGCCCAGAAGCTTTGCCATACCAAAGTCGGAAACCTTGGGATTGAAGGAGGTGTCCAGTAGTATGTTTTCAGGCTTAATGTCACAATGTATGATGCAATCTCTGCATTTCTCATGCAGGTAGGCCAATCCTCTTGCTATCCCAAGTGCTATTTGGTATCTTGTTTTCCAGTCTAGAACTTTGGATTGCTTTCCAAAGAGATGGCCTTCCAGAGAACCATTCGGCATATAATCGTAGACCAGAAATCTTTCCATACCTTCAGCACAAAACCCTTGTAGACGAATAAGATTTATGTGATGGATTGTTGCAATCGTACTCAC
Source organism: Cornus controversa (assembly GCA_026545225.1). NCBI lineage: Eukaryota > Viridiplantae > Streptophyta > Magnoliopsida > Cornales > Cornaceae > Cornus > Cornus controversa. The sequence goes on from CM048847.1 coordinate 70,212,956, forward strand.
TTCTGCACGGAATTGCTTCTCTCCTTGGCTGCAAGATTTAAGTTTCTTCACAGCTATGGAAACTGAATTGGGTAATGAACCCTTGAAAACAGAACCGAATCCTCCTTCACCCAATTTTTCTGAAAAGTTCTTTGTTGCAGTCCTTAGATCATTGTAAGTATACAGCATTAATGAATTCTCCGTTGCCTTCAGTGCCCCAGAAAATTTCATCTTCCTCGATCTCCAAATGATGAGAACGAGCCCCAAGATAACACCCAAAGCAACAAATCCTGCAGCACCACCCACAATGGCACCTTTGATCTTTCCCTTTGCTTTGCTTCTGATATCTCTCAGCTCCAGCATTGCCAGGCGGAGATGTAGATCTCTTCCCAGATTGTCAGCAAACGAGAGATACTGAATGTTCAGCAAATCTTCTTGCCATATCAAACACTCGCCATCATATGTATATGCAGTACAAGAACAGTTGTTCAAGCAATCTAATTTGCATTCTTCAGAGCTCCTAACTGTCAAAGACACTGAATTTGCTGGTAGTCTTATGTTTGGAATCACCAGGAAGCCATCTTTTCCTCCTCTACTGCACTGTAAGGGGGTTCTCCTTACACATCCACTCGAATGATTTCCTGCAACCCACTCTTGAGGCCTTCTTGGTTCAAATCCTTGCAGGCATTTGCAAATGGGCACACTAAACTGATTGCACCCACCATATTCGCCACAAAAGGCATAAATCTCGCACTGCTGCATTGGTCTAGCCCAACTCAATTCCCACTCCCGCACATCATCTTGCCACGTGAGCTGCCTGAGCTGCCCGGATGAATCCATCACAAATCTTACTAGGACAGAGGAATTAGTTACGGAGTATGTGAAATAGTTTTCTCTCTCATTTGATACATATGTCATGTTGTTGTAGTTGCTTGCTAGCATATCTGGACCGAAGACAGAAACTCGTCCAGGCCAAATCCCACAAGTCCAGTGCTTGTACCCATTCCACATTATGAAGTACTGTTTTGTTCCATTTGAATCTAGCTCGAGCGAGAAGGGCCCTTGTGCAGGATCATTAGGATCTTTCCATGAAAAGTAGACTTGTCTTTCATGGGTGAGCTTGTTCAAGCCAAGCTTAGCTCCTGGAAGCCATGTATCACTAGGGTGATCAAAGCTTTGCCATATTAGGATGGAGGAGTTTGAACTGTTTCTCAGAACAAGATTGCCATTGTCCTCGAGAAAAATGACAGTAGAATTTAAAGTGTTGGAGCATGATCCGGTTGACCAAATGTGATGGTTGGATTGGTTCAGCAGAAAAAGATTACCATTTTCAGTGAGTTCAAGTTTAGAAGAAAAGGGGTCAGGAATGGGCATATCTCTGTTTGCCACCCATACTACGGTACGAATTGGAAGGTCTTTGTACCAAATTCCTATATAATAGTTGTGAGATTTACCTGGTTGGAAGAAACCCAATTCAAATCTTCCACCTCTTGATGTTAATCTCTGGTTACCAGAGATTGATTGGCCTGGAAAGATGGTATCTGTTCCAATGGAGAATTGGGTTTCGAAAGAAATGAAGAAAAAAAGCAGAATTTGAGGAAAGAACAAAGGCTTGATTCTGATGTCCATCATTCCAAGTGTGGAATAGATACTGAGAAGATAGGTAATGTTGTCATCTGAGAAAATATATATAGACCCTCATTTATGCAATAGTTTTCAATATTATACTCATAAATTTGAAGTTAGTCAACATTACACATGGCCATTGCAGTGCTACCAGTGTAGAGTTGGGATGAGGAGATAGGTAGTGGACGGGAATTACATTAGCAGTGACTTGCTAAATATATAATTCTAAAAACTTCATTTTCATTCGTAGCTGGTAGATGTTATTTTTGACATTGGTGTTCTTACAACCACCAAAAGTCAAAAGAAATTAATTACTTTTGAACTCCATAAGGTCCAGAAATTAATTTATATATATTTGATCATAAGGTCCACAAATACCCTTTGATCCACAAATAACTTCTTTGAGTCAAGATTTTAAGTTTGATTTAATTAAACTTCATACTGAATTTAAATCAAAAGAAAACAAGTCAAAAAGACAAACATATAGAAATAATTTTTCTGAAAAAGAAGTGACAAAAATAATTTGAAACTGGAAATCATTTATGATAGATTACAGTCTCGAAATCAATTTCTTTGATTATTTAGAAAATTATTACAACAAAGTAAATGTTTTAACAAAAACCAAATGGATTAAACCAGACAAAACATCTGTATTCTCAAGTCACCCTCCTTTTGAAACCCTTGTCATCCAGCACTTAGACCACGATTTAACAGTCTCTCCTCTCAAAGTCGGTGAAACCAATACCCAACCTGATTTAAGAAAAATCATTGAACAAAATAATTTTACCAATAAAAATCTACATATCATAGGTAAACAACTTGACAAGATTGAAAATAAAATTGATTGTCGTATGGAAAGCAACACTAATCAGCAAGAAAAATCTTTAATTTATCTTCCTACGGAAAGAAATTAATATATATATATATATTTGGTTTCCTTCAAGGTCAGTTGCATTACTTATAATAATCTCCATTCTAGAAGATTGAGCAGAGAGAAGAAATAGTTGTCAATATGTTGAGGAGAGGACCAACTCTTTCTTGGTGAGTTGGTGTTAGTATCCTTCCAAGACTGAGTGAAAGGTTTTGTCTGTCTAATTAATCGTCCAGTCCTTGTCATGCTTCAATAAAAAAGTTCAGCTTTCATTGTCATTTACATGGTCAACTGACCTACTATTTTCTTAAGTCCTCCACCGAGCTCGACTTGTAAGTTTTAAGGTCTCTGTGAGGCTAATTATGAGCTTGACTTGTATGGCTAAGATAGGCTAGATAGGGTTTATGTCTCTTTTTTTTTTTCACACAAATGTTTAACCGAATCATAGAGAAGATATATCACTCAAGTTAAAACTTTGGTGGTTAGATGGGTAGTGTTTAACTCATCACATCCAAAAAGAAATCATTTTCTCTTAGGAAAAATTGTAAATTTATTAGGTGCTTGATATTTTGGCTAATTTCCTTTGTAAAAGGAATCAATTTTCAGTGTATTGCAAAGGCCCCAACAAATCATTGTAGGTTGGAAGTGTAGTGAACCCAACAAATTCCCCCAAGTCAGTCCATATGACCCGAAGACTTTATTAGGTGATTGTCAAAAAGTAAGGGAACCCTTTTCAAGGTTACAAATACTAAAATCAAGTTTAAATTAAACCTTAACTTACAATTTTTCTTAAATCAGAAAATACTTGGAGAGTATCCATCTCCCTCAAGTTTAAATTAAAAATTATTAAAGAAACCAAACAGATAATTTGACCTTAACAAGCATTATATGAGTTGAACTATTTGAACTCAACTAACGTTTGAGCAAAGTGGTCCGGATGCAATCTGAGTCAGAGTTTTTTTAACCTGTTAGACTTTTATTTTGAACCCGAATTTTATAAGAGGTTGGACAAAGTGGCCGGAATCCAATCCGATTCAGAGTTCTTTTAACCAGTCAGACTTCCATTTTGAACCTGAATTTTATAAAGGGTTGGATATGAATATTTTTTTAGAAGATTCATCTTGGCCTTGAGTTTAATAAGCATATGTGTGCAAGTAAATTGATCGGGTTTTACCACAATTTTGATCCAAATTGAGTTTATTTTCTATTAAAGTTGAACATTGAAAAACTAGATCATCTTTTGTGCACCGGAGGCATAGTTGAGTGTGGAGATTACCTCCCACAAATAGAATAGATTTCATTGGTGGAGTAATTACTATTTTTTATTGGGTGGTCGATTTGGACAAGAATAAACTTCGCAGATTTCAATCATATGGTTTCACATTCAGCCACATCATCATCTTGTTAAATTCAAATTTTAATTTTCTATTACAACTAAATTGGTAAGTGCTAAAATTGAACAAGATGATGAAGTTGTTGAATTTAAACCAAAGAATTAAAGTTGTTGAATTTAAACCAAAGAATTGAGGTATGCAAAATTCAGAAGAAAAATTTGACCGGAGAGAATCCTTTTTCAATCTCCATCTTTCAATGTACACGTAGAAATATCATGATTCTTAATATTGAATACTGATTCCATATGTAGCATATGAGTTATATTATATATGTTAAATTTGATCCAACTTAGTTTTCATCTGGATATGGATCTGGCATTAGGTATGGACGTGGAATCAGAATTAAATGAATCAGCTCCATTTCATGCCTTGCTGGCCTCGGATTCTAACGAATTTGGTTTTAACTCGAACATGCCAACTTGATTTGTAGTGGACACCCATGTATACTTGGATGTAACTTGAGCAGTTTGGAGATGCGGCTCAGGCTGAATCTAACATATGAATAGTTTATTCCTAACCTAATTTTAACTTATCTTTAACTCTGAGTTCTATCAATTCTTAAATTTTTTAGCTTGAGCTCACAACTCGAGCTTAAATTTCGAGTTGTCATAATAATTTTTTCATATAAACATCATATATCACATTGATTTTATATAACTCATAGGTTACCTCTCACACTTTTATGTACTTAGAATGCAGTCATCTATGCTAGACATAATTACGGTAAAAATTAAATATGTACAATCTTATTTTTTTTACAACTGAAATAATTGAAGATGTTGATACTATATCCTATGACATAATAACAAATAAACTATTGACTAAAACTACTCTACCATAATTTAAAAAAATATATAAATATAGTATATTTAAAATAAAAAATTAAAATTCAGATTCGAGTTCGAGTTTGGCTCAAGTTGCAGGCATTTTAATTCAAGTCCAACCCTAATTGTATAAATGGTTGTTCAATTTTGTGAAAAAGGAGGCTGGGTTCGGGTTGGCCCGTCCAATTTGCCCCTTGCACCCTAATTGTATACTGTGCAAGTTAGCGAATCCCACCATTTTCTGCTGAGGACGGAGGACCAACCCATCATGTGCGCAGTACGCATACCGTTCGTCGCTGCTTCCACCTTCGCGTCACACTCGATCCTAAGGAGAAGTGTTCATGCATTTGTAGCCCATCGTCCCATCGTCATCAATAACAACAAGCTTTTTTTCAATAGAACCCTTCTCTCTGTTTCTCTAACAACTAGTTCGAGTCTCTCAGGTGTGTGAATATATATATATATATATATATATATATATGGGTTTATCTATTTACCTAATGAATGGTCACTTCATTTGGAGCCCATCATTTTTTTTTGTAGTATTAGTTATTTAGTATAATCTTGGATACCCATTTAGCTGAATTGTAATAAAAATGTGATTTATTGTAGATGAAACAGAGTTGAACAATAATAGTTTAGCTCAAATGTAGTAATTGTGTAACTTCGATTATCCATTTGGCTGATTTGAGAAGAATGTAATTTGTGGCACATGATAATTATTGAACAAAGAAAATTAGTTTTTCATTTGATGGAAACTACAATAGAAGGTTTCATAATATATACTTTTTGACTCAGTCATGCAGTTGATCGACTCTGACACAAAATATAGTGGTTGATTTTAACAAAATCAAGCTGAATTGACTAATATGGTGTGTGTTCAACGAAAAGTTTTAATTAGTACTGTCTGAAACCGGGAGTGCGAAGAGAAAGCAATAGTTGTAAGTTGAAAGATTGCAGTTGAATAGATGTGTTGGTGCCTCAATTTGGTGCACAATTAGTATGTGAGATGATTGCAGGAGATGTAGCAATTGTCGCTGGGCAGGCAACAACACATCTTGTCTTGGCCCCAATACAGCACCAGAAATGAAGCCCTCTGTGACAATGAGTTATTGAATGCCAATTTTTTAGGCAATTTCCCACATCATTTGCTTGGGTAGCTTGAAGTCGCTTCTTGGGTGTGCACAATACATCCATTATGATTATACCAAGGAACATCTCAGACATTGAACCTTATGAAACAACCATTGGAGTAATGTTATCCATTGTCAACTCCAATAGCAATGTCATTTTTTTTAAACCTTATTTTCCAAAACTATATCGAGTAGCAACACAACCTCTCTACCTTAAAGATTGAATTTTTGCACTGCGATGGGCCAATGACAATAGTTGATACCCTTGACTAGTTTTATTGATATAATTCAATCACTACATTAATGGCCACCACCAGAAGGATATCATTTTGGAGAAAACCCATACGCTTAATCTTGAAGAGCAAATAAAATTGCTGGCTTTTAAATTATAACCTCTAATATCGTAGAAGATCACTTATTTAGCAATATCGTTCATACTCTAAGCAATATAGCTTTAGGAATATGTCATGTAGCACAAGCTATAAAGGGTGATGATGTTTTACTCGAAGGATTTGGAGAGAAGAATGCCACTGAAGCTGTGAAGCAAATAATTGAAAAGGTATTTTCTTTACTTGTTTACAATTTTTCTAAACAACTGCTGCACACACTCACATCTGAAGAAGTTTTCATCTTTCTTGGTTATTTTCCTTCCCTCTTTTGAAAGAATAAAAATTTTAAGTTCCTGGACTGTTTCAAGTGAATGTAAATCCTATTACTTAGTTATTAAGGGAAGGGTTATTGTATTTTATCAATCTTTGTCTGCATTACTTAGGCAAACCGCGCATCATCAAGAGGAGAAGTTCTCCATACAGATTTTCTCACACCACCTGTATTGAAGGAGTCGATGCTAATATTGGAAAATTTAACTGACATTGAAGCAGTCGCTCAAGGAGGATACCCGCAGGTTGAACTGAAATAATAGCGGTTGGTTTCTATCTATGTTACATGAACTCAGTTACATGTGTTTGGTGGGGATATGTATCTAAGTATTGGATTTATCAAATACACAGCTAAGTAAAATGTTGTTCTTTTGTAACATAAATGCAAAAACTTCAGTTGTTTTGAAGCAATAATGTAAAACAAATAATATAGTACGATAGTATTTTATACAATCATATAATAAACTTGAATTATCATATACGCTCGATAGGTGCATGTTCATTTGAACATTCAGACACATATCCCGTACCCATGCTCATAACCGTATCCGGTGGTGTTATGACCGACATGGATCACACATTTAGAAGAGTCCATGTAAAGTAGGTTTCTGATTGATTTTGTGTCAAATGTTATTATCATCTAAAGGTTGGATATATTGCAAACCTTTTAGGCTGAGCGATGTCGCCTTTTGGTGGGACATTCAGAAGGTTTGACAAATGTTCCAGATATAGTTGCAGCAATGAGGTGAGTTATTAAGATCTCCACCATTTTCTAATTTTAGTATATCATCCAAGGTGTACATCAATGAATCCTATGTTTTTATCAGTTAAATTGTTACTCTTTCCAGTGTCACAGGAAACTTTGGGTTTCAACCTTGTTCTCATGGTGACTTCCTCGGCGCAATTCTTGGTACAGGGATTGCTAGGGAGAAGGTTGGAGACATAATATTGCAGGTATTATCATCATCTTTGACCCATCAGTGATATATGCTCATTTTTTTAACCATTTCCAATTTTTTCGTGTGAATATTCCACTATTTGAAGTGAGTTTGCCTTGAAAGGCCAGGACTAGTACCTCTTAGGAAAACTTCAACCATAATCTGATTCATATAATGTGTGATTACCCGACCTAAAATATGACTTCTAATTCTTATTCTTATTGCTGTAGAATCAGTGTGAGGTACTTTTGTTTCCATCAACTAATTTTTAACACTTTTGAATGGGGAAAGGTCTCAGTGGCTGATACCCGTGCTTAAAATCTGTTTAATTGGTTTCCTTGTTCATTGTAGATCAAATTGTGAGTTATGTACAGTCATTTGACAGATTATTAATTGCACCAGAGAGCTTCATTTTGGGTTTCCATTCTTATCACCTTGCATTGCTAATTTTTTAATTTAGCTCATAATGGGTACTTGTCAAAAAGGAAGACGGAAGATCTGGGATGTTCTGCCTTTTCTTTTAAATAAATTGTTATGTTTAATCATTTTCCTGTCTTGCTTATCTTTCTGCCGTCCAGGGAGGAAAAGGGGCTCAAATTCTTATTGTTCCAGAACTTTTCGACTTTCTGACATCATCATTGGACAAGGTAGTGATATTTCTTATATCTAGCTTTTGTGTAAGCACTTTTTGCCTTTCTTGATGAATATTAAAAATTAAGGAATTGCCTTTGTTTATCGGAGTGAGAGTGGTGTTGGTGCAACGGTAATGTTGCTTTATCATGACCTAGAGGATCAGATCACGGGTTCAAAACAGGAAACAACCTCTCTTCATGCGGAGGTAAGGTTGCATACATCTGACCTCCCCAGACCCCGAATGGCGGGAGCCATGTGCACTAGGCTAGCCCTTAGCCCCTTTTTTCTAGGAGCACTTATAAATATTGTTCAAATATAATTTACATTGATATTCAAAAATCTCCATTTCAGCTTCATGAGATTTTTGATTGATTATATTCTGGTAATTTTGTCCTTTGATTTCACTAGAAAATAATGCAATTGGAAGTAATGCTCTCACCTGCCCATATTTTTTTCTTATTAAAAGTTATAGGACTAAAGAAAATACAAACTTGAAATAATCTTGTAAATTCTCATGGTTTGAAAAAACCATGCATGGAAAGGATATGCCTCATCTTATTCCATTTTAATAAACCTAGAAAAATATATAAACTGCAAACATGAATTCTTTCCAAATAGGTGTCAACAACCCACCTGATATATATAAGCCATATTGCTCTATGGAGCAGTAGTTAACTCACTAACTTCTCCAATACAGTTCTGTAATATATTTTTCTCTTGCAGGTTGGTAATGTTCCAGTCTCATGTAAAAGGATACCACTACTTGCTATTGAATATGAACCACCGAGGTCACAAACCATTACGTTGGTGATCTTTCGTTTAAATTATTTGACACATTTCATCTGGCATCAGTAATGCAAACAGTTGTTTATGCTCTGCAGGACAAAGTCTTTCAAAACTGTAGAAGCATCACTGAGGGTTGATGCTATTGCCAGTGCTGGATTTAAAATTTCAAGATCAAAATTAGTTGATTTGATCAGGTATATCCTATTATATTTAGATGGAAATCATTCTGAGGTTTTTGATTATATATTGTATTTTTCTGGTTATAGAAAGGGTGGATACCTATCAAACTTGTCAATCCAACACTAAAACTTTTATTGATCAAATCACAGGTTCTTATCAAAGGCTGTTCTGTTGCTTGCTTGATGATTCTTGCATCCATGATTCCACAATTTTCTGTGACACCTGTTTTGTTGCTCCTCTATCAACAGCCATAATTCATAGATTATCATCTATTCTCCCTCAGCCTTGCCCATCGTTTTTTGCTTTATTTTTTTTCTGGCATTGTTGTTCTTGGCCTTGTAGCGCCTGCAATTAAATTGCTCTGTACTGGTGCAATAATGCAGTCATAGGTCTTTGTTGGACACGACCAATCTGTGAAGGTGGAGAAATATAGAAGGGGGAGGGGTGAGTACCTGTGAAGTGTGACCCCACATCTGATTTGCCCTACTATAGGTACCACATGGTAGAAGTCTACCATTGATGGTGCATTAATAAATTCACGCACTTATTGGGTTTAAAAATTTTTGAAATTTTATATTCGGCATTTTTTTTTGGGTAATGTAGTTACTAAGGGTTATGTCAGTCTTTATATGTTTGGTTGTGAATGATGTTGCTTCTTATTCCCGTTTGGCATTAGTTAAGTAATATTCAGAGGTTGGAATAGTTTAACTTCTGCCAGATTTTTACATTTTTTGAGAAGACTCCGATTTGTATATCTGTTTCCTTTTGTACTTCTTATGGTTAATGAATAATCTTGAGAGTTTTTTCACTTAAAATTAAACAGTCAGATTCCATAGATTTCTTCCTAAGTGAGACTTCCACAAATCCGTTGTGAGATTTTAAGATGTTATTCTTCTTCTTTATTTATTTGGACTACTGTACACTATTTCACCAACAACCAACTTTCTTTATTCCAATCTTTGAATTTAAAGCTCAACTTTCATGGTTACAATCATGATCCTGCCTCTACCCTTGCAATCATGATCCTGCCTCTGTATTTAAAAGTCTATTGTCCCAATATTTTTTTCTTTCCCTGGTAAATATCGTCCAACTGTTTGGAAATTATGCGGCATCACTGAATGGCATTCTTTCCTCACTCTCTCTGTATCAAAATCATTTGTATCAGCTTATTTCAGAAACGAGACTAGAAGACATAAAAGATGCTGATTGGGATGTTCTTGATTGAAACGCTTTAGGGGCCTTAAAATAGCCCAACTGAACTCACCCATGGCAACCACGAATCACCAAACACCCGCCACCCCTTTGGCGGTGCACCAGCCTAACAAATCATCCAAAACAGCACCTATTTTGGCTATTTGCAAGAAGTGCTTCTTGACAATAATTTGGCTGCTGTGATTTTAGAATTTGTCATTTATGGCTATATTTTCATATTGCTTTGGACATTATCCTTTTTAAGGAATCTGATGTCGGACTGGATACAACTGAAGGTACTAATTGCCGATGCTCTATACGGTTAATTGATTTCACTATATGATAAAGTTTTGCCTTTCACTAAGGCGATGAATGCTGATTATCTTTGAATATTTATGGAACTGTATCATATATTAGCCATGAGTTAAGAATGAATTGAATTGTCTACTTTACGATGGAGCATAATTATTTAAAATTCTTTCTGTTTTTCAGTAATGGAGATGTGCGTGTCAATTGGACCACAGTGACAAAAAATAATACCACAGTCAAGACTGGAGACGTCATCTCGGTTAGCGGTAAAGGAAGACTGCAGGTGAGCTATCAATATCGGTGAAAAATGGCTGTTCAAGTATCTCAAAAGTTAAATGCATTTAGCCTGCCTATGTATGCTGAAACTCGAGTTTACCTTTGGTTCAGATAGGAGAGATAAATTCGACGAAGAAGGGCAAGTTTGCGGTTGAGCTCCTTCGATATTTATAGTGTCAGCGCGAGGTGTCAACTAAAGATAATTTTCATTGAGTTTAAACAGTTCTCCCAGCTACCTTGCCTGTTTGTTATCCTCTGAAGTGCCGATTCTTGTCCTCTTGAGAGACAAATTGGTTCTCATATTAGATTAAAGCAAAGTTTACAAGAAGTTTAAATATCAAAGGGCTGGTATTTAACATGATAATATTGCGAATTGTGATGTGTCCAAATCATCCTGTAAAATATCATGACTTCTATTTCTTTTGTATCAAATATGATCAGCAACTTTTCAGTACTTGTTTTGCAGGTACAATGTCAAATATATGTAGAAATGTCCACTGTAATTTCAATTCAAAAAATTCTTAAGAAGAGACTAATATGAGAGAAAGCTGTTGAGACTTGAGAGCTGGATTGAAGAAAGCATGAAGATATGGCTCTTATTGAGTTTTGAAAGCTATCTCTCTCTCACACACAGACGCGCATGTGGAAAATGAAAGGGCTTTTATGGGTTTGGGCTCAGCTTCTCCATTCAAACTTCAGAGGGCACGATGGCACGACTTCAGTGGAAACACTCTTATGTTGCGTACCAAACTCATGGGATGAAATGTGTTCCTTTGTTTGGCATGGATTTTAAAGTGGGAATCGTCATTCTCTAGAATGAAAATTCATTCTATCATTAAATTTATGGAATGAGCATTTCATTTCTAGTAAAATTAAAAAATAAAATCGTATTACCAAAAAATCCTTTACCTTCATCACCATCACCACCTCCACCACCATATCGCCTCTACCACCACCACCACCACCACACCGCCTCTACCGTTGCCGCCACCCTCACCACACCACCACCTCGACATCGCCACATTCCTCTACCACCACCATCGTTGCCACATTGCATTGCCACCTTCCTCCACCATTGCCACCCCCACCACACCACTACCTTCACATTGTCACTTTCCTCCACCATCACCTCCACATCACCACATTCATCCATTACCTCCACCACCTCCACGTTGCCACCTTCTTTCACTCCCACTGCCACCACCACCTCCACCACCACACCACTGCCACCACCTCCACATCACCACCTACTGCCACCCCCACTACACTACCACCACCACCTTCACATTACCACCTTGCTCCACCACCACCTCTACATCACCACATTCCTCTACTACCTCCACCTCCATCGCCACCTCCACATCGCCAACTTCCTCCATTGCCACCACCTCCAACGCCACACCATCGCCACCATCTCTACATCGTCACCTTCGTCCATCACCATCATTGCACCTTAGTTTAATTTATTTGTCATTGGGAGGGGTATATGGATAATTTGATTTAAAATTTATTTCATTCTTACTTCATTTCATATTTGCAACCAAACAATAGAATGAGAATGACTATTCCATTCCATTCCATTCTATTCTCGTTTTCATTTTCATTCCATTCACAGCTATATTCCATTCCATTCCCGCATACCAAACGCATCATTATAGTAACGTTGCTTTATGAAAAAATATATCCACATGATAATGATATATATACTCTATATATATATATGTGTGTGTATATATATACACATACACATACACATACACATATATATACACATACACATATATTTGCACGAATTTGACTTCAATTGATTTTCCCATAGATGATTCTAAGATAAAAGTGAGATAAATTTTGCTAAGAAAAATGATTTAATGGCCAAAATGACCAATCAAATTGAAGTAGATGTTGAGTGAATTAGACATAGCATGTCATTAGTACGCTCATTTAATAAAAATATATAGCATTTAATAAAATTGGTCTCACCTACATATAAAAATTGCTATTAACAAACAGAAATAGTGCATTTTTAGTGGTCGGACACACCAATGTCATGGTATGCCCGAGTCATCCAGTATATTCTCCTCGAATTGGATTCCACAGCAACTATCAGATGATAGGGAGCACCTCGGCTTCCCATTTGGCTAGCCTTTTCAGCCACCCTATCACCACTCTTTTCTTAAATGGCTGTGCAATTTTCAAGGATTCTTTTCTAAACTGATAAGTGTACCCTATTTTAACATGACAGGCATTTTGTCTCATTGTTTGTCACCTAGCTACAATGAATAATAGAGTAACTCAAAGACATATGATTAGTATTCAACTGAGTGAGAGGTAAGTTAGGAGCAACTCCTGTTAATAACAAAATTAAAGAAACTAAGACTTAAGTAGTATGGTGATATACAACTTAGAGCCAAAGATACACCAGTTAGGAGAGAAAAAATTATTTATCTAAACATTAAGTGATAAGGAGGCCGGCCAAAATTTACATGAGATGAAGTAATTAAAAATGATTTTAATAAACTAAAAAATGTAAGAGACGTGGTTTTTAATAAAATAAAATTAGAAAAAGAAAATTCATGTGGCTAATTTAATTCACATTTGACAAAGGCAAGGATGATGGTAGTGTTTGTCTCCTAACTTTTATTTATCGAGATGTCATTCAAGTCAATTAAATTGGGTGAAGAGTATATTTATCGAAACAAATACGGTTATCTCGACAAGATATTTCCCATCATACTTTCCAATCCTTATGACAGGATAAATTGCTTAACAAAAATTTGTCTTTCACACCAGGGATCAAAGACCTATCGATCCAATGATGAGTTGAAAGCACTCCTATGGTAGCCTTTTTCCACAATTTAATACGATTACATGAAAATCAGCAGCCTGCTATAAACTTGGGCTTGGACGGTCTGATGAGCCTATATAATGAAGGCCCTCAGGCCCAACTTCAATTTTTAAACCAACGGCTTAATCACACAAAGTTCAAATTCAAATTCTCTCTCCCTCTCTCTCTCTCTCTCTCTCTCTCTGTGTGCTGAATTCTCTTCTCTCCAATGGCCACTACCAATTCCTTCCTCACCACACCAACTAAGACCCCAAGTGACAAATCCACCTCTTCTTCCGTATCCAGGAAACACCACCAATCAACAGACCCATTACTTTCCAGCCGATTAGCTTCCGAATTAAAGGGCCGATTCGAGGCCTACAATCGCCTACAGGCAGCCGCAGTGGCCTTCGGGGAGAAGCTACCGATCCCTGAGATTGTCGCTCTCGGAGGACAGTCCGATGGCAAGAGCTCGCTCCTCGAAGCCCTTCTCGGGTTCCGATTCAACGTTCGCGAGGTCGAGATGGGCACCAGAAGGCCTCTCATCCTTCAAATGGTCCACGATCCAACGGCATTGGAGCCTCGATGCCGGTTTCAGGTAATTATGTATCCATGGGGGTGTTCTTATGATTAGTAGGATTCTTATGGTTTCTAGACTTGCATACTATTATCAGCCTAGGGTTTCAGTTCCTTTAAATTTTGGTATTTTTTTTTAGTTGTGAGCTTGGGCTTGAGTATTATTGCTGTATGTAGTATATCTTTCGAACTTTATTTTTGTAGTTCGAATGCTCTGGTTGGTCGCCAGGAAGAGGACGAGAAGAAGATAAAAAAATTGAAACTTTCTTCTGGTTTTGTTTTAGTCTCTCTGAGAGAACAAACCCAAATCAATTAAATTTATAGTCACATTTGGGTGAATTGAGTTGATCGTTTCATCCCATTTTTCTTAGGAATTACAGAGTAAAGTATGTAAGGGCTTCCATTTTTCTTCCTCGGTTTTTTTCACCAGCCGAATATTTTATTAGGTTTTCAGATATTGAGAATTGAACTTCAAGCGACTTTTAAGATGTTATAACTTTGGTAAACAATGCTACTGAGGTACTATCAGCTTTACTTGGGTCTAGCTCTAGTGGTATCCTCCTCTCACATGAGTGATCGATGGTTCAAGCGCATTTGGGCATAATTGTGTGTCTGTCTTTTTTGGTTTCTTTTGCTCGTGTATTCTGCTGTGTGTGTGTGTCTCTCAGATTCATTGAATGTGCACCATGTACTGAAGTTGGCTATTAACACAGGAGGAGGACTCTGAAGAATATGGAAGTCCCGTTGTTTTGGCATCTGCAATTGCAGATATCATAAAGTCACGAACAGAAGCACTTTTGAAGAAGACTAAAACTGCAGTTTCTTCTAAGCCAATTGTGATGAGAGCTGAATATGCTCATTGTCCTAATCTCACCATCATTGACACCCCTGGTTTTGTTCTCAAGGTATGTTGTTATAGAATGAAGATATTGGAGGACAAATGTTTGAAACATTTGCAACTTTAAAGTTTCTTCTGTTTGCGTTGAACTAATGGTTTGAAACTGCATTGGCAGGCAAAGAAGGGTGAACCAGAGAACACACCCGATGAAATTCTCGCAATGGTGAAGTCATTGGCTAGTCCATCCCATCGAATTCTTTTGTTTCTTCAACAGAGTAGTGTGGAATGGTGCTCATCTTTATGGTTGGATGCCATTCGTGATATTGATCCAACCTTTAGACGGACAATAATTGTCGTCTCTAAATTTGATAACCGGCTGAAGGTACAATTGTGCAACATTTCTCAGTTAAAGCTTCAATAAATAGAATGAAATGGAGAATAGGATAAATCAATTAGTGACGCCATTACATGTCCTCCAATTGACCAGCGATGAATCAAAAGTTCTACTAGATGTTATCTTCGTTCTTATATCAGAAAAAAACTGTGATAATTTCTTAATTAAATGTATAAAGCAAGTTAAGCAACTTATTTGACGTTTCATTTCCTTATTTTGATTTTGAGAACAATGATTTTAAATAAAGTGGGGAATGATATGTATATATTAATAAATATGCCGTTGCTACTCCAACAATATGGAAATAAATTATTCTGGGTTGCTTTTGTAGGTTTTGTGAACAACTGGAATAACATTTGTAGTTAATGGCATAACGAAAGAAACCTTGTTTCCATGGTGTGGCATAATACAATTGGTTCCTAAACGTGTTGAATTTAAATATTTCTGTAATGTTCAGGAGTTTAGCGACCGATGGGAAGTGGATCGATATTTGAGTACAAGTGGTTACCTTGGAGAGAATACTCGCCCATTTTTTGTGGCCTTGCCAAAGGACAGGAGCACAATTTCAAATGATGAATTCCGCAGGCAAATATCTCAGGTGGACATTGAAATATTACGTCACCTGCGCGAGGGTGTTAAGGGGGGATTTGATGAAGAAAAGTTCAGGTCTCACCTTGGTTTTGGATCTCTCAGAGATTATTTGGAGTCTGAGCTTCAAAAGAGATATAAAGAAGCTGCACCAGCAACTTTGGCTTTGCTTGAACAACGTTGCAACGAAGTTACTGTTGAACTAGCCAGAATGGACTCCAAAATACAGGCCACTTCTGATGTTGCACATCTTCGAAGATCTGCAATGCTGCATGCCGCTTCTATCTGCAACCATGTGGTGGGTAATAGTAGACAACTTCACTATTTTAATTACTAGCCTCATAAATATACCCAACTTTTCTGTTTAAGGATTAGATAATATTGATTTGTTGAACTCCAAACTCTCTTGTAAAACTTGTCGTTTTGAGAGTGTAAATCAATAAAACACATGGTTGCTATAGAAGACAACTGTGAGAACACATATTTGAGTCTGGGGGTAGCCACTTTGTGCAAATAATGCCAAAGGTTTCGTCTGTACCCTGTCTACCATTCACAGCACCCTCGTTTAATAGGGTACACTGGATAGGTTTTTTTGAACTATTACTTTTTCTGATTACTGAAGGGAGCATTGATTGATGGAGCAGCAGATCCTTCCCCAGAGCAATGGGGAAAGACAACAGAGGAGGAGCAGTCGGAGAGTGAGATTGGGAGCTGGCCTGGTGTTACAGCAAATATTAAACCTCCCAATGCCACACTTCGACTCTATGGTGGAGCTGCTTTTGAAAGGGTGATGCATGAATTTCGCTGCGCCACATACTCTCTGGAATGTCCTCCAGTATCAAGGGAGAAGGTAATTTTAGTCCATGAGCAATTTATACTGGCATCTGGAGATCAAAATGTTTTTTTATTTTGATAAATTGTGACAGGTGGCAAATATATTACTTGCCCATGCTGGTCGAGGCGGAGGGAGAGGAGTTACTGAAGCAGCTGCAGAGATTGCACGTGCTGCTGCTCGCTCATGGCTTGCTCCTCTTCTTGACACTGCATGTGATCGGCTAGCTTTTGTTTTGGGGAACCTCTTTGATCTTGCTGTTGAGAGAAATCAGCACTGCGGCTCAGATTGTAAGTATTCCTTGTATGCTTTTACCCTTAAATGACAATATGCTTCCCCTTGAATTAGAAAAGTCTCAAATGATCATATTAAACTACATAAGATTTTCCTTTAGCATGGTATTCACTGGATATAGTAATAATATTAGTATCAGAAGCATTCAAACGTTCATCGATTTTTAACTAAATTATGGAATATTTAGTCACTTATGTTTTTAATGACAATTGTACCTTCATGAGTATCAGTTACTCCCGGTTTTAAAATATTTTCTATAAAGCTAATTTCGAGTTTTAGCAAATCTAATATTATCATGGTCTGGTATATTGTAGCGAAGCAAAAACTTTATTTGGTGGTTTCTTTCTTATGGTCTCCATGTCTCGAGATCCTAAGATAGATTTATAGTAGTAATTATATAAATCTGTTACAGGGAAATGAGACATGAACCAAGCAATACAAAGAAGAAAAAACATAGCCCTAGAAATTTTCTCTTTTGTAATTTTTCTTTCTTTCTGTTTTTTGGTTGAATTCAGCAATTTGCATGTTTTTACTCAAAACTAGTTAAACTATTTGCTGTCAATAATTTTTTTTCTTTTTTCTTGAAGATGGGAGAAAAAATGGAGATATGGATGGGTATGTGGGTTTCCATGCTGCTTTAAGACACTCTTACAACTGTTTTATAAAGGACCTTGCGAAACACTGCAAGAAGCTAGTTCGGCACCATCTTGATTCAGTTACAAGCCCATATTCTCAGGTCTGCTATGATACTGACTTAATGGGGAGCTTCAGCTCAGGTGCAAACTCTTTTTACAGATTTAACCAGGCATCCGCTGCTTCTTTATGTCTTGAGCTATCTGATGGGGGGGCAGCTTTGCGTGATGAAACTATGAGAGACCAAGAAAATATGCCTCCAGAAAATAATGCGCAACAGACCACGCCAGGAAAAGGTGCAGAAGCCAAAGATGCTCTGCGAGAAAACCAAATGACTGTGCCAGAGACCCCATCACCTGATCAGCCATGTGATGTAGTTAAGAAGGAACTTGGAAACTGCATTGAGATTGGAGCAAGAAAACGGCATTCAAGAATATTAGGCAATAGCAGAAATCCAGATCATCTGAGAAGCCAAAATGGTGGTGGTCTTCTATTTGCAAATGGAGAAAATGGTTCAAGATCAGGCTCAGCATACTCAGAGATATGTTCATCAGCTGCACAGCATTTTGCACGGATACGTGAAGTTCTTGTTGAGCGAAGTGTAACATCAACCTTGAACTCTGGCTTCTTAACCCCTTGGTAAGCTTTTAAGTTTCCTTTTCACTCAAACTTATTTGCATGCACTTGAATATGCATATCTAGGACGGATTGCTTGGTGCAATGGTAATGCCTTTTATGAGTATGCATATCCAGATAAACACCCAAATGCAGAATAGATGGTAAGATAATAATAATTATTGTAGAATCCACCTTAGTGGCTATTGTACAGCACCATTTACTAATGGCACTGTCTCAAGGAGGAATATGTATAGTTCACTTCTGTCTCTTTCAAGAATATAAGGTGCACATAACAATTACCATCTTGCCATTCCAGTTTTCTCATAGATTTTTCTCTTCATGCCCTATCGTTTTGGCCTTCATAGAAGTTGATGGTTTTGGTTTGGTCTGTCTGACCACGCTATATTACTATATATCTATTGACATGCTTCAGGTAACCTTTTTTTGTTTTCAATATTTGACTTCTACCATTTCCATAACACATTAACAGACGAATTAAATATTAATTCATGCTTGCTCATTGATTCTCTCTTACTTTAAATCGCGAGAGAATGAATCAGAACATTCTTTTTCTTGGCTTTGATCGGGTCTAGACATTCACTTGAGATTGGGTTGTAAATTCATTCTGCAGATAAACGTATATTTAAATTCATCTAAGTAAGGAAATAGAAAATATCTAAATGTGTTCTAGGCTGAAATCCTTAGTTCCTTGATATATATATGTGTGTGTGTGTATGCCAGATTGAGCCAATCAAATTTCATCCTATTCATCTGAGCCAAACTTTATAGTATTTCCAGTAAGATTGGCATTGGGACCATCTGTGAACTAAACGTTTTCTTTTCTTTTTTTCCCTAGGTAAAAATGAGATATGTTGTTGATGTTCAGTTATTCTGTTGATACCTCAAAAGAGAATTAATTACAAGCAATTTATTGTTCTCTTCTTTTTTATTTATGCAGCCGGGATCGGCTAGTGGTAGCAGTTGGACTGGATTTGTTTGCTGCAAGTGATGAGAAATTCATGGATATGTTTGTTGCACCTGGAGCAATTGACATCCTTCAGAATGAGCGGCAGTCTATTCAGAAACGTCAGAAAATACTGCATTCTTGCTTGAATGAGTTCAAAAGTGTGGCGCGAGCACTTTGATGGATACTCTCTCTCTTTAACAAAGCTGCATAGACCACTAGAAGGGAATTTTTAAAGGTTTTAAACATGGTGAAAGATGAAATTTTCAACGGGCCTTTCATAAGATTCTCAATCATGGTGAGTTAGTTGCTTCTGTTTGGTTGCATAAAAGACTTCACTTTTACCAATTGTGAGTGGACTATCAGTGATATTTTTTTTGGTGGTTGTGTGCACAGATTATTCTTCCTTGGACTCCACGACATCAAAACAAGAGGCTCAAGAGGATTCACATCTAGTGAACATGTACTCTTTAGTGGGTTTCATATAGTATCTTGTCTTGAGGTGAGTTGCTTCCATTTGGTTCATTGAAGACCATGATTTTAGTTTTTCAATGTGAGTGGAACTTTGATTTGTATTTTGAGTGGAACTGAAACGATTGCTTATGTCAATTTACTTTTAAGAATGAAGCTTTTATAAAACAAAAATTATAAAAAAAACACTTTGTTTCTTTTGTTTCAAATTTTCGATGGACTGTCACACAAATTATGTCACTTAAATATCAAGCATTGCTTCTCTTTCTGGTCTCTATATGGAAATGATGAATATGTGGTAATTGCTTGCTATTTTACTTCAAATCCAAGTAATCCTCACTTTCTTTTGTAATATTCAAACATAACACTAATATAGGTCAAACATAATGTTGAAAATGAGCATTTTCTTGAAGAAGCTCTCTCTCTCTCTCTCTCTCTCTCTCTCTAATACTTTAAAGAACACAGAGAAGCAGGCTAAAATAATAACACATGTCTACTGTTCACAAACCATGTAACATGGATACAAGTGGTCCCCTCCAGCTCCAATAGTCATATGTCGCCATTACCAGGGACCTAGTCCAACGATATAAAATTATATAGGTAAATTTATATTCTCATCCCTCCCATATATCATATTTCTTGAAGAGCTCTCTGTTTCTCTCTCTCTTCTTCTCTTGTGCTTTTGCTATGAACCCTCCCCTTAATAATAATAATAATACTACAGAGTTGGAAATAAAAAGTAAAATAAAACCCATTTTTATATTTTACAAAAATTGTACCCAATGGAGTCGAATGGTTTTTCTTGATGCCATTGATTGGATTGCCTCGTTGTGTTGAAATTTGATTGGAATCTAGTGGGCGGTTCAAACAAACATGTGCGGTGTGCCCAGAGACAGAAGACCCAGTTTTAGGCGGACCCTACAAGGGTTTAAGTATCAAAGTAGTAGGATTCTCATAAATGGTTGTCACTATTCCAAACAAATGAACTTTTTGTTTAAACACTTGCTCACTTCTTAGTCAAGCCGGCCAACCAAAGTTTATATTATCTGTGTTAATATTCTGTACATTTCAATTCAACCATTCTCTCTCTCTCTCTCTCTCTCTCTCTCTATATATATATATATATATAACTTAGTCAATATAGAATGGCCAATATATCATAATGTATACACTAAAAAAGCACCAAGTTAAATGGATTTATCTCTTCAATTTCTTTTTCTTTTGGGTTACAATTTCAAAGGTAGTCGATCTTGAAACTATATATATATATATATATAAACACTAATTACTAAATACGAAGCGGTAGAAAAGCAAAAAGATGGTAATAAGAAAGTTAAACTTCAATCACTAAAGTAATAAAAATGGTGGGTGTACAAAAATGCCTGCGTTGGATCAAAAGTCCAAGTTCTACGACGTACATGCGTCTAATAAAATAAAAGCAACACTAAAAGTCTAAAAGCCATGGACGTCTCTCTCTCCTCCTGTCTCTCATCTGCTTCCATAGTCATGTCCTCTTTGACATCTTTTTGCTTCCTTTTATCAATGGATGTGACGAGGATAGATAGACGGAATTTATAGTAACAATCTTTGAAAACTTAAAAGCATTTTAATGTAGGCAGTCATGAGATTTCAGCTTCCTTTTTCCTTTTTTTTTTTTTTTTATGGACCCTATTTTTATAAATTCGGTTATTGAGTAATTTGGATAAATCCCAAAATACTAAACTAAATGTTTTCCAAAAAAAATAATAATAAGAAATCAAAATCCCCTAAACAATTTGTTTGGTTGCTATTTATGAATTTCAAAAAGAGAAACATAGTTGGGGGGATACGATAAGAAAGAAAGAATGATAAATGATCAAAATGAAATTGAATATATATATATTTTTTGGTCAACTTAAAAATGAGAGTAATTTGAAGATAAATCTTTGTCTAGTGACCCCTACTCATGACTTGAAGTAAACCTAGGTGGCGCACAAAGTAAATTGTTTAACATGTTATAATAGATGTGCATTGCTTTCTTTGCAATCAATACAATAATTGAAACTCATACACTAACCAAATGTGGGGATAGAAATTTCCAAGTACCAAACATAAATCGAAGATTTAAGTCTCTCTCTCTCTCTCTCTCTCTCATTTTTCCTTCCCAGCACCTGACCTGAGCTAGATGGGATGGTCCTCAACAATGCTTTTAAGTTTTGGCAATAGGTACACACCCTATTAAAATTCACCTTTTAGCTCATTGGAAGTCTATGATTAATTAATCTTCCAAAAAAAAAAAAAAAATGTGTATATGATTAACAGTGAAATGATCTCACCGTTTCTTCATTTAGCAATATATATATATATATATATGCTATTAGGAATCTAAATTATGAACCTGTGATAATATATGGATCCCAATGCCAAACACACGCAAGAGTGTATGCAGTGGGGGGCTCTGAAGTCAAAGCTTAAATGTATAGAGATTGGAATTTGGTAACACTGGCCACTTGATGCTGATGGCCCAAATTCCTAATACAACCAATGGCCCTCTCGCTTTTTATTATCTCAGAGACCGTTGGGGTTGCATTTTCTCGGTAACCAATCAATGCCACCCAACCCCACCAAAAAGAAAAAAGAAAACAAGAGTGAGAAAATAAAGTATAGTGTGAGAAAGACACAGATAGAGAGAGAATGGCACAACAAAACAATAGCAAATAAGCAACTCCCTCCTCACCAAGCCTTGTTTTTCACTCATCCGTCTCTTTTTCTCCACCCAAACCAACCCAACCCAAAGCTCTCTCTCTCTCGACAGAGGTGGCTGGAGAGTTAGAGAGACCAATCAATGGAGACCACCTCGACCTCGAGACTTCAAGAGAGAGAAAACCCATCTCCCATTAACTCCCCAAATAGCAATGGAAGCAGCAGCTGCAACAGCAATGGAGTCCAATTTCAAACCCCGAAACCCATCTCTAGATGTGAAGCCAATCCATACCCAACAACCTTTGTCCAAGCAGACACCACTTCATTCAAACAGGTAGTTCAGATGCTCACCGGATCGTCCGATACGGCGAAGCAAGTCTCGAAAACACCCCACTCCGATCCACCACCACCACCGTCCAAAAATTGCATACCACCAATCAGGAGTGGACAAAAGAAACAGGGTTTCAAGCTCTATGAAAGAAGGAACCAGCTCAAGAACGGCCTCATGATCAGCCCTTCCATGCCTGGCTTCGCTCAAAATCACGGCTTTTCGCCACGCAAGCCGGAGATCTTGTCGCCCAGTATACTTGACTTCCCTTCTCTTGTGCTCAGTCCGGTCACCCCATTGATTGAAGAGCCATTGAACAAGTCTTCGCCTTCCACGGGGAATTCATCGGAGGAAGACAGGGCCATTGCCGAAAAGGGTTTCTATTTGCATCCCTCGCCGGTGTCAACACCGAGGGACTCCGAGCCCCGGCTTTTGCCATTGTTTCCTGTGACATCGCCACGAGTTCCCGGGTCGTCTTCTTGAAAAATGGTATGTATTTGAGGGTGAGTAATTCATTGAGAGGAGGACTCATGAGTGTTGGAATGGATTGGAGAGACAGGTAGATAAAGATCTTTGCATCAATTGTACAATTTGATCTCTTTCACTTCCATTGTTCCAAGTAAAGAAAATGTCTCTGTTAATTTTCATTGTTTTTGGGTTTTTTCTTTTTTAGCTCTTGTTTAACTTTTACTTCTCATTGCATGAGAACTACCAACATGAGATGAAAATCTTGAAATAATTTCTCTCTCTCTCTCTCTCTCTCTCTCTCTCTCTATATATATATATATATATATATATATATATATATATCTTAAACTGGTGTTCTTTCATGGATTTTGTGAGAGAACCATTCATTTCAGTTATTTTTGTGTGTTCAAATAAAAAGTCATTTTTTAGGTCTTACAGGTAGAAAAGAGAATAAGAACATACACATACTCTCTCTGGGGGAGTTAAAGAATTGCTAATGGGTAGGAACAATTCATATTCCCTGCATATATGCACATTGCACTCATAAATATAAAATGCTAATGGAAGGTATCAAATTCTTATTCATTGCATATATGCACATAAAACATGGATAAAACAATGTTAGTGGGTGGTACCAATTTCATTTTCACTTCATCTATCCATATGCACCTGCCTAGATTCTTCCCACTGTGTGTGTGTGTGAGTTTGTATATCTGTGTGTGTGTGTGTGAGAGAGAGAGAGAGAGAGAGAGAGAGAGAGAGACAATAAGAGAGAAATCTCTTAGTCTTGATGGACTAATCAAAACTAGCAGGATCCTTTGTGCGCTGAAGATTAGATGTGCTCTCTCTGTCTCTCTGATAAAAATATCTTCAAGTGCCTAATGGAGGGAGGGACTGAGGGTGTTGTATCTGAGAAATGGCCCACTTAAAGATATTTTTGCAGACCAACAATTTCTAAGATCTGATCATTTTGGGCCATCTGATCTCTTGACTGTTGTTACCTGGAGTCACTAGTTCTGCTAAAACTTTTCACTGTTCCATTACACACCAGACCGGACTGAACTGGGTTTTTGGTTAGAATCTTAGGTATTAGGTAAAGTTGGTTAGAAACCATTGTCTCTTGTTTAATTTGCTATGAACTGAATCTGATATATCTTCAAGTTAGTTTTTTTCTTTCTTGAAGCTCGTAATGGTAGTTCTTTAAAGACAAAAAAAAGACCAGACCTAACCTGGTGAAATGGGAACACAAGAAAGGGAAATGGGGAGGAGGAGAGAGAAAGTGGGACTGGTATTGATGGTGATTGAAAAAGAAGTAATTAGAGTATGATCAAAACAACAATAAAGCAGGAAAATTGTGATACCTTTTCCCTTTTGCCTTTTCCTTTCCCTTTCCTATATATATATATATATATATACACACACACGTATTACCTTTTAGGTTTGTTCCTTGAAGTGAAAATTTACTTCATATCTCGACGAATGGAATAATCATTCAATTTTCAAGTAAAAATAAAAATATATATATCACGTTTCAAGTCCTAAATCTATCATTGCCTTTCACCGTCGTTGTCACCTTCCACCACCACCACTGTTGCCTTTCACCATTGCCACCGCCTTCCACCACCACCGTCGCCACCTCTTTCCACAACCACCTAAACCACTACCGCCAACTCCACCACCCCCTACACCATTGTTGTCTTCCACCACTTTCTGTCACTTTCACCAACACCACTGTCGTCTTTCACAACCACCATTGTCGCTTTCCACCACAACCACTGTCACCTCCGTCGTCGTCACCGCTGTTGCCTTCCACCACCACCACCTTCTTCCATCGCTGCCTTCCACCATCGCTGTCATTTCTTTTAAAAAAAATTATAAGAAAAAGTTATTTTATTAGTTTAATTTATTCATCATTGGAAAGAGTATTTTTAACAATTCAATTCTATTCCTACTTTATATTTGCAATCTACATCATTCCTACCAAACAAATGTAGCATATACGTAATCTTCAGATCTATGCGGATTATAATTCTTTAAGATTGACTAATTACCATAATAATAGAACCGAAAAAGGACATTTTGTTTACTTCTTTAACCAGGCACACACTTGCCAATATCACTTCATCCCCGCTTTGAATGTAGGTTGCTTTTCGGTCATTATATCTAACTTGAGGCAAAAGTGCTCAAAACTTCTCATGTTGTTTTGAAAAAGATGTAATAAATCTCTCAATACTATATTTTGGACCATTTATCTACATTTGTAAAAATGCGTAAAGTACCCGTTTTGCACATATTATCCTTTTCTATGAACATTTTACTATTTTCATTATTATAAAAAATAAAGAAAAATAGAGAGGTGGGTTTTTTTATATTAAGTTTTTTTTACCTTAATAAAAAAATAGTAGTTTTTTTTGGAAAAGAAAAACTAAAAATACACAATTACATAATAAAAACTTTTTAGATATTTTTTTGGTTTTCCAGAAATTGTTTTCGGAAATTTTTTCATTAGAAATAGGGGTTTTTTTATATTAAGTTTCTCTTTACCTTAATAAAAAAAAAAAAAGTTTTTTTTGGGGAAAAAATTTTGTAAATAATTTTTGGGGAGAAAAACTAAATATGCACAATAATAAAAATTCTGGTTTTCTTTTTGTTATTTCAAAAATATTTTATTTTCATAAATTCTCTCTTTCAATGGAAAATGTTCCGAAAACAGTTCAGGAAAACAAAAAACAAAAAACAAAAAATCATTGTGCATATTTAGTTTTTTTTTTGCATAAATTATTTCCAAAAAAAATTTTCCGAAAAAAAACTCCACTTTTTTTTATCAAGGTAAAAAAAAACACCTCTTCTCTCTATTGTTATTTATTTTTTATAATAATTGAAATGTTAAATTGGTCATGGAAAAGAAGAATATATGTAAAATGAGGTATTTTGTTCACTTTTGCAAATGTGAGAGTATGATATAGTCCAAAATATAGCGTATTGGACTTTATTGCACATTTTTGAAACCACATAGGGTTTTTAAGCCATTTTGCCTTTATAATAATAAAAATGGTAAAATGGTCATAGAAAAAGAAAATGTAAGCAAAATGGTGTAATTTGCTCACTTTTGCAAAAGTGAGTGTGATATGGACTAAAATATAAGTTTAAAAAATCTTAATATAAAAAAAAATCTCTTCTCTATATTGTTCTCTATTTTTTTATAATAATGGAAATGTTAAAATGATCATATAAAAGGAGAATATTTTACTCACTTTTGCAAAAAATAAAGTGTGATATGATCCAAAATATAGCATAGGAAAGCTTTTTTGCACGTTTTTAAAATTACAAGAAGGTTTTGGACCCTTTTGCCCTAACTTAATTACGAAAGTTCCATATGTTTTTAAATCTTATTGAAGTAATAATGGGTGGTCACTAAATTTGGCACACACGAATATATAAATAAAATATATTATTAATTGTAAGGCTATTATTCAGTAGTGTGCCCATTAATTTGAGGATATTTCCTGGCTATGCTCTGTATTTCGAGCTCAAAATCGAATATTGAGTTGTCCAGGGAAAGTTGATAACAAACTAGTTAGATTTACAAGTTGGTGTTGTACGAACACCACCAATGAGCATATATATCCCTTCAAGCGGAACTTCTGGGTACGAGCGGAAATTCAATTGAATTTGAGAGATGTATGGAGAATAACCAGTTACAGCATATCCATAATGCAATTCTTCAGAACTCAGCCATGAACTATGAGACTCGATCAATGCCAGTAATATAACATGTATTTATTTAATTAGGTAAACAAGCAAGAGCTTGATATAAACCAAAGCCAGACCAGTAACTGCACTGCACTGCACTGCAAAGCAGCAATAAGTAAAAGTTCTTTATTTATGCATATCTTTAATAATATGTAACACTCACATTCAATGACATTACAGAAGGATACATCAAATCTTAGATTTCTGAAAAAGAATTTACTGTCTCAAATCCATGATTCTCCGGAAGAGGTCCATTTCCCGGGCGGACAGAAATTATCGCCTCCAAACCTGGACATGTGTTAGGATTGAAATACCAATGGTAAGTTGATCTGAATAAGCACAAGGTTCACTCAGAAATCACACTGAAAAAATTGGTAGAATCATTGCAACAAATGTGTCATCAAACAGCCTTCTAAATAAAAAACCTATGGCTGTTTGGGAAAAAGCAAATCAGTCAGCCGGTTCAAAATAGTATTATCCCCTTGGCACCACAACCCTTTTTCCTACTTGTGCTTGGGGAATTCTTTCAAACCTCATTTCTGACTTTCTTCACAGAACAAATTTCAGCCATTTGGAATGACACTGTTTGACGGGCAGGAACTTAAAGTTACCCAAAATGGGAAATTTGGAATTTAAATCACGAGTGTTACCTGCTGCCTTTGCAGCTATGGCTTCTTGAAAGACATCTGTCACAAATAAAATCTCTGATGGCTTATCTACTCCTAGGGACTCCGAGATTTCAACGTAACTCTTTGTTTCTTTCTTGTTCCTGCCCAGAATAGAATGAGAAAGATGGTTTAAATAGAATCAAATGGTATTGGAAAAGCATCATAAAACAGAGCAGTGCATTCATGAATAGATCAAATTTACCCCACTGCCGTATCGAAAAATCCACTCAAGTACTTTCTCAAGTCCCCATAATTTGTGTTGCCAAATATAAGCCTCTGTGCCAATCTGCTACCGCTAGAATATATATACACCTGAAGGAAGAGAAGCAGGATCTATCAACAGTCATTTAGAGTTGCTACCAAGAAGAATTAGGTGCAAATGGAATCTATTGGTGGCAATCAATAAGTCCAAATTAAAAAAATATATATATAGTAAGATAGGGAAATCAGACGGAATGGCACCATCAATGAAGCAAAAAACAAGAAACAACCAAAATGAACACAAATACAGCAAGATTTGCATCACACTCTTTGTTGAGGGCTTTTTTCTTTTCCTCTCTCTCTCTCCTTCCGTTTTTTATTGACATAGAATCACAAATGCCCGGGAAAATTTATGTAACTCAACTGAACTCAAGTTTCCAACCATAAACTGTCTAAATTCATAATAGCTCTGGTGGTCTCATAATGTCAACAGTAACCAATCATATAGTACAAGGCATTTATCAAAAGGAGAAGAGTTAAGAGCTTATGGACTTTGTTGATAGTCTAAAATTATAGTTGGCAGTTGTCGGCTTTATGTTAATTCTCTTGGGAGCGCTCCCCTCTTGAGTGCCTTTAATGAAATCTTACTTGTCAAAAAAAAAAAAAGCCAATGGAAGCGTAAATGTTTTTAAAATATCAAAAGCTCAGGGATGTATTTCATCCAACTATTGTTAAGACTTCTCATTCCTAGGAACAGCCACAACAGCTTCTTCCTTCTGCACACAAACGCACAGAATCGTAAGGAAAAATTTATTGATTAGGGCTAAAGGGAATTTTATTTGTGCAAATACTGCCAGAGGTTGCATCTGTACCCAATCTAGTCCCTTCCAGCACCCCACTTGGGTACGATTTTGGGTATTGGCCTTATTAAGTAGCATACCACTGATCTATTTCCCATATCATGAAATCTTGGTAATCAAAATTTTATTTACTCATGAATCAGAATATAATGATAATATAAACAACTAAATGTTTTAAGTGGTATAAGGAACTATATTAAAGAAATAGTATCCATCGAAGATTTGCAGAATATGTTCATCTAAGTCCAGAATACTTTGATTGAGGCAGGGCTGATTGATCGAAACATTGTCAATGTGCTTGCCGATCAACTTTTGTGCAAACTGTTTCAGAAACTTCCCTTAAATCAGAATTCTAAAAGGTTTAGGTTTCTTTTTGTGATTACATGAGCTCTCTTAGAGAGATCATGTATTTTAGAGAGCATATTTTTCTAGATCATCATCTAGCATCTTGCATTAAACGGTTACAGGGATGGTGCCACTCTATGCCGAGTGGGGGCGTCCGCCCCAATTGAAAATATTTTTATTTACATTTTATACCTACGATTTTGTTAATCTTAATAATGTCCCCACAAAATAATTACTAAAACCCCCCATTTATAAACCCGCCTGTACTGAAGTTCAGTCTTCACACTCATGACCCTTCGCTCTCTTGTTTTCACTCTTTGCGCCTTTGAGCCCCAATGATTGTAGCTCATTTACTCTCTCTCTCTCTCTCTCTCTCTCATGAAGATCGTAATTGTTGCCTTGTTATTCTTCAACTATCATGCAACGTTTTCAAAATATGAAAATTCGTCGACAACAATTATAGGTGTACCCAATGAAAATATCAATTAATGTTAAAGTTCTTTTGTTTATTATGGTAGTTGAAAATTTCTCACCTTACCATTGGAGCCCAGAAGTCCATGGAGAAGCAATCTATAAGGAGCAAATCTGATATATAAGCGGCCAGAGGATCTGGATTTGGTCTTGCATAAGTCTGAGCCGGGAGGGGTTAAGGGATTCTTGGGTTTGTGTCTGGTAACTTAGTTTGTAACGTCTTTCTCATTTAGTTGATTTTGATCTGCCTCGACTAGGTTTTGTGATTTTTCTCTGTTGCAGTTTTTCACAAAAAAAAATCGTCTGTTTTCGTGTCATTGCATAATTTTTTTATTTTTACTCTCTATATATTTGACTGATTTATGTTGCTGAATCTTTAAATTAATCACTATAATTTGGGAATCATTTATTGTTAGTTAAAATCGGACAAGATTTATTTAGCGTCTTGCACGTACTCTCACATTAGAGCCTTGAGTTACGGTCGAAATACATCTCAGTTCTCACAAACTAAAGGTGAGTATTTTTTATATTTTTTCAAACTAAAGGTGACTATTCAGAGGAGCATTCTCATCCACCCAAAATCCTCCACCTATTATTCCTCATCCATTAGTGTGTTATTAGCATTGAATCAATTATTAACATAAAAAAGTAAGCTTATGAACGCAGATTATGTTCAAGTCATTCACTACCTCTTCACTATTATGCATGTATTGAAACCCTCAAACTCCACAATTTAGTCTAAATACTCAGGAGGGATGACGGCTATAACGAAACCGAAAGTAACCTGATGTGACTCAAACACTTAATAAGATCACTTAGCAAAAGGAAAAATTACTAATCAAGAAATAATAGACAAGTAAATCTGATCATATTGAACTTCTGAAAAAGAATCATGTCTTATCGAGAAGGCCCACACAGTACCAATCTTTGGCTTTATAGATAAACTCTGACAAAGCTACATAGTAATTAGGCTTTCCTTTAGAGAAAAAGAAAATTGTAAGACTTTATTCCAATAATAAGTTGGATGGTAACAATGGACTATTTTGGAAAATTACCTTGGATCTATTAACAAATCATCTGAAGACCAAATTACAAGAATCAAAGACGGCGTCAAGGAGATCAAACCCTAGAGAACAAGAAATCTAAGAAACACAACATCATATACCTCTCTACCTCAGCTTCACTATATTTAAAGATCATAGAACTTAAAAAGAGATTTTTGCATCTTTTTTTTTTTTTTTTTTTTTTAGTGTTGGGTTTGGGGGGTTTGAAAAGAATTGATTCTTCAATTTAGAATATTGAGGAGATAAAGAAGCACATCAATTATTAAAATATATCCCTGGTACAAAATCAATCAGCAAATGTAAAAATTTCAGGGGACAATAACATATGCCTTCTACAGATCAACTTCACAAAAATAATGATATGTATCAGTGAAAGTTTTGATACATTATGAGACGATCACTTCGGAAAAGGAAGCAGCAAGGAAATATGGAATGGCAAAGGAAATAATTTATTCTTTCAACAGCAATACCAATCAAAATTTATAAAAGTTAGTTAGTGTATCAAGTAGCAATTCTAACCTTCTAAGAAAAAATATTACCAAATATTTTAGTATACTCTTTTATTAATCTGCTCATTTACCATGAAAATTAATGGGCGATTACATAAGCAATGTGAGGACTACGTAATGAAGGAAAGGTAAGATGTAAAAAAGATACCTTGATGCCCAAAGCATGCCACTTCTCAAGAGCTTCAGGCACATCGTCAAAAACTGCCCCTTTTAATTCATTATTCTGAAATCCAGTTCGCCATATATGACCCTGAATGTGTTGATGTCAGTGCAAATCATAAAGATAAACCCCAGAGTGCATGTTTCTTCCAAATTCCATTTTGATTACTTGTAATTGTTTTAAGGCAGTAATCTTCCTGTCAGCTTTTATCATTGCTTCCACATTGGCAACCAAAGCAGCAATCACCTCCTCTTTCCCTGCATTGTCAGAGGGGATGAACACAGCATCAATAATCCCTTGCTCTAAATCATCTTGTACCTGCAAACACATGTAGAAATCTTTTATATTATCTTATTTAGTTTGAAGGAGCAACTTTATTCTCCAGTTGACACATAAAGCAGAAAATCTTGAACACCTAAGCCAAACAGATATGGCACCAATAACCTTGCCTTCTGTTATCCGATTATTCTTTGTTGATAAAATAAATTAAATTTGAAGAGAGAAATAACAAGAAGAACATAAGGATACAACGTGGTTCGGACATTACGGCTTACATCCACAACACACAAAGCTCGAAGGGATACATCACTTTTATTGTATTCTCTCTTAGTTTTGTTTACAATGATCACCTCTATTTATAGGTGAAAGAATATACATGTGATAAATATGTAAAATATATTGATGTGAGGATTCCTAAAATTACTCCATGAATCACACCAATCAAATATTCTATCAAGGCTTAAATCACTCTATAATGATATTCTCCAACACCCCCCCTCAAGTTGGTATACGAATATTTCCTCGAGTGTCCAACTTGAAACTAAATAGGAAGTTGTCGAGAATCCGAGACGAGTTGGTCTTGAAACTAAATAGGAAGTTGTCGAGAACTCGAGACGAGTTGCTCCAGAGATCTGAGACAAGTTGATCCGAAGATCCGAGGCGAGTTGATCATGAGATCCGAGACGTGTTTAGAGTAGGGTATGATAAAGCAGCTCTAATAATGTTGATAAAATAAAATAAAATAAAATTGAAGAAAGAAATTAACAAGAAGAACATAAGGATATAACGTGATTCGACCATTACGGCCTACATCCACAACACACAAAGCCCGAAGGGCTCCATCACTTTTATTGTATTATCTCCTAATTTTGTTTACAATGATCACCTCTATTAATAGGTGAAAGAATACACATGTGATAAATATGTAAAATATATTGATGGAGGATTTCTAAAATTACTCCATTTATCACTCGAATCAAATATTTTATCAAGGCTTAAATCACTCTATAATGATATTCTCCAACATTCTTGTACAATTTCCAATTTTTACCTGTGATTAATAAAAAAAAAAACCAGTTTACCTTGTGACATCCCAACCAAGTCTCGTGCGGCAGGATATGATTCCAGTATTAAGAAAATGAAGATCATGACTTGGTTGGATAGATTATATGGAGAAGAATTGTCCAAACTACACAAGAAGAATCTTATCCAGGTCAGTTACAACTTAAATCCTTTGTGTTACAATTGATCTATAGCTTAGTTTAAATATTTTGCCCCACCGAACAAGCAATCCTTATAACTATTCTAAGCTGTCCATTTCAACATTTTCTTCTGAAACTTTCAACCCCAGTTCATCAGGCAAAAGAAGAAATTGGACAGAGAAGAAGATGCGGATGAAAAAAGAGAAGCAGTTGGGACAAGACTTAGATATTATCATAGAAAGATCAGAGAAAGAACAATGTACATTTTTTGAAAGTAATGCTTTGTGTCGCGGAAGTTTTAAGAATGATCAACTAGGAAGATTTTGAGAATGCAATAAATTATTCACAGTAACCACAATGGATTGATCTATGGACACAGATGCAAGTGTTGTTCGTGGCAGCTCCCCAAAATCCACATACTACGACGAAGTTTTACATGTGTTTGTGAATTTACTATAGTACACATTTATGCTTTCTTTGAATGAGTTTTAATGTGAATGTTAAAGTGCATTACAAAGTAATATAGGTATAGTATAACAAGTTTATATTGGTCTCTAACAAATTATCAAAATATATTTTTTTTTTCTTGCTCATTCAGAAATAAAGGAAGGTCCCTGTTTTAGATGCAGTGTTCTTGACCAAAGAGAAAAAAGAAAAGGAAGCTTACTTGAGAGCGCAACAACTTAATGTCATCTTGAGTTTCCGCACTGTGATATGTCGCATATAAATGCCTCCCCACATTATCACGGGCATATGGAAAGAGCACATCAGTGACAAATGATATAGGAGTAGTGGTCCCTTCAATATCCAGAACAATGCAACGCTGCAACACAATTTAATAAATAAAGAGCAAGATAAATTTACATGACAGACCTGAACCCAAAGACACCTAGCAAAAGGGAGAACACTTAAGAACTTACTCTTGGTGACTCAATTTTATCATTTGAAATAAGAGTTCCAGCCTTCGCAGACATGTTTATGTTCAGACCACCACCTAAAGCGCCTTTAAAACTAAGAATGGGACCATGATTCGGAGTAGACCAATCCACTCCCAGTTGATGAAGTTTAATTGCAGCATCAAATAGATAGTGGTAACATTCAGCCTGAGAGAATAAGTTGTCAAGGCTTAAAAAAAAAAAAAAAATTGTTAATTGGATAAAAACATGTAAAATGAACTCCAAAAGCCAGAAGGTGTCTTCACCTTCATGAAGTAAAGCACATTTCAAAAACACAAATTTAAATGACAAGCTTACGAAACTTGGGGAGGTGGGTGAAGGTCGAGTTGAGGATATATTTAATTTTGGGAGCCTCAAAAGGAATATTTCAAGAACAAAAAATCATTTAATGACGATAAAAAACATCAAAATTACATGTTTAAATGCTATTTAAGCAAATATAGGAAATTTTGATAAATTCCCCATGCAACTCAAGAACTTTTAAATCCTACCCTTGATAATACAAACCTGAGTTTTAGCACTTATCCAAGAATCTCCCCATATATATATGCCATGGTTCCGAACCAGCACTGCTGTCGTTTTTGGGTAAGCTTCAATCTATAAAACAACGAGAAAGATCAAATATTCTGAACCAGTTTTGCAAGCAACATGTAGAATAATTTTTTTGAAGATTTTAATGCAAGACCAACTTCTGGAGAATGTGGCCATACAGCCTTCAGAGACATCCATAAGGCAGTCACTTTAGATCAGTCAGTACCGTTATATATGTATATAACTAAAGACCAATTTATAAAGTCTGACTGCAAACATAATGTCTTGCAGATAGTAAGAATGTACACATCATCTAAAACAGGACACTATCAACTGAAAGCAAAAGGAAGCATCATCACTTGTTTGAAGTTTCTTCCAGACACGAAACATGGTATGGTCTTAAGAGGAGAAAATGATGAGATTCCACAACAATACCTCACATGCAAATCATAAAAGGATCATTGGACCAGCAGCTTCAAGACTGAAATCATAGAGATAGTACCCACTTAAATATAATTCTTACATACAGATGCAACGAACATGAAACATAGTATATAAAACCAAAGGTTTAAATGGATTATTTCATTATAGTGCATCAGATTAGACTTGTGGATACAGTTCACAGAATTTTTCCCTCAAATAAAGACTCGCAGTTTATGGACTAAAGTGCAACAAAGGGTCTAGAGGGCTCAAAGATCGGTCTATATCGCCAGAACCCACAAATAGTTAAAGTTAAGAAAGCTGTCGTCTTCTTAGAAAATTACAGCACGAGAGGAACCCGATTATAGAAACAAATATCAAGTACACTCACATGATAATGAATTATCGAATTAGTAACATATTTCAGAATATTGGAAATTGTATGCCCTTTGTGTTTTAGGAATATAATTGCTCTGAAATTGTATATTTTTTTCATCAAATAGAATATTGATCACAATTTTTTTCTTCTGAAAAAGAAATTTCATTTCAAGTCCTTTCATTTCATTTCATAGTGAGAGATTTGTTACTTACTTTAGTGCAAACTATTTGATTTGGTGAATTGTAAACCTACCAACATGTCCACTCGAACAGATATAAGAATTTAGTTTAATCACCCAACTTTTAGTCTTCTTTGTACCCTTTTCTTTTTTCTTTGCAATTTTCTGTACTGGACCACCTTCAAATTTCTGCGTACTTTTATCCATCGTGTCCTTCCAGCTGGCTGATTTATCAAGCAGGTCAACGACAGTCAACCAGTTCAAGACTTCAAGTGCAACAAGATTAAATGTTAAGCACCATGACTACAACAAAATGCATTCTAGCCCCAACAATTAGCATTCTCCTCTTTTATTGCAACAGTTTTTTCGTTTTCAACGTGGTTTAATTATTTCATATAATACTGTGAAGAAAACATATATTGTATGATCCTACATGCATGCAAAGTTGAGGTAATAATTTGGTCATCTAGGTCATTATTGAAAAATGAAATGCCAAATGAAGTTCAGTGTGCACTGTGTATGTTTAATTTGTTCATCTGAAACCACAAAAAAATAAAGCCGATATATATACAGTCATGCAAGAGTGGAAACATGAAATCCTATTAGCAAGTTTTGAGTTACTACTGCTAATGTATAGAAAGGAGCCAGAAGTGAGGAATATAAGTCAAAGAAATTGCTGGAGTAAACATTCATCAGCAAAGCTAAGTAAGCAAATAAAAACTTGAAAAGAAGTTGATATTATGCCCAGATATAATTATATATTGTTGTTATTCAGATTTAGTCCTCCTAGGTACCCAAAAAGTTTTCACAGCATCATGTAAATCACAGTTGAACCTGAAAAATCACAGAGTAAAAGTGAAATGCATAAATAACATACAGCTTCAGCAAGAGATTCTGTGAGCTCCTGCTCATGGGCAGTGTTCTCTATTATGGGAACCACAAGCTCATCATGATAACCATGCCCTTGAATTCCTTTTATCATTTCCATATGAGTGATCTGTAATTCAAATAACAAGCACGATAATGAGATGTAACAGACCACCAGGAGGGATAAATACAAGTCAAATTATTTTTCAAATTTTTGATGGAGCTATCTGTTGATGTCTGAAGTCCAAAGGAATAAATTCACTCCTACAAAAGTCAAAGAAGTTCGACTTATCAAAACAAAAACAAAAAAGTCAAAGAAGTTCCATAAATGTTAACTGCAAAAACTCTCATGGAAATGTTTTTAGGAGTTATTTGCTGACCCCGTTTGTACGGGATAAAGGCAAGGATGATGATGATGTTTTTATATCACATAAAATCTCTAAAGCATTTAGTTTCTTTATAAAGTTCCCTATCTCTCTCAAGCTCTAATCCAATTCAGTATCATATTTTATTAGTTTCCTTTTTCAGCACATTGGCCATGTTCATCTTCCAATTTTTTTTCCCTCGTCTATAACTATATTAACTATTTTCCAACCTCCTAAAAATTAAATTTTGATTTTGTATCTCTTAACAGAACCCCAATAAACCTTCAGCAACACAAGCAAAAGCTTCACAAACAAAAAAGACCCAAAGCCTTTAACGAAGAAATATGTGTAGGTCAGTGATTTTGTTATCTTCATATTCTAATCATCAGATTGGTTTCTCCGCAGATTATATTACTAAAATAGGCTTTACATCTCTGAAACAAGATTTCTTTTCTTTTCTTTTTTTCCTTTTTTTTTTTTGGTAAGTAAATCACACACGCACTCCTTTGTCCCATTGGGGAGTTAAACCCTCAACCTTCCTTTTGGAAGGAGGATATATGACATATCATTAAGGCTAAGCCCTTGGTGGTTCTCTGAAAAAGATTAGCAAGTTATAAAAAAAATTCTTCACAATGTCTTGAAAGGACAAACCGATTATTCTAATCCCAACTAGTTTTGTAGACGAAAAAAGAAAAGAAAGGTAGACATGTGGAATTATCTATTATACATTAGTGAAAGATTGAGCAAATATGAGAAATAAGAAACAATGTAGAGAATAGATAAAAAAAGACGTAGTTGAACTTTTTATCCTTAATTGTAACAGCTGAAATTCAAAACTTGCCCGAAACTCTTTCGATGATGGATTGATCATTGTTACAACACAAGATTCCATCCCATGACTGTGTATAACAGCACCAGCATTTCGCATCTCATACACCTGGAAACCAAGGACAAAAAGAGTCCTTGTTATTTGACCAAAAAAGGCCAGAAAGAAAAGAAATTAGTTGATCATAGATTGTACCAATTATTACCATTCCCGTGAAAGGTCATAACTATATCCCCCATGAATCAGGTGATTGCAAACTAAAAGAGTAAAATACATAGAATATTTTAATGCAGTAACTACGAATTGGAGATAGCCAGGGTTATAATATCAGGGATTGTGATTCAGAGAGCATTCACATGTGTAAATTTAACCTTTAGAAAGGCGAGCATTCCATAAACCATTGCTGAGTTTTAAGTTTCAAAATAATTTCAATGATTTGGATTCATATAATCCTAATATCACTACTTGTATCGTGTTTTCCAGACAGAAAGGAGGAGGTGACATCCTTCCAAACAGACAGAGCTAAGAAAAGGAGAAGAGTAAAACACCCAGAGAACCCCTGAATGAATACCTTTTTGGAGGATAATAATCTATTATAAAATGATAGCTTGTGATTTTTGCTCTCATTTTTCTATTTGAATGTCACACACCCACTCTGCAATGAGGACTTGAACCCTGGATATTCTACTTCGGAAGGTGAGGAAGTACCACTAAGCTACAACCCTTGTGCACCAAAAGAAGTTGTCTCATCAATTTAAAAAAAAATACAGAATTTCAGACACTAAGAAAATGAGTTCACCGTCAACATAATGATTAAACCAAAAATCAAGTTGAGATACAGATAGCATTGTAAAGAAGTTGCATTTTCTAGACTAATGCAACAATATCAAAGATAATTCAAATTCCATGCTAATTATTATGAGAATTGTTAGGTTGGTTCAAATTTCTATTGTGATTAGATTTCTATTATATAGTTGTATCTTATTAGTAATTTCTTAGGAGACAAGTCTTGGTCTCAAGGTAGGAAAGTACTTGTTAGGCAAGTCTTGGGCTCTAAGGAATTATAATCTTTGTCCACCAAGGAATTGAGTTTTGGGCTTTATAAATAGTTACCTATGTTATACGTTAAAACAAGTGAGAAAAAAAGAGGCAATACTCTCATTGTATTAAAGAGATAACTCTCATTATTTTGAGAGGGCAACTCTCGCGTAGAGGGAATACTTTCATTGTTATTGTGATTTCCTTCTGAATGAGATTGGATGTATAAGGGTTGAGAGTTGGGTGTACTCTTGATACAATTCTTCTAACTTGTACTGTTACAATCTATATAGTGAAATTGGGATTCTTGGTGTGTTCTTGCAAATTTTTTTGTGCTTGTTTACTTATCATCACATCGTAATATTTGGTGGCTCGTAATTGGGGCTTGTTTCTCAACAAGAATCATAGTAACTGAGCTAAACATTCGCACAAATGAATCATTTTTAAACAACCAAATTAAATTTTGAGCTACATACAAAAGAACCAAGCTTTTAGAGCAATTTTAGCAAGTATATCAAACTATACCCAAAATTGAATAAAGTAACTACAGTTAAAAATTCTCATATGACATCAATGAGCCATAGGACCCATACCTTAAAGAAGATAGGAGCGCAATCTGAACATTTGGGAGGCTTATGGGGGTACGGCTTCGCCAATGGCGAAGACAATGTAGACCCACTTGAAGAAAGCACATACATATCCTCTGGAACCATTCTTTCCTTCTGCACACCTGCCCACACAAATAAATAAATAAATAAATAAATAAAAAATAACCAATTGAGCATTAACGAACAATATCCACATGAAATCAAGAAATAAACTAAAAGAAGAACAACATACAAAGTATGAATGTGAGAGAGGAAGTGGGGGTTTAATAGCAGAAGGAGACATGACGAACAATAGCCACACGAAAATAGTGACCAATTGAGTATTAATGAAATATTCCCACGATAAATCAAGAAAGAAATAAAACAAGAACAACAACATATAGACATGTATACATATGTAGGCATGTGAATATGCGTGTGTGTGTGTGTGCAGAGAGAGTGAGAGAGGGGGTGAGGGGGTAATACCAGAAGGGGACATGGGGATGAGTTGGTTGGGTTTGGGGATGGAGTCATCGTGGACCTTGATGGTGATGCTGCCACCTGTTCCAGACACCCATCCGAGGTTGTAGAATTGACGGCAAAGCTCAGATATCAAAACCTTTGTTTCTTTGACTCTGCTGCTCTCCAGATACGCCGTCGCCATTTTCACTCCATTCACGGCCAGTGGTGCAGCTGAGGCTGCAGCCATTGTTATGCCCCTCTCTGGTTTATGGCTTAGAGAGAGAGAGCTGCGGATGCGGGGCGGGCCTGGGAGGTTGGTTCTGTGGGCTAAGTCAGAGAAATTAATTGAGCAGTGATTCTGTCCGCCTGGCGGTGACTGATATATGGATCTTGATTGGACCACGTGGTATTAGACATAGTAATGCTTTTAGTGTGTTTAATGCTAAACCTGGGAAAACTAGTTGATGGTAGTTTGGTCACTCACATACATTACAGACATACGTACCTTATCCGCTAAAAAAATATATATCTTGAATATTTTATTTTTTAATGAAAAATTTAAAATATATTATGAATTAATTATAAAATTAAAACAATAAAAATAATAAACTTTTAACTCGATATTTTAAATTAGTAATTTTATTTATAATTATACAAATAAAATATTCAAAAATTATTATTTATATATATAATAATAATATATTATATTTTTTTATTTTTTGACATATCCATGCTTATATCTTATCTTTTAAAAAATTCACATCGTATCGATCCATAGTCATATTTATATTCACTTCCTGCCTCATTTCCCATGCATCTTGTTTTTCTTCCAAGTTGCACAAATCAAGCTCTCTTTTTCACGGATTGACATATTATTCTCAATTTTCACTTTCAAGTTATAATATAATGCAATATATAATAACTATCCATAAAGCTCCACTAGTGATGTTACCTTGCAAAAAAAAAAAAGTAACAGACCAGTTTACTCAATCTCAATTTCAATTACAAGCTTTTAAACTACTGCAACACAATCATATCTGATAATATTGCTAGTAGAATTAGAGTCTGATATAGATCAAATGAAGATATATACTAGTGGTATGCTGTGTAATAAAAATATACCAAACAAGTTAGAACAGTTATTAAACCAACTATATAGGTTTTTCTTTGTGCATGAAATAAAAAATTAATTGAATACAAATTTCTAGAAAATTATTTGACAAATTCTTCAAAACCTTAAAAAAAATATTAATTCTCCAAATGATTAATATAAAATAAATTAAAATTTAAAGAAAAGAAGTTGAAAAGAAAACGTTGATGTTATTGGAAATATATAATATATTTAAATTTATAGATATATATAAAAAAAAGTAGACTTAGATCTCAAGTTTGGGTTCTCAACTTGAACTTAATTACTAAGTTCAAGTTCAATTTTTTCAAAATTTGTAATTTAGTGGTATCTCTTTCATTTTTAAAATAAAAATTGTTGGTATGGGCCATTCAGACCATCCAGGGGTCACCACGTATGTCCACGTGGCAAGGCCCACTTTGACTTTTCCTCCATTTCGAGCTCCCTTAGCAATTCCACATGGTAGGGCCCACTTTGACTTTTCCTCCATTCCGAGCTCCCTCAGCAATTTCACATGACAGGGCCCACTTTGACTTTTCCTCCATTCTGAGCTCTCTTAGCAATTCCACATGGCAAGGGGTCCGCTTTTGAATTCCCCTCTTAATCGAGCCTCTTCACAGATAACATTTCCATCGAGCTCCTTCTCAAATAGGGGATTCTAATCGAGCTCCTCTGAGGGAAAGTCTCCATCGAGCCCCTCCTCGGATAGAGGATTTCGATCAAGCTCCTCCAGTGAGGGAAGTTTACCATCGAGCTTTTTCCCTCGTTATGTAGGGCACGCCTCAGGGTGTGATCGCATTTTTTTGGCGAGTCATTCTGATGACACTTCGCCGAGGTTCTCTCTACGGATCAACCTCCGTTTTGCAATGAGGCATTCATCTATACAGATAAAATCTTGCGAGGAGTTCCTCTC
The DNA here is from genome assembly GCA_026545225.1 of Cornus controversa. Lineage (NCBI taxonomy): Eukaryota > Viridiplantae > Streptophyta > Magnoliopsida > Cornales > Cornaceae > Cornus > Cornus controversa. Next base: position 70,254,428 of record CM048847.1, read on the forward strand.
TACGGATAAACCTCAAACGAGTCTCTTTTCTTTCATTTGGATAAGTCTCGGATGGTGATGAGTTCCTCTCTACGACTAAATATCGCGGAAAATTCTCTCTACGGATCAATTTCCCTAAAGCAAGTAGGCACTCCTCTCTACGGATAAAATATCGCGGAGGTCCTCTTTACGGATCAACCTTCATTTTTACAAGGAGTTCCTCTCTACGGATAAATCTCTTTTTACGAGGAGTTCCTACTTACGGATAAACCTCGTGGCACTCCGTGCTTCTATGGGGGGTAAGAGCTCAGATCATTGCCTTATGGGATCCAAGGGCTCGAGTTCGGAGGCTGGAGTCCAAGGTACGCTAAATCCATGACGGATCTCATTTCTAGCTAGAATGAGGACCTTGCATCGTGGATTAGCCTATCACAAAAGAAAGAAGATAACTAGGTGAGGTGAGTGAATTCATTTTTCTGACAAGTACAATCTCAGCCTTTGCTCCCCAAATATTTACCACAGATATTTATCACCGCAAAACCTCAACCCTTGGTGATAAAAGACATTTTTGCCTATAAATAGTGAGAGAAAAGTAGAGAACCGAGGTCGGAACAAAAGGACAGGACAAAAAAGAACCTTTTTCTCAAACAATCTCCAGTACATCCAGATTTCCTTTTTTTCTACTGAATTCCTCCCCTCTTCTTACAATCCATCTGGAACAGTAGGCTCCTTTGTGACAATTTGGACTCCCCCCGGGACCCGCTCTCTGGCGACCATCATCGTGGAAAGTTAGACTTCAGTTTTAACAGAACCTACTACAAACAAAAATTAGTGTTTAAGTCCTCCCAACTAACAAGCTCAGACACTTCTGTGAAGGTATTGTGACTGTGTCAGACACGACACTCCATGTACATGTGTCCGATACTAATTAATGGACGTGTCCATAATTTATAAATAATTTTTATTAATTTGAACACTTGGCCAACACATCTCAAACACTTGATTAACACATCATCCACTCTCAAAATACAATTCTTATAAAATAAAAAAATACAACAATCTTGAAAACAATATAAATATAGTTCAAAATGTTAACATATTCTTCTTTTAAAAGAAAACTGACATTATATACATGTCAAAACATATATGACAAAATTATAATTATAATTACAGGACAGATGAGTTATAACATATATAATATTAGGACATTTACATAAAACTCTCTTCTAAATTATGTAACACGTTCTAACTATTTTTTTCTAATAAAATTATAAATAATAATAATTTTTTTTTTGATAAGTTTAAGGGATGCAAATAAATAATAATTTATATTTATTTAGTCATGTTCACTCTGTATTCGTATTTTATTTTTTTAAAATTTGACTTTATTTTATTATCGAACGAATGAGAGGAGAGCCCTAGCAGTGAGTGGGGGCAAATGAAATTAAAAAAAAAAAATTAGAACTTTCTTTTCACAATACTAAAATCCTAAACTGAAATGAAAGATACATAGACTAATCGGATTTTATTGAACAAAATCTCCTTTAATTAAGGTTAATCTTGGCAAAAGTGGTCACGGGTCCCATATCTGTGTGGTACCATGTTCGTGTTTTTTGTCTCTATCTGTGCTATCCGCATAGTCTCCCAATGACATACTAAGAAAAAAAAGACAAATTGTAATTAAATTGAATTTGAGTTGACCCGTTTAAGTTCATCGACTGATTAGCATTATCAATTAAATTCTGAATCTAAAAGTTAGGAGTTCATAGAAAGTAAGAAGCATGTATGTGTGTGTATATATATTATTTATATTTAAAAAAAAAAAAAAAAAAAGAAGGAGGAGGAAGAAGCATATGTAAATAAGTATCTGGAACAGACTATTGAGGAGTAGCATGAATATATGGAAAAAAGATATTTTAGTGGATTCTCCTTGTTACAAAGATGACACAACCACGAGAGCCGAACAGCCCGTTGAAGATATTTTATTCGATTTTGTGGACAGGAAAATAAGAATAAAAAAAAAAGGATCGGACTAAAAGATATTAATGCATTTGTCACAGATAGCATCTCATAAGAATTAAAAATTTCAGCTTTTGAAGAAAAAAAAAGAAGAAAATTTCAACCATTAATATGACAAACTTTTTTAAGGTTTGATTTTCATTAAAATTTTCAACCGGTCTTATTACCAAACGCGGAGCATTTAAGGTTTCCGGTTAAAATGGGTCACGCGGAGCATATGGCGTCTTTTGAGCAGTAGATCTGTAAAAATGACAATGACAATGACAATGACAAAGTAATTTTAAGTTACGATAATGGAGACAAAATTCAGTCAGAGGATAAACTCCATTTTACTAACAAAGCTCGTCGTATAAAATATTTTATTTCCGTTACTCCCATTTCTTAAACATCTTTTTGCCACGTGTACGATACTAGATATAAACGCAGGTGATTTAATACACGTAGCTTATTACCCGACACCATTTACGCAATTGCTTCTTTTGCAACGGTAACCTCTTTAGAAAGTCTCTATATAATCCAACCCTTCCTCTGCTTCACCTTCCATCTCTCTCTCTCTCTCTCTCTCTTACCTTTCCCACCGATTCCCTGAAGTTCCTTCTTCTTCTTCTTCTCTAATCTTTGTATATATATCATACTCATATCTTTCTTTCTGACCCACATGGCTTCTCAGAGATTTCTCTGCCTTTTTTTGCTTATCTTCACTGGCTTGATCTGTACGTCACACGCTTACAGATTAATCGTTGGCGGCAGAGATGGGTGGGTCGTAAACCCTTCCGAGAACTACAACCACTGGGCTGAGAGAATGAGGTTTCAAGTAAATGACACTCTCTGTAAAGTCTCTATCTCAACAATCTCTAGCTCTTCCCTTCACTATATATATATATATATATATATATATATATATATATATTGAATTATTGATTTGATTGTTGTGATTTTTGGTATCTGGCTATTGATTATTTGTAGTTTTTAAGAACAAGAAAGGATCATACTCTCTCCACAATCTCTCTAATTAATTAATCCCTTCACCATATATATATATATATATAATTGTGTGTGTTCTCATAGTTAGATGTTGATTTGGTTGTTTTGATTAATTTTTGGTTTCTGGGTGCTGATTATTTGTAGTTTTTAAGTACAAAAAAGGATCAGACTCTGTCTTGGTTGTGAACAAAGATGATTATGACAAGTGTAACACAGAGAAGCCGATCATGAAGATGGACGATGGTGATTCAGTGTTCAAGTTTGATCGGTCGGGTCCCTTCTTCTTCATCAGTGGAAATAAAGGTAATTGCCAAAAGGGTCAGAAGCTGATCATTGTTGTTTTGGCCGTCAGAAACCATCAGAAATCTCCCCCAGCGGCCTTGTCTCCGGCGCCGGGGGGTCAGACTCCGGCGGTGTCGCCATCCACAGGGTCCTCCCCTTTGCCGGGCCCAGCTACCACACCCATGGCACCATCTCCGATAACTTACACACCGACATTGTCGCCGGAAGCGTCACCCATCTCTCCATCTCCTGTGGCTACACCCCCGGTAGGTTATCCGGCGCCAGCGATGACCCCCAAATGGCCTTCTCCGTCGAGCCACACCCCGGTCCCATCTCCGACTCCTATTACCTCTGTTGTCTCACCAGCGACGGCACCGGCACCGGCATTTACACCAGTAGCCCCTTCTCCGGCTAATTTACCGTCGTCTCCGACAGTATCGCCTTTTGCAGCACCAACAATTGTAACTCCATCTCCGTCGGCATTATCTCCTCAGGCAGAGAACTCGTCGACCTCCGGCAATCCTGCGGCGGACATCCATGCGCCGGAACCATCTCGTTCGTCTGCACCGGCTTTTACTCATTCAGTTGTGTTGGTGTTGATTGTGGCTCTGGGTAGCTTTATTACTGCTTACTAGGATCACGAAAATATATATATAGAGTGGGGTTTGTTCATCACTGGATTCATTGTTTTTTTGTTATTGATTGTTGTTTCTAGTTTCTTAGATTATTGGATAGATGGATTTGGTTTAATTTTTAAAATTTTAATTGTTGTTTTAAGTTTTAATGAACATATTGTATTGTATCTATTATGAGTAATTAGAACCAATAAATACTAGTTAATTTTTTCTGTTACAAATTTGTGTGTATGTTTATGTACCTTTAAATAGAGGTATTTTGAATTAGAGATAAGCGGATCAACATAATTAATTTTTTAACAACTTTTTACTAATTTTTAACTGTTTAAAGCTTAAATGTAATATTGATATATATATATAGAAACGATATTCATACTGTGTAACAAGTGATTTCTCATTGCGGAACCTTCCTGGTGAGGACAAAAAAGTGTTATTTTATTCCGAGAATCCAATGCCCCGCCCTTATCTTCTTTTTCTTTTTGGCTTTTCTTAACGGAAATTTACATATTAGTCATATATATATATGTGTGTGTGTGTGTGTGTGTGAGACTCCTAATTATGCAATAAGCACTTTTAAGTAAAATGAAAACAGATTAATTTGAGTAATTTTACCTTTTTTTCAAGGTAAGTAGGTCAGGGAGATTAATGTAATTAATTGGGAGGATTAGTGGGTAACTAGATGCTACTTTCGTAGCACCTAGTTGGTAAGAAATAGCAATTTAACTAAAAACCTCAAATGTGGATACTACTTTTAAGGCAATTAATTTTTTCCCACTAAATTTATATGAAAAAAAAAAAAGAATGTCATTTAAAATCATTCAATCCAATTATTAGAAGGGACCATCTATTTTAGTAACATATTATAGTATTCATTGCGTTCACACAGTTGGATCAGTTATGCTGCTGAAAGGGATGAGTTTTCTACCCTTTCACACTTCCATCATATATATATATATATATCAGTTGAATATCTACTCTCTTACAAGGATCATTGTCTATATTAAAAACAAGGACATGACAATGGCCGACAACAGAGTACTGGTCAAGACTCTATTGTATTATTAAATCATTGATTACGCTTACCTCTTTGTTACACACTAATCAAAACATTGTGTCCTTGTCAGGTGAGTTTTGATTTCAAAAAATTATAATTCTTGTCCAACAACAAAACAAATTGAATTTAATAACTTAAATTTTGAGTTAAGTCTTGTGAGTCCGAGAGATATGTAACAGTACACTGAAGAATAATAATAATAATAATAAGTACTTAATAAGAAATAGAGCAAAGAGAATGCTAATAGAAATAGAAAGTCTCGTGAAATTGCTCTAAGCTAATAATTTGTATATATAATTTGGTATTTTTGAAGGTTGTAATATCTCTATATCAATTATAGTAAAATTATATATAATTGAGACAGAGATATTACAACATTAAAATATATATGCTTCGTAGATGTTCTTCAAGTATAAATGTTCTCCGAGGTTGAAGACATATCCAATGAGTATGCAAGTTTACTAGATGATTCTGATAAAATTTTCCTTGCTTTAGACAGCACTAAAATAAAGTAAAAATTGGGTAGAATACGTACATTGAAGAGGTTGGAAACTTGGAGATGATATTTACTAGAAAAAAGAAATTAACAAAAACAGTTGGGGATATATATATATATATATATATATATATACGTGTGTGTACAATTTATGTCCAAAACATGTCACGTGGGGGCAATCAGATGTGGCACTTGACATCACATCTAGAAAGAGACATCTAGGAAGGAAAGTGCCACGTCGCACATAAAACAGGGGGAGGAACTTTATTAGCAACACTCATTCTCAACGTCATGCGAACGAGCATGCATTACTACTTACAAGACTAAGACAATATTGTCGATCTCTGAACAGAAAGTCAATCTTAATTTCTGTGTCGGCAAACAGATATATATATATATATATATATATATATATATATATAATTGTGTCACACGTGTGAGATAAGATTTTTTTCATTCTTCAAACTTATTTATTAGGAGTAATTGCTAAGAAGTCATAACCATTGTTAATCTCCTATATTTAACACCTTATACATCCATTCCTGGACGAGTACTAACATCCAAATATATAAATGATCTAGTCTACATATTGTCAATATATATATATATATATATAATATTTGCACATAAAATAAGTTTTACCCTAATTTTATCTTCCAAGATTGTTGTCTTAAGGTGGTCAAAGGGATCACAGTGTTATTTTTCTGATTGGGAACAGTCAAAGATAGGAACAAACTACACCGACAAATATCATAGATGGACTTAAAATATATATGTGTCACTTGGTACTCTCTAAGTTGGGCAGGAGGAGCCATTAGCACGTGTAAGAAGTTGAAGGATTTTTTTTTTTTTTAGAGAGTCCAAGTATCGCATAGTCGAGATATAAACCAATATTATACGAACTATATATCCTATATCTATATGTCTGTGTGTGTCCCACTGTCTCCTCATAAAAAATATATATTGTGTCCCTAGCCTTCACCTGATCTAATTAATACATTTAAGCACCTAGGCCCACCAATGTTACCTAGGTTCCACTTGATCTGAGGAGATCGAAGCTGCCACACCACCATTTAAACCCACGGGTTTCACTTGTGTGTGTGTGAGAGAGGGAAGTTCTGTCACATGAAAAAGATTGCATGATAGATATAGATTATAGGAAGCATGGATACCGATATAAATTACGGATATGAAATATGAGTATTATGATGAATCTTAAAATAATAAAATATGAGTACGACGGAATATGATAATATAAAAATAATAAATTATATTTTTATATATATAAAAAATGAGTTATTAATATTTCTTTATAAAATATTATCATTAACAAACAAAATAAGAGTTAAGAGTTGTATCATTAATATGAATAAATTTTGTACAAAATCATGATATGTATCTCAACACTTCTGTTTTAAATAATTGTAAACTTTTCTTAACAATTATAATATGAAATTATTGTTGAAAAAATTACATTTTCATGTTTAAAACTTGTTTAAAATATATTTTGAAATATTTGAGAAGTATCTCATACGTGTTAGAAATAAAAATATATATATTTTTTAAAATTATGAATATTTTTAAGAAGTATCGAACAAGTATTCGAGGAGTGCGGTATTAGATACGAACACGATACATGTACGTTATTCTTATAAAAGTATACGTGCTTCCTAGTATGAAGTACATCTCTATCAAATGTCATCTCATAAAATAAACTAGAATTGGTATGGGTTGTATACAATCCCTTGGGATAACTCTTTTTCGGAGTTCTCTCCAATGCAATTTTATCATATTTATTTGAGTAAAGTACACAAAATTTTCCTAAACTATGTTGAAATTTACAAATGGTTCCCCTAAATTAAATTTTTCGCACAAAACTTCTTGAACTATCACATTTTGTTGCAAAATGCCTTCCATTCCTAGTTATTTTTCATTAAACGACCATAATATCATTTGTTATTAAATTACACTTAATTTATTTTTCTTATTAAAATAAATTATGAAAAAAATTCATAATGTTTTGATGACATTCTCTCCATCAAATTTGTACAAATTTACCTTTAATTCTTGAAATTATTTTTTTTAATAGAAATCTTAATTAAAATTTTAAACTTTTTTAAAAGTAATTTCTTGATTTTTCCATGAATATACTGCATGAAAAAAATGTATTTTTTATTTAAGTATTTTCTTAATTTTTCATGAACATATTGTAAGAATTTTTTTTTTTTTTTACTTTAAAAAAGTTTAAACTAGGTATAATAATTTTTATTACAAATAATAAAGTTTTAATAATAATTTAATTATTTTAGAAAATAGCTAAATTTAGTGTTTAGAACTCTGTTATGATAAATTAATACCAATAATAAAATTAAGATAAATGGTATAATTAATATTTTTATAAGAGAAAAGAAAATGGAGATAATTTAATAATAAAGAACAAAATTAATAACAATAGGTAAAATTATCTTTTGTGATGAGTATGTCCTTAATTGCAACAAATTATTAGTTCGGAGGTATTTGCAAAAGAGTAATAAGAGTATTTTTTTTTTCGCACTTTACCCTATTTATTTAAAAATCCACTATTTTCAATAATAAATTTTACCACCATAAATTTCAGCATTTTAAATTTTAAAAATTTTAAGTAGTGAAATTTATCATTTTTAAGAATTTCAACACCATAAACTTCACCATTTTCAAAATTTTAAATGATAAAATTTTATTATTTTTATAGGTGAGTAAAAATAGGTGAAATTCACCGCATAAAAAAAAGTTATTGGTGAAGATTGGGATTCTATTGGTACATGCAAACCCAATAGGTGTTATTATTCAAACATAACCAACAAAATCACGTAAAAAAATGAATGTCGAAAGCATACTAAAAGGGAAAGCAAAGAGCTAACAAGAAACAAGTATTATACGTAAATCACGTTACACCATACACAAACACACAACCATAAGGCCATCCCAAGAAAACAAAAACAAAATTCACCACCCTTTTCTCAACCCCAACCCCAACCCCTTTCACCACCACCATTCTCCATTCAATTCCTCCAAATGATCACGATTCGACTCGGACTGGTCGTTCTCGTCCTGGCCTCGGCCATGGTGGCCGACTCCAAGCTGCTCAGCGATACAAAATGGGGCTTTGCCCGTTTGTCCGGTGCATCGCGCTGGGACAAAGATCAACAACTCGTCGGAGATCTCATCAACCGGGACGACGAGACAATGATGGACTCAGACGCAGCACGACGTGTGCTGGCTCAAGCCACATTCATCAGCTACAACGCACTCAAGGCCAACAAAATACCATGCAGCCGCCGGGGCAGATCTTACTACAATTGCAACCAACGTGGAAGGGCTAACCCTTACCGTCGTGGTTGCTCCTACATTACTCGTTGTGGAAGGTACACCTAAATGCCCACCACCAAAATGCATGGCACAACCAAAAAGGTACTATTGATATGATTTATCTTTTATAATCATATATGTATAATTTATGTAGTAATTGATGTGGGTGAAACAAGGTAAGCTGACCTTGTTCCTAGATGTCTTCCTTTCTTTTTCCTCTTCTTCAATTACAATTTAGAACTTGGGACAACATGTGTATGGTTTCATTAATTGCATGTTATGTAATTTTCTCTTTGGTTACCGAGAAAATTAATGAAAATAAAAGAGCGAAACAATGTTCCATATTGCATTTGCTTTATTTTCTGTAGCTTGTACATTTACTATGAATGTCACCTGCAAACCAGGAGAAAGAGAAATGGAGGAAGAAAATAAATAAAAAGTAAAAAGAAGAAAACTAAACAGAATGTTAGAAATTTCCATTTTTTATAATGTTAACAAAAATGCAACTGCTAGTTAAAATGTTAAAATAATAATAATAAAAAAAAAATACATTGCACCAAATAGTAAAGATAGCAGTGTTCACTTTAACAAAATGACGAAAAAATGAAGTTGAACAACCCACCAAGAGGCAAGCTCTTCGAAGAAAGATCCACAGATCATCAAGTCTCCAGAAGAAGAACATTGGCATGACAAAGTCAAGATACAGAGTTTCTGCTGATAGCGTATAGCTGGAATCATCAAAATAACCACCATCTTCGCTGCCGAGTCCTCTGCAGCAAAATATATCAATAAGTTGCAAATATTACTAGATTCCAATTACTATCAAACTGGATATTATTTCAATCATATTACCACCATAATGAAAAGTAATTCACCTCAATATTGTGAGACCCAAAAAAATTAAATTCAACAGATACAAAGCAGGAGAGATTTCAAAATTCAAAGTGACCGACAACATTGTAATTGTGACCCAACATCTTGTACCACACTAAAATTAGAGTTTCAGAAAGCTAATTTCCTGAAAAATCTGTGTTTAAAGTTGTAAATGAGCCCACAGAGTATGCTGAAGGCCATCACACCGTTCTGCTCCTACCTATGCCGAGAGGGTTAGGCTGGAAATCAATGTAACCTTTAGTAATTTATATCGAGTAAGTGCTCTAATGCTAAAGGCCATTATATTGTGCTGGTCCTACCCATGCAGAGTGTTTGGAGGGTTAAGCTGGAAATCAATGTAATCTTTAGTATTATTTTACAAACAGCAAGTGCTTTAAAACTAGAGCATGCATTCTTATGCTTGTCAACTCAAGCTTTTACCATTGCACTAACTAACGGCCCAAAGCTCATGATGTATGCTAGTGACTCATAAACAATCTTCATAATTGACAGCTAAACTCCAAGGGCTTCGTGGTTAGCATAAAAGGTAGGACAAATCACGTGTCAACCAAACTCCAAACTACAAATTTCATTAACCAAAACAAGAAGTTCATTATAGGACTCTCATTCTCCATGTTCAAGCTTTATACAAGAATTCTAGCTGCAACAACAAGGCCACAACTTGCTTCAAGTCCTTTGACTCTCTGAATCCTCCAGATTAAGCACTAACAAAGCAAAAAATAAACCCATCCACTTAGAGGGAAATGAAATTACAAAAATTAACCACTTATTGCTTCTTTCCTTTTTTTTTTTAAATAATAATTAAGAGGATATCACCAAAGAGCCGAAAGTGCAACCCACGTATACATGACGTATTTAAAGTAAAATCTATGTACCTGCAACAAGGAAACGAAAGAAACCAATTTTTTAATCAAGTTTGCATTTTGAAGGAGTTTGTAATTGATATTGTCCATTCTCTTGTGCTGTAATCACAATAGTGATAGGGTTTTGCAATCTCATTTCTTTTGGAAACCAAGCAGAATTTCGATAAGATGGGATAAAGAACATAAATAATCAATATAAAAAGCATAAAACCATGTCATGGTCCAAAAATTAGGGGATCCCTTGTAATTGATACTGTCCATTATCTTGTGCTGTAATCACAATAGTGATGGCATTTTGCAATCTCGTTTCTTTTGAATATACTTTTCTTGGACACCAAGCAGAATTTTGATACAATGAAACAAAGAACATAAATAATCAATATAAAAAGCATAAAATGATGTCATGGTCCAAAAATTAGGGGATCCTTTGTTAAGCAGTCTTGCAATTCTATTCAATTTAAATTCAAGAAAGGGGCAAAGGGAAGAACAAGGCAAAACCTTCTCATCCTGATTCTTTTGGGATTGTATCATTATAGGCTGAGAAAGGACTCCATTGTCAATATTCTTAATATATGGCTGCACCTTCTCTTCCAGCATTTCATTCAACTGAAAATCAAAATGGAACAGAAATTTTGGACACAAATTTGACCATTCATGACAACTCATAAATAGTTGTAAAAAATAAACAAGCAGCAATATTTGCACAAATCTTGTCCATAAATGCAGGAAAGAATATGCAGTCGTGTATCAACATTTTTCATTTAGTCTACTTAACGAGTTTTGATTGGTATAATACTAATTTTTTGGTACCCATAAGAACAACAAACGATAAATTCAAAAGAACCTAATCCTGTTTCATCTTAATTGCTCAAATTATTGAACTCTTAGCTGAAGGTCAGCACAGCACCATTAGGTAGCAACCGAGCCACTGTTTGCTGGAAACAGTATCAGCTCCCCCCTGCCGCCCACCACCTCGTGCAGGCAAGTGACAGTAGAAATTTATGCAAGCATTATTTCAAAATCAAAATATATATAACTTTGAACATCAAACTCAACAGAAATATTAAATAAATAAAATCTGAGGAAAAGAAAGGAGCTGAGAATTGGAAAGCAAAAGAAAGATAACATATAGAGTAAATCAATTTGTAATCAGACTGAGCTGAAGCCTGAAGACAAAAGAACTGTAAGTAGTTGTGGTGAATGGTGATGTAGTAATCAAGGCAGTTCCAGCAGTGGTGACGGCATTTATGGTGGCAATGGAACTAGCAAAGTGGGGTTGGTGGTTCATGGATGGCTGTGTGTTTTGGTGGGGGTGGGGGGGAAGAGAGAATCTTCCTTGCCAGTTTTACAAGAAAATGGAATACTGTTTTATCTCAAACCATTCTGGCAAGCCATTGGGATGTTAAAAATTTAACATGTTCCCAAATAGTTCCGTAAAAGTTCACCATTCTTAATCAGTTAGTTTTGTTCTAGATTTCTAATTTAGTAAAAAGATGTCCATATTATCCACAAGAGTTGATAATTGTAAGAGATACATTACCTTACATCAGCATTTCAGGGAAAGAAAATAATGAAAGATTAGGATGAATATTCGGTGCTATTCTTTTGTCAGGATGCCATGAAACTGGTATATATTATGCTCCGTAAGGATAATAATGTGATGCCTAACTGTGAACGCAATCACTATACAATCTGAGATATCTATCCATCATAATGTTTCCTTCTAAAGTTCAGGATACTTAAAAGAATTACCAACCTTTTCCTGACGCCACTTTGTTTCCCACTGTGCATCCAAGATTTTATCAGCAATTTCTCTTTGGGCATTAAGAAGAACTGTCATCTCATATAACTTTTTGGGATCTTTGAGGTCGTCTTTACTCCAAGATGATGCATTCAAGGGAAGGTTCAGCTCCTGCAGATGCTCAGGAGTCAAATTGTTAACCATTTCAAAGAGAACAGAAAAAACACTTTATTCATGTACACAGTAATTCATGCTTGATTGCAATATTACTTCGATGGAACTATAACAAAGAGTTGAGGCTAGCTGTGGGGTAGTCTACAAATTTGCATTTCCTCAAACAGGAAACATATCGCCAAAAGAAGTGAAGAGAACATATTATAAAATAAAAAAGGGTTGTTTTATATTGCTGTTGTTGTCATACAATAAACCAAAACTTCAAATTTATCCAAACAGGTGCAATACTAGACAAACTCTAAATAAAGAACGGGTATGCAAGTGCAAACACACCCCTACACATACATACAGACAGAAACATGCACACATTTATTTTCAGCATTTCTTGCTAATTTATCTAAAAGTTCTTTTAAAAAAATAGAAAAAAGAAAGAACAAAATTAACCATCTAATGAAGCTCAGGTACACTTCTAATCACAATAACCTCCACAAATCTCCCAGTGAATATGTCACGTCATCCTCCCAACCAACTGGAGATTACCAAAATGTTTTCTGCTTTAAATAATAAAGGTGGGGTTTAATTTCAATGTTACAGGAAATGGCTAATTACACCACTCTCCAGTTTAAAGAAACCAGCAGAACAAATGAGAAAAGAGAGCACATACCCCCCAATTATTTGGTCGCGGGGGAGGATCAAGCTTCATCACTTCCGTTTCCAATGCCTTCTTGGCTTTGTAGTAAGGGATGTTTTTCACAATGACGGGATCATCCCTAGCACGCTCAGGATCTATAGAGATTAGGGCCTGTGAAAGACAAATACTGTTACTCCAGAATTTTCTCTAACATTTTCCTGATTTAGGATTTATTGTTAATTCAAGATATTTTCAGACATTAAATCTACAGAACATGTTTATGTATAAAGGCCTTTATATATATTAATAATGGAGATAGTTCAATCATCATGAACACGAAGACAGCAGCTCAATCATCAAAGAAATGCAGAGCAATCAATAAAATGAGTATCATACAAGGATGGAGTCAAGACCAGGGATGGAGCCAGAAATTTGTTTCGGGGGGGCATATTCATGATAAAATAAATTTTAAGAAAATTAAAAGAAAAGAATATTAGAGAACTTTGAAAGGAAAAAAATTAGGGTTTGATTGAAGAAAGGAAATGCAAATTTCTTTGAAGAGAATCACAAAAAATATATATATATATATATTGAAGAGGGAAAAGAAAGAAAGAATTAGAGAGATTTTTTAAAAAAATAATAATTTTAGGGTGGCATTTTGTGTAATTTTATAACCTATAGGCATAAAATGTAAAAAAAAAAATAATGGGCCAGCATGGGCCCAGGGGGGGCAGCTGCCCCCCCCGGGCCTGTGCTGGCTCCATCACAGATCAAGACAATGTCTTATCCAACCCCCTTTGTTGTCAAGCAAGGAGAAATATCCATTGAAATCTATTCATGATAATTCTTACATGTAATAGTTTATCATCAAAGAAGCAAAGCGCCTCAATTTCTATATCAGTACTGATGATGCACAACTTATTTTATAAAAGATATCAAATCTCTTTCTGAACTGTTTCAATGCATATTATAAACTCCAATAACCAAGAATAACGCTTGTACAGTTGTACACCAACCAATCATAATGTGGCAAACAAAAGACAATCAGGGAATTTTCTTTTTGTTTATGACGATTTTGCTTTTCCATTATCAAATGAAAAGTAAAAATAGCTCATTTATGACTACATCTTTTAGCAAAAGAAATATATTCACTAAATCAAGAAGCTGTATCCAGTTGGCTGGGCTCATTTTGGAATCTCAAATCCAAACATCATCTCATACACAAGGATATCAGCCACCCTTGCAAAGCCCATTCAATCAGACAGTAAGAAATTGAACAGAGTGGATGGAGAGGAATATGGTAGGTGGCCTTCCGGAAGGAAAATGGCAGAAAACAGTGAACCGTCTTCTCCATGAGAGAAGGCTTTGCGACATGTAGAAGAGCTTCAAATTCCAGCCACATATAGATTTTCTGCATATACATCTGTGTGTGTGTGTGTGTGTGTGTGAGAGAGAGAGAGAGAGAGAGAGAGAGAGAGGTGGTTGATAGAAGAGCATAGCAGCGCAAAATTCTACCACAGCACTGAACTTCCTCAACATGTCAAATTTTATTGTTCACCTAAATCAAAATATAACCCCAATTGAAAGGGCAAGACTTCAACTGCCTTCCTTTTGATTTTCCATTGTACAACATGTACAAATCGAAATATAACCCCAATTGAAAAGGAAAGACTTCAATTACCTTCCTTCTGATTTTCCATTGTACAACATGTACAAGTCGAAATATAACCCCAATTGAAAAGGAAAGACTTCAACTGCCTTCCTTTTTATTTTCCACTGTACAACATGTGCATAAAATTTAATACCTTCAACAGAATTGGATTACTATTTTTCTGAGATTAATAAAGGTGCTTAAAGATGGTTTCGTGCTTTTGAGTTGAACAATTACTGGTTTATGCTTCACAATTCTTAAGAGCTAAAGATAATCATAAAGATTTGAGAACCAGGGGGAAAAAAAACAAGAAGAAGAAGAAGAAGAAGGAAAAGGAAAGTAAAATAAGAAATATAAAGCAAAAAACAACAAAATTTCAATTATTTGTCCACTATGATTCAACATTTGTTTTAATATAATAAGTATGCATGATAAGATAAGATACTGATCTTACTTCCTGCAAGTACTCCCAACCAGGTTGTCTTTTGGTTACCAAATCTCGGACTTGGTCATACCGCATTGACTCCTAAACCAATTGAAATTAACTGATTAAAAGTCATTATAACAATCATGTGCTGAAAAGCTATAGAACAGGTCATAAAGTTGCAAATTAACGAACCAGAAAGAGATATTATGCAATTACATGCCACAAGGTGTTTTGCGGCTCAAAACAGCTTACAGCACTCGTATTCTCATTGCGATGATATTTCAGCAACCAGTTCATAGGCTTAGCTGGTCCATCATTTAGGATCATGAAAAATTGTGCTTACTAGGTCTTAATTCTAGAGAGACGTGTCTTGATCTTAGACAATGGACCACATGAACCAGGAATGCATATCTTTTCTTAGGTTAGAGAAATATAGTACAGCTGGTTTGACAATAAGAGACACAAATATGCACTTGCTTGCAAGCACATAACTGATATTCTTGCATGCAATAAGAGACACAAATATGCACTTGCTTGCAAGCACATAACTGATATTCTTGCATGTGATAAGATTTCAGAAGGTCTTATGCTTAGATTAGCAAGCCAACTATTCTAACAACATGTAGAATCCTAAAGAATGTACTACCCAGACTGAATAATAGATTATTATTTTTTCTCATATTCAGAAATAGTATAACTTGTTCAGAGAAAAAGAGATACAAATATAAGCTCACATACTTGCTAAAAAATAAAAACATGAGATGCTTTCAAGAACACTTGTTCACGAAGGGAAAAAAAGACTATCAATTGAATAAAAAATTCTTGATAAAAAGAATAAATAAAAAATTACTCCAACTTTCCTGGTAGAAATACAGCCAAAAATTGGATTCTCCATTCCTTGTAGGCCAGGAGGTTCATAAATTTTCTTTTTCACATGCTTTGCAGACTTTTAGATTGCTGGCTATGACCAATTAAAAATCATTCAGTTATAACTTAAACTAGTCAACATTGAGCAGGTTGCACTTTCTTCAGACCAGATCTGAAGTATGTTTACGTGATACTGCGTCAGTATCCACTACAGTTTTGGGTGAAATTTACACACCATCAGTTGAAGAAAGACGAGTTCATTGATTGTGTCATGCATCATTACTCGCTCACAAATACAATTCAAAATTGCAGAGGTCTGACTCAATCAGAGGTGCTGCACTCAGTTAACAATCTATAGAAATAACAATGTTGACAGTAGAAATTCCCCCACCAAAATCTTGCCAGGTGGTTTGAGTGTTGACTGCGACATGGTATTATCGAATGGCCAACGTGGTATAAGACAACAGCAAAGACCATAGCAGAGTTGAGCAGTGATTCCACCCTTCTCCAGGAAGGGGAGAACACAGGCCAGGAGAAGCAGGGCTATAAGGACCTAGAAAATAAGTTTAGTGTTTGTCTAATCCATGACATGCATGAAGATGGCTCAAGGAATTTCAGAGGAGTTAGAATGGTTGCTTGAGCTCTGGAGGTTGTTGACGTGTGGTCTCTCCCTAAGAATTTGGTTTGGCAAGATTTGTCTCAACTCTTTATTGAACCAAAATACAATCATAAAGTGGCATCATAGCTATGGCACATGGGCGAACAGTGCCTCTCATGGACCTCACGACAGATTGCCCATTACTGCTTGCCTGCCCAATGATGGCCTCACAGGTTGGCAATTTCAATTGCATTGTAACTGGCTCTAAATTCGTAGCCTAGTTGTCCTTTATATCCCCAAATGTTCTATATAAAGGTCAGGCAGCCCAAAACAATGGGCCAAGCTTATATTTTAAACCTCTTTAAACCTAAAACTATTCAAGTCCTTGGGTATAAAAACATGCCCTTGGGTCGATCTGCTGCAAATACCATAAACATACACTCCTACCAGACTGCCCCGCTCTTATCTGGGTCAATCACATCGAGCTTTCAGTTCCTATGTGTCTCACCTCCTCTGCTCAAGAACCCCCACTGTACAGCAAACATGCATGCCTAGAGAACTGAGAAAATAAGCAAGCAAATCAGAGACCTTGTACTGCCACCAAATTTTCTGCTTGACATCATCATCAATGTCGAATCCTCCCACAATCTGAGGCATTGTAATCAACCAAAACGCAGCAATGCTGGGATCTTTCATGCTGTGAACAATATGCTGAAAGAGTAAACAAGATCAATAATAAATACACTAATAATACTACAATATGCGAATTGAATCATAAGCACGTGGACATATTATGTAAGAACCACCTGTTTACTGAATAAAAAATCATAAGAGTAGCATCCATAGAAATCTTATTGAGAGAGAGAGAGAAGAGTTCCTTTTCAAAGAAAATACAATAACAAAGAAAATAAATAAATGGAAGCATAATAAGGGCACACAAATAAATAAATCCTCAGAAAAAACTATGAACCAACCATGGATGAGACGTCATTAAAAAATCTTATCATTCCTTTAGTACATTATAATAAACTGCTATAAGAACTAACTTTTCCAAACAAGCAATCACTCCAGAGACTATGGCAACTACAGAACCGTCTATGAAGCAGTTGCAAAACCTCCATGAGGAAGTCCAAACAAATGTCTAAGAATCAGAATGGACAAAGAACTGGCCAGAGAGGTCAGTCCATTCTACCAGCTGTTTAACTCAGTTTGACTCAAAGAATCCTCTGTTTAAAAGAATTAAATATGTGTTCAAAGGTGCAGTGTGCACTGTGCATGCATGTTATATGCTGGCTCTTTATATTCATGTCACCCTATTAAAGTCTAATTTTGTTAAGTGTAAGCTGTGCTGGAGAAATATCACTTTGAGAATATGTTACTGTCCATCATATCATGGAGAAGTTCTTTGATACATTTGTAACATTTTATAGAGGCCATCTCAGACAGAAAATCTATCATCGAAGCAGGAGCTCAACCAAGATATTCATTAATGATTAAGGTGCTTATGATAAAACTGAAACTTATGAAGTGGAAATTTTCAGTAAAGAAATTAATAATCTGAAGACTTTTAGTAGTTAAATTTGTATCTCTGAAAATTTATAGATATCTAAAATTCCCGAATTAATTTTGAAACCACATTTCACTTGGTGTAATCAGCATTCAGTGATCCAGTGCTAAGTAAGGTCAATTTGCAGATTCAGAGCCTTTTTAAGTGGAATTTTTACCTCAACTGATAACTTACAGTGCACTATCAAATGCACTTGATAGATAAGCTACTGAAATTTCAATGTTAAGCACTTAATTGGGTTGTCAAACAGCACCTAGGATAATGATTACTACAGTAAGTTAAACATAAACGTTCATTTTTTTAGTTTTTGCCAAAAAAATGACTCAAGTATGCCATCACAATTACTTATCAAACTTTCTACATCCACTTGAAATAGGCAAACCTTAAATATTTTTTTATAATTTTTTTCTAATGCCAAGTGATAACCAAGGATAAACTCGAAGCAATGTATGGATTGTAGAGATCAGAAAGTAATCATCGTCAATTGTCACTACTACAAATAAAATGCATACTAAAATAACATGGAAGTGAGGAGTGATAAAAACATGCCATTTCAAAATAAATTGAATAGGATATGCTAAATAAAGTTTTAGAAGTAAAAAAGACCTCAATTTTATATTCAGTTGGAAACAGTTTTTAAAGTAAAAACAGGCACCTCAAATTTATATTTAACTGGAAGGCTAAGGCTTAATGCTTAAAATCTACATGCACTCCATTGTAAGAATACATGATGCATCTTCTACCAACAGTAAAAAAAAAAGAGTATTAAGGCTACATGATGTTCAAAATTTGAAACAAGAGCAAATGATATTTCAATATATTCTCAGTATAAATAATGGATGGGAGAGGAAGAGACAAGGCACTAGCCTCGTAAGGGTAATCCATCTTTCTCAATATGTTATAGGCTTTCCATGGAGGCTCCATGATCTGCAGAAATGAAAGGATGATGTAGAGATGAAATAATTGCAACAATTACATCAATGAGAGAAAAAAGAAATTACAGCTAAAAAGTATTACAACAATTGAGAAGAGAAAAAGGAACTCAGATAGTGACACAAGGCTAACTCCAGGATTATTTAAGACTCTGTTTATTGGATAATCACACTATGTTCAATCAAAATAAAGGGCCATATAACTTATAGCTCTGGCTAGTATCACTGACCTCCAGAACCTGGAGAGCAATATCAACCAGTCAAGAACAATCTGACCAGTCCAAACTAACTCCTAAAGTCTGCAATTATTATTTTTGGATAGTTTACTCCTAAAGTCAGCATCAAACTTGATATGAATAGAAGCATCTTTGCCATGTTGATTTTGTATCAATCATGGATTGTTCAAGTTCCGGGAAAAAGAAAAAAGGATATGAACTATTTGTTTCATGACCCAAATCCCACGAGGATACAAGCACTTCGCCATAACTATAAAACAAATATTAAACATAAGCTTATAGGATCCAAACTGAGCATGTCTAGAAATAAAATAATAATAATAATGCAGATGTTGAGAACGTATTATAGGAAATCTAACTCCCACTATTCAAACTTATCCATTCATAGATCTTATTTTTCTGTAACATGTTCAAACCAGATTCAGAAGTGCTCCATCTTTGACTTTTATTGAACTATTCGCTAACTTCATCATCTTCAATTAAGGCTGCTCAATAATCAGCCTAAAATTCTACTAATATCATTGTTTATAAGTCCAATTATTCATCTCAACTCAGTTACATATCTGGCAAAATATTTCTTAGCTTTAATTATTCATCTCAACTTAGTTAAAAGCCAATGGATTTAGCTTTAGCACCACATGGCACCTTAAAATCACAATGCCAAACCAACCACTCAAGCTCCACATATTTTAACCTGAAAAGCAATGCAGTAATTTAATCTAATTACTTGTTTCACATACTTTACGGCACAGAAGTGCATGCTCTGTGCTCTGCGTATCTCATGGAAACAAAAATAAGTTGACCAAATTTATATGGACGTATAGCAAAGCAGTAAGAGAATAAAAATAAAAAATAAAAAAGTTGAAAATTCAGAATGGGACTCACATCATCTGCAGAGATCCTGATTTTTAACTTGTGTTTGCATTCAGGACATCCCATCACACCCTGCAACATTACGAAGGGATATCATAAAATATTTAAAACTTAATATTGACATGTCAAAATAAAAATTGAGAAGCTTAGGGTAAAACTGAAGTGAATAGGTATGAAGCATCACAAAAACATGCAGAACCTTGAACAGAAGCCAAGTATCACCACTGAATGTGCATTGACTACAACTTTACTTGGCACGCTAGTCATAACAAAATCATATCACAATCTGAACTAAGGATTGTAGAAAAGCCCGAGGCTTGATAGCCCAAATGTTCCATGCCCATCAAGTTTGGCCTGGTCTAGAATCTAGATCTGATTGGTAATAGGGCGGGCCTGGGCCAAGGTCCTGAAGCACAGCAACATAGGCCTGACTAGTGCCTGGAAATTTTTGCCTGATTTGAGACCCATAAAAGGCCACTGTTTCCAGCTTGTTTTTGAAAAAAAAAATCACTGTATTTATAACATACATGTATCACATACACATATACATATCTATATGCATATGCATATATTTATACAAAAATATGCCACATATTAGCCAGCCCTAAGTAGCTGGAAAAGGTTTTTTTTAGTTGAGCTGAGTATCCACACATATACATAATATATACATTTATACACATTCACATACATATGTACATATATACATATATGTTATATATGTATATGTGAATATGTATAGGCATATGTGCATATGTATATATATGTTTATATACGTATATGTATATCAATACATATATGCACAGGCATACGTATGTAAAATGTGTGTGAATACATATACGCCTACATATGTCTAGTGTATATGCATATTTGTGTGTGAGTGTGTGTGTCTATTTGTATATACTATATACATGTGAAGCATAATCTTTGCATTTTTAGATTTCCCATAATACATGTACATGTTGAAAAAAGGAAATTATATTAAAACTCCACAAAAGTACTCTCACACTCTACTTGTTTTTTCCCAAAGAAGGAAATGACCCAATTGTCCTTCAAAAGGACTCACACTCCACAATTATCCCAAAATATTTTATATTTAATTAGAAAAAGGTTTTAAAATACAGTTCGATAGACTGTATTTGTGCCCAATTTGTCCTGGCCCAAGTCCCAACCCAAGACCTGAAAGGCTGAAAACCACCCAGACTGCAGACCAGGCCTAGGCCTAAGCACAATTTACTAGATCTCACCGTTCCATCACAACTCGGGCAGTCTTTAGATGGCAATGGAAAATGAAGATCCATGCTGGAAGGAAGGTGCACCAAGTCAGCTCGATTCTCAGTGATTGCATCTGCAACACTTTCAGCAGTTGCCTTCTCTCCACTGCAGGAGAATTTATGAACAGTTAGAAGGATAACACAGTATATGCATCCTAGTACATTCAGCACACAAACACTCCCTTACAAAAAGAAAGACACCCAGTACTATATGTTTTGAGGTGAAAAAATGTTGGAGATGAATCTACCTTTTCAAGGTGCAATTTTTCACTTGGTAGTGCACCTTTCCTGAGCCTTTGCACATAGTACACTGCAATGCTTGCCATCCATTGCAGGTCTTGCAATTCCTGCAGTCAAATTCTGACTCGTGTGAGAATCATTTAACTTCAGCCAACTTTTGTTACCTTCAAAAGACACCAGGATAAATTTGAACAGTAAAACATATAAGTTGTTTTTCCTTCTAATAGCTCATAATGCCTCTAATTTGAGAAATTTTAATCTGATTCCATTAAATAATTTATATTTTCTAATTCATGAGAGAGAATTTGGCCAAAACAAAAACTGACAAAATATCTTCTTTACTTTCACGCCTTAAGTGATAACTAGCATAATATAAAAATTGTTGACTAAAACATAAAATAGTATATACTTATTAAAAAAACATAAAATAGTATATACTTATTAAAAAAACATAAAATAGCATATAACAAAAAGATACAGCATCATCTGACCACAAGTGGAAATTCATGTTGAAGAGTTCATTTTACAAGCTCAATATAACAACAATAATAATAATAAAAGCATACAGTACAGTATAACAAATGTTCTTTCTTCAAATGACAGACTGCATAAAATTGTCCAGAATCAGTTCGATATTCAAAGAATCATCAGGCATCTGATGGAAGGCATTCTGAATTTGATGCAATCCAACCTAGAGGTAAGCTTGAAGAGGGGGGAAAAATCATTGTCTTCAACCTCTGGAGAAAATTCAAATCCACAAGGCATCCTTGAATGCACAAGGAAAAATAAACCCACAACTTTTAAAAGAAAATTTCTCAACGAATGTGAAGAAAAAAGAATAGGAAAAGCTAGCTAACAAAATCCTAATTTTGCCACCACTTAGCTAGAATTTTAACACAACCTAGGCTTCGGCAGCATTATACATCAACTGGTTCTACTATTGAGTTCTTTTGCATGCACTTGAATTATTACTTTATCATTGCATTAAAGAGTTAGAGGTAATATCTTCTCCAACTCTGTCTTTAATTTTGTTTATTTCTTACAATAAAGGAAAAAGATTGAAGCAAAACAGGCATAAAATTCTGAAAACAAGTAAGTATAAAAAAAATTAAAATTCTAGCCAGACACTTTTCTTTTTTCCTGGTATATAGGTAAGTACAATGACACAGAGGTTAGAGGTTAAACCCAATCCAAAATGCAACATGTAACAAAAATCATTTTGAATAATGGATCAGAACTAGAATCTGTCTTGGATTTTGAAGTAAAAGTAAGCCATCCAGCAACGACAAAGATTTCTGCTGATCCTAGCACACCACCTACTCTTACACCGTATGTTCTTCATAAAATCCTGACCGTTACTTTCAATATCTTTGTAGGTGTATATCAAGTAAATTCAAACTTGAATTTTATGATCATTACCATTTTTCGGAAGAAAATGAAATAACTAAATAGAAACTAATCTTGGAATTGTAGGCTTACATCAAGGGTCAGCATTAAGCCCATACCTTTTTTCCTTGGTTATGGATGAGTTGACAAGACACATCCAAGATGAGATTCCATGGTGTATGTTATTTGCCGATGATATTATTTTATTCGATGAGACTAGAGGAGTTCATGCCAAATTGGAGGTTTGGAGAGAAGCTTTAGAATTAAAAGGGTTCAAGATATGTAGAAATAAAACTGAATACATGGAGTGGAACTTTAGTAATCTAGAAATACAAATGAGGATATAGTGGGATTGAGAATCAAGAGGTACAAAAAAGCGAACATTTTCGTTATTTAGGTTCAATTATTCATAATGAAAGTGAAATTGGAGATAATGTTAATCATAGAATCAAGGCAGGATGAGTTAAATGGAGGAGTGCATCTAGCATATTGTTTGATAGGCACATCTCCTTAAGATTGAAAGGAAAGTTCTCTTGAACCGCTATTAGACCAGCCATACTTATGGCACAAAATGTTGTGCAACTAGGAAACAACACATGCATAAAGTGAGTGTGGCGGAAATACAAATGATGAGATGGATGTGCGGTAAAACTAGAAAGGATGAAATTAGAAATGATCACATCCGGGAGATCGTTGGAGTGGCATAAATTGGAGATAAAATGAGAGAAAATCGATTAAGATAGTTTAAACATGTGCAAAGAAAACCTTTAGATGCACCAGTTAGGAAGAGTGACATAGTCCACATTGAGCGTAATACTAGAAGAAGAGGAAGACCAAAGTTAACGTGAGTAGAGTTAGTAAAGAAGGATATAATAGCATGTGGTTTGACTAAGGCTATGGCCTTAGATAGAGCGGAATATAAACATAGGATTCATGTAGCCGACCCCAAGTAGTTGGGAAACGGGCTTGGTGGTGGTTGTTATTATCGTAAAATAATCTTGGAAACATCTTATACAAGTCCGTTGTGTAATGCTTTATCATGAGCAAAATGAAACCAAAAAAAAAAAATCAAAATCAAATCAAATAACCAAACTCTGGAAGGAAATTCTAAAGGCCCAAGGAAACAACATAATGAGCTTGTGAGAAGGCTTGTCAAATTAAGAATAAGAAGAGAGAACCTGTGGCACCAAATATCCTCCTACTGCCCTTCTGCCAAATCAATAAAACAGAGCTAAGCAAAGCTATTCTCTAAACATGGAGACAGTCACCTAAAAGTCCTTGCACCATCAACCCTCAAAAAATATTCACCAGGCAAGAAATACCAATAAACCCCAAAAAGAGAAACAAGAAAAACAAGAAGTCAGAAGTGTGTAATGAATTTGATAGTACACTATATTTCCAACATGAACTTTAGAAATGATGCACCAATCTGGAATCATAGTACATGGACTGATCAAAAACGAGGATCGTATGTGAAAAAGTTATCCAAGATAAGAATGGCCCCCTGGATGGTGTAGATGAATTCCAAAACCATCTCAGATAAAGAACCATCTTAAATTAAATATTCTAACATTCCGTAAATATTTCAAGGGAAAAAGACTTTACAGGTAAAAAATCCACTTCAAATCCTATTCTACATCAGAGCCACCTCAACCCTGCTTATTTTAACTTAGTAAAATAAAGCCATCAACCACTTTAATGAGATTTAGCCAAGGGGAAAAAATTATTTAACCCATCTAGTCAGGATTTCATAAATGCCAAGTCAGTTCGGTGCTTGGGATCCCTTGATCACACAGTGCATCATGTACAAGAGTCAAGACAATCAAGATAAAATGTTAATCAAAGTTCAAGAAATCAACACGTCACATTTATCCTTATAGGTAAATGACCAATACATATCAATCATATAGTATCAGAAAAAGAAACTATACACAAGCTGGGATATAAAAAATAGAAGAATAAAGCATACAAGACATCATGTAACTTTCTAAAGATATTAAGAAGCACCTCTGACATATAACCTTCTTTACCAGCTCAAATGTGATATCATAAGTCCCAAGAGTAGCAACAGCCTGAAATCAACCAATGAAAGAAGCAAGAGTATTTAGAATTATATGTCAGTATCAAAGATACAATCACGAACATAAGTGGTCTATCATATCAATGCAATCTCTCTTCAGCAACTACCACAATGCAAAATGTGAGGGTACAATTGTTGGATGCAATTGTTTAAATAAGGTCATTCCCCATTGTTGGTCCTGCCACGTAGGTGCTAGGAGGAAATATTGTAGGTAGACTTAATTTTTTAGGATTATCTTTAAAGAAAGTGGTTGTTCTTAAACTCAAACACGCATCCTCACACTTCTCAGCTCAAGCTTTTACCATTATATACATCAAGCAATGCTGAAATTCATCGAATCAAGCTAGTATTAGGGACCCATTCTTGAAATTGAACTTATGAAATGATGTTTTTGTTTCTTTTGAGGGTGACATGATGGGATTTTATTGATCACAGTACATACATGACTAGGCTCACTTGGAGGTCCAACCAACAATGCCATCCTTATTCCAAAAATTCAGTGCACCCTACCCTCCAAACAAAAATAAAAGGAAGGGAAAACTTCAGAACATATTAAAATGGTATTAAAGTATATGTAAGATAACGTCTTTGCTCAATGTGACTTGAGTCAACTTAGAAGAAAAAATTTCTGGAAATAATGGCATCTAAAACTCTTGAAAGCTATGAAAACTTCTTCTGTTATAAGAAGACCCTTAAAGTCACAAAACTCACTATATATGTGTTTTGAACTAAACTTTGTCCAACTTTGGTGAAGAAAATAAAATAAATGTTTCAAATGCTTTATCGTATGGAGAGAGAACAGAGGGGAGGGGGAGGAAGGCAGAGAGAGAAATGGGATAAGATGGTTGATGGAAATGGAGAATTCTACTGCCAAAATAAAGTAAGTCTGGCCCTTTTAGTTAAACTCAAATTCTGTCAATTTGTTAGCATTTAGCAGTGTTCTTCCAAATGAATAACAGCAGGGAAACCACCTCTTAGCCAAAAAATACCTCATTTAGACTACTAAGCCTAAAAAACTCAAGGTGAATTATAATAGGCAATTAATTATTTATGTCTCGCATACCAACACATGGACAATAAAACTTCGACCAGAAATTGATGCACATTCAAAGGAAAATCCACTTAAATGATTGTTGCAAGTAAGAAAACCAGATTTCTGGATTTAAATTCTAATGAACCTAAATAGCCACTACAAGGACGTATTAGCAAGAAGTAGTGCCAATGCAACTATTCATTAGTGTCAATCAAACAGAATATAAATTCAGGAAGATCCACATTGTGATTTGCTGGACTTATCTGATTCATTTTTTTAAGTGTAGTGAAGTTAGTATAAGTGAACTCCACAAACCAGTTATTAGCAAGTAAACAGGTGGTGGCGTATCTAAGCAGAGTACTATCATTTCAACAAAAAAGAAAAAAGAAAAAAATCAGACTAGTTCCGTGCCAATCTTCACATTCAATGGAAATGAGATAGAAGTTCCGATACAAACAAACAAACACCTGGTGACCCACATTAACAAATTAACTAGTATCATTCAAATTACCCATTTAAAAAATCACGTCGTAGTTCAACCAGAACTTCAAAAAAAAAAAAAACAAAAACTTGGTGAAACACTTCACCAAATAACAAAAGGTCATCCAATTCAACCTTTTACTCATAGAGATACATATGCAAATGAAACCAAAATTAACAGGAATGCCATAAGATCAACATATATACATATATATTCCAATAACAAAATGAACATGCTGACCCAGTTAACCAAATGACATGTATCAATGAAAACAACTACAAAGTCTTCAAAATTACGAATTCCAACATACATACAACTGTGACAAGACAAAATGAGACAAGAACTTACAAAGATTGCAGAATATGAGAGCTTAGAGATGAACTCGGGCACGCCGAACCCACGCGGAGCTGAGCCGGCAATGTCAAAGGCGAGAGTGAAAGGAGACAACACGAACTTTATTGGGAACTCAAAGATGTCTATCAATTGTTGGCCATAACGCTGAGTGAAGAATTTGTACTGATTGTCTGCAAATTGCTTCACGCTCTTCACCAGACGGTCCGTTCCTCTCGACATGGTGTATGAATTTGAGAGAGAGAGAGAGAGGATAAAGCTGGTGCCTCGGAGAGTTTTCGCTATAGGAGTTCGAGCAATCTGGTTTTCCTGGATTATTAAAGTCTTGGGCTTTTGGCCCACAATCCATAACTTTGTAGGATGATCTGGGTCTAGGTCATATTTGAAGTCCAAAGTTGGCTTGGATTCAGTCCTTACAAATGATGGATAAGTCCAAACTTCGCGAATATTTTGTCTACTCCGGTCTAATGTCACTCAAGCCTCGAGAGGTACCAAGTTAAATAACATGAAAGAAAAAGAAAGGGTAAATTACACCAACCTTTCTTGAAGTTTAGATAAATTACACATGATTAAAACGTTTGAGATTTATTACTTTCACCTCATCTAAGATTTGGCACGTATGCTCAATGACACTCCCCGACGTTTTCTTCTCATTAGAGTTGTTGTTAACCAAATTTCTAAAAATGATCATTTTGCCATTTTCTTCAATGGGAGTTTATATTAAAATATTGAAGATAAAAATGACATTTTGCATTATATGTTAACGTCCACAGAAGAGATCAAAGTAATAATGGCCAAAAGCTCCACCCTTGTGTAATTTGTCCAAATCTCAGGGGAGGTGTACATTACCCAAAAAGAAAAATAGCCACTATTAAGATTTATAATAAAGTGCAAAAAACATCCTCACTATATATATTAAATGTACAAAAATTCCATGCAGTGTAAAAAATCCCTGATTGTTTACAAAATGTGCAAATAAGGATATTTTGTCAATTTAACAACTAAAATATCTAAAACACCCTTACACTCTAGTGTCATATGTTTGGATGTCCAAAAATGGCTCATCCGAATATTAATTTTTTATTTATTTAAAAATGTGTGAATAATCCCTTATTTTCACTCATTGAGCCCATCCGAAATAATAAAATAATTAAAATATATTTTTAGTTAATAAGAAAATAGGAAATATTGCATCCAAACATGGCACAAGGGTTTTAAAGGATCTGAGGGGAATTTTGGTCCTTTAAAAAGAAAATTTTGACAGATGGGGTGTTTGCACAGATTGTAAAAATGCAGGGAGTTTTATGCACATAATAAACTGTAGGAGAGTTTTCTGCACAATTTGTATATAGCAGAGGTTTTTTTTTGTACTTTACCCTAAGATTTATATGAATTTTAAGCTATTTGGGACCAAAAAAAATAGTTCATCATAGATTTTGTGACTAAAGTCTGTTTACGAAAAGAAAATGGGTTGTTTGAGTATTCTCCAGATTGGCTGACAATCTCCATGATCAATATATGGACATTCTAATACTAATTTTTTCATTTGGGCATTTTATTATGTAAGTAAGAGTCGTGTACAGTTGCAACGCAAAAATTTCGTTGCTAATGATTATATACTGTTGCAACTCAAAGAATTTGTCGCAAATACATTTTTTTGCTACAGAATTTTCGTTGTTAATAATGCATTATTTGCTACGAAATTTATTTTCATCGTATTAAACAATTAGAGACGGGGTTTTTTGTGACGACAAGTGTGACGGACAGTAGAAAAATACTTTTTGCTACGAAATTTAGGTAGTTTGCTACAAATTTTTCGTAGCTAAAAACTTATTTTGTTGTAACAGATAACATGGTGGTAGTATATATCAATGTTGTAGTAGATAAAAACAATATATGCAAAGAACTTAGGGGGTGTTTGGTAAACATTTTTGCTGCATGTTTTTTGTTTTCACAACTTGACTGTAGCGCTCAGTGTCCAAAAGCGCGTTTGGTAAAACTAATTTGTTTTTCACAGTATAATGTTTGCTTCTAAAAAAGGGCCTAAATGCGAAACAGAAAATCGGTGTTTATGCTTGTGGGTGTCAATATAGGACTTGAGAAGAAGTTTGACAAGTCAACCTGTGCCAACATGGCAACCACGTCACAAGTGAAAAAGGCCCATATCTTGAGGGCTCGAGCACCACGAATTGAGCCTCTAGGCCCATCCATCGAGCGTGATGACCCGAGCCCATTGCGCAACAATCATCAGCTAAAGCCTCGAGGTCTATCTCTCGAGCACTGTCAATAAAGCCTCGAGGTCTACCTCTCGAGCACAATCAATAAAGCCTCGAGGTCTATCTCTCGAGCACAATCAATAAAGCCTCGAGTCTATCTCTCGAGCACAATCTATAAAGCCTCGAGGTCCATCTCTCGAGCACAGTCACTAAAGCCTCGAATCCTATCCCTCGAGCACTGCCAATAAAGCCTCGAGGTCCACCTCTCGAGCACTGTCAATAAAGCCTCGAGGTCCACCTCTCGAGCACTGCCAATAAAGCCTCGAGGTCCACCTCTCGAGCACTGCCAATAAAGCCTTGAAGTCTATCCCTTGAGTACTGTCAATAAAACCTCGAGGTCCACATCTCGATCACTGTCAATAAAGCCTCGAGGTCCACCTCTCGAGCACTGCCAATAAAGCCTCGAGGTCCACCTCTCGAGCACTGCCAATAAAGCCTCGAGGTCCACCTCTCGAGCACTGCCAATAAAGCCTCGAGGTCCACCTCTCGAGCACTGCCAATAAAGCCTCGAAGTCTATCCCTCGAGCACTGTCAATAAAGCCCCCAAAACCACCTCTCAAGTACTGTCAACGAAGCCTCGAAGTCTATCCCTCGAGCACTGTCAATAAAGCCCCCAGAACCACCTCTCGAGCACTGTCAACAAAACCTCGAGGTCTATCCCTTGAGCACGAGCACCAAAACCTCGAGGCCTACCCCTCAGGCATCACCTACAGACGTTAAGTATATGAGAACATTCTCACAGAACAAACAAACCCTACGGCGCGACAAGGATAGGGATTGGTAGGTCCCACCCTTGTCGCCCTGTGACAGGGTCCAAATGGGAAACCAGGAGGGTTTTGGATTGGAGGATGAACAATAGAGAAAGCCCAACTAAATCAAGGGGGCCTTGTTAGTGGAACAGTGAGTGATGCTTTGCCATAGCAGAGACTCTTACCATCACCATTAATGCTCTGGCAAATGATAATTAATGTAGCCAACTACCGCCGCTAAAGGATGTCGGAAGACATTCAATGCAAAAGAAAGGAGGTGACGCGTTAGGTGTTTAGGGTGCTCACGACCTAAGCACCTTCGACCCGTCTAGGGTGACCCGAGGCCAACGACTTTCTATAAATAGAGAACTCTGTAATAATGGCAAGGCAAGGTCCTACCCTCACTATCTTCCCCATTAACTAGCTCTAATTGTTTCCCCTCTGGTCTAGATACTCTCTGGCTCCCTCATAGTTGTGTTGACTACCCCATTTATTATATGTTTTGTTGTGATCTATAAAGAACCCCTACATTTTGGAAACTCCACTGGGTGTAGTAACACACGACGATGGAACCAGGACTACCACCCCCATCGGAGGTCCCTTTACCTGACATCCCCCCACCAAATATCGTTGTGCTTGCCAATGAAGAGGTCCACTCCTCCCCGGGAGAAAGTGTGTTCCGACATCACTCCTCCACAGCTGTCAGTCGTCCTAGACGAACCAACTCCAGACAACAACCTGCAATATCTAATGAAACCATACATTCCGCTCAAAATCAACTCCTTGCCCGCATTAACTCGCTTGAAACAACACAAAAGGCCATCCTAGACGCCCTCAGAGCTTTACCAACAAAAACTCCGCACAACACACACCCTAACTCTCCCCCATCACCACCACCCGTCCCAAACACACCCAATCCGGGTATGCCAATACAGTTTATTTCACCCCCCACACAAGCCCAGAAAACACCAACTTTGCCTATCCAGCCCCTCTCAGTCTTGCACCCCGCTCCTGAATACATCACCCGAGCAGAAATCCAAGACCTCCTTAACAAAAGCCCTCACCCCGTCGCTCGGGTTTTAAACTTCAATCCCGAACCCCCTTATCACCACAGCATCGCTCACACCCCCTATCCAAACGGGTACGCTATACCAAAATTTTCAAAGTTTGATGGCAAGAAAGGAAACCCGCTAGAGCACATCGTTCGTTTCATTGAGTCTCTTGGTCAACATAGCCACGACCACTCATTACGCTTGCGCGAGTTTTCCAAATCTCTCACTGACCGGGCATACCGTTGGTACATCAGCCTCGAGCCGGACTCCATCACCACCTGGGAACACCTTTCCACCAAATTTCACACCAAATTCTCCCAGGCAGAGGAACGGGTGACGACACTGTCCCTCACCAAAGAGGCCCAAAGCGAAACTGAAGAGCCCCCTCCATTTCGTACAGCGCTTCCACGACAGAGCCATGGAGTGCTTCAAAAACAACGAAGAAAGAGACCTCGTGGACATTTGCATACACGGTATGACACAGCCATACCGCATCCATCTCATCAACCTCCGCCTGGCCAGCTTTGGCGAGCTCATCCGCGCCATCCGCAACCTGGTAAAAAACATGAGACCTACTCCCAAAGCTGAGATATCCAAAACTCCAGCCCGGCGGGTTGCCCTAAGCACACCCACTGACGAGCGACCTAAAAAGCGACGGGAAGATGAACAGACACCTAACCACCACCGAACTAATGAACCCCCCCATTCCTTGTCCGCCTGGAAGAGGTGCTCAATGCATTGAAAACATGGGTCGAGGATGGACGCGTGGTCCTCCCCATACCACGTGAGGAGCCAACAGCCACAGCCCAAGCTCACCCCAACTTCTGCAAATTTCATCAATCGATCTCACATCCCACAAGTGATTGTCGCTCCCTCCGCCGCATATTCCACCAGAATGTGGCCAAAGGAGATCTTGAACTAACCCCCCCTAAAGATGTCAGACATCACCCTTACCCACGCCATAATCGAGTTGTGGCCACTATCTCTTGTTATGACGAGCTCGAGGAGTCCAACCATCCCTCAGAACTGGATGAGCAAATCGCTGGCGAACCCCACTAATGCGCAGTCGCGAAGCACACAACATCCCAGTCCAAGCATCCCCAACCCCCTCGAGTCATCTCCTTCTCTGACTCAGACAAACAAGCACCCTCCCCACAAAATAGGCCACTCTATGTCACCGCGAAGCTCAACGACATTGAATTCAAACGCACATTTCTCGACAATGGTTCCTCGATCAACATCATGCCAATGACTGTGTTCAAACAAGCGAACATTCTCGCTGAGCGACTAGTCCTTAATCTCATCGAGATCGCTGGCTTTGGCAATGACCTACGCCGCACGATTGGGTATGTCAATGTCGATCTCGCAATCAAAAAATTTCAGGCACCCACGAAATTCCATGTAATCGAAGCTGAGACCTCTTACCACCTGCTCATTGGTCGCGCATGGATGCATCGCTTTGGCATAGTCCCTTCCACCTACCACCAGTGCTTCAAAGGCATCCTCGGCAACAAGGTCGTCACTGTACCATGCTCGGACAAATCATTTGCTAAATTCGAGGCTCACTTTATCGATGCCCTTTTCTTCGATGAGCTCAAAGACAATGAAGCACCCGAATACTCTGTCATCATCAGTACCCCACTCCCATTATGGGCCGAAGCAGCACAAAGCATCTTCCCATCACCACAGCCATACCAGCCCCCCACCAAACCACTCCCACAGGCACCCCGCGAATGCAAAAGGATTCGCCTACCCTGCGGGCGTGTCATATACCGCTTATGACGGTGTCCGGGCTCAGCAACCGCCAATGTCGTTTCTGAGCCCCCAACCGATACAGAATCACCCAGGCCAAACTTCCCCAACCTCGAAGAGATCAACCTCACCCCCCCCGGTCAACCCCTTCGTAATACATACATAGCCTCAACCCTTTCCCCTTCCCTTCGCGCGCCCTTGCTCGCCTTACTAAAAGAATACTCAGACATATTCGCTTGGACCTATGAAGAAATGTCAGGCCTCAGCTCCCATCTGGTTGCACACCACCTCAATATCCTCCCACACGCTCGTCCAGTCAAACAAGCCCCTCGCAACTTTCGCCCTGAACTGGAATTGCAAATCAAGTCCGAAGTCAAAAAACTGTTACAAGCCAACTTCATCCAACCCATCCTTCATCCCACTTGGCTCGCCAACGTCGTCCCAGTCAAAAAGAAAAATGGCCAAATTCGTGTTTGCATCGATTTCAGAGATCTCAACAAAGCTTGCCCAGAAGATAATTTTCCCCTGCCAAACGTCGACATGCTGGTAGATGCAACGGCCGGCCACAAAATCTTTTCCTTCATGGACGGATACAGTGGCTACAACCAGATTAAGATGGCCACAGAAGACGCTCAGAAAATTGCCTTCCGGACGCCTTTTGGCAACTTCCACTACACTGTTATGCCATTCGATCTCAAGAACGCAGGAGCTACATATCAGCGTGCAATGACAGCAATTTTTCATGATATGCTCCATCGAACAGTGGAAGATTATGTAGACGACCTGGTAGTCAAGTCCCGCTTGGAGAGCACCCACATCGAGGATCTTCGCCAAGTCTTTGACCGCTGTCAGAAGTATAATCTGCGCATGAACCCTCTCAAGTGCGCCTTCGGTGTAAACCATGGTAAATTTTTGGGTTTCATCGTTCACCGGCAAGGCATTGATCTCGACCCAACCAAGGCTCGCGCCGTCCTTGACATGCCTGCCCCAACCTCCACTAAACAGCTCAAGAGTTTTTTGGGAAAGGTCTCCTACCTGCGACGGTTCCTCCCAACCTTGTCGGAAGCCACCTATGCCTTTAACACACTCCTCAGAGGTAGCCCCAAATTCGCATGGACATCCACACACCAGACAGCTTTCGAGACAATTAAACACACATTGACTTCTCCCCAAATGATGTACCCCCCAAGAGCTAATACCCCACTGTTGCTTTACCTGACCTCTACTGAACGGTCCATAGGAGCATTGCTGGCCCAGGACCTTGAGGGCTACGAGCGCCCCATCTATTATCTCAGTCGCCTCATCCGAGACACCGAGACACGCTACTCTCACATTGAAATGCATTGTCTCGCCCTTATCTTCGCTGCCCAAAAATTCCGTCACTATTTCCTCGCTCACAAGATATGCCTCATCACCAAATACGACCCATATAGGCATTTGCTGTCGAAACCACTGATAACTGGAAAAATAGCTCGCTAGCTTTTAGCTTTAACTGAATTTGATATCACTTGCTGCACCCCACGTGCCATAAAAAGCCAAGCTTTAGCCGACCTCCTGGCCCAATTCCCAACTGGGTCTCATGAGCCAATCGAGGATGCACTACCATTGGATGAACTCCAGGTCGCGACAACTGAAGACTTACACGACGAGTGGCACCTAGCCTTCGACGGCTCAGCTACTGCCACAGGGGGCGGCGCAGGCATCGTACTCACTTTCGCCAAGAAGCACACCACTGCCACTTTCAAGCTAAATTTCAGATGCTCCAACAACGAAGCTGAGTACGAAGCCCTTATCTTGGGACTCTTGACTGCACGAGAACGGGGTATCTCGCGCATCTGCATTAATGGGGATTCTAAGCTGGTCATCAAACAAACCACAGGAGACTTCACCATCCGCGAGCCTGTATTGGCATCATACCGAACAATAATCCAAAAGCTCCTCGCGAAATTTGACACGGTTCGCATCGCCCATGTTCCACGATCCGCCAATCGCTATCCTGATGCCCTGGCTACATTGGCTTCCAAGATACAAATTAACAGACAAAAGGCTCATATCGAAGTCACTCAGCGATGTCATCCCACCCAAATTTTTGAGATACTGCCCGCCGAACCTGACGAGCCTGATTGGCGAACCCCAATCATCACGGAGCTCATACACTTCACTGGTGCCATCCCCCTTACCCAGCTCGATCACTACCAAATGCTCCAAGGCATCCTCTATCACAAGCTCCCATGCGGCGCATTGGCCCGATGTTTAGGACCGCGCGAAGCCCAAAAGGTGCTCCACATGGGCCACAAATAGCATTGCTCCGCAGATGTCGCGCTGTATAGGAAACTGCAACGACAAGGCTTCTATTGGCCAGAAATGGCTAAAGAGGCCAATGCACTGCAACAAGCCTGCCACAGCTACCAGGCCCTACCCGACCCATCTGAAGCATGCCTGCTCGAAGAAGCTGACTGGCGTTACCCGTACATTGCATTCCTTACAGACGGCACCTTGCCCAGCGATCGCGCCACGGCAGTCAAGCTAAAAAAATGGGCACATCGTTTCCACCTCCGCGAAGGAATCTTGTTTAGGCAAGCCCTCAGCGGGTCATTCCTGCGATGTCTAGCAAAAGATGAAGCCCAAGAAGCCCTGACCACCGCACACTCCATCGAGCACCAAGGTGGCAAAAAACTCTTCTCGCTCCTTCTCCAACAAGGGTACTACTGGCCATCCATGGCAACGGAAGCAAAACAGCATGTCAAAAAGTGTTCGGCGTGCCAGTTACACGATCACCTAATCCATATGCCCGCGACATCACTTCACCCGATCTCAGCACCTTGGCCATTCCATACCTGGGGTCTCGACCTCATCGGCCCCATCAGACCCACAGTCCGCGGCTACACCTGGATCCTAGTAGCAACCGAGTATTGCACAAAGTGGGTTGAAGCCATACCTCTTAAAAAAGCGACCGGACCAGCAGTTTCCAGTTTCATTCGCGAGTACATCATCTGCCGCTATGGCATTCCTCAGCGACTGGTCACAGACAACGGCACTCCATTCATCAATCGCTATATCAAACATCTCCTCCAACAGTATGACATAACACACTGCAGATCAACCCCTTATTACCCCAAGGGTAATGGACAGGCTGAAGTATCAAACAAAGCTTTGCTCAAAATCCTAAGCCGAACGTTGGAGGAAAATACAAGCAACTGGATCGACCGTCTCCCAATGGCACTATGGGCCCATCGAACATCAAAGAAGCGATCCACTGGCCAATCCCCTTTCTCGCTGGTTTATGGCATCGAAGCAATCCTACCTATCGACATCGCTGTCCCATCTGCCCAACTGGCCAATCGAAGTCAAGTCACTTACGACCGATACAGCGAGCTTGAAGAGTTAGACGAGTGCCGCGAGCTGGCACAACAACACCTTCAACAATATCAAGGAATGCTTGCAAAAGCATATAACTAGCATGTTCAACCTCGCAGATTTCAACCTGGAGATCTGGTTCTCAAAGCTGCCACACATGTCATGCGCAACCTCACCACGCCGAAATTCACCCCAAAATGGGAGGGACCCTTCATTATCAAGACAACCAGCCCCAGCGGCTATTGCATACTCGAGGGCAATCAGGGAACGCCCATCAACTCCAATTGGCTCAAACCCTATTTTTGCTAAAGGATAAGACCGTTTGGACGTCTCACTCTCACTGTTTTGTTAAAAACTGAGATATCTTGATCTGATCATTTTTTTTTCTTTCTCTTCTCTCTTTTGTTAAAGACTAAGACATGTTGGTCTTTTCTGTTCTTCCCCCGTTGTTAAGACTAAGACATAGAGATCTTTTCATTTCTTTTTCTTCGTTAAGACTAAGACACGCTGGTCTCTTCATTTTCTCTTCTAGACAAACAACAGAACACACATGCCATAAAGTCACATCCAATAAATTACACACACATCCATAGCATTACAAAAGTATAGCTGGTCCATTACAAAAAACAAAACTTTAAATTACACAACCCTCCTTTTTCTTTCCCATACATATACATGGTATACATCTCACTCCTTGAAAGAAGTTAGTTGCGTATCATCGCACTCTAGCTCGATCAAGTGTGCCTCAAGCACTCCCAGCTCGCTCTCCCATAGTTCTAGCTCTGCTTTGGCTTTGGCCACCTTAGCTCGCACCTCCATCACGCGAGGTTGTACGATCGCCTGCCGTAGAACTTTCTCAGCCACTAGATATCTCCGCTCCAGCCACCGCACATCTACCCTCAGCACTGCCAGATCATCTAAAATAACTCGCACATCATCTAGATGAATACTCGTGGCAACACCCTCCGCTATAAGGCTAAAAATCTGTAATAAACGCCCAAGCAGCTCGTAGACCGCGCGGCGAAACCACTCATGACGGGTTGACAGCATGTGCGCGATGTCCGAATGCTCTACCAGGGCTTGTTCAAGAAGAGACACATAAACACGTGTCACGTGCACACCCATCCATACCACCTCCCGAGGTGCCTCCTCCTCACTCACCCCTTGCGCCACCTGGGAAGGCTCTGGTGGAGGTATCACCGCGGTAGCACCAGTACTCTCCTCCACCCCCATCGCAGCACCTAACAGTGCATAAAGTACAAGGTAGATTAGATTACAAAAAAAAAAAAAAGAGAGAGCGGACTGAGTTTCTGAGTATCACCTTCATGAGAAAGTCGTACTTCAGCCTCACCCCCCTGACTTGATTGCACCTCACCTACACTTAAGAGCGCGTGGACTTGAGCTTCCTCTAGCCCTTCCAGCAAAGGTGTACCAAGTGTTTCACCAACAGACACTTGGGGCACCCCGCCACTCGCGCCACCCTCTCCTTCTTGCCCTCCTGTCTCTCTCCTCAATCCTTCCACCACATTTTTACGACCAGGCGAGCTGCGTATTTCCCCAGCTAAAGACCGCTGTCTGGTAAAACTGTCTTCTGGTCGCGGAGAGAGCAAGTCGCTGTCATATCCCTCTCCTCGCGCGCGTTGCAACGGTTCATCCTCAGCCCCTAAAGGACTGGTTGGCTCTCGCGGTGTCCTTGTCCCACTATAATTAAAAGTTGTGTCATGAATAGCTCTAAGTGGCTCCACCATCAAAGGCATCACCTCCCCGCTACTCGCGCCCATGGGCCTGTCTCGCGCATAATCATACGCAACAAGCACACGCGCATAATCATAACTGGGTACCTCTTCCAATCTATCAGCCCCAGTAGCAGAATCATCCGAGTCCTCAATCACAATTGTGTGGATTTCTGTCTCGCAACGAAGTCGCGCAAGCACCACCCTGCGCGGCGCGTTGAACAGCTCGCGCATCGAGCCATACTCCCCGAAATCTGCCCGTGTGGTACTCCCCTCCCCGCTGCTAGAGGTTGTCTCAGTACCTTTCGCCACACCGGTGGGGTCATGAGTTCCCACCACTGGCTCTAACTCAGGTACTGGACTAGTAACCTGGGCCCCCCCAGTATTTTTTGGTTCCTCTTTCGCACTAGCGCGAACATCCCCCTCTCCAACTGGCACAGTCAGCAGGCGCATAGCTTTAGCCCGCGAGCGAGCTCGTGTATTTGGCCCTTTGCGCTTGCGCGATGAGGACTCACGCCGCAGCTCGGCTAGTCGCTCCGCCAGACTCACCCCCTCCATCGCCTGTTCAGCATCTTCTTCCCCGCCATCAGTCGCGCGCGCTAGTCTCGCTTGCTCGCGTTGTTGACGTCGCAGGAACAAACATTCGCGCCCCCTATCTTTCTGGGTAGACACCAACCTCAGTGACGCATCTCCTGCCCACACCATTCGCGCCGGCATAGAGGTCGCAGGTGCCTCACAAAAGACTCTAAACGCCTCCAACCTTAGGCGCCAATAAGTGCGTTGGTTGGCAGTCAAACCTCCACTCCTCTGTCGCGAAGGGATAAACCAGAGGCCAATACCCTCTATCAACAACCTTGTATGTGTATTTAAAAACCTCAACACACTCCCCTCCTCTAAGTCCACCCCCTCCACGAACTGATAATTCTGGGCTACCCCTAAGTCATAGCCAAATTGCCTTGCAACCCTCATGGGGTTGCACGTTTTCACTAAGCGACCACCTTCATACAATACTGGCAGATGGCCCGGCGTCAATATCAAAAGTAATACCATCATCATATCCGTAAACTCTGTCGCCGCGGTGCCCGCAGGGACCTATCTCTCCTCCTCAAAATAAATTGGCAGGGTCAAGGCCCCAGCCAATGGCAACGCATAGGGTCGCAGAGCGATTTCATGACTTAAATCAATTACTTGAATGAACGCCCGCCACGGATTGCCCCTATGCCAGCGCTCGCTGCGCAAGATCTCCTCCCCACCCTGTACAATTATCTCTCGCGGCACGGGAGCATAAGACCTGAACCGCTCATACAGGAACAGCTGCAGAAATAATATGGAT
The DNA here is from genome assembly GCA_026545225.1 of Cornus controversa. NCBI lineage: Eukaryota > Viridiplantae > Streptophyta > Magnoliopsida > Cornales > Cornaceae > Cornus > Cornus controversa. The sequence goes on from CM048847.1 coordinate 70,293,773, forward strand.
GCATAGGAATGCACTAGATAGCGCCTCACAGAGCGCGCAGAGTCCTCTACTAGCATATCTAGTCGGTGGTACAAATTGCCTAAGAAGAAGGCAGCTAATGGGACCAACACACCGCGAGACAGCTTCACCACTATCTCCACATAGCGAGCATGTGGCGCATCCTCTGGTGGCCCCTCTAGCACAAATCGGGAAAGCCAATACAACACGTACGCCGCCAAGTACGAGCGATGACCCAAGTGAGGGCCTGGTTCCCGCAAGCGATCCTCCTCCCTTACACCTTTTTTCGGTGGCTGAATGTCCTCAAAGAAATAGCAGGCCCAGGAGCCAAAAGTACACTTGTTACCACCCCTCCCCCGCGCGATGATCGCTTTGAACCATCTCGCTCATACCATGAGCCAAATGTCTTTGACGCTATCTCAGCCGCCTGTAAGTCCGCCACTAATTCCTCCTCCTCTTCTGTCAACGACCACGAGAAAAGATTTTGGGCCCCTTGGAGATTAAGGCCCAACAAATGACCAACGTCCTCCAGTGTTGGTGCAAAATCTCCCCACGCGGTGACAAAGGTATGCGTCAAGACACTCCATCGTGAAAGCAGCACCCCCAAACCATCCAAGTCTCGTGGCACTACCAACGATCGGAATAGCTGTACAGGGGGCAACACCCTTGAGCTTCTCAGAGATTCCACGTACTCCGGCACGCTAAGTACATGATCTGTCCATTCGCTCCTCACCAGCGAAGGAGTCCGATGGTCCCCGAACTCTATAAACGAATAAGGGTACCGCCCTTGTTCCACATTAAAGCAGATCATCGAATTCGCCAGAATGGGCAACGATTCTGCCAACTCCGCTTCTTTTTCTACCAAACCTACCTCCGGCAATGGCTCCCCTTCCTCTCCAAACTATTCTGCCAAACGCCAGAACATGTCCCCTTGGGCAAAGAATAGCGCTCGTCACCACTCCTCTGTCGGCGGCACGCGTGGAGGCCTCTCATCTTTCTTGCTCAACTCTCTTCGAGGCATCGTCACTCCCTAAACTCGGATACCGGAAAATGCAGAGTTCTTCTTCTCCAAAAAGTCAAAACCAATTTTTCAAACACAATAAGCTTATTTCTTTCGATTCCACGACTCCTATACACCATCACTCACACTGTTCAACTTCCAACTGCTACCCCATCATTAAGACAACACGTCGTTTCACTACCCAAGGAACCCTACTGCCATACGTTTGGATGCCTCGACCAACGCAATAAGCTGTCATTATAGCTTGCGTCGTCAAAATGTCACTTCAATTCCCTTAACCCTACTCATCCATGCATGCACGCGCGACACCAACTGTCGTCCCTATCATGCGAGCAGGGGGACTAAATGTGGGTGTCAATATAGGACTTGAGAAGAAGTTTGACAAGTTAACCTATGCCAACATGGCAACCACGTCACAAGTGAAAAAGGCCCATATCTTGAGGGCTCGAGCACCACGAATTGAGCCTCTAGGCCCATCCATCGAGCGTGATGACCCGAGCCCATTGCGCAACAATCATCAGCTAAAGCCTCGAGGTCTATCTCTCGAGCACTGTCAATAAAGCCTCGAGGTCTATCTCTCGAGCACAATCAATAAAGTCTCGAGGTCTATCTCTCGAGCACAATCAATAAAGCCTCGAGGTCTACCTCTCGAGCACAATCCATAAAGCTTCGAGGTCTATCTCTCGAGCACAATCAATAAAGCCTCGAGGTCTATCTCTCGAGCACAATCCATAAAGCCTCGAGGTCCATCTCTCGAGCACAGTCACTAAAGCCTCGAAGTCTATCCCTCGAGCACTGCCAATAAAGCCTCGAAGTCTATCCCTCGAGCGCTGTCAATAAAGCCTCGAGGTCCACCTCTCGAGCACTATCAATAAAGCCTCGAGGTCCACCTCTCGAGCACTACCAATAAAGCCTCGAGGTCCACCTCTCGAGCACTGCCAATAAAGCTCGAAGTCCACCTCTCAAGCACTGTCAATAAAGCTTCGAGGTCCACCTCTCGAGCACTGCCAATAAAGCCTCGAGGTCCACCTCTCGAGCACTGCCAATAAAGCCTCGAAGTCTATCCCTCGAGCACTGTCAATAAAGCCCCCAGAACCACCTCTCGAGCACTGTCAACGAAGCCTCGAAGTCTATCCCTCAAGCACTGTCAATAAAGCCCCCAGAACCACCTCTCGAGCACTGTCAACAAAGCCTCGAGGTCTATCCCTCGAGCACGAGCACCAAAACCTCGAGGCCTACCCCTCAGGCATCACCTACAGACGTTAAGTATATGAGAACATTCTCACAGAACAAACAAACCCTACGGCGCGACAAGGATAGGGATTGGTAGGTCCCACCCTTGTCGCCCTGTGACAGGGTCCAAATGGGAAACCAGGAGGGTTTTGGATTGGAGGATGAACAATAGAGAAAGCCCAACTAAATCAAGGGGGCCTAGTTAGTGGAACAGTGAGTGATGCTTTGCCATAGCAGAGACTCTTACCATCACCATTAATGCTCTGGCAAATGGTAATTAATGTAGCCAACTACCGCCGCTAAAGGATGTCGAAAAACATTCAATGCAAAAGAAAGGAGGTGACGTGTTAGGTGTTTAGGGTGCTCATGGCCTAAGCACCTTCGACCCGTCTAGGGTGACCCGAGGCCAACGACTTTCTATAAATAGAGAACTCTGTAATAATGGCAAGGCAAGGTCCTACCCTCACTATCTTCCCCATTAACTAGCTCTAATTATTTCCCCTCTGGTCTAGATACTCTTTGGCTCCCTCATAGTTGTGTTGACTACCCCATTTATTATATGTTTTGCTCTGATCTATAAAGAACCCCTACAATGCTATTTTCACACTGTTCAAATGGCTATTATAACGCTAACAATTTTGATCCCTGTAGTGGTCCTTAAAGCTTTACTGTAACGTCATATAAGAATCAAACACCAAAATGTTTGGCCCAAAATACAGAGCTCTCTATGAAAATCTCTCGTTGGCGATTTTGCTGGAGATCCCTTGTTGCCACTGCAAGCTCTATTCGCCATCAATGACTTTGATTCGACGGCCCAAATCTCTGGTAAGTGCTGGTTTCAACATTTTCATACATCAATGACATTTTTTGTTTATTTCTCTTCACAAGAAACCCTAGTTTCTTCTAGCAAAAGCTTATATCTAAGTATATGTTGGTTTATAACCATATATCATAGTAGAACTTACCATTTGAAGCAATTATTTTTGTCAAAGCTCTCTGAAAACCTCTCGTTGGCGATTTTGCTGGAGATCCCTCACCGCCGCTACAAGTTTTGTTCGTCGTCGGTGACTTCGATTCGACGGCCCAAATATTTGGTAAGTGTTGGTTTCAACATTTTCATACATCCAATGAGATTTTTTGTTTATTTCTTTTCACAAGAAACCCTCATTTCTTCTATCAAAACCTCTTATCGGAGTATTTGTTGGTTTATAACCATATATTATGGTAGAACTTACCATTTGAACTAATTATTTTTGTCCAAAACCTTAGTTTCTAAGAGACCTAATTTTCTTCTTTATACAAAACCCTAAATCTAACCTAAAATTTTGTTCATTACATCTCTAATCTTATATCTTACCAATTTGCTTTTCTTTTTTTTTTGTGTATTGCAAGAACGAAACCCTCGTGATCTTTTATTTACACTTCGAACTGTCACTCTAGTTCTTTATCTGTGCAACTACAAATGTATGATATCATCTTTATTAGTTCTTTGATAATTTAATTTAAAACGTAAGCTGAAAAATAATTCGATTTCATTTAATAATTTTTTATAGTTTTTTAAAATTATTAATCTTGTTCTAAAGTTTTAAAAATTCTTATCAAAATATCAAACCAAACGTGTTCTTCAAAATTTTTGACATTTTAATTGATTTTTCCTTTAAACTATTATTAATAAATAAAAATTCTCTTAAGTTCTCTAAACCAAACAATATATGTGTATTTTTATCTTCTTACGTCTTGTTCTAAAGTTTAAAAAATTCTTACCAGAATATATGTCTTTTGATAGGAATTTCTTTATGTTCTTGTTTCTGGTTTTTTAAATGTCATTTGTATGTATATACATATAATATTTTAAAGTTTACATGTCTTCTATTTGTGCAAGAAAAGTTTTGTACTAAGAACCTTCTTGTTCGTAAAAGGCAAGTTCAATTTTGTGAATGAGATGTATACCATGGTTGAGGTCCTTATGATGCCAGCTAATATGCAAATTGTGCTATGTGTTGAGAACCTTCTTCTAAACCTATGTTCTTCACCTTGAAAAAATAGATTGTAAATCAATAGTAATTTATGAGCATTTTAGTCAATTTTAGTCTACTTTTAGCCAAAGTCATTAAATGTATTTCTCTTCAAATAGAGTAATGTATGTTTGAGAGTCAGACTTGTTTAGCATTACACTTCTTAGAGATTCCTTAAAAAAGGTTGTCAATCCCCATTTGATATTTCCCTAATATTTTCAGAATATCATCTACAAATAGACTTTTCTCCTCAAATCATAATATGTATATGTGTATAAATATTATATGCAATTCATGTTTAAATTGGCAAACTTTTATTGCACATATGATTTACTCACCTATCATACTTCACCATGGTGGCTGAATTCTTTCATTATATTATTTACTTCACTTCGGCTAGAACACAAGTCAGCATATTAATGTACTTTTTATTAGATGTGCGTTTAGAATTAAATAAATATCAACTCCCATAATCTGTATGAATTTGCTGATGACATAACTTTGAATGACACTGAGGAAGTAGGGGAGGTGACTGAAGATGAAAAAGTCCTATGGGATGATGCCTTTGAAGAGAAATTTATATTATTAATGACGGAGGAAGTGAGGTTTAAAAATCGTACCACTTCAACTTTTTTCACCATTGGGTGGAGACATTTGGAAGAGGGAATGAAGGCTGAAATTGGTAGAGAATACAAAAGACACCAACTTAGGAATAAGTTCAACTCCTTGAGGTCTCATCACAAAGATTTTAAAAACTATTACAAGAGAAAGGGGTGGGATCTAGGAAGCACGGACACAGACACGGGATACGGACACGACACGTTACGGATACGGCAAATCTCAAAAAAATAGGATACGGACACGGCAATGATACGTTAAATAAATAAATAAATAAAAATATAATATTATGCATAAAATATTAATTTTTATTCTTCAACCATATAATAAATATAGTTAAAGTAATTATACAAAATATAAGAAGTTAAAATCTAAAAATTCACTATCGTTTTTAATATTTTTTACAATGACTCACTTACTTGAGGGTTTTAAAAATATTTTTGTTTTATTATTAAATGAGCCTTATTTTCTTATCTATAAAGTTTTTAATATTACAATTTCAACCCCATTTTATAGAACAAAAAATTACAAATTTGTCCTGAAAAGTATCACAGCCGTATCCCAGACGTATTCTAAACGTATCATGGCATATCCCACGTATCCTGGCCGTATCTCTCGCGTATCCTAACCGTATCCCCCGTGTATCCTAGCCGTATCCGATATTAAATAATAAAAAATGGGATACTTCTTAGCAGTATCGGACACATATCCAGCCGTATCCGTATCGGATACGTGTCCGATACGGCCACGGCACTATATTTGGAGTATCCGTGCTTTGTAGGGTGGGATACAATCCTGAGACTGACATGGTTATTGTAGAGGATGAGAGATAAAAGAGGTTGGTTAAGGTTAGTTATAAAACATTGTTAAATAAATTTATTTTCATAAAGTTAAATATATATTCACCTTACTGTTGTTTATAGGTTTTTAAGAATGCAAAAAAGTTGAGAAGGAAGGGATACAAGCATTATTACAAGTTGAATACAATATTTGGGGACACACATGCCACATATAATCTTGTTCATCTATCCATTAGAGCTCCCACACCTATCCTAGTGGTTCCAAACACTAGTGGCTTGAACACCATGGATCCCAATTTGACTGAGGAAGTAGCCGAGGGGGGAAGTTGTGAGAGGAGTCTCTCACCACAACCTCGTCTTAGGAAAGTGCAGAAAGAAAATTTTGCATCCACAATGTCTCAATTTATAGAAACCATGACTGAGAACTCAAAGAGGAAAGCTGAGGCCATAGAAAAGGTGACTTTGGCAGCAGCTTCCTATTCAAATCACATAAATTCATCTCATGATTCACGTGAAGATATTCTTTCTCCCTCCCAAAAGGAAAAGAAACTTGCACAGTGTGATTTATGTATTTGGGTTTTGAACCAATTGTAGGGGTTGATGATATCTATTATACTAAGACTCTAAGGGCATTCCATGATGATGCATTGTGGAGGGATTTCTTTCTGCACATTTCTAATAAGAGAAAGGTTGGATGGGTCATGAATCTTTGACAGTGATGATTGTGTTAGGGAGTTGTTCGAACAAATTATTTCTTATATTGTCTTCTTGTACTAAACTTTTGTTAGATGATGATGAAGATTGTGTAATTACATATATAATGCTTGAGTACAAAAGCCAGTTTTTATCCAAACGACCATGTAGGATTTTAATGTAACAAGGTCAAGATTACATAGTTAAAGTATTAAGCAGTCACGAGGATAGATGTTTTAAAAATTTTAGGAAGTACCCACCTATATTCATTGCATTTTGTGAGAGACTGAAGTCATTAGGTCTGAATGATTCAAGGTACTTAAGTGTACAAGAACAAGTAGCAATCTTCCTACTTATCATATCTTATAATGAAAGGATGAAGGTCGTCGCCAAAAGATTCCGGCATTCAATGTGGTCAATTTCTCAATATTTTCACATTGTCCAGAACAAAGTTTGTGAATTAGCATGACAATTATTGCCCTTCCAAATTTGAGTGTCACCTTATCAGAAATTCGATTCAATCCTAAGTTCTATTCATTCTTTAAGGTTAGTTAACAATCATTTACAGATTCTTTAGATCCCTATTATTCTCACTAATCTAACAGATTTTTATCTGTCTTTATACAATTATGTTGGAGCAATTGATAGAACCCATATCCATGCACATGTGACAATTGATATGCAAATTCTATATCGTGGCAGAAAAGAAGATACCACTCAAAATATAATATACGTGTGTTCCTTTGATATGTAGCCTAACGGGGTGGGAAGGGTCAGCTAATGATTCAAGAATTTTAAATGAATGTTATAACAATCCCACACTTGGATTCCCACGAGCACCTATAAGTACTTATTATTTTGATAATACTTTGACACTACATGTATTTTAGTAAAATTGGTTGCATAATTATACCAATGTTGATAATATAATATAAATTTAAAGATAAGTTTTACTTGGTTGTCGTGGCCAACGTTATCACATGCAAGAATACCGTAAGGGTAGGAGGACACCTCTTGATTCGGAAGAAATTTTTAACCATAGGCATTCATCTTTGATAAAAGTAATAGAGCAGTATTTAGGTATGGTAAGGGGTCAATTTGCAATTCTAAAACATATGTCTCCTATAAGCATGCGTGCTCAAAGACTTATTGCTATTGTTTGCCGCATGCTACACAATTTTATTAAAATACAAGGTCGTACTGATACTATTTTTTAACAATTTGAACCTAAATACATGGTACCCTCTGAATCAAGTTTAAAGGGTAGAAGTCAACCTGAAACTGAACCTACTGTAAGGGTCAACATAACTCAAAGTCAAGTATAACAAATGGATCGCATTTGTGATACAATTGCTGACAGTATCTAGCAAAGTGTGTGTGGACCATCATAACTTCATATGTTGTTATCTTTAATTTCTTGGATGACTGTAGCAACTAATAGCTAACTTATAATTTTCATAACTCTTATTAGTACTTGTAACTATATGATGTGTATATGCAGTAAAGGGTGAGGGACCACCATGTGCTTGTGGGACAGGTCCCATGAATCTTTTCATGGCAAAAACTACCAAAAATTACGGGGCGCTAGTTCTATAGATGTCTAGCATAGCAGGTATTAAGCGTAATGATACGCAGTATATTATAATGTTTTACCATATATATGTTTTCTATTCATAGTGATGAATATATGTAAATTTTGTAGTTACACATTAATACCTTTCTATGGTTAGATTTCTTACGTAACGGTGCACATGTTGAGGGTAATGTGGATGATGATTTAGAGAATGTCATTGCAATGATGAAAGTTAAACAAACTAGACACAACTTTTTTCTAATCGCTGGTTGTGATTGTGCTGCTAGGAGTATAATATTCATAATGGTTATTGTGTTTTTCTTGCTCGTTATTGTTCTTGAGAAATGATGTTTGTCGTATTTAAATTAAAACTTTGTTGCTTGTATTATATGCTAGTTTATGGACTTGTTGACTATTGTATTATTCTTTCATTCTATGGTATGAAATAAAACTATTTTTATAACTGTCTCAATGTCATACACGACCACTTTGAGATTGAGGAATGAGAAAATGGCAGTGATTCAATTCCATTACTTTTGTATCGTTTGAATTTTGAGATTTGGAGACTCTAACGAAGTCTGAAAAATGATATATTTTATTTTGCTTCTCATTTCAAAAGCTTTATACCTAATCTGAATATTATAATATATTTATTAGTATTCTAATGGACTTGTTCTGCATGTGGAAGAATCTACACAAATTGATATGGATAACAACGAAGTCTAAAAAGAGGTATATTTTCTTTTGCTTCTCATTTCAAAAACTTATACCTAATCTGAATATTATATAATATATATTATTGTGTTTAATGGGTTTGAGACTTTGTAGTTTGGTGGCTATGTGGTTTGTGTTTGATGGAGTTGGGACTTTGCAGCTTAGTGGCTATGTGGTTTATGTTTGATGGGGTTGGGACTTTGCAGCTTGGTGGCTATATGTTTGATTGGGTTGAGACTTTGCAACTTGGTGGCTTTGTGGTGTGTGTTTGATAGGCTTGGGACTTTGCAATTTGGTGGCTATGTGTTTGATGAGGTTGAGACTTTGCAGCTTGGTGGTTATATGGTGTGTGTTTGATAGGGTTGGGACCATGGTTGTTAAAATCTGGAGTTGGATTGTAGAATCGTACGATTCTACGATCTGAAATACTGAAAATGATTCAAATCGTAACAAAATCGCTAATACCACAGAATCGGGATTGAATCATAAGAATCACAAAATGGATCGTAGAATCGTACGATTCTATACGATTTTATCGATTCTAAAAATATATCACAATTCCATTTTTTTATACAGGCCTTTGGATTTTTGAAGCATATTGGGCTTTCCCAAATAGCCCACTTCGCTAATACAGATATAAAGAGACTAAGAGAGGGGAAAAAATAGAAGCCCAAATAACCCATTTGGTAATAAAGTGATAAAACTAAAAACTCTCTTCTCGAAGAAGAATGGAAGAACAGAAGATGAAGATCAAAAGAGTCGAAGAAGTGAAGAACAGAAGATTGAAAAAAGGGTAGAACAGAAGAGTTGAAGTTTCAGACCTTCAGTCTTTCGCGAAGTGCCGACGGTCCACAACTCGACTGTGATTCGAAGACTCGAAGTCTCTTGTCTGATGTCTTCACTCTCCGACAGCTCCGACAACTCCGCTTCTCTCTTCGATGAGACCCATTTCTCTCTTCTCTCTTTATAGATCGGTATGGATCACCTTTTACCCAGCCTCTCGACTTTTTTCTCTTCTCTCTTTCTCCCGGCTTCTTTCTCTTCTCTCTTTTTCTCTCAAACTTTCCTCTTTCTCTCTCTAGCTTTTCTCTTATTTTATAAGATACATATATATATATATATATATATATATATATATACAGACTCAAAAAAGGACCACCTCTCTCGGCTTCTTTCTCTTTTCTCTCTCTCTAACTCTCTTCTTTTTCTCTCTAGCTTTTGTCTTATACATATACATATATATATATATATATATATATATATATAATAATAAAATTAGATTCATACACAGCCAAAAAGGTTAATCATTTTTATTTCCTCAACATTATTCTATGCAAATACTGTACACTCATGGTAACTGCCAAAAAATGGCTGCCCCATACAGACTTTATCTAGAAATATGATTATATATAAAAACAACCACCACATATATATAATTTTATATATATATGTATATATTCACGATATATATAATTTTATATATATATAATTTAATCTAAGACCTAACAAATTAATTAAATAATTTTATAAAATTTTGGGTTATTACCATATATGTTTGGAATGGTATTTTTTTATATATTTTTGTGTTTTGTGCTTATTGTTGCTATATTATAGAGGTATCATTGTTTAAAAAGTTAGTTTGAATTGTTTTTCTACTAGTTTGGTAGAATCTTACGATTCACGATCCGATTCTACGATTCGGATTCTACGAAATCCAAAATGATCCAACGTAGAATCCCGATTCTGACAACCTTGGTTGGGACTTTGCTGTTTGGTGGCTACATGTTTGATGGGGTTAGGACTTTGCAACTTTGTTTAGAGGCTTTTAATGATAGCTGTCATGTATGCTCATGTTACATCTTCTTGTGCATTGATCTATAATGAGCTTTACCTCTCTGTGCACATCTAATTTGTGTTATTTATATTAATATAAGCCTATTCCCAAAATCTGATTTATTAAAACCTTGACTATACCTTAAGTACAGTCATGTTACTCTAATTTGTTTTTAAGCTAATACAGATCACTTTAGCAAATGTAAAATACCATTTATGATCTATTAAGTGATAGCTAGAAGGTTGTTTAGAGGCTGCATTGATACTGGTACATCTACTGCACAGTTCATGTTCCTATTTGCTAGTAGAACCTCATTTCACTTCAACATGCTGAGTACTTCTTAGATGTTTTGTTTCTGTATTTATATTGAAGTCTAAATTCACAAGAAGATGAATCTTCAGTACAATCAAATTTATGCAAAGAACAGCTATAACTTTGAGAAACATTTTCTCTATCATGCTAGAAAGACTGCAGGGTAATTTTATATAGTGTTATTCTTTCTTAGTTTTAGTTCTATCCTATATTTGAGGGTTGTGGTTAAAATCAATTATAACCTTGCAGAAATCCTGACTTTCACTTTGTTGGATCACCTGCTCTTGATCCTCTAGAAGTTCAGATTGACATGGCTGCATAACAACAGTAAGTAGTTGTGTCCTTATACTCTTGTGTACATTTTCAAGTAATTACTGTCATTGTTGTTACAGTAGTTATCGCACTGGTTCTTTTCTCCATTGGCTTATGATGCAAAACAACAAAAGCAAGAAAGAGATACACTGCTATAAAAGAAAAAATTACTAGTAATACAGGGGAAAGAAAAAAAGGCAACAAAATTTCAGTTTGTACCTGTTTGGACCATTTTTTGTAGTGGTCTCTACTAATGTCAATGCATTTTACTGTTTGGTTTTGTAATTGGGAACGATATGATAACAGTGCAATCTTTGCAATATGATTTGAGAACAATTGAAGTAGCGACAAACAACTTCTGTAATGATAACAAAATGGGTAAAGGTGGATTTGGTGTTGTTTACAAGGTTAGAGTTCACTTGGTTATTAAATTTCAGATTTCTGAAATGAAAAAAATCGTAGTAAGGGCAGTCTTTCTGCCCTGATGACATACATTGTATAATATTTTGAATAACAATTTCATTGTTATCACATACATTCAGGGTATATTTCCTAATGGATAAGAGATAGTTGTAAAGAGGCTATCTAAAAGCTCTGGACAAGGTGAAAAAGAATTCAAGAATGAGGTCGTATTGGTAGCCAAACTTTAACATAGAATTATTATATTTGCCTTATTGAATTATTATATAATGTGATTAAATTGAATCTTAATAGATTAATCAATGATCAATGTACAGATCCAGAAAAAGGGAAACAATTGGATTGGTTAAGATGTTACAAGATTATAGGTGGCATGTATGAATACAAGATTATAGGTGGATTATAGATCCAAAAACTATTGCAGCTTCATTACTTGCATGTATAATTTTTACTTTGAGATCTTTACTTGAGTTACATATTATTATAATTTTTTTTAATGTTTGGAAAAGATCTTTTCTTTTGTGTTCAGACTTGTATATATATAACAATGTATATGACCTTTCTAATTTTAGGAGTTGTGTAAGAAGACTTGTTTGTAGTTTGTATATAGTTTTTAGCCTTGTACTTTTGAATTGAGTTGATTTTAATTATGACTTTTAATGTTAATGTTGGAAATTAACATTGTAATGTTCAGATTTTTATAAGGATATTTGTTTAGTTTTTGTGCTTAAACTTTAGTTGTATGATTATTTTTTGTAGGCTTGTAATTCTAAGATTTTTTAAAGATAACTTCACTTCTTTGTGCCAATTTCTTCCTCATTTTAGGGGAACAACAAATTAAAAGTTGCAAATCTCAGCTACAATTCTACTAAAAAATAATAAACGGTTTCAATTTTTGCATTGCCACATAGTCTATTATAAAAATAATAAAGGACCGTTACCTTTTAAAATACAACTTAGTTTCCTATCTAACCAAGAGAACATATAAGAAAGATTTGAGTACTACTTATTAAACATGAAAAGGAAAATGAAGGAAGAGAAGCTACCATAATAGAAGAAAAAACATGTGATATTGATTTGAGGATATAGGAAAAAGGGTGAATTTTTTTTTAAATAAATCATCCAATGATAAGTGAGATTCAAAGAAATAAAATTTAAATGAAAATTCAAAAATTGCTTTTAAAAAATACATCATTTTTTAGTATGAAGAAAAAAAAAGTGGTGAACAATTTTTTTAAAAGTCATTACAATGATGATTATTAATCTAAAAATTAATTATATAAAAGATAAAATTAAATTTTAAAACAAAATTAAAAACAGTGATTAGCAAACATGTTTTTTTTATTTTTGTTACCAATTTTTTGGCAACATTTAGAGTTACCAAACATGTTTTCAATGTTTTGCTTTTAAAATTTTTGCAACAGTTTGATGCTACAAAACATGTTCTCATGTTTTGTTTTCGAATTTTAGACAACAAATTTTACGTTACCAAAAATCACTATTGAACACACAACACAAGAAAAATATTATTTTTGTTTTTAATGAAAACAGAAACACAAAACGTTTTCGATTACCAAACGAGCCCTTAACATCTGCTTAGTTCGGTTTTCTAAAAGTGATTTTGAATTCAGAAAACAAAAAATTATTTTTAGATATCTGTAAAAGACAATTATCTGAAAATAGATCTTTTTTTATAATTGAGTTTTCAAAAAGTGAACCAAGTAGAGTTTTTGTACAGCTTTTTCAGTTATTTGAAATCACTGAAAATTAGGGGTGACAAAATTCAACACGACACAAAGTTAGCGGATTTAGATTGACCTTAATCGTGTTTGTGTCATAATCATGTCAACCCCTTTAATCTATTTAATTAATCATTTCGGGTTTGTGTCATAATCGTGTCAACCCCTTTAATCTGTTTAATTAATTATTTTGGGTTCGTGTTTTGGAGTTCAACCCGTTTAATCCTACTAGACCCGTTTAATTAATCGTATTATAATCGTGTTAAGTGAACCCATAACCTGCTTTAACTCAATTACTATGAAGATATGAATATCGTTTTTGACCTTTTTTGTAATTGTATTGTCCCCATTATTATTATTTTCATGAATTTAGTAATCTATTATCTCAAATTTTAAAACATATTTGCATTTTATACTTAATTTAATAAATGGGTTCATGACTTATTTAAGTTAAAGAGATTAAACATATCAACATGTATAACCCGTTTAATAAACGGGTCGTGTTCATGTCAAGGGTCTTGACACGATTACTAAACAGGTCGTATTCAAATTGATCTATTTAGTAGAATATTCATAAATAGACATGATACAAATATGACTTGCTTAACACGAATTGTCACCCCTACTAGAAACAAAAAAATTGTTATGAAAAAACTAAACTAAACAGGCCTATACCTTTTTATAAGTGAATTTAAGAAATTATCAACTAAACAAATTTTTATTTTCAATTCTCAAAAAAAAAAAAAAAAAATTTAAACCAAGCAATTCAACAACTGGAAAGACAAACTCTTGTATGGTCATCCTTGTGAGTCTGTGATAGCTTCTTTTCATTATATATATATATATATCTCAATTTTTTATTTAGAGGAGGAGAAAATAGTATTTGAACTAAATCCTTATCCTTTTGTTTGATGTTGCTAATTTCCGTGATAATGAATCTAAATATGGGTATATCATGTACTCAATAGACATACATTAACGCGATTCAAAGCTGCTTGCTTCACAAATTCATCAAGTTTATATATGATAGGGATACCTGTATTTCTTAAAAAGAATTGACCAAATGCCACAAGTTAAAATATCTCCATGATTCTAAGGTTGTGATCATTTGCTGTGCAAAATGTCCTTTGTTGTTGCTGTTTGGAATCAAAGTTCATTACGCATGGGTTTTTCTCACTCTAAACCTATGTCCTGGCAAAGGAGATGGTTAGATTTATCTTATAATTGGAAGGAGGGTGACTGTTACCTGCATATCACAGTTTGAAACATAGCATATATATATATATATATATAAGCATAAGCATAGGTATTCTCTGCATATATCACAGTTTCAAACATATGGATATATCTGCTAACAATCACATCACATTTGCAGAAAAATGGCAACAAACAAACACAATTGGAAATAAAATGATTAACACAAACACACCCTTTTTATTTCCCATCTAAAGCATTAATCATTTGAAAATAGAGGCATTAGCCAACTTCAGTAAAAGACCCAAGATGCATGGCATTTCATATACATACACTTAAATGGAAGAAAATATAAAAACTAGATACATTATTTCAGCTTCTCCATGCTAATAATAGTAACAATTAAAGAAAATTACGTGGTTTCCGCGATCGGCAAGATTGAATGTTAATCTGCCTTGGCTTCCTTCTCCTTTGGTTTGCCTTTCTTGGGCTTCATGAAGCAGAAACAAGAGCAACAGGGACACTGAAACAAGAACTTCATTGCTCTGCCTCTCTCAAAAATGTTCACATAACCAATATGTATAGAAAAAGGGTTCAGCTTTAATTACTCTTAATTTCTATCTTCTTTGATGTCTAATTACTTTTAATCATATAGGTTAGTTAGTGAATCAAATTCCATTTCACTCACTTTCATCTTTAAAAGATGCCTTCCCATATAAGACAGCTTTTGGGTGGGGTTGGGCAAGAACATGATGAAGAATGAACCTTACTTTCTTAATTTGTAGGGTCATGTTTGGCCACTTTTATTGAATAAGACAGGCTCATTTTTATTCCTTTGTCTCACACAAAAGTTTTCTAGGCTGGCAACCAATATTGAAGAGAATATATATATATATATATATATTTATATGAATTCATTATTGCACTCCGATGTGGCTCTTGGCCCATAGATAGAAATTTGAGTGAAAGTGAAAGCTTAAGAATTACATGGTTATTGACTAAACGCAAACATGAGTTGACTTGTTAAGCAAAACAAAATAGATAAATAAAGGAGAATTGACTAAAGCATTTTTTCATATTTACGGTATATATATTAGTACCTAAAGTCAATGCAGTAATAATGCAAATGAAAGTGCACAACACCCATTCAAAGTAAAATTTGATTTTTTTTTTTTTCAAAATAATTCATCTCAAAACATCTTTCATATCCAAATAATCAAATTAATTTTGGTAAATAAGGGAGAAATTTGAAACACATAAAATTTGTCTGTTCTGATATCATGTTCAACCATCTATTTTAAAATTTTAAATGGTTAGGCTTTGTTTAGATAAACAGTAGAGAAAAGAAAAAAAAAGAATAACATTAAGTATGAGAGAAAAGAAAAAATAGGATGACATGTATTTATATTTGGATAAATTATAAAGGAAATGATACCATTCTTGTTTGAAAAAGGTAAATGAGAGAAAAGAAAAGAAAGTATTTTAATCAAATTACTATTATGTCCTTTTGTGTTTATATTACAAGATATACCCAAATGTCTTTTAAATAATGTTCTTTAAAATATTAGGGTTATTTTTAGTATTATAAAATATTCACTTATTCTTATTATTATTTTTCAAATCATCTCACTTTTGAGAGTATAACATATGAGAGATTTGGAGGGATAAGGTATCCCTTTAAATCACTCCTTATCATTTCTTTTTTCTTATTAATGACAATCCAAACATGCAAAATAATATCCTTCCCTTTATTTTCTTTTTTCTTCCTTCAAATTCCATCAATCCAAACGAGTCTTTAGAAATGGTGTATCTTTAATATTTAGCGGTTGATAAAACGAGTAAAATAGAACTTGCATCAGATGACAAAATAGTAGAAACTTTTGCAATCCTTACTAGTGAGAAATTAAACTCTACTTCATGTCCTCAAATTCCAAAATGGCTTCTATAATTATCAATTTGGGCTTGAATTTTAAATTGACTAAACTAGATAAACGAGCCCAATTCGAACATGACGAGTAGGTTTGGAACTTATAAGATCTTGGTTTAAGCTTAAACCCGGTAGATTGATTGAGCTGAGGAGGTCACACAACCACAAGATTATCAGCTTGCAACTATAAGAAACTAGCCCAAGGCCCATGGGTCGGGTTGAATTGTGGGCCGTCAGGTAATTGTTTTGAATAAAACCCAATCTAAACTTTGCTTCTTAACTCGTAATATAATTGGATCAGAGGCCCGTAACAATAATGTTTGAATTAATTGGACCAATTAAGCAGTGGATGTGGTGATTATTGGGTTTTAATCGAGTTTGTGCTAATTTAAAGATAATAATGATCGTGTTCTCAGAAACACACACATATACACACACACACACACATACACATATATGAAGACATATATACTGTATTGGGTGAGCAGAGGTTAACTTTGTCAAGCCAAATCAGTGTGGGACTTGTTTATATCCCAAAAAGGTTAGCACTAAAGAATGTCAACATTGTAAAAGGCAAAATCATTCGTGTGCTTATCATCATGGGCCAATGCCATCAACCCATGGAATGAAGCTTACCAAGGAAGTTTAATTTTGAGTACAATATGAGATTATAAAAACAAGAATGACCTCAGTGGCTCCACAAAAAACCATGATCGATATCAACCTTTACCAAAACATATATATATATATATATATATATATATATATTACATTTAAGTTTGGTATAATTAGACAAAAAAAAATCCAATCTAATGCTCAAAAATACTTAAAAAATTAATTTTGGACATCAAAATGTCTTTGTCTACTTACGATTCAAAATAATTCTATTTAATGGTTACGATTTTATTTACATTATAGTTATGTAGGTACGGGCATACAATCATGTGTGTATATCTAGAAAGCACAAACATTTCACCGAGGGTGTTGAATTCGTGTCGAACATTTGGACACTAATTGGATACGCGTCGGACACTTCTACACTGATATTTTTCTTTTTAGGACACTTCTCGAATAATTTTTGGACACTTTTCTGACACTCCTTGAACACGTATCAGACACTTTGAAATAGTTATGTAAATTTAAATATTTCAAAAGAAAATTATATCCGAGTAAATTATGATTAAAAATCTAAACTAAATATATGTAGACGACTAGATAAGTTTGATTCTTAATTATTTGATAATAAATTAAAATATTTATATAATGTAGTCTTTTTTTTTGTTAAATAATTAAAATATTATATTATTATTTTATAACTGTATCCTTACGGTGTCTGCATTTTTTTTAAATAAAACTTTGTATTGCCATGTTATGTTTTTTTGAAACTTTTTGTATTATTGTGTCCCTACAGTTTTGTACTTGTATTTTTTATCGGTGTCGTGCTTTATATATATATATATATATATAATATATTACCACCGTAGATGGAGTTGTTATTTTGACCTGATCCATCGACCCATCTCATCTACGCCTTTTAGTGAACCGCCTATACGGATAGACATCATTAATTATGTCCATGCGAGATTCCTGTAATCTCATTTTATTACCTCCATTTTTGTTGACTTTTTTCCAACTAGTTACTGTACATGAAGAAAATGGTACGTAATTCGAGAACCGTACTAATCCATCTATTTTATAAAAAATTTACTTAAGATTTTTATTAAAATAATTAATTTCAAATAATTAAAATTAATTATACTGATGGAGAATATAGCATCAAAACAGTTTGATTTTTTTTTTTTATAATTTATTTTAATAAAAAAGAGTTAAATGTTCTTAAATAATAAATAACATTATGATCATTTAATTAAAAAAAGTCTATCAAATAACAGATATGAGAGATATTTTGTAATAAAATGCGATGGTTCAGAAGTATTATAGACAAAATATAGTTCAGTTATAAAATTTGATATAGTTAAGTGGAGTTTAGTTTTTTTTTGCACTTCTGTACTAAATTTTATGAGGAGAAATTAAATTCACCAAAAATAATAAAAAAATTTAAAATAAATATAATATAATATAATTAGATTGTGAAACACAAGTGTATAAAAGAAAAAGGGTACATTGAGGTTGATTTTCAGATCACAAATGTTGATTAATGAGTGAGTGATTGGGTGTGACACAGACTTTGATAGTGGATTTGGTGGGTTCACATGAGAGTAGGTTAGAGTGGTTGACCCGACAACACTCACACACACTGGGGATGAAAGATGAATGGATGGATGAAATTATAAATCAGCCGCCGTACCCCGTGACGTGCGCCTACCGCGCCGCAGCATCAAACCGTCCAAATAGGGTCAAATCCCATCAGCCAACCGCTCATCAAATCTCACCCTCTTTTATTTGACTTTTGTCTCCATTCCCATATCAGAATTATCACACGCGCATGTAGGCCACGCGTAATTACATAAACAATCTTATCTTCTTATTTTCTTTTTTTTTTTTTAAATAAATATTTCTTATTCGCACCCAAGTTTGATCTATTGACAACCGACTTTAACTTTGTAAATTTTTGTCACCAACACTGGGTGTATTTTGTGTCTTATATCACATGCACTCCCTCTTACCAAAAATATATTATGTCAGAATACTTTTTAACGATAAAACAATCATGTTGTCATTTGATTTTTGACCTAATTTATTTTAATACTAAATTTATTCATTTAGCTCTATCTATATATATATATATATATATATATATATATATATAATATATATATACACTCACACTACAATATATGTAATATATATATAATTGTTTATTTACATAAATAATAATGTTTAACATAAAATAAAAAAGTAATTAAATTTATATATTTTTTTCTATATCTATATATATACACTATACTATAATATATATATATATATATATAATCTATATATAATTATATAGTTTAATAAATAATAATGTTAACATAAAATAAAAAAGTAATTAAATTTATATATATTTTTTCTATATCTATATATATACACTATACTATAATATATATATATATATATATATATATAATCTATATATAATTATATAGTTTAATAAATAATAATGTTAACATAAAATCAAAAAGTAATTAAATTTTCATTTCTTTTGCTCTATATATCTATATATATACAGTATACTATAATATATATAAATATATATATATATAACCTATATATATAATTCTTTATTTTCATAAATAATAATGTTAACATAAAATAAAAAAATAATTAAATTTCTCTTTATTTTTCTCTACTCATCTATATATAGAATATAATATATATAACCTAATATA
This sequence comes from Cornus controversa, assembly GCA_026545225.1. Lineage (NCBI taxonomy): Eukaryota > Viridiplantae > Streptophyta > Magnoliopsida > Cornales > Cornaceae > Cornus > Cornus controversa. The sequence continues at coordinate 70,313,507 of CM048847.1, forward strand.
TATAATTATTTATTTTCATAAATAATAGTATTACCATAAAATAAAAAATTAATTGAAATGACAATCAAGAAAGGTATTGTGGTCATTTTTCTATTCTAATATTTTTTATTAAAATATATTTAAATAATTAGGAACAATTAAGACATTTCACATATTAAAAAAATAGAAAAGCTGATAGGGGGTGTTGGTGATAAAAATTTACAAAATTGTAATTGCATGTCAATACATCAAACTTCAGGAGATGTTAGTGATATTTACCCCCCTCCTTTATGACCATCAAATTCTATTAGCAAAAAATATAAGAAAAGTAGAACTCTTTTGTAATTCTCCATTTTTTCGCTGTTAGGGAGAACCATGTGAGTAGTTGAAATTAAAATAAAATCATGTTATTTTCTTCAAATTTATATTTTATAGGGTCCTAAAATAGTTGAAATTAAAATTAGAACCATGTGAATATTGAAATAAAAATATACATTAAAAGGTCACCCTATAAAGCTAATGTATCAATTTGGAATCTTGTAAGCTTCATTTTTAGAAATCCATATATATATATATATATATATATATGTGTGTATAAAACACAATATAACTCATATTTTTCTTCTTCTTGTTTTACAATTTTTTTAATGTCCACTTATATATATTTATGTATTTCATGTACGTTAAAATTAGACATAATTCAGTATGCATGGAAAATAAAATATTTTTTTCTTTATACATGATCTTATCTTAATTTTTTTCATATTAAAAAAATATTGAATACTTCTATGTGTAAAGAGTAATTGAATTATAATTTTTTGCATAGATGGACACTTGCCACTTGTATTTTATACAAAACAAAATGTACTCACAAAATAACGCTCTTAAAAACATTAATATAAACAAATAGATAATTTGTCTAGTGATAACTTGGGATTAGCTATATTCAAATCCAAAATGACAAAATTCCTGTCAAAATGGTGATTAAAATAATAGTTAGATTCTCCTAAAAGAAATATTTCTTTTTCCTTTTAGAGATATATCAAAATAAATGTACAATTTAAGATAGAGTAATTATATATATAGTGAAATTATCACACAATTAAGAAAGTGAATAATTCTCATTCTTAAATGGTGCAAGTGAGACTCATATTCTTACAATTCAATAAATGAACACTCGGTTCATTACATAATCGGTGATAATTTTTCATTTTATAAATTATTATCAATTAAGATATATACAAAAATTATAATTATTTTAATAATGATTTATATGGTAAAAGTTATCACTGAATTTATAGTGAACAAACCGTCAATTCATTGAATTATAAAATTATAATAAATGTTTAAGTTGCACAAGCATTATCTAAAGAGTGAAATTAATTCGGTTATCACCTTCATTGATGAAGGGTTCAAAATTTGGAAGAAAACACATGTTGAAAGTGTGTACTTTGTTTAAAGTTATATTCCGGAATAAGTCCCTAAGTAAGAAACATAAAAAATTCAAGAGAAAACACTAGTTTTGCAAATTTCTTTTTGGAAACCATTGTAATTTAATTTTAAAATATATTATCGATTAATAGGAAAATAATGTAAATTTTATAAAAAAAACAATACTCATTTTTTATATATTATAATATTTCATATTATTATTTTATTACCATATTTCTGTTGTGATCGTGTTTTTTTTTTCTGTTTTTAAATTGTCACTCTGTGTGGAACTGATGACGCGTGTATTTAACGCGCATTACACAATTGGGATTAATGAGTATCTCTATTAGACCGCACCAAACATATCCTGTGTCATCAAATGACTATCCCCACTTAATATATTTTCTAGAGAGAGATTAGAAAGAGAAGACAAATGTGGGTTACTGATAATCTGACTCGTGATCTGTGCACTATGAAGAAATCTCCCTCACTAAATATATTTCTAGAGAGAGACTAGAGAGAGAAGGAAAGAGACAAATGTGGGTATTGACAATCAGTCAGACTTCAGATCTGTGAAAACTGTGGAGAAGGAAAGTCAGCTCTTGTGTCACCCTTTCAAATCACTCCACAGTGTGTTTTGTCCATTAAAAGATTTTTTTATTTTATTTTTGCAGTACAAAAGTCGCAATTACAGTCCTTTTCTTGAGTGTGTTTATATAGTTTATACTATTCTACTTTGCATTTGCAATGTCCTCTTTTGTGCTTGAAATTTTAAAGCGAGACATCTAGTTTTAAAACTGGAAGACCCATTTTCAGAAAAAGTTGTAGTATTAAATTGATTTTGGGTTCAGAGGGAGTCCTCCTGTCTTACTTCGCTTGCAAGTGATGGGTTTCGAAAGAAAGTCTCTTTTAGGGTTTTCACTGTGAGCCTTTGGTTCAAAGGTATAGAAGTACTGAAGAAGTTTCTTTCTTCGTTTCATAGTTTATTATATGCGATCTAGGGATTTTATGTCATTTGATTGAGGGTTTAATTGGGCCTTACTGGTGGTGATTGCTTCATTTACAAGTTCTATTTTGGTTTTTTTGAGGTGTTTTGGTGGGTCTGAAATTTCTTCATTCGGGGTTTCTTCTCACTTTCTATAAGAGGCGCTTGTTTTACAACACAAGTGTGAATTTGGGTTTTAGTCTGATTGCTTCAATTACAAGTTGAGTCCTTTTGTGGATTTGCGAGGTGTTTTGGGATGTGGGCTGAAGTTTCTTCATTTGGATTCTTTTTTCCTCTCTTTATATGAGGCAGCTGTGACTGTTTCTAGATTGAGTTATCAACCTGGATATCTTCATTAATCGTCTAGAGATTTGCTTTCAAGTGGTGGGTATTGAAGATCTCAATTGCTCTGTGTCGGTGATTGTTGCTTCACCTACAAGTGGTTGTTACTGGGGTCTTTGTGGTTTCTGAGGTGCTTGGCATGTGGGTATTCTGAGTTTCTTCATATGGTTTCCTTCTCATTTCTGAAAAGCAGTGCAAGCGCAATCATGTCGAACTGAACTGAGTTTCTGGTGGTGTTGGTCTTGGTTTGAGTTCGGCATCTCTTTGATTTCAGTAATGGTGTCCATGGGGTTTATTTCAATGACTTTCCTCAAATGGGCATTATTGGCTTGTTTTGTTTGCTTATGTTTGGGTCTTGAAACCCCAAGCCAAACCTGTGATCGGAATGATTTGCTGGCACTGAAGGAATTTAGAGAAAACCTCACAAGTGGGTCCATTATCTGGTCCGAGGATTCCGCTTGTTGTAATTGGGATGGTGTTGCTTGTGAGCATGGCGGTAATGGGTCAGTTGCAAGTAGAGTGACAATGCTGAATTTAACCGGCAAAGGTTTAAAAGGGTTGATTTCGAGTTCTTTGGGCGATTTACATCATTTGAAGCTGCTTGATCTTTCATGTAATCATTTGGAAGGTGGATTGCCCGTGGGGATTTCAAACTTGAAGCAGCTGGAAGTTCTTGATTTGAGTCATAACATGTTCACGGGACCGGTGTTGGCAGCTCTTGGTGGATTGAAATCCATTCATTCCCTTAATATTTCTAGCAACTTGTTCAATGGGCACTTGCTTGATCTTGGGGGATTTCCAAATGTTGTTGTATTCAATGCAAGCAACAATTCATTTACCGGCGAATTCAGTTATCCATTGTGCAATTCCTCCAAGAAGACTCAGATTCTTGATCTATCAATGAACCATTTCACTGGTGGGCTTGAAAATTTGGTCAGTTGCAGCTCCTCTCTGCGGCGGTTGCATGTGGATTGCAATTCACTTTCAGGCAACCTTCCTGACTCCTTGTATTCAATGTCTTCTTTGGAGCAGCTTTCAGTCTCTGCCAACAATTTCTCTGGCTCGCTAAGCAAGAAACTCAGTAAGCTTTCCACCCTTAAAACCTTAGTTTTATATGGAAATCATTTTTCGGGTCCCCTTCCAAATGTATTTGGGAATCTAACATACCTAGAACAGTTTATTGCACATTCAAATTCATTCTCCGGGCCATTGCCCTCCACCCTGGCACTCTGCTCAAACCTACGAGTGCTTGATCTCCGGAACAATTCTCTATCCGGTCCTGTCAGTCTTGATTTTACTGGATTGTCTCATCTCTGTACACTTGATCTTGCCACTAATCATTTTAATGGTTCCTTGCCGGAGTCACTATCCCGTTGCCGCGAACTGAAAATATTGAGTCTTGCCAAGAATGAGTTAATTGGCCAGATACCGGAGAGCTATGCAAACCTCACATCTCTTTTGTCTCTCTCACTGTCAAACAACAGTTTTGTGAATTTATCTGTGGCACTATCTGTTCTGCAGCAATGCAGAAATCTCACTACTCTCATCCTCACAAAGAACTTCCATGGAGAAGAAATCCCGAAAAATGTGAGCGGGTTTGAGGGCTTGATGATTTTTGCGTTAGGGAATTGTGCCCTTAATGGCCAAATCCCAGATTGGTTATTGAATTGCAGTAAATTAGAAGTCCTTGACTTGTCTTGGAACCATTTGAATGGCATTATCCCTCCCTGGATTGGTCAGATGGAGAGGTTGTTTTACTTGGACTTCTCAAATAACTCACTTGTGGGGGAAATCCCAAAGAGTTTGACAGAGTTAAAGAGCCTCATTTCTACAAATAGCAATTCCTCGAATCTTAACCCCTCCACTGGCATTCCACTGTATGTTAAGCGAAATCGGAGTGTTAGTGGTCTGCAATACAATCAGGCTTCAAGTTTCCCTCCATCAATATTGTTGAGCAATAACAGCATAAATGGAACAATCTGGCCTGACATTGGGCAATTGAAACAGCTCCATGTCTTAGATTTGAGCTGGAACAACATAACTGGGACTATCCCTAGCTCCATTTCTGATATGGGGAACTTGGAAGTTTTGGATTTATCATGCAATAATCTTTATGGATCGATCCCTGCATCATTCAGTAAGCTCACTTTCCTGTCAAAGTTTAGTGTGGCTAATAATCACTTGCAGGGAGCGATACCAATTGGGAATCAGTTCTCAAGCTTTCCCAACTCGAGCTTTGAGGGAAACCCTGGACTTTGCGGGGGAGTAGTTTTTCCTTGTGGTGGTATAAACAATAAGGGGCTCCAACCAGGAATCCCATCTGGTTCAAATAGTAAATTTGGCCAGGGCAGCATCTTTGGAATAACAATCAGCATTGGGGTTGGGATTGCTTTGCTCCTGGCCGTTGTTCTGCTTAAAATGTCAAGGAGGGATGTAGGAGATCCAATTGAAGAGTTTGATGAGGAAATCAGTAGGCCACGCCGGTTGTCAGAGGCACTTGGGTCTTCAAAGTTGATTCTTTTTCCAAACTCAGGCTGCAAGGATCTCACAGTTGCAGATTTATTAAAGTCTACAAACAATTTTAACCAAGCAAACATAATTGGCTGTGGAGGGTTTGGTCTTGTGTTCAAAGCTGACCTTCCTAATGGCATAAAAGCTGCAATCAAGAGGCTCTCTGGAGATTGTGGACAGATGGAGCGTGAATTTCAAGCTGAAGTTGAAGCCTTGTCAAGAGCTCAGCACAAGAACCTTGTCTCTCTTCAAGGGTACTGCCAGCATGGGAATGACAGGTTACTAATTTACTCATACATGGAGAATGGAAGCTTGGATTATTGGCTGCATGAGAGGGTTGATGGGAGTTCACTTCTTAGGTGGGAGACGAGACTCAAGATAGCTCAAGGAGCTGGTCGTGGATTAGCTTACTTGCACAAGGAGTCAAATATAATCCATCGAGACATTAAAACTAGCAACATTCTTTTGGATGAGAGATTCGAAGCTCATTTAGCTGACTTTGGCCTCTCAAGGTTACTTTGTCCTTATGACACCCATGTAACGACAGATTTGGTCGGGACCTTGGGCTATATTCCTCCTGAATACAGTCAGGCATTGACAGCAACTTTTAAGGGTGACGTTTATAGCTTTGGTGTTGTTCTTCTTGAGCTTCTTACTGGCAGGCGACCTGTGGAAGTTTGCAAAGGAAGAAATTGCAGGGACTTGGTGTCATGGGTGTTTCAGATGAAATCTGAAAAGAGGGTGGAGGAAATATTTGATTCATCGATCTTGGAAAAGGATCATGAGAAGCAATTCTTGGAGGTGCTTGGTATAGCTTGTAAATGTATAGACCAGGATCCAAGACGGAGACCCTCTATCGATCCAGTTGTTTCATGGCTTGATGCGGTTGGAAACGAGGGTACTAAATGATGAATTTCATTACTGTTCTCACAGAGTGCAGTTTCTGTTGGGATCCCAAAGTATAAAATACAACCGTAAAGAAGCATTTAAGTTTCTTCTAGCTAGGGAGAGTTTTGATCAAGTGACTGGTTCCTTGCTATTGGATGCTGACAGGCCTGAATTTTGTATACATAAGCTGCCGGGCTTTCTCTTTTACCTGAAATAAGAACAGTAGTTCTACTGGAAAAAAATACAAGCACAGTAGAACAGACCTATAAATCGTTATACATTTTCCCCTCATATATGAGTATTTTGATGTTCGTTAAATTTGAAATCCTTCCTCTCTGCTTTAACATATTTTAAAAGTGACCAGTTATTACTTTTCCCTTTTCTCTCTTTTCCTTTTCCTTTGCATTTGAATTGAGATTTTCCCTTGCAGAAAAAGAAAGAGCTACTGATAGATACATGGTAACATGTGTTAGATTGACTTCATAGTATGTTAAAATGCATCCTTAATGTTCTGCTATTTTCTCTTCTTCCTCTATATAGCATATCACTACAAGTTCTTTCATTATATCTGGTTATGCATGAACAGAGTGATTCGATACGTTAATTATGGTTGCAATTCCTTGTTCGCTGTATTTGAACGATTTGATTATGGTTAACGATGCAACTTGAACTTGTTATCACCCTTCCTCATTGAAGGTACTTTTTAATTCTTGTCTAGAAACTTCGAAATTTTGATTTAAGAGTTGCAGAACTTGACATTTTTGTTACTAGAGTATCTGGATACACTATAAGGACCTACTATCAAATATTTTTTTTTCATTTTTCTCAGTGATTATGGTTAACTTATTGGTGCTTTAGATTCTTGATGTGCTTGTTATGTTCATTATTGTTCATGTTGGCGCGTGATTGGGCTGGACCGGCTATGGACTAGTGGTTACTGGTAAGAAATTAGTGAAGTGCTTGGTGAATGGTGGAATACTAGGAGAGAAGTGTAAATTTGTAGTTCCTCATTTAGGGTTGTGTTTACACTTTGCATTTGCAAAGCTTGATAAGATAAGAAGGTCCAGTTATATCTTGCTAGTTCAATGGTTCAGATCAGGCAAGAAGATTATTTACAAATCAAAAATTGGGTTTGTGTCATTGTCAAGTATGACCAATCTTAGGTTCCTTAGTTGAACGGGAGCTTAGAAGGAAGTGATCCGAATATGCTTGTGTAGTGCGCATATATATATATATATATATATATATATATATATATATATATATATATATATTGTCTGTCCTAGAAGAGAATTGAGACGTAGGAGATCATCATTTACATTGGCTGAGAAAGCCACTAGCTGTGGAACAAAATGTCCTGTTGTGAAATCCACTTGTGTCTTCTAAATGTAGACGACCATTCTTCTAGTTTATTTTTCTTTGATTGGCCAGACATGCATTCAACACTTAAAAACAACTTTTCAAAAGAGCGTGTAATTCCGTTGTCTTTTGTTGAAAAATGAGCTGATTGAATTGAATGATGTAACCACCAAGGTGTCTTATCTCAACTTTATAAAATTAAATTAAATTTATTTTATTTTATAAAGTTAAAGGTTCAAGTTCAATTGTGTGGCAATGTTAAATAAAAGGGTAAAAAAAAATAAATAAAAAAATAATCCTGAATGATATATATATATATATATATATATATATATATGAATATGTATAGAGAACGATGGGATGGTTAACAAGTAACAACAATGTGTAGCGCAAAAAAGCATATTGTAGGCCACTCCCACCACCTGGACTGGGCTACAATTATGTCAGTATTGTGTCCTTGGACTTTTCTTATAGTGTCACGCATGTCGCCCTCTTAAATCCTAATACACCCTCGTCCCCAATCTCCATCCTCTCCCGAGTCTTGACCCATAATTTTTAAACTACGTACAGTACAACTTGTAATGATCTGCTTTGGATCGGACATGCAAGAAAAATAGCTTCATGGGTTGTAAATTAATTAATCCTGCAGAATGATGAAGACAAAGATGAGTCCTGAAGACATGGCCGGCCTTTGATTTTGAAACCACTGATAATATATACACCAGTGTAGAAGATCTCAGGCAGGAGGGTGTATAACTTGTATACATGATTTGAGAGATTGAAATAGCAAATAGGATTAATTAATTTATGCCAAAAAGAACTCAAAGTCAGCTCATTAATTAATATATACACGCGTTGGCCATACCACTAAAATTCTTGAATACTTCATTGAATGCTACTAGTACAAAATATACATACAGAGGAACCTGCGGATCAAAAAAAAGGGTCAAAAAATGATATCACCGCCGTTGCCGGGGATCGAACGCGGGTCACCCGCGTGACAGGTGGGAATACTCACCACTATACTACAACGACTTCTGTGCCCCTATTCTTGGGAAAATTAAATATAACATAAGAAACATCCCTCCGCAGTACATTACATACCCACTCTTCGTCTGCTCTACAATTGTGCCCCTTCCGGATAAAAACATGGAGAGCTAAAGGCGCCCATTTTACAAGTTGATTCCAATTTCATGTATTATAAAAAAGAAATGATAAGTTTTTTAAACAAACCATTGACCACTCTAGGGAATGGCAAAAGTGTTTCACGACCATTATGCAAAACATAGGATGTGAAATAGGAAGGGTTTTGACTTTCAAATTCAATCTTATCAAAGTCACGAGGAGGTCTTCAATACATCTGATGTAAATATGTTAAATAAATTTAAATCTTGTAAATTATACACACGTAATAGAACCTATCATGTGTATTGTGCACGAATGATTCAAATTCACCCGATATATTTACACCTGATATATTGTATATCTTCTCCTAAGTCACATGTTAGGAATTTTTTTTTTTTTTGGTATGAGTAACATATTTGAATTTTAAAATTGAATTCGAATTCAAAATGCAATCTAGGTAATTTTTAAGCAGATCAAATTTTATTTCATATAACCTAAATCAAGTGTATTTTACTCTATTTGAATCTTGTTTAAATTATACAAGTAAGATATGGATCATATTGATCTATAGCATTTGATTCAGATTCAGATATGATCATATCATGTGATGGTGCAATTTTAGCGGGATATAGGCAAGGTGACGTGGCTAAACCTGGATGCTATGAAAGTGCAATCGACAAGGATTATAGTTGTCAACAAGATCAAGATAACACATATCAATAAGGAACAATTAGTCTTCCAATACGACATTGAGGTCAAACCACATTAAATGCAATCACATGTTTATAAAAAAGGGTACGATGAAAATCTCTTGTAAACACATTTATTACTGTCTCTTGATATTCTCTGCAAAACAAGTTTATTGACTTAAACGTCGGAGCTTCCTAGCCCGATACCAAACTGATGCCAAGAAGATTCGTCTTTTCTTCTTTCTATCTCTAGGGGCAGGGCTGAATCGGATCAGAGGAAAAATTATCCATCAATTGACGTTGTATGTGGGAAACAAGATAATATGATGCTACGATCCGGTTTGGAAGTTGGAGGGGAATGCACGACGTTGTAGGCCCACAATCAAGTGGACAAGCCTGGGCCCACCCTGCCGCCCTAAATGATGGGTCCCCCAAGATAGTGAACAGGTTGCAGCTTTAGAACGACAAGTTTAGACTCTAAGTCAAAACATGAACATGTTGGTCTAACAAAATGCTACCATTTTACTAGTGAGAAGTTAGGTTTTTTTTTTTTTTTGGATGAGTAGCATGTTGGAATTTATTCCTATACTCAACTTGTAGAAATCAAGAATAATGCAATTAATTATAGAAGAGATTTAATTAACATACCTGGTTGATGATAAAATCCTTAAGATAACCTTTTTGTTTCTGCAATAAATCCTTAGAGAGCTCTACCCCCTTTCTGAGAGTTGTCCTTCGATAGGACTGAATAAGGGTTGTGAAACCCTTATTTATAACAACAACAGGGGGGGCGGCTTCTCTACAAATAAAATACCTAAGTCTCCCTTCCTATCATGGAGACCTAGTTATCAAAGGTTAGGATTAAATCCCACCAAATAAAGTTGGAAAACCACAAACCAACGGTGTAAATATTATACTGTCAATTAGACCACAATTGATAAGTATAACCCCAACCCATTAAGTAACAATAATTACATTGCAATCCAATTTTAAAAATAATGCATAGAACCACAAAAAATATTATATTTATTTAAAATATTCCAACAATCTCCCACTTGTTTCATGCACTTTAAGTTTTATAAAACGACACTATGGATTGCAACACTTTAGAAAAATCGAGTGGCCACTCATTTTATTTTAGAAAAATACAATTATTGAAACAGATGGGTTGAAACTTTAAAACACTCTCTTCCATAGACTTCCTCAATAGTGGATCATGGATGCGTAGACAAATAATATATTAGTCTAAACAGTTCCATGGTCTCAAAACTAATTCCATCTAGGATTTGAGCGAATATAGTAGTTTTTACTACATTTCATGAGATGTGCAAACTGCATGTGGTCTAAACGCATACCTCACTATCCGTCCTGCTTCATACCATCACGGTATGTCACCTGAACATATTACAGCAAACCGCCAACCTTCTGTCCAGTGTGAGGGTTTACCGATATGAAGCCAATCCCATATCTAGCCCAAGCTATCCTCATGGAATGTGAAACACTCCCACAGGTATTTTAATAATTATGTTTGGATTTACCAATGTGATGCCAATCCCACATCTAATCCAAACACCCTCATGAGTGTAACATCACTCCCAGACAAACATAATAGCACGTGCATTATATATAAATGAAGATAATAATAACGATGCATCATAACTTCATTTTGCATGCAAATAACTATCACCAAAAGGCGTAAATAAACTGAAAAAAATAACTATCACCATAAGGTGTAAAAAGCTGAAAGCTAACTGCAATGTAACATAATGTAAAGAAAAATCAGACATCATTACACAAGGACTCTCGAACCCCCATCTGGATCACGTGCTCCTTAAATAATTTTGGCTGAAGACCTTTAGTGAGAGGATCTGCAATCATCTTTTCTGTTACTATATGGGGAACCTCAATCACACTTTCCTTAACCTTTTCACACACGATAAGATATTTTATATCAATGTGCCTTTTACGCTTGGTCAACTTTTCATCTTTCACATACTATATAACAATTTCATTATCACAGAAAATGTTATACGCTTGTGTATGGAGTCAACAACCTTCAAATCCACAATAAAACTTTCTTAGCCACATGACATGTTTGGTTGTTTTACAACAACTGACCAACTCTGCACACACAGTGATAATAAATTGCTTAAAGATTTTTTACAAGATAGCTCGCTCCTTGAGCCAACATAAAAATAGATTCAGAAGTGAATTTTCTACTACTCGAGCAACCTGCAAAGTCAGCATCGGAATAAGCAATTATTTTAAAGCAGTCTGATTTCCTGTAGATCAACATGAACTTTTTAGTTCTCTGGAGATACCTCAAAACTTTCTTCACTACCGTCGAATAAACAATGTACAGATTTTGCTAAAATCAACTTGACTTCTTACAAAATCATTATCGAGACATTTTTATTCTGACAACATATTTCCTTTAACACTTTGAACCTCACTTGGTACACAATATCTTCATCTCAAAAGTTTTCAATATTTTGTCAATACATGCCTTTTGAGAAAGTCCAAATTTTTTCTATAGTGCATGTATTACATGAATGTCATAACTAACTAACAAAATATCATCAACATATAAGACAAAGAAAACAAATTAACTCCCACTGAACTTGAGGTATATGCATTAGATCACGATACTCTTCAGGTTGAAACATGTAAATCACTTCCTTAATGTCTCAATTGAGGAATATTGTCTAGACATCTATCTAATACAACTCAACATAATTAAGTATAAAAGAAACTACAAAGTTCTAGACTCCCACTGAATTCACACATCCTCAATAAATTTTTTCAATGACATGTTTCAATAATTTTCATAAGTTTAGATAGATAATAAAATCACAACCAAAATATCTCTCCAGATACTCATTGAAAAGACAAGTGATGGTGCGAGAGGATCAAGTTTCTTAATATCTAGATTGTACAATTTTAATATTTCTGTCTAACAGCCCTTCATCTTTGGACAAATATACTTTAAACACATCAAGTGTTTCAGACTTCTGGTGGATTATGTACAAAAAAGCATACCTTAAAAGACCATCAATGAAGGTAATGAAATACCTCTACCCTCCTCAAGAAGGAGTAGGAAATGAACCCCCGATGTCAGTGTGAATGAGGTCCAAAAGACCAGATGACTGACTAGCCTCAAAATTGCATTTCTTCTGCATCTTTCCCTTGACACAATCAATTATAAATCATAATCAGAAAAATTAGTAGTTCAATAATCACATCCTTGACCAAACATTCTAATCCTTTTCGCGAGACATGCTCTAATATCTTATGATATAACATAATTGAGTCCATGAAAAAACTAGAAGCATGTATATAAGATAACTAATCTGTCACCAAATAAAAAATAAAATCTCAAAGCATTAAATCTCGAAACTTAAAGTAAATTATGCCTAAGAGCGATAACATAAATAAATAAATAAAACATTAAGCCCTAAAGAAAAACTAGTATGTAACACTAGCGGAATTGTCTCAATAGCCTTGATACGAACCGCATCAGCATTACCAGCACCAATCAATCCTCAACCTTCAGATTTCTCCGACTTCGTAGCCCCTGGTTTGTTTTTCTTTTGCCAATTTTTATAACCGAAATAATCTTTCTTTTGATGCCCCTTCTTATTGCAAAACCAGCATTCACCATCCCCATGACCACGTTTTTTCCTTTGTTGTTATGCTTTCCCCTTTGTTGATTAGCCTGATTTCCTTTCTTGCCGCCCTTATTCTTGAAATTGTACTTGCTGCTACTGCTCATGGCAAGATGAGCTGACTCAGTTTTTACTCCCTTGAAACGTTCCTCCTCAGTCACACAAAGTGCTAATAACTAGTTAATGTCCCATTTAGTCTCTTGTGAATTATAATTCACCCTGAAAGTATCAAAAGACCTGGGTAGAGAATATATTACCATGTGGACCAATAACTCATCATCAAATATAATTCCCTGCTCTCTCAGTCCATTAACCAGCTTACACATCTTATAGATGTGCTCTCTCACTGAACCACTGCCATCATATTTTACTGACATGAGTTGTGTCAGATAATAATATTGTAGTTGCTTCTTAGTACCTATAAATTGTGTCTTGATCAAATTCAAGAGCTCCTTAGCAGTATCAAATACAGGAATACCACCCCGAATAATTTCACTAATAGAAGCACGAATCAACCTGATGGCCATGGTATTAGTTTTAGTCCACTTAGCATGCAACAATTTCACTGCCTCAGAAGATTCTACAGTAAGCGCATGGGGTTTCTCCTCATGAAGAACGAACTCGTAGTCCAAAAACCCTAACATAATATCAACATTTGTCCTCCAGGCAGTGTAATTCGAACCATTCAATGGTTCAATCCCTGTAAGCTATTTCTGAATTGCGGAAGCGTCCATGACTGAAAAATATGTTATATCAAATAACATCACATAAATAACATATAAAATAATATGTCACAGCTTTAGGGATTATTACTTTAATTCGTACTTGGAGTTTTAAGCCGAATTTATCAGAGTATTTTACTATGTGCAAAACCTTCCACCCTGCGAGAATAAGTAAGATATCATTTAAAAATCACCTTTGAGCAGAATTTTAAATACATTTACCCCCCCAAATTTGGGATTAAATCGCACATAGACCTAATTAATTATGCTTGAATTATTACTAAACACTTCCACTACCTTTGGGCAAGAAGGTTATTTAGTTCTAACCCAAACACTCTCAACTATTCTACTCACTTATCCTACATTAAGACACTAATCACCTTTGGACAGAAATAATGCCCCAATATAGGTAAGTGCACTGTAAGACCTTAATACGACCAATATTTGTCTTTAAAATTTTAAAAAATAATAACCTACATGAGTGAATGTCACCTTTGGGCAGACATCACTCACTTTGGATACTATCTTGAAACTGTTACTTTACCGGTCCTCCTAAACTCCAAGGAAAGACCTAAACTTTGGAATTCCATTTTTATTTAGGTTCACGAACTTCTTTATAATGCACATAAAAAATAAACCCAAATATTATGGAACAAAATATGAACATGGATCACTTTATAACTTGAATATAAATAAATATATTTATAATCATCCATGCACATAAAATAAATTTCAAAAGAAATTTATAACATTTATTTATTATTATTATTATTTTTCTTCACTATTCACCAAAAAAAAAAATAATAATAATAATAAAAAATAAATAAATAAACATATATTCACGATTATCATGTAAACATATCACAACATTTACTGTTATCATGTATAAGAATATATGACTGGATATTTAATCCAATTTTCATTAATAATATATATATATATATATATATATATATATATATATATATAGTAATTGGACAAAACTAATCATTCAACCACACAAGCTATTGAGAATTTTTTATTCACATATACATAAAAAAAAGCATTTAAACATATATAACTGTACATACATGTGACTGTACATGAATTTTGAGAATCCAACACAAACTTTACATGTATATGTAAACATGGTCAATGCGTACAACGCGAGCACAGTAAAAAAAAACATCTATCCCTTAAGGCTGCTCATGCACGCAACTATAGAAACAGATAATAAACGCGAAATTGGAAGAAAATCAATTTTTCTTAGATTCCTACTTGATTTCTACAAAAAAAAAAAAACCTTAGCCCTAACCATGACTCTGATACCAATTGTTGGAATTTATTCCTATACTCAACTTGTAGAAATCAAGAATAATGCAATTAATTATAGAAGAGATTTAATTAACATACCTGGTTGATGATAAAATCCTTAAGATAACCTTTTTGTTTCTGCAATAAATCCTTAGAGAGCTCTACCCCCTTTCTGAGAGTTATCCTTCGATAGGACTGAATAAGGGTTGTGAAACCCTTATTTATAACAACAACAGGGGGGCGACTTCTCTACAAATAAAATACCTAAGTCTCCATTCCTATCATGGAGACCTAGTTATCAAAGGTTAGGATTAAATCCCGCCAAATAAAGTTGAAAAATCACAATCCAACGGTGTAAATATTATACTGTCAATTAGACCACAATTGACAAGTATAACCCCAACCCATTAAGTAACAATAATTACATTGCAATCTAATTTTAGAAATAATGCATAGAATCACAAAAAATATTTTATTTATTTAAAATATTCCAACATAGCATATTTGAATTTTAAAATTAAATTTGAATTCAAAATGCAATCTAGGTAATTTTTAAGTAGATAAAATTTTATTTCATATTCGACCTAAATCAAGTGTATTTTATTTGTGCAAGTCAGATATGGATCATATCTATCTACAACATTTGATTTAGATTCAGATATGATCATATCATGAGATTGCTTTTGGGCCTTTTTCCTATTCGGTTTTAGAGTTTCTTTAGCCCAGAGTTTAATAAAATTTTATTGTAATTTTCTTTCCTTTTATTGACTGTGTGAGAATAAGACATTAACATGTCAAGTAAAATTTGCCATGTTTAAATGTGGGAGTTTGACAGTAGAATTTTCTGGTCATTTGTGTCAGCATGTAAAGAATGTCATGCAATGAAGCCGTCCAACAGACGATGTGCCTGTATGACGTATATTGAAATATTTTATGGGATTGAATATTTTTCTTTTTAAGATTATTTGGTATGACAAAGAGTTCACCAACGTTACCATATAAGATAACATCCTCTTTGTCTAGAGATTTATCAAATTTTGGCTTATGTCTCCGGGTTGTATCATATTTTTCCATGAAAAACTATTTTCTGTCATTGAAGTGTACGTGTTTTGATTTCAACCATTAAAAAGTTCAGAAGTGCATCTCATGCCGCTCAACTGTACAATTTTTTCGACACAATTAGAGAAGAGTTTCTGATTAGTCTTTTTATTTTTCAATTTAGTTTTTTTCCTAATTCTTCTCCATCTTTTTACTAGATTTTGTTTCAGTACTTTAATGTGCGAAAAAATAAGTATGAAGTCTTTCTTCAAGCTGTTATGTATTTTTCACTTTTACTTTATGTTATAGTTTTTTATGTTTCTTATTTTTAAAAGCACATAAATTGTGATTAAAAAAATTTCTTTCACGCCATAGCTATACGGTGTAGTAACAAAATCTATCACTAACTACTCCTTTAAATAAGATCATCTTCAAAACGGACTATAGCTATTTACAAGATGGATATTTAGAACTCCACATAAATCTGTAGAATCTTAAATGTACATGTTACTACAAACTTTCCAAAATCTATTATATATCATTCTACAACACTCCACAAATTTGACACTTTAAGTATGGAAGACTTTAGAATCCAAATTTCTAGTTGGCAAGGGATGAAATTAAGAGAGAGAGAGAGAGTTAAGAGATGAGTGAGTTAGAAAATGACAACATTTTAACTTATTTGTTATTATATCTGGATCTCCTTAACATTACCAAGTCAACCCAACCTAGAAGACCACCCTCTCATCAGTCTTTCTATCATCTCCTTAGATATATGTCACTTCTATATTTTTACAGTACATGTTAAGAATATTATACGAAGCTTTGAGGGAACAAAATTGTGAAGAAATATATTTCAAGATTTATGTATATCAACCTTCATCTCATTCAAATTAATGGCAATATTAGTCATCTTTATAACGTAGTCTTGAACCCCATTAATGTCATCATATTTAGTGGTAGACAACTGACCCATATATAATTGCATATAAACACAACAAACACACGTAAATTTGGGAGAGTCTTGTTGCATCATTTCAATCACACCTTGGGATAGAGACTACAACATGCCATAGCTCTTTACATCTGAATCGATAAAGTAAGATGCATGAATGACACGAGCCTTCCCCTGCATAGGAGCTCCTTGCCAAGTTTAAAATATATAAAAAAAGAAGTCCAACACTTGGACGCTGAAGAAAACTTCTAAATCATGAAATTTATGGATCTTGAGGAGTAACCAACCCAATCCAAACTCTATTCTGGTGGGCCCAATGTGTGGTACTCTATCAAGAATTAGGTTTGGTTCTACTATTAACGGTAACATGTCGGATGCTTACCAATAAGTCAAAATTTTAAGTTATTGGATAGTGTTACTTACCTGCCCATTTATACTTATTCTCTTTTCCATCCTCTAACATTCTCTCCTACTCAAATTCGCAATGTTCTTGTTGTGGTAGGACCACTCTGCCTACCCATCTCTTTTAACAACGAAAAGATCGGTAACAAGCCGAATTTGGACACCACCCGGGTGTGCGTGACACTTAGGGGTGTATAAAGAACCGGTGGAACCGGAACCGGAATCGTAAAGAACCGTACCTGAACTGAACTGAACCAAACAGTTCACTACGGTTCCGGTTCTGGTTCCATGTCAAGGAACTGAAACCGTTAGAAAAAATATATATATATAATATATAATATATAAATGAATAATAATAGTTTCTAAGTTCTAGTGTTCTATATAAATATATAGTATATAAAGTATAAAATATACAATATATAAATAAATACTAATAGTTTCTAAGTTCTAATGTTCTATATATATATATAATATAAGATATATAAATATATACTAATAGCTTCTAATCTATTGTTATAACTAGGAGTACACAAATATGAGTGTGTATCTTGTCAATGTTAAAAATAAAAATAAAAAAAAAAAGTTGACAAAGAATCGTTAAGGAACCGGAACCGAACTTAACTTAACTTAACGGTTTCGGTTCCAAAATTAAGGAACCATTAGTAATGGTTCCAATTCCGGTTTCACCAAAAATTGTAAGGAACCGTACCGTGTGCACCCATAGTGACAGTGGATTAAGAATTGGGTCTGACTCTGATACCAATAACCCAAAAGTCTAAATTATTGGATAGTATTGGCTACCTGTCCATTTATACCCATTATCTTTCCCATTCAGATCCGATGTGGGATAAAGAAGACCCTTCTAACACTAGCCCACCAGGTGGAAGCATAGGGTGCGTTCACTAACGAAAACGTTTTTTTATTTTTGTACTCGAAAAAAAATATAAATATATTCTTGTTTTTTATGAGTGGAAACAAAAAGCAGAAATAACGTTCATTAAACTTTTTGTTTCACATTTTTTAGAAAAAACGAGAGCAAAAAACAGTGTTTAGTAATATAGTTATTACACATTTTCTTTCTTATTTTATATTTGAACATGCAACTATTAGACAATACAAAAGAACTTTTCAGCAGAACTAGTCTTCTATAAGTATGATATCATACATATGTGAAAATTAAATTAAATTAAATTAAAATAAAATTGATATCATATATTTGTAAAAATTAAATTAAATTAAAATTGATATCATATATAAGTAAAAATTAAATTAAAAAATGATACAAGTTAAAAGATAATAATATACATAACATGTATATCATAAAGAGTTATTATTTATAAGTGATTTTTTTTTAAAAAGAAGATGAAAGTAAGAGCATTTTCAAAGTGTTTTTTTATATTTTAATATAAATAATTTATGCACATTATATATTATTATATTAATTTATTATATATTATTTAGCTAAGTAGGCAAGAAAAAGATTATAATATGTAAATAAGAAAACAATTGTGCAAAAAATCATGGATATTGAAATTTATGTTTAATATTATATATTATTTAATTAAGTAAGTTTTGCTACCGTGGAAATAATATTTCCTTATAGTGAAAAAACAGAAGAAACATATTTTTTTTGTTTCCTCTCCTTTCACAAAAATGAAAAACATTTTTCATTACAGAGAATAGAAATATTGTATTAAACATATTTTTTATTTTTGTTTTTATCTTTTTAAAAGATAAAAACAGAAAAATAAAAAATATTTCTGTCACTAAACGGACCCATAGTCCCTGAGTCAAACGAGGGGATTCGATGGTTGAGGCCCACACTATTAGAAATTTTATCATCATGAGAAGATCTAATTCAAGACTATTTAAAAGCAAAAAAAATTCATCCTCTGTTAGATCAGATGTATAGCCAAACTACTTGTTTACCAAAATAGAGAAAAAAAAAATTACATAAATTAATGCACGGTAGTTCGAAACCACTTCACACCAAGAAAAAAAGAAAAAAAAATTACATCAATTTAATATTAGTTTATATGTATACTTATATGTATATGTACAAATGTATATATAATATATATGTATTGTATAAATGTATCTATACCACATATATAGAATTTATATGTCATTATGTATAGGTATATTCAATATAGACTAAGAGTATTGGAAAATCAAAAAAGAAAAATAGAATTAGGGCTTTGAAGAATAAAAACTAGTAAATTTTTTTTTAATAAAGAAAAAGAGAAATAGGTGAAAGAGTACTAGGAGAGAGAATGAACTTACATATTTAATCTTTATCTTCTCCCAACCATTGAACTACCTTGGCAAGAATTCACATAACTGACACAAGCATTTGGACTGTTGCAATCGTGTATATTACATGTATTATAGTTATATATATATATATATGATATGATATTATATTGGGTAAATATTATATGACTAGATGTTGCTATTGGGTTGAGCTTAAAATAAAGTAATTAAATATTTCATGTAATTGGGTTAGGCTAGTAAAGTAATTAATTAAATGCATAAATGAAATTTAGAGTTAGCAATCATAAATTTTATTGGACAAACTTATATTTGAAACATAGTTCTACTTCATATCTTCCCATTAAGATATAAATTTTCATATCCAATATACATGGAATTAATAATTAAGCTTGAATAATCGTAGTACTATATTCCAAAGCATATATATAAACATAATTAATATATATACAGTGGTAAAAAATATACATGCACAAAATAAATAGACATGTAAGTTTGTCAACCTCAGAAAAAATCATATCATTGCTCAAACTTTCAGTATAATCTTATACAGATGATTTCCACATTTTCAAAGCCCATGTTAACATCAAGATCATAAAAGATGAGGTGGAATAAATTTAGGTGAACTCACTTTAGTCATGCTTCATTTATTTACGCAAATAATATAATAAATTTAATGCATATACAGAGGAACCTGCGGGGCAACTAAAGAGGCTGAAAAATGAATATCGCCGTTGCCGGGGATCGAACCCGGGTCACCCGCGTGACAGGCGGGAATACTCACCACTATACTACAACGACTTGTGTTGTTCCTAATTTAAATTAAATTATTGATGAATTCGTGTGCTCTACAAGTGAAGCTAATTTTTTACAATAATAGCATTATTTATCTTGCGAAATCAATGATAAACCAAAACACAAAAAAAAAGGTTGAGAACTAGAGAAACTGGTATTGTTCTTGTGTGTGTATATGTATATATATTCACTCTTATGTATCACAAAAGATGAAGTGGTGCCACATATGTTAATCATTATTTAGTATTGTTGATTCGATCGTGGCACTTTTTAACCGCATTTATATTATTCTCATAGGAATAACACACAATATTAATTCCCAGTTATTGACAACTACATCTTTTGTCCTTTAAACAAATTAATGGGATTTAATTTAATATAATTTTTCTCAATTAATTAGATATATAAAGCTGAAAACTTGTCCTAATTAATTTCTATAAGGAAGGGGTATATTAGGAATTAAAATATGATACCCTAACAACATGGGATTCTTTGTCATTACAACATACATGACAACACCTCTCCATTGTTTCCGCATCCGATGTGTACGTGTTGCAGTAAGTTCAAGGAAAACTCGTATTTAACGCTAACAATGACTCCTAATTAGATTGAACTTCAACGTACCTTTAATATATATATATATATATATATATAGTCTAAAAATTATATTTCTTTTAAAAATTAAGATTACACAAGCACGTACAGTAACAATTACATTACACAGGATAGTGATATATATTCAAATATAATAATCACAGCGGCTCCGTGTGTCTCTTTGTGCGTGTAATATGGATTCCAATGACGAACTTGCGGTGGAAAGCGTTATAGTGGGTATAGTGCTTGCTGTCACGCTCTTGTTCAGCATATTGAGCACGATTATAATTTACTGTAGGAGGCGAGTCGTCCATGATGTTGAAGCAGCTGGAATAAGAGCAATTGATGAGCACAATATATATATATATATATACAAAACAACAACACATATATGCATGGACATGGTGGTGACTATTATGCACAGCAGCGTCTAAAGAAAATTGAAATGCAGCAGTTTCTGAAGGAAGTGAGAGAGATGATTTACAAAAGCGGGCATTCAACTACATGGAAGTTGAACAGTGAGTGTCCCATATGCTTGGAAGATTTTGAAGATGGCCAGACTTGTCGAGCTCTTCCCTTGTGCAACCATGCATTCCATTCTCATTGCATTTTGAAATGGATCGTAGAAAGCCTAACCTGTCCCATTTGTCGCAAGCCCATCCTTGGTTGAATCTTTTTTTTGGGTGGAAGGGGCACAAAAATTGTATAAAGATGAAATTATTTTTGTTTTTAATTTGAGGTTCAAATTTATATTTCTATCGTTTTCGTTTTTTTATTATTGTCACAAACCACGAACGAAATACAAGAACAATACAAGCTGAAAATATCCTTAATTTCTATAAAGAAGGGGCATATTAGGAATTCAAATATGATACCCTAACGCTGCTGGGTTCGGTAAGTTCCAAGAAAATTGGGTTCCAACACTTAGCAGTGACTCCTAATTAGATTGAACCTTATAATTACGTCTCTCTCCATCTATATCATAAACCAACTAAGTATGCACAGGATCGATTATATTTGATAACCCTAGATCTTTTGTCATTCTTCTTGAAACTGGTATTGTTTTCGTTGATATATATATATATATATATTAGACAAAAGAAAGAGAAAATTTTGATTGCTCTCGTTGTATCGGGATAATCATAGTCCTACTCACCACTAGATTAAAAACGAAGCAGGATGAATAATCACCTAGAGCTGAAAATTAATTAATTGGAGTTGAGGGTAATTAAGGGGGGAAGGACACAATTTTAATACTCATCAGATGCCATCATATGTTGATCATACTGGTATAATATTTTAGTAGCATCCATGTGACTCTACCTCTAAAATTGTTGAATAGTTTAGTACTTCAGTGAAGTGAACAAACCAATATCTAGTAAATAAATATAGAAGGAAGCGTACGTCTTATCCCGATTGTATTGTATATTACATTACACACTGAGACGCACGCGCACATATATATAATATACATGCAAACAACACAGTAACATTAATAAAAAGGTCAAAAGAAAATTAACGCCGTTGCCGGGGATCGAACCCGGGTCACCCGCGTGACAGGCGGGAATACTTACCACTATACTACAACGACTTGTGCTATTACGCAGTTAAAATTAATTAACATATAATATAGAAGATACAATGTCCGACATAAATCATATAATGTGAGAACCGTTTGGAGTGAATCGTAAATTCAACGTCCTAAGTTCAATGATATCTTAATTGAACATATTCAAAGTATAATGTAAGTTTAAATGATATATGTGTAATTTGCGAGTGATTGCATATATCTGAAATTTATGTTACATTCAGATGGTCAGTGGTTAAAAGAATTGTGTTTTTAAAATAAAAAATAAAAATATGTATACACATGCAATGTGACCTAAAAAAAGTTGCATGTCCACTGCTACATGGGTTTCACATTATTAACCTAATGGTAAGAAAAAGGTTTTAAGAAACTGATTTGTGAACAATTATTTTACCAAAATGACACTATGCAACTTCAGTTTCACAAAAAATTTAGGTTCATATATTATTGAAAAAAAATAAAAAATGGAGTTAGCTAGTCATATGATGAGTTTCAATCAGTATATTAGGCAATAGCTTCGCTACATTGTTTTCATCATAATATCATTGTAACATGTGAAAAGAGAAAACTAGCTTTTTAAACATTTTGAGAATATATAAAATCGATATGGATTCGTGTACTGTTCAAGTGAAGCTAAATTTTTAGCGCATTTGTAATATTAATGGCACCAATCAATTGTAAAGTCAGATTTTTTTACTTTTTTTTTGTTTTTGAGTGGAGAATTCTAGTTAACATTAGTTATCAATGCCCAAATCCATTTTATTTGCATTTTACTTGAAACTCAAATACAGATCCTTCCATTTTGAATGAGTTCATATTTGCATATGATATTGGCACTTTAAGATAAACTAAGACAGTCCAATTTTTTATGATATACGAATTGAAGACGTAACATTGAATCCCAAAAGGTAGTTGCTTGTGGGAGAGGACTAGGGTTATGTAATAGAAATTGGAAAAGGTAAAAGCTACTTGCTGAAGAAGGCATCAACTTTTCTTGTTGCGCGCGTGCAGCGATTTTTAGGTGAGAATGGAAACAAACCCAAAACAAAACAAATAGAGAAACACAAATGGAAATAAGAGGAAACAAGAAAACGAGAAACTAAACAAATCACAAAAAGGATACACAATTTTATGAGGGTCGGCACCAATTTGGTACCTATGTTCTCGGATAATGTTGATCAACCCACTATCAAAACAAATGAAGGATTACAATAAGGTTTTTTACAAACCCACAATCTCACACAGGAACGCCTCACAAATAGCACACAAACTTAAGTTATGTGCCGCATAGCAGCGCTATAAAAAGTTGCACAAAATTCCTAACAAATAGAGCTCACAAATGTGCCATAAAACGGTGCTACAAAGATCTTTCATTCGATGCTACACAAATCAATCGCTCACTCCACTCATAGACCCTAAGGTATTGTTTGGATTGAAGGATTTGGAATGATAAGGAAAGAAAAAAAAAGGAGAGGATAATGTATTTTGTGTTTGGGTATGTTATATGAAGAGAAATGAGAGGATTGAGAGGGATTTGGAAGGATAGTTATCCCTCCTAATCCCTCGTAACCTTTTTTTTCAAAAATGAAAAGATTTGAAGGGAAATGATAGAAAATTAAGTAATATTTTCATAATTCTGAAATTGTTTTCATCAATTAGAAAGAGAAAATTGTTATTCCACTTGTCTCATTAAATATAAAAGAGTATGATAGTAATTTGGTTGTTAATCTTTCTTTTCTTTTTCCTATCTTATCCAAACAAGAATATTACCCTTTCTTTTCTTTTCTCTCATGTTTATTCAAGCATAAATAGAAGTTATTGATATCCTCTCCTTTCTTTTCTTTTCTCTCATAACTAAAGTTATGTTCTCCTTTCTTTTCTCTCTTGTCTATCTAAACGGAGCCAAAATCTCATTTTATAATACCAAACAGAGTCCAAGGACTGACGTTTTACTTTTTTTTCAAAATAAATAATCCAAAATACAACTATCCCAAAAGGAAATCTCAAATCCAAAAATGAAAGACAAGACTCACATTTTAACAAAAGTTATCTAGATAAGACTCCTTCACCACCAACTCAATAAGTCCCACAAGAGACGGCATATAATCCAAAGTTTCTAATGAGTCTATGAGCTCCAATTGATTAATCCAGAATGAATTCAAGACAATTTCCAATATTCTTATTACATCAAAAGGGACGGATCGTGCGAATTTCTAGGTCAACAATTTTCTTAACACTTTCAAATTTCCTCATTAATTCCATATAGTATCATAAAAAATAGAAAGTCCTAAACTCCTATACTAATGCTTGTGAGTCAACTTTACAAAGTCACTAGTGGAGTCAACTCTCTGGATGATGAGTTGAATGAATAGGTTTCTTGAATTATGAGTTGGGTTTTACAACATAGCGATAATTAAAGTTCCAAACTGAAGGAAGATTAAGAAATGAATTGCTTGGTAGGGATGGAACGGAGACTAAAACTGGGTGAGTGATGGTCCCAAAGGCCTGATGAGATGGAGATGGACCCTTGGATCCTCTACAGAAACCCTAATGGGAGACAAGGAATTTGCTAAGATATGCTTTGTCGACCCATGTTTGGGAGGAACCAAAAGTGTTTGATCTCCAATTAAATTAGGTCTTTTTCATCTAAAAGCAGTCCTTACCATTGCCTTCCATTTCACAACACCTAAAGAAAGCAATGTTGAACACATCATTACATGGTCTTGTGAGACCCCAAAGAGCTAGCCCAACTAATATGTTATCACTTGAGTTGCTTAGCTCTCTCTCTCTCTCTCTCTCTCTAACCTTCTTTTGCTTTATGTTAAAGTGTTTTGGGAGGCCGTGTATTCGGGAACAAACAACAAAAGCAAGTGGACTGGCTGAGAGTGAAATCAATTGAATCATACATAAATAAGCAAATTAAGATCAGAGAAAGTATAGTAGTATGTCTTTAATTAAAGGGGTCTACTAACTCTTAATTACAGCACCAGAATTAACAATTGACAACGTGTTTCACAACAAGACCATTAGACCATTCTTTGGCTAGCTAGCCTACACGTGTCTCTCTGTGTATATATATACACACACATATATATAATTAATTCGATGACTTCAATCTAAATTTGAGTTATTGTTGTTATAATTGACAGTAGTGTTATTATGGGAGAGTTGTGGTGGATGGGTGATACGAAATATATATATATGCACATGCATATTGATGTGGTATATATTACCGTTATAATTAAGTTTTAATTTCTCAACTAGAAGAGTTGGGAGTTTAATAATCTTTAATTAATCCAGCTACATCATTCAACACACAGACACACACATTTCTTTGGAATAACCCACGCTATGAATATAATTACAACACCATGTTAGTTAATTAATTAAGGTTGAGTTGGCAACTTAAACAATGCATGATGTAGACCACCAAGCTTATCAGGATGCCCCAACAAAAGGGTCCATATC
Source organism: Cornus controversa (assembly GCA_026545225.1). Lineage (NCBI taxonomy): Eukaryota > Viridiplantae > Streptophyta > Magnoliopsida > Cornales > Cornaceae > Cornus > Cornus controversa. The sequence continues at coordinate 70,339,607 of CM048847.1, forward strand.
ATATATTTACATGACCCCTCTTTGGGAAAAGCCAACCCAGCCTCTCTACATTGGTACTATCTCTAACTTTGTCCTTGTATAAATGTGATCACAGTCCTCCTAGCCTCATCATCGATCTAGCACAGAATTCTATGGAAAATAGCCGGCGAAAGAACAGCTGCGGCGGCGGAGGCAACAAGTTCTCATTCCCAACCATGCCAATGCAGCAGGACCAGAATTCCGAGTTCGAGTTTGGTTGTGTTACACCGGGCTCACCAAACTCCCCCGCTGATCATTTGTTCTTCAACGGCCGTCTCTTACCACATGCCTTTCCATTTCAACCTCCTAACACTGTGAGCAGTACTAATTATTATACGCGATCGACGAGCAGAACGAGCAGTGTTAGTAGCAAGGACTCATTAATGTCTTCTCGAAGCAATAGTACTGATAGTAGGAGTAGCAGTTGCAGTAGTGCAAGAACAAGCACAAGTACTGAGGCCTCCGAGAGGAAAGTACCGTTGATGAGCCTGCAGGCCAAAGCTGGAAGCAGAACACAAGTGTCAAGAGATAGGTACCAAGCAAATAAGCCTGTTTTGGTTCCTCAGTATGGTTCTTCTCAAAGGTGGCAATTCATTACACCGTCGCCAGCTTTGAATCATCAGGCCTCGCGCAGCAAGAAAGCTGCCAGAATTGTGTCGCAGGATGAATTGAGGGTAGGGAAGAATCAACCGAAAAGTACTAAAACCAGCGCAAGCTCGGGGTTTGGAAGTAGATTTTTCCGGTCATTTGTGTCGGCATGTAAAGAATGTCATGCAATGAAGCCGTCCAGGAGAGATGACGTGCTGCAAGGAAATATAACGTTGGAATGATTTATGGAATTTTTCAACTATCATTGGGTATGCTTTTGAAGTACTAGCTGCAATTATTGATTTTAGAATTAGAAAAAAAAAATTGCTTTCGATTTTGCTCTTAAGAGATGAAAAAGCACTTCCAAAAGCAAACAGTGCTTTCCTGAGTCGATGACTTTGATATATATGTTTGATTGATTAGTACTAAAAAAAGAAACTCATCAAATTTATATTTTGAGATGGATCCTATTTAGAGGCTTGTAAACAGCTTACAGTTTGTTGTGAAATTATTGAGGGGTGTGTGGTTTCGTTAATTTAATGATGATACTAGAATTAAGACCAAGTGCATGTCTTTTTATTTCTAGGGATTTTGACTGGAATTAATTCTGCATACCCTTTACACATATTTACAAATTGAGACTAGCTAGCCCTAGACATATTTTCCAACCCTAGTGAATTAGTTGCTTGACTAGCAATGGTGATGCTTTAATTTAGGGTTGACATTGAAGCTCAAAAGGTGGGTCTATATTCATTTCATTTACACAACGTACAGTTGCAAGTACACTTAGCATCAATAGTTGGACATATTTATCTTAGCATATTACTTCAATAGTTCAGTTCTTGAAATTTTCTTTTGTTCTAGGTCGAACCTGGAGTACTCTTCCACTTACCTATATGCATGGCATGCTCTAATACAAGTTGGACTATTAAAACATTGTGATAGCTAGTGGCATTGAAAATGTCAAGTTACAAATGTAAAATATATATATGTATATATATATCATCTCAACTTGACCTAACCAAGCTGTCACGGAGCAATCCAAACTTGTACAGTTGGTTGGAATTGGAATGTGATCAATTGATTGAACTCTAAGGTTGGGCTTGGGTTGGCCTTCAGTCCAACCACCATGCTTGAATAGCAATATACTCTTCAGTTTAAGCAGCCAAGAGAGATTACATTTTGAGGAAAACTTTCACGTTTGCACAACTAAAAGAAATGATGAAAAAACAGTTCAGTAAATAAATCAAAGAAACATATGATATTAGCATCAAAACAAACAAACAAACAGACGACTGAGCAGCCAAAGCAGCCAAAGAGAGTAAACGCTTTTCCTAGCTAGATACAACTTCTCACCCTTTAACCTCGAGGACTCCAATACAAGCTTCCTAAATCATTCTAAGAAGGTCTCCATGACATCGGGGTACATTCCTCCTTCGGAATTTCTATACTCCACAGGATTATGCGGATGTTGATCGAGTGAAGTTGAAGATGATGATGAAGCCATTCTTGCAGGCAAGGTAAAGCTCCTCTTAAACTTGTTTTCCATCTTCCGGGTGCTCTCTGGGTGGCTGTCCAAGCTCAAGAACTCGTTGGGATTTGCAGCACTGCTGTTATGCATATTTGAAGCATCTGAACTTGAATTCGGATTCTTCCCTTCAAGGATAAGTTGCTGGTGATTTTGGTCCTGCTTGTTCCCTAAGCCCTCTGGAGTAAACAAAAGCTTGGCATCATCTGATCGTCCAGTGAGAGCATTGAAGAAAGTCAACCCACTGGGCCATTTGATGTCGGTTTCATGATCCCCCATCATATCTTCCATTCGGGCTTCAGACGAATGAGGGAGGATGAACATATGGGTTTCATCTTTGGTCTGTGGAAATCCAAGTCTAGCAGAATTTTGGAAAGTGGGAGATGTAAGCATTGAGTTTGCTGATGGAAGTGGCCTTGGGCCCCAATTGAAGAGGGGAGGTTGAGGGCGGGTCAGAATGGGGTTTTGCTTCGAGGGAACTGAGGAAGAAGGGGAAGTGTTCCTGTTTGAAGAAAATAGCTGGGACAGATAGAATCCAGACTGATAACCAAGAGACTCGAAGGTATGTCTCATTCTCAGCACAAAATGGAGGTCTTCAGGTATCTGAGGATACATATATTACCTCTCAATGAGATCAAAGTATTCAAAGATTTAATGGCTCACACGTCATAACCATTATTCTGTGAGTGTGTGCATGTGTGTATTTTACTGTCTTGAGTGTCAAAATTATCAACTACAGAGCATTGTTCAAGAACTCAAGTGACTTGGTTCATTAGAGGACTCGACTTATATCAATCAAACCCGAATTTATCCTCCTTGTAGTTCCGACTCCGTTGACTCAAAATTAAACGCGCGCCACAAGATCTTCCATTTAGCATTTGGTACTTGCTATTTTATGATGTCTCATACTATCCATCCAAATGCATAGTAGACCTTGTAAGCCTTCACTTTTAATTCAATTAAGTCTTGGCATTAACCCAACTCTATGACATTCGGAGTCTAGTCTGAGTTTTTGAACATTGCTACAGAGATCACATGACAGAGAGAGAAGAACAAAATAAGAATTGGAACTCACAATCTTGCAGGATCCCAGTTGTAGAAGGCCATGGCCGGCTTGAATTACAGCTATAGTCTGGTCCAAGATAAACAAAAGAAAATGCAAACTAAGTAAGTAATAGGATTAAATTGAAGAGAGCAGCTAATAAAAACATTATTAGACAAATAACACTAGGAATAACTATTTATAACTTTTGATGCTGACCTGAATGCCCGAGTCAAACTGATCAGTCCATTCTGGGGGAAGCTGCAATTATTAACACCCAATGAAATGGAATCACTAATGATGCTTACAAACTCATTTGTATACTGATTGATAGTAGTTCTACAAAAGTTCACCTCCCCAGAATATTATGCTACCACCACATATTATGATTTGCTCTAAAATTATAATCCTCCAAAAAAAAAAAAAAAAGACGTAGTGTTGAGTTTTTTTATACATACGGCATCAAAAGAACTCTGCCAGTAGTTGGAGATATTTGGTTCACACTCTGAAGGCTCCTTGAATACCCATTTATGACACTTATCAGAAGCAACCTTTCCCATCAACCTGCTCAACAAACCAATATGGCCAATCAGAACAAATACATAGATTTTCTTTTGGTTTTATGTTCTAGTATTAGAAACCTATTAAGTATGTTCACCCAACAACACAGAGAGAGAGAGAGAGAGAGAGAGAGAGAGAGAGGTGGTGGGGACTGGGGAGGGGGGTGTTGGAAGAGAGAGAGAGGGTGACAAATACAATCTAAAATAAAAACACCTACCCAGTACCCACCCTTCTCCATAATTATATAACTGAATGGACATTTTGCTGAAGGCCTTTCTGACAGGATCCTCCCCATCAATCTCTTCCAAGCATTCTGCAACTCTTCCTCTGCAAAACCCATCTTCCCACATCAGCATCCTGCACAAAAGTACAAATAAACCCCAATTCCAGAAATTACTCAGAAAAAACAATACCCAAATCACAATACAAGAAATACCCATCTCTCATTGCGGATTACAAATTCAGTAATTACTAAAATTCATCTCTTATTTATCTGTTTTTTGTCTATATTATCCTCTGTTTTTCCTCTGTTTGTGCAAGAAAATTGAGCAAAGAAGAAGCACACTCACAAGCTACCATTGTCGTCTCCAACTTTGCAACCATTACCACCTCTAACTCTCCTGCAATAATGGCAGAGACCCACTTGAGAAAACATTAAAAATCAAAGAATATGAAGTTTGTACTATGTGGGTTTGAAGAGAGAGAGAGGACATACGGTCGGGGACGGATTGTCCAGAAGACTGAGTAAGTCCAATCTGTGCTGAGACAGACGCTTCTGAGTGCTTCATGAAGGGCCATCATCCCAACAGCTTCTTTGCTCCTATCTGATGATCCTGAGCCCACCATCTCTCTCTCTCTCTCTCTCCTCCTTTTTTTCTCTTTCACTTCCACAATTAAACCCTTGACTCTCTCTCTACCTCCGAGACACTACTAGGCTTAAGAAAGAAAGAGTGTTTCCCTAACCGAGCTTCTTTTATTTTTATCCTCTTTAGCAACTGTACAATGCTTATCAACCACAAGGGAGACCCTTTCTTCGTCCCTCTGTCACTCTCTCTTTTGTTTTTCCCAAGTAATCAGGTTTTGGTAATCTGATTGAGGGAAAGGTAAAAGAGGGGGAGAGAGAGAGAGAGAGAGAGACTGAGTGTTTGATGTTTGTTAATTGTTATACTGCCAGTAGTAGTATTTTACCATGAAAAACAGTGGGGACAGCTTTGATCCTCTCACAAAGCACAAACAGTGAGGGAGTGAGGGAAAAAGGAGTATGTCTTCTTGCAAGCTGAATCACATTCTTGCCCTCTGCTTTTGTTGGGAATTTCAGTTTGGTTGCAAGGTTAGGTAAAGGTTTCATAAACCTAACTTGGTATTGTATTCTGTAAGCCCTGTTTGGATGAAAGAGTTAAACATTTATATCCTCCTATTTTGGGTTAGATAGATGATAATGCTTCATTTTCTCCCAAAGTTCGACTACTATCTCAAAATTGCAAGGACTTTTAGAAGAAAAAAGATAAGGGAATTAGGGTTTAATAGGAACCGTTTTTTATTCTGCTTTTAGTTGGAGGTAGTGTTACATAAATCAAAACACTAACAACGCGTTTGATAATTTTTGTTGTAATTTGTATGACAAAAAATCAGAATTTCTAAATATTTTTGTACAGTAACAAAAACAGTGTAACAAACCATGCCCAAAAAATAAAAATTGTAGATGACTTTTGTTAACTAATCATTTCTTTTTTGAATCTTAAAATATTTTTTTTACTAAACATATTTTCATATTTTTGCTTTCAAAAATCTTGCAACAAATTTTATATTACCAAACATGCTTCCGATTATCATTGAACACACTTCACAACAAAAACGTTACAAAACATTTCCAGTTCCCAAAGGAGCCCTAGTGAATCAAATTTCTGTTTCATCCAAACCATTCACAAAACATCACAATGTTTTCAAAACACAAAGAATTACTGATACCGATCTCTCCTCTTTTTTTTTCTCCTCTTTAATAATTTAAACATAAGAACCTGTTATTACTGTCCTCTCATTTGTTTTCTTTTTTCTCATAACTATCTTGATATTTTCCTTTCTTTTCTTTTCTTTTCTTTTTTTTCCCTGGTTATCCAAACAAAGTCCTTTTCACAGTCCCTCTGAAATCTGAATACCTGTTTGAAATTATTTTACTTTGAGTGAAAGCATTTTTATAGAGCTGTAAAAGAAATGTCTATTGTTGATATATTGGATGTTGTAGTATATATAAAACACACCTTTCACATGAAGGAACCTACCCATAAAATAAATAATAAAAAAAAAAACCTACCCATAAAAAAATACTTTAAATTTTTATCTCTTTTCGGAAAGTGTACTTTAATTTTTTATCACTACAAGCAAACATACTAAAAAAATACTTGGAATTTGAGCTTTGATCAACAAACATTATTAAATCTCCAAAAAAAAAAAAACGTACCTGACCCAACACAACCAAATATTTAATACCATAAGCTTTCCTTTGATACCTTCACTAACACTCGCGAAAAGAAGAAAAAATGCTTATGATTTTTAATTAGCTAATGATCTTAAGCCATCCACATGGAACTGCATTAATGATTTTATAATCTTTCTCCTTTTCTTTTCAACTAATCAGCAAAGGTTAATTACAGAAATTGCATTACACAAATACCTTTATGGATGTGCTATGGCAGCTCTAGTCAATATTGAAAGGTGTGACGTCTCACGTGGCCCGTGAGAGGTTTGATGGCACTTATATGTATTCGATCTTTTAATTGTGTAGACGTCTTTAAAAAAAAAAAGATTACTTGTGAGAGGTTTGCTGACACTTATATGTGTGTCTCACCTTCTACCTGTGAAGACGTTTTTTAAGACATAAGAGATGAACACTGAAAGAATATATGAATAATAAATTTTATTACGTGTGCATAATACACACGATTTAAATTCATCTGATATATTTAAAGCAGATGTAATGTTCATCTTCTACATTCGATTCGTTTCCGGAGGAGATTATCTAAAATTTTCTGTAAAGTTAATAAACACCTATAAAAACTATTCCCTAACATGACAGTTAAGAGGATGGGTAACTAAGACATTTTGCATCAGAATCTTTACCAGTCAAAAGTGTGATGGGAAGGATTGTGAGTGTTAGATTTGATTTAATATTTTATAGATTATTATATCATTATCAAGTCAGTTGTAAGTATTAATTTATGGGTAATTATAGTAAAAGAATGGTGATTTTGGTACTCCTTATTGTAAATTCGGAGTGCCCCAGTCCTTTCTTGCCTTAGATGATTGAATTGAATTGGTTATGAGTTACCATAACTAAAAACAGGGCTTGCGTTTGGTGGTGATTCTTCTTAATTAAAGTAATAACAGGGAAAGTGAAAGTTATGATAGTTGTCATCAAATTAAAAAATGAATCACTTTTGTTCATTAGACTGTGAAACGAAGAGAGTAATTTATTTTTTTAATTTGGTACTAATTTTTAGTATGTCTATCATTACTTTTTTAATTAAGTTAAATAAACACAAAATACGAGTAAACTGTTCCTTACTCACCAGGGAGCAATTGAACACTATTGTGTATATATATATATACTAGGTTATGCCCGTGCCTACGACACTATCGCGCACTCGCAATCGTGACAGTTAGATAAAGTGATTTTAGACCGTAGATAGCAAAAGACATTTTGAACCGCATGATTGCTTTTTTAACAGCTCTGGACCGTTGGATCACCGCTTTTGGCCTTATTAGGCCAAGCTTAAATGTAATATAGATATAGATATAATACAAATATAAAAATCTATAAACATAAATAAAAATATATGTGTTAAGAAAATACAAATATAACAAGAATAAAATATATGAGTACATATATATGAAAATATCTATAAAAATATAAGAACTTGGTTATCTACTTACGCTTTCATAACATGCTTTTATGGACTAAATTGACATGGCGTGGTATAAACATGATGAAAATTGACTTAAGTTAACTTTTTTAATTTGGAGATAACTTTCAGTGTGTCTATGATTACTCTTTTAATTAAGTTAAAAAAAAACACAAAACAGGACTTAAGTTAATAGGTTAAGATACTATTGATTATTGTTCAAATTTTTAACCATTTATATCCTATGTGGGATAAATTAATCCCTTTAACACAAGGCCAGATTGGATTGGTCTTGACTCTTGAGCTAGTATTTATGTCAATTGATGAATAATGTTGTCTTGACTTGCAACTTTTTAGTCTTGCTCAATGTTTTGCTTCTTTATTTGCATGACAAACGTGGAATAACCAAGTTTGTTTGATATTTTCTAGAATGTTCTTGTGAAGAAAAAGAATTTAGATCCACCTTTTCAAAGGTTTGACCTTACATATACTTTTTGATTGACACGGTATTATTATATGTTAACAATGAATATTGTTAGAGACCATGCCATTCGTATATAACAATTCAATTTATTAAAAAATATATATTTTCAAATCAATATATCTTTTATTTTTTAAAATCTTTTTGACAAAAGTAAATAGGATTATTTCAACTCAGCAATTAAATTAGAAAGATGGAGAAATGCGTTAGAATTAAAAGAGTTGAATATTAATAAGACTAAAACGGAATATATGTATATATATAATGCAAATTTAAGTAAATAGACAAATATTAATAATGTAATGCTTACATTTCAAAATAAAAGAATTATAAAGTGAACAGTTTGGATATTTAGGGTCATTAATACATTATATAACGTGATCGATGCTAATATAACTAATAGGATAAGTGCAAGCTAGAAAGTACGGATAATTTAAAAAATCTTCTGTGGCAGTATCGGACACGTATCTGATCTGATACGACTGGATACGTGTCCGATACTTTGAAAAAGTATTTCATTAAAAAAAAATTTTAATATCGGACACAACTGGGATATGTGGGAGATACGATATGATACATTTAGGATACTTTTTGGGACAAATTTGTAATTTTTTGTTTTATAAAATGGGGTTGATATTGTAATATTAAAAACTATATAGGTTAGAAAATAAGGGTCATTTAATAATAAAATAAAAATATTTTTAAAACCCTCAAGTAAGTGAGTCATTGTAAAGAATATTAAAAAAGATAGAAAATTTCTAGATTTTAACTTCTTATATTTTGTATAATTGCTAAGGGTGACAATTCATATTCTCGTGTCGTGTTGATGTATAAGTATTCTATTAAACAGCTCAACCCTAACCCGATCCATTTAATAATCGTGTCAGAGACTCTCAACACTAACCCAACCCGTTTATTAAACGTGTAACCCGTTTAACAAACATGTCTTATAATGATACGACTTGTTTAATAACATTTTTAATCTATTTAACTTATATCATATGAGTTTCTCCACCCCTAAAAATCTCTCTGAAGATCATATAAAAAATAAAGTACATATCAATACATAAATCATAAAATCAAACAATATTATAAATTTTGTTTCCATATATAAACTCAAAAACATACTAAGGTAATTCAACAATTGAGAAGACACCATAACAATCTCATCTTTGCGTTTTATGGCTATATCAGTCCTGTAAACAAACAAATAGATTACGAACAATTGCAATATATATAACTATGTATATATAAGTTTGTATAAAATCATAATATATGAATAACTCATGTCGTAATCGTGTCACGGGTTAGACAGTTTAAACCCAAATCTAACCCAATTTTTGCGTGTCGTGTTCGTGTTGATCCATTTATTAAACGTGTCGGTTTATCTCAAACCCAAACCCGCTTAATTCGTGTTGTATTCGAGTTGTGTTATCGTGTTGTGTCCAATTTTACCACCCCTAATAATTGCTTTGTATATTTATTGTATGGTTGAAGAATAGAACTTAATATTTTATGTATAATATTATATTTTTATTTATTTGACGTATCCTTGCTATGTCTGTATATTATTTTTTTGAGATTTCCCGTATCGTCGTATTCGTATCGTGTCATATCAGTATCCCGTGTTCGTGATTCATTGAGTGCAGGTTGAACAAAATAGAGGCAAACTAATGGTGTTTTGTGTGATAAACGAACACTATTAAAATTGAAAAGAAAATTTTGTAGAATAATTATAAACACATAAATTTTATGATGGTTTAATCACTGTCCGATTGGTCAATAAGTCAAACAATTTTGATCAATTTAAGTATACGATTGTGGGTCCCAACAACAGATACGTGTCAAAATCATGAAGGTTCAGGCCTTTAAAAAACATGTGTGATAATTCAAATTCAAATTTAATTTATTTCCATATAAAATTAGGCAAAATCTCTTTTTATGGAAGTTGGCACAATTAATGGGGAGTTACCAAATTAAATTCCCACCTTTTTGCCTATAAATACAAGGTCACCCTACACATTGAGAGGGAGGACAAATGAGGAGAAAGAGACAGAGAGATCAAAGGAACACAAAAGTTCTGCCGAACCTCTGCCTCGACCAACACTAAAAGTGACCAACACTCTGCCTCGACCAACACTCAAAGTGACCAACACTCAAAGTTCTGAAGACGAAGAACATCAAGCACGCTACATGAGTGCCGTTCTACCTCGAAAACTTTAAATCCTCGAAGAATCTAAAGAAGAATAACAACAAGCATGCCACACAAGTGTCGTTCTACTTCAAAGACCTTCAATCCGCGAAGAATCTGAAGACAAAGAATAACAAGCACGCCACACAAGTGCCGTTCTTCTTCTAAGACCTTCAACCATCGAAGAATCTGAAGTCAAAGAACAACAAGCACGCCACACAAGTGCCGTTCTTCTTCGAAGATTTTCAATCCGTCGTTCGAGATTAAGCTCTATCGGCCCTCGATCGAAAATTCCATCAAGCCTTTTCTCAATCTTGAAGATTTGAAGAAAGTTCATCACTACCGGTTCAAGAACAAGCTTTTGAAGCACTTGCACCAAACATCAAGGAGATTAAATCAGCGGAAGATTCTTTGTTGTAAAAGAATCGACCACAGAGAATTGTACCCATTTTTCTTGAATTAATAAAATTGACTGTTTGTTATTCATTTTCGTTCTTAGATTTTCGGACATGAAATTTGTGTGTACAAATTTCTGAGATTTTTCGTATCGTCGTATTCGTATCGTGTCATATCAGTATCCCGTGTTCGTGATTCATTGAGTGCAGGTTGAACAAAATAGAGGCAAACTAATGGTGTTTTGTGTGATAAACGAACACTATTAAAATTGAAAAGAAAATTTTGTAGAATAATTATTAGGCCAATTATTTTATATGGTGAACATTAAAAAAAAAAGTGAGAAAAAGAAATTCATGTAACGAAAAAGAGAATATAAACATAGAAGACTTATAAATGTTCCAGAGATAATTTGCATATAGGGCGTGGAGAGAAAATGCATCCAAAATTAACATGAAAAGAAATAATTATAAACTATTTAAAAAAGTTAAAATTAAAAAAGAAATGACAAAATAAAAAAGAATGAAAAAATAACAAAAAGTATTAAGGAAAAAAAATGATGACAACGTTTATTAATCAGATTTTAATTCCAAAGGATCTCACTCTGAGTGCCCAAATCACAAAAGATAAAAGTCGAAGCAGGTCATTATTATTGTACTAATAACAACAAAGCAGGAATGGAGAGAGACTCGAGAGAGATTAAGGTGTCACGTGCGCACGTGCCATCAGCAGTGAGTCGGTGCATCGTTTATCATAAAAAAAATATATATATATAAAAAAAAGACTACCGCACGAATTGCGGGGCACTTCGTCCTCTCCCTCCTCCTCTTCATTCACGCGCCTCACACTCCACGCGTCATGTGGGCCCAACCATACAACTCTTTGTGACTGTTCCGTGTCGCGAAGAGTGCGTGGGATTAAAAAATCACGCGCTGTACTGACAACTTTGTACGCCAATCTAATCTCTTGTGTCATCCCTCCGCATTGACCGGCACAGCCCTCGCCACAAAGCCCCACGACCGTATCTTTTAGTGGGGCCCATATTTTAAATCCGAAACCTTAACCTAAACCCGAAATCACCAACCTTTCATTGACGGTGCTACTCGAGACGAGAGAGTCAATATTCATGCCTCACTGCCATAAAAATACGGCTCAGTTGATTATATATATATATATATATATATAATAGGGAAGACACAAACTGTAGCAAACTCCATATATTCTTCTTTGAGGAATAAGAAATGTTATATACATGAATGCTTAATGCTCCTATCATATATATATATATATATATATATATGGATCAAATAATACAAAGCTACTAATTTGTATGTGTATCACTGGTTTCTAAGTGCGAAAATGCGAGTGCTCTTAGTGATTGATTAGACCATTGCATTTTAATAGAGTAGCAACTATTCGGATAATAATAATAATCCAAATTCGACCAATCTGATAATTAATGTTAGATTTTGAGAAGATCTATCACGGTCTTTTGATTTAGTCAATAATTATTGGTTATCTTTAGGTTAGGCTGGATCTGATTCAACAATGATTTGATTTGATTTGATTGAAAATTATTGATTTAACCTTGGTTCTATTGTCCAGATCTACTAACAAGATATTGATTGGTTACTCTAATTAATAATAATGACCAATCAACTCAAACTCTGGTTACAGTTCAGCTGATTGAAACTTGAAACAATATTACACCTAATTAAAATACTACTATAAAGTTATATATATATATATATATTCTACACAACACTTAAAGCAATACGAGTAAGAGATTGAATATAGGATTAGGCAGGTCGCTAGGAGAGCCAACCTCATCATAGGTTTGGAGTTGACTTCATGGTAATCTCGTAGAAATCAAAAACTATTTAAAACTCACCACATTTAATTGCTGGTTTGGCAGGTTAGGTTTTGTTTTTCCAGATAGATCCTGATTTATGTAAGCAAATGCCACATCTAATATATATATATATATATATGAATTCTGTATCAATCAACCAAGAAGCCTCTTTTTGCCTACCTTTCGGCCCTTTGCAAACCTACTTAACAATCTTGCTTGTGGTAACAGTACTTGACCATCCTTGCAAGTAAAAATATATGCCATAGAAGCAAAAAGTACCGTTTTCTAAGTCTTTCAGTACTTATTAGTCTCATCTAACTATCTCACTATTTCACTGTTATAAGGCATATATAGTTATTTGATGTTCTTTTTGCCTACCTTTAAGCCCTTACCAAATTATTTAACAGTTAATCTTGCTTGTGATATCACTTAACCATGCTTCCAAGTAAATGATACTACAACTAGCTACCTACCTATCTAAGCTAAATCTGTCTTCTAAAGTCTTTCCATACTTAATTAGTCGATATATATATATATATATAGATATCACTATTTCACTTTAATAAGTAGGTCTAATTCATATCGAAGTGTTTGTATCAAAAAATACACTTTGAGAAATGCATTAAAGAGTCACAATTGTTATAACTACGTGACTAGTCAAGCTTAATTGTTCATAACTACGTGACTCATAGCACTGCTCATATATTGTTTAATTATTAGAATGATATGGCGGGCTTTTTTAAAAAGGAAAATGGATACATTTAATCCGTCTATCTCTGTCTTAGTGATTTTGAATCTTAACTTTCACGGTATGTTGAGTTTTCGAGACTGGTAGAGAGAGAGAATGAAAGAAAAAAAAATGGATACATTTTGGATGAAATGGAAGCATTCACAAAAGGCTTGAAGAATGAAAAATGACACTAAGAAAAGACCAACTGATTGAGACTCTGATTTTGTTTGAAGACAGTTGGCAACTTGGCATGGTAAGAGTACAGTATTGTCGCTTACAGTATATTGTAACTCTGTATATATAGAATAATGTATAATTGTATGGACTCTGTCCAACACTTCATTAACATATATGCCAAATTAGTATTTTAAGTGCTCTTCATTACCATAGCAAAAAAAAAAAAAAAAAAGGCAATTTTTTTATTTGGGGCCATATTAATTTTGGCTGAATTGATTGAAATTCAGACAAAATATTCATATTTAAAACATCAATATAAAGAGTTGGCCAACAAACAAAAAATGTGGTTAATTGAACCATCAAAAATATTGTTGGGGACAAGTTTATAAGACATTAATGGCTGAAAAAATAACCAATTCAATCAACAACCATATTCATATTCATATTCGATGCAAAAACAATTGTTGAGAATGGGATCAGGGCCACAATGACAACCCTCTGATTGCTACAAATGACCAACCACGTGCCCACTTTTGATGAATCTGAAAGTCTTTGCATGGTGGAAATTGCCAATGTACGTATGTGAGTTTTCAGATCCACTACGTAGATGTTACGGTTCTTGGATTGTAATTTGAATGCCTAACGAAACAGCCGCGTTTTGATAATATCAAGAAAAGGTTAGAGCAGAGGCTTTGAGTGGTATCTCCTCTGTCTCTCAATGATAGAGAAGAGGGTTCGAGTTTCCAAAAGGACAAAATGAGTGTGTGGTGATTCGTTTATTATATATGCCCTATTTGGATTGGTTTTTGAAAAACAACTTTTGGTCTTTCAAATTCAAAAGTCATTTTGGAGAGTGTTTGGATTGGTAAGGCTAAAACTGGTGAATACTAGATTCCTCATTTAGTTTCTGTTTCTCTTTTTTTTCTGCGTAAAAATGGAAGCAAAAACTCTGCCAAACAGGACCATAGCAAAAATTCTCTTTGAATTATTCTGTATTTACAATTAACCTTTCTAATCTTAAAAAGATCCCAAAGTATGAACCTTGAAAAAACACAGAGATATATGAATGGGCCAATCTTAGTAATTTTATTTGTATGTGGGCCATTAATTCATCAACCCAGAAGCTTAGGTATTGTTTGGTGAAGTTTTAAAACTATGGGCTAAACACTCTCAAGTAACAGGGAGTACAGCTTATATCATTATATGGAGAAGAATGTTAGATAATGTTGATTAAATGAAATATTGATTTATATTTAAAAAATGAGAATACTAAGATTAATGATATGAGCAAGTAAAAGGAGATGAAAATATGGTTTTCTGTACTACAATATAATAAATACACTACATGAGATATAATAGAGTTTGTTTATATATTGAACGTCTAGATGGTTATTGGGAATAATGTTTGGATACATTCACAAAATTGAGGAGTTTCTTTTTCCTTTTATTTTTTTATCCAAAGAGTGAAGAGAAATTACTTTTCCTTCCATACCATGTACAACTTTATTTTATACAACATGTTATACTTTGTCTATAATCAATTCAAATTAATTATATGTCATCTAATTAATGTCAAATGATTTTGCATGGGAAATTCAAAAAGCCCCGAATCCATATAGTTCGGAGGTCTCCAGGTTGGCCCCGGGATAGGTAAGGTGGTTCGATAACACCAAAGGTGTTATGAGTTCGGATGAAAAAGAATGTTAGATGCTCTTGTCCCACGTCAAAGTCATTGGCTTATAAAAGTCGGGTATTCAGTTCTACCAAACAGTTTAAGTTAGAGAACGGACATTTGACCCATTATAATACTATGATGTGGCCCACACCTCTTGTGAGAGTCCGACTGTCCAGAGTCCGGGCTTGTATCATTACTCATTTGTTTGGTGCAGTGATAAAAATACTATATTTGAGAATCTAAATAGTCATTTTGCTGGTATATTTCATTTTATTTGCGTTGTTTGGCCGGTAAACATGTTGTCAACTTTAACAATTCAATAAAAAGAAATTTATTATCAAATAAGAATTCACCTATTGTTAATTTGTTAGACAAATCTATGATTTGTAACGCTACAGTCAATTTTCAATTAATGTTGATCTGTAGTTTGTTTTCGCTAACCTCCTGATGATGAGTAAATTAGGTCAAATTAGATTACTCAACATAATTGCAAAAAAATCAGAGTAATTGACATCCTAATAATTGTGACAACATGGTTCTAATTTCAAACTCACAGTTAGTCCAAAGTTATGTTCTCAAATTTTATTTAACCTCACAACTTCACAATTTGAAGGTTTAAGAGTATGAATTTTAACGGAGAATTATATGTGCGCGGGTGGTGAATTATGGGGGTGTTCTAAAAATCCCGACACAATCATTGTAGACAAAATAAAAAAAAACTTTAAATCACATTAACATATGATGTCAAAAGATTAAAAAGAATGAAATAAATTGATTTGGCATTACTATAATCGATGATGAGAAGAAAAAAAAGAAACATGATCTATAAAATGTGAGCTAATATATATTGTAACCTAATAATATATGAAAAATGTTTTTCAAAGTGAAAAACAAGCGGGCTAAATGAAAAATATATTTTGATGAGATGATATATCTAACATAAATACATATCTATAGTGACTTTTCTTTTCTTTTTCTAGAATTAGTTAGTTGGTCATTTTTCTCTTTCGGACTTAAGTACCATTACTTATAAATACATTAATATATATATATATATATATATATATATATATATATATATATATGAATTTCCTAAAAAATAATATGTAACAAATTGCGAATGTAAACGAAGTCCTAAACCGATCTAATACTATTTTTCAATGAATAATGCGAGCTCTATTTGAGTACGACTATGATTGGATTTTTCATTTCCAAAAGTTAAACATGCCATCGGGTTGGCCCAACAACCCGTTTCAACTGCCCCGGTTCAGTGCTAATTGTTCCTCCAATAAAATGATTTACAGAAACAGAGAGGAACCATCACCAAAACCAACCTTCTTTCTTCTTGAGCCATTCTGCCCAGCAAGCAAAGCCTCTGCAAGAGGCCCTCGGGGGAGGAGAGAGAGAGAGGGAAGAGAGAGAGATCTATTGCTTCTTGATACTTTGAGGATTGGTATCTGTCATGACTGCTACAAATCTGCCATCATCAACGACTCTTTTACTTCTCAAATTCTCAACAAGGTAAGTTAGAATCCTAAGATTTAAAAACCCTAATGTTGTTTATGAAGAAACCCACAGTGAAGACACTGTGGCGTTGGTATTTCGTTTTCATTTTGTTGTCACAAGTTGAATGACTGATGTTTGAAAACCCCAATTGGTTGGGCTTTCATTTTTGCGTTCCCACGTTACCCAACAGATTTTGTAATTAATATTGGAACTCAATGTTTCGGCATTATGCCATACATGTTATTTTATGTTTTAGTATTTTCGTATCTCAAATTGGGCGTGATTTTGATTGTGACATATATAAATATGCAGGTCATGTATTGATGGATATTAATTTTGTGAATGTTGTTTCAGAGGTATTTTTTTAAGCCAATTTTTGAATTACTATACTAATCCTTTTTGCGAATTCAGCTATCTGAAGTTTGAAGTGGAAGTGGGAGTTGAAGAATGTTGAGCTATTCAAAATGAATTTTGTTTGTTAGTGTATATCTGATTCATGTATTTAATCTCCATACTGAGAGGGTGAGGGGGAAAGGAATTTGTTTATAAAGATGGATGATGCGGCAGCACTTATGGAGGCCGCAGGATCCAGATTTAGCGACTTGGAGCTAATTGGAAGAGGCTCATTTGGAGATGTCTATAAAGGGTAAGTGTTGGAAACTTTGTCTGTGTTCTATTTATGCTTCCATTATTGTATATCTCCTCTCACATTTTACTTTAACAGGATTCTATTAAGTGAACTTTACATTATCAATGGGCTTATTCCACACACAATTAAAATCTGATGTAGATTATTCTAAATCATTTTCTGAATTGATATTTTTTGGGGGTAATAAAATATATTTAACAGAAACGAGTTCGTTTCAAAGTTCCTGAAAACTAGAGAATTTAGAGCCTTTAAACAGTTTCTGTTACTTACCTCTGTGTATGGTTCGTGATACATGGCATTGCTTGCTTGGCAAAGCAAAGATATATGACGTCATTAGATCACTGGGAATTGTGGGGTTTGCAGGTTTGATTTATGAATTATGATTGTAATGTAGATTTATGAGATCTCTTAGCAGCTGATATGTGTCTTGATTTGCAGGTTTGATAAGGACCTCAAGAAAGAGGTTGCTATTAAAGTTATTGATTTGGAAGAATCGTGAGTATATTTATTTAGACATTTCTTTTTCTTGATAATCTATCGTCTTCCTTTACAATGTTAGTTACTTGCTCCAACTATTAATTTATGAATTTAGTCCTTCATTTTCATTTTTTGTTAAGGAACATTGGGTATTAGGAAGTGCCTTTTCTTTTTTATTCTTTTTTCCCATAAAACCTTAGGTTAGCTCAGATTTGCCCTAAAAAGGATTACGAGTCCTTAGAGGAAATAATTGATAGGATATCTAATTTAGATTTATTTGGTAAAAAGAAGTAACAAATGCTTATTATAACCAAGAAAGATTCTATACATTTAAGAAACCACTAGAAATTAATAAAATATGCTTCAAAGGAATATGTTAGGAACTAAAGTTGTTTCTGCATAGACTAAAAAATGTATACTATCCACAAGGCTCTAGATTTCTGGCGCCAAGAAATCTCCTCCTTGAAGGCAATCTCCCCAATCTCCACCTTACATTCCTCCCTCCTACACTTATCCCTTTTTTGACAGCCCACACTCCTACTCCTTTTGATCAAACTCTGCAATCTCCGAAAGATTTGCAAGAAACATTCCTTGGTGCATGTTGTTTGCCGATGACATAATATTATTGGTCACTTCTAGAGAAAACTTAGCAATTAAATTAGAAAGGTGGAGAAACGTGTTAAAATCAAAAGGGTTAGTAGAACTAAAGCTAAATATTATATGGAATGCAAATTTTGTCAAGAGTCGGATATTAATGAGGTAATGATTAAACTTCAAAATCAAAGAATTATCCAAAGTGCACACTTTCGGTATTTAGGGTCATTAATACGCAAATGGTGAGATAGATGGTGATATAACTAGTAGGTTTGGTGCAGGTTGGAGAAAATAGAGGCAAGCTAGTGGTTTTTTGTGTGGTAAACGAATGCCATATAAACTAAAAGGAAAATTTTATAAAACATTTATTTGGCCAACTATTTTATATGGCGCAGAGTGTTGGGCTTTAAAAAAAAGCAAGAAAACATTCATGTAGCGGAAATGAGGATGTTAAGATGGAGTCACTAGAAGAGATAGGGATACAAACCAAATTGTGAGAGAAAAAGTCGGTGTGACACCTATTAGTGATAAGATTAGAGAGAGTAGACTTAGATGATATAGACAAATACACAGAAGACCTATAGATGCATCGGTGAGAAGAGGAAGGTTAATTTGCACAGAGGATAGGAGGTGGAGAGGGCACCCGAAATTAACTTGGGATGAAATCATTAGAAATGATTTTAAAAAGTTAAATATTAGAGGAGAGATGGCTTGTAATAGAATAGAATGGAAATAGAGAATTCATGTGGCAGACCCATTTATATGGGATTAAAGCGATGATGATGATGATGATGATGATGATGATGATGATGATTTATCTATAGAGTGAATTCTAAACTTTGCTTTGGTTTTTTTATTCACAGAGAGGATGAAATCGAGGACATTCAGAAGGTATTTCTCTGCATTGTTGATGAACTTTTGGATTGATTTGTCGCAATCAAATGTTTACATTTCTCATCTAAATTATTTTTCTTCCAGGAAATTGCAGTTCTGTCACAATGTCGATCTCTGTACATTACGGAGTATTATGGTTCCTACCTCCATCAAACCAAATTATGGATTATAATGGAATACATGGCTGGTGGCTCTGTTGCTGATTTAGTAGGTTACTTCTATTGACTTTAGAATGTTTAATGCATGAATTTCATAATTGTTGCATTTCAAGGATTTCAGGAATTAGATACTGTCCCCATTTTCTATCTATAACATATGTGCCTATAAATTATAAGTGTTGAATATTCTTCTGGCTTAACAATGGATACCTTCATTGACATATTATCATTGGTTAAATGTTATAACTTGGAATATGGTCGATATTGAGGGGTTTATTACAGGGTGCAATTAAAATTGTTCTTTCCATGTGCTGTGCTTACTGTACACAAAAACTGCAGTTATATAACGGCATATCAGGTTCTAGAAGTCTGGTTTTTTTTTTTTAATGAATGGAAAATTGACCCTACACTTTTAGAGTGAATCGTTCGTAAAGATCACTCATCTCTTAAATGGTATATTTACCGTGAAGCTTCTTCAGGAAGGCTCCACTTCTTGGATTTTAATTCATAGAAACACAGTGCAAATGGGTGTGGTATTAGATGCCCTTGGCTTGTTTTAAGGTTTCGGTCATGCACAAAGCACCCAAGCTTTATATATATATATATAGTCTACAGTTATGGCGTGTAATATAAAAGATTTAGAAATATTGGAGTGCAATCAAATTGTTTGCAAAACTATTGTAAAGATGCATATTGAACCAAAACTAATAACAGAAGGGATTAATCGATTTATGTTTGAACAAGTAATTAGATGACCCTTCGATTATGTTTGAACAAGTAATTAGATGACCCTTCGATTATATTTGAACAAGTAATTAGATGATAGCCCTTTTTTGTAGTTGGAATTTCCTTTTCCATCAGGAACTGCCTCCTAATGCCGCTAAACTCTTAGGTATGCATTTACAGAAGTTTTGGTTATAGGATTCGTGTAAATAATATGTTCCCTTGTCATTAGCTAGTGTATAATCAATCACTTCAAATAACGAATAGTCAAATTGTTATTTTTAAGCATTGGAAACTTTTCCTTTCTTGTTGTTACTGGGATGCAACTCCTTACATACTCAACTTAGCAAAGCCTTTTACCAACTATATGGGATCAGCTGTATGAATCCTATTTTGCTATTCTCAGATTCATGCTTATAAAGGTCCAACAGTTAGTGTTTGGATTGAAGATTGAGAGGAAAAGAAACTATATGCTATCCTTTCCTCCCTTCTCCCTCCTACTTCTTTTAACGCACTGAAAAGTTTTATACCGGGTATTAGTTTATTACGCAACCACCTCCTTTTTCGAGCTTGGGACCAGGTGTGTAAAATTTAAATGAAGGACACAAGTGTTGACACATATTTAAAAATGTTGAGATGAATATGTTGAAGCACCTGGGGCCTGAGTTTTGCTAGGTTCTAAGAAGCCAGGATCGCGACTTTGGAGCAAGAGCATTTCTGCTTTAAAAAGTCCGTTTGAATTTGTATCATTTGTGAAAAACAAAATAAAAAAAATAGAACTTCTTGTTGGAGGTTTCATTAAAAATACTTACTGGAAAAAAAGAAGAAAAAAAGGTTTCATTAAAAATGAAGAAAATATAAAGCAAAGACTATATTGTATATTAATTAAAAAGATAAATTAACTCCTTGGTATTGTAACAAAGTATTTGGTAGTTCCACTTCTTTGTATTTAAACCAAGGTCTGTAATGTCACCCTTCATTATTGTTCAGAGGCTTCATATTTTGGAAACTGTATTCGGGTTTTTCATGTTTGTGCTATATAAAACATGCCTTTTAATGCTTTCAAATTCAATGTCATTATTTATTGAACAAAATCTTGTATTCTCTAAAACTCACCAATCCATAGGCCTGAGCCCCCCTTCCCCAGCGTTAACAGATTTTGAAGGTAAACTGAGGAAAGTATATGGTGAGATGCTGCACCTTTTCCAGCAGCTATTTCTTTCTGATTTTCTTTTATTAACATTTACAACTTTGAGCAGAATATCCCGTGACCTTTTTGTTTTCCTTCCATCCATTCCTATGATCTTTTCTATTCAGCTTCAGAATAAATGCCATATTTTGCAATTGAAACTAGTCTTGTATACTATTGGCATATTAATTTTCCAGTATAGCACATTGGAAGGAATTAAAGAAAAAAGATTAGTGTTGTACAATGAGAGAAAATCGGTTAAAGATACTTTGGACATGTGCAAAGAAGACCTTTAAATGTGTTAGTTAGGAAGAGTGACATAATCCACATTTAGGGTAGTACTAGGGGAAGAAGAAGACAAAGTTAACATGGTTAGAATTAGTAAAGAAGGATATGATAGCATTTGGTTTGACTGAGGCTATGGCCTTAGATAGAGCGGAATGGGAGCATATGATTCATGTAGCCGACCCCAAGTAGTTGGGAAAAAGGCTTGATTGTTGTTGTTGTTTAGTTACACCTAGTCCCTAAACAGCTGGTGTAACTTGCAGACTTCTTTGGTGCACTTGTTGATATCATCTTGGCATAGCAAATTTCTGAAGTAGTTGAGGAAATGAGTTGATTTTCTTTGCCCTTTTTACCGTCTGTATTTATGTATTTTTGTACTTTGGAAGTTTGTATCTTTAATATACTTATATATTATCATAAATTTGTGGGAAATGATACTCTTATGTGAGTATTATTTCAGACACTAATACAGATTCTTGTATGCAGATTCAAGCAGGTCAACCACTGGATGAATTGTCTATAGCTTGCATCTTACGTGACTTGCTGCATGCAATTGAATATCTCCACAATGAAGGGAAAATTCACAGAGATATTAAAGGTTTTTCCCCAATTATTATTCCAGTGTTACCAAGAAATTTCTATCGATTTTAAAGAAGACCATATTTGACATGACGTACTTGAAAAATCAATTCACTTTCTCACTTATAGCTACCATTAATATATCTTTAGATGAAGTCTGCATTTCATCTTCCACAAGTATTGTTGTTATGACAGCCCTTATATTTTAATTTTGGCAGCTGCAAACATTTTGTTGACAGAGAATGGTGATGTTAAGGTACACTTCTTATGCTCAGATAGACCATTTACCGTCGTCATTATTTGTGCTGAACCTTAATAACTGGAAGAAGGGTGTGGATATCATGGATGGAATTAGATGCACCAATTTCTAGTTTGCTCAAAGTTCCTGCTCTTGACCTTGTAATAGGTTGCAGACTTTGGCGTATCTGCACAATTAACAAAGACAATTTCCAGAAGAAAGGTACTGCTATTATCTCTTTGCATTTATTCTAGATCAAATGTGCATGGATGACTTTTTGGTTAATTCTTTTTGCATATGTTGTTCTTCTCAAGTTAGAGTTTTAAGGACCTTCCTTTTGTGAACTGTTCCCCTCTGTGTAGGTGTAAGCCTTTTGCTTAGTAGTTCTATCTCCTTCTGTGTATGTGTTCTTGCATAATGTTACTTTTAAACATTTTTAATTCATTAACTGAAGAAAGTGCAATATTGGGAAGGCCAGCCATTTGAAATTGTTGGTGTTAGTTTTTATTCTGTTGGCAAAGTTGAAAATGACTTTCTGATCGACGCTCTTTCAATTACCATCATTTTTTTTCCTGGGTCAATTACCATCATTTCATTTCTCGCCTTATTGTGCCTTTCCATCCCCTCATTAACTATCATCCCTAAACATTCATCTACTTGATTCTACAAAGCCTTCAAACTGAACTACTTGGGCCTAGTTAGGCTGATCATTTACCATTTGCCTCTTTTTTGTTACATAAGGAAAAAAATTAGAGTGTCACACTATGTATGTCACCTAACCTTTGACGTTTTTATTGCTAGTGTGGCTGCTTTTAAACTCAAACCCCTAACGAATGCTTTTCTGTCCAAGCTTTTACCATTACACCAAGCAATCTCTATTTTGTCATATACTGCTCTTTTCCTTGTAGATTTTTCTCCTTGAACAGATCACTATGTTACTATTTCATTCTTGCAAGAATCTTTTTGTTAAATTACTGTGCAATATGTTTTGACGAACTCTTTTTTCTTTTCTCTTAGAGCCATGTAGAGTATAGGCATCATCGTTTCCATCAACACAAAGCTTGTTTGTCCTAGAAATTTTGTTCAATGTGTAAAAATCCCTTTTCACTGAATGAGTAATAAAAATCCATTTTGGGACTTGACTTTTTAATGCAATATGATCCGTAGGTTTAATAGACAACAATGTTTTCTGCCTGCCTGCATCTTTCCATCCCACCTACTTGCACCATATTTTAGAATTCGAGGAATGATTTTTCTAAAGTTTTACGGTTTTATTCTGTTTGCCTGATTTGGTTATTGATTTCTGGTGAGATGGAAAACTATATGAATAATTGCATTCAACAATGACAGACGTTTGTTGGAACACCATTTTGGATGGCTCCAGAGGTAATTCAAAATTCGGATGGCTACAATGAGAAGGTATCTCTTCGATCAGTACCGTTGAGTTTTTTTTTCGGTTTCTTGTTTTTGTTATGCTTTGTTGTCATCATCGTTGTCAACCTCTCTCCCCTTTGGATTCCTTTCATTTTGGCCTTGTTGAGCCATGAACAATTTTTATATGCTGGGATCCTTTGTTTGATGCAGGCAGATATTTGGTCTCTGGGTATAACTGCAATTGAGATGGCAAAAGGAGAACCACCACTTGCAGATCTCCACCCAATGAGAGTTCTTTTCATTATACCTCGAGAAAATCCACCACAGGTTTACTTTGTTATTGGATTTTTTTTTCTCCCCTCCCTGTAGGTTCTTTACGTCATTTTGACTTACAGTTCTTGTTGGTTGATTTTGAATAGTTAGATACTTTACCATTTTAATAATCATGTTTTTACTTTATATTCACTACATTAGTGTTTGTTGTGCAGCTGGATGAGCACTTTTCTCGTCCTATGAAAGAATTTGTTTCTCTGTGTTTGAAGAAGGTGCCAGCTGAGGTGGGTACTTGCACCCTTCGACTTCCTGTGCTTCTATTTCACTCTTATTGTGAAGTTGCGTGGTTTTGAATTATTCAGAGACTAATCAAACTTCATCTTCTTCTCAACAATATTATTGTTGTTGTTGTTTGTTATTGTTGTTGTTATTATTATTATTATCCAATTTAATTAATTAGTTTTATGTGGTAAACCTAAAAGTTGATATGGGAAATTTTTTTTATTAGTAAAGTTTTTTTTTGGGTAAAATTTTCGAGAAGTAAAGTTGATATGGGATTTTGTTGAGATATATTTAATTAGATCTCCCTGCCTTTGCTTTCAGGCTTCAAAATGAAAAAGAATAATCCTTAGAATGGTTCCCTATTATCATTGTATATCCATTGTTAAAATATTGTACATTTGGGGCACAACTCATGGAGTCTATAAGAGTATCTCTACATAATTAAGAAGCAAAATGCATACAACAACAACAACAACAAGCCTTTTTCCCAAATACTTGGGTTGGCTACATGAATCCTATGTTTCCATTCCGCTCTATCTAACAGTCAATGAGAAGCAAAATGCATACCAACCAAAAACTCTTAAATCTACTGTCATGTTGTTAGATTTAGAGAACAAAAGGCAAAAAATAAAATAAAAAAATACCAAACAACTGTTTGAACTTACGGAATGGAAGCTCCGTCTCCTTGAATGACCTTCTATTCCTTGTATTCTGAGTGCACTAAATTAAGCACAACATAGCAATTTCCAGAGTTTCTACTCCAAGTGCAACTACCCTGCCAACAAAACAACGCCTCAACAAAACCCAGCATAATCCACTCAACCTTAATATGGTGAATAAGAGGCACCAAAACTCCCACACCACCCTACAATGCAACAAAAGGTGGTTGATTGTCTATTTATCTCTTCATACAGAAAACATGTATTGAGAATGGCAGCTTTAAAAAGATATGATAGAAAAGTCACTATAGATGTCCTATATTATCCTTCTAGCTGTTAAACCTTCGACAACCTTGGACGCCCAATGATTTAAAGCCATAAGAAAATGTTGCTAAATTCTTTAAATTAACAGAAAACGGGTTGAATGCAATTTTCAGAAATTTCCAATATTACTTCACGGAGCTCTTGGAATGACCAAAATGACCTTAGTGTAAGAAGGCTCGAAATGACTAAATTTAAGAATTCAAATTCAGATGATGTAATTTGAACCGAATGTGTCATGAGGGTCAAAGAAAAAACAAATTTAAGTATATTTTCTTGAAAAATAAGGGAAATGAAGGGATTAAAAATTTCTCAACAACCTCGAATGAAGCCTCCGACTAGTATTTAATGAGTCCACTTATGGGTGTATGGTTACCCATATTGGATTTGTTCAGGAAATGCAAACTACTTTGAAACTTCCCCTTTTTGAGCTAATCCTTGGAAGTCCAAACCTGGCTATGACCTTGCTTGGCCTGCACACTTTAGAGGATCCATGGATTCAGTTTTGACTATTTGATAAAAAATTGCTCATTTTTGGCCATCTATCTTAGGATAGACCTAGGAGCCGCGGACCATATTTTTCACTGTAAATACCTAGCCTCTGCAAGGGGATTAGCAGGCACGAAGAGCCCAAAGATAGGGCAGAGCAGTAAATTATTGACAGCCCATTCAACTGCTTTCCTGAAGATTGGGAGGCGGATGCAGTTGATCATTGCAACTTATCTTCAAGCAAGGGATTTGTGAAAGTTATTCTGAGGGTTTATTCTTAAATAAAACCTTTATTTTTTTTTTTCTTTCTATTTTTTTTTTCATATTATTGGTTAGTTTGTGATACAGAGGGTTTTTAGTAGTTGGAGTGGATTCCTCCCTTTGTATCTTTGCACCTAATTCATGGGTGCTAACAAGGGAGAGCTCGTTATGTGATGCTTCTTCTGTCTCTATTTTCTTCGTTATTTGGTATCCAGGATCTACCTACTTCCTTACTTTTGAATGCTGCATTGTTGAGGAAGAGTATATGCAACAATAGGCTCTTTCTATCCTGTAACGATTGCTTATGAATGCATATCAGGAATAGCAACAAATCAGACAGGATGGAGTGCAACAGAAACTCACTGTTTCTCCCCATACTGTAACTTATTACTTGAATACTAGATCTCTGGTAATGCACAACTGTGAAGTGTGACCTGAAGGTGGAGTCAAGTAATTTTTAGTTTCCTAGTATACTATACTAGGAAATAGGTGGTGACTGGTGACTCTAAAGAATTCCATAGAAATTGACCACAAATTGGAGCCTACAGAAATTACTTGGCATTCCTTTTAGCAACAACTCCCATTCTGGAAAGCTTGACGAATGTTGGGGTTCCACACCATGCTGCTGGTAAGAGGGAAAATATTGTCTGTTACAGAGACCTCCCTATTAACTGCAATCTGGAAGAGCTCCGGAAATCTTGCCTTAAGGCTAAGTCCCTATGCTACAGATTATTCCTGAACCTAATATTCCTTTCACTTCCTATGAGACTCGTGTTTAGAAATCTCACTCCCACCCTTGTAGTACCTTTTGACAGAGCCATCCCGTGCAACATAAAATTTCTTGAGGTTTATTCGCTAATAGCACTCCTGGTCTTCCCCCACCTTGAAAGGAGAACACACCTTCTTCCACTTCATTAAATGATATTTAAAGTCATCCCAAGGCTACCCCACAAAATAAAAAATAAAAAAAAAATCTAAAGAGCTTTCTCCAATCACTTCACAACTGAGGAAATGAAGGTTGGATAGAGTATTCTTGATAAGTGACGAGATGCACCCTTCCTCCTTGATAGACACTGCCTCTTCCAATACTCTATTTTACTTGTTAACATTTCCAGAACTGAGTTTCAAACCACCTTAACTTTGGAAGATGAATTTAAAGGCAATTCCAAGTAAGATGTCGTCATATACCACACCTTGCAACTCAAGGTCTCTGCTAAGGTTGACTCATCTCCCACTACCCCAAACAGACTCAACATGCTTTTCGTAGATTCACGCATTAGCTTGACACTGATTTAAAGCACAGAACACCCCTGAGAGCCAGCCATCACTTAGGCAGCCTCTGTGCACCTGATAATTGATGATCACCCAACTTAAGGTCATCATTTATGGTTGCCACTCTTGGTTGAGTGCCTGCTGACCTAGCTAGGACAGGACCCTTTGTAACTGACATAGGTGCATACACTAGTTGTGAATATATTAACTATGAACACATTTGGCAGATCTACTAAAAACTTATAGCTTTTTTAAGTCTTGGAAATCTGTTTTCTTGCTTTGGGATATGGGATTTTTGGATTCAAAAACTGCAGGACTCCTTTTGAAGTTACTTATCTATTTCATAAGAAATGGAGTGTGTGTGTGAGTTCATGCGAATGGTACTCCCTCAACAGAGTCCTGCAATTTTCAATATGTCTTGAGTGAAAGCAACTTTCCCTGAAACAAAATATAATTCTCCAAATCTTCTGATCCATAATTTTATGGAATCAGTTTGGGGTGTGGAATGTGTTTTCTTTGTTGACCCAGCAGTTTTTAAAGGTGAAACATGCTATGAGAAAAAAGTTTGACATCCCTGATGTTTGTGCTTTTAAGAGTTTGCAGTTTGTACCTTTAGACACTTATGAAACCAATGCCACACCTTTCAACTTGCTTATGACTGAGGTTTTTTACAGTGAAATCCATGAAAGTCACTTAATGTTTTAGATGTATGCCTAATGCACTAGTTGGATGTAATGGGACAGGGTTCAAAATTCTGAGATCTTTTGTTGAATATAGTGGTCATCTACATTACATTTCCTGTAAATATTAAATAAATGTAAGGTTTAAAAAAAAAAGTCATTTGAAGCTATTTTTTATTTGGGAACTTTGCATATAAATATCCGATGTATAATTCCTCGACTTCTTTGTGGCTGTTGAGGAGGAAAGCAAATTAAAAATAAAATGCTTGTAATGGAGTGCATTTTGTAGTATAATTAATGAAAAAGATTGACATTATTTGATCTGTGCACTTAATTTATGTGCTTTGCCCCTCACTAGATCAAAATGCTGTATCTCTGCCTTTTTGCGTTTTAAAACGATTTGGCTGGAATCAGATGAGATGGTGATTGATTGTCTATATTTAAGCTTGATCATCATGAAAGATATGACATTTTCTTAAGGTCTCTCTTTTGTCTTGTTGATTTCAGAGGCTGAGTGCCAAAGAACTTTTGAAGCACCGTTTTATCAGAAACGCTAGGAAGAGTTCGAGACTTTTGGAGAGAATAAGGTGCAATGCATTGCTGTTTTCCCATTTTCATATATTAAGAAATGTATTTAACTAGTTGTTCTTCCAACACTTGCGTAGGGCAGATGGCGAGATATTGGGGATTTCCAATTTGAATGGGAGGAATGGAGTCCTGTATTTAGACTTGTGTGGTTCTAAAGTTTTGTATTGAAATAACTTTCCTTTTCCGCTAATTGTGTCTATTATTGTCTTTTATAATCAGCTTTATAGTTTTTATCATGTGATGACACAGTGAGATATACGAAATGACCTATTGGGAACGGAAGTTAGAGGATGAGGGAGGACCAGTTGGAGGTGTGATGAGTTTAGTTACTCCCTTTTTCCCGTAATAGGTGTCCTGCTTTCCTTTTCAGGATGTCCCAAAATAAGTGTCCACTTTTCTTTTTGAAAATATTTTTAAATCAATAAAGTAAATGTTTTAATTTGTTGGTTAGTTTTGTAATTTTCAAGGTGAAAAATGCATGTCCCCTTAAAATCTTTGTGTCCCAAAGAGCGACACTTATTATGGGACGGAGGAAGTAGGATTTTCAAAGGTTCACTTAGTTATCTGTGTATTGATGTAGAGTAAGAGAGATTTTGAGGAGGATGAGCAAAGAGGATTTAAGGAGTAGGAGGGTAAGTTGAGTGGGAGCCTGGAGATAATAGATAGGTGCTTGTTATATTGTTCTTATGAGGATAAATGAATAATTTATGCATCTTGTCTGTTTAAAATTATTATTTTGTTGTGTGAAGTGGCCTAATCAGATTCAAATCTCATTAGATGAGGATATGGATTGCCAAAATGGATGCCCCCTTCAGTTAACATCTGTGTTATAAATATGTTGATACAGGTTCATGTCTGACATGGATGTTTGTTTAGTGTCTAGCTGAAACAAACTGCACAGAAGAAAATATTATTTCTGATATTTCAGTTATTTGTGCAAGGGAATTATATCAGTATCGTACCCATATCAGATACAAGTACTCCTGGCCCTCCTGGGACACTTAAGATACATGTCTGGTGCTTCATAAATGTATCTGTAATTTAAACTTAAGCTTATCAATTTTGAACATATTTGATACTTCTTGGTGGCATGTATTTGACATTGTTTTCACATTTAAATCCTGTGTTTCTAGCATAGCGTTAACAGTGTAATTGTTATGAAAACCATAAAAAGAAAGGTTTCAAATACTTGGACTATCTTAGAGAATTGAGGTGTGATGAGGTTTCAAATACTTGGACTATCTTAGAGAATTGAGATATGATGAGGTTAGATCTTGTTGAACTTCTCTCAACTCCGTGTCCATGTAATTTAACTCAGTTCTTTCACGTGAATTTTAGTATTTGAAGTTAGACTAAACGTAGTTGATAAAAAATCATAACAAAGAAACTCTTTGCATGATAATATATGTATATATCATGACAAATACTCTTAATTTCTATAGATAAATGCATAAATATTATTTTTAAGTTTTACACATGCATATACACATATATCAGTTTATAGATGCTGTGTCCTTGTTGTCTCTTATTCTTCAGAAATTTCCATGTTGACTTGTCTGCGTACTCATAATCCGTATGTGTTCCCACTTAATAAATTCTGATATCAATCCTAGATTCCGAAAGGGTTGCGATATTAATGGAACTATTGATATCAATTTTGATTTCAAAAGAATTTTTGAGATATTTAAGTACTTTAAAAAAAATGACATATTGGTCAATTGATATTGGAGATGTCAATATACTCATTTTATTCTTTAATCATGCCTTTTGTTTTCTTGACAGAGAGCGGCCTAAGTTCCAGATAAAAGAGGATGCGGAAACTACTAGAAATGGTCCTAAAGCCTTAGGGGAGGCATCTGACACTGTGAAGGTTACGAGAGACTCGAGGGGTGAAGAAACTGTCCGAACCAGGTGGGTTGAATTAATTTCTTGTGTTATGTTTGTTACGTAATTGAGTGTTGGTTGACTGGTACTAGTATACTGTAGTCAGGGAAGGACCTTGAGAAATGCTGGATGGGACTTCAGCATTGGTGGATCATCTAGTACTGGAACAGTAAGGAGTGTTGTAAGACCACCTCAGGCCAGAGATAGAAAACCAGAGGTTCCATACAATCAGGGTACAAGAAAGATTCCAGATGGTGGTAACCGATGGTCGTCTGCTTCTGGAAGTGCGTCTTATGATTCATCAGAAGTTTCCCTTGGAAAAGATGCTAGAGATGATGAAAAACAAGATTACTACCTTGAAGATGTAAGACTCTCTGAACTGGGACCTAAATTAAAAAAAAATTCTAGGAATTTGAGCTATCCCTCTCAGAATGCCAAAAGAAGAAGAAGAAGAAGAAGAAGAAAAGAGAGAGAGAGACTATAAAATGAATGAGAAATGGAAAATTATAATACTTTCCTTCAAAGATAATTATAGCATGCCTTCCTGATCATATGACTCGGGAATAAAAAGAAACGTTTCTTACATGATTTGTCCATTGTGCCAAAATCAGTACAATTGTGCAATACATTGTTGGCTTGGGTATTTAATGCCCGCATCAGTAATTTTGATGCTTGGACCCAGCTGGTTTGTGGCATGTGTCTCAATCAAGGGGTGTCAAAAATTTTTAAAAGGTGGCTGAATATAGTTTAACCCGATTCCTGTCCCACGCAATAATCCATAAATTTGATACAATTTCATGATAAAAATAAACAAAACCAACAGCACTTTCTAAAAATTTTATTCTACAATGCTGCTAAGTAGACTGACACTCATCTTGTCTGTGATCACCAGATCAAATTCACTCACAAATGTACTGCGCTAAAGAAAGTTGAGATAAAATGTCCTTGCATAAATTTAAGTCAGCTTGACTCTCAGATAATCTGTGATGTTCTGGAACAGAAATATATATGAACCCCCATCATCATATCTCCTGAGGTTATTTGACATCCCCATTTTTACAGGAAGAATTGTCAGTGAGTGGGACGGGAACTGTTGTCGTTCGGTCACAACGAGTTCTGTCATCGTCTCTATATAGTGATCAAAGTGCTCAGGTATGATTGTTCTCTGGCTTAAATGACGAAATAATTACTCCCTCATTCCCATAATTCTTGGGATGTTTGGGAAATCCAACTTTTTATGGTGGGGCCAACTTTTTATAGTGGTAATAAATGAATTTACACATTAGTCCTTGTTTAAAGGTTAGTATTATTATTATATGGTAGGGCCAACTTTTAGGATATTGGAGTTTGAAAAGGGTAGTTTAGGAATCATATAAAAGATAGTACATTCATTTTACGAAATGGACATGTATTTTGGGACATCCCAAAATGGAATACTGGACTAAAATTATGGGATGGAGGGAGTAGTAGATAAAGTTTGTATCTCCTTGTTCTGTGCTTTTCATTGACTTAAGTAGGATTCAATTTGCCAATTAGTCTAGCAGCACATATGCTTCTTTTGAAGATGCTTCCACCAGTGGTACTGTTGTATACCGCGGGCAACATGATGATTCAGATTCTCCTCGAACTCCAAAGTCCAGACTGGGGATCCAGGAAAGAACATCAAGTGCATCACTTGAGGACAGTGCAGTAAACCTTGCAGAGGTTGTTTGTTCTTTAAAATAGCTTTCAATTGGTTTTTTTTTTCAGTAAATATGTGTACCAATTACCTTGCTAGAACAAGTTTCAGAATTTCATAAAAAGAAAATTGTAAATCAATTTTTTGTTATGTAATCAACTGGATTTATTGAATATGCATTGACATTTGTGAGTTGTCACAGAGAATAGAAATATCTCCTGAGTTATTTTTAGAAAGCCTGACTTAATTTTTAAGATGCTACTCTCTCTTCCAAAAATTCATATATTTTCCCTGAACTTCATTTCCTAACTATTTGGATCGGTTACATAAATTGTGTTTTACCATTCCGTTCCGCGTAGGGATATAATACACCATAGCAGTTACTCAAATATTCCTCCTCCTCCTCCTCCTCCTCTCTCTCTCTCTCTCTCTCTCTTTTTGTGGCTTGCAACTAGCTGTGTAAGGATTAGGCAATAAAATGACATAGACAGAGTAAGAGTTCATGGTCTTTATGGTACCATAATCTGAGTTTTTTTTCTTGTCCCCTCGATTTGCATCAGAAACTCTTGTTTACTTCAGTTTTTTCTATTAAAAAAAAAAATTGGTTCCTTAGTTTTTCTTTGGCATTATCCCGAGCTTTTTCTAAAACTTTTAAATTATTCTGAGCATCAAAAGATTTATCCAATTTTATGTTGTATCAACGTGCTGTTTTGCACTAAAAGGCTTCGTTTGACTGGTACTTTATTCAGGCAAAGGCTGCAATTCAAGGAGGATTAAGGAAAGGAAATGCTCGTGAGAGGTCTGCATTGGGCAAGGTCAACAAAGACGGGCAAGAAAGTAGAAAAACAGAGCAATTAACAAATAGCTCTGATTCTTCAAGGTACATCCTATAATTGACTTGCTGCTAGTTTTTTGGTTCAGAGTGGAATGATGAAGGTCTGATTTTTACAAATTCAAACTGAAAGTTTTACTAGTCTAACCACTTGTGCATCCCCTGCTCTCCTGTTTTCTCCTACTTCAGACATTCCGGCGATTACTTTGATGCACAAAAAGTATTTTGGAGATCACGTCATGCAAGTGATGAAGTAGACAGTGCAAGAATTTCTGCAGCATCGTCATCTGCTCCATTATCAATTTTGCTCATCCCTTGCTTAAAAGAGGTGAGCGAGATCATTTTTTTGATAGGGGTAATCTTGCATTGCTCATTGTTTGGAGCTGAATATTGGGAAATTGAAGAGGGGTGCACGCAGTTCGGATTGCACCTGTTTTAGTATAAGTTAAAATCAATCCGCTCTTAAAGGTTCCAAGTAAATTGGAACCCAACCAAACCAATCACACCATCTAAACCCAACCAATCCAAACTGTAGGAGAACAGATTGGATCGGTTTAGCAGTT
The DNA here is from genome assembly GCA_026545225.1 of Cornus controversa. Lineage (NCBI taxonomy): Eukaryota > Viridiplantae > Streptophyta > Magnoliopsida > Cornales > Cornaceae > Cornus > Cornus controversa. The sequence continues at coordinate 70,373,190 of CM048847.1, forward strand.
TGGGCCTTTATGAAAGAACGAATTTTCAGCAAATTCAAGAACCAATTTCTAGCAAAAAATATGATAAAACTCAAAAGACAGAATGTTATGCAGATCTGAATCCTAAAGACCCAATGTACCAAAAGATCCCCAAATTTGCATTCTACTCAAAATCCATCAAAATTTCGACCTTTGAAAGAGTGAGAGACGCTGTGTGTGTGTGATGAACAAAATATAGAGAAAAGAGAGAGAAAAAGAGAAATAGAGTGTGAGAAACAGAGAGAGAGAGAAGTGAGGTGTCATCTTTGTTTCAAGGGGAGCTGCGATGTTGGTTTATGACCGGCCAGAGTGGGTGAGAGACTGGTCTGGTGGATACGACGGTGAGCCGTGAGAAGGAGGTGGTGAGTGCACTAGGTGAGTGGGATTGGCTGAATCACTGATGGAGAGTTTAGGTCGCTGGGTAATTGGGTATTTAGGTTTAGGGCAAGCTTTTTAAGGCATATAATATATATATATATATATATATATATAATTATATTCTATATATATATTATAGCTGGTTCGGTTCGGATCTGGTCGGTTTTTTTCTTAATCTGAGTCCATGAACCGAACTATTCTCTAGGTTTCTCCTATTTTGAGAAGCGGGACCGAACCAATATACATACAAAATGGAACCGAACCATGTGGATCGGATTGGATTGGCGGTTCAAATGTGCACCCTAATAGTTGAGGGGGAAAGGAAAAAGTTAAACGCAAGTCGTAGAAAATCAGTTTAGATTCTAGTACAGGAGATTGAAATATAGACGCCATTTTCTTGCTTAAGGAATTGGTGAAAATTATTAGAAATATGAGGATTTTCTGTGTTGTGTGTGAGCGGGGGTGTGATGAGGAGAGTCCGTCAAGTTTTGTAGGCCCTTTATATCTTCAGTGATACTGTGGCGGGTGGATAGGTGCACATTTAAGGATGCAGAGCTCCCTATTCAAAGAATTAAGAAGTTAGATTTTCCTGGCAAATAACTCACAAGCTCACTTTGCCCTCATGGGGACTTGAACTCAACCTCGAACTGAAACGCTTTAATCTTGGTCAATAATATTCCCTAGGATTTCTAGTTTCTTTGAAACGTTTCGTTCAAAATCGAACCTAGCACATCCATCAGTTAGGATTTTTAGTTTCTTTGAGCATTTCATTCAAAATCGAACCTACCACCTTAATGCTTTGTTGTGATTGTTGAAAATGTCCTAAATACCAAGATAGCATTGCAGTAATAGCAGTAGAATGTTTTTTCTTCAAGGAAGTAAATATGAATGAAGGACATTTGAATAAATACAAATGGCTAATGAACTTCTTTCATGTCACCAATTTCTATTTGTTGAGCTTGACATAGCAGCAGCAAAAAAAACTCGGTTTAGCCCATCTAATCTATATATAGCCAGTATGCAGTCAAATGCTCTACCACTGAGCTAAGGACCCATATATATAGCCACTATGAAAACCTTGGCCATGCATAAGCTGTTTGTAGTAGCTACAGATTAAAATCATTACCCAATAAGAAATGTGCCAATTGGGAAAAGTTAGTAGCATTGTAGGATTTTTTGGTGCTTTCATTTTATTATTTTAGATTAAGTAGCTAAATTCTTAAGAAAATACCAATATCCAACTTGGTCGGATCAAAATTTCCTTTTATGAGGATTTTCAACATTATTGCTCTTTGACTAAAGTATTGTGGTTTCCAGACACCAAGCCTATGACATATCTACATGTAGGAGTTTTTAGTGTCTAATGAACCTTGCTTCAAATGAGGATCGGATGCAATATATAACCTCTTGTAATCTGTTGGCATACATAATGTAGGCTGTTGCTGCTGATGATATAGAAGGGTCAGTTGTGCATGCTGTGGCAAATTCATTCATGGATATGGAGCACATGAAGCGCGGCTCTTGTGAAGTTTTTATCACCAGATTGCTCCAGCAGCTGGGAAGGTTCTTTAGTTCCTTCATATTCTCATGTTTGCCATGTTAAGATACACTACTTGTTGTTAGCATATGCTTACTAAATTATGAGAAAATCTGTGCAGTTCAAAGGAGTCTTCGTTGAAAGATCTGCAGGAGCTGGCAGCTCGCATCTTCACAAAAGGAAAGACAGCTCCTGAACAAACAGGGAATGCAAACGAGGAAGTCGAAAGCAGGAAAAAGCAACAGAACAAAGAAATTAATTCAAATGCCAATTTAAGCCCACTTGCGAGGTTCTTGCTCTCAAGGTCTGTCAAATGATGGCTTTCCTAGACATGATAATTTATTTTGATTCTGAAATAGGGAAAAATCATGCATCTGAGAACTGATTTTGATTCCTAGACGTGTGGGCGCGCACTAGTGCTTGCAAATATAAAAATAAAAAAGCCAGAAAACATCTTCATAGACAAAATGATTAAATGTCACTCAATCTTTAGTTCTTTTGGGATTGATAATTTTATGAGGATACCTTTAATAACTGCATTTGGAAGCAGAGCATGCTTCGCTTGAGGCTCAGATGCATGTCCCTCCCTTGTTATTAGTTTGAAATATGCTTGTGCTTTAATTATTCACTTTTGCACTGCAGATGGCAAGGCCAAGTGTCACGAGATTTAAACTCAAGTTAAAAGGTCGGAACCAAGGTCGGAACAGTATTTGCATCTGTGCTTTCTATTGTGTTTCTGTTTATTAATTGTTTTTTATTCGATGTACATATTATAAAGAAATTATGTTTTTTTTTTTTATCTTTCATTTTTCTCGTCTCGGCCCAAGAAATTTTATTATTATTATTATTATTTATTTTTCTTTTTCTTTTGTAGCTGGATTGTTGATGTGTAATTAGGTTGTTATTATTAGTGTCATTGTAATATATTAATAACTAATTATAGTAATTAGCGATTGTTATATATTTTCTGCTGTGTTTCATTCCATGTTTCCGCTAACTTTATGAGAAAGTATGCCACAATAAAGAGGAGATCTGAGTTTTCCTAACATCCGGAACCCAAGGCCGGATGTGAAAAGGAAGTGGATTAATGTCTGGTAGTAAAATTTATGTCAATTTTTTGTTGAATTCTCGCTTGAATAAAAAATTTCACAAAATTAAGTAACAAAAATTAGGGCAACATGGAATTAGACGTTAACTGGTAGATGCCATGGACTAGTGGGCACATTAAAACGAAAAAAAGTGGACATAATTTGCTTACAAAATATTAAATGAAAATGTGAAAAAGATAAAGAGATTGCGGAAGGATACAAGCTTTTTTAATTCGGAAAGGAAACGGAGCAGACATAGTTGTCACTACATGAGAAATAAAGTAGTAGTTGTAGTAGATATGTGAAGACAATGAGATAGATTAATAAAGTAGTAAATATGTGAAGACAATGAAATAGATTAATAAATATTAAAATTGTGTTAAATGAACATATCTGAAATATAATAAAATGTGAAAATTGTGTTAATTGAACATATCTGAAATATAACACCAGATGATGCTATAAATAAGCTCTTTTAAAACTTATTAGACAGATTGATACAGCCTTTCTTTTTCTTTTCTTTTTTTTTTTGTAGGCGGGTGACTTTAATAGACATGTAGGAGTTGATAGCGTGAGATGTACAAGCATTCATGGAGGATATGGTTTTGGGGAGCGAAATGAGAAAACACTTCGTGACTTTGCAAAAGCATGACTTAGCTATAGTTACCAATTTCCTTAAAAAAAGAGTAGAACATGTGATAACATTTAAAAGTGGAACGAGTAAAACACAAATTAATTATTCTTTGTATAGAAGAAGGGAATGGACTCCATGTACCGAGGGTGCTTCAGATTCAGAAACTAACATCGCATATTAATATTATTAATCAAAGGGTTTAAATATAAAAAATTTATAAAAAGGACACAAGAACATTAAATGAAAAAATTAAGAGGTAGTAAAGTCATCTCGTTTAAAGAACAAATAGTAAAAGAAAAGTAATAGAATTGGAATGATGATGTAAATAACTTGTGGTTCAAAATGGCAAATTATATTAAGAATAAGATGAAAGAGATTTTGGACGAAACTAAAGAAGATAAATTCATTAAAAAAGAGACATGATGGTAGAGTGAGGAGGTGCAACAAATAATTAAACAAAAGATGAAAATTTTTAAAGCATAGCAAAAAAGTAAACTACAAAAAGACTTAGACATGTATAATAAACTCAAGAGTGAAGCAAAGAAAATAGCAAGTAAAGCTAAACAAAGCTCACTAAATGTCTTGTATGAAAAACTAGGCACAAAAAAGTGTGAGTTGCGCGGTGCGGAAACGGTTGCGAAAAAGTATTTTAAAACCTAGAGGGGGGTGAATAGGATCACTTGCTCGTTTGCTTAATTTTTAATTAATTCAATTTTAAGTTCAATTAATCAAACAATTGAAGCAAGTAAATAAATAAAGCGCAAGTAAAGAAAAGAATGCACCAGATATACGTGGAAACCCAAGGCGGGAAAAACCACGGAGGGAGGCGGCATGCCTCAGGGAACCAAATCACTATGATGAAGCAAAGTACAACAGACTCTGTCTCAGTCTCACACCCCTCTTCACTCTGGATCTGATGCGGAACACCTCAGGCTTATGATTGAGACAACACGTCCAACTGCTACAGACTTTCGGCTAACGTCACCACCCTTACAAAAAGGTTGCTGGAAGAACCAAAATACTCAGCAAGTATTTTGTTCCCTTCGTAGTGCAATCTGGTCACCTTTCTTCCTCAGCAAGCAAGCAAGCGAAGAACCTTCAATCCAATCCAATGTTTTGATCAGCAAATAGATTTGATGCAGTCTCTGAGCAGCTAATCAGAAGTAGAACACCATCCTAAATATCACTCGTGAAGTATGGATGTGTGTTCTTAAAAATATATGGCCATAATTATATTGTATATACTTTTTCTCTCTAAAATATTTATTCTTCAGGTTTCTCTTGTAAAGAAAATATGAATACATATATATAGGCAAGGAAGTCCTAATTCTACTTGGAAAAGAAGTTGAATACCAAAATAGAACTTTCCTAAAAATTTCAAACCCAATAAGATTCAGAATTTTCGTCAAAATCTATTTCCTATTTGGAACAGGCTAAGTTGGACCGGTGCCAAATAAATAGGATCGGTGGGACTTTTTGAAAACCTGCAGAAACTAAACTGCCAAGAAAAGTTGGACCGGTCCTAAATATTGGGGATCGGTCCTACTTTGAAAAACCTTAAATTTTGCATTTAAACCCTGGTTTTTCAAAATAGGCTCGGAACTAAAAAGTGCAGAGTGTCCTCACCATACTTACCTGTACTATATGGTGTTCTAAACTGATTTGTCGGCTTCCATGCACTTGAATGTCAGGTCAAAGTTGTCGATGATTGGTTACATAAAATAACATAAAAATTTCATTCAAGTTTTGATCACCGAAATCTGCCAATTACAAATTTATATCTCACAATCTCCCCCTTTGACAATTTCGTGACAAAACCACCTAGACAATTATAACCTAACCCATTGGAAAAATTAGATTACAATGTTGCCCAAAAATAAATAGAAATAAAGAACTGATCAACAAAAGCTTCATTTGTGTGTTCAAGACGGTTAGAATAAAAACCTGTTGTACCTGCACATCCCTTAAACAACACAACCTGTGAAAAGCTTAATAAAAAAATATAATCATGAATATCAATATCTCCCCCTTAATCTGATAAATACATATCCCCCTTTGTCAAAGAATCTCATATCATATCATATACATATAACAATATCATCTCCCCCTTTTTGGAACAAATTGACAAAGAACTAGCAAAGAGATTTAGATAAACAGATAAATCATAAATCACATAAAGAGAACAAAATAATAATGAAGCAAAAATAATTATCATCACTGATCAAATAAGCATCCAAAACATATCAATTGATGAAATAATCAAAACATAACAAGATCAAGCATCAAACCTAAACAAAAAAAAGTTAACTACTCAAAGTCTAGCAAAACATAACTAAGTCTATCATCAAGACCTAATCCTCATCATCATCATGAGCTCTAAAAACTAGATATCAACATCTATCAAAAAGATATCCTTTAACATATAACTCCATCTATTGAAATTTGCATCAAAGTCCACAAAAATATAATCTTATCAAGATTTGTCCTCAAATATTACAAAATAATATCACATGTTTAGCTCAAAAATATCAACAATTGATTCATAACAATTGTATTCACCTCAATGATAATGACAAATAGTTTGGTTGTAAATGATAAAACATCCAAATATGAGTCATATAAAGTTCATAAACATATTTCATTCAAATCACCTAAGGACTCCCAACCAAAGTCTTTCAAATCAACATTCTTGTCCACTTATAAAAATACTATCATAGCTCTTTAATCTATCCATTAGAGCTACACCGAATGGAAGCATAAACAAGATTACAAGCTCCATTGAAGAACTCTGTCAAACATTTGGAGAACAAAATTTAAAAAATTGAGCACAACTTGTTTAATCAATAACTTCAAAACCAACTCAACTCCTCCAAAGATAATCCCTTCTACCAATTTTAATCCAAAATCAATCACAAATGTCAACCAAAATGATGTATATTATGTAGCATAAGATAGGTTGAGGATTTATGCAATTTGAAAAAAACATAGAGCTAGAAGTTTCATTGGGGCCTTTTGTCAAACACCTTGTGTGCAATGGTATAAACCTCAAATTTCAAAAATATTTGTTTGCACAATATCACCCAAATTACAAATAATCAATACAACAATCAACACAATACTCCAAAAGTTCAATCCCAACCTCTAATAGTCAATGATCACAAGAAATATAGAAGAGGAAGAGTGTAAGTGAGTTGGAGTGTTTTAGAGTGCTTGAGGGTGAGAGTTTAAGAGATATGAGTGTGCGTGTGAGTGTACAAAGAATGCCACTTAAAACATTAGGGCATGCACGGGGATTTCATCAAAACTGGGCATCCGCTAAGTGCGACCGGTCCTCATATTTGGGGACCGGAACAACTTCTTTTGGTTCCTCAGAACCTGCAGAAGTGCGACCGATGCTCAATAATGGGGACCGGTCCAACTTTGTGAATTATTAAAAATTACACTTTGGACCTCTAATTCACCAAATACACCTCATCTCAGTTTGATTTAGCAATTAAGTACACAAAGTATGAAAAATAAACATAAAATCAAAATAAAACATATTTTTGGATTTTTGAAAAATTTTCAAGAGAAAATAAAAATAAAAACATGAATAATCTCATGAGAATAATCAAAACATATTTTTCAAAGAATAACATGAGTTCTAAAATTTTTGAAAAATTTCAAACATTTATATATGCAGAATTTTAAAACCCATAATTTATCCATAAAATTCATTCTCAAATTCATGATCATGACACAACTTCTAACACACAAATATTTATAAAAATTTAAAAATTTATCTAATAAATTCATGTGTGTGTGTGTAATCCAACTTCATCAAAAATTAATCAAATTCCTTTGATCCAGCTACACATGATCAAACACATTTTTTTTTCATCATATTTTTTTTTAATTTTCTAAGATGGTGGCTTTCACTCTTACGGGCAGCCAGCTATTTTCCTCAAAACAATTCTTTAATTTTTAAAGATATCTCATTGGAGATTTACATTGTAGTGGAAGCTACGAACACATCCCGAAGGTAGCCTTTTCCTTTTGTCTTAGATATTCAGCAAATTTTTTATTTTATTTTTCTTTCATGCTGAATAAAAACATATATTTTTTTCATTATTTTTTTTTATTGATCATTTAAGCTTTCAATGCTACTCATATAATATATTCTAGTCAACTTCACATTAGTTTTCAATCAATTCTCTCAGAGTTGGACTAGTGCACAAATTATATGGACTCAGAAGATTTACATCTAAAAAGAAATAAATACAGCATTTTAGTCATCAATATTTAGATCATAAAATCAAGTACTTCATCCATTGACAAACTAAGTGTCTCAATTATGCATTCACAAATCAAAGTGAAATTAAAAAGAAATATAAAGAAATCACATCATTTCTCAGAAAAATATAATTATCATAATCTCATATGATTATTATTAAAAATAAACAAAACCTAACCAAAAAAAAAATGGTCCAATGGAAAACAAATAAATGAACATAAGCTCAGTCCATGACCATCAAAGTCCTAATGACCTAGTTAGGAGGTTTTGCACCCAAAGACCTATTAGGAATAAATCCCATAGTATCAATAGGCACAAACTTCTCCAAATCTTCCTTTTTCATCTAGATAGTTTTAACATGCAATTTATCAGGAAAGAATTGTGGAGAAACAAAAGCATTCTTCTTTTTATTTGAATTCTTTTTACCTTGAGAATTTTTGGGTTTGTTCCAATAATGTGGCTTTTAGCATGAATCCTATTCTTAGCAAAAGAATTATGCACATAAAAATCAGAATTAGAATGTCTTCTCTTTTTATAGCAATAGTGTTGACTATGTCCAGTCTTACCACAAAAAGAACAATAAAGCACATTGGACACAACTTTAGCATGCACAGACTCGACTTGAGACTTAGGTTTGGGTTCAGACACAATCAAATTCTTGGGTTTAACAAAAACAGTTTTTCCCTTAGATGATGACCCAACAAAACCTAATCCAGTCTTATCTCCTACAGGCTTACCAACACTAATCATGCTATCAAGCTTAATCTGTCCAGAAGTAAAAGCAATTAATTTCTCTTGTGATTTTTTCAATTCAAGCTCAAAAAAATTAATTCTAGCAACAAAAGAATCTCTAGCAGAAATAGCTTGACGTACCTCGCTTCCAAGAAACTTGACTTTGCCTTGAAGATTCAGAATTTCAGCTTTACTTTCTTTAATCAACTTCACTTGATTTTCATTCTTTTTCTTCAAAGTCTCTTTCTCAGATTTTTCTTGCTTTAGCTTCTCAAATTTTTTATTATAAACTTCCAGCAATTTTTTAAAAAGTTCTGGCAGCTTGCTTTCATATGATTCTTCATCAGACTGCTCAACTTCTGAATCGTCAGACCCTACTTGACTGAGAGTAGTGTACATCTTTGTTTCACCTACATCAGAAGAAGAATCATTAGCAGTATCACAATTCAATAAAGCAACAAAAGTAAGAGAATCATTCTCAACAGAAGAATCACTATCAGAGTTAGAAGATTCAGACTCAGACTCAGAAATAATAGCTTTCATAACTTTCTTGTTTGAAATTTTCTTTGTACTAAAGCTATTTTTTTTAGGACTTGGACATTGATTAGATGTATGACCTTTACCACCACATGTCCAACAAGTAACCTCAATTTCCTTAGAGTCATCTTCTTTCTCTTTCCTTTCCTTACCTTTGGATGATGAGCTTTGATTCCGAAATTTAGAAGGATTTTCTTTTCTCAAATTCTTACCTTTTTCATATTCAAGAATCTTTCTAAATTTCCTAGCAAGGAGTGCAACATCATTATCTGAATCATATTCAAACCTTTCAATTTTTTCAACTTCAGATTTTGAAGAATTTGAACAATTTGACAAACTTGAAGTCTTTGATGTTTTTAAAGCCAAATTTTTTGATTTCTGAAGCTTTGGATATATCATCTCAAAAGTTTGAATTGATCCAACTAACTCAGCTACCTCCATAGAATCTACATCTCTGCTCTCATCTAAGACTTCCAACTTGGCTTGGAACCTATGAGGTAATGATCTCATGATTTTTCTAATAATCTAAAAAGAAGGAATTTTCTCACCAAGGTTAGCACTACTTTGAACAATATCATTAAGCCTAGAATAAAAATTAGAAAATATCTCATCTTCATCCATTCTAATTGTTTCAAATTTTGTAGCAAGCATTTGTAGCTTAGATCTCCTTACCTTGGTGGTACCCTCATGAGTTACCTATAAAATATCCCATGCTTCTTTCGAAGTGGAACAAGCAAAAATTCTAGCAAATTTAGAAGGAACAACAGAATTAAATATAGCATATAAACCCTTGTTGTTATTATTGGCATCTTCATGTTCAGCATTAGACCATGTTGCCTTATCCTTCTCTATAGTCACAACAGCATCACCATCACCAGTGGTAATGGTAGGACTTTTATAGCCATTCTCTACAGCCATCCAAACTCTCTCTCCTTGAGATTTTAAAAAGGCTTTCAAGCGAGACTTCCAGAAAGTATAATTTGAACTATCAAACAAAGGAGTTCGCTGAATCGATCCACCCTCTTTCATACTAGATTCCATGATGATTTTTGAAAACAAAAATAAATTTTGATTTTTAAAAATACTTTGCAAGAAACTACTCACAAATTAGAGAACACTGCTCTGATACCAATTGTGAGTTGCGCGGTGCGGAAGCGGTTACGAAAAAGTATTTTAGAACCTAGAGGGGGAGTGAATAGGATCACTTGCTCGTTTGCTTAATTTTTAATTAATTCAATTTTAAGTTCAATTAATCAAACAATTAAAGCAAGCGAATAAATAAAGCGCAAGTAAAGAAAAGAATGCATCAGATATACGTGGAAACCCAAAGCGGGAAAAACCACGGAGGGAGGCGGCACGCCTCAGGGAACCAAATCACTATGATGAAGCAAAATACAACAGACTTTGTCTCAGTCTCACACCCCTCTTCTCTCTGTCAAGGATCTGATTCGGAACACCTCAGGCTTATGATTGCGACAACACGTCCAACTGCTGCAGACTTTCGGCTAACGTCACCACCCTTACAGAAAGGTTGCTGGAAGAACCAAAATACTCAGCAAGTATTTTATTTTCTTCGTAGTGCAATCTGGTCACCTTTCTTCCTCAGCAAGCAAGCAAGCGAAGAACCTTCAATCCAATCCAATGTTCTGATTAGCAAATAGATTTGATGCAGTCTCTGAGCAGCTAATCAAAAGTAGAACACCATCCTAAATATCACTCGTGAAATATGGATGTGTGTTCTTAAAAATATATAGCCATAATTATATTGTATATATTTTCTCTCTCTAAAATATTTATTCTTCAGGCTTCTCTTGTAAAGAAAATATGAATACATATATATAGGTAAGGAAGTCCTAATTCTACTTGGAAAAGAAGTTGAATACCAAAATAGAACTTTCCTAGAAGTTTCAAACCCAATAGGAATCAGAATTTTCGTCAAAATCTATTTCCTATTTGGAACAGGCTAAGTTGGACCGGTGCCAAATAAATAGGACCGGTGGGACTTTTTGAAAACCTGCAGAAACTAAACTGCCGAGAAAAGTTGAACCGGTCCTAAATATTGGGGATCGATCCTACTTTGAAAAACCTTAAATTTTGCATTTAAACCCTGATTTTTCAAAATAGGCTCGGAACTAAAAAGTGCAGAGTGTCCTCACCATACTTACCTATACTATATGGTGTTCTAAACTGATTTGTCGGCTTCCATGCACTTGAGTGTCAGCTCGAAGTTGTCGATGATCGGTTACATAAAATAACATGAAAATTACAACTCGATCATTCAAGTTTTGATCACCGAAATCTGCCAATTACAAATTTATATCTCACAAAAAGAGCAAAAAAAATGTTTATAAATTGGCAAAGAATGGGGATAGATCAACTAAAGACTTAAATCAAATTAGATGTATTAAGGACATAGACAACACAATATTAGTCAAAGATAACGACACTAACACATGGAAGAATTATTTTCAAAATCTATTAAATGAGAATACTATAAAGATGAAGTAGAAAGAAATGAATTTAACATGTGAATGAACACTTAACAATACAAGGAGTAATAAAGCGGTAGGTCCGAATAATATTTCCATTGAGGCCTGACGATCATTAGGTAACCTAAGAGTTAAGTGGCTAACAAAATTGTTTAACAAAATCTTAAAACAAGTCATGATGCCAAAGGAATGGAGGCAGTACAATAGTACCACTTTACAAAAACAAATGGGATATACAAAATTGTGGCAACCATAGAGAAATTAAATTAATAACTCATACAATGAAAGTATGGAAAAGGGTAATAGAACAAAGACTTAGACATGTATAATAAACTCAAAGGTGAAGCAAAGAATATAGTAAGTAAAGTTAAACAAAACTCACTAAATGTCTTGTATGAAAAACTAGGCATAAAAGAGGGCGAAAAAAATGTTTATAAATTAGCAAAGAATGGGATAGATTAACTAAAGACCTAAATCAAATTAGATGTATTAAGGACATAGACAACAACACAATATTACTCAAATAAATCGACATTAAATAGATGGAAGAATCATTTTCAAAATCTATTAAATAAGTAATATGCTAGAGAAAAAATAGAAGGACATGATTTTAGCATGGGAATGATACAAAAAATCACTAACAAGGAAGTAGAAGACGCTTAAAAATATGGGGAGTAATAAAGGTGTAGGCCCGAATAATATTCCCATTGAGGTTTGCTGAACATTAGGTAACGTAAGAGTTCAGTGGGTAACAACATTGTTTAACAATATCCTAAAACAAGGCATGATGCCAAAGGAATGGAGACAGTATAATAGTACCACTTTACAAAAATAAAGGGAATATACAAAATTATAGCAATTATAAATGAATTAAATTAATGAGTCATACAATGAAAGTATAGGAAATGGGAAAGGATAATAAACAAATAATAAAGAAGGAGTCCATGGTATCCAATAACCAATTCGGATGCACGTCGGAGAGATCAGTAATGGAAGATACATACCTACTTAGACAATTGGTTGAAACATGCAGGAGTAAGCAACATGTCTTATATATGATTTTTATACACTTAGAGAAAGTGTATGATAGGCTCCCAAGAGATGTAATTTGGTGAGTCTTGCAAAAAAAGTAAATTCTCTTACAAATCATAAAAAATATCCACGTGTGGTGACACTGGTGAATTTTTCATAAACATATGATTACATCAAGGATTAGTGTTAAACCTATATCTATTTGCTATAGTCTTAGATGAAATAGCAAAAGACTTCCAAAACGAGATTCCATGGTGCATGATATTTGTCAATGATATCATGCTCTTTGGATACCTCTAAAAAAAACTTAGCTATAAAACTAGAAATGTAGAGAAATGCTTTAAAATCGAAAAAATTGAGAATTAGTTGAACTAAAATAGAGTATATAGAGTGTAAATTTAACAAAGAGTTGGACATTGATAATATAATTATAACAATTCAAAATCAAAAGTTACTCAAAACAATCACTTTCGATACTTAGGATCAATAATACAAAATGATGTAGAGAGATAGATGGTGATATAACTAATAGAATTGGAGCGGATTGGACAAAATAGAGGCAAACTAGTGGGATATTATATGACAAAAAAATAACACATGCTAAAATAAAAAATTTAACTGGTATTAGACTAACTATGTTGTTTGGGGCGGAGTGTTGAGTCCTAAAAAAGAAACAAGAACAACATCTCAATGTAGCGAAAATGAAAACATTAAGATGGATAAGTAGAATGACTAGGAGAGATAAGGTTACTAATGGGAGTGTGAGAGAAAAATTAGGTATAATACCCACAGGTGAGAAAATTAGAGAGAATGGATGAGTAGAGTGACTAGGAGAGATAAGGTCACTAATGGGAGTGAGAGAAAAATTAAGTGTAACACCTGTTGGTGAGAAAATTAAAGAGAGTAGACTTAGATGGTTTGGAGACATATATAGGAGACTGAGAAATGTGTCGGTTAAGTGAGAAATACTAGTTTTAATAAAAAGTGAGAAACGAAGAGGATAGCCAAAAATAACATAGGATGAGGTTATTAAAAATGTTTTTAAAATGTTAAACGTGGTTGGGGAATGACATGTAATTGGAACAATTGAAGAAGTAAAATTCATGTGACCGACTCCATTCATATATGATTTAAGGCAACAATGATGATGACGACGATGACTTAGAACTTTCCTAACATCTCTTGCCTTTTTTTCTTTTTTTCGTCATATGATTTCAGAGAGAGAAAAAAGCCAGAAAATGAATGATTCACAACTTGCATCAACCACAAATCTGATGTCAGATATACTGGGTTGAATTAAACCAAATTTTTTGAATCTTGGTTTCTTTGGATTACTTTTGGCAGTCAAAATTTATTTCTATGCAAGTTGTCATCGCAATATTTAAGTCTGCATACAAAGTTTTCTTGTCGAAAGGACCAATAATTTGATTTGGAAGTAAGAGTCTGAGACCTTGTTTAAAAGACTATGGTCAGTTGACTCGAACCATTTTATAGCATGAAGTTCACAAAATCAGCAATTTTTTGCTAAAAGTCTTTTGAGGCTATGTTCGGCTACATAGAATTGGAGTATGACCCACGAACAATTTTTTTTCCAATTTTACCAATTTCAATTTCATCATTTGGATGATTGGGCTTCCGTAAATGGCACTAAGAAGATTTCAATTCCAAGACTCCAATTTCATGTGGTCGAACATAGCCTAAACGAGTTTGCTACTCATTCGGATGATTGGACTTCCGAATATTTCAATTCCAAGACTCCAATTTCATGTGGTCGAACATAGCCTAGACAGGTTTGATACTCATTTGGATGATTGGGCTTCCGTAAATAGGGGTGACAATTTCCTCCGCCCTGCTCCGCCCCTAATGGAGGGGATTTGGTCCGCCCCTAATAAGAGTAGGGGTTGGTATGATTTTTTTAAGAAAATCCGCCTAGTACTCGCCTCGCCTTGCCCTGATTATATACATAGATACATATATATATACTAGTTTAAAGCACGTAAGATGCACGTTGATTAAAAATAAATTAAAATTTTACTATAACATGCAAAACAGTAAAAACTATTATAACACATCCAAACACATTAATTAAAACACTCAAAACTATTTTCATTATGTAATCTTGGTAATATAAGTTAACTATTATTCACATGGAATGAATCAAGTATAAACTATAAGAAATAAAAAGGTATAATTTAAAAATAAAAAAGGAAAGGATTTTGCTTTTTTAAATTTAGAAATTAGAAATAAAAAGAAGGGTTTTGCTTGGGTAATTTTATTCTTTTAATTTCAAAATAAAAAAGAAAAGGATTTTTATTGGGTAATTCTATTTTTTAATTTGAAAATAAAAAAATAGTGTATTGAAACTAAAAAATCTCTTTATACTTTTGTATTATTTAATGGTCTCAACTATATATTATCTATGCGACACGAACTTTAAAACTATTAATATAATAAACATTTTAATTTGTAAAAGGATTTTACCCATCTTTATATATTAATATGTATATGTTTGTCTAATTCTATTTATTCTCTCTCTTACACTTCATTCCTAACACAAAATCTTCTTATTTTTTAAATTTAAATAATTTACGAAGTTTCAAATCATTTAATTTAATTAAAATTCTTTTTTTTCTTAAATGTCTAAAGAATTTCAAATCATTTAGAGTAGCTTAATTATGTTAGAATTCCAATTTAGTTCACACTTCATTCCTAACACAAATTTGTCCTATTTCAGAAAAAATAGAAATAGAAATAAAATTATAATTCTTATTTTTATAACTTTTCTAATTCTATTTATTCTTTCTCTCACACTTCATCCCCAACACACCATCTTTTTATTTTTAAAATTCAAAAAAATAAAAAATATATATATTATAATTCGTATATATTGATATTTTTTCTAATTCTATTTATTTTCTCACTAACTTCATTCCTAACACATACTCCAAAAATATAATATTATTTAAATAACTATTTTTTTCTAATTCTATTTCTTCACTCTCTAACTTCATCCCTAACACAAACTCTTAAAATATAATATTATTTATTACACAATCATTATCAATTATATATCTCTAAGTGCATTATTCATATAAAATCTAATCATTTTCTGTTAGAATTAATATTTTGAGCTAGGCATAAAAATCTACACCAAATATGGCTTAATTATGTTAGAATTCCAATTTAGTTCACACTTTATCCCTAACACAAATTCTTCCTATTTCAGAAAAAATAGAAATAAGATTATAATTCTTATTTTTATAACTTTTCTAATTCTATTTATTCTTTCTCTCACACTTCATCCCTAACACACCATTTTTTTATTTTTTAAATTCAAAAAAATAAAAATATATATATTTTAATTCTTATATATTAATATTTTTTCTAATTCTATTTATTCTCTCACTAACTTCATTCCTAACACATATTCCAAAAATATAATATTATTTAAATAAGTATTTTTTTTCTAATTCTATTTGTTCACTCTTTAACTTCATCCCTAACACAAACTCTCAAACTTTGTGAAGAAATCACTCGCTTAAAATTATTGAATCTCTTGTACTGCAATAATACACGACCAAGTTAATTGTTTATTTATATATATAAAGGAAAGGGTTTTGTTTGAGAAATAATTTAAATAAGAAAGTTAATTTATAAATTAGAAATAAAAAGAAAAGGTTAATAAAAAAGGAAAGGGTTTTGCTTGAGAAATAATTTAAATAAAAAAGGAAAGAGTTTTGCTTAGGTAGTTCTATTTTTTAATTTAAAAATAAAAAATAATGTACTGAAACTAAAAAATCATAGACTAAGATGAACATGTATGTATGGTAGTTTAAGAAAATTACCTGTAAAACGTTTTGAAACTTTGTCAAAATTAAACAGTCTAAAATCACCCACTTCAAATTATTGAATCTTTTATACTGTAATGATACACGACCAAATTAATTGTTTATTTATATATATAAAGGAAAAGGGTTTTGCTTGGGAAATAATTTAAATAAAAAAATAAATTTAGAAATTAGAAATAAAAAGAAAGGGTTAAAAAAAAAGGAAAAGGTTTTGCTTGAGAAATAATTTAAATAAAAAAGGAAAGAGTTTTGCTTGAGAAATAATTTAAATAAAAAAAGAAAGAGTTTTGCTTAGGTAATTCTATTTTTTAATTTAAAAAAAAAAATAGTGTACTGAAACTAAAAAAGCCTTTCGTACTTTTAATAAGAGTATAGATATAGAGTGACATAATTGTATGAAGTGTGTCATTTCTTTTATTATTATATTACTTATATAAATATAGTATACTATGGTTAAAAGAGAACTATCTTTATCTTATGTACATAATAGATCTATAATAAAAAAAAATCTTGAAGACCAAAACCGTTTCTATCTCCATCTACGTATGGAAGTTATTTGTGTCATTTTCTTTGGTCTTATATATTGGGATTTTGATTGTAAGAGTGTTGTATTATCGTTTGGGTACATTTAATCCAAACATTGAATTCAAAACAAATAAAGTAAAGAATTTTAAGAATTTTGTTATTCCTTTCTTTCTCTAAATGGGGCGATGGTGGTATGCTTACCACAAATCCATTAGAGTTCTTAACGAGAGATGAATTTAGTATTTCCTTGACGGAGCGGGATAAAATTTTGGCATACCCACCCCCATTGCCATCCCTATCCGTAAATGGCACTAAGAAGAGAGATTTTACTCATAGATGGACATAAAGCTTTGCCGAAACAGTAGCTTTTGATTACAGTTTTCTGTTCTCAAAGAACAGAAACTACAAAACATTGTAAAATCCATTTAGCTGATAGTTGTATGAAAACTCAGCTTAAAAAGACCTGCTAACAATCTTTTAATTTACTTATTTTGACAAGTAACCAGAGACTTTTGTAGATATCTCAAAACTACTTTAGTTAGAGTTGAACCACCAAGTTCTTCCTCATTTGCATAACAAGAAGCTAATGTTCATTAGCAGAAGCCTCCTGTGGCACCTGTCTGGAGAAAAAGACTGAATGATAAACTTTATTTTGCACAAAGTAAATGCTTTCAGACCCAAACTCATGTCTTTACACATATGTGGTTTCACCATCAGAGAATAATTCACAATTCAAAATACAACTGAGGACTAATAAGATATTCAGAATAATACAACTGAGGACTAATAAGATATTCAGAATAGTAACTATTAATTCCTGGAATAAGACATTAAAGCATCCTGGACTTCAGAAAGGATTAGATTGGCTGGTCAAGGGCTACTCCATGCATCTTATTACTACTAAAATGATATGTCGCCAGCCATGAAAGCACAAAATGAAGACATGCAAGGAGTATGAGTGTACGATACAACCCAAAACAATATACTAAAAACATGATAGCAGAAAGCAATTAGGTTTCAGTAGAGAAATTTGAAGGAGTATACACCAGAATATAGATGAAGATTTAAGATAAATGAGTAGCAGAATCATACATCAAGAGAGTGAAGTAGATACATTAAATTTATCCGCTTTGGAACTCCTGGTGACCTATGAATTCTGTTCCTAGCAAAAGAATAACAATAAGAAGTTGCATTCTACTTGCCCCAAAAAAATGTTGCATTCATTTCAATTATTTGTCAAATAAACAAAAAAAAAACAAAGTAAAAAGCAAACAGAGAGCACAGAAAAATATTAACTCCAAGATAAATTGCATAAGCATTGCAATAATTTCTCTCCGATGTACGGTCCCCATTAATTGCCCAAAAAATTCCCCTTCGGTAAGCTTTCAGAAACTGTAGGAATAGGCATCACTGATCATTTTTTTCATGTTTCCTATACCTTTGTTCTACCACCAGATGTGTTGTTCTTTCAATGTGACGAGAAAAATAATAATGGCTTCTGAAGGGCATTCTAGTAAGCCCAGATTCATGAATCAGACATCAGCACCAGTTCGCCGAAGTTGCCTCCTGGCCAGAGCTGGAGCTTTCTTAGGGATGTAAACCTTGTAGTTCACCTGGTCACAAATGCAAACATAAGCAAATTATTTACTAAGAACTCACAAATGTGAATCAAGCTACTAGATTCAAGATTTCATGGCTTGAGGCTCTGACAGTAACACACTGATCTACATTAGATAAAAACTCTCACCTGCACCATTTCACCACCCCGCATGACAGACATTGTTTTCTGCTCAAACTGTGAACCGTCCTTAACTTCATTTTGCTGTTCTTTTGAGCTATGCTCTTCCGAAGTGGGTTTAAGGCAAGAACCGTCAGGAGCATTACTAACTTCAGTACCATTTTTATTACTAGTCTTGCGAACAGTTTGAGATGCTTCAACTGCGCGCTTATTTACACCACTATCTATCACCAACTTGGGAGATGCCTGTGACATGGGTGCTTGCTTTATGGTGGAGCAAGTGGCAGAAAATTCCTGCTTCAATGCAGATCTACCTTGTTCAGATTTATTAAAAACAGCATCAGTGCAAGAAAGGTCCTTTTCTTCGGGATTACCAGAGATAGTAACCCGATCTGGAGGACAAACATCAGAGCATTTAGCAGTTCCAGGTTCAATTCCACTGTATTTTCCCTCCGAAATCTTCCCATCAATCCTTGTAGGACAAGAGGGCTCTATCCCTGTCATAGGCCTAGTGCTCTGAGTGACTACCTGGCGTGCACCTACCACTCTAGGATCAACACACTTGGGTGATTTGATTTGAACAAACTCTGCTTTTGCATTGGATGGTTGCTCACTCCTAGTTTTCTGATCAGGAAGAGTCCTGACATCTGTGTGAAGCCCTTTTCGGAACTTCCTTAAATTTTCCAAAGCCTTTTGCCTCAAGATTGTCTCCAAATCATCAACATTTGAACTAGAAACAACAGCAGAAACCTCACTCTTATTTCCCTTACTGGGATTGTTTGCCCCAACCCCATCTAAGTGAGAACTACTACAATCATACCGGCCCCCACCGTCCTTGCCACTTTCTGTAAGTTCAATTGTACTAGCATTAGAAATAAACGCTTCTTCTCCCTTCGCATATTCTACACTCCTCTTTTCAGATGCGTCATGGGCATGATGAGACAAGTCCCTCCTACTTCCCCCATCATCACTGTCATTGCTTCTGCAAGAAGGGTAATCATCCTGATCATATATAACCTCTTCTTTATGGCCACTTTTATCCCATTCTTTTTCTTCCTCTTCCTGTGGTTGTTTAGTAACAATAACAACCGATTTCAAACGCCTCAAATTATTCCCGTCTGCCAATTTCCCCTTGATAGTATAGCCACTACTGTCACTACACCTACTACATGAAGAACAACTCTGAGACCTATTTTTTTTATTTTTAGTTCCACTCATAGCTTTACCCAAATCTCTCTTATCTTTCTTGCTTTCTCTAGATCTGCCCCTAGGCCTCACAAATTCACTCTCTCCACTACTATTGCTACTCCCACCTTTACAAGTTGAGCAGCTATGGGTATCACTGCTTATAGGACTAATACTAGCATCTCTCCTACGCTTCTTCTTTTGGGTCTTCTTCTTCACCTCAGAATACCTGCTCTTTTTTGACCCTTTCCTTTTCTTTACATGACGTGAGTGTTCGCTATTATCACGGCTCAAAGAGCTTCGAGTTCTTTTCTTACTACCTTTTGCATCACTTTGCATGCGAGAACGAGCCCTTCTACGATGATCATGAGAACTAGAAGATGAAATGGACACTGAACTTCTAGAATCATCGTCAGAATAAGAAGAAGCTGAATCATCACGATGATATAGCTTCTTGGATCTAGTTCGCCTACTTTTCTTCCTCTGCCGAGCCTAACGACACGACATATAAACATACATGCAGATAAAAATACAATTGAGGTTCAAAATAAGAAATAAAAAACCCTAAAATTTAGCGTAATTCATCCCAAAGATCCTAACACCCCCATTTATTTTTGAACTATTTTGTGTTTTGAAGTTCTCTTAGAACAGAAACTGTTATGAAAAAAACCAAATCAAACAGACCCTAAATTTCTGAATAGCAAGATTTGAATAACCTGGGATACCCATAGAACAAAAATATGCAATTAAATACTTGTGACTTAGTTCGGCTGAAATATGTATTTGAAAATTTGCTTTCCTATGATTTCTCAGCATGGAAACAACAGGTTCGTGTATCAATTAATTAATAATAAGGTAAGGCAACTTAATCTGCAACAGTATCCGAGTGTAGATTGAAGAAATCAGACCTTGGAACCATCAAATGAAAGGGGAAAATAAAACCCTAGAACAAATTAAGATATATGTATAGATGGAGAGAGATACCTCAGAGGAAATCTTGGAGCCTTTTCTTTTGGAAGAAGATTTTCTTTTGGTACCCATTTGGCGGGGTTTGATCTTTCCTCTACCTGCAACAACAATCGAACCAAAAGAGACAAAAGAGTTAATGCGTAAGAAAGAAAATCCAAAGTAACAGAATACAAGTTTGCAGAACCCAACGCGAGAGACTGAATTTTGCTTTTGGGATTTCAAGAAAGAGTTGGGTCGTCATTTTACTAATAGCACCCTCTCTCTCTCTCTCTCTCACACACACACACACACCACACGCTTCGGAACAAAATTGCATTAAAAATTACTTAATTATAGTGAAGCGAGCAAATTTTCTTTTTGAAAATAATCTCAGAATGGATATGGATGGAGTTAACATTGGATTAAGGATGGGTTGGTAAAAATTCAATAGGAAAATTTTAGTCGGGTGTAATGAATTAGGATTTTAAAAAATTTTGAAAGATATTTTTTAAGTAATAGATTTATGTGAATTTATAAATTTTTATACACTTTTATTACACACTTTTATTGATTTATTTATACTTTTATTATAGACTTTGATGAATTTTTAAAGACTTAATATTGATTTCTTCAAAAAAAAATTATTTGTATCATTGAATTCTATTTTTTCATACAAGTAAATCAATTACTCAAAGGTTAGATATAATATAAAATTGATAATCTATAATCTGATATATTGTTTAAAAATTATTGTGTAATGCAAATATTCAGAAAAAAGAAGGGATAATAAAGTAACTCACTTGATGAATACAAACTGCATATCAACCATTTCTCATATTTTAATTGCGCATTATGAAAAAAAGAACAAAAAAGTACAGACTTTACTTATATGATCTAGTTTAATTGGAGAACCTTGAACATATGTTATATTGGATTATTAATTGGAATTCATGATCAATCCATGTGGCTTAAGGGATCGATATTTAACAAACAGTATAGAATGATTAATCCCTCTCATAGTACTAGAAATTGATCAACTTACCTGAAAACTTTTCCTAATCCAAAAGAAACAAATAGCTCAAGAGTTCGATATAATATAAAATGGATAATCTATAATATGATATATTGTCTAAAAATTATTGTGTAGTGCAAATATCCTATAAAAGAAAGAGAATAATAAAGTAACTCACTTGATGAACATAAACTGCATATCAACTCTTTCTCAAATTTTAATCGCACATTATGAAAAAAGAAAAAAAAAAGTACAAACTTTACTTATAGGATCTAGTTTAATTGAAGAACCTTGAACCTATGGTATATTGAATTATTAATTGAATTTCATGATCAATTCACGTGGTTTAAGAGATTGATCTCTAACAAACAGTGTAAATGGAATGATCAACTTATTAGAAAATTTGAATGAAAATTAAATGTGAAACAGTGCGATTCACACTGAATAAACACTCTGTTAGTATCGAATAGACACAATTAGTATTGTTTAAAGTTGAAACAATACGAGTTGCAACCTTTTGCACCAAAGGACGTGCCCCATGCCTATTCGGGTACTTTTGAAAGGGTACTAGTATGCCTATAAATAGGCCATTTACTTTCATTTGTAAAATATGTTTTTAAGACTTCTTCTCTCACGTCTGAAAACCTATATAGCCTAACCCAAGTGGCAGTAAGTCTTAGTAGTCTGATCTGAATCAACTGGTTAAGAGAGTCAAATTAACGGGTTAAGAGAGTCAAGTCCAAGAGAGTACAAACACACAGGTGGTTCGCAAACAGGTGTTTCGCAGAAACTCAATTGGTTTGAAGTGTTGATACCAATCGAGATGAAAATCGTTGTATCCTGTGAGACAGTCGCCAAGAGTCTGTTCAACACCATTGCGGGGCGATAATTGTCTTAAGGACATAGAGTCTAACTCTAGCCTCGATTTACAGGTTCTTTAGTATTTATATATTTTAAGTTCTGTTATATTTTCTATGGGTTATATAACAAGTGATATATGTACTATATATGAGTTCAGTAGTCTAGATTATTATATGTGATTTAACGTGTTAGTATAATTAATTTATATCTTAAATAGTAACATATACGCATATATATATTTTATAACACAACTTGCCTAAAAAGTCAAGTTTGACAAGTTTTCTTAATTCAAAATAAAGATAGGGAATCTGAAAAGAGAGAAAAAATGAGTGTATCTTGAAATGGAGAAAGACCGTTCGAATTCTAAAAAAAAAAAAGTCTATCAAAATCTATGGAAGAAATGTTAGATTTGTTATAGCCTTCGGTATTTATACATTCCACCCTTAGATCCACCAAAATACACCACTGAATGAGATCCTTCAAAATCTATGATTTTTTTAATACACCTAGACTTTTGTAAAAAAAATTTAAAATCCTAATTGAATACATTCAGATTTGCATGGTTTAGATTGAATACAGTCATATTTGTATTGACTCTTTAAAAGTCTGGATTGAATACACTCAGATTTTAAAAAAAATTTAAAATCCTTTTAAAATTTTAATTGAATACACTCTCTTTAATTTTTCCACTCATGGAGCCAAAATTACAAATATATCAAATACCAAAAACTATGGCATGAAATATCAACTTAGCAAAAAGTATTTACAAATAGATTAATTTTCAGTGTTCATTTATACACCTCGCCAACATTATCCCTCAATACCTTTTTACGGTATTACCTAACAAAAAGTAAAATTTATCAATAATAACTTTCGATATTTTTCTACCATTCAAATAGAATCTTTCTACTCTCTCTGTCCAAAACGTCTGTCTTTGTAACACCGAAGAACGCCCTACCACCGTGAAACCATTGCGTGTTCTTCTCCAGCAACCTCCGTGAGCTCCGGCGAAGCCATCCAGTCCATTCTCTCTTACATTTCAGTCAATCGGTGAACCCAACCGGTATACTCTAACAATCGACAAACCCATTCTCTATGTTGTTTTGTTGCCAATTTTTTAAAAAATTATGTTGTTTTAGTGTAGATGGTAAAAAAATAGCGGCCCACGTCATTGTGGTTTGGGTTACCTGGATTGGGCTTATTTGTATGAATTTTGGGCATTCGTGTTGGTTCTATTTATAGGACGGGGGATTGGGCCTGTTGGGCCTTTCTGTTCTAGGGGTTGGGCCTTCTTGTTTTGGGGGGTCCACATTTAGTGTTGCAGATTCTTTGATTTTTCTATTGTTAAGTAATTAAGGATCTGGACCCATCCACTCCGACAACACAACGACCACTACATTCTCCAGCGTGCATCAATTAGGTAACACAACTTCATCTCTCCTAATTTTTTTCTTCTAGGGTTTTTTTTGTGTGTTTTCAAGATACAGTGCCTACATCTTTGCAAATAATGTTCCTAATTTTTTCCTAATAGAGTGGGATTGAAATGGGGTCGCCTGTAATATGCTACAGGTTCATCTATATGTGACATAAATTTTGTTTGTGTTTCATTTTATACTTTTTTGTGCCCACTGTTAGTTAGTACACATACATATATGATAAACATGCATGAAGGAGAATGATACAAATTAAATTAGATTTATTTTAGGAAGACCCTTTTGAGAAGCTTTGGGATCTGGTTTGGCACAAAGGCTCCCGTAAAATATTTCTAAAAATTTTCGGTATTCCGTAGCATCAAACAAGCTAGATATTCAATATTTTACGAATTAGTTGCATCAATTCAAACATTTTGGTGTAAAAATATTTTACGGGTGTAACATTTTTTCTTTCAAAATATGCAATCAAACATTGAATTTTTTAGAAATATTTTAGGTCGAAACAAACAAACAAAACCAAAATGTCAAGTGCTAATGATTTTAAATAAAATATTTTGTTTTTTAATATTTTGAGCTTGCAGTTAATCTTGCAAAAGGAAGAAACGAGCTAGTGCTGAGTATTTGCAGTCATTTCGCAGGGATGGTCCTAGATCATTCTACTTCATTTGATGTTGCTCGCTCATCAACACCAACACACATGAGGGGAAATTCAAATTTGTGTCAGATGATACTTCATACATTTATATTTATACTGAGGAGTCTCATACTTGTGACCTTGCTGCACCGGTGGTCAATCTTATCATTTATTTTTGAAATTTTCATTCGATTAGTTGTTTGGTTTTTTTGCCCCATGTTATTAGCAACCTTACCTACCCCCATAACTCATTAATCAGTTATATCTCTCTACAAAATATATATATCTTATGAACAAATTTATTGCGCTGATATCATAAATTTACTTCACATACGCGATAATTTTACTTCAAAGTTACTCCCACTTACTTTATCACATATTCCATTTTCTATACTACAAAATTGACCTAAATTGTCATGATCATGCGATACACAAATATCATAACTTTTTTTTTTTTTGTTCTTTTTAAGGTGATTTTCTTACTTCATACACGTGGCAATAGAGAAATAATATATATATATATATATAGTATAACTAATATTTTATATATTTCTCTATTAGATATATAATTAGACATTATATAAATATTTATTTTACATATTAAATATAATTAAAGTTGTAAACTTTAAAATCAACAAAATTTACAAATGATATAGTTGCATAAATAATAAAATAGTTAATATGTAATTATGCTAATTGAAAAATATGTGATTAAATATTATGCACTTAACAATTAATTGTCAAATTGCAAATTTTTCAAATTTGAAAATATGTAATTATGTACTTAAAAATTACAAATTTAGTAAATGAAAGAATTACAACATTAATCAAATACTTAAGGTTAGGTTACAAATTAAATGAAGAATTACAACATTAATAAAATAATTAAAGAATTACAACATTAATCAAATACTTAATGTTATGTTACAAATTAAAAATATTTAATCAAATATTATGCATTTTCATATTGACAAATTGTAATTTTTTATTATTTTTTAAATGTAATTGTGCCTTTACAAATTATACACTTTTTTAAATTGATATGTCACTCAAGCAACTCTCTCTATCTATCTATCTATCTCTTGCTCAATTTTTGTGCTCTTTGTTTCTCTCTATGCAATGGCTTCTTCAAGCATTGTGTTATGTTCTCCAACGAACGCTCTTTCTCAGGTGATATAGATTCCAATTTACGTTCTTGCTCCAGTGAAGACTCCGTCGGCGTTTGCACCATCTTCAGTCACCATCGACTCTCCTCCATCTCCTCCTGCAGCGTCTTTTCCGGCTCCAGTAACTCATCTGTCTTCGATCATCGAAAAAAGACAACCAAAATATTTGACACCCCTATGATTGTTATAAATACGGAGAATTCGGGCCATACTTGTGGCGTGGTGTGGTGTGGTGTGGTGTGGTTTTAGGTGACCCCTAACATTTGGGCAGGGCCGGCCCTGGGCCTAGGTGGCCCAAGCGGTCGCCTAGGGCCCCAAAACTTTTTAATTTTTTGAGGGCCCCCAAGTTCCACTAAGCCCACTAAATGTTATTTAAAAAATAATAATAACTAATAGTCTAATACACTAGTCTAGGCCAAAGTTTAGTAACAAAATGGGTCTCATTTAAAAAATAATGATAATGGTCCAATACAATAGTCCAAAGTTTAGTAACAAAGTGGGTCTCATTTAAAAAATAATGATAATGGTCCAATACAATGGTCTGGGCCTCATTTTAAAAACAAAAAACAAATTACTACTAACTATTTGTCTTAGGCTTTTTTTTTTTCTTTTCAGAATTCCTTTCCTTTTATTCTTCTATCTTCACAACTAACATGCAAGCGCGACAAGGCAACGACTTTTCTTTGGGGATTGTGAGTACTTTAATTGATAATTTTACAGTTCAAAATTCAAGATGATCACATTTACTTTGATATGAAGTTCAATTGTGATTTTTGTGACTAAGGTGTATTGAATATTTTCTTTTAATTTTTTTATGTGAAATGGATCGTGCTATTTATAAAGTACTAAGACGAGGGTTTTTTTTTTCCAACATTAATTTATTTTATTTGCTTATCGTCTCATTTTAATAAAAATTTTGCACTCATAGAATTTCTCCGCACGTGAAACTTTAGGTAGAAAGGGCCCTCATTTGAAAGTCCGCCTAGGGCCCCTCAATATTTTTGGAATCTCAGGGCCGGCCCTGCATTTGGGGTTGGGGTTGAATCTCTTGGTGAAATTTGAAATTTTTATTAGTGGATGTGGGTTGAAATATGATTGTTTGGATGAGAGATTATGAGTTATTGTGATATCAAGTGTGACTATATATATACATGTTTATATATATATATTCATATGCATTATATTTGCTGAAGAATCTTTATGGAATCATACGTAGTTGATGTGTATTAATAAACAAATTGATTTTTGGAATGCGTGTTTAACATTTTGGGCTATTAATTTCGTGGATTCACTATGTTATGTTGGTGTTAATTGATACAAATTGAGGTGTTCGTGGTGGGTGCTTTACAAATCCTAGAAATTTTAAATTGTGAACTTTTGAATTAGGCCAATGTTGGGGGAGATCTTTGTGCAATTAGGTAGATTGATGGATGGTGAGTTGAATGGTGGAGTTTGGGTGATGTTTTGATGGCCATTGATAGTCGGATGGGTGGAGGAAAGTTGGCATAAAATGGGCACGAAACGATTAACAGTGAATTGAAGGGGAAGGGGACGATGAAAGTGGAACCCCACGCGCGCCGAAGAGTAAAAAATATATTTTTAATATGGTGGGCAATATGGTCCTTTCATATGCAATTTTTTTTTGTTTAAAAAATTGTTATAAAATGAAGGGAAATTGTTACATTTCATGTTTAATTTAACGCTGTCATAACTGATAACACTATTTGGATAGAAAAGTTGGCGGACTGTTTGTGATGAAATTTGAGAAAGTTGTTGTCGCGTGAAATTGCATCAAATTTCAAAAGAGTGTCAGTAATATTTATTCTAAATAATAAAAAGAAGCATGCATGAAAAACCCACAGGTAGATTTATGCAACATTGCTAGAAATATCATATCTATGGGGTTGCATTATTTATGCAACTCCGTGATATTTAATAACATTTACTAACTAGTTGCAATGGGATTCTCAAAAATGTTTGGATATGTTCAAAATACTAGCAACTGCTTGCATTGCGTATGAAGAAATATTTGAACTAATTGTAAAATATACTACAATAGTAATAGATAAACCGGTTGCAAATACTATGAAAAAGAATATCAACCGGTTGTTTTTGTAATCTGTCCAATGCAACATTGCTAAAAATATCATATCTATCGGGTTGCATAATTTATGCAACCCCATGATATTTAATAAATGGAGTTCTTGAAAACTCTTGGATATGTTCAAAAATTTAGCAATCGATTGCATTGCGTATGAATAAAATGAATAAATATTTGAACCAATTGTAAAATATACTAGTCATGGATAAACTGGCTACAAATACTATGAAAATGATTAGCAACTGGTTGCTTTTGCAATCTATCCAATGCAACATTACTAGAAAGATCATATCTATGGGGTTGCATAATTTACCTTTCCTAACTAGTTGCAATGGGGTTCTCGAAAATGCTTGGATATGTTCCTAAAATTAGCAACCGACTGCATTTGGTATGAAGAAATATTCCAACCAGTTGCATTAATTGATTAAAGTTATTTTTCAATATTGAATGTCATGCATTTGACGGTGAGTTGCCCTCTACTCTCCTTGGAGAATGCAATTCTTATTACTTCTAAAATAAAGGAATGTTGCATTCTCTAACTAAACAAGTATTTAACTAGGTGCCCCATTTTGCGAAGAAGGTAGATGGCCAATGTTGCCAGAAATGTTGTCGAAAACTAGTCAAAGATTGCCCTAGCTCTCGGTCAAGAAAGAAAATCCAAGTAAGAGAGAGAGAGTTATGCATGGGGGGAGTGAGAAAGAGAAGAGAGGGATGGAGGGAGAGAGCGGGAGATAGATACAGATGTGTAATGGAGAGTCAGAGAGAGAGGGATGTAGAGAGAGAGACGTGTATAAAGAGAGAATAAATGAGTGAATCTGGATTACTTTTGATAGATTAAGAAGGATATTTTGGTAATTTGATATAAAGGTTGATGAGCGTAAATATGTCTTTTGGTTAAACTTTATTTGATTTGAGACATTTTGGTAATTTTATATGTGAAAGATATTTATATAATCTCATAAAAAGGTGTTGGAGTATTTTGAACCAAAGTCGTACATTTTATTGATGTATTTGTAAATACTTTAGTTAAGTTGATATTTGATGCAATATTTTTTGTATTTGTAGTTTTGGCTCCATAAGTAGCTAAAAAATAAATTTTCCCTTATTACTGATAATAAAATAGGATCCAACACCAATTCGAATTAAAGTTGGGTTAAACAACTTCTACCAAAGTCCAACCTAAGTCCAATTTTTTTGTTGGGCCATTACTTTGGTTCGGGCCAAATGAAACAGTATTGGCTGCATCTGGATCAACTAACTCTTCTCTGTATCTGTATTGACATGAATTAATTCATTTCATATCCATACCCTTTCCAACCCTAAGTACAATTAATTACACACTGTTTCTACAGCAATTAATTAATTTCCCAGCTTAATTTATATATTCACAAGGATTGATTGCATTCTTTCTCAATTAGGATCCCTGTCCACAAAATTAAGGGTGTTCCGATCCTAACCGGCATGATATTCAATCCAAACAACATTGACATTTGGATCGAAAATTAGGGAAACAAGTACGCCCTTAAAAGATATTTTAATTTCTTGAGAAGGTTTTATTTAATTTAGATAATTTAGTGCCGAATGAAATCAAACATAAATTAATTTTGTATGTAATTATTGCCTATGTTTTGATGTGCCCGGCTCTCTCTTTTATATGAGAATGTTTTGTAATTGCATTCAAATAGAGACTCTTTAGCTATCTTATCTCTTTGACTGTTTTATCCTTTGAACTCTCTCTCAGTCTAAATTTACACTATCAAGAATAGTGTTTTTTTTATCCTTTGAACCTTCGCTCAGTCTAAATTTACACTATCAAGAATAGTGGTTTTTTTTTTTCTTATAACGTTCATCCATCCCAAATTATTAAATTATAATTTTCTATAATCATGTTTAAAATGTATTTACCTTTCATTCACTTTACTATATTTTACTTTCACTTTTTGCTATTAATTTTCATTTAATCAAGTGAACCCTTAATGGTTTTTTTTTTTAATATTCTGAAATAAATGATAAAAAAATTACTAACATATCACATATGCAGACATGTGTTTGTGTTGATGAGAAATTACAGCATATGATACCTACTTGTGAAAAAAATGATCTACAAGCTTGAAGAAAATAACCCTAGTATATGGTACATACTCATGTACTTGTGTTTTGGCCCGATGGCAATGGCGAAATCGATATTATTCCTAACCATTACTTCCTTCTGAACTCACCAAACAGCTTTCTAGAAAACGCATCACTTTCCTATTAACTCACCAAAACACCTTAATATATATATATATATATATATATATATATATATATATATATATATATATTACCCTTAATTTAATTAGACATCAAGCATATTAAAAATATTCAATGAGATATTGAATAAAAATATTCGATTGTGTTATTGATTAGTATAATAAATTTGTTTAATTAGATGTGGCCAAATAATAGATTTTTAAGAGAGAATCATGAGACACTGATGCAATTTCATGCTCTTAATTGTTGGATCAAGTGATGCTCGTTGTAGACACTAAAATATTGTTTGATGGTTTCAAAGTATAATATCGACTTACTCTCAATTTGATCAGAAACATAGACTAATCAATCAAACAATTCAAAACTCAGACCTACTATAAAGAAATGAGTCATGGGCCAACTTAAATTATCCAACTTGCCCAAGTCCACTTCGAAGATAAGAATAAATTTCATTGACACCTCCTAAAATTTGAGGTATTATTATGCGACTACAACTTTGTGTAATTTTGTAACCAACACCTCCAAAAATTTGTGTCGTATATCACATACACTCCCTCATGCCCAAAGTAGGTTGTGTCTGACCACTTTTTGATGGTAAAAAAATTATGCTACCTTTTCACTTTTGACATAACTTTTTTTAATACTAAAATTACCTATTTAACTCTGTCTAATAAACCAAAATGTCCCCAACTATGCCCTATTATTACATACCCATTGTTATTACATATATATATATATATATATATATATATATATACATATATATTTATACATATATATGTCGAGCACCACTGCCACCAACCACCACCACCACAATCCCAACCAGATTGGGCGTAAAGTAAAGTTGCAGACTGAGATAGTATCCACGGAGGAGAAGACATGAAGAGAGGGTCGTGAAGAGAGATCCGAAAACAATAAGTGTGACAGTAGGACAACGGCGACGATGATGACAAAAATGATAGAAATTTTCAACGACAGCGCGATCTCAACAATGATGAATCATTCAATCGATGAATTTGAGGCCTTGGAGAAAGGAATTGGAGGCAAGGCTGAAAGGGATTTCTAGCGGCAAGGGTATGCTGGTGTTGGCTAATTGACCTGAGATGGTGATCGGGACGACAAAGAGGAGCCCGGTGATGGGTTTGTTCATAGTGGAAACGGAGAAAGAACAGTAATGGTTTCGACAGTGGTGGTGGTGGTTGTGGTTGGTGGCAGTGGTGGTGGTGAAGAGGTGCCCGATGATGGGTCTGTTCGTGGTGGAAACAGAGAAGGAATAGAGGTGGTTTTGGCAGAGGTGGTTTCAGCAGTGGTGGCGGTGGTTGTGGTTAGTGGCAGTGGTGGTGGTTATGGTGAAGAGGAGTATGGTGATGGGTTTGTTTGTGGTGGAAACAGAGAAAGAACAGAGGTAGTTTCTGTAGTGGTGGCAGTGGTTGTGATTATGGTTGTGGTTGGTGGTGGTGGTTGTGGTGAAAAGGAGCCCAGTGATAGGTCTGTTCGTGGTGGAAACGGAGAAGGAACAGAAGTGATTTCGGTAATGGTGGTAGTGGTTGTGGTTGTGATTGTGGTTGGTGGTCGTGATTGTGGTGAAAAGGAACCCGATGATAGGTCTGTTCGTGGTGGAAATAGAGAAGGAACAGAGGTGATTTCGGTAGTGGTGGCGGTGGTTGTGGTTATGGTTGGTTGCGGTGGTGGTGGTTGTGATGAAGAGGAGCCTGATGATAGGTCTGTTTGTGGTGGAAACGGAGAAGGAATAGAGGTGGTTTTGACAGTGGTTGTGGTTAGTGGCGGTGGTGGTGGTGATTGTGGTTGGTGGCAGTGGTGGTGGTGGTTGTAGTTGCGATTGGAGTTTGACAGTGGTGGTGGTGATGATGGTTTTGCCACCTGTAGTGGTTGTTGGTAGCCGTGGTGGTGGTGGTGGTTGTGGTTGGTGATCGTGATGGTTGGAGGAGGAGATGAGAGAGATGGTGGTTGGTGTTTTGTGTGTGTTTTTGGTGAATGTAGGGCATTATAGTCATTTACATATTTTAATATTTTTATATGAAAATATATTTAAATAATCAGGAAACAATTCACTTATTAAAAAATTAAAAATTCTGACGGGTGACAAAATTGCACAAAAATTACAATCACGTGATAATAACTCAAATTTCAGAAGTGTCAATAAAATTTACCCTAAATATAATGATAATTATCATAAGAATAAAAAAATATATAAATTAGATAATTATGAAGTGTGCCACCTCATAAAATCTATAAGTAAAGGTAGATTGAAAGTATTTTTCTTTTAATAAGAATCAAAATATTTGAAATTTTGAAGACATACATTTCTTCGACCCTTAAATACGACTCACACAAGTGTTGTACTTTATCGACGAAACTTTCACCGCCGACATAGAAATCAATTCAAGCTTTCTTCATTTCTCAAAATTTTGAAAAACATTATCACAATTAGTTGAATATCTTGAAACTCTTGCACCGAATATCAAGAACATCAAGTCAACATTCAGTAATAACCTTTCTCATCAACGTCATTCCAAAATTGCTCTTACCACTCTTAAAACTACTCTATCAGTACGAAGACCAAATGGTCAAGTGCTACAAGTCCTCTCTACTTGATTAAAGGAAAAAGAAAACACAAAAACTAACACAAAAAAAAAAAAAAAACCTATTCCATCAGTTCATTAGGTTTACCTAGTTTCTACGTCTTCACTTTTGTTGTTTTTATAATTTTTATTTTCCTCTTCAAAAAATAAAAGATAAATATTGTGGATGTGAAAAATTGGATGGCTCCGCTAAAATGCGCCGCTAGGGTGCGCCAAAAAAACCTACTCTTATCAGTTCATTAGGTTTACCTAGCTTCTACGCCACTTTCTAACCTTCATTTTTGTTGTTTTTTATAATTTTTCTAAATTTTTGTTTTGCTTTTCAAGAAATAGAAGATAAATATTGC
This sequence comes from Cornus controversa, assembly GCA_026545225.1. Taxonomy (NCBI): domain Eukaryota; kingdom Viridiplantae; phylum Streptophyta; class Magnoliopsida; order Cornales; family Cornaceae; genus Cornus; species Cornus controversa. The sequence goes on from CM048847.1 coordinate 70,406,562, forward strand.
ATATGTGAAAAATTGGACAGCATCACTAAAATGCGCCGCTAGGGTGCGCCAGACACGGATAAGAAAGGGAGGTCGGTCAGCAGACAAAGCAACAAATTGCGGTTTTAAAGGCGTGTCAGGAAGCAGCCGCCCCAAATAATCCTCACACACGACACCCCCCTTTTTGACGGTTGCTTTTAATGGTGCACTTTAATGAGCTACACGCGGCTTCAATCAAACGCGTCCATTATCTCACCCGCAGGTCCCACTATGCGTTCTCAACAAACTACGCCACACACGCCGGCTTAAATGTATGTATCTTCGGACGACACGTCACCAACCACCTGTCAACTCCTCAGACGTCTCTACCGTACGACCCCCACGTGAAACATGACTCGTGGCAGTCGCTGATTGCACGCATGTCGATATCTTTGTAATAGAGAAGAAGATAAATGGAGAGAGAGTGTGTGAAAATCTTGTCCATGGATTCCAGACCATGAGCACCGGGTCCCACCGAAAGCGGGCCGCCGCGCCTCCACCTCGAGAGACTCGTTCACACGTGGACCCCACTTTCTGACAAATGAATAAATAAATAAATTTCAAACAAAGTGGGGGTGGAGAAAGAGAGTGGGTCTGATTTCATCTAACGATGAAAAATTGGTTCCTACATTTAACAAATCTTTTATTACATTTACTTATTTTCCTAAAAGGTAAAAGAAGATAAATATCACTAGTGTAAATACAAGTCTTGGCGTGAAAAGTTAAAACACACGAGAGAGAGAGAGAGAGAGAGCATACAACTAAATTACAAATTGGTCATGATTAACTTAAATGATATAAATAAATTACAAGTTTTAACATGTTAAATTTTTTCGAAGACTAACACAATCTGCTTATGAAATCTCAAATTCAATAATAATTCAATAATAATGATAACCACCATTAAATATCACTTTTTTATTTAATTTCTTTAAACAATTTATTAAGATGGGCAAATATTTGATTGCAAAAGATTTTGGAAATGAGGTGTGGTTTTACCCTAAAAAAAGAAAACTCAAAAATATGAAGAATCAAAAATCAAGAAGAAAAAGCTCAAATATAATAAATTAAAGAAAAATACATAGTATCCCGTACCTTCGATAAATATCCATGCTTCTTTACTGAAATTATAAAGACATCGCATTAACCATTCAACAACATGGCAGCATATTTGAAGCAAGAATTATGCAACATTAAATGGTTTAATGGAAGTGTCATTAATTTTGTGTTATAACAAAGCAATTTTGACCATCATTTTCAATTGAGTCTAGAATTGTTTAGATTTTAGTTCGATGTGGATCTATTTTTTTATGAGGGATCAAATAACTATTGATGGACAGTCCAAATCCATTTTATTCATCCATCTATTTTAATTGTCATACCGCTTGCCTGCTTGCTTCACAGTTTATTTCTTGTAATGAACACTTTTTCTATATATAGTGTTTTTGGAAAATAAAATTGTGTTTTGGTACCCAATATATAAAACAAATCTTCATAAATATTTTTAACTCAATTCTAAATAACTTCCAAATCTAAATATTGTACAAAAACTTTACCAGACCAAACAAAAAATCAAACAAAAAATAAATATAAAAATACAATCAAAAATAAAAATAAAATTGATGCTGAAGGGCAAATAATAAACAGGGAAAAAAAGTAGTTAGAAGTAATTACAGACAAAGAAACGGTCATATGAAGTCAAAAGGGTAAATAAGTTAAAATAACTAGGCTAACAATGAAGTTCGCGAAAATAAGGCGGTGGATGTACACGTGACGACATGTCGAATCCCGACATCTTCCTCGTCAACACGGAATTACTCTCTGGTCCCCACTCTCCCCAACACCTTGCGATTCGGTCACTTAATCAAGCGCCTTCGCCGTCGGTGCCGCCCTCAATAAAAAAATAATCACAAATAGATTTTACCGCCTGCACGACTCCTCTTGGGCCTCACATTGATCATTTATCATCAGCCGTTTGATCAAAGGAGACCCATCATGATTCGTGCACAACAAGACAAATATTCGAGAATCTCAATGACAGAAAGGATGAGCCCATGCTTCTCATCATGAGGCCGACCCTTTCAACATCTCACACGCACTGTCCGTACATGGAAAGTGGGCCCCACTAAATGCAGCTGCTGCCCCTGCTGCTAAAATACGCCTAATCATACACTAAGCACCGTAGCCGGCATCAAAAGCATACCACTTTGGTCGCAGTAGTAACATGTGGAAGACAGACTTGTCCATTCAATCTGATCTGATACACTGCTACTCCATGATGAATTAGAGACGTAATAAGAGTTTATATACATATACGAAAGAAAAAGCCAGTAAGAAATGATTAATTCTGTTCTATTGAATTGTTTTTATCGAAACAAAAACAGAGATCAACGGCAACGGATACCATTAACCAACATCTGAGAAACCATTTATTCCTCAGTTGCAAAAAAGAGAGATTGATTATCTATTTACATATATATTAATTTATATATATCAGCACATCGATGCAATGTCGTCAAGGCTGCGTTTTATCTCTCTAGATTTCTCCCTATTTTTTTTTTTTTTTGATTCATTCGAAAACCAAAAAAAAAAAGATGAATTTAGTCGGAAAACTGGAAACAGGGGACCAAGATCGGAGTCTCCGGCGGAGATGTTTCCGGCAAGATCAGGCGACTTCCGGTAGAGGAGGGCGGTTGAGATCGATATCGAGGAGTTTTCTAGGTGGACTACGGTCAGAGTAATTGAAATCAACTACGGATGAGGAATCGGAGTCGCTCTGAATACCGCCGGCGATCGTGTGAGTCAGGTCTGCCATCGGTCGGTTGATTCTGAACATGTTGAGGTGGTTATTCAAGGCACCAGACCGCGAAAGCGCCTCGAAAAAGAGCACGGGACGCGCCGTCGGCAAAACGCCGGAAAATTGGCCGAGGTTGAGGTCGAGCGACGGCAGAGGAAGCGGAGCTGCGGCGACCTGCGGTGCAGAACTGGAGGACTCGACGGTGCTGCTCTGGCTAGGGCTCCGAACGTTGTTGATGGCTGTGAGTTCGGCAGGGGTAGGGAAGTTGGTCTTGGCCTTGGCGCCGCGGAAGTCACGCGCCGCCGAATCGTATGCACGCGCCGCCTCCTCAGCGGTGTCGAAGGTGCCAAGCCAGACGCGGCTCTTCTTGCCGGGATCCCTGATCTCGGCGGCGTATCTGCCCCAAGGCCTCTTCCTCACGCCTCTGTAACGCGTCTCCTTGACGTTAACTCCACCGTTACCGGCGTTCGGTGACGGTTTTTCTCTCGGCGCCATATTTTTTGTGTGGTGCTCTTTCTGCTTGGTGAAGAAGATTTTAGAGAGATGGAGAGAGAGAAAAGAGGCTATGAAGAAAGAATGGGGCAAAGAGTGTGGTTTTATAGAGGGGGTGCGGGAGGGAAGAGTCCTCAGACCACGCTCTAGGAGGAGCGTGGAAAAGTAATGAGGATGTGGCTCCTCTGCGTGGGCTTGGGATGCATTCAAACAAATTTTACAAGCCACTCAAATCACTCCACGACATCCGTAAAAATAAATAGGGTAAATTATACAGGTTTGTCAGTATTAAAAGCTTTACAAAAATTTACAGAGACACCCTTTCTGGTTTGAAGGGTTCTGTCCAACTTGTGATTAGACTAGTCAAAAATAATTAATTACAGTGAATATACATACATCTGAAATGAAGAACCAAAATCATCGAAAAAGAGCTTTTGAAATAACCACATGACCTACGCAGTCTAATAGTATTTTTTCCATCTTCAAACTAGAAGATTGAGAGTTTAATTTTTACTTTGATCATTAGGAACGATATTGTCTAATTTTGTTCTCAATTTCACAATAAAAGGACTCGTACCATTTAAAAATAAAATCCTAAATATATAAGAACAATATGAGCTACTTAGCTCTTAATGCATTAATTCAATCGTGATTCTTTCACTTGCCCATCTAGATGCTTGTAACTAAAGTCTCCACAATTCACTCTCCTTGATATTCCAAAGTCTTTATTGGCATACTTTCGACTGGGTTCAGGTAAGCTGAATATAACGACCCACTTCATCACATGGCATGATATAATCTGCTTTGGGCCAAGTATGCACGATTTTGTTCTTGATTTTTACTCCAAAATACTTTATATCAGTTGGAGAGAACACACCACATATAAACACCGTCCTCACTAACGTCTCCCTCATGGGTTTGTGTACGTCATCTGCCATATGTCCGGCTAGGCTCAAGCTCTGATACCAAATTGTCTACTTTGGGTCTGAGTCTGCACAGTTTTGTTCTTGGATTTTACTCCCAAAAGGCCCCATATTATTTTGAAATATAACCCTACATATATAACACATCTACTTTCCACAGCCAAGCGATGTGGGATTTTGAACCCCTTATCCTCTAATGTAACAGCTTGATTGCCACGCCCTAATTTCAACACCCAGTTAAGAGTAAGGAAAAATGGAGGTAATTATTGAATGTAAATCGTCACCTAAACCTTTAATCAATTCAAAATCTCATAAACCGCGGAAACATAGCTATAATCATACATGCAATGTGTATATGTGTTTTTGTGTGTGTGTGTGTACACACACACACACACACATACAAGTAGGTCATTCATTAAGGTATATGTGTACTTATCCTCCAACCTCAAGTATCATAAATAGCTGCTCAGTACGATCAATCGTACCTTAAGCTACAATCAATCGTAACCTTCAATACGATCGACTATAATTGAGGTTACAATCGATTGTAATTGACATTAATCGTAGATGTATCGTAGGGTCCATTGTAATATATTGAAATTAGTCCCCATTTTACACTCAGAATTACGATCAATCGTAATTCCTCCTGTGTGAAATCCTCAGATTTTTTGACTTTTTATTTCAAATCAATCTTCAACCCTCAACATGCATGCGCTCCCAATGATTTTATACAAGTCCAACTCAACTATAGCATACAATACATAATTTCACCATTTAAAGCATAAATTAATTGAAACACATACATCATGTCCATTATAGAACTTATCCATCATTTACACGTAAGCATCACTAAAATTCAAAGATAAAGAGTTTCATCGTAACAATATTCGAAATAATGATTTACACATGTTCACGATAATGAAATTGTTTATATCCCATATTCAAATTATAAAATCTCAATAGATACCCAAACATGACATGAATAAATAACATATATAATTTCAATGATAAATCAAGTGCTCCGATCCTAGTACCTCTAAACTTCATCGATCGCTGATGCCTTATCTGTAAAAATATTTAGGGGAGGGGGTGAGCGCCAACATGTCCAGTAGAGATACCCAAACTAACTTATGCATCGACTCGACACGACGTACATGAGATGCAATCATGACATTCTTACATTCTACATAGCATGCTTTCAATGCTCATGTCCATGAACCTCAATAGAATGCGTGAATGAGTTATATATTCAACAATGTTTAATTTACGAAAATTCATGCGATCATAGTCATGAATATCATAATTCAATGATAATACTTAAACATCAAGTCATATAAATTTTAAAATTAAATATGGGTGGGAGAAATCATAAGTCACCGAATAAGTACCATTAGGTCAAATATCCTGATTTCAATACTTTACGAGCTACTAACTCGGGGGTCTAAAGTAACCACCTTGGCCAAATTTGGGGTCTTGCATCCCAGGACTTCGAACCCTTATTGTTTTCCTTGTTATCCTCCCAAAATCAACAACCAAATACATAGATTTCAAGTATGTCAACACACACAATTTCAAATATATCACACATTTACAACCGCATTATAAATCATTTACTCTCATGCTAATACATGTCCCTTTCATGTATATAATAATGCAATATCAATTCTCTCACAAGACATTCACAAAATGCAGTTTTATAGAAAAAGAACATTCTCATACATTTTATCAAACACATGACATGCAACATGTATATGTCCATCATCTATAGCCATAGGTGATTCTAATGAACTACATGCATCCTTAAGCTAACATATACAACATGTATGTACGATGCACATATATAAACACATTAAAACATGTTCTAATATACTCTCAATCAACGAATTGATCAAGACATATACACAATGTCAATGCTTATCAATATCATTATAAATGTCATATGAAGACTCAATTGACATATAGAAATATAAGAAAATATGTAAGACTCACAATTACCACTTTTTAGTACTTCTTAAATGATAAATAATTTAAAATCAAGATCAATTCATAAGGAATCAATGATAAGGTGGAGAGAACGCCCCTACCTCAATTCCAAACTTTAAGTTCAAAGAGTCTCACATCATCAAATCTTCAAACTCCTCCAATTTTGAATTTCGAACCGTAGAAGCGTAAATCTTAGCAAGGATAACAATTTTCTCTTATTGAGCTATCTCAAAATCTAAACCTTAGTTTCACCCATATTTTTAATTTTCATCAAATCAAACTTAGAACTGATCAAATTGAAGAGAATGACGAGGAGGACAATCTTTCATCTTGGAATAATATTCAAATCTCACCTTAAGCCTCTCAAAGTTTAGAGAGAAGTAAGAGTGATGTTATAGAGAGAGATTGGGAGAAAATCTAATTTTTTGAATGAAATAAATGTAATAAATTTATTTATATTTACAACATTTGCAATTAAGTATCTCTTCCTCTACTGTTAACTTTCTACTAATTGCACACTAACATTTTCTTCTCCCAACTTATCTTTTAGACCCCTCTATTATTCATATATGCCTTTACATAATTTTTTCAAAACTTGTAAGAGTTCCCGAGTCATTAGGCTCATCTTGGGTCTCACACTTGAACTCAAAAATTCAAAAAGTTTCATAACTCACAAAACACATATTTAATAATTCCTTATGCTTTATCGCAATTAAAATATAATTAATTGTAATTAAAAGTAAAATAAAAATTCAAGGCTTTTACATCAATAGTGGTAAGTCCGCATGATTTTGTTCTTAGATAAACCTTAAAATGCCTTGTACTAATTAAAGAGAGCACATTATATATAACCACATTTCATTCATGGTACCCAAGCAATGTGGGATGCAACACTTACAATAATAAAAAGTGAGTATGTGATTTTTTCTCACAAGATAAAAATGAAAAGATCTAACTCAATCCGGAAAATAAATCTACTTCACATTTCGTTCTATTTATTCCACCATTTTATTAGTTATAATTCTCAAGTTAAAAAAAAAAAACCCATTGAGAGTTGGTAAGCTAATGGTAAAAGTACTATTTTCTTGTAGCATTGAGAGTTACATTGGAATGGATATCAAGATTCATATCAGTTCATATATCAAAAATTTCTGAAGATGTTTAGATAATAATTAATTTACAAGTAAGCTGTCAATTTTTTGAATCACAAACTTTCATCTATGCTCTCTGAGCTACAAACCCTTTTTTATTTTTTATTTTTATACTGCACTGATTTGACTACTTTGAGGTAGTAGGAGAAATGAAAAGAGTATATATTATATATATTTTTAATTGGTCCACACAATCATTTTTAAAGAATTATTTAGCCAACCTTTTTTATATTATAATTTGAATCTATGTTTGCTTGAAAAAGTTACTGCTCCTTTAATTTTTTTTTTTCGGAATTTTACTGCTCCTTTAATTTGTAAAGTTATAATAGTAAAATTACACTCCGTAGTGACGAGTTTCTTCCAGGACAAGGCCTGTAGGAGCGTGCCACCACGCGTGTGAAAAGGAAGATGTGTCATAATAATTGGGTGTGGGAAATGTTGGGGCTCAAGTCAAAAAGAGGTTTGACGGTACTCGGCCGCCACCCCTGTGTGCATATATATATATATATGTATATAGTATATAATATATATACCATTATATATTACAACTACGCATATAATTTCGGGTGTGTGTGGATAGGGGAAGTCACGTGGCACGCGGTGGGGCATACCGACCGGCAAATCCGGTTAAGGGTTTGGGGTGTGGGGCGGCGTTGTCTAACGGCGGTTAAAACGGCTAATTGCGTACCTCATTGGTTTCTATATACGGAAAAGTCTGACGGCAGAGCTGTCGGCATATTCCGGCTTCTCGCCGTCTGTGCCGGATCGGATCGCTACCGAACACCCTTTTAACCGCTCATCCGCATTCAATTCTTCAATTCAAGTTGGACCCACCCACCCTCTCACTCTCTCTCTCTCTGGTATTGACGTAACTCTATTATAAGTTCGACACGTGTTTCGGTGAAGTGAAAGATGATCCAGCCACATCTTGTAACACCCAAATTTGGTCGTTGACGTGGTGAGACATGTTTGGGATAGACGGTGCACACTCGTACTTCCCTGCTACCGTGTTAACCAAATGAGTCACATCCTCTGTCTTCTCGGTTATCTGTTTTAGTGTCTATTATTTTACCAAATTTAATCTGTATTTTATCGCTTATAAAATATATATTCACTATTATTAAATTAATATTTCATCACACTTAAATCATAAAATATTTTTTACTAGTTTCTTGTCAATACTTTTAATTCATGTTTCACCACTTTAAAACATACATTTACTACTCTTAAATTCACATTTCACCACCCTTAAATCTTGAAAATTTTGAAATATTGTTTTGTTAATTTTTTTATCAACACTGTTGATCTATGTTTCACCACCCTTAAACCTACCATCACCACCATTAAATCCACATTTTACCAAGTCTTAAATATTGAAAAACATAAATTATTCAACTTAATTTTTTTATCAACACTGTTAATCCATGTTTCACCACCCTTAAACCTACAATCATCGTCCTTAAATTCACATTTCAACACCTTTAAATTTTGATCCAAAACTCTTATGCCTTTTTTTTAATAATAATTTTTTACTCATATTGTGGTGAAACATAGATTAAAAGTTAGGAAGTATGGACACGGACACCGAACACGGGCACGACACGACACGGATAAGGCGATACGAAAAATTTTAAAAAAATAGGACACGGACATGACAAGAATACGACTATAAAATAATAATATAATATATTAATATATATTAATTATTCAATAAAAAAATACTACATTATATAAATACTTCAATTCATCATCAAACAATTAAAAATCAAACAAACTTATAAATAAAAATAGACAAATAGATTAAAATAAATTAAAGAACCAGACTTATTTAGTCTTCTATATATATTTAGTTTAGATTTTAATCATAACTTAGTATCATAAAATTTTCATTCAAAATATTTAAATATACATCACTGTTATGAAGTGTCCGATATGTTTTTGAGGAGTGTCCGAGGAGTGTCCAAAAAGTGTCCGAGAAGTGTCCTAAAAAGAAAAATATCAAGACACGGGTACGAAGTGTCCGACACCCTCAGTGAAGTGTCCGTGCTTTCTAGATTATAAGTGTTGACAAAAATATTAACTTGAAAATTTTCAAATGTTTCAATATTTAAGGATGTTGAATTCAAGGTTAAATTTGTTAAAAAAAAAAATAACTTGAAAATTTTTAGTAAAATTATTAAATTTGTGAAAATCCATATTAAATTTGTTGAATAATTTAATCTTAACTTTATATTATTTTTTATGAGTAAAGTGTGGTGAATGTATGTTTTATGGGTGGTGACAAAAAATTAACAAGAAATATTTTAAGTTTTTCAAGATTTAAGGGTGGTGAAATGTGGATTTAAGAGTGGTGAATGTATGTTTTAAGGGTGGTGAAACATGGATTAACAGTGTTGATAAAAAAATTAAATTTTTTTTTCAAGTTTTTCAAGATTTAAGGGTGGTGAAATGTGGATTTAAGAGTGGTGAATGTATGTTTTAAGGGTGGTGAAACATGGATTAACAGTGTTGATAAAAAAATTAAATTTTTTTTTCAAGTTTTTCAAGATTTAAGGGTGGTGAAATGTGGATTTAGGGGTGATGAATGTATGTTTTAAAGGTGGTGAAACATAGATTAATAGTGTTGACATAAAACTAACAAGAAATATTTTAAGATTTAAGGGTGATGAAATGTAGATTTAAGGGTAGTGAATATATGTTTTATGGGTGGTGAAATGCAAATTAAATTTAGTGAAATAGTAGGGCAAGGACCCGGTAGGGCAGAGGATCCTATCTCTATCTACAATACCATAAATTTAATAACAAATTAACAATAAAAAGCTTAAATTATATAAATACTTTAGTTCATCAAATGGATGTTGTGATTAGGTTCAAAGATACTACTAAAATCTTGCACATTACTTATTTTTTTAATAACAAATAAATAAATTTAAATACAAAATATTATATAAAACATGACTTTATGTTAAATAAAATTATATTAGTCTTCTATACTTGTTTCTAAACTTATTATTTAAAAATTTTATTTACGTACTTTTTTATTTTCCTGAATATTTATTTAGAAAATACTATATTTATAGAGAAAATGACATAATAGTCATATTAAAGGGTATATATATGTTATTATAATTTTTAAAAATGTCAAGTTGACAACTTGAAGATGAGAGAATGAAATGCTCAAATAAATAGTTCAAGGGTCTTTTTGCAACTTTGAAAAAGTTTAAGAATTTTTTTGCACTTTCAAAAATTACAAAATATATCTCCTGTGTCTTATCCATGTCCTCGCGTGTAAGAAAAAAATTTCAAGACAGTCCTAAGGAGTGTCCGACACCTCTAGATGAAGTGTTTGTGCTTCCTATAGTACAATTGATATGGGTTCGACAAATTAAAGGTAAATCAAGTCTTAATATAAGGGTAAATTACTCTGATCTCTCACGAGGTTTAGTTTAATTACCCTCAAATTAATTTTTTTATAGAATTACATTGACACTCCGATTATAATAACGATCTGTTAAACAAAATCACATATAATATACAATTACAAAAATACTCTCAAGTTATAATGATTTTGTGCAAAAATAACGTCAATTTCTAATCCTTTGACTGAGATTAACATATATATATATATATTCTCCATCGATGCCACACCAATACTACCACAATTGAGGATAGTTTTGATATTTTGATTTTTTATATTAATTGATTTTAACGGAGCTGAGTGTCAATTTACAATAGGAATACTCGGAGTAAAATCAACCAAACTTCAAAGGAGACCAACATAAATTAAAATCTTTAATCTGAAGGTAATTAGGTAAAACCTTATAGAAGGTTATAATAATTTATCCTAAATATAAATGATACAAGTATTTAATGAGTGCAATCTAAAATAAGTAGTTTTTGTACAGTTTTTTTGATTTTGTTCTTAAAAAAAAAAAAGGAAAATTCAACCAAACATGCGTTTAGCATTCACACAATTTTTTAATCTCCACTTACACTTTCTGCTTATTAATAAATAATATAATTCCGTTAAAATCTCTTTTGCAGTACTCCACAGTTATTTCAAAAAATACTTAAGATAATTTGTCATTTTATTTTTTAAAAAATTCAATTAAAAAAAAGTGTAAATATCATCTCTCAAGTTACCATCACATTAATTGTGATGACCAAGTTAAGTTTAAGTTACTCATATTTTAATAATAAAATTAATACTGAATAATAAAAATATAATCAAGTTTTAGTTGAGCTAAATTGAAAAAGTACTTCTCAAGAGTACAAATATGGGTGCACAAAAATTCGTTCAAATCAAAAATTTGATTCAGATTGAACCGAATTGAACAAAATAATTTAATTTTTTACAGTTTAGTTCGGTCATAGTTTCAAAAACTATAAACTGTAATTTTTCTGTTCGGTTACAGTTTCATGTCCATCAAAACCAGATTAAACCGAACCGAACCGTTTAGTTATATAAATTTATAAAATATATGATATTATAGCGTATACTCTTGTGAATTCACAGGTAGTAGTAGCAGTTTTTTAAACTATAATATTTTTTTGTCTTTTGATAGTAGGTTAGTAGTAATTTTTATGATAACAAACTAGTAACCGTTTTTTAAAAGATCTAAACTATTATATTTTTTTTGTATTTTTATGCAAAAAAACCGTTTTTTAAAAGATCTAAACTATTATATTTTTTTTGTATTTTTATGCAAAAAAAAAATAAAAAATTGATGATATACTCATGGTTAGAACAGGACCGGACTGTTTCATCATGGTTCGATTTGATTCGATTTTATACTTGAATTAGTTTGATTCAGTTTCATGTTTAATAAGATCAATATGTATGATTTGAAATATTTTGGAACCAAATTGAATAGAACCAAACTGTGTGCATCTCTAAGTACAAAATATCGTATCAATGTCCTTCCATTTATCCTACCCGTACAAACGGGGTTGATCATGTAAATTCTCTTTTTTAGTTATACATATAGATATATATATATATATATGTATATTATTAAGTTATAAAATTTTGAAAATTTTAGAAAGTATTTATGAGAGATACATTTATCTTACTTTCACCTTTTTAATGGGCAAATATTTTGAAATAATCAAAATAAAAAAATGAACAATTAAATTGGAACGATGAAGTGTTATATACTTTTTTTTTTCCATGTGTTATAAACATGTATGAAACTCACCTTTTTTTTTTTTCCCATTTTTTATTCAGTCTAATTTTTCAATAGAAAAAAAAATAAAAATAAAAATCAACACGTTCAGGCTTTTTTGACTTGGGTTCAAATTACCCATGTTCCACCCCTACCAACAACTACCGACAACACTATTACTTTCTTGCCATCCAAACAGACCCAACTGAAGAAGAGTTTCAACATGCATTCCAGATTCCAACCGTTGAAAACTTTTTCCCGGAAAATGCAAGGTAAATTCAAACTTCAACTCACAACCCAACCTATATACAATCACACCTACCACCCCGTTTCGCAGAAAATCCTTTCTCGCCTAGTTCCTGTTCGGGATTATCAGCAAAAAAGAGAACTAAATTTTGATGATTCCATTTGCAGAGACAATCACAACACTGTCGTGCCGCTGCGAAATTCAGGTGAACACTCCACCTCCATAGACAACGACGGTCTCAGAGTTCAGGACCTTCTCAAGGACGTTCAAGGGAACAAATCAATGGATGAGATTGACCGAGCTCTGGATCAATGTGGGCTCTCTCTGTCTGAGGATTTAGTTCTGAATGTGCTTCGACGGCATCGATCTGATTGGAAACCCGCTTATAGATTCTTCAACTGGGTTTGTAGAGGAGGAAATGGAAGTGGGTATTCACCTGGGACTGGTGTTTACAATGAAATTCTGGACATTCTAGGCCGAATGAAGCGGTTCGAGGAATTGACCCAAGTGCTCGATGAAATGTCTAAGAGGAAGGGTATTATCAATGAGAGGTCATATGGGATTGTGCTTAATAGATATGCTGCGGCACATAAGGTGGAAGAAGCAACTCAACTTTTCTATAGGAGGAAAGAGTTTGGTCTTGAGCTTGATTTGATTGCATTTCAGACACTTTTGATATCCTTGTGTAGGTATAAACATGTTGAAGCTGCAGAGTTTTTGTTCCACTCTAAGCAGGGAGAGTTTCGCCACAATATTAAGACAAGAAACATTATTCTCAATGGATGGTGCGTATTGGGTAGCTTACGCGAGGCAAAACGGTTTTGGAATGATATAATCACGTCCAAGTGCAAGCCGGATCGTTTTACATATGGGATTTTCATCAATTCACTGAGCAAAGCGGGGAAATTGAGCACCGCAGTGAAGTTGTTTCGATCAATGTGGGAGAAGGGTTGCAACCCGGATGTTGCGATTTGCAACTGCATCATTGATGGCTTATGTTTCAAGAAGAGGATTCCCGAAGCTCTTGAAATCTTTGGTGAAATGAATGAGCGTGATTGTCTTCCTGATGCTGCCACTTTCAATTCACTTATCAAACACCTATGCAAGATCCAGCGGATGGAGAAGGTCTATGAGCTTTTAGATGAAATGGAACAGAAAAAGGGCAGCTGTTTGCCTAATGCTAGGACTTATGGCTACCTGTTGAAATCCACAAGGAAGGCAGAGGAAGTTCCTGAGATTTTGGAGAGGATGGAGAGAAATGGATGTAAGATGACAGGTGACACCTACAATTTGATCCTGAGATTGTTTATGGATTGGGATTATCAAGAAAGAGTAATGTCTACTTGGGTTGAAATGGAGAGGAATGGGTTGGGACCGGACCAACGATCTTACACAATTATGATTCATGGGCTTTATGACAAGGGAAGAATAGAGGATGCAATGCGTTATTTCAATGAGATGACATCGAAGGGAATGGTGCCTGAACCAAGAACCAAACTATTAGTGAATGCCATTAACATCAAGTTGAAGGAGAAAGAGAGTGAATTGAAGAATGCAGGAACAATTAACACTGAGAATAGGCTTTCAAGTGAAAGGGGAAAGAAGAATAGGCAAGGTAGGTAATGCTTCATGAAATTGTTCAAATTCTTCATGAGAAATGAAGAAAATGGTGGAACAGCCTAGCTTTTAACTTCTTGAACATCTACCTCCCGCTAGTGTTGTTTATCTGGGAAGAACAGTCTCTTAAATTTGGACATCTTCGAATTTGAAATAATTGTTGGGTTCTGAAGAGTTGCTAAATTCTAACTTCTAAGTATGTCTTGGGACTTTGTGTGGGAGAAGGAAATTATATAACCAACCCAATTGGAAATCATTTTGACAGGACTTGGCCATGTCAGCATTCAAATGAATGTGCTTTCCTATATTCATTTCCTTGGATAAGCAGCGATAGTAGGATGTTATTTATTTTAGGAATTGCATTAGCACTTGAAAGCCATTGCAGTTGAGCTACATCGACTGTTATGGCTAGGAGGGTTGTGGTAGTTAAGGTTTGTAGTACTGAGTTAATGGGACGTATCGATCAGGATCTGGTAAAGAAAAGACACTTGTATTCTTCATCATATGGGGACCAGTTGGTGTTAGGTTTCGAGTATGTAAGGCATGGAGCTAAATTTATCTCACCATATTGGGTCCCTAGTTGAGTTTTTGAATCTCACCTTACCAACAAACAGGTCTTGGAAACTTGTATTGACAAACTACATTGACACGTATATATATATATATATATATATATATTGGGTCCCTAGTTGAGTTTTTGAATCTCACCTTACCAACAAACAGGTCTTGGAAACTTGTATTGACAAACTACATTGACACGTATATATATATATATATGAACTCTATTTACAAACCATCTCTCTTTTTCCTTTTCTTTGATAGATTAATGGATTTATAAGCCATTCTTGCTCAAGCTTCTGCTCTCTCTTCCAAGGACATTAAGCTCCTTAAGTTCGAGGTCTCGTTAAAAACTCCTCACATAATCTTATCAATCAAAGGAAAGAAAATAATGCACATTACATCGAACGCCAAAAGGTGAGATACTACTTATAAACCAACTGAAATGAATAAATGTTAATTGTTGTTGAAACAATCCAAATCTCTCTCTAATTAGCTTGCTCGCCCACTTCCACGTGATTTCCTCAGAAAACAAGCAACGCTTAAAGGAAATCATAATATATAAAAAGACACAGCATGATTTAATGTCTCTCATAATTGATAGGAACAATTTGTTTTGAGTCCAGAACTTCCGAATAAAATCAAACGCCCTTGTAGCAGTTATTGCACAATTGATCTTATAAGGCCCAACATAGTTCCATACAAAGTGCTTCATCATATTCATGTAAAGGATCCAGCTTATGTATTGTTTCAGTTATTCTATTCCAGACATGAAGTATACATTCCCAAATTCTCTCCCACTGTGTATCTTGAGGACCTATAGTTTTTTGTCAAGCCAGAAGTGATAGGTCTTTAACATCAAAAACAGTACTTTACATGACAAACAGTAAAAGCTATTCCATACAAAGCTTGGTGATGTATCAGATCTGTTCAAGCCCGACAAGAAATTAAAATCTCTCTGCTGTCATTACTACAGGTTGAGATTCTGGATGCTTTCCTGCCCAGTAAGGACCCCTTCGAACAGCTTCTTGCAACTGCAGACACAAGGGAGAAGAAAACCCACATATCAGAAGAGTTGCGTGTGACTATAGATTTCATACATTACTGCGTATATGAACCCGCAGACACATGGTGTAGGGCAAAGTTGCATGGACATGTTTTCATGCATTGTGGCATGACTTGAACCCTCCAAATACTAATTCATACATAATGGTAGATTTGGGTGTAAGGGACAATCGCTTGTTAACTGCACAAAGCACATAACGCCCTTTAACTGATAAAAATTTGTCACAAGTGTTTTAATTTTACAGGAATCACACCTTTGCAGCTATTCCGCCAAGGGCGGGATCACTGCTCAGTTTACTTGATGACATAAAGGCGTTGTGGATTGCCTGGCAACAATTATGTCTAGCTTCCATACCTGAAAATTTAATACAATTCAAAAAATTGATTTAGATAAGATAACAACATAGTTGAAAGTTAAATCATAATGGAACAGATAAAGAAAATGCCATAAATAAATAAAAAACATATAATTAAAATAAGAAAAATCCAGAAACCATCTGCCAGATTTAATATCAACGCAGGAAACATTTATGATCTGCAGCCGTGGAGGCAAATTAACTAGTTTAATCTTTTTTACAAAATTTACTCCCTTCAAATTAGTAGTTTATTAGGTCATGGATGGAGAGACCTTTCTCCATAAACATGTATGAAATCCAGAAGCTTAATCGCATACCTTGTTTAATACAGTAATGTCTAATAGTTTAGGTAGAGCAGAAGATTGGAAAATATTTCGGCTTCTCCACAAGTCCATATGAATAAGAACCATACTGCAAAATTATATTTTTATTTTCTTTTCCTTTTTAAGTCTTGTAAATTAAAATTTGTATAACACTAGCTTATTCTGGAACAAGATACTTAAAAGTTTATTGAACATTCTAGAAAATAGCATGAACATATTTGAAGTGGCAGTTAATATAAAGACAACTTGTTTCTCAGGAAGGGTTTAGTCTGTAAATAGAGCATTGAGAAATCAAATTTATTTTATATTGGATAATAAAAGACAATTTCAGACAAGGTACTCATTAGTTCCTTGTATCTAGAAAGGGATCTCCCATTTTATTTAACAACCAAAGGTTTACAAATCATTAGTCATTTGTAATGTCATGGACCTGTTCTCCAATTTGTATGTTTTGCAGTATATCAACAAATAGGGTATATCAATACATGAATGATGATCGTGTTGGTCATGAAACACATGCATGCAAGATGTTGATTGGATGATTAAAGAGAAATTGATGACAGTAAAACAGACCTATCTTGGTGGTTTCAGTATATGTATCAGTCACAATACTTATTATCTCCTCTCTCGAGCAAATCTCCATCAGGCACCATGACCGAGCCACCAATCCCGTGATTAATCTATAACCCTGTAATACTTGCACAGAAAGTAAAGACCGAGAAATTTTAAAGCTGGGAGAGAGAGAGAGAGAGAGAGAGAAAGTGGTAAATTTATTGACATTGCATGGTGTAGTGCTAAAAACCGGGCTGTGTCAGAAATCAGATTTGAGTCTGAGGACAACCACTTTTACTAAATAACACAAAATTTTGCTTTGTGAATAGTCCACTTCTTTCATCATTTTCAATTAATGAGAACCAACATATTAATAATTGCCAAACAAGGAACAAATAATTTGAGAGCTGCTGTTGCCAAAACAAGATTGGCTATATAGATAGATAGATATATACATTGATAACTATAGAGGTTATTACTTTGTATAAATGCTAAAACCTCAGTCTACTGGGCATGAGAAAACAAATTTGAGTCAGAGATCAAACATTTTGTGCAAGTAATGCCCCTCTAAATTAATCATCTTACTAGCTTGACTCATAAAAGAGGAATTTTTACCATGATGACTACTTTAGTTTCTGTGGACAATGAGTGCAAGAATATTAACAAAGTTGGCAGCTTAAAACAGTATGGGGAGGAGTGGATGTAAAAAGAGTCCAAGTTTCTATTTTCCTCTCTCTGGAAAAAAGAAGGCATATTCTTGAAATTCCACAGAATTATTGTTGAATGTCAATTCACATAGTTCACCCAGCATCCTATTCTACAAATGGTGGAGATTGTTTCCAGAGTGAATCATAGAAGGAACTTCCAGAGGAGACAAACTAATAAACCAAAAGTTAAACTCCATGATTTCAGAATAATATAACTAAAAACATAAGGGTATTTCTGTAAAACCTTGACTAGTGATCAGGCCCATGACAATTCGAGTGAAAAATAAAGATATGATATGACAGTAAATCCCAGAAATTTATGCTCCATAAAGAGTTGATCTGTAGTTATTAGGGAAAAGCTGACTGGAAAGATCACTCCAACTTATAGTAAGAGAAGGAAGTGTAATCCCTGAGAGACAGAGAGGACAAAGAAAGAATTACCCCAAAATAGACAGAAAAAAGAAAGAAGAAACCGTGATAACTGTTTACCCTAACTGAACAAGTACAAGAAGTCTCTCAGAAAAGAAAGAATTACAAAAGCTACAAAAGTATTTTCAAGCATAAGCTTTTCGAAAATGAAAGCTGCTCAGTAAGTTGTGCAGTAAGATTCTCACCGCCACACGAATTTCTGAATCTTGTTGAAGAACTGATAGTATAAGGCCCTGCAAAATCAGCAACAACTGAGTTAATTTTTGAATAATTTCAAAGGGTGGGCAAGTGAAGTAACAAGGTACACAAATGAACCTTTGTACTTGCACAAAAAAATAAAAATTAAAAAATCAGAGAATTAGCAGACAGTTTCAGTGCTTCATAAAAGTTAGTTGCATACAAGATACATGTACGCCACAAAAATTCTGAAAAGCAAAATCAGACAGTGGGTAATAATAACTTAGGGTAAATTACCCCGACCTCCCCTGAGGTTTGGGATAATCACTATGGGATGAAACTTTTGAAAAAAATTGGATCAACCTCTCCTGAAGTTTCATCGACTTTCTCATACCTCCCCTATTGTTAATGGACTGTTAAATCTGTTAAAGAAACTTTACATAATGCCAACTTTGCCCTTTTAATTAAAATTTAAAATAGAAAATAAAATACACACAATACGCACATACACACATTCTCTCTCTCCAAGACAGCATCACCATTCTTCTCCTCTCTCCGAACAACAGCATCACCACTCCTCTCCTCTCTCCACCGAACAGCATCACGGCCATCTCTCTTCACTGAAGAATACCACTGCTGCCTTAACCTCCTCATCTCTTTACATTCACAAATGCTTTTCAAATCTTTCCTTGTCTTCCTCTAAAATGGGTTTTCCCAAATTAACTCCAATTGGGTTTACCAAATCAAAAAGAACACTTAAATGAATGAATGAACCCAATAAGAGTATACCAGATTCAAAGAAACAAAGAACATTCAAAGAACTTGTCCAGAAAAAATCAAACACGAAAATAACCAATCAAAAAGGAAATCATCAAGGTAAAATGGATGTTCTTGGCTAAAAATCCGACAGTTAACCATGTTTCAATTGAAAATAAATGTCTTTAATCTGCTTTAATCAACTCTTTTTTTTTTCCCCATGCATCAATATGCTCCAATGTACTGAATTTGAAACAGGGAAGCAACCTCTCCACAAGTGGAGGTAAGGCTGTGTACATCCGACCCTTCCCAGACCCCGCAATGGCGGGAGCCTCGTGCACTAGGTTTATTATGCTCGTGTATCCTCTTCCCAAATTCCACTAACAAATGTTGCCAAAATTTTCTTGCATTAAAATTTAATACCTCAATCTCAAGCTCCAATTTCAGTTATAAAAATATGTATATATACATGTATATATATATATAGAGAGAGAGAGAGAGGATAGAGGAAGGAGGGAGCAAAGAGAAACATAGAGCAACCATGACTTTTCTCAACATTCACATTGTCACCTCCCCAACTCTACATCCTGAAGAGGGGCCCAATTTTACGATGACCAATTTGCAATTCTCTCTCAGTTTTGACCAATTCCCAACTAACGATTCTTGAAACAGTGTGTCAATTTGCTGCTGGTGGTGTTCAATGGGTCAATTTATAAGGAAGGAGAAGGTGAAAGGGTTGACGAAGTCTCGTCGATGGAGCATAGTCGTTCGGTGGCAAGGAGGATAACGATGGTGCTGGTACCTAGAGGAGGCCAAAAGCAGTGGGGAAGGGAGGTGAGAGATGGATCACTTATCATACTATGTGTTGAGGATTTAAATATTTAAGTTGCACCCTCTCTAACAGCTTAAGCTTTAGAGTAGATGGTGGTCAACACTATGAAACTATTATGGTACTTGGGTTATTGTTTTGTGTGTGTGAATGAGAGAGAGGGGGGTGATAATGGTGGTGGTGGTGGAGGAGGAGGAGGAGGAGGAGAAGAAAGAGGAGTGTGGGAGAGAGAGGGGGAGAGCCTTGGGTGGTCAAATTGCGTAAAGTAAGATTAGGAAAAAATTGAAATTTTACACATTCATCATTATATCAGCATTTCATATACTTAACTACAGGGAGGTCAGAGTAATTTGGTCCAAAACTTTAACCTATGGGTTAAAAGCCCAAACCACAGGGGTGAGGGTAATTTACCTTCTTTTTTCTTTTTTTCAATATATTGTAACTGAACATAAAAAGTAAAAAAATAAAAACAAAACAAAGCCCCTCCAATTTAGTTATAGAAAAACAGAAACCAAAGTTACCAAAATAATACAAGAATAACAACAAACAATGAAAAAGATGATCAACTGACTGATGGTTTCAGCTTTGAAGTCTTGGATGCTGTTTCATATATCAAGCGCCTGAGGCTTTCCTCTGCATCACCATTCAGCAGTATGTTGTTTTTTGATCGAGTTTCTCCACAGATGTTTCCAAAAGCATGCAAAGCAGCCTGTGTTTATAAATAAACATCCACATCAGATCCGAATAGCAGTATATAGGACAGGCTGATTATTCGTAATATTAAAAAGGCTTTGTAAGACAACTTGTCATCCCATTATAAATTCATAATATTGGGGTCTGCCAGTTCAATTCTTATTATTGACTAAAAATTAGAGAATACAATGATTAAATTAAACAAAAAAAGATGATCTCACCAGCTGTCTACCATGTCCTTGACGATCAAAGGCAGCATCAACAACATGTCTAGCAGCAGCTGGTGCAATTGAGAGTAGCAATGCTGCCCCTTGGATTGCTAGAAGCATCATAACATAAGAGAACAAGATTTGGAGAAATAAAAGGAAAAAAAATTAGTTAAGGGTTCTTGGAAACAAGCAAGTCATTACCAAAGACAGTTGCTAAAATGTTAAAGGCCTCAAGATACATACAGAACAAGTATGAGAGGATAATACAGGATGATATGATCCACAAATTTAAGGGGACTCAAAAAGAAACTGAAACTCTGTCACTAGAAAACAAGAACAGAGTTAGGAGGACATAATGTCCTTCAAGAATGGGTGCCCCAACATAGACAATATGGAATTAGGAACATAGAATGAATAATTACTCTGTCATCTAACGCACTTTACCAGGAAATTAGTATGACATAAACTGTGAATAGTTCTCACTGAACAGTTCTCACAAAGTAAAATTACAAAACAAAAATTATGTCACTTCATGCTCAATGTATTAATGTAATTTTCTCATAATAGACAATTGAAGCCTCTTATATTGGTGCATTAACGAATAAAAAAAAAATCACTTTATCCAATCAATCTATCAGTATAAATTTTAGGTAGATGATATTCACACTCCACTTTTTCCAATTGCTCAAAAAATGCAGAGAAAGAATACTTTTAGGAATAATTGCGGAGCGTGAATGTGTTTTTAAAGGGCAATTATGTTATTTCATTTAAAAAAAAGCAAGTCTCCGCATATGGAGTAAATAAGATTCAGGCCTTAAATGCTATAAAACTGAATTGTTGTGATTTGTCCATTTGTTTGTGTCATTTCTTGACATATCAACGAACACTTGATATGTCAACCGCATACAAGATAAAATATTTAAGAGATATTCTCAAAAGACTTGGATTTTAGCAGCATAAAAAATTGCTCCTTTCATATATAATTCACTTTTGCATCTCCATAAATCCACATCAACGAACACTTGGGAAAGTTTTATTCTCCCAAGGATGTTAATCAACATACATAGTACAATAGATTAAACATGGAGAACTTCCAAATTAAACATTTTTACCTGGAATGCAGAAGTAAATTAATTAACAATCTCTCTTAAATAAGAAGAGGGATAGGAATGAATTTTTTACTAGTATGAAAACTCAACGACCTGTCTAAGAAGTCTTAGTAGTAAATGCACTCATCATTTACATCCCACACTATTATTCTAACATCAATACCAATTTGTCCATCCATACAACTTTTTGTAGATTTTAATTTGGAGAGAACAATCAACAGCTGGAACTATTTGTGTGGAAGGGTAATAAACATTTATATAAAGAATGGAGAGCACAAAATGAAAAGACAGGTTAATTGCTGACTAGTCCCGGTCCTGCTCCTATTGAAACAGATTCAAGTTGCATGTAATGAGGATCATATAACAATTTCAATCCAAGCTTAGCACATAATGTAATTTGCAAAAGATTTCCATGGATATAGATTTTGATGGATCCTGAGATATTCAGATCAACCCTGAAGCCTGTAAAAGCTAAACTTTAAGATTAGATTTTTGCAATTTCCAAAAGGAAAAAGCTCAACATCCATGAATTATGATGCTCAAAGTAAAACTCCAAGAAGCAGAAAGGAAGGAATCAAATAAAACATGTAAATATTGAAAATTTATTCTCCAAAAGCTAAGGATGATAATGTGATTTTAGACCTAAGTTTTCTCCAAAAGCTAAGGATGATATTGTGATTTTAGGCCTAAGTTTGGACCACTTAGACCCATCTCGTTAAAACCTTTAAACATAGGACGTTATGTTACTTATGTATGCCACATAGATTACTGATTTCATATTCAAATCCTAATAAAGACTTTATTATACTGTTACAGTCGGTCACATGAATTTATTGTTATATTAGACGATGAAGTTTAAAGAGATTATGAATAAAAAAAAGCTGGTTCAACTTATGGCAGTTTTTTCATTAGCATACAACATTTAAGGGCATACTTACATGATCCGATTTGGCCCAATGCTTCAAGTGCGCATTCACATTCATCTGCATCTTGACTTTTCAACAATCCCAGCCTTCCATCGATGGCTGAAATAACAGTCTTAACACCTAATATCCAGAAACAAGATTAGTACAGTCACAAACAACCTCTAGCCTCTAGGCTCTTTAATTCATATTGTTCACCAGTGAAGCTTCTAGTATCATAAATATTGGACTAGCTTTCTATCTTATCGTCTACTAAACCATTCTTGCAGAAGAAAACATTTGCATGCAGACAAGTAACACTGATATTAACCTGGTGCACTCACTGGCATACCAAGAAGTCAACCATTTGCTCACTTGTTAAGACTTCTAATGCACTTTCATGGCAAGCGGGGTAACTCAAGCACATACTTTCATAATCCAGATTAATTGGGAAAAACAGGGTCACAAATGAAACATGAAAGAAGATATCCATAATATCCATTCACGCTATATTGGAACTACCAAACAAGTTGTATTAGTTAGGAGGTCCAGAGGGCCCGAAGCAATTTTTTTATTTCACAACATACAGGTACATATTACTGTAAAGATCCAAGTTAATAGAAATTCTTTAGCAATTCATTTATATCACAATTATACAGGTATTTCTAAAACCACAGTATCATCCTCAGCTTTGACTAGAAAAGTATGCTAAGATTGAAAAACAGCCATATCATGGCTGCCACAACCAAAATACTGCCATGAGTTTGCACCTCAATTATCTATACTAGCAAAAACTAATTATGCAAGCCATCATCAAGGATCTTTGATGTTTAGCAAAATATTGTAGAATGTAAACATTCCCAGATAGAGATGAAATTAGGGGTGTCAATTCGTGTTGGCGGGTCATAATCGTGTCGTGTCGATCTATGAGTATTATGCTAAATAGGTCAACCTGACCCCAACCCGTTTAATAATCGTGTCAAGGGCCCTTGACACGAACACGGCCCGTTTATTTAACGAGTTACACGGGTTAACCTATTTAACCCATTTAACTTAAATGGGTCATATAACCCGTTTATTAACTTAAGTATAAAATGCAAATATGTTGAAAAAATTGAGATAATAGATGACTAAATTCATGAAAAAAGAATAATTAGGACAATACAATTACAAGAAAAGGCCAAAAAACAATATCCATATTGAATACATATTGAAATAATATAAATGTCCATAGTAATTGGGTCAAAACAGGTTATGGGTTTATTTGACATGATTACGACACGATTAATTAAACGGGTCTAATCAGGTTAAACGGGTTGAACTTCAAAACACTAACTCGACACGATTACTTAAACAGGTTTAACCGATTGACACGATTATGACACGACGATTAAGGTCAACCCAAACCCGCTAACTTCGTGTCATGTTTGAGTTGTGTTAGCTGGTCGTGTCGAATTTAGCCACCCCTAGATGAAATGTCCAAGACATCACTACGAACCTATTAAATTGGACCTTTCATGCAACGAATAAACTAATGGTACCAAAAATTTCACCAGCAAGTATATTTTGCTTAGAATATCTATAATGTCTGTGGTACATGAAATAATGTCCAGCTTTTTTTTTTCCACTAAAGCACGTGGTGATATTGATAACATTCAAAAGAATGTGGCACCAATGAGTTGTAGCCTTGTTAGAGTGATGTGTGGATGTGTGTGAGATGTTGACTACCAATTGTCCCAAAAACTCTGTTAAGGAATGGGCCTAACAGTGTACCCTCCATCACATGGAAACCCTTCATGCATGTGGAAAGGCAAGCGAATGGGAGAACAAATACAGAGGTTAATACTTGAACCCAAGACCTCCCAGAACCAGAGCTATATTTATGTTGACTATTAATTGCCCCCAAAAGCTTAAGCTTTTAAAAAATAGGTCTAAGTGTTATAGCGGGAGAACACCATTGAGTGGGTCCCATGGTGGCATGATCCAAAATTTTTTGACAAGATACTCGTGATGGCATAGTGGTGGGTGCATTATGTCATACTTTTTGAGGGAGTGTAGTTGCCCGACCCATGGGTTGAATTACTTGAAACTCAAATTGTTATTCTTCCGGTGATCGCAGCCCCTCCCCCTGCCCTACGGCACACAATGGGAGGATCCTATCTTCTTATATTTTTTGCAGATTTCCTTGGAGATATGTGCATTGGCAGGCTCCCTCCCTTGTAAATTTCTAGTGCATATGGGTGGTGCCCCCTTGGCCCTTTTTGGTTGATACTATTATTTAAACCAAAAACAATAGAATTTGATGACGTAGTTATTGAACGACAGTGGACCATGACAGTAGGTACTTTAGGAATATCTTTAGTTTGTCTTAGAAACTGTCAAGAAAACTAAGCTACAAGAAGTTCAGGCTGAGCAGTAAAAACATCACAGAATAGAAGATATACACCAGAGGAAGGCCAGTCACTGAATAAGGTTGATATTCTTTCTGCAAAAGCCCAATGGCTTAATGTTCTCGCCAAGGAGGATTGATGGTGATCATCAAAAACCCGGTACCTAGTGCTGCGCTAGGTGAACATTAAGGCAATCTCACCTGGTTACGGTTACAGTTCTAGCGCTAAATGAGAATGTGAAAACCACACCTGGGTGCTTAAAGCAGCATTCTGAGGTCTGTTTGTGAGCTAGAAGCCCCCATGAAAAATGCTACAGCACCATGGCATAGCACGAATAACAGATAAAAAGAGCATCTATCAAGTGCTACGCTACAGAATACTTCATTTTTCTTCCTGTAAGTTATACTACAGCATACCTCATTCAACCAAAAAATAAATTAATAATGATCACAAAAAGTCGATAATTAATATATGCCACACCTCTACACATCCCTAAGAATCCATGATTTCTTGGTGAATATAAGCAAAGTTGCATCTCTAAAGACAAAAAAATTCAACAGCATCAAGAACTTCAGGAGTTAAGCAGAAGTCTTACTAGATTCATCAATGAACATGTAAGTATTATCCTTGGAGAGAAGCCTTCCACTTATCATCATTGCTCTTGATCTTGAAATCGATTCCACTGATGCGTTGCTAACAAAGATACGCAAGCAAACAACTTCCTTTAAGGCATGAAGGGAGTAAAGATGACAAAATGCAGAGGTAATGATTCTGTAATATGAGTACCTGATCATAGAACTAAGTAGTTGAAGAAGGGTGGTTCTTGACAAGAACTCTGTACTGTGCGGAATTTCTGCCAACTTCATCAATAGGACACACCAAAAAGAAAAAGGAAAAAAAAAAAGAAGTATAAATTGAAACATGAACTTAGGTCATAATTTTGAGGAAACCAAAACAAACCACAGAGCAAGAAGTTATATGGAGTAACTGCTTGTGATAAAGAAACATTGAGTTCTATGACTTCCACCTTTTCACATGAGTTGGACCAGGAAAAGCAACACATCAATAAGTTAAAACAAACTACCATGACTTGCACCATAGAAACTCCCATAAACTGCTGGATATTCTAGTATACTGAAAGTGCGGTGCCAGGGGTGGGTGGTGAACCTGATATACTAGTATACTGAAGCACATAATTTAAAGTGCGGCGCCAGGGATGGGTGGTGAACCTTATAAGGTATCAATTTCTAAGGAACACAAAACTCTTTCATGCTCA
Source organism: Cornus controversa (assembly GCA_026545225.1). NCBI lineage: Eukaryota > Viridiplantae > Streptophyta > Magnoliopsida > Cornales > Cornaceae > Cornus > Cornus controversa. Next base: position 70,433,286 of record CM048847.1, read on the forward strand.
CCAGAGGGTATAAAAGAAAAAAAAATAAAAGGAAAAATCTGAAAGTAAAGCGTAGAATCACTACTAAAGTATAGTATCACAGGCAAATATGCAAACTGCTTAGAACTTTATAAAATTCTGGAGCAACAAAAGTCAAATTTGCATCTTCCATAATAATGTTGCTGCAACTCCAGACGATAGAACTGCGAATTCAATAGAGCTACAGTATATTTGTTAGCTCTGAATGACTTGGATATGGCTTTCAGTAAATGAAATTAAAATATTACCTAAAGCCTAAAACCTGCAACTCCCTAAAATCACTCCTTTTGTTGAGTGAAGGATTGTGACCCCGCATTCAATAGTCCTCCAACCCATGCATTTTAGTGACCCTACGAATTGAACATGATCTAGGCCCCCTCCTCAGAATATTGGTCAGGATCGGCAAAGATGTGTATTAACCTGCTGCACCAGTTCAAACTTTTGTATACCATTTTTCTTTTCAACAGTATTACAACCTCAGAGGGGCTGGATAAAACCTTTAGAGACCACACTCATTGCACTCATAAATCTTCCAGTACACAGTCACTTTGATGACTTAGATGGAGGAACTGAAACCCATATCACAAGAAAAATCCCAACAGAAGGATTATTTATCTACTAATTTGAGTTATGAAAACCACCCTATGTCATCTAGGGTTCATAATTTGTTCTATAATCTACTGATAGATTAGCGAGAGAATGCCAGTACCCATATCATTAACATTAGCAACAATGTTGCTCCGGATTGTAATGGCAAGTTATATACAAGGGCCCATATTTTCCAAAGCAGTTGCAGGACGTGATAGTTGATTCTCACAACAATAGCCACACAGCTGCAACTACACAAGTAAAACAAGCATTCACAAGTACACAGATTATACTACACATGTCGAGAAATTCCAGTGAAGTCCATGAGATGTGCCACTATTAGTACTCAACTTGACACTATTATCTTAGTTAAGGCAACAAGGTCCATCATGTTGCGGCTGAAGTCAGAGAAGATGAGATTTTAGGCACTACATAAAAGAGATGAAAATGTATGAGGAGCACACATCATCTATGACTTTGCATTATTGTAAGACATGTGGCCTTGTAATGTGAAATCATTATTAAAACTCCAGTTCTCACCACAAAGAGTAATAATAATGATAATAACGACAATAATACCAAAAAATTCCAACTCCAGTATCTTGGGTTTTGTGCCAGCAAACCCAACTGGTTACTATCCATTTGTTTGCATTCTCTTAAGTAACAATTGAGCACAAGTGCATGCTTTTAGTCTCATCTTTATATTATTTTTAAGTGATTAGAAGCATTTCCGGGTAGTGTACCAAGAATTAAGAAATTACAATACTGTCAAATTCAGAGACATGATTTTCCTTGCACAAATTAAAAATGGACCATGTGAAGTGTCAACATAGTTCAGAATAAAGAGAAACGGTTTTCTTAACTGAAAGCATCATAAAAGAGTGTATGCATATGAAAGATTGCAACTATTAGTTGAGAGAGAGATAGAGGGGGGAAGGGAGGGAGAAAGTAATTCTATGAAATGTAAGTAATCAATGCCAAACCTCATAAAAGAGCTCCAAAACGCTTAACGTAACAAGTGTATCATTCGCATTGCTAACTTCTGCCTCAAAAAAACTAAGAAGATTTAAATTGTAAATCATCGACGCCACAGCACTAGAAATAGAGAATAGCTTCACCAACAAAGCCAAAATTCGGACTCGTCCCTAAAACAAATTCACATATTCAAAGGGTAAGAAGCCTGTAGAGAAAACATTGACAAATAATTTGAAATCATAACAGCAGGCATGTGATCATAACATAGCTCATTGAGGTTCACGTAAGAGTTATGGTAGCAAGAGTTGGTAGGCACAAAATTAAAGAGGTCTTCAGCCATTATGATATGGGGAAGACAGCTTTTAACTAGAGAAACCTCAAAGACACAGACCAAAGGTTGTTATATTCAACATAGATGCAGAAGGCTAAAACAGCAACCAGAAATGCTATTTAAATAACAACACTGTGGGCTATGTGTCTCATACATTTTTATCTACTTGGTCAAAACTTGGAATAACCAGGACCCCGACCGACCGACCGACCGACCAACACCCCCCCACACCCACAAGGAGATAATCATCATGTTGTTCCTCAGTGAATTTGATATTGTCAACAGTAACACAGGACCAAAAATAAGAACACCTCATGCTGCCTAAATTTAACCAATCAATTACAGAATATCAATTACCATACCAGTGACGAGCATCTTGCCACCAAATTTCTGAGGTGAGTGGTTTCATTGCTATTAGCTGGAAAGATTATCTCCTGCATAAAATTTGCATGAAAAAAACTACATTCAGTAGCAAATGATCATTTTATTCATAGCAACATGAAAGAAAATTTGATCGCACAGAGGAAACAAGTACTTACCATGCCCTTCGACGAGCCAACCAAATTCTTAATTGCATCCATCGATGCAGTGGCGACTTGTTCATCGCTAAAAAACAAAGAATGCATTTCACAAATCTGTACAGAACATAACATAGAGGGAGCAAATGCAGGGATAGCTCTACGTTAACTACATTTCACTCTGAAACTTAAACCCTAACCATAATTACTAATTTTAAAATATGAAAACTAGTTCAACTTATTTAGGAAAAAAAAAACTAGTTAAACTTTCCAAGAAGATACAGCTGGCACAAAGCTTTCAGCAGTTCAACCCTGATTTTGAGCCCTTCAACTTTTAGGAGCAACAAATGGCAGCAAAAGACTGTATTGTTAACTAGAACATTGATCTGGATGGTAAGATGGTGTTTTAAGGACATGTGAATCTGAGTCAACACGAGTCATGAAGCCTCTGCGAGAAGAGTGGAAGACAACTTCGCAAAATATCATGCACCTCGCTTTTATTCCAAAATTGAAATTACCCCAGATATAAATCTTAACAATTTTTTATCGCAAAACCCTATACAAACTTTCTCATCCAGCTTCTAGATACAAGGTGGTGAAAATATGAAAATATTATTTATTTATTTATAAGTAAGGCAACACACACACATCCCAATTAAGAGGTGCAAAGAGATAACACCTAGCTTCCGCATACAAGGTAGTGATGTTAATATCAGGTACTATTCAGGATGGGGCATAACCAAAGATGAAAGAAGTAAACATTCTAATAGAAATAATCTGCAACATTCTGTGAACACGAACACAATACAGAATTTAAAAGAGTGAATCTCCATCAGCTACTGTAAAAATCTTCTAACCAGAGTGTTGGTTTCAAACATCAATTTTAGGTGTCTGGCATGGCAAAAAAAGGGCTACCGAGTGGACGAGGCTCCCACCATTGCAGGGTCTAGGGAGGGTCAAATGTACGCACTCTTATCTCCGTATGCGGAGAGGTTGTTTCATGTTTTGAACCCGTGAGAAGTGTATGGGACAACAATCTCAAAAAAAAAAAAAATGTAAGAATGCAAATGAAGGTGCCCAAACCAAAAAAGGATGCTAATACAGTATTCACATTGTGTTCAGAAAGCAGCTGAATTTATAGCATATCAGTGTGATGCTATACATCAAAACAGTTGCTCTAATGATTATAAATGAAATAAATCAATACCAGAAAAAATCTAACCATGTTACATAGATTGTAGAACTAGGCTGACTTAAACTCTATGAGTTACAGTCGATCATGCAAAAGACAGAGAGTATATTTTACTCAAAATAATTACTCTGGTTCCTAACATTGTAGCTGGATTATACTTGCATTATTTCCTTCAATTCAACTAATCCATTCAGCTGACTCCTTAATGATATTTCACATCTTTTCATTGGCTTTCGCCTTAATTCTTTCCAGAACCAAAGAGTAAATGACAACAACAACAAAACAGCTTATAACAAATGAGCAGAAATCACAATCATAATTTATTAGAAAGAAGAAGAAGAAAATGAAAGCATAATGCAAAACTGTAAAGGATATTTGGTGATTTACCCATCAACAAGGCAATTAAGCATAAGTGGATATAGATCAGAATCATGAACTAGCTGCACAGCAACATCAGTATCATTCTCCAGTAGGCAAGAAACCTGCAGAAGTTATTATAATGTCAGAATCAGTTCCAAGTAACTTCTATGGTGCATTCATAAATTAAAAAGAAAAAAAAACTAACTTTGCTGGTGTTTAACAATCAATTACATGAGTTCCAAAAGTACAGCAAATCAACATGTTAAAAACACCAAACATCATTTTCCTGCATTTATTTTCCAACAAATAACCTGAGCAGTATTCATTTGTACTAAAAACAACGCTACTAAGCAAATTCAAGATCAATATGGCGCTTTTCAAGTTTCAACTATAAATAAGTTAAGGGATGGTGTATGAAAAGACGGATCACATCCTTTTCAGTTAGTTATAGTGCTCACTTTTGCTGGTGTTCCAAGAAGTTCATAAGTACGCTTTTTGCTAACATGGGGATTAGTCCAACCCCCTCCCAAAAAGACAAATTTCTTTGTTCTTTGTGCGCATAAGCCATCTATCTACCATGTGGCGCGTAACAAGGGGTAAGCCATCAGCATAAAGATGATCAATGATCTACAAGAGCATGACAGGTGGTATCCACACACACACACACACATATATGTGAACTGACCAAAAGTTATTGCCATATCTCCTCCCACAGGACATTGTAACTTCGCCCAAGGATCCACAAATCAACAAGCACCCTTCCCCCCAGCTTATCTTCCATCTGCTTTATAGAGGTGTTCTTTCCCCCAAATAAACCTTGACGCGGGAGTTCTTCCCCCCAAATAAACCTTGAAAGAAGACCTCAAGAAGTTCTTGCCCTCAGATAAACCAAGAAGTCCAAGATAATAAAGAGTTCTTTCCCTTAGATAAACCTCGAAAAAAGAAAATATAGATGAAGAGCTCTTCCCCTCAGAATTATTCCAAAAAGTACTTTTACACTCCATTTTTATGGTAATGGTGTCATTTCTCATTAAAAAAAATCAAGTTGAATGCCAGTATCACATCCATTACAGATATATACCACTTCATCCATAAACTCAATCAACTAAAATTAATATCACATAACAAAGATGCTATGATTGGATTCTACCAACCCATATTTTCTAAAATAACCTTTACGACATAGTTAACAGTCCACTTCTAATGGCACAAAGCAAAGCTAATGGTCTGTATGTAGCCTTTATTTTCCTAAAACAACAATTATTTCTGTTTTGGCAAAAACTGATTCACTACAAATTTTTTGTACCTCTATTACCTTGGCCATTGGGCAGTACCCATGTTATGCACAGCATACAAATCAATTTTGCTTCAGTTAGGCACTGTTGAAATATCTTTATTATTTTTATACATATTTTAAAAAATAATAAAGATATTTCAACAGGCACCTTTAAACAACACCAGATAGTTCATTATATAAAATTATATTACAATAAAACATATAATTGGTGTGCATAGCATCACCTCATAGGATAGGCCATGCATATGTCCATATATTTTACATACACTGGGATGTATGCATACATGCATTCAGGGTGTCAATACCATAAGTAGGCACATAAAATAATAATGACAACAAAAATAACCTTAAGAATTGGAACCAGCAGAAAATCTCAGCAGGCATATCTCGAATAATCATTAGTTAAAGAATGAATGAAAGATGCCACTGAAAATTCAAATAAAACTTGCAAGCAATTATTATCAGAGCACAAGTGTCAATGATATCAGCAACTTCAGAAAGTGAGTGATACAGCTGAAAAGGTCATAAATGTACATACTGTTTTACAAGCTAAACATCTGACTCTTTGAGAATCTGCCCCAAGACCAACTACTACGAAAGGCTGAAAAACAGCAAACATAACCCAAATCATAAGAGCAACAATACTGTTCAAGATAATTAATACAAGAAAATTCAACAAAGTGCAAGAGCAAGCAGTTAATAAAGAATAAATGATTGTCCAATTATACATGTCTGACGTGTAGCAGATTGAAAGAAAGTATAGATGCTGTTGGAAGCAATATTTATGCTAAGATTATATTTGTAATTGTCTTTTCTAGTAACTATATCTATACTACTAGTCTACTATTAAAAGTACAAAGGGTTTTTTAGTTTCAGTGCACTATTTTTTTATTTTTAAATTAAAAAAATAGAATTACCCAAGCAAAACCCTTTCCTTTTTTATTTTGAAATTAAAAAAATTAAATTAAATTACCCAAGAAAAATCCTTTTCTTTTTTATTGCAAAACCTTTTTTCTCAAGCAAAGCCCTTTCTTTTTATTTTTAAATTTAAAAAAGCAAAACACTTACCTTTTTTATTTTTAAATTAAAAAAATAGAATTACCCAAGCAAACCCCTAAACACCTAAAATCACCCTTCCTCTCAGCTACGGCTTTCCAAAAATAGAATTACTCATGCAAAACTCTTTCCCAAGTAAAACCCTTTCTTTTTATTTCTAAATTTAAAAAATAGAATTATAACCCGCAAAATCCTAAACACCTATAAAATCACTCTTCCTCTCAGCTACGGTTTGACTCTCATCAACATGGCTCTCAGCTTCCTCTCATATCTCATCAACAACCATTGGATTTGGTTTCATCTCGGCTTACATGTGAGTTCTTTTCTTTGGCTTTTTTTTTCTACTCATTGTTTGCTATTAGCTTTTGAAATCAAAATTTTTTAATAAAAAATTACGTCTGTAATGAGTCATGTTATCAAATTGAATATCTAATTAATAAATCGAACACAAATTTATTCATAAATAATCATTGAATTTGATCAAATGGTAAGAATCCGACCCGCTTAATATGTGAGGTCACTTTCTAAATAATTGTAGTATATACCAACACCTATAAATTTACTTTCTGATTTATTTATTTATTTTACAAAATGACCAGTTGCAAAGAAAAATCGTTTCTTTTTATGATCAAAATAGATAACAGTAAAAATGACGTAGTCAAAAATAGTTTTGTGGTGACACCTATCAAAGAAGTTTCACTTGAGAATGATTTATTTGAAAAACAACTCAGTAATATAAAAAGGATAAAGTGTTGAGAATTTTCAAAAGAATAGTAATAAATTGTTTATGATTGGTTAGAATTATACCTTTTGGTTTCTTATAGTTTATACTTGATTCCTTCCATGTGAATAATAGTTAACTTATAGTTTTATTTTTTTCAACAAAGTTACATAATGGAAATAGTTTTGGGTGTTTTAATTAATGTGTTTGGACATGTTATAATAGTTTTGAATGTTTTGGATGATATAATAAAATTTTAATTTATTTTTTATCCACGTGCATAGCACGTGATTTAAACTAGTATATATATATGATGCACAAGTAGAGTGTTAAACCAGCATTTCCATATGAAAGTCTTTCGTACATTGTACTACTTTATGGACATTGAAATTGCTAGATAGAGGGATATCTCTTTCATAGAGAAAATATCTTTCTGATCTTGTAGGAGAAGGTATTTTAAGAGAGAAAAAAAACAGTTGGCACACCTATGCATGCCAATATAAAATTAAAAAAGAAGCTAGTTCGATATAGGCAATTGGTAGGAAAGCTTAATATGTAAATGTGAATCATCCTGATATTGCATTTGCAGTTGAGTTGTTATTCACTCTCTCTCTCTCTTTTTCTATTTTCTCAAGCTTCTAAATAGTGCTAACAGATGAATCATATAAAATGGTATGAAAAAGTGCTGTCCAGGACTATATTCTTTAGAGTTGAGATGTGATATCCGTAATAAATAAATAGATAAAACATCAGGAACTAAAGCAACTTAGAAATGAGCAATTCCATCATCATCCTTGCCCTTTAACCGAAAGAATGGGATCAGCAACATGAATATTTTTTTCCCACTCTAATCTTTCCTTTCTTTCAAAAGCACCATCTACATTTTATATGTCCATACCACCTAAGGTTATTTTCTCTTATTTTGTCACTAATAGGCCCTATTCCTAATCTCTCCCTCACAATTTGATTTGTAAATCTATCTTTTCTAGTTAAAAAAAATGAGGAATTGCTTTCCCATATTACAAACCAGATCAAAGAGTACCTTCTATTATATTCTAAGTTTGTGTTTTAAATTCATAAGTTGAAAAGTGTATCGGGCACTCAATGTTTCCCTTTTTTTTTTTTTTTTTGCATAAAGCAGATAACTACCTTCCCAAATGCTAAGTCCATTCATGAGCACTATTACACTCAAATATAACAAATGTAGAGTTCTCTTCCACAGAAAGGTACAAAAAGTAAAAAAATTCAGTGATCCACAGATGACAATAATACACAAAGTGATATGGAATTCTACTATCAGTGATCCTAGACAATAAAGGATTATATATGAAAAACTAGTATTACATCCATCAAAATGCAAAGTAATCTACGTATTGTGGAATCACAACACATCCAAGAAACTTTGCATAGATTAATCTATGTATTGTAGGAAACTAGACTAGACAGAAGTATCCAAACAGTTCTGGGACAATTTCTTCTTACCTCCAGCAATTATAGACTGATTGATTGAAACACAAATACAGCAACAGAACATAAATATTAAATGCAGGATCCCTTAACTGAAAATCCATAAGGTTTTCAGACACGAAACTGAAGCGGCTCTCGTTTGTTCTCAAAATAGTCTGCCTGCATGTGTGGATAGGGATGGCAACGGGGCGGGGTGCAGCGGGGGTAGTTTTTTTTTTTAAAAAAAAAAGACTTTTTTTTAGGAGAGTATTTTTGTAATTGTACTCTTGTTTAGTCTTAACACTCTTATGTGATAAGGCTCAAAGTAATTTACATGTATACATCCAATAAGATTTGAACAAGTAAAGAGTTATATATATAACTATATAAGGGCAATTTTGTATGTCTATAATATATACAATGGTAATATGGTAAATATATAATATGGGGGCACCCTTCCCCGTCCCCACTCCAAAACCGGCTTGGGTTTTCACTTCCTAAACCCATCTCCGCCCCCATTTAAATAAACAGTTCCCCATAACCAGTTTAAACGGGTCAGGGCAGGCCAATTTGCCATCCCTATGTGTGGATATATTTATTTATGCATATAGCTATATATCAACAGAAAGTACAATTAGCTAGAGGAAGTACAGTAGATATGGTTAGCCTTTCAGCCGGGGTCCCTCAATGTTAGCAAGCTCACCTTGTCCAGTAAAAATATAACAACATTTTCGGTGTACAATTGTAAGATAAGAAGCAAAAAGTTAATTACTGCCAATACCATATATTGTGGGATAAGAGAGGCCCCATATTTTGTTCTAAAAATCCTTTCTAGACAAGCAACCAAAGCATTTTCAAGACCAGGCACATCTGCTTTGGTTTGTAAAGCACTGCGAGCAAAAACAATCAAATGAACATGAGCAAGCAAAATTTACAAAACAATAATTGATTTTAAGGTAAATTTTAGTAAATATGAAACAATAATTTAAAAAGAAAGAAGAAAAAGTGAAACCCTAGGTTGTTCTCGATAAAAATCACCCAGATGATAATTAAATATAATACATATATACAATGTATACACTTACAGAATATGTATATTTTATATATAGAGAGAGAGAGAGGCTCACTTGATGATGACTGGAAGAGGGAAACGATCAAGGAAGTCCTTCGCTGAAGAGTCTGACTGAGTGCCTGAAATTAGGACGATAATGAAAGAAAAACAAATATATGTATATATACAACATTGAATGTAAAGTGAAGCAGAGTTGGTAAAAGAAAACTCTGGAAGAATGGATTACCGGAATTATATGCAAAGTCTGAAGCAGCCTCCATTAAATCAGTGGCGCTCTCAGCTGAGAATTCTTCTTCCATGGCTTGCTTACAAGCGAAATTTAGAGAGAGAGAGAGAGAGAGAGAGAGAGTAATGCAAAACCCCGAATAAATGAAGAAAACATAAAAGCAAAACCAGTGAGTTTAAAAGCGGTTCAGTCCCTACTCCCTAAGCATATGTTTACTCATTTTCTCATTTTTTTATTTTTTTATTTTTTATTTTTCCCTGTTAGACGAGGAAATAAGTATTTGCTTATTTAAAAATAAATAAAAGAAGTTTTAAGCGGAAACTTGTTAGTTTTGTAACTTAAGAAATAAAATATGAACGTTATTAATTTATGTCAATATTAATCGCATCACATAGGGACTGGAGAAAGTATTGATATTTCTTATAATTAAAGAAAATAAAGAATTTTTATTGTTGGATGCATAGGGCCAAAGGGAGTACGGATTGAATAATTTCTCGTCAGGACAGGCCGGCAAGCAAAGTAGGGTATCGCTGTAGCCCAAGAAGGCCATAAATTGGGCCAAGCCCGGATAACACCTGTCTAAAGCAAAAGGCTGCAATTAGCAGCCACCTCACACTCTTGTTGATACTTGTCCAGTCCTGGTAAACACAAAAACAACACGTCACACAGGCCATCTACACCTAACAAACTCATAATTATCTTCCACCGACATAACTTCCAAAACCCAGCTTTTGGTGTTTGGACATTTGCTTTTACCCTCTGTTACCCCCCCCAAAATAAAATATACAGCACTATATATCTATAATAGGCTATACATGCGCATGAATATGGAAGGCCGCGTGCAATTTCATCTCCGTACAAGGTCCGGGCCCACTTTTGTATGGTCCCAACCCCCAACCCAGAAATGGTGCACCATTGATTGTGTTGCCAAACATAAACAGATCACACGGCTCACTTCAGCTTCTGATTCAGACCTGGACTCTGGACCAAGCCCATCATCGCCATCATTACAAATCTTGACTAACGGCTTCTTGCCACATTACAGATGGTTACAGAAACCCCGATTTCAGTGTGTGTGTATATATATATATATATATATATATCAATGCCATTGCATTGCAGTGTTCGGTTTTTCCTTCTTGTAAACTTTCAGTTGCTGGATGATGTAAGTTTTATCATGGAACTCACATGATTCAACTGTTGAAATTGTTTGTTTAATTAGCATTTTCCAAATAAGAATGTGTCTCATTACACTTTCCTCAATTGGTAATTTGTTTGTCAGTAATGAAAAAATACAAGTTAGTTGGTTGGAGTTTATTTGATCAATTCAGACAAACTTAGGTAGTCTTTGATAAAATTGAAAAACTAAGTACAAAAAATTTTAAGTGGTGAATTTTAAGTATTAAAGTTCTTAAGTGATAATTAAAACATAAATATTTTTAATATCTTTTGAATTTTGAATGTTCAGCGTTCAGTGATAAATGATATCTCTATCACTTAAAATTTTACTCCATTTTAAGTAATGATTATCATTTTTAATGATATTCGAATTGTATTATCAAATACACTTAATTAAATAAGCGTTTAATTAATTCAAAAATTAAGTGCTAAATTAAATTATCAAAGAGCACCTTAGTTTGAATATATGGGTTAGTTCAGATTCCGTAACTCGTTGTAATTGCTATGCAAGAGAATGAAAATTATCTCATACTTGAATTTAAGTACTGTGGGCCAAAATAGTGGCCAAACTGATAAAGAATTGAACAGGCCCAATCAGACCCAAACATGCAAATGGTGGGCTGGGCCAGAATAATAAAAGACTGAACAGGCCCAATCAGACCCAAGCATGCAAAGGATGGTCTGGGCCAGAATAATAAAGGGCCGAGCAGACCTAAACAAACTACCAATAACACAGCAAATATAGACCAATACAGGTATGACACAACGCTCGCACGGTAGACCACCTCTTGCTTCGTATGACATGAACGATCTACTCATCAAAGATAAAGACAACCGAGGATAATGATTAAAGACGAAGTCATCGTTATCCTGCCACCTCATGCTCGGGAAAGTAGTATAAAAGGAGAGAGACCCCATTGTAAAAAGGGGAGGATTTTTTGAGAGAAATAAAACGAAAAATATTCATATTGACACCATCTATTCTTTGCTATTAGTATATAATTAGTATACGTGTTCATATTTTTTGACACCAACACTTTGGCGCCCTCTGTGGAAACCTTGACGAAAAATTCACATAATCACCAAAACATATTATTCCGAACGTAATGGTTGGGTCCACTCGAGCGGCCATTTATACCGATGACCCCCCGCCAGTTATAGGTGACGAAGAACGTGAAAGTAACGAGGCGTTAAGGCATCAAGTAGAGATGTTGCAACAGGAAAATGCACGACTACGTGATGGAGTGCAAGGAGATAGACATTTGCCATCAGAACCTGTTAACCATTCCAGCCATCAGCATAAAGACATGGAACACCAAGCACGAGCACATAAACGCTTTGAGATGGATATGGTGAATGAAGAGCCCACAAGATATCCTGTACGCACTGAGCCGAGTTTTGACGTCGACCTGGCACGATCGGAGGAACGGAAGACAATACAGGAGCAAATTCAAAAAGAAATAGATATGATCAGACGTGATTTTCGTACCGAAACTCCCTCAGACTTGGCTACGCAAGCAGTAAGGGATGTTCTGCAGTCACCTTTTGCGAATCATATATTGCAATCAAATATTCCTGCAAAGTTCAAAATACCGTCATTCACCAGTTTTGACGGACGAACTAATCCCATCGAACATATTTATCACGTCCAGCAACGGATGGCTCTAAATACCGATGATGATAATCTTATGTGTCGAATGTTTTCAACTACTCTCAGTGGTTCAGCACTGATATGGTTCAAACAGCGACCCCCAAGAACGACTGATAACTTGCAAGCCCTTTGTGAGCAATTCATCACTCAATATGTGGGTAATCGACAACCTAAAAAGACAATGTCCTCTTTGTTCACCCTCAAACAAGCTAATGGGGAGCCATTGAAAACTTTCCTTGCTCATTTTAATCTCGAAATATCCCTGATCGATGGATGTGATAAGTCTACAGTGGTAGAAGCCTTCCGTGTAACTATGAACACTGGCACCGAATTTTACCGAGCACTGTTAAGAAAACCCCCAAAAAATATAGGCATATTGAACGGCAAAGCTCAGGGATATATTGCCATCGAAGAGGACGAGTCCCGTCAGATTCAACCCTCATCTTTCATCACCGTAGCCCCCCCAAGAAATAGGGCGTTGGTCAACCTACCGAACGAAAATCAATTGACTCCCTCCAACCTTACCTCTGAAAAAAGACCCAGGATTGACCGAAAGGAAACCCCTCTGAATTGAGTCTTTTGTTCCAAGAAACGGTCGGTCGGGGCATATTTAGGAATCCCCCTCCTTTGACTGCTCCAGTTGAATCAAGAGACAGAACCAAACACTGCTCTTTCTATAAAGATACGGGACACACCACCGATGATTGCTAAAATTTACGTAACCAGGTAGAACTCCTCATATCTAGGGGAGAATTATCAGATTATGTATTGTTTGAAGCTCCTTCTCGTACCACTACACCTCATTCCACACGGAAAGCAAATGAGGTGTCACCGACAAAAGTCATCGATACCATTCATGGACACGCCCAGCAATGGAAATCTGATGTTCACACCGTTAAGAGATGGCGAAGAACGAACGCGAAAAAAGCAATGGCAATATGCAATTTTTCAGAAGAGCGTGTATCTACCGACATTACGTTCCATCGATGGGACATGTTAAAAGTACAGACACCATACGAAGACCCGTTGGTCCTTACTTTGACGATAGCAGGTTGCCTCGTTCGACGCATCCTTGTTGATACGGGATCTAGTGCCAATGTGATGACCCGTTCAACCTTTGAACAACTGGGTTTCACTGCAGATCAAGCCCTTCAAACCCACAATCCCCTTGTTGGGTTCGACGGAACTCGAGTAACTCCTTTCGAAACTGCCCTCCTTCCAATAGTAGCAGCGCATAGAACTTTGAACGAAGTCTTTGTAATCATTGATGTTGATTCACCTTACAATGTAATCCTTGGCAGAGGATGGATTCATAGGATGAGAGGGGTTCCCTCAACACTCCACCAGGTGATGAAATGCCTGTCAGTCAATGGATAGAGCACTAAAAATATTTGGGACGATCAAGAGGCAGTTCGAATGTGTTATGTTGTTGCATTAAAGGGTACAGAACCTATCGAGGAAATTTTGGATACTCAATATCCTTCTCAATAGCAATTAACAACATGCCATGAAGGGAAGAAAAATGACGACGATTGCCAAAGTCACACCTCTGAAGATCTGATGGAAGTGCAGATAGATCCCACTGACGTGACCCGAACGATCCGGATAGGGTCCCATGCTACCCGGATAGAGCAAGAAGAACTCACACAATTGCTTCATCGCAATCTAGATATTTTTGCGTGGGATCATACAGGAATGATAGGAATTCATCCCAACACAGTGTGTCACAGTTTGAACGTCAATCCAAATATCAAACCCATGAAGCAACGCCAACGACGATTTGCGCCTGAACACAATCGTATCATTGATGAAGAAGTGCAGAAATTGCTTAACGCCGGTCTGATTCGTGAAGTATACTATCCTAACTGGATTTCTAATGTGGTTGTCGTTAAGAAGAAAAATAGAAAATGGAGGGTGTGCATTGATTTCACTAACTTGAACAAAGCTTATCCAAAGGATAGTTACCCCTTACCAAAAATCGATCAAATGATAGATGCCACTACCGGTTATGAGAAATTAAGTTTCCTGGACGCTTACTCCGGTTATAATCAAATTCCGGTGAGTTCCAGTGATGAGGAGCGAACATCTTTCATAACCGAACGAGGCACCTATTGCTACAGGGTAATGCCCTTCGGGTTAAAGAATACTGGGGCAACATTTCAACGTACGGTCAATAAAGTATTTTCCAAACAACTAGGACACACTATCGAAGCTTACATGGACAATATCGTTGTCAAAAGTCGAAAGAAAGGGGATCATAATAAAGATTTGCAAGAGATCTTCGATGTACTCCGAAGACATCGCATCAAGTTAAATCCCACAAAGTGTACGTTCGGGGTTATCGAAGGCAAGTTTCTGGGGCATATCGTCAGCCGTTCGGGAATAGCTGCCAGTCTAGAGCAAGCTAAGACAATTGTAGAACATCCTGAACCCAAAACCTTCAGAGATTTACAAGTACTTACAGGCAGAGTCGTCGCACTAAGCAGGTTTATTTCCAAGTTATCGGACAAGTGCAAACCCTTCTTTGATGCAATCCGATCCAAAGGAAGAACCGTTTGGTAGGAGGAACAACGAATTGCTTTAGCCAACCTCAAAAAATATATGATCAATCCACCTATTCTCACTGTGGCATCCGAAGGCGAGCGATTATATCTTTACTTGGCAGTTTTCTCTTCATCCACCAGTGCTGTACTCCTGAGGGAAGAAGACCACAAGCAATATCCAGTTTACTATTCCAGCAGGTCAATGACTGACCCTGAACAGTGATACAATCCAACCAAAAAAGTAGTTTTAGCTCTCGTTCAGGCCAAAAAGAAATTACGGCATTATTTCGAATCACACCTCATTACAGTAGTGACTACCTGTCCCATCCGCAACATATTGAGCAAACCGGACATATCAGGCCGTTTGTCTAGATGGGCCATCGAGCTTAGTTCCTTTGATGTCACTTATGCTCCTCGAACAGCCATTAAAGGACAGGCCGTGGCTGATTTTCTCCTCGAATACGATGACGAAACGCCTATCGGAGAAGCACAAGAGCCCGAATGGAAAATGCACACTGATGGGTCCACCAATCAAAAAGGGGTAGGCATCGAAATTAAAATACAAGCTCCTGAGGGATCCATATTGCAACAATCACTTCGATTAGATTTCCCTGCATCGAATAATGAAGCTGAGTATGAGGCCCTTATCCACGGTCTGAAACTTGCCCGAGAATTACAAGTACGCAACCTCCATGTTAGTTGTGACTCCCAACTAGTGGTCAAACAACTAATCGAAGAATACGCTATAAGAGATGAACCAATGCGTGCTTATCAGGGTATGGCTCGGTCGATCATAGCCCATATACCGACATTTACCATAGTTCACGTCCCTCGATCAGACAACTTGCAAGCTGACAGTTTAGCTTATGCAGCTTCTCATGCTAACAATGATCTTTTTCGATCAATTCCTTTGGAAGTGATCCATGAACCTAACATATCATCTCTGGTACAAGTGTTATACATCCCTACAGTGCCAAGTTGGATGGATCCTCTGCGGATATATCTGGAAGAGGGCTTGCTACCCCCGTCCAAGGAAAAGGCTAAAAGGATACGTCTCACTGCTCCTAAATATGCCATAATTCATAACCAATTATATCGACGTTCACATTTCGGGCCCTATTTACGATGCATAACCCCTTAGGAGGCCCAACAAGTACTTAATGAAGTTCACAACGGCGAATGTGGAAATCACTCAGGAGCTAGATCCCTTGCTCACAAGATTCTTCTTCAAGGGTACTTTTGGCCATATCTAGCCAAAGACGCACAAAACCATGTTTTGAAATGTGATAAATGTCAAAAATACGCTCCTACCCCACATCAACCTCCGGAGGAACTCAATTTAATGACCAGCCCATGGCCTTTCGCCAGGTGGGCTATGGATGTAGTGGGCCCCCTGCCACGGGCTCCAGGAAACAAAAAATACGTGTTGCTGGCCACCGATTATTTCACCAAATGGGTAGAAGGTAAGACTTATGTCACTATTTCACAAATGGAAGTAAAGAACTTTATATGGTCCCATATTATCTGCAGATTTGGACTTCCTAATTCAATTACAACAGACAACAGTACCAACCTAGCTGGGTCGGATATACAGACATTTCTACCAACCTAGCTGGGTTGGATATACAGACATTTCTAAAAAAGTACGGGATTAATCAGAAAAAATCTTCTCGGTCCTACCCTCAGGGCAACGGACAAGCTGAAATAACCAATCGCACTATCTTCCAGTGCCTCAAGAAAAAATTGACAGACCGAAAGGGAAAATGGCTTGAGGAGCTTCCCAAGGTTTTATGGGCATACCAAACAACCCCAAGAAGACCCACAGGGGCAACCCCGTTCAGTCTTACATACGGCACCGAAGCCGTCATACCAATCGAAATCAATCTGCCTACAATTCGTCTGGACAATTATCAAGATGAATACAATAACCGAGCGTTAGAATAAAATCTAGATTTACTGGACGAACGAAGAGAGACAGCCTTGATACGATTAGCATCGTATCACCAGATGATCACCAACAATTATAACAAGAGGGTTAAACCTCGATCATTTTCAGAAGGAGACTTGGTCCTCAAATACACTTAATTAAATAAGCGTTTAATTAATTCAAAAATTAAGTGCTAAATTAAATTATCAAAGAGCACCTTAGTTTGAATATATGGGTTAGTTCAGATTCCGTAACTCGTTGTAATTGCTATGCAAGAGAATGAAAATTATCTCATACTTGAATTTAAGTACTGTGGGCCAAAATAGTGGCCAAAATGATAAAGAATTGAACAGGCCCAATCAGACCCAAACATGCAAATGGTGGGCTGGGCCAGAATAATAAAAGACTGAACATGCCCAATCAGACCCAAGCATGCAAAGGATGGTCTGGGCCAGAATAATAAAGGGCCAAGCAGACTTAAACAGACTACCAATAACACAGCAAATATAGACCAATACAGGTATGACACAACGCCCGCACGGTAGACCACCTCTTGCTTCGTATGACATGAACGATCTACTCATCAAAGATAAAGACAACCGAGGATAATGATTAAAGACGAGGTCATCGTTATCCTGCCACCTCATGCTCGGGAAAGTAGTATAAAAGGAGAGAGACCCCATTGTAAAAAGGGGAGGATTTTTTTAGGGAAATAAAACGGAAAATATTCATATTGACACCATCTGTTCTTTGCTATTAGTATATAATTAGTATACGTGTTCATATTTTTTGACACCTACAAGTACCATCAATGATCAACGGACCTAATGGCAGGAAGTTTCAAAAATAAAAGTGATCATTACGAAGACAGTATGATCTACAAGATCCCTTTTAGTATATAAAAAAAAACATTATCCAATTAGTTATGATGCAAATACTCCTTACGCAATTAATCGATGTTGAGTTGATATTTTTTAGTATAAAAAAAAAAAAGAGTTTTCATACTTTACATAGGAGTATGATACCCCAGTGCTATACTATAATTTCTCAAATTTGAGACCAATGTAATGTTTTATATTTATTTCACAAAATGAATACTTTGATATTGAACTGGTGACATCGATGTCAAATATCATATCATTGAATAAGTCAATGACTTTTCAAATATATATTTTCTTTACTAAGGTCATGTTTGGATTGACATTTGAAAATCGATTTTTGGTTTTCAAATTCAAAAGTCATTTTGAGAAGTGTTTGAATTGATAAGGTTGAAGAGTTTCAGAGTTCAAAAAGAGCGTTCAAAGATAGATTGTAAATATTAGATTCCTCATTTAAATTTTATTTCTCTTTCTATTTTTCGTAAAAGTCGAAACAAAAGTTGCCTAAAATATCATTATACAAGTAGAATAATTGGTTTCTAAGTACATGATATAAAATAGTTTTCAACTGTTTCCTAAGTAGTCCACACGCTTTTAATTATAGCTTTAGCATCTAATACAAATGCGGTTAATTAAACAAGACTTCTCCCCTTTAATTTTAGTGAACTTACTAATATTTCACTGCTATTAAATAACTTTAATGTTAAATGACAAGAGTCGACATTATTTAAAGTTAAAAAAAAAGCCTTATCCCTTGGATGCCTGAGTTATAGGGGAAAAAAAATGATCTTCTGCATTACTACCATCCTATATCATAAGACTTGAGTCTAGACTTCCATTATCCACAAGAACCCACACCATGGAGATATATATGAATAAATCTTACAAGAAATTTCAAAAAAAAAAAATTCAAATTGAAGTCACTTTAACTGGAATACTAGCCATATATATAGTGAGATTGACATATAACTAATGATATATGGTGAACACTTTGATATTCTAACAATTATTTAAAAAAAAGAAAAGAAAAAACACTTATTTTGCGCATGAATCTGGTCAAGCACTTTCAGAATGTGCCGGCCAATATATTAGTCATATAAAATTTACATGATCGTCAATTCTTTGTTTTTTCAATAATTTGATCTTGAATTTATTATAATTAATTATGATTGATATTTCTTTTTTAGTATGCATTTCCAGTTTTATGGAGCAACATTATATTTCAGAACATACCTATTAGTGTATAATTGAGAATAGAGACTTACTTAACCTTCAAATAATATTAAAAAAAAGGGATCCCAAGTAGACAAATGCATGAGAAAAACGATCCAATTTTCAAAATCCTAAGTTATTGAATAGTGTTTCTCATCGGATCCGATGTAAGAAAATAAAAATAATATTCGAACTGAACATTCAAATCTAAAAAATAAGTCAAAAACTCATTTGCTACTAGACATGTTTAAAGTACTCAAATTTATAATTTTTACTTGAACATATCAGCTCATGTTTTAAACTTAAATTTTCGATTAGAGTAGCAATGTTCATCCAAGGGTGCTGGCATTCAAATTTAGTTACATGTGACATGTCATCTACTAATCGCGTCTTATATTTAGTTATATAGTGATGTATAAAATTAGAGATAGGTGATTGAGTTCCTCAGCAAATACTCCATACTCATCAGAAAGAAGTTGAATACTATTGACCCGTTATATCAATAGTGAAAATATGCAACCCTAATATCATATTTTTGGCTAGTTATTTCACCACCACTACTATACTTGTGCAAAATTCTTCTATTTTTATCAATGCAAAAGAATCGTGAAATTAATCAAAGAACAACGGTATTTTACTTGTCGCGCTTTCTCAAGGTTATGTTTGGTTAGATAAAATCAAGTATAAAAAAGAAAGAAAATGAAAATTGAAAAGAAAAGAAAAGTGAAGCTGATGAAAACAAAACTAAAATTTCCAACGTACATTTGGTTAGCTTGAAAATTTAACAAGAAAGTTGTGAAAAATATTATTTTATTGATTTAAACAGCATTAAAGTGAAAAAAAATTATTCTATTTACCAAAACTACCCTTATAATTCTAGATACTAAAAAAATTAATGAATTTTTATTAGATGAATCATTTTATGCCCAATTATTTATTTATTTTTCTATCAAAAGAAATAGTAAAATGACGATTTATTAAAAATAATTAGTATAATTATTTGTATTTAATTTTAAATTTGTTTATTTTAAAATAAGGTTTCATAATATTTTTCTTAGATGGAATTCATTGGTGATTTAAACTTTTTTTTTTTTTTTGTTAGATATAAGCAAAGGGAGTTTTAAGTTTATGTCATCAAAATTATGGATATATATAACTTAGTAATAGATTAGTTGGTTGGATAAGGAAGAGCTCATGTCCCTTACAACACAAAATGAGTACTGAATTTCAAAACATATTATTATTTTTCACGTTATATTATATTACTATAATTTTCAATGAGAAATAATGTGTTATACTAAGAAAGTTGCACCCAATAAGTATAGTAAAGAAAAAAAACTAACGAGTACTGAATCACTTTCGTGAGAAACCAAAATTTTTAGGTGTTTTTGGCCAAATTGTTTTGAAAAAAATTGACTACATGAGACAAACTTTTAGTTTCTTAAAAAAATTTTCTTTTTCTTTTCTTTTCTTGATAGTTCTCGCGAACCAAACACATCCTAAAGGTAAATAATAGACATTTAAACTACATGCTCTAAAAATTAATGCCCAAGGTACTTAAAACATCTTTTTATCGTATCGTGTCTTTGTGCTAGGAAATTAATAATACTGGTATACCACAGCAAATCTACATAGTGTTACGCTATCATGCGCATTAAAAAACCTACGCTTCCGTATCCTAGCCACGTCAGCATAAAAGGGTCGATCAGAAATAGCAAAATCTGGACCACACTGATACAAGAGAGATGAACACGGTACTGGCCCATCATCTAATAAGTGAGAATTGGGCCGTACAGTACTAGCCTGTTATACTAGGCTGACAAGGAAATGATACAACACTACAGACCCCACTGCATTTAATTTGTCCCTTCCTCAGTGCAATTGCAGATATAGCTTTCTTTCAAGTTTCATTTTCAACTTATAGGGCCCAGAAAAGCCCATGAGTATCTCACGGTGGGTACTGTACATGTGTGAACCTATTCTCACCTTACACTGAAAGAAACTCCACCAATCATAGCCCACCATTACACACCCTCACCACCAAATGTACGGGATGAACTAATGTTACCCATTGAAGCAAATATATATATATATATATATATATAATCTTCATCCTATCAAATGAATCTTACTGTGAATGACAAAAGAAGACTTAATATCAAATGAGCAAAGAACATAGAATATATAAATTTATATGGAAAAATCAATAAGCACCATATATCAGGAACAAACCAATAGAAATAAAACCAGCGTAGAATTATATAATAAGTAGATCAATAACAAAACCAAGACAATTAGACTATGATTTACATTATAGAAGAAATAATACTTATAATACTCATAAAACATGTTAAAAATCGATATCCATTGGTTATGTGAAGTAATCATCAATAAATGTAACGCCGTGAAATCAGTTTAACAAATTATCATTTTAAGCAGGCAGCATTTACACTAATTACCAAGTAATTAATTATCGAAATTAACAACAAATACAATTGTAAAAAGACATCTAATAAAGAGATAATAACTAGTAGTAGTTCATAAATCACAAACAGTAGCATACCATAAATCAAGATTCATGAAACTGAAACCAAATAAGTTTGACAGCAACACTCGAAAGATACCTAAACAACACTAACACCTAATACTTACTTACTACATGATCGTCACTAGGAAAGTTTAAACCCACAGATTGAATCTCAATCACAAACGAGAGAGAGCGCAAATTAAATCTTAGAAATTCCACATGCAATCGAGTTCGGTGGCTCCCACAGCCATCCTAACACTTTCCACTTTCTGATTCTCCGGGGGCGGCCAGCTACCCGCAGTCCCATAAACACCCATATCGACGCCTTGATTTGGCGGCGCTGCCAAAGCCGAGAAGAACGGTAGATGAAGATTCTCCTGCAGTGACTTCAAGCTCGGGAAAGCAGACATTCCGATACTCCTGTGGAATCGAGAGGAAGGGTCGACAACTGCATTGAAAGCCGCCGAAGACGGGGGAGGCGGCGGAGGGAACTCGTACGGAGCATGAGCGTTGAAACTGGCAGCAATGGTGGAGAAACAGGGCACGTGCTCCTTTGTGGCGTTGCCATCATAGGAGCAGCTGTCACGTTCGGTGGCGTTGTAGGTAGAGGAGTCAAGCAGTGGCGGGAGAGAAGCTGAGGATGGGGAGCTCACTTCTTGGTAGAAGTTGACGACTGAGTTCAGACGGTTTTTCTTGCCCCCAGCAGCGGAGGCCGATCCACCGGAGCCACTCTTCTGGAATACCCGCGAAATGACCCACTCATCCTACAAATTGGAGGACAATATAAATATAAATATATATATATATAATGTATATGTATAAACGTGTGTATGTACATATATACACGCAACAAATATTTTGAACAACAAAATAAGCCAACGCTCTGTCACAGCCATATAAATGCATTCAACTGTTATGGTTGAGTCTGACTTGAAATGTTAGCAGATGCACTATACATGTGTGTACATACATGTGTGTACAATATATACACACACAAATGCAGTATGTAAAGATGAACAGAAGTTACAGAACCATACTCTCTCCCAATGCAGCTGTGTGACCTAAGAATGTTTTTCTTTCTCAATATTAATGGACTCTATTATATCTCGTTTACTTCAAAGTTCATTGTCTAACATCAATGTGCGTACTTTGGTTACTGACATTACTTGTTTTTGAGATGGGTGGGGTACATTAATAGCTGCACCAGATTAACTGCAATCAACTTAAATGCTAAAATCTTTGCAGATTCACATTCCGGGTTCTACGGTACGGGAGAAACATTACTCTCAAAGTGTCTCAACCATTGTTAGCAATGGCATAAATTTATTTAAACCGTTCGTGATCACAAAGATGAGACCTTTATATATAGATATATATATTCTACGGTTCGGGAGAAACATTACTCTCAAGTGTCTCAACCATTGTTACCAATGGCTTAAATTTATTTAAACCGTTTATGATCACAAAGATGAGACCTTTGTATATATATATATATATATATATACCACTTTATTAAACACAGACAAGCAGACACTAGAAGAATTGATACCTTGGAGCTTCTGGAGAGGTAATGGTAGGCGAATTTGCCTTCCAGACGGTACTCATGCATGACCCAGTTGCTCTTCTCACCCTTGGGAGCTCTTCCTCTGTAAAAGACTAGGGTTTTCTTCATACCCACAAGAGAGCAAGTCTTGGAGCTGTAAATCTCTCTGTCCTTGCCAGTGGCTTTCCAGTAGCCAGCTTCGGTAGCTCGGTTCGTTCGAAGACCAGTTGGGTACTTGCGATCACGGAGGCTGAAGAAGTACCACTCTTTCTCTCCCATCTTAGCTTTCTCTGCCAACAAATTAAATCAGATAGAGAATAAATTTCAATGATTTGACAAAGTAATTGGATAAAATATGTACAATAATTAATGAAATGGGTTGTGAAGAAAATTAAGATTACCAGGAAGCTCCCAGGGCTCGCATTTGTTGAGGTCAACTTCGGCAATGGCTCTGCCACTGAAGTTGCTGTCAAGGACCTTCTTCAGGAGGTAGTATGTGATGAGTTCTTCATCAGTTGGGTGAAACCTAAAACCCGGGGGCAAGTGTGCTTCATTGTTGCCACCAAAATGGTTGTAACTTTCCATTACTGAAACTCAGTTGCAGACCCTAGTTTTACAAAAAAGCAAGAAAACCCAGATGGGAATCACAACACGAAAAGCAAAAATCTACTAGTTTTCCAAGAATTTGTCAAAACCCAGATCGAAAAAGTTGCTAAAGATCAGAAGTAAGAGACTCTGTTTGTCCATGAAGTCCCTACCATGTTTGAACAGAAAAGGAGTTTGGTTGAAAACTTAAAAGCAAGCGTGTGTTGTTTCTTTGGTGGAGAGAATTGGAAGAGTGGAGTGTTGTTATATGAGTGTTGTTTATGGGGATTTGATGAATCGAATGGCAAGAAGGAAAGGCGGAAAAATAAGGTATGATTTTGGCTGAAAAAATCTGCGTTTCTGGCCTGTCCTATTCTGTTCTCTGATCTTTCTGCACTCTCTGCTGCAGCCCTTATCATATCCATATGGCTAGAGAGAGAGAGAGAGAAAGAGAGAGAGTCTATGTGTAGTTTAGAGAGAGAAAGAGGGGAAGGGGGAGGATGATGTATGTGCCTGAGGAGTGGGCTCTGGTTCTGTTTTGAGTATGCGTGCGTGCGTGAGGAAGTGTGCAGGTATTCCTCTGTCAGTGAAGAAAATGAAAGGAAGGGAACAGAAAGTAGTTTTAAGAGAGAGATTGAGAGATATGTTTTAGAGAGAGAAAGAAAGGGAGGGGGTGAGATTTCACCATGGATCGATAAAGCTGATTCATATCTCATCTGTCAGTAATGTACAATATTAAATAATCGGATAGACAGGGACAAGATAAATACACGACACCTTTAATTTTCTCTACTGCGCTCTCTCTCTCTCTCTCTCTCTCCTTTTTGATTCAGTTATTATCACCTGTTTCTTGGGTTTTTGTTCAGCTCATTTGGCTGTCTGTGAACTTGCAAAGAGATTATGAGAGTTCAAAAAAGTATATAAAGTCAAGTAAAAGATTAAGTACTAAAATCACATTTTCAGAGTCTTTTTACAATACTACTATATATGACATTTTCAAACTGGGCACACAAAATCATAGTTTAACATAAAAAGTTTTTCTCATCAAAAGACAATATGAACTCGTGATGAGTTCACCCATAAAAAGGCTGGCTTGTAACTCTGCGACCATACTAGTGGGCTGATTATTTAGTTTAGAAGTCAATTTACGACAAAAGATCTCTAAAATATTGAATTCTGACCAAATAAATCAAAAGTCAAACGAATAAGATGAATTATTTAAAAAAACAAAATTTTTGGATGTTACGGAGTATTCTCCTATAATCGTAATCTCATTCTTTATTAATTTAATGCACGAAAAATTAACCTTTGGTAAAGTACAATTTACTTTATATCCAGTGTTTGTCCTATCTAATCCAATAATTTTATTCATCCACAAAAAAAAAAAAAAAAAAAATCATATTTATATTCTCTTAGAATATGATCCAATCATAAAAAGTGATATAATATTCATTTCTACTCTTTCGGGAATGAGGAAAGGTAAATTTATGTATGAAACACTTGGTAGTAATATTCACAGTAGCGTATAACGGACTCAAATTCCTTATATTTAATTGGAGTTAGGTTTGTTGATCAGTTTCTTTTTCAAAAAGTTACAGAGAGTGTTTAAGAATTACACACAATAATTTGGCAGAGTTGAGAGTATAGATGTGAATAAAATGTCTTTAAATTTTTTATTTATATAAATTCACCTTTAATATTAAAAAAAAAAAAAAAAGTAAGCTTGTGATAGTAATCTAATGATCTATTTGGTCAGAATTCAATAAAATGGAAATCCAAAAAAAATCACTTTCCTGAAAAACGGAAATATTTCAGAAAGGAAAGTGATTTATTCTTGCCCTTTCATCGTTTTAGGCATTGTTCACTTCTATAGATTCTTTTTTTAAAAAAAATCATCATATTTAGTACATACAAAAATATATATATTTCTTCCTTTAATTTTCAACATTAATTTCTTCCTAACCAAACATAACATAGCCTTAATTTTTTAACACTAGAAAATGCTAGCATGGTGACTTGGGAAATCCAAACAGTAATTGCTTGGGCGAGTGATTGAAATAAAGTAATATATGGTAGCCTACTTGTGTCACGCAAAATAATAGTACTGTATTAGAAGTACTGTGCATGATAAATATTTGTAGGAAGACACAGGATTCTTTGACATTTCATTCAAGTAGTTGACCTACCCTGTCCTCCATAAAAACAAAAGCTCTTGATTAAGAGGAAAAAGGAAATATAAATGCTATTGTCACCAAATTTGAATTACAAATCAATATCACATTAAAAATATAATAACTTTTATATATATATATATATATATATATATTCAAACATACCAATAAAGTGTCAATTCCTTTACTACCACTCATCAAATCTACAAAAGAAGATACATATATTATATATATATATATATATATATTATCACATCAATATTGATAAGTAATTTTAATAGTGATACCTCTCCTGAGAACTGCCAAAACAACATTTCTTGCTGTCAAATCAATATGTAACTGTTACAAACTTTAAACAACTATTTACAGAGTTGCAGGCAATTGCTTCACCAATAAAAGTCAACCCTTCACAAGTGCTAGCTAGTTGTTGATTTGCCTTCAACAATGAGAACTTTCTCCGGCTGGCAAAGTAATTTGCACTACAATTTGCTGTTTAGACTAAAGATTAGTGGAATAACATAAAAGGAAGAACACAATCAAGAGAGATATCTCGTTTATCTCTAATTCTCTCTTTCATTTAATTTTTTTTCTTTTTATCAAATGAAATATTAAAATAGTTATTTGACAAGCGAGTTAAAATTTTTTTTTTTTTAAATTATCTCTAAATAACTAAATTGACATATATATATTTTAAAGACAACACTGTAATTTGCTATTATATTTTTCCCCGAATGGTGTAAAATTTGCTTTTCTTATCTTAACTTCTAAAAGCAAATTTCCAAAAAAAAAAAAGTGCCCATGAAAAGTGTTACAAGTACTATAGTTATTACTCCAGTATGTTTTGTTTTACTAATAGATATGGTGGGTGTGGGTAATATTTGAAGTGAACTGAAAAAATCATATCAATCTCATGCAGTATCTATTCAGCAATCCCGTCCCTGTATCCATCACCATCAGAAAGAAGATTGATGCTATGCGATATTGACGCGCCATGCTCGGATTTTGAGATACAATGCCTTGCAGCAGGCTTTATATCAAATCAACTTATCAATCTGCATGATGCTAGGACCCCACTCTCTCTCTCTCTCTCTCTCTCTCTCTATATATATATATATATATTCATACTATATTATATGTCATCTTTTCATCTTAACAAATACTACTAATACTACTCTTCCTAACAGTAGTTACCGTGAATGGAAAAAAAATCTTCACCGATCTTCTCCTTCTATGGCCATTTTACCGACTTTGCATTTATGGCTTTTCAGGTCTCTTCGATATCAAATACTCTCAAGAACCGACCCGGGTTTTTATCCATAAAAGTTCTCAGTATCACTCCCACTAACATGTTAGATTCTTCCAGAGCTTCAATGTAATTTGGATTTAGTCTAACAATTCATCTAATAATATGTTAACAATCTGAATTTAATTACTAGTTAGATAAATAATTTTTATATCAATTATGGTTGATATTAGAACAATTCTATTTCACCGTATAATTAATGCTAATGCTATAATATGTAATATTTATTTATTATCAAACTTTTTTATGTATAATTTTTTTCATATTCTCCACCCTGTGTCAAATTTTCTTATTTTTTAAAATATTTTGCTAACACTTTTGTATATTTTTCTTCGGCTTTATAACTAACTGGGGCGAGATTATCAAAGATTGCAAGGAGGGAAGCCATATGACGACAGTTTTAAGTCAGCCGCCGCCCTCCACCTACGGCGCTATGTAGCGCGAGACCCCAACTCTGCTTTAAAGAATACCTGAGTTTTGTGTATCGTGGACACTTCGCTTAACCCCCCAGGCTCAACGGTGCGCAATACGCAACTCCCACTGTTGACTGTTTTTATAATTGGAGCGGTTGGATACATGGCTGTCATGTCCTAGATGAGAATAGACTCTCTCTTGGATTTGGTCGTCGTGGTTTAAGATATCCACGTAAAATTGTTTGGTCATCGTGGTTTTCTCCCTTCTTTATTAAGAGTAAAAGGTATGCTGAATAAAATTTGGTTAACTATGTTTTGGCTGGCTAGTCATGTGAGCATTTTTGTTGTGTTTTGGTGCTAGTCTAGGAAGTACGGACACGGACAAGGGTACGACACGAATACAGAGATACGGGAAACTTTAAAAAAACAGGACACGGGCACGGCGGAGATACGGCTATAAAATAATAATATAATATATTAATATATATTAATTATTTAATAAAAAATACTACATTACAGAAATAATTCAATTCATCATCATGCAATTAAGAACCAAACAAACTTATAAACAAAGATAGACAAATAGATTAAAATAAATTAAAGAACTAGACTTATTTAATCTTCTACGTGTATTTAGCTTATGTTTTAATCATAACTTAGTATCGTACAATTTATATTCGAAATATTTGAATATACATCATTGATATGAAGTGTCCAATACGTCTTCAAGAAATGTCCAAGAAGTGTCTGATAAGTGTCTAAGTAGTGTCCGAGAAGTGTCCTAAAAAAAAAATGCCAGGACACTTCTACGAAGTGTCCGACACGTGTTCGAGGAGTGTTCAAGTGTCCGACAAAGTGTCCGAGTGTCCGATACGGGTACGGCACCCTTGGTAAAGTGTCCGTTCTTTCTAGGTGCTAGTTGAGGTTTTCTTTTTTACAATTATCTTGTTATATAAAATATTTATTTGCTCGAATAGTTAAAGAAATATAGTAATTAAAAATTAAAAAGTATCACAAAGAAAGTAAAAAAGTGTTAAGAAGAGGGACAAAGAAAGAAATGGCTAGCTATGTGGCTAGCTATACAGAGTCAGCCCTCAAGTCAGCTTTTGGGACTGACCCACTTATAACCAGTCCCTTACGGACCCAAATGCTGTCTATTTTAATAGCCAGCTAGCCCAAAAGCCACTGTACCTCTTATGCTTACATTCTTTCATTTATAAGAGTGATGCATCCAAAATATATTTACAGGATTCAAAAATAGTCGGGGCAATAGTATCTAAATTTTTTTTTTTCTATAACAAGTTCCTCCCGCTTTAAATTAAATAACTCTAACTATAGATAAAAAAATTTGCTAAAACAAATATCGGCACTCTGCCAGTATTTCATTAAAAAAATATAACGTTTGCTCGCAACTATCTCATTAAAAAAAAATTCTAAGGCTTTAATTTGAGTACCATATCCCTACTTTTTGACTCAAGATGAAAAAGTTATAAATATTTAAAATTTAAATATATATATATATATATATATTTAAATTTTAAATATTTATAACTCACATGCATTCCTATTCAAAGATAGAAGGTAAATAAAGAGAAAAAAATTTAGCGTACGACTTTTGCTAGTGCTCTATAAAACTTGATTGTTTTTGTTGTACCGTGCACTGGAATAATCACATCCCTACTACACCTAGGGCCGTGATTATCCCGATGCAAGGGAAGTAACCAAGTTTTTCTTGTACAATAGGGGAAAGGTATTTTTTTTCAAAACATGATTATTTTTTCCAAAACCCTATTACTAATGCTTATTTACAGTTAATAATTTTGATTTTATAAAAGAAAATTAAGATTGACCCCTCCAAAAAATTTCAAATGAAATTACTTGTGACTCCTTCAAATTCAAATCAATCTTTTTAGTCTTACTTTTAAAAATTCAAATCTAGTAAAAAAAAAGGGGGCCATAACATATAAGTAGGCTATTCACATATAATTAAGAAAAAAGGAAACCTATCAATCAACTTTTTTTTGATTGCACTTCACTTGCCTTTTTTTTTTTATAAAAGTAATAATAAGAAGGTCTTATACTCATTAATATATCATCTTTTATTTTATAATTCCATAACTACACTTTATAATATAAACTTTAACTATTTTTACCTTTTTACTTCCTTTAGTTTTTTTTTTTTTTTTTGTCTTGTCAAAAGCGATAACTTTTTTTTTCTTTTTTCTTTTTATTCTATCAAAAGAGATAGATAACTTATTTTTGAATAATTTTTTTTCTAAGAGTCATTTTTTTTTGAGTCCTGTCAAAGGAAATAATTTATTAAACAGAAATAACTTTTTTTTGGTCCTGTCAAAAGAAATAATTAAGATAACATTTTTTGGGGTTTTTTTTTTTTGCATATTATACGTGTGCGTGTGTTTTTTTGGGTCTGTCAATAGATTACTCTTTTTTTTGGATTCTATCAAAAAAGATCAAAAACATTAAAGATGGGAAACAGAAAAGGGGATATCTAAAAGGGTAGTTGTGTCATTTGAAAAAAAAATAATCATTTACTTCTAAAGTTAAAGTTAGAAGTGTCATTTTTTTAAGATATGAGTGCAAATGTAGAAAAGGGATTCAAATATCGCCTACCGAAAAAAATGTTCCATATTTGAAAATTTCATTTGCCCGTTCTCAATTTTTCTTCTCTCAAATAAGAAGAAGAAAAGAGGGAAAAAAAAAAGTTCGACACTGATGATGCAAAAAAATTCATCCCGAACTGGTCAAACGCCAACCTGTAAAAAAGGACAAGAAAAGGGTAATCGAGAGGGCATCGGCGCGGTGCTGACCGACTATGCTCCGACGATCAAGTCAGAAATTGAAAGGGCTTTCCAAACTATAAAGGAACTCAGGGGTATTAATTGCGTACCTGGTATATGGACCGTCTGTATTTATAGCGGTCAAATGAGACTGTATCCTAGTAGAAAACTAGCTCTGGAGATGGTCAAGCGGGACTGTATCGTAGTAGGAAATTGGCTCCTAGAGATGGTCAAGCGGGACTGTATCCTAGTAGGAGACTGACTCCTGGAGATGGAGAAGTCTTCGCTAAAGAAGATTTCTTATACACATCAGCTTGAATTCAACCTCCACGTTGTACGTTTTATAATTTGAATCAAATACTCTATCAAACACATACATCATAGATGAGTACAAGGAAGAAGAAAGTTTAAGAAAAGATAACAAAAAAAAAAAGAGAAAAATATATAAGAAAAAGAAAAATGAGAGTACTTTGAAGGAAAAAATTAGAATTTTATTGAATAAGTGAAATACATATTTTTTTTATGAGGATGCTCTTGCTCCTCCATCGCATTGACAATTTAACATCATCACCACTCACCCCAACAATTAAGAAGTATAAATAGATTTTGAAGTCCAACCCGAACTCTAACCTAGCTAGCCCAGTCAAACCTATCTCGGGCATATATTTTTCTAAGTTAGGTTAATCTCTGACTGATTAAGTCAGAGTCCAATTAATCTAAGTAGTTTCTCAAGGAACAGACTACATCAAGCTCTATGTTTCAGTTTTTCTGTTTCTTCCTCGCTTTTCTTTCGTAACGGCAGGCCAAAAAAAGAGGATGTGTATGTATGTGTGTGTGAATATATATATATATATATATATATATATATATATATATATATAATGGGTTCATATGAAGGCTAATCAATAATCAAATGGAGCTGTGTATAAAAAGTCCTTTTAGATTTACATCGAACGGTCATCCTCAAAATGGACTCTTCGGATATTGATATTCTCAACTCACTTGATCAATTCTCTTCCACGTAGGTTTGAGCTCATCTAAAGACTTGCAAGCGTAAAAAGCTGAATCATCTTCATGATAAGCACAAAACAAACAGACTCCAAACTTATCTCAATTGTTTGAATATAAGACCAATTCTACTCTATAAAATCCCCTTATCCTTGACATGTCACAAAAAGAATTGCATGGCAAAAAAAGGAACCAGCACTTTGGAGGTTTGATCTTCCTCATTGCAGGCAAGTGATTTAGATCCCTTTCATTATCCATCTTAGTACTGTTTTTGTGTTTAAAAATTTGTTATTACTCATTGTATGTCACCTTTAGAAAAATGGTAATTAACATCTATGCTAATTATTGCTAATATAATTATGTAAAATTTGACCTAATTTTCACTAACATTATGTTTGGAAGTTTTGGAATTGCAATTGAGGCTGAGAATTAAATTAATTCAAACACTAAATTAGTTTTTCTTCTATTATAATTTCAAGACACCAATTTCATGTTATCAGATGTTTATGCGTTATCTAAGACTCTAAATCCAGATTTTCAAAGACTCCTTGCATTTTGGTTTTAAATTTTTATCAATAAACTAAGCAATTGGAAAAGATTTTAAGACAATTCAGATAATTAGTAAGGGGATAAATAACTCTTTTTCTTTCTCCTTCCTGTTTGCTTTGAAAGGAAAATTGAAGTACACTTCATTCTTGGAAAATACACATTCCTCTCTCTCTCTCTCTCTCCCCCTTTTAACACAATTCCAACAATCTCGTAGCTTTTTCCACTTGCTTTTTTTCCGAAATGTTCAAATCCAAAGTCCTTGCTAGCTGAGCAGGAAAAAAACATTTTGTACTCAGGGATGGAAAGGGAACCAAATCCGTCCTCCAATCCATCTCGTGTCGCTTTCGTGGTTTGTTACCGTAAGTGGTAATTCTGGTTATTACAATGAGTGAGCGACCCCAGTCACTAACAACTCACATTAATAAAATATGTGACATTCATATCACTTACTTCAATAACGTGATTTACCACAGATAATTACAAATGTTAATATTGAAAGGGCCTAGGAAAAATCTTCATTAAAGTGGAGTTTTACACTTGTTGAAAAGTTAGGTTACAATAGTGTTGTTTAGCTGTCATTTAGCACAAGCATTTTAAAATAATACAGTACATTTATATCAAAAATACAACACTTATGTAACATATTAAATCATGTTGTAACGTTATAACACTATTAAATCAAAATTAACACATTTACGTTTTTATTATATTGTTGATTCAAAAATAAAATTATCCTTAAAAAATTGCAAGTATTTTAAAATAGTTTACATTTAAACAACATGAATTAAAACCTCTATATATCTACGAGTATTTTCATACATCAAGATGCAATACATAAAAAAAATTAAAAAAAATGCAATAAAGTGTTGTGCTTACGTTGATACCACGTCGTTTTGATTCCCTTGAAGTCTTGTGTTCCTTTCACCCCCAGACCGTAGTAGTTCGATCAGAGTAAAAATAGAGTTAGTACAGATTTGTCGTGGCATGTCTAAAGTTTGATAAGGATTGCCGAGTCCAAAAGCCTCGGACTCTTTTGAAGATCCGACGGTACGAAAGAAATGAGTGTGAGTTGTCACCATCAGATGAAGTTGACAAGAGGACCGACGTAGATTGATATGATAGCTTGCATTGTATACTATTAAAGTTGCTGCCAGGAGTGGGCATTGTGATTACCTGTGACCAATCTACAAATTCCCAAATACTGAATCCCATCAAACACCAACACCAGTCAGTTATGATCAAATCATTTCTAGATGGTGATGCCCTGATTTGCCACGTGGCAACTATTTGCTGTAGTGATTGGACCCACAAATGATATGTCTTATCTGGTCCAATCATCTTTGTGATGTCTTGTCTATTCACTCCAATTTTCGAAGCTCAAACGTGTAGATTTTTTTTATTTTTTATGAAGTTTAAAGGAAACAAGCAACCAATATGTCGCGAGTGGAATTCGAAATCCACTGAAAAAAAAAAAAAAAAAAGTGAAATTGTTTACGAGTAAAATTTGAAAGTCGACGATTTATGGTCGAGATTGGGCCTCTTCTGTTAAGATTGGTGCAAAATGTTCCATTGTTCGGCCCATTTACTTCTATAGTCGACTCAACATACCACGTCATCTCCCAAGCCCATCAGAGAAGATAATATTGAAAATTAAAAGTAAAAGAAAGTGAAATAAAAGAAAATTTTCTTTTCTTGCATGTATCGGGTTAGGATGAAAATATTACTAGAATATTATATTTTAAAACAGTACTATTTTATAACTTGAGAAATTTGATTTTTCAATTTTTTATTTTTTATTTTATTTCCTACACTTTGGACAACTTTCCTTGTAAGTTTTAAGAATTTATACTTTCAAGGATGCTATTATGGAGGATGGGGCCCAAACAAATGTGTATGATTTTTTTGTGTATAAGAGTGAGAATTGAACTCCTAGCTTAACCTTCTTTTTGTATAAAGAGGAGTGCGTGCTAGCAGGAGTTGCTTAAGCGACTGTCCTTTCACAATCGCTCTATATTCATTGGTAAAAATCAATTAGAGTAATTAATGCATTTTTGTGTAATAAATGTCTTACTTTTCCATCCAACAAAATGCCCTTCTAATTTTAAAATATTTACACTAATGCCATCAACAAACATAAAACTATATTGTTCATAAAATGATTCTTCAATTTTAAAAGAAAAATATATTATTTAACTAAATTATAAACCAAGATTCATAAAGTATTTTTATATACTAATTAATTACAAAATTTTAAAAAATATATAGAAAATGATTATAATAAGTATATGGATTAATATAAAAAATTATCATTTAAATTTTTTTTGGTTATAATAGCTTTGTTTGTTTGTTGATGACATTAATGTAAATATCTTAAAATTAGAAGGTCATTTTGTTGGATGAAAAAGTAAGACATTTATTACACAAAAATACATTAATTACTCTTATTGATTTTCACCAATGAATAAAGCGACTGTGGAATCACTTAAGCAAATGCCCCTAGCACTCCTCTTGTATAAAAGGGCAACATGTACATATGCACAGCAATTCAGAGAGATTAGAGGTATAACTCGAACTCAACTCTACGTATAAAATATTTAATTATAATTCAATTTTAACCCGATTTTTAATTCTAACTAGTCAATCGTATCCTACCCAATCCATTCTTAAATTTTTAAACTCGGATTTACAACTCGGGTTAAAATTTCGGATTAAAAAGTCGGGTTAATTCAAGTTATCTATATCACCAATCTCCACGTTGAAAATTTAAAATAATCTTTAATAAGTTTCACATTAAATTACTTCTAAACACACAAAAAAATATATATATTAAGAACATAATGTAAATTTCTAAAAAATTACAAATAAATTTTTAGGAAATTAATTATCCAAAGTGTTAACATACAATAAATTGAGATTTAAATAAAGAAAGTTGAAAAGAAAATAGTTATCATAATTTGAATATTATATATAATATATTTAAAATAAAATAAATATATAAAAAAATATTACAATTCGGGTTCTGATTGTTAGCACCTCAATCCAAGCCCAACCTTAATTAAGTTCAGATTGAAAATTTTTAACCCAAGGTCAACCCTAATTGTAAAAATAATTGTCTAAGCCCATAAAAATTAGGGTTGGGTTCGGGTTACCCAACCCAAGTTGCACCCTTAAAGCTATATATGCATTTCTAATAGCAATATCAACTAGGGGTGATCACGGTTTGGATTAGTTCGAATTAGGCACTAAACCTAATCTGAACCGTAGTTTACTAATTGGTTAAATTTCAATTCGAACTGAACCGTGACCAACATTAATCCGAACCATTAGAAAATGGATTGGTTCGATTTGGATTGACGAATTCGGCCTACTCAATAATAATTAATAAATACAATTAGTAGATTAATTAATATGATGTTATTTTCTAGATATCTCAAGCAATAGTTTATGTTTCTCAACTGAGCTACCATCAGAATTGAATAATATGGTATCTGTTTCTCTGGTGAACACATCATATAATAATTTTAATCAGTGATACTTATTAAAATAATCACCTCTTAGGCAAAATCCTAGCTGCTTGCGTCAAAATATTAGGTTCACATCAGGGTGTTCTCTTGGAAACCAATAAATCTGTTTTGGATACCGAAAGAAATTAAACAATACTATTTATTATTTAAACTAGTGTATATAAACTATATCTAGCCTAGTGTATAACAGTAAGTCAGTAAGACTGTGGGTAGGTTAAAAGAATAATATATTTAAACTAGTGTATATATCATATAAATTATAAAATATATTTATAAATATTATATTAGCCACCGTTCGCCAAGGGTTTGATTTCACAATTCGGATTGAATTTTTCAAACACCAATGAATTAGCCATGGTTTGAATCGGTTTAGTTTAGATTCACGAATTTTTTGAACACTCCTAATATCAACAAGTTAACGTAATAGCATATCCAAATTTCAACCAGTTGGGCTTGATCATTACTTGAACCGGCCCAAATAGCCTTATGCTTGAGCAAGATGAGCCAGGCCTTATTAGATCTGGGCTGGATAAAGCTGAGATTTAGATATCAGACCCAAAGTTGTGCTCTACTGGGCTTAGCCCAAAGCTTAGTGAGCACAAAGAATGATTAACTTGCAATAATACTGTATATAGTTTGTATTATATACATATATATATAATATATATATATACACTAGTGCATGCATCTGATTACGGCACTATAATACGAATCTTGGATTCATGACCATTAGATAGTTAGGTTGAGTGATTTTAGACTAGACAGAAATATTTTCGCCCAAACTTAAATGTAATATAAATTTTACCCAAACTGCCCTTCTATGACAGGAATCACACTATATATATATATATATATATATATATATATATATATATATATCATTAGCATGTTTTGGCAATTAAGATTAAGACATTGTTGGTGACATATATGAAAGAAATTCAATAAATTTTGAGGTTCTGTTACATCGATCCACTTTTTTTTACTACATTTTTGCACACTTGCATGATTTGTAACCTTTGACAAGTTAGTTTGGAAATTGACACATCGAGGTTTCGTGTTCAAAGAAGCAGAGTTTTATTGGGCTTTGTTAAATAAATAAAATTAGGAAAAGTTGTATGCCAAGCGTGACATCTAAATTGACATCAATCTGACTTCACTTCGAAATGAAATTTTATTTTATTAGAGTTCTTCTTTTTAATTTAATTTTATTTTTACTTCTTCGAAATGTAAGTTTGGAGGATATCATTCACGCCATGTCTAACATCTAAATTGACAGCAATTCAATCACTTGTACAATTTATGATGATGACTTCCCAAAATTGACACTAAAAAAAGTTATAAATGGTGTATTCAATCATATTTAAAGGGTACGCAATCTAGTGGCTAACTTATATAAATTATCCTTTTAGTGGTGTTTTAGGTGAAGCGATCACTTGGAGTTGTTGTACACAAGTTTAGCCAAAAATTTATTTTCTAACAATTTGCCAAGGATATTATAAAAATCATATATTCACAAGTGATTATGTTTGGGGTTTCGATTAAATGTCTCAATCATCTAGGGCTACTAAACATTTTTCTTTGGAGTAATGATAGTGGGACCGAATTAGACTGTTTTAAAAGTGAATTTTGTGAGACAGTCAAATTTAAAAGAAGAATCATTATTCTTTAAAATGTACAGATTTTAAAAAGTGAACGCACAGCGGAACGATAACAGTCGAATTTGTAAGAAGAATTATTATTTTTTTATTTAAAATGTACGAATTTCAAAATGTAAACGTACAACGAAACGATAACGGGACGAAACTACTCACGTAGAGTTTTTGACTTAGAAGATTATAGGATTAGAATAGAACACGCTAGTCATAGGAAAATTATAAAAGACCTAATTTGTGCCGACAGTCTGAAAACTACTGTGACAACGGCATTTTTGTTTAGGTGATTCATCTTTGGCGAAGTTGAGTTTGATAAGTAAGATTTCATTAAATGTTGTCTAAGAAATATAATGGTCCAGGAACTCCCCCCTACTTTCCTCTCTCAATCAATCAATTGTCAAGAAATATAACGTGTCCAATCAGAACTTGGAATCTTATGTGGGCCGAATTTTAGACATGAACATTAATGTATTATGTATATACCATTGAATTGAAAAAAGAAAATTAAATAAAATCTAGTTTTCATATCATCATTTAGGCTCACATTTTTGGCTCTGAATTATTCGAAGTCTTTGTTAGAGATTGAAATCGATTTGGTTGAATCAAAAGTGTTAAATAATTTAATTAATAAGAATCTCTGTATAATCATTGTGTTAGATAATTTAGCCAATTAGAATCTCTATATTGTCAATTCAAAAATTTAAGAATGAATTTTTATTATGAACAAATCATTAAATTGTTACATACAATCATAATTCAAGTCAACAATTAGTTGAAACTTGTTTATTTATATGAAATTTAAATAATTCTTTGCGTCATACCCTTAAAAATTTTGTGGTGATTTAGACGTATTTTATGCATTCTATTATTTACTTTTTCTTTTATAGTTGGATTTTTTTTATTTTTAGAACCTCCTAAAATATATGATTTGCAATTTGACAATTCTAACATGTGATTTGCACGAGAGGCGTGGATCTCTTTCAACTATAAGAAAGTATTGAATATCTCAAAATATTGAACTACGACTAATAATAAATTATAATTTTTTATAATTAAAAAATATTAAAGAATTTTCATTGATGGTGAGAGTATTAAATATTTTTCGGTGACCCGTGACCACTACTTTAGAGAGCACCTCTCAAATTTCAATTTTGAACTGTCCAAAAGAAGTAGTACAATTTGACAATTCTAACATGTGCTTTGTACCAGAAGCATGGGCCTCTTTCAAGTATAAGAAAGTATTGAATATCTCAAAATTTTTGGTTAATTGTTAGATAGTTGAATTTTTTTCGGTTGCATGTAACCACTACTTTTGAGAGTACCTCTCAAATTTCAATTTCAAGCGCAAAGAAGGTAGAGTGCTAAGCAATCAGATAGTGTGGGTCCAATACCTAGCATGCACCTATACTCTTATTCGAGACATTTTCATACGACATGGTTCATGGTTCGATCATCGATGGACCCTCCTAAGATCTGTCTCTCTCTCTCACTTA
Organism: Cornus controversa; assembly: GCA_026545225.1. NCBI lineage: Eukaryota > Viridiplantae > Streptophyta > Magnoliopsida > Cornales > Cornaceae > Cornus > Cornus controversa. Next base: position 70,472,042 of record CM048847.1, read on the forward strand.
AAAGCATTTTGTTGCCATGCAGCGTATTGGAGCTTCAACGTGTGGCCTTGAACTTGCACTCCTTAATTTCTCTCACTGACTCTATTTATATATTCATTTTCTCTCTCTTCTAATCTCAAGAAATAGAGAGAAACCCATTTCTCAGATATGGAAAATGGGGAAAAAAATTCGGTAAGTGGAGTTAATGGGCAAGAGCTTGAGACACCTTCAAATATCACCATTAAAGGCATTATTGGCTTGTTAGTGGCCAATATCGATGATAATGATGACAGGCGGGTCATTTCTTTGGGTATGGGAGACCCATCTGCCTATTCATGCTTCCACACCACTGCTGTTGCTAAAGAAGCTGTTGTAGATACTCTTCGTTCTGAGAAGTTCAATGGTTATGCACCCACTGTTGGTCTTCCTCAAACCAGAGTGTAAGAACCCTTCTTTATACACATGTATACTGTTATATATATATATATATATATATATATATATATATATATGCATGTGTGTTATTGCTATTATTTTCTGAATTTTGGGTTTGTATTACTTCTGATTTCTTCAAATTTCATGTTTCTACTGTGGGAGTTGAAGTAATTTACAAGTACTGATTTGGGCCTTCTTTTTCTCTCTATATTTTGCACAAACAAATTGGGGGTTCTTAGAGATTATATATATATATATATATATATATATATATATTGTAACATGCAATTGTTATTTATTGATTTGAGGATACTTTCAGCTTCAGTTATTGGTTTACTTTGCAGAAAGGACCAGTGCTTTGATGTTCTGTTTCCTGTCTTGCTTCTGCTTTAATTTCATAATTCCTTAATCTAGTAATTGAATTTGGAAATTAATCTACATGTAGGAATACTTTTTGTTTAATCTAGCTTTAATGGCTTATTTGTTTGTTGCATTTCCTAGTAACGACAATTTCAGTTTCTGTATCTGTACCTTCCCCGGGTCCCCCAACCCCACAAAAAATTAAAAAAAAAATTGAACAGCAAAAGGTTTCTGGCTTTACATTTGTTGTTGGTAGGGATTGCATTAATTTCATATCTATAATTTTCAAAATTTGGTTATTATTATTTTATCGTCGTCGTCGTTAATGTTGTTGTCTGTGGTTGTTGTTATTTGCAAGTATGATGCACACATCGACAACTGCCCCCTTATATTGAAAGTAGAGGTGATAATACTCTTTCCTGTCATATTCCTTATCATTTCTTGGCCAAATCATAGTTGGTCCTCTCGTTATGTCATCACCCTATTGAAGTTTGAATAAATTATACTTACATTTCTTGTAAATAGGCTAAATAACAAAAATCTCTCTTGCGCTTTCAAAAATAACATTGCACTCTCCTGTTAGCATTGTTGGATATACACATTGATGAAATGACAATTATAGCCGTGTAAGATTTATTATTTTTAATTAAAAAAGTATGACCATGTAAAAACACAATTATACCCATGTTATTGTTAAGAGTGCATTTGGTTTAGATCTTAGGTCAAACTCTTAAGAGTTACGGAGTATTTCAGATCACGTACACACACACATGTACACATCATATATCATTACATCACCACAAACCAGATCACCGACAAGGCCCATGCTAATTGACGGATTCTTTTGTTGAAGGATTCGACATTGAAGGGTTTGTCGTACTAATCGACTACCCTCTCATGCTACAATCGTGACATAACCTGTGTCTCAAGGGATTGGGATTAGGACTTCTGAAACCCTAACCCTAGGGCTATCTTCATAGCATTTCTCAACATTTGGAGTACAATTTCTTCTGAATGGAAAGAGTAATAAAGAAGATAGGTCTTATGACATCCGTTTAATCAAGGCATCTTCATCGTATATCATCTTGGTGGAGCAGTATGAGTTGATGGGTATGGTGAAATTATTGTTGAAAATTATGTTATTGGTGATCCTTCGGACATTTAGTTGTGTCAATTGAGTTTTTAGATTTCATATTCAAGTGAAAATCGTATATCCACAGTGATGGTGTATATGTATATGTGTGTGTATATATATATCTATATGCATTGTGTAAAAACATGAATCTTTGTAAAATTTGATTGTTTACTTGGTTGATTTTAGTGCACTAAAGCACAAACACATTGGATTGAAGTGATTGCTGGCAGATTAAAAAAATGAGTTTTGGTGTGTTAGTGTGGAACCCTAGATTTCATTAACCTCAAATGGCCAAGTTAAGATAGTGAATTTATTTCATACAGATATGTGGTGGGAAAAATGGAGTGATTAGTGGTTGTTTATGGTCAAAATGGGTGGTGAAAGTAAGCTGTTGCAGAGGGGTTTGGCACTGGATTTACTAGTGATTGAAATGGTAGAAGATAATTCAAGCCATGCACCAGCCTATATATCACACCCCGAAATCCGAGACACCAGAGACTCCGTCACCGTCCTGAATTTCGAATGTGAGTTCAAGTCAACCACTCATGACTCTCATACACAATTCTCGTTCTGGGACCAACTTGTCACCGCATTACCTCACATCTCACCTTAAACCATTCTATTGTGGAAGCTTTCTGTACGTACATCATTATAGTGGCGTATACTCATCAATACCCCTCACAATGGGTTCCACACATACAAACTACCAAATTTCAGAACTCAACAACCTGTGTGATTGGAATTTAAATTTTAAATCTACTCCAATGAATAGAGGATTTAAAAATACTCGATTTAAAAAAAAAATCACACTCAATTCCGATCTAGAATGAAAAAGTTACACCCAAATGAAATTTGGAGAAAATTGAATTTCGCACATGCGAAATCCTGGTTTCGCACGTGTGAAATTTTCGCACAATCAAAGTTCATGCGAAGTTTTTTGACATCCAGGACTTTGACATTCTGCAATTTTTCGCATATGCGAAATGGGGATTTCGTATTGAGAAATTGCCCCTGCAGAGACCCCGAAAGCTGAAATATTTTGCAACCAATTCGCATAATCGAAAATGAGCATGCGAAATGCCCTCTGCAGAACCTCCAATAACCTTATACATTGCTCATTTGAGCCCAAATCTTAACCTAACAACATAGAATCATTCACTCGACATATAAATCATCTACAAATGATATATCATCATACACATACTCTAAATATTAGATGTGAATCTCACAATGATAAATTTATACATTCCTTACACATACTTCAAAAACACACATTCTTATACAAGCCTCAAAAGTTACACTACATAAAATGAGCATTGAAGTCCCATTACAAAATCATAAATCAAATGTATCAACCTTACTTCTGAGCTAGTCCTCATGCCACAAATAGGCATAGACACCTACATACAAGTTTTAACCCAAAAACATCTAAAAAGATATAGTTCTTTTACTCTAGGTCAGTCTCAAGGCGGCGCATCCTCAACCATTCCTTGCTATGTCCTGAAAGTGTTAGTGTAGGGAGGTGTGCAAGTTCAACGAGCTCAAAGTTACAATGTCATGCAATCTATTCAAGTTCACACTTCATGTTCAATGCATAAAACACAAATCATGCTCGACAAACTACGTGTCATGCTCCCTAGCATTTTAATCACAAGCTCATGTACTAAATTCACTCAAGGCATGCCATATACGTCAATTATAACCTGACAACCACATAAAAATAATTCATACATAATGCACATTTTCATCATATATGTGACGTATAACATAATCGAAATAGGATTAAAATCCACACACGTCATGTAAATTCATAAGTTACACATAAAACTCAACACATTCTCTCTCTCGGATTTGGTTCACACTCACCCACACACAAGATACATACCGAAGTCCCATATCTCAATCCTAGTTATTTTAGGACTACTAACCCACCGGTAACCAACCTATCTTATGCAAATTTGAGATTTTTTAACCCTATAAGATATTTTTTCCGACTACTTTCTTATGAACCACCTCCGAGACACACCCCACACTCACACAAAATACTTCACATTTTGCATACACATTCACAAATTCGATATATTGCATTCATCGTATGTCCTAATTCAATTCTAGCATGTCACACAAGAATCATAAGACATGTATACAAGTTTAACCCCCAAATTATGTTTTCATTATTTTTTCTCAAAAATTTCATATATGAAATTCATGCCCCACATTGCACATTTAAGCAATTCATGTCATTCTAAGCATATACTAACCATTTCTAGTAAGAAGAGCATATGTAGAATCATATAGAACAAGGATTGCAACTTAGAATTCAAGTTTAATTTCATTTTTAGTTTTAAGTTATCCCACACTTTCAATACCCTCAAGTTTGTCTAACCAAGACTTTGTTTGGTTATAAACGAACCTCTTATCGCGTAGAACGTACTTTCTTTATTCGGCGTCCTCCGAATCGAACCCTAACACCTACTAAATCTAGAGAGAAGTTGAAGAACTCAAAGAGGAGAGAATGAGGAGCTTGGGCGGTTGTTTAGAGAGAAAAATAGTGGTTGAAATATTTGTCCCTTGATATTTATAAGCCTCACGTCGTAAAAAGACTAAAATGTCCTTACTCACTTAACGTACCTTTCTAAACTCCATTTTTAAATCCGAAAGAAGTTATGGACTTGAAATCACTTCTACATCTCTTCGAATATTATAATTGATCTATAATCAAAAATTTAAAAAAAATATTTGAATTCTCGGGCCCACCTGACCCTTGTTCCGGGTCTCGATAACCCAAAATTCTAAAATGAGACGAAGGACTCACAAAATTCTCCGGACCTCTAAACTAGTCCCCACATATGCTAATCATTTAAATTTCTATTTTAAAATTTTTAAAATAAATAAATAATTTCAGATCTCTACACCACATGCACTAATGTGAGGACCATGTCATTTCTTTGGTCACCACCAAAACACACCAGTGATCTCTTTTCTTGAATTGTTGACAACTTCAAAACTTTTAGTTTAACATGTATAGATTGATTGAGGGCAAATTTGTTAATAATTATTATGTCAAAAGACAGTATTTTAGTCATTTCAAATGTTTTAAAGGCATTTTCGCATTTTTAGGTCAAAAATACTTTGATATCAGCCATTTCGTACTTGAAAAACTGATAGGGGAGGTGAGTGTTACAAAAAATACGTTAACATGGAGTGCAATGTTATTTTTTAAAACATAGGGAGGCCTTTGTTATTTAGCCTATTTATAGGGGAGGTCAGTGTAATTTACCCTTGATTTTTTGATGCAGTTTATCATTGTTATATCGCAAATTATGTTATTGTTATCTAGCATTAGTTTTTATTTTGACACACGTGTGGTTGGAATTAATTTGTCTATAATACTTATGTTTCTTATTTTTAACAACTTACATTTCAGTTTAGTGTTTAAATGTGTAATTTCACGCCAATCCTCATATTAAATAATGTTTATTGATTTTGCGATAGTTTCCTCATATAATTGTTTTTCTTCTTGCTTTTATTCTTTTACTGTTAAGTATGATTTCATCTAATTTCAATTTGAAATTGAGCATGTTGCACATGATCATATGGTTCATATTTATCTGGATTTAATTTTAGTAATTTTTTCCCTGTAAACAGGGCAATTGCTGATTATTTGTCCCGGAATCTTCCATACAAGTTGTCACTTGATGATGTTTATGTCACAGCTGGTTGCACGCAAGCTATCGATGTAGCATTATCAATTCTATCTCGACCTGGTGCAAATATTTTGCTTCCAAAACCAGGGTTTCCTATATATGAACTTTGTGCTGCTTTTAGGCAACTTGAAGTTCGTTATTTTAATCTTCTTCCTGAAAAAAGTTGGGAGGTTGATCTTGATGCCATTGAAGCTCTTGTAGATCATAATACTGTTGCAATGGTAATCATAAATCCTGGTAATCCATGTGGCAATGTCTACGCTTACCAGCATATGAAGAAGGTTAGAATAGGCTTTGAGCTCTGGAATTGCAATTCTGTTTCTCCAACTGTTTATGCATACAATTAGTATCATTTAATTAACTTGTTTGGGTACTAATATCAGATTGCTGAAACTGCAAAGAAGCATAAAATCCTTGTAATATCTGATGAAGTTTATGGGCACCTTGTTTTCGGAGATAAACCTTTTGTGCCGATGGGAGTTTTTGGAACAGTTGTTCCTGTTCTTACTCTTGGGTCTTTATCAAAGAGATGGATAGTGCCCGGTTGGCGACTTGGTTGGTTTGTGACAACTGATCCCAATGGGATTTTCAAGCACCCAAAGGTTTGTGGCAAGTTTTCTTTATCTTGTTAGACAGGAAGAGAGTCGATTGATCCACGTGTTGTCCCTCCTGATATCATTCCTTTACTAGTTTTGAATATCAGCACATGCTATCTTTTCTCAAGTGTTTCTTTACCCCTTTTATAGCAAAATTATGTTGTCATTGACTCTAGAAAAAATAAATCTGCATAGTTTTTGCCCTGTTTATGCAATTTTTTGTATTATTTTGCACAAAATGGCTGTTCTCGACTCAAACATGCATCCCCACACTTGTCAGCCCAAACTTTTACCATTCCATCAATCAAAGACTTTTTATATTGAGTCACATTTTCTACATTGTCTCATGGTTACAAATTTTTTTAGTTGATTGGGCAACATGATATTAATCTTGCTAAATTGACTTTTTGGAATACTCATCCATCTTTTCTCTTCCCTTTTCTCAGATGGTTGAGCGCATTAAGAAGTACTTTGATATTTGTGGGGGTCCTGCTACCTTTATACAGGTTTTTACCTTATTACTTATATTTTGATTCAAAAACTGAGATAATGATCATGTTTTTCTCTTTCCTTAAATTAACAATTGCATTCAGTTGACGCAATATCTAGATCTATCAGTTGAAAACTCTGTAATTCGGGTATGCATGCTAACTCCTGCATTGATATGGAGAAAATTAGAAGTGTGAGGTTTCATACTCCAAACATTGCTCCACAAAGAATAAGAGGCTGACCTCACAACCTTTCAATTCAATAAATAGTTATAAGGGTGCAAATTTAATGACATCGTTCTCATGATAGTTTTTCCCTATTCTTAATATGACCTAAAAAATGAAAAACTAATAGGAGAATACAACTTAAATAAATAGAGACAGAAAGCTGATGTAAGAAAAAATAAATAAAGAGGAGAACATGCAGACAATTGATAGATGAGCCTGCCAAGTGCTGAGCATCCTCTTATTTTTCTCTCTTTAGTTCATATAGATGAAAAATAATATATATTTACATATGAATGAAGGATTGATATGTTGCAACAAGGTTTATGATAATAATGGACACCTTTTCTTGAGTAAGGATCTTTTCCAACACTAGAGATGATCATGTCCTCCACCCACCAAGGGTAGAGACTGATTGGATCATCTGGGACCTATCTATCATGGTATACTCTCATTTCCAATTATTATTAAGTGAATTATTGGATGATGTGACCATTTTATAACCTCCATATCTATTTTTAAAAGCAAGACTAAAATGATTCAATGGAACATGTAAGTTTTATTCACAAACTTACTATTAATAATCAATAGTAGGTAAACCATAAGTAAGGGTTTTGGAAAAATTTAGAGGGGCTAAGGGGCCACATGTAATTTTGGAGAAGAATTTATATTCCACTTGTTTTATTTTATTTATTTCTTTTGTATGCCAAGAACCCATCAACCTATTTCTTTGTTCTTAATTTCATAATATATATATTCCCGTGTCAGGCAGCAGTCCCTAACATTTTTGAGCAAACTGAAGAGGTTTTCTTTATGAAAACAATCAATATACTAAAGCAGACCTCGGGCATTTGTTCTAATCTAATAAAGGAGATCCCTTGCATCACTTGCCCGCACAAACCAGAGGGATCCATGGCCGTAATGGTGAGGAGACAAAAAATTTACATTGTTTACATTAAATAACTGGTTATTGTAGAATTCATCTTTTATTTTGCAATACAGGTGAAGCTAAATCTTTCGCTGCTGAAAGATATTAGCGATGATATTGAATTCTGTTTTAAGCTGGCCAAAGAGGAATCTGTGATCATTCTTCCAGGTGAGAAACAAGAAAAGTTACAATCTTGATTGCCTCACAATTGTATTTGCACTTAAACAGACACATCTGAAGTCAATATTAGTGGATTTGGTAGATTCCCAGCATACTTATAAACAAATTGAAACCAAACTTTTTTATTTATAAAGGTTTGAAGTGACTCTAAAAGATAGCTGAAATGTTTGTTTTACAGGAGTAACTGTGGGTCTGAAAAATTGGCTCCGGATCACATTTGCTGTTGAGCCATCTTCCCTTGAAGAAGCTTTTGAGAGGATAAAGTCTTTCTATCAACGTCATTCGCATCGCAAAAACGAACACTAATAATAATCCACATTAACAATCTACGAGGCAATCACCAGTCACTGCTGAAATCGCATTTTTTTGTATAGCTAGTTTTAATTGTACATTGTATTACAGTTCCTAATAGCTCAATTGTATTACAATGATATACAATAATTATTCTCCAATAGTTGAGGCCATCTTAATTTGTTGAACATCTTGCACCATAATATGGGGACTTCTAAAAGTTATGAATCATATCGAATGAGTAAAATTATCGATACAATTTTTCTGTGATTATGTGCTGAGTTTTGTAGATTCGTTTATGTAAGTAGTATGAATTTCAGGCTCTAACAAGGTAAGTGTTAAGCATTTTCAATAGCCCTGAATTATGTGAAGTATTCCGTAGGTTAGGATGCAAGTGATGTTCAGATATGTGACTTTTTTGAAAATGCACCAACTTGCTAAGCTCAGGAGTTGTTCGCTAGCCTGAAACTTGTTCGTCCCAGAAAATGGACCTGGAACTCGAATAATCTCCAGTAATGATTATTCGTTGTGTATAGTTGTACTAGACATTTCAGAACACACACATGGGCCATGAACTTTCTTTAAGTTGGATAAATTATTACATGGTCCGAGATTACATCGTCCCTGCCAATCACGGAAAGACACAGCTAAAATGTGTTGGGTTTTTTCAACTTTTTAGTTATGGGATCATGTAGTCGGAGAAAAATTCTTCAATACTGCAAGGGTATACCCTGGGAGTGATCTGGCCATGCGTGGTGGGACCCATCGTGGCATGACTGGGATCATACCCCAAAGTCAGAGTATTCTATACTCACTTGTAGTCGGACCATAAAATAATTTCCCCTAAAGCTCTTTCTCTTATTCATTTTTTTAGGTATGAGTGACCCATCCGCCTATTCATACTTCTACACCTAGGGCTGCAAATGAACCAAACTGCTCGTGAGCAGCTCAGGTTAGAGCTCGTTAAGGACTCGACTCGGGCTCGTTCGTTAAGGAAACGAGCCGAGCTTGAGCTTGGTTTCTAGGCTAGTTTAATAAACGAGCTAAGCTCGAATAGTGTTGGGCTCGACTCGTATAGGCTTGTGAACATGAGCTTGTTTATGTTCGTGAACAAAGCTCGTTTAGGGCTTGTAAGTTTGTGAATATGTTCATAAATATAGGCTTATGTAGGCTCGTTTACATTTATGAACAAGCTAAAATGATCTTGAATACGAGTCCAAATGAATTTTTTTATTAAACGAGCCGAGACTGAGCTTCTTAAAATAATGACGAGCCCAAGCCCGAGCTCGTCACGAGCTCACAAACAAACGAGCCTGAGCCCTAGTAGGCTTAAGTTCGGCTCGACTCAATTTATTTGCAGCTCTATCAACACCACTGCTGTTGTATATACTCTTCGTTCTAAGAAGTTCAATGGTTATGCACCCATTGTTCGTCTTCTTCCTCAAATCAGAGTGTAATAACCCTTTTTACAAAATGCCTATATTATATTATATATGTTTCATTATTATTGTTATTATTTTGGCAATCCTTAATATTGGCCTAGTGGAATTAGAATCCACAACTAGAAAAGACACATCTAAAGTAGTATAATAATATTTAGTGGAACTAATCTTTGATTTTTGTAATAATTACTAATAATTATTAATAATTTATGTTAACTATCTAGGAGGCAATCAAGTTTTAATTTTGAAACAGTAACTTAAAAGCATTGTAATTCTAGTTTGTTTATCATTACAAAATAATTAATGGGAAAAAATATGGTTAGATTACGTGGATGTACATTATCTTTGCTGCTTCCTGAGACTAGTATACAATATTCATAATCATATATGTCATCCAAATAGTGAATGATTCTTTAATTTTGGAATAAGCACTCAAATTAGATTTATGAGGATGCTTGTTTGAGTAAAAAAGTTTGAGAATTTGAGAATGCAAAGGACAATAAGGCTATAACTATAATATATTATAGGATAAAATGCAATAAACCCCCCTCCCTTTATACTTTTAACCCCCCCCCCCCCCAACTACTTTTTGCGCAAATAATTATTTAACTATCATATTTTGTGCAAAACACCCCCCTCTCCATCAATGAAAAAATAAAAATATCATTTGTCCATAATATTTGAGTAAAATTGTAAACATTTTTTTATATTTTATATATATTTTAACACTTTTATAAATTAACAAATAAATTACTAATATTTTCTAAACTACATGACTATTGACAAAGAATTACGTTGACCCAAATGTGCTGACCTAAGAGCAATCTAGTAATTTTGATGATTATAAACCATTAATAATGTTTTCAGTACTAATGTCTACATTGAGTGATTGTGCTAGTATGATCAAATTCAAAGACAAGACTCAAGAAATCAAATCTAATTCCAAACATTTCAAGCTCAAAAGTGTATCACATACATGTTCAAGTGTATTGAAATTGAAGAACGCAAGTTTAGAAAATCATTCAAACTCAATAAAACAATTCAAACAAGCAAGTCCAATCACCAAAAGCTCAACCAATCAATCCACATTGAAAAAATGGGTAGATAAGATGGTGAGTGTTTAAGAACTTATGTCAAAGTATATTTGAATTCCTATGAAGCTTAAAACTTTCAAATATCATGCATAAAAATGTTTTTTTAACTCATACTTGATCTTTCATCAATTAAACAGTAAGTTTTGAACATCACTAATATACCTTCATTAACCTATAAATGTGTTTGAACATTCAAACTCCTAAAAAATGGTAAACTCATATTCTTATAGAGTTTCAGTTGCCTGATGGGCTCCATCAGCTGGTTGACTAAACCTGGAATTCATTCCAGTGGGAACATTATTTCAGTCAGCCAAAACATAGTTTCAGCCGACCAAAATAGTGTTATCAACCGACTAATGAAACCCATCAGACGGATGGTATAAGCTGAATTCATTACAATAGGTTGTGCAAAATAGAGGAAGTTAAAACATTATTTTCGTCAGCTGAGACATAGCTTCAGCTGACCGAAACAATGTTTATCAATCGACCGATAGTAGCATATTTTGAATCCAATGACTATTTTATGCATTTAATGCTCTCTCAATTTCTCTAACCACCTTGCTTCAGTTGGCTCTGCCTGTATAATGTCCATATACATTTGAGAGACTTTAATACACACAATTTAAGCATTCAATACATTCATCTACTATCTTGCAAAAATCATTCAATAAACTTAAGCTTCATCTTGTGAATTCATTTTATACTCTAGTCTTATAAGCTTACACTTGTGTATTTATCTATATTAAGAGATGTCTATTGAGAGCTTATTTTTGTAAATGTACTTTGAGAGTTATATTTATAAACACTTCCTCCACTCAAAAATATTGGTTTGAGCCAAAAGAAGTCTAAAGGAGGTTGTTCCTTTAGCAAGGGTTGGTGTGACCCAAGGAAGGCTAGGAGGAGGAGTTTCTCTTAGTAAGAAGGTTTTGCTCTTCACCTATAAGGAAGTGTAATATTGGATTCGGGAGGTTTCAAAAGGGGTTTTGAGCCGAGAAGTAGGAATTCCAAATCTCGCAAAAATCATCATGTCATTGGCATTTAATTTCTCTATCCTTATATTTTTATATTGTGTTTTAATTAATTCAATTGCTTATCTTACCTATATTGCATAATTGGAGAATCTTATTTGGTCATATATTCTTTTTAAATTCAAAAATTATACTTGGTTTACTATAGACCCTATTCACCCCCTCCCCCCGTTAGGGTCAACACTTGAGTAACAACATACATTTATATTTAAACATGTCTTCTACCAAATTTATTTGATACTTTATAATAAATTAATGGTTAACATTGACAGTAAATTACATATATTTTTTTATATTTAAATTCAAATAAATGAATCTATATTATATATCTTATAATCATAAACTGTTACGTCTAATTCTTGAACGTATACATGTTTATGCCTTGATTTTCCAACAATAGCATTTTTGTTATTTTTATATACATTTTTGTAAAATTTTAATTGAATTATAAATTAAATATATCAAAAGATTCAGAAAAAATTACATCTAAAATATGTTTAGTGAAGTTTAAAAAATTATATTTAATTCCGAAAGTTACGTTTATTGTGATTCATATGTTTATTATTGATGCATTAAAATTCATTGTCTATAAAATAATTAGAGTAAAATGCAAAAATAAATTGACAATTTTCATCAATGGTAGTTTTGTAATTTTGCATTTGTTGCCCATTTTATAAACTTTGGAAAAAAAAATTTATATAATTTATGGAGGTTTTTTTGCAATCTAGGTAAAGTATAGGAGTTTTAAAAAAAGTAGGCATCACGGGCCTTGGTGTGACGGTTCTGAACGGGTCTCTTGGGCGGATTTATGGGCCGAGTTGGGGACCGAGGCCTATACCCAAACACGTTCCATACTTTATAGGTCCGGGTTCTGGCCCGTCAGGCTTGAATCTTTTTTGCACCCGACCCAAAATACCAAATGTGGTAAAAGCAGCCGAAAGGACAGAGTTCCAAAAATAAACAGTTGGAAGGGAATATGAAGAGTGAGAGTCGGAGAGAATATGAAGCAGACAAGAAAGATAAAGCAGAGGGTAGAGAGAGAAATCGTTCCATCTTCGTTGAAATTAGGTTTTGGTTTAGGGCCAGGGTTAGGGTTTTCAGTCATCGATGGCGACGAGCGCACAGCAGAGCGGTGCGAAACCAGGGCTGAGAAAGCCGGTGTTCACGAAGGTCGATAACCTCAAACCGGAAACGAACGGTCACACGCTCGTTGTAAAGGTCCTGAATTCCAACACTGTGTTGCAGAAGGGCCGATCGGTGTCCCCGCACCTCCGCAACACTCGCATTTCCGAATGTCTCGTCGGCGACGAAACCGGCACGATCCTCTTCACTGCACGAAATGATCAAGGTATATAATTTTGTCTTTCTCTGCAATCGGTTTTAATGCTTCATTTTTGCTCTATTTGGAACCCTAGAAATTGATCTTCGTTGTAATGTGGTTTCATCTTTAGTTATGTTTTGACTTAATTACATGTCGAAGGAATCATATGATTTGTCATTTAAATTTGTGTTGTGAAACCCTAGTTAGAAACTGTTCTATTGATGATCCTTTAGGGGGGTTTTGAACTCTTCGATTTGGTTAGAATGGTTTGATTTGGTCATCATGTGCATGTGGCGTGTGCGTTTCATGTGGAGTATTAGTGAATGGGAGGAAATGTTGACTGTAATGCAATGTGTGGCATTATAATTTGGAAACATTGTTCTGGTTATTTTGCTGCTTTGATTATTTTGATTCATAGGTTAGATAATGTTAAATTTTATTTAATCAAAGCTGCAGTGTAGTCATTTCTACAATATCACACAAAAGTTTGTATTCTAATTCAGTAGCACTATAAGGTTTTGGAAATAGGCAAAAGGCAATGGCTTGAAATAAGAAATTCAACATTTCTTCTGATTCAATGCCACATAGGTTGCTTCTTCTTTTTCTTCTTCTTACTAGAGGCCTACTTGTGTTACTTGTGTACGAGTGACTAGAATACATTATTTTTAGGAAGAATTGCCACATGCCTGCTTCGGTATTTTACTTAACAATGCTTGTTGATAAATTGTTAATACAAAGTGATGTATTTGTTTAATTTTTTTATAATTTGTTCTTAAAACCCAAAAGAAGCCTCAATTTTCACCTAATTATTCCTTTCTTGGATAATCCTTGGTATATTAACTTGTATATGCTATATCATCATCATTACTTCTTAAGCTCATGATGATGCAATCAGTACTTGATTATAGCAAACTGTGTATTAAGGTATATGATTTACACAATTATTCATCGCTGCAATGACTAGTGATAACTGGTAACCTGTGTTCTAGGTTCGCTTTCCCTTTGATAGTAATGCTCTTGTTGCATTCAGTTCTGTTGAAACTTTCTAAATGGTTAAATACTTCAATGTTCAGTTTGAGTACCCATTGTCTTTTTAGCCACTTTTAAATTCTTTATAATTGGTAACTGGGTTGCATTAGGGGGTTTGGACTATCTTTATGCTTAAAACCCAAAAGAAGTCTCAAATTTCACCTAATTATTCCTTTCTTTGATAATCCTTGATGTATTAACTTGTATATACTATAACATCATCATTACTTCTTAAGCCCATGCTGATGCAACAAGTACTTGATTGTAGCAAACTGTGTATTAAGGGATATGATTTACACAACTATACATAGATGCAATGACTAGTGATAAGTAGTGGTAATATGTGTTCTAAGTTCACTTTCCCTTCGATAGTAATGCTCCTGTTGCATGCAGTTCTGTTGAAACTTTCTAAATGGTTAGATACTTCAATGTTCAGTTTGAATACCCATTGTGCCTTTAACCACTGTCCAAAGCACTAGAAACTTTGGGATTTGTTAGAATTTGTATTTTAATCAGTCTAGGTTTCTTCTTTCATTATTTTTTCTGCCCAGTTGATTTGATGAAGACGGATTCTACTGTCATCCTCCGTAATGCAAAAATTGACATGTTTAAAGGATCAATGAGACTAGCAGTTGATAAATGGGGCCGTATTGAGGTCACTGAACCTGCCACATTTGTAGTTAAAGAGGACAACAATCTCTCCTTGGTTGAGTATGAGCTGGTGAATGTCCCAGCTGATTGACTGTGATCTTTTGGCAGCAGCTGATATAGAGATACGAGGAAGATCAGATATATCTGAAGGGACCAGATTAGTTGATGTTTGTTCTAATTTCTGTTAATGTAGCTTCGCTGTAGTTAGTAGTTACTCCTTTTCTTTACCTGCTAGAACAGAGAGTTTGAAACTGGTTAACAAATGATCTTTCTTTCAGTATTGGCAGTATAGAATACCTACCTGCCTGCCTGCCCTTTTGTTTCATTTATGTACATGCAATGGCAGAAAGATCATCCATCATCTTTACAGGCTTTTGTGTCCAATTTGAATGCCGGCATAGCCATTTGATGTGCATTTTGCTAAACAAAGTGTTGAAAATTACTGTCGTTTTCTTTTACTTTTTACGTTAAGCATTTTCGTTTTCTTTTTCTTTTTCTGATTAATACATAATTTTAGTACTATTCTATTGTTATTTTTTAGGGGTGGCAAATTGGGCGGGTTTGGGGCGGGTCAAATATGGGCGGGTTGAATATGGGTTGTCCGTTTATTGCGGGTCAAATATGGACGGGTTGAATATGGGTTGGGTCAATTAACCCATATTTGACCCGACTAGACACGACAGTAAGTAGGTATCAAACACAAAAATGGAATGCACAAGGTCTATAACCAAATAAAAAAATTATAATTTGCTAATCATATTGATATTATTTATATTGATATTATTTATATGGTTTGTTTATTTTTGGGTGTTAACAAATTTTTTTTTTTTTTTTTATCCAAGAGCTGATTGCGTAAAAGAATATAAGAATTTAATTGCAATCTAGTGTTTAATTACATTTATGAATCTATAGCAAAAGAGAAAAAAGAGTATAGAGTCTCAAGTAACTTAGTCAGCATAAATTTTCTTTAAAAAACACCAAAACATAAGCAAACAATTATAATAAGTATTTCAATTGAAAAAGGTTTTCAACACTAACTCAATTATATCTTCATAATTGAGCAATTTTAAAAATGACCTACCAAATCACAGTAACACATGGAATATAATTAAAATTAAAACATTGAGAAAGGTACTCAAACACAAAAAATGGACTATGTAGATAGAGAAAGGTGACTTTTGAAAATTCAATTATTCTTGTTTTTTAATACAAAATGAACTTTGTGCATAAGGGGAGAGAATGTGACTTTTGGATGAGTCTGAGTCTTTTGGAACTAATCAATAAAAATAAAAATACCGTTGAGAAAATAAAATATATGACCTTTCGATGAGTCATTTTTTTTTTGGAATTAATAAAAAAATCTAAAGAATGATGAATATATATATATATATAGAAAATGCTCCAATGAAAATTGTTGTTGCACTATAAAGTTTGTGTATATTCTTCTTATTTTTAATTAAGAAATTACAATGGTAAATCCAACAATAATTACTAAAAAGGAAAAATATTATTTTTTAAAAAATTAAATTCTTACTAAAATATATATTTTTTTTAAAAAAAAATATTGTCCAAAGTATAGAGAGAGAAAGGGGAAGAGAGAGAGAGGTGGGATCGAAGAGAGAGAAAGGGAAGAAAGAGAGAGGTGGGATCGAAGAGAGAGAGAGAAGTGAGATCAAAGAGAGAGAGAGGTTGGATAGAAGAGGGAAACTTTAATTCACATTTTGTTTTATGGGTGAAAGATGTCAACCCATATTCAACCCATCTAACCCGCTAATTAATTGATTTATATTTATCCAATCAATTTATGACCTGTATAAGAAAATAAATCACTCATATTCATTTTTAACTGGGCAAATATGAACGGATTGACGGGTTGACACCCAATTTGCCACCCCTATTATTTTTAATGTCATGTGCAATACTAGATTCCTAATTTTTGTTTTTATAATTTGCCTATCACTATGTTGGTAATCATGCCATTTCGTTGTCATTACTCTTTAAATATTTTAAATAAAAAAAAAGTTAAAATTATTCACTTTTATTAAATATATACACACTTTTTGCCACTTGAATAATTCTTGCAATTTGCAGCGACAAAATGTCATTGCTGATAAGTTCATTTTTTGCGTTAAATAATAATAATAATAATAATAATAAAAATAAGTAATTATGCTGTTTCATGGAAAGCAAACGTCCTCCATTCTGACAAAATATGTTTATCACAGAAATCTTAGTCGTTAACAAATTTATCTATTGCATTTGTAGTTAAGCTTAATTTCCAAGTGATATTGTCGAAATTAGAATTGCAATTTTATCTACTCAATATTGATAAAGGGCTATTTAAAACAAACAAGAAGTAGAAAAAATAATTAAAATGGCAAAGAAGACGAGAAAGTGGGCAGCCAGTTAAAAGTGCCATAAATGTTAGTGTGAAAAATTTGAGTTGAATTTGAGGTTTCTTGTTGTTTGGGTAAGGCCAATGGCCAGAGTTGCATTTAGCGTATGTATTAGAAATCAAACAATTTGTATTAAAATAATAAAAAGACATAAGAATCTATATTTTAACTTTAAGTTACCAAAATTAGTAATTACCCAAGGGGTCTTAGAAACACATGGAAGTTTTGGGGAAATTTGAATTATTTTTTCATGGCTATTTCTCGGCAACATAAATATCGTGGACGAAACTCCTGTACAGCGAAAATACAGTTGCCCTTGCTTATTTGTAATCTGCCTTAATAAGAAACGGTTGTGTCATATCTCTCTCGATCTCTCTCTCTCTCTCTGAACACACACACACACACACATTCATCAAAACATATTTTTCTTCTGGATATTGGAAGGGGGAGAAAACTAACAAAGGAAAGGAAAAGAAACAAAAGAAAGGAAAGGAAAAGAATGGCTTGCAGGCCATTGGCTTTCCTGTTAGGCTTGCCTTTTGCTCTTGTTGCTCTTGTGTTGTCCATTGTCGGTGCTGTTATTTGGATCATCGGGTGACTTCTTCTTCCATCACCCTTTCTTTTAGATTAATTTCTTTCTATTATTTCTCTCTTTGGACATTACAAATATCCAACCTTTTTTTTTGTTTTATTATTATATATTTTTCTTCCTCCTTTTCTCATATATATATATATATATATATATAAATGATGTTTGTTTGATTTGGTATTTACAAGAACACCACATATAATTGCATTTTTCATTATTCCAGGTACTGCATGTACTTCATTGGTGTGGCTAATGTTTCAAATTATTTTCTTATTTTTCTGCTTTTTTTTAAAAATCATTTTCATTTCCTTATAATCCCTCTCTACTTTTATATATTCAACTTTTTTCCATATAAAATGTATCTTCTTTTTTGCATGGTGTTTTGCAAATGATTTTTTTTTTTTTTTTTTGTATTGACAAGAGTATAATGATTTTATTTTCCATTTTCTATAGGACTTAACTTGGATGTCATTGTCTCAAACAATCTGTTTTTCTGCTTGTTCTACACATACTTCTTAGGAGAGAAACAACATATATAATTTTTTTTTTAACACACACACACGTGCAAATATCTATGTACTTTATATATATGTACATATTATGCATGATGTATATATACATACATATATATATATATATGTACATATTAATTTATCTTCTTTATCTTTCCCCTTAGTTACATTATTGAGTTTTCATGTAATTGTGATAATATTAATTGATTGTTATATTCAATGGCAGGACGGTTGTGAGTTGCATTTGTCCTTGTTGCATATGTTGTGCTGCGATTGTAAATTTGGCAATGTCCCTTGTGAACCTTCCTGTAAAGATAATCAGATGGTTTATTAATTTGATTCCTTGCTGATTTTAGCTGTATTATGTACAATCTCTCTCTCACCAAGTGCTTATAGTCTAGTGTACATTAATTGTCTCCTCCGGTGAGGGTTCAAGTCGCAGTAGGATCGGAGCAAATGAGTGTGTGAATTTATTGTATACTATCTTTCTGTACGTATGAGCCTGAGCATGTATCATCAATTCTTATTTTTTTTTTTTTAATTGAGATGAACTGAGACTATCTTAATTAACTGCTCATTTTTATTTTCTCATAGGCACATTCAAGTTTTTGTTACATTGAAAATAATAGGATAAATTGCAAAGGAAACTCTGGTTTAGCATTATGTTACAACTCATTCAATTTGTAGGTCTTAATTAATTGTGCTTGCCATGAAAAGTCAAACAAATCCGCCCGCATAAACAAAAAACAACCACGTGGCTATTTGAAAAGTCAAAGAAAAGCCCACGTGCCCAAAACTCTCAAAAACCCTAACAAGCATGTTGACTTACTAAAACTTTGAGGAGGTACAATTCAGACAGGTCAGAGGTACTAAGGCTGCACACGGTTCGGTTCTCAACGGTTCCTGGAGGAACCGGAACCGGAACCGTCCCAACGGTTCCCTGTTTTTTGAAACCGGAACCGGAACCGTTGGGAGGTGGAACCGAACCGTAGCCAACGGTTCGGTTCAGTTCCGGAACCGCGGTTCTCCAGGTTTTTTTTTTTTTTTCAATTTTACAATTTAATATATTGAATCATTATATAATATAATACAATATTATTGATAATAAATGTAGTTTAACCATATATGTTTGGTGTTTGTATAATATTATCATAATATTATAATAGTAAATTAGTAATAAGACTAATAATTAATATAATTATATAACTAATTTAACGGTTCCGGTTCCGGTTCCTTGGAACCGTCACCTACGGTTCGGTTCGGTTCTGCTGGGACTGGAACCGGAACCGTGTTCAACGGTTCCTTAAAAAATGGAACCGGAACCGGAACCGTACCGACGGTTCGGTTCGGTTCAGGTACGATTCCATACGATTCCGGTTTCGATTCCGGTTCTTACAGTTCTTTGTGCAGCCCTAAGAGGTACAACTCCAATTTAATCTTACATATCAAATGTTGAATCATAATCCTATTTTCAATTCTATCCCAACTCATCTTTAAATTTTGCAACTGGGGTTGAGATTTTGGGTTAGAAAGTCGGGTTAATTCGGATTATCAATATCACCAATCTCTATGTTAAAAATTTAAAGTGATTTTTAATAAGTTTCACATTAGATTACTCCTAAACACACAAAATTAAGAACTTAATGCAAAATTCTAAAAAATTAAAAACAATTTTTTAGAAAATTAATTATCCAAAGTGTTAACATATAATAAATTAAAATTTAAATAAAGGAGGTTGAAAAGAAAAAGGTTGTCATAATTTGAATATTATATATAATATATTTAAAATAAAAAAATATGTATAAAAATAATATTATAATTTGGGTTCGGGTTGGGCTTAGGTTGTTAGCACCTCAACTCAAGCCCAACCCAAATTAAGTTCAGGTTGAAATTTTTCAACCTAAACTCAATCCTAATTGTAAAAATAATTGCCCAAGCTCGTAAAAAATCGGATTGGATTTGGGTTGGGTTTGGATTGCCCAACCCAAGTTACACCCCTACCTTCAAGTCCAAGGAAAACCTCACAGCATCCCAAGTCACTAAAACCTAGAGGGTTTCACCCCTGAGTCCAAAAAATAAAAACCCCCACAACATGTGAGGTCACCAAACAAGGGCACTACACTCGAATTTAAAGAAACCCTAATGTCATGTTAGGCAATCAAACCTCAAGGAATTACCTTTGAGTCAAAAGAAAGCCTTGATGTTATGTCATGTCATTTCACTAAGTTTCGAGAACACTGTCGTCAAAATCCAAAAAAAAAAAAAAAATCTGACGTAATTCCAAATCATCAAGTCTCATGGACACTGCTTTCGAACCCGAAAAAACCTTGACGACATTCCAAGTCATCAAAATCCCAGGAACATCGCTTCCGGGACTAAAGTAACTCCTGCAAAAGGCTAAGTCACCTTGTTACTACGAATTGAGGTTGCCAAGTACAAGACAAGATAAAGGTAGGGTCTTCCTCTATTACTTGCAGCCACCATATGGAACACTTAGAAGAATTTTGAATTAGTGGATGAAAAGTCAAATAAATACCCAATTACTTTAATGGGCCTAGCTAATGGGATGACGAACATGTGTTGTAACAATGACTCTTACAATTACTATTAATGTTTTAGCAATTGCCATTGTCGTTTAACCAAATGAATTAAATGTTTGTGTTAGACATTTAATACGTGGCTACCTTACTAAAGCATGACAAAGAGGGATTTGATCTCTTAGGTGAGACAAGTACACATAGAAGAATCATAAGTTCATAACCTATGACCCTAGGTACCAAGTAATAACAACCAGGTCTTAAACCGTTAGGCATTACCCAAGAACCTAGGATTAAAAATACAGGCATCATTACAAGGGTAGAATGAATGCAAATATAAACTCTCATAAGAACAAGATTCGGTCACAGAAACACACATCTCTACCTTCCGAATAAATTCTTTTAACTTGTCTACTTCTCCTCCTTTGTCCAGATAATCTCTCTAAATTCCTCACATTTGTGTTTGATATTTTTATTTATTATCTTATTTAGTGCTCTAAGTAAAGAACCCCTACGGAATTTAAATCAAAATGTACTGTGAGCAGAGTCAGCAGACCATGTTCATCTGATTGATATATCATGCAAAAGTAATAAAATAATCATAAATTATATCATAGCCTCAGTCAAATGACACTATTCTCTAACTTGTATTTGAATTATAAATTTTTGCCCATGACCATTCTACTTGACAAAGTAGGATCATGAGCTCGTGGTGAGATTTGTCATGATATACAGATCTTGAATAGTCCCAAGTACCATCATAGTTGTATAAGTTTTTTGGTTGTTAAGTTACAATAAAATTTAAACAAAGTCAATAACTTTATCTTTTTTATTCACATGTAAAAAACAAATGCGTTAAATAAGCCTCGAATAGTCCATTTATTATCTATCTAATATTTCAATGATATATTAATAGTTATACTTACCTTCTATTTAGTTAGGATTTATTAAACTTTGTCTTTAATGTGTTTTGACATATTATAGTTACTCCCTCTCCCTCTTATTTGGACGTTTATATCAAATACACCCTTGTCATCAGTTGACAGTCAGCCGCAGTCAATGCTGATGTGACTAATTTTCAAACATTATAGATGAATATGTCTTCAAATATCTTTTAAGACATTTTTGTTCAATACATCTGATAGAGTATTTGACTCCAATTATGAAACGTATAACATGGAGGTTGAGTTCAAGCTGACGTGGATAAGAAGTCTACTTTAAGAGGACTTCTCTATCTCCAGGAGCCAGTCTCCTACTAGGATACGGTCTCACTTGACCGCTATAAATACAGAGACGGTCCATATACCAGGTACGCAATTAGCACCCCCTGAGTTCTTTTATAGCTAAAACAGCCCTTTCGATTTCTGACTTGATCGTCGGAGCATAGTCGGCCGGCACCGCGCCGGTGCCCTTTCAATTACCCTTCTTTTGTCATTTTTTACAGGTTGGCGTTTGATCAGTTCGGGGTGAATTTTTGCTTCATCAGTTGGCGCCGTCTGTGGGAAACAATCACAAACTTGATTGTTCTACACGAATCAGATACGAAGCATGATGCACCTACGATCTGGGTTAGAGACTACCACTGTACAGGACCTTCTAGCGCAGGGCCCTCCTGCCGGCCACAATCCCCCAGCGCAGGACCTCCCTGCCTGTCACAATCCTCCAGCCGCCCAGGATCCTCTTGTCGGCCATAACCTTTCTGGCCGATAGGGCCCTCCAATCGCACAGGGAGACATACAACCCCCTGGACAGATGAACTTTTCTGGGGCACACCCCGAAATTCTAAATGACCAGGGACGAATCGCAGCGTTGGAATGCCAAGTCCGAAACTTGAATCAAAGTCTGGCCCAGATACTCCAACAAAATGCAGTAATTCTACAGCGCCTCCATCCTGTGGCGCCAGTACCATCGCCGGGTCACCTTGTTGATCCAGAAGGGGATGGTGTTGGGCGAGACAGTGAAGTCCCAACGGACGACGCAGCTCAGAATCGAATAAGAGGTGGGACGAACCCTAGTTACCTAGTCCCACTCGAAAAGAACCAACCCTATGGAGACTCAGGGCACCCAGGGAAAACTACCTATTATAACATGGAGATGCAGGACCTCAGAGCCAAGGTAGAAAGCATGGCCCACGCTGTCACGCCCCGATTCCCGAGGCCCGAAAACTGAGGTGTGAACTCCGTGAGATCACCCTCACGCTATAACCACCACCTGATCATACAATCTCAATTTCCTATTATTTTTACAAAAATTGGGCATGGGGCCCATTCTAAATAATCAGATCCTGGAGTGTTATACCTGCTTTCAATTCAAATGGACACTTCTGGGCTCGTGTCCCCCCAGCATTTATATCTAACAATAAAAATGGACACTTCTGGGCACGTGTCCCCCCAGCATTTCTACAACATACATAATCATTTTAATCTAATCTACAAAGCAACGTTAAAGTCACAATGTCCATATACAATATCTTAGAATAGAAATCTCTTTATACATGTTTAAGCACATCATGTCCACATCTCGGACGCGCATAACATAAAAGATTAAAAATAAGAAATCCTTCTAATTCTAAGTCCAACTGACGATTGCACGCCACCAACCATCTCCTTGTCATGTCCTGAAAGTGTTAGTGTAGAGGGATGAGCAATTTTCAACGGGCTCAAGGTAATACGTTGTGCAATCTATCCAAATTCATATCTCATATCAACGCATAAACACAATCAACGTGTACCGCTTAACTACGTGTCATGCTTCCTAGCATTCTAGTCCAAAGATCGAAACTTTCACTTCACATGGCATAGACGTCAAGATTCTTAATTACCACAAAATTTTTAATCTAAACATGCAATAATGCACAGTCTCATCATATCTATAACATATGACCAAAAATGGGATTTAAACACAAGTTTAACGGAATCATCATAAAACTCACATTTCTACTCATTTCTTTCAAATCATGGCATATGCATCAAATGTAACTGGACCACCATATAATTTCACAACATACTTCATTTCACAATCCATCATATCTATAACATATGATACATACGAACTTATCAACAAATTCACTTACTTCACATAAGTCACATCACGTCACATGATTCAACACAAAAATTACACTATACTCGGAATTAAGCTCACACGCACGCCACACACTTGATATGTACCGTAGTCCCATATTATAAAACCCTTTGGTTATTTCGGGCTACTAACCCATCCGGTCACCACCCACTTGCGCAAGGTAGAGGACTTTCAACCCCAAGAGGATCCCTTCCTCTATAATTTTCTATGAGTCATTTCCGAGTATTCATCATAAGCACAAAATACTTCACATTTCTACATATACATTCGCACATTGGATGCATTTCACTCAATACATGCCCTATATCCATTCTAGAATGTTATTCAACAATTCACAATGCCAAAAGAACAAGCTCATTTCCCAAAACTCAGTTTTTATCATTTTTTCCAAAATTCTACACATGCCATACATATACCATTTTGCATATATAATCAACTCATGCATTTAAACACGTAGATCAATCTTTTCAACGCAAAAGAAACTCATTCATCTTCTTGAAAAACACAATTTTCAACCAAAAGGTTCATATATGCACCACATGTCACATAAGGTACAAACAACAATTCATGCAATTTAAATCATACATCAATTTAAATTAAAGATCATGTTCCAAACTTCATTTAATCATAAATAGCATAAGAGCATATACTTTATGTCATTAACATGAAATTAAACTTGGAATGAAAAACACAACGCACACCCCCTACCTCAACTTGGAGTGAGAACTCCAAAAATCTCCAATTTCGTCCCAATGTGTATCCGCCAATTTACTGCCACGAAACTTTCTGCCAAGCCCACTGTTTTAGTCTCAACTCAATTCATGATAGTCCAACGCCATTAAACCAAACAATTTAATTGATCCAAATCAAACAAACCCAATCAATTCTGAGGTCTAATCCCCAAGCCCAGTTATTTGCTCCATTACTTAATCATACACCAAACTGAAATTTTCCAATACAACCCAACTGTCCAGACCATGTAACCAGCCCATGATCAAAACCATGTTGGCCTAAATTAATTAGGCCCAAGAATAATCACATTCAGCCCACTACCTTGGTTGCCCACCATTTCAGTCCAATTCTAAATCAATTGAAAATCAACCCAAATTCAAGTCCAACCCATGCAAGACCACCACCATACACACACATATATATATATAACCACATTCCCAGCCAAAGCAAACTGCCACCATACTTAACCTCCGAAGCCACTCAAGTCGTGGACCTCTACTATGACCATCACTAGCTATCTTCCTCAAGCCACAGCATCACCATCTCTGGCCAGCTCGCCACTACTGCCGGGGCCGCCATCAACCGCCACCATTCAGCTACCAACAGCCATA
Source organism: Cornus controversa (assembly GCA_026545225.1). NCBI lineage: Eukaryota > Viridiplantae > Streptophyta > Magnoliopsida > Cornales > Cornaceae > Cornus > Cornus controversa. The sequence continues at coordinate 70,497,389 of CM048847.1, forward strand.
GCTGCCGGCCAAACCACCTAGTCACACCACCATGTACAGCCAACCACCACTTCTCCGAAACCCGTGAACACCACACCCATGGATAGCCCAAGGAAGCCCAGCCGTGAATTGACCCACGACCACCCAACCAAAACCCATTACCACAATCAAACACCCACTTAACCAACCTTTAACCTCAGCCATTTCCACAACCCAACAACCAGCCACAATCGAACCCAAGCCGAGACCAAACATCAACCGCAACCCCCATGGAAAACCCACCAGAAGCCGCCTATTTCCACCAACTTCCCCGGCTGTCCACCGTCGAAACACACCTACTGAAGCCACATCAAAAGCTTCAAAAAATCTAACTGGAACAATCCCAAAAGAAATCAAACCAACCACAGCCCAAACAAGCCGTATCAATCTCACCAGCAAGGAACCTATCTCCGGCCACCACCATGGTCGGAATCACTCCACCCAAGTCCACAAAATCGAGCACCACCAGCCCGAACCGAAACCCTCAATCGAACCAAACACGACCCAGTCGTGTTCAGCCGAACCACCGAGCAACACCACCGGCAGACCACCGCGAGCCGCCGTCACCGGCCCACCGCCAGCGAACCCACGCCATCACCAACACTCGCCGAAACCAACCAAGGAAAACCCATCACTCACCTGGTCGTCGCAGCGCCGGGAAGACCCACCCGTCGAACAACCCAGCCGCCGCCGTCGCCAGGCCGAAGCTGGTCGGCCGCCACGGTCGCCGTCGGCGCCGGATCGCCCCTCTGCCTCTCTCTCCTTTGGCTTCACTCGGTCTCCCCCGATCTCTCTCTCCTCTCGATTTCTCTCTCCCGATCTCACCTTTTTCTCTTTTTCTTCTCTTTTTCTTTTCTTCTTTCCCTTTTCTTTTCTTTTCTTCTTTTTCTCTTTTCTTTTCTTTTCTTCTTTTTCTTTCCCTCTTTTAATTCACACCACACACTCCACCACTTGCTTTGTCCTCCAATGTGGTCCACATATATTAAATATACCATGTATATACATAACACCACCCCACACATGTATTCACATGTATTTCTCCATACATATACATATATGTATATAACTACACATGCCCATCCACATATATTTATAATTAAATATAAATATATTGATCTAATATATATATATATATATATACCCATCTCCATATATATATATATATACATATAAATCTTCCACATATACCATAATTCCACGTATGAGACTCTCTCTATGTATATATATATATAATTCCATATATATATATATATATATATATATGCATATTTTCGAATTTAATAAATTCGAAAAAAAATAAATCCGGTCTAAAAATAATTCGGTTCTTACACACGCCATAAGGGGGAAGAGCCCTGTTACAGTAGAAGAGCTGGTTCAGCAAACCAACCTCCCTTTCTCCAGGGGGATAATGAGTTGTCATTTACCCAACAAGTTCAAGATGCCCACTCTTGAAAGCTTTGATGGGACCAAAGACCCACTAGATCATCTGGAGACCTACAAGGCTCTGATGCACCTCCATGGAATACCAAATGAAATTCTATGTAGAGTTTTTCCTACTACATTGAAGGGTTCTGCCCGATCATGGTTCAACAACTTGAAGTCGACATCTGTACGTTCCTTCGAAGAACTGAGCCAATTGTTTGTAGGCAATTTTATTGCCGCCCGAAGGCACAGAAAGCCCGCCACCTATCTCCTGAACGTAAGACAGAATAAGGGGGAGTCATTGCGAGACTACATTAACCGATTTAACAGAGAGATGTTGCAGGTCGATGCTTTGGACGATAAGATGGCAGTTACTGCATTCATGTGGGGCCAACTGCCTTAAAAATTCTTGTACTCAATCTCCAAGCACCCTCCAGAAAGTATGTCCGAGCTACTCATGAAAGCCCAAAAGTACATGAACGCAGATGATGTCCTCTATACGAGAAAGGCAGACAGGAAAAGGGAGGGACATTCTAGTAAGGAAGATAGAGACCCCAAGTATGGCAAAATGTCATAGGGGCAGACCGATAAAGCATCACGTCATGAGTAGGGAGGCAGGGGGCATATTGACCAGAGACATTAAAAGGGAGACAGTTGACCCATCCTTGGATTGCTGAGCATTTGTGAAAGTGACACCAGTAAGACTTTCTTTTAAAAGTTGCATTTACTTTAATTATTCTAGTTGAAGCTCAATTTAATATCGAGCCTTAGGGCGATAGCTCCGATGTTTTTGCTCGAATAATTCTTTCTTTGTTACTCAAATATCAATAGCAATCCTTTTTGTTTCAAAATTTGTTGTTATAACTAAAACAAAAAGTACATAGCCCTACGGGGGCATAGCCTTACAAGGGCCACCCTATGGGGATACACCTTCAAGGAAGGCCTTTAATGAAAGAGGCGGGATGGATGAATCCCGAAAACATTACTTAACAGCCTTACGGGGGCCCAGCCTTACGGGGTCACAGTCCTACGGGGGCACAACCTTACGAGGGCCACCCTACGGGGATACACCTCCAAGGAGGGCCTTTAATGAAAAAGGCGGGATGGATGAATCCCGAGAACATTGTTTCACAACCCTACGAGGGCACTGCCTTACGAGGGCCACCCTACGGGGATACACTTCCAAGGAGGGCCTTTAATGAAAAAGGCGGGATGGATGAATCCCGAGAACATTGTTTAACAGCCTTACGGGGTCATAGCCCTACGGGGGCCCAGCCCTACGGGGTCACAGTCCTACGGGGGCACAGCCTTACGAGGGCCACCCTACGAAGATACACCTCCAATGAGGGCCTTTAATGAAAAAGGCGGGATGGATGAATCCCGAGAACATTGTTTCACAACCCTACGAGGGCACTTCCTTACGAGGGCCACCCTACGGGGATACACTTCCAAGGAGGGCCTTTAATGAAAAAGGCGGGATGGATGAATCCCGAGAACATTGTTTAACAGCCTTACGGGGTCATAGCCCTACGGGGGCCCAGCCCTATGGGATCACAGTCCTACGGGGGCACAGCCTTACGAGGGCCACCCTACGAAGATACACCTCCAATGAGGGCCTTTAATGAAAAAGGCGGGATGGATGAATCCCGAGAACATTGTTTAATAGTCCTACGGGGGCCCAGCCCTACGGGGTCACAGCCTTACGGGGGCACAGCCTTACAAGGGCCACCCTATGGGGATACACCTCAAATGAGGGCCTTTAACAAAAAAGGCGGGATGGATGAATCCCGACAGCCCTACGAGGGCACAAGCTCAACCCTACAGGGGCCTAGCCCTACTAAGGAGATTCGATCACACTTTTTCAAGGGCCTTTAATGAAAAGTGTGGGATGGTTAATCCAAAAATATTGTTAACCTACCCTACGGGGGCACAACCTGTTAAAAGAGATTTTAACAAAAGGCAAGTAAGTCCCGCCAAGGTGGTCACATGATTTTATCAAGAGCTGTGCTATTAAGCTTATTAATTAGAGTTTATTAACCAAGTGAGTCATTGGCATAATGGTTAGGGTGAGACCATCAGAGCTTATTAGCTAAGGTTCGATTATTCAAACTGACAATCATTTTATATATATATATATATAAACTGGGTTCTAATATACCGGCCAAAGGTCAGACCCAAGAATAAACCACCCGATCAAAAACCAAGCCCAGGAAGAAATTGGCCCGATTAAGGATGGGTCCACCGGACCAGACGCGATCGGGCAGAGCGCGACCGGGCCCGCCTGGCCAAGCACCGGGCCGGGCACGCCCGGGCCAGCCTAGCCGAGCGCCGGGCGCGACCGGGCCCACCAGGCAGGGCGCAGCCAGGCCCACCGGACGGGTGCCCACGCGTGCGAAAAAAAAAAAGAGAAAAAGAAAAAAAAGAAAAAAAGAGCTTGTACTCCAATTATGAAACGTATAATGTGGAGGTTGAGTTCAAGTTGACGTGGATAAGAAGTTTACTTTAAGAGGACTTCTCTATCTCCACCCCTTGAGTTCCTTTATAGCTAAAACAGCCCTTTCGATTTTTTACTTGATCATCGGAGCGTAGTCGGCCGGCACCGCGCCGGTGCCCTTTCGATTACCCTTCTTTTGTCCTTTTTTACAGGTTGGCGTTTGATCAGTTCGGGGTGAATTTTTGCTTCATCAACATCATATACCAGAATACAATTATATCCCAACTAAAGTGAATAAAAACGAAGGTATAAAAGTAATTACAACTTTAGATCTTTTTCAATTAAAGTTATTCATATACTAATGAGGGCACAAGGGTAATTTCACATGCTCAGTTAATGGACACTAATGTCCATCACTTTGAAGGGAGTAACTATAATATGCCAAAAGACAAGGGAGGTAAGTGTAATAAACCCTAATTATAGGAGTGATAAGTATAATTTATCCTATATTATATAACCACCTCGTACTTTTAACCATTAAATGTCCATTCTCATAAATTTCATACCATAAAATTCTTTTTCATTTCTAAAAACACTTTAATTTTCAATCTATTGCATATACTGCCATAAGAACTAAAAAGGAATCGTTACAGGTTAAGATTGCACGAGTGATCGGGAATTCACCATTAAAGGTCAACATCCGTCATTCTTTATCTTCTTCTTCTTTTTTTTTTTTTAGTAAGTAAAATAATTTATTATATTTAATAGGAAAAAAAAGGGAGTGCAAAGGATGAAGGACTCCTCAACATGTTTTTTTAAGAGTAATGATATAATGTCCGATCGTTTTTCGTGCGACTTCAATAAATAGTGTCCAAGGACTCTTATCAATGTTAGATAAGAATACAATTATCTCATCCTAAAGTATTTATCTCAATGATTGTCTTATCAGTCGGTAACAAAAATCAATCAGTAAATTTATCTTCTTTTTTTTTAAAGAGTTCTTCTATTTTTTATTTAAAAAATGAAAAAACCATTATCATTTTGTCAGAAATTTGCTTCAAGGCATACTAAACATGATAAAATAAATTTTTTTCAACTATCGAAAAATGAACTATAGTAACAATGATTAATCAAAATTCATAAAGTATGTAATAATTCAAAGAACAAAAAAATTTGCATTTTCAATTTCATATGAAACAGGAGCAGTGATGTTTTTTCGTGATGTGATTTATTCCAAAACATAAACTTGTCTGGTAACTAATTTATTGTATAATATTTCATAAAAAATGAATTATTATTTTTTAAATGGTATTTACATTATATTGTTTTTTTTTAATAAAAAAAAACTCATTTCAATTGTTTTGGTTAGAGTAGCAAAAATAAGTGAAAATGACTTTTATTTATTTCATACTCTTTTTTTTTTTCTACATAACAAATGTTATCAAATGTATTTTCCTGACTTATTTATATTTTTTTAATCAAATTGGCAACAAAACACACAAAACAAAAAACGATTACCAAATAAGTCCTAATTATATAAAATTATAGTAATAAATTTAAAGAATAAGAAAATAAAAAATAACTTACTCCACATATATCATACATGATTGTAAGAAGAAGAAAATTTAAAAAAAGAAAAACCAAGGAAAAAAATATTTTGAAGGGAAAAAAAATAGGATTTGATTGAAGGAAAGGAATTCAAAATATTTTGAAGAAAATAAAAAAGTTTTGAAGAATAGTAAGAAGGAAAAAAAGAAAGAATTTTAGAGATTTTTATAAAAGAATAAATTTAGGGTGGGAATTTTGTAAAATTTTACAAATTATATGCATAGATGTAAAAAATAATAATGGGCCAGCATGGAACCACAAGGCAGCTGCCTAGTGCCTTGGCCCATGCTGGCTCGGTCCTTGACTTCCTCAGTATCATTTTCCAACTTCTTTCGACTCAACTTTTCACTTGAAAGAGGGGATTAATTATTTTTTTCCCAATCAAAGGATAACAATCCAATATATTCCTACTCAAATATTTGTTTTGATTGTTTCTTTCTCTTACTAGAATCATGAACCATAGTTTTTTTTTAACTCACAAACCCATTTGTTTATATTGAAACTTGAAGTATCACCTCTCGCTTTAAGAGTTTAAGAAGATACTGTAGGTTAGAGAGAGAGAGAGAGAGGGGAGTATTTTTCTTATTTTTAGTGTGCGCAAAAATGTATAAAGATGCAGAGAGTTTGACGGTAGTGGTGGTAGTTGAGAAGGAAACACAAATATATAAATTGGGGGTTTAGAGATTAAGGCCTCGTTTGGGGGAGCTTCTTAATATTAAAATGATTTTATTGATAAGGCATTCGTAAAAGGAATTTAGGGAAAAAAATACGTTTGGCTACTGCATTTTTGAAATATACTTTCACTTTTAAATTATTTTTTTCTTGACAATATTATCTCTTATCCTTAACAACGATTACAACTCTTAAAAAGTGCGAAATTGACAATGGAAGGAAGCTGTGGTGGTGGTGGTGGAGGTGATAATGCTGGTGGTGGTAGTGGTGGGAGGCGATGGTGGAGGAGGAAGTGGTGACAGTGGTGGTGGCAATGATGGAAAGTGGTGATAGCGATGGTGGTGGCGGCGGCAACGATGTTGATGGTGGTTGAAAGCAGTCGTGGCGATGGTGATGGGGGAGTTGGTGGTGGTCGTGGAGGTAGAAGTGGTGGTCGTGGTAGTGGTGGTGGTGGAAGGCGACAGTAGCGATGGTGGTGGAGGAACGAGGGACTAAAAGAAAATATAGCACAATCTTGTTACTACATACGAAGTATATGGACAAATTAGTAAAATAACAAATTTATTTTAAAAGCAATATTTTTCTACTTCTCTGAAACGAGCTTCCTGATCACCGGCTTTTTCAAAAAGACCTTTACATATGTGTAACCAAATATCACAATTTTTTTAAAAATAACTTTTATGACTTTTAGAGGCTTCGAAAAACTCCCCCAAACAGAGAAACAGAATGACATATAAAAGTAAATAAAGAGTTTGTGTGATGGCAAAATCATAATTTTAATCCAACTAATTTTAGTTCAAATGATAATTTCATTTTACAATTGAGTTATTTTGTCCTTTTGGTTCTTATAGGGGTAACTTCGGTATTTCATATTTATTATTTGGCATGCTTAACATTTTGAAGGTCTTAGGGTTATTTTGTCAAAAGCTTAAAGAAGGTTAATCATATTTTTTTCAAAAGTTTTGTCTGAATGTAATTTGAGCAAACTTCAGAGACTCTAAGAGTAATTTACCTTTAAAGAATTAAAAAGGTTTGTAATATGATTCTTTTGTTTCTCGACTGCAGGTATTCTCTTTCTGATTCAAAAGATCCGCGAAGAGTTTGTTTTTTTTGGGTATGAATTTGATTTGATATTCTTTCCCTCCAAACACTACACAAACGGAACAATCCCCATCCCCTGAGCCATTAACGAAGACCAAAACGCTTCTCAGAAAAACCCTAGAAAGCTAAATGGCATCGACCTCTGCTTCTCGCAGCAATGGCTGTGCCGGAAGAATCAAATCCGCTGCTGCGACGCTTTACTCCGAGAATCAGTCTCTCATTACTGTAAATTCACTCTATTTCAACTCTAGCCCTAATCAATCTTCTTTTTTCTGATTCAAACAATAATCGAATCTCGATTGTTCATTTCAGGAAATCCGAAAAGCTATAATTACGATGAAGGAAGTCGCGGTGGATTTGGAGAAAGATAACCAGTCCCAAATGGTACTTAATAAACCTTTGTTTTTGAGTATTAAATTTTCTTGTGATTCTTTTGATGGTTTAAAGGTGTTAATTGATTCAAGTTCGATCATATACACATGGTTTTAATATCTTTTCTGATAAATTAAATATTTAGTTGTTATCCCACGTTTGAAGATACAGATTATTCTTTTTATAATTAATTATTTTAAGTAATTTATACTTAAAGCTGTTGAACTCTAGTTTGAAGATGCTGGTGAACCATAGTTTGTGGAGTTGTGGACAATTTTAGAGTCTCTCTCAACTGAATAGCCCTAATTTTAAAATTAATTAGTATTTGTAACTGGTCAACCCTGTTGAATATGACTATCAGCTCTGGTTTCAGATTTTAGCTCATTTCCTAATTCCTAATTTGACTGATTAATTTTTGTATGAATGGGGTTCATGTTTTGACTTTCCCTTCTAGAATTTTTGATAAAATTTTAATGATACTCGATTGTTTGAAGAGGCTGATAAACGGTCATAGCAAACTCGCATTCTTTTAAGATTAATATGATTTTATAATTTTAGCTGATAAACTGTAACTGATGGAACTTTAGACTTCTTTTAACCTGATGAACTCCAGTTTAAAGGTGCTGATACACCCTATACCTTGAAGCTTTATATTTTGGAGTTTAGACTGGTTCCTAGTTTTGAGTAATAAACCTAGTCAACAATGGCGGTGAAAACCATCTATTGAAATATCAGATAGAATATTTTTTTCGAATGATAAAAATAATTTGAAGAGGATGAGAAACCTTTGGAGTTTTAGATAAATAGATATTGATTGTCATTGCAGGTGAAGGAACTTGATGATGGTGTTATTCAGTTGTTGGAAGCTTCTGACGATTGTATGCATTTTTCCTCAGCAATTCAATTGGTTGGAAATGGTTACCAGCCTGGAGAAGAGGTGCTTGGTTTTTCTTTCTTTCTTGCATTTACAATTTCTTCATATATGTGGCGGATTTTTGTTTCACCTATTTTTAAATTAATATTTGTTAATTTTACTTAGCTCATCTCTTGGTTGGATGTTTGAAATGCAGCTAATCGATTTTAAGAAGTTGTTTGACGACGAGGTTGCAAAGTACAAGGCTAGTTCATCCGTGGTTCCACAAAATCTTCCAATTTTACGTCAATTTAGGGAAGCTATCTGGGTATGTATCCCCATCAGAATCGAAAAGGAAATAAATTTTAATTTTACTTGTATTTGAGCTAATTATAAACATAAGCACCACCAAAGGCTGTAGACCAGTGGTACTTCCTCGCCTTCTAAAGGGAAAGGTCGAGGGTTAAAGTGTGTAAGTTTCTACTAGGAATTTTTTATTTTTTTTATTTATAAACATAAACATACATGTTGTACTTTTGTACTTGTTTCTGTTACTCTTACTAATGCTTTAAGTTGCCTTTTCTACTGATTGTTAAAGGCACCATGTGAAGTATCCATTTGAATAAAAACTATAAAGTTAAATTTTATATATATTTGTAAGGTTGATTACAAATTAATTTTGACGAATTACATAATAGGTTCAGTACTTCTATCTGCATTAAGCATGCTTCATTTATATGATCCTAGCTGATGTATAAAAGTGTCAAACTTTGTCCGTGATTTTCAAGCTATGATTCTATGAACATGCTGTAGTTTTTTGTTTCCTTTTAATTTTGAACAATATCTGCCTCCTTATGCACAAGGAGGGACTTCCTCTTTACAGCTGGTGTCATTATATCATTGGACCACATGTCCTTTTATAACATTAAAAATTAAAAGAAAAGAAAGAAAAATAAAAATTTTTAGGTGGGTTCAACTGATACCTATAACTTTAAAAATTAAATAAAATAATTTTTTAGGTGGGTCCAACTGATACCAAATCTACTAATGTGGTCCAATGGTATCATGACACGTCAGCTGTAAGGAGAAAGTTCCTCCTCATACGGAAGGAGGCAAGTATTGTTCTTTATTTTTTTTACCTTGGAGCTAACATGACTTAGTCCATTGCTAGACCATACATTCGTGGTGATCCAATAGTCTTTATTCAAGGTTTTTCCGTAGAGACTAGATGAAAAGTCTCACTAGAATAAGAAGTAAGAGCACTAAGTACACTTGTCATTTTCTTCAGCACATAATGAATTTAGATCTCACAGTGATATTTTGTAGGATATTAATATCATGGCTTGGTATGCTTGACTGCATTGATATATATACAAATTCCTCGATATGGTAAATGATTGCTCTGGCTTTGCTTGACATGCATGAAGCAGTGATCAAGTCAGAAGTGGGACTAAAGGCAAGGGAACTCTTTGCCATTGACATATGTGCTGAGGGATGAGGGGCCAACAGATCTTGAATTATTATTTTTATAAATCCATTTGTTGGAGGAGTTCAAAGATATGTCAGCACCTTACAAATTTTGAAGATTCAGAAATCCTTGCATTTGTGTTCAATGGGGTTGGCTTCATCAGTGATAAAGGCAATTTTGGAAGGCTTTCATAGAAATTTAGCTGTGCAGATCTTGAATTAGAGATCTAACAGAGTAGTTGAGTGGTCAGCTTATAAACGAAAAAGTAGTTGGATTGGAACAACATATTAGGTGTTTAAAGAAGTGAAACCATGCATGCACCATAATATGTGGTGCTTGGAAACATCTATTATTAGGAAGTCAATCATATTTCTTCTAGGCATTTTGTTAGGGAACTTGATTTGTTAATCTTGTTCTATAAACTACAGAAGGGGCTAAAATTTTCTGGCTGGGTCCTATGGATTATTATGAAGGAATTGGGGGGAAAATGTAATCTAGATTGTCAATGACAAAGGAACCTCTTTTAAGAGCCAGTGTGCTGCATGTGGTCACCAGTTGAAGTAACTCTCCATTGTGTTTTTGATAAAACATAGTCTGCAAAGAGATGGGATTACTGGTAAAGTTCTAATAGGTGTTGACCAGGATAAGGCTTCTATTATTTATGAATAAAAATTAAAGGTCTGTATTTAACTTGATTTTCTGCTGCTTAAATTTTCATTATATATTGAAGAGTGTTGCTCCAAGGATTGCTTATTGCAGTTATACTATCAATATGCATGCAAGAGAGCTGATGTGGGAGTACTCTCTCTCTCTCTCTCTCTACTATACATTACTCATCATTTTTTAATACTTTTAATTTTTATTCATTGTTTATGTGTTATCTAATTTTCAGGGTAACTTTTAAATTGTATACTTCTAATTTGGTGTAGTTCTCACTGTTTTCCTGCATGGCAGAATGTTCATCATGCGGGACAGCCGATGCCAGGTGAAGAGCAGGAGGATATTGTAATGACCAGTACACAGTGTAACCTTCTGAATATGACTTGCCCATTAAGTGGAAAGCCTATAACTGAGCTGTCTGATCCAGTTCGCAGGTATTATACAAGTCTTTTAGCACTTCCATGTATTCTTCTTTCAATAGATGAGATTTGCATTTTCCTTGTATCATTCTGGTTAATGGATACATGTTTTGGTCTTATAAATCAATATAGGTTGAAGTGTGCATATATAGATAATTAATAAAAACAACAAAATGTAATCATATTTTTAAGCTACTTTCATAGATTGTGAATGGAGGACAGAGGTTACCTTGTTTCAAGCCCTTTTAATTGAGTTAATTTAGTGCTTTTATTATTATTTTTTCTAATTATGTCTGGTTTAAATTTATTTTTCTTCTTCAACATCTATATATTTGGGATTTGACCACTCACTGTATGCCAAGGAGATTATGCAAAATGCTTTGATCACTCACTATATGCCAAGGAGATTATGCAGATGCTTGTGTCAAGTTTCAGTGAATATAAATTCTCTTCAAGCAATGTACCAGAAGTTCACGAAAATGTCATTGCATTAAAATTCTATTTGGTAGGTTTTAGATATGGTGACAAGTTTGTGGATGCAAGTTTGGACATGAGAGTAGCCACTTTGTGCAAATTAATGTGAAGTCCAAGGTTTGGTCTCCCCGGTTGTTCCCTCCCAAGACCATGCGTAGACGGGACCAACAGTGAATAATGACCTTTAGTGGCCTTTAGGCTCTGGGTCTGTGAGGCGTCAAATGGAAACTTCTCGTGCTATAACTGGTAAAAAGTTATAATATCCTATTATGCTTCAGCCTTCAATGACACAGAGAATGATATAAATTAGCCACTATTTCTCAATACTTTTAATGCATTAGCTAGTGTATGTCCCGCCTACATTATGTGCTAGAAGGGAAGAATGGAGACAGACCTAATCTTTGGTATCATTTTAAATGAAGTGGCTGTTCTAAGCCTTGAACTTTCACTCTCACATTTGCTGGTCCTGACTTTTACCATTGCAGCAAGCAATGCCTCCCCAGCATTTATAAAGGATTTCGTTAAATTCATTGGTTGACCGTAAATGGGTAGGCTTCATTGACCTTTTCTTTTTTTGGTGGTGGTGATTGTGGTTTGGGGGGGAGATGGGCAGGGGTTAGTGTTGAATGTATTATTGTAATGTTACTCAAAATGGATTGAATGGGAATAGAGATAGCTTTACATCGATCTTAGTTGGATATGCTAAATATAATTAGGGGGCACATGGTTTGGTTTGGGAGTATTTTGGAACCGAACCGTGTAACTAATAAAACCGAACCAAATCAAACCGTGAAAAACCGGTTCGGTTCAGTTCAGTTCCATGGTTCCCAAACACCTGATTTCAGGCCAATGAGCTATTTTGTGTCTCAAGCCCATACATTGAATAAACATTGGTATCAAGAATCCAAGATTCTAATTTTTGTCTGCAGAATTGAAGATCAAGATAGTGGGGTTAGGTTTTTCACCCTTAAATAAGCCAAACAACATAGAAAGATGAGGTTCAAAATATTTATTTAATTCTTTTTCCTCAAATTCCTCATCTACCAAATGGAAACTACAACAATTACAACATATACATATATACGCACATGAGATGGTGTTATGAAGTTGTTTACCATTCCTTGAACCATTTGATAGCAGGAGTCTTTGACTTGGTGATGGGTCGCCTTTCAAATAGATTGTGGTCATTCTGAGTCTCCATTATTTTTCTATTCACATCGATGTCTACTAATTGGTGAATGTTTGGTGCTTAGAGTCTGGGATTGGAATTAGGGTTTCAACAAAAGAGAGAGATTTGGGAATTGAGGTCAGTTGAGCGAAGTGGTGGTAATCTGTTCATGTCGATGAGGTTGGGATGAGCGAAGTGCCGAAGGTTGAGTGAGAAGTGAGAGACGGAGAGAGGAGAGGAGACTCGCGGCGTGTTGAAGAGAAGGATGAGAGGTGATACGCACTGCACTAAGACTAGGGTTAGTTAAGAAATTATAATATTATAAATTATATAATATATTATATATTTATATAAATATCAAATGGTTTGGTTTAGTCCGGTCCGGTCCTGTGGGACCTGAAATCGGAACCGAACCATAAATTTACAGTTTTGAGATTTTGGATTTGTGAACGAATCGAACCGTAAAAAACGGGACCGAACTGTCCGGTTCAGTTTGGTTTTCATGTTTCACTGGTTTTTTGTGTACCCATGACCCATAAATATAATAAGCTAATTTTAACTCTAAATGAGAGTTACATTCTTGTTTATTAGTTGATAATTATTGAAGTGTAGTGAAAAATTAAAAAATAAATAAATTAGTGAAGTGTAGTGCCTCCAAAAAGCACTCTTGACTATTTACTTGTGCTTCGTTTGGTAAGAATAAAGGAAGGGAGAGGGGTGGAGGGAAGATAGGAGGAAAAAAGCAAATTTCCTTCGTTTGATAGAGAGGATGCAAGGAGGGAAGATAAAAGAGGATGGATGAACCATCCTTCCGCTTTCACAAATTTTCTTCCCTCCAAATTTGGACGGAAGACGGGAAGGAAGAACAATAAGGCTATTATAAATGTTTTAAATTACAAAACTTTCCTTATTTCTCTTCCCTTCTCTCATAATAAACAAAGTAAGGTATTATCTTCTTCTCTTCTCTTCCATACAACCAAACAAAAAGAGGGAAGAACATGATCTCTTCCTTAGGGATGTCTCATCCATCCCTCCCTCCTCTCCCTTCCATCCAATTTTCTTCCTTCTTACCAAAAGGAGCATTAGAGAACATTGTTCTGTGGAAAATAATCATGTCAAGGCATAGCACTTGTTTTGAAATTTAGATAATGCATTTTGGAATGCAGATCGCTGGGATTAGAATAATTTTTGTAACCAAATTTCTGAAATGCATGGTAATTGGTGCTATTTGGCATGCAGATTACTGGATAGTCGGTTAAAGCAAAAAAGTAGGAAACTAAGGAACTAGTAAAAATACTAGTAGGGCACATCAGGCACTCTAAATGAAATGAATATGATCCATTATGTTTTTTATGTTGCATATTAAGGTTTATATTATCGATACAAAATGAATTTTCTCACCTGAATACAGTTCCTTAGAGCCTCATCATGGCTATTTGAGTGCAACCATATGATTTATATCACACATCACACTAAATTGATTGAATTTGAGAGTGCATGAAAATACTAAACAATTCTTTCATCTTTTACTTCTATTGGTTCTGCTTTCTTTATTTCTACCTGCACAGCATGGACTGCAAACATATATATGAAAAGAAGGCCATCATGCACTACATAAGTTCCAAGAATACGTGGTCTCGATGTCCTGTAGCAGGTATTTCTTTTTGGCAGTAATAACTTCTTAATTCAATATTTCCATGTGGTGGTCTGGTGCCTCACTCTCTACTATATTTTCTTTGTTCAGGTTGCCCCAAGATGCTGCAGGCAGAAAAAGTGGTGTGCGACCCATTGTTACTTGTTGAAATTGAAGAAGTGCACTCAATGAGCAAACAAACTGCTAGGCCTGATGTGATAGAAGATTTCACTGAGGTTGAGGATGAAGACGACAACTAACAAGGGTTTCACCTACAGGTAAGCTTTCAACGTGAAATCAAGATCATGAAATGACCACTTCAGCTCCTGGACTAATAGGCTATTCTTTCTTTTATGGTTCGGAGAAAAGTAATTTTTCCCCATTTCTCCAAAAAGCCCCCTTTTTGTCCACTCTGGGAATCTACAATATGATACATCTTCAGCTTTAGTTTTCTTCTTTGTATAGTTTGCATATGTAATCAAACTCAAAAGTTGGATAAGTTGAATTTATGATTTTGTAGAAAGTTTCTGGAGGCAGTTGAATGAAGAATGACATCTAATTACTGAGATGTTTGTAATGGCTTATTGAAGAGCATATTGCAGAAATCCAATTTAAATATAATGGGCGTGTCACAATTTAACAGAAGCTTCCGAATGGACAAGAATTTCAAAATTTGGGAATATAAAGTCAATATATCACCTTGAACTTCCATATGAAGTGACCCTAGTTGATTTCGTCATTGAAACTGTGACTTAACCTCTGATTCTTTCCTTGAGTAAATAATTGACTTGATGGCTTGAACCTTCTCTTCTTTTGGTCTTACGTGATTCGTGAACACAGAGGATGAATCCAGTACTCTGTTCTCCCTATGGTTGAACTTCAAGGTTTAATATCAAGCTATCCACATTCCAGTGTTTAGTTCTGAGGATGCCATGACCACTCCTTTGTCTGATGCAGTGTAAAGAGAAACCATCAATATATGTAATGCATGAGGAAGAGGTTATGCTATTATATATTACTAATAAAATTTTGACCTTGATGTTGTTAAGGCAGTGTTTGGATGGCTATTCGACAATTCAAATTTCAGGAATACATACTGGGATACATCAATATTATGTTATATTAAGGGGAGAAGGGCTTCTACTTTTAATTTTCCTTTTTTGGTAATTAGAAGTGTTCCTATTTGACATGAATAATTCATATAGATGAATCAACAGATTTCTTACCCTAGAGCAGTTCTATTGTTTTTTCATTCATATTACGCATGTTTCCTTTAGTGATCTTAGTGCATGTTTTTTTTTCCTGTTCTATTTTCAGAAATGATTTATCAAAAAAATTATTGTCTTTGCAATGACTTTTTTATTTTTTATTATATAAATTAACAATAGTATATTCAATTCCTTAACCCCAAGTTAGTTATAAAAAAGGGTTTTAGGATGATTATAAAATTATATATCACATTATTGGGATAGAAAATGAGAATTAGTCAGTTGAACATGTTAAATTGGTGGGTTTATCCTCTTAAAAATATATACAAGTGTGAAGTGGCCCCATACAAGTATCTTGTAAAATAGCTAGATATTTCACTTGGAGCCTTTGTCTTTGACACACTTTGCATGTCCAATACAACCAACAAACACAGTGCACACCAATTCAATCACATATATTGTCATAGAAATCTATACATATTTGGCGGTAACGTTTGGTGGGAAAATGAATAAATCACTCTATTC
This sequence comes from Cornus controversa, assembly GCA_026545225.1. Lineage (NCBI taxonomy): Eukaryota > Viridiplantae > Streptophyta > Magnoliopsida > Cornales > Cornaceae > Cornus > Cornus controversa. The sequence goes on from CM048847.1 coordinate 70,513,424, forward strand.
TATAACACACCCCAATCGTTACACAAGCGCGTTCGACCTACCGCGAAATCTCAATTCGTGACTTTGCCACGTGGCGTTATTTGAGTAAGCTAATGTGGGCCCAGATGGAAACATAAATACATTAACGCGCGTGGTGATGGAGCCCTGATATCAGAGAGGTGTGTGTGAACCCTTCTCTGTACCTCCGCCCTAGTCTTCTTATAACAGCGAAAGAGTGGGAATGTAGAGAGGGGAAGAGAGAGAGAGAAAGAGAGAGAAGCTCGAGAAAGCAAAACCTATCACCCAATCTTCACGGAACCCAGAAGGATCAAAAGCAAAAACTAGTGATATAGAATCAAAGAAACTCTCATCGATGATTTCTAGGGTTTCTTTTTCTCTCTACTCTTGAATCATTTTTATACCTCTGATCATGATCCATTGAACGACTGGAATCACAAGGTCAGTGACTGCTCATTAATCGTTTTTTCTCCCTAATTTACAGTTTTCGGAACACCAATTGAAGAAACAAGGAGATTAATCAATACGCATTTATTTAAATATCAGATTTCTTCATATACTAAAACACACACACAGACACACCGTATCACATATATATTGGCAGTTCTTGTCATGCGATTGGCTCGGTCAGCTTCGGTTGCGAGGCGGCAGAAGAATCTGCTATTGGGTAATTCTAGGGCTCGAAAGAAGCACAAGAGGCTTGACGCAATCTGTGAAAAGGCTTATACTCGAAGCCACCGTGGTGTCAAAGCTGAATCAAGCGAATGTAATGTTGGAAGTGGATTGAGTCTTACTGAATCAGAGCTTCGTCGAAGTACAAGGGTTCGGCGGGCTCCAGTAGTGCTGGATGCCTCGCCCCCGCCTGCGAGGAAGCGAGCGAGGCTCCATAAAGGGAGTGGAAGTGATTCTTTTGGGAGGGTGAAGAGGAGAGATGGGATGAAGACTGATTCGCCGTGTTCCACTTCGAAGGATGTCGAGGAAGAGCAGAGTAGTTGGAGGTCTAGGTTGAGATCTAGGGCTAAAAATGTGAGTTTTGGAGTGAGAGAGAAGGGGGATTCGTGGCCAAGGGGTAAAAGGAAGCTTTTTGACGATTTGGATGTGCTCGAGAAAGAAACCAAGTTAGAGATTGGAGAGTTGGATGACAAGAAAGAGGGACTGGAAAGTGGCAAGTGGACGGTTGTTAAGTCAAAGAGACCGGGTAGAGTTAACGCATCAAATGTTTTGAGAAATGTGCATCAAGAGATTGAGTCACATGGTGTTAAAGAGGATGATAAAGAGAAGAATGAAGTCGAGGAGTTAGAAAGCAATGATGGGGAGGATCCCTTGCACTTGAAGAGTGGAGCAGGATGTGGAAGTGAGTCGGAAGTTAAAGATGGTAAGTCCGTACAGTTGGTTGAGAAAGAGGAGGGCATTATTTCAACTGGCTCAGAGTTAGAAGGTTGTGTTGGCAATGAGAAGGTGGAAACCATGGGACGGGATAAGCAGGTGGAAGTATCAGAATATTTGGAGGGAGGAAATCAAAGTGATGCTATAGAAGTTGGCAAAGTTCCTACTGACCAAGCGGAGGATGGAAGATGTCATGATAAACCTCAGGAAGATGAGAATGCCACGCAGGTGGACAAGACAAATTGTGCTTCAACTTATGCACTTATCAAGCCACGCGTAAAAGAGGGGAGAAGATGTGGTTTATGCGGGGGAGGGTCTGATGGTAAACCTCCAAAGAAGTTAGTACAAGATGGGGCTGGGAGTGATAACGAGGCATATAGTGGATCTTCAGCTTCTGAGGAAACCAACTATGACATATGGGATGGATTTGGCGATGAGCCTGGCTGGCTTGGACGGCTCTTGGGGCCCATAAATGACCGTTTTGGTATTGCTGGAATCTGGGTTCATCAACATTGTGCTGTTTGGAGTCCAGAGGTATGATTTCTTCAGCAACTGCAATTTATTTTGTTTCATTTTTCATTACTGGCTTGCTTTCATATGGAGTATGCAGATTCTTAGTATTTCTGTTTTGATTATTTATGCATATTTTATGTGATTTCCTTATTGAAGTTATAATGTAATTTTGTTATAGCTGATAGATAAAAGTCCCACGTGGATCCCTCAAACTGTGCCATCATGTTATCTCTTGTACCTAGTTGATATTTCTTAGCAGACATATTGTGTCATTCTTTTCTTGGTTACCAGTTTAACAATGTGAAGTCCATATTGTTTCTCGCATTCTTTTATGATGAATATCTAAATTGCTCACACTTATTAAAAACATGATACTTAAACGGCTTCCAAACAAGTAAACATTAGGCACTTGATTCCATGGGGAGTCAGTTTGAGATTGTTTTGAGTCCTGTGACAGCATTATTTTAAAGACAATTAAAATTGTGTGTACTCTTAGTCATTGGATTGAGATATACACTCTAAAAATTATTAGCCATCTACTTTTCTCCTCCCAAGACCCTGTGTACACAGGACTAGCAATGGGTAATGACTTTTTCCTTGAGACACAAAAGTTACTGTTAGAATGCGGTATGCATTGTTGTGCTTACTCTCTAACATCCTTAGCTTTTGGGGTAAGTGGTTGTTTGACATGGCATTGGATTTTTGGTTTTTGGAAGGTCTTGGATTCAAGTCTCTACATATATTTTTTTGTCCCCTCAATATTTTGTTTTGATTTCTCTCAATATGTTCGGTTTGTTTGTCAATTCATGTATGTGAATGGGTTGCATGCGAGGGAGAGTGTTGGAGATTGGTATTTATTGTTGGGTCCATTTCTTTATAATTTAGACTTTTGGGACAAATGGTTATTTGACAGTTAATATAGTTTCTTAAAGTGGCTAGCAATAGCATAACTTTTATTGTAAATCTTCATATAATTGGGCTAATGTCACATATACAATGAAATAACAAGAAATGGTAGAAAATGGGAGGACAACAGGAAGAATGAGTTGAAAATGGAACTTGGATGGACAAAGGGGAAGAATGAAAGAGGAGTAAGTAAATGGATCGCTCCATGCTATGCAATACATTGTTGTGTTTGCCAAAATGAAGCTGAGTGCTGAGAGTGAGATTTTGAAAACTCCTATTTTCTTTTTCTTTTTGGTCAATACAAACTATGTCACTGGTCCATATTGATATGTACGGGGGCTTGTCTGAAATCCAGCACTTACATAATGATTCAAGTTTTAAAGACAGTTGGGTTTACTACCCCTTTTGAAACTTGAAGTAGTTCTCAAAGAACTCCCAGCAAACCCTGATGGGTCACTTTCTATTTAGCTTATAGGAGCTTGATAACTTGTTGGCTTATGCCAACAGCAAGAAATTTTGGATGCTTTCACTTTGAGGGAGATATTGCATGTTATGAAATTGAAGGAGCTTCAGTGGGTAACTGTTTTTTGCTATACAGGAAATGGTTATGCCGTTACTATATTCTCAGGTCGATTTATATGAAGATTTTGTCTTACAAAATGTTGACAGAGTGAAATTTGTTTTTGAATTCCTTCATGATGATTTTTAAAGCTTGAGCAGTGTCTGCTCAAGTTAAATTGTTAGTGTGTACCATATATAATTTATAGAAGATTTAGGGAGTTCTTGCAAAGGTTGAAAATTTTAGTGTGTGGCCATGTATGATTTATAGAAAATTTAGGGAGTTCTTGCAAAGCTTGAAAATCATTCAGCTCTAAACCATACTGAAGTATTGAAATTTTAGTATTATGAGAGGACATACATGGTAGAGAAAACTCTTTGGATTTATTTATTTTTGGTTCCACTATTGTGTTCCCTACCCATTACGAATTGGGGCTAAATCTTGTGAATGAACTCATCACCAACAAATTACTTGCTTTAAGAAGTCCATGGAGTTGAACATTAGATGTTTCGTTCTTGAGTATGGAGTATGGACCTTGATTGATGATTTAGGATGGAGAAGTCCTGAAAGACCTTAGGTGGTGCTAGATTAGAGTTGCAGTCAACACAGATTCATGAAAGAGAGAGTGTAGCATCAGAGGTCACCAAAGACTACTTAGGTTCAGCCTTTCAGGGCCTTGTTAGAATAATAGGTAGGTTTCTTTGAGATTAAGTTTGGTAGGAAACTTTGAGGTTTAGCTGAAAGGTTTTGGATGAGTTCAAGTTTGTGTTTTATGTTTACATCCCTTCTAAGATCAGGATGATGGGCTATTTCTTGAGGAGAACAAGTTAGTGCTCATGCTGATGTGATGGCTTCATCTTATCATCGTGCACACCTTTTTTCCTTGGGTCAGTTGGATTACTCCAAGTGCATAAAGGGTGTTCAATCGAGATAGATAGGGATGGTATTGCTGCTATATGGTATGTGTCTTTGTTTGTAGAGGGTAGATGAGGAGGCGAGCTTTTCCTATAAGCTTCACCACAGTGCAATGGAATGTGACAACTCCCAAGTTTCACTGCAGTGGTCCTTTGGGCCATGATCTTGCATGGTGTATATGGTCTGTTCATAGTGTTGCCACACTATAAAACATATGTTTTCTGGGAGTTAAGTGGTGTCTGTCTCTGCTAGTGACTTTGAGGTGTGTTAGATTTTGAGATGAGATTACCTTGACAAACTCTGAACCTCGGTTGCTTAGTCAAGTACCCCTAGGATTTGAATGGAGCTACTATATCTGCAGGTGGAGTGGGCTACAACTACAACCACATTACCTTAAGGTTGTTCCATTTCCGTATATCTTAGGGCTGGCCATAACAAAAGCTGCGTATTGAGTAGTGTATGACCATTGAGTCTTGCTCCCAACTTAGTCTGTGGGGGAGGTATGTCAGATGCCGTTAATCAAGTTTTAGGAGATCCTTGTAGGAGGTTTAAGATGGCTTATTTGTTGGAAAGAAGGCCTTGTAATATAAATGACAGCCAATGAGGTTCGTCCATAGAGAAGAGATCCTCTATAACATACAGCTGGGGCCCTGCTGGAGATCGTGTGTATATGGAGAGCATTGCGAGTTCTGTCTATTTCCAAACCTGCATAATCAAGAAGACTGGAGTCTCTGTTGTGCGAGGCAGATGCTGCGATTGGAGAAGTATACAATTGAGCCTTATTGGAGGACACAAGTTCCATGGAGACATCATACTACTTGAAATGTGGTAGATATAGGAGATGACATGCTTGCTGGATCCCAAGTATACCAGAGAAGGATCACTCTACCATGAGAGAGCAATGAGAATAAGGTACAGTTGAGGTGATCTGTAAAGAAATCCTGCATCTTAGATATTAGTTACCTCGACAAACCTAAGTGTAAATGAATGATTACTAATGAAAGATAAGTCAAGCATGCCAATACAACAAAGTCATGAGGTCCCGAGGTGTCCCTCATTTTATACTACCTTTACCTTGAGCATCTAGGTCGAGGTACGTAAAGATGGACTGAAAATGTGGTTGCTGATGCAGCGTAAATTACTACATCGATTCCACCTTTATGCCATCCAGGAATCACATCTAACCTACTTACAAAAAAAAGAAAAGAAAAAAGGAACTACATGTAACCTGGAGGTCATTTATCCATATCATATTGTTGCCTTGGCCAACTCACCGTTGTGGGTTGGAGAGAACTGTTAGGATTTTGTTTACTGACTTGCCAAATTCATTTTGATTCTATGTTAGAATACACTTGTTGCAGCAGGGGAATGAAACACATTACTAGTATGAGAATTATTTTTGTATTTGTACACAGATCAAATCGGGCTTCCTTTTTCTTCTTTAGATGAGATGCCAATTTCTGAAAAAATGGTTGGGAATTTGTTCAACCTTAGGCCTGTTTTGTATTGCTTTCGGGAACTTATTTTTCCTTTTTGGTTTTTAATGCCCGAAGTGACTCAAATGAAAATTGTAAAATTTTGAAAAAACACCATTTTGACTTTTATATTTTACTTTTTTTTTCTTCTGGGTAAGTAACTGCTATGTCACTTAAACCCTAGTTATTGCAAAGATAGCAACTTCTATGTCACTTTTAATCATTAATAAACCAAAGTTTTTAGGTTCCCTGGAAATTTATTGGGAATGCTTTTCAAAACCAATTTCCTGAACAGCTCTTTTAAATGTGTTTTTCACCACATTTTCATTTCATCCTTTTTTTTGAAAGTATAAGACATTTTGGGAACGATATAGAACTGGCAATTAGATGTTTGTTTTTCCGATTAGTATGCTATCACTTTTATTTTATTTTATTTTATTCATAGAGCACTTTTGTTATCTTCAACCTTGTTTCTATTTAGTTTTTCGTCATCCAAACACTTGCTTCTAAGTTGCTTTTTTCTAGTGCGAGAAATATATATAACTCTTTCTATCTTTTGTTGTGGTGAAAAAACTTGGTGGGGGAAGGTTATGATAGTGTTTGGAAAATTTTCTTTTTTGTGGAGGTAGACACTAAGATGGATTCTCATCTGGTGGATGTTTCTAAGTGTTGATTGCTTTTGGTGTTTGGCTGTTTGACCAAAATGTTTGTTTTTGACCTTTGGTTGAGAACTGGAATAGTAAACACCATTTAGACTGTACTGAGGTGGGGCATTTGCTTGAATTTTGTTGATTCAATTGTAATCATTCTCTTTGGGTGGCACATATGGGGTTTCTTGCTGAAAATTCTTGGAGACAGCAGATAACTTTGATCCCTGTTTGTATGGAGTTAGTCGCTTCTGACTTCCACATATCTTGCTGATTTTGCTGGTTGCCTCACCACCCCCAGATCAACATTGAATCGCTCCCTTCGTTCATTTGTTGTGATTGTGTCAGTCTTGATCATCCATGCTGCTGTTAGTAACTTCACAGTTTCTGTTCTCCTTGCGTCCCTCTTAGCCCACGTTTGGAAGATTGTGGAGAGATTTTTTGGTGATATTTATTTGTTCTCCTGAAGTCCCTTTACCCGACCGACGTATGGAGTAGAGGATTGTGGGAGAGATTTTTGGGGAAATTTATTATTGCTCTTCCTCTTGAAATTCCAGTATTTATGGCGAAGCCACTAGTTCCATATCTCCTATTATCTTCCTTTAAGATAGTTTCATATTTTTAGTTTTTATTGTCTTCCTTTGATAAGCATATTAATTGGCACTTTATTTTGATCTGAGTTGGTTAGCTGAATTCTTGGTGGTCTTAGTACTTGTTTATCATGTTTACTGATATTTTGTGTTTATAAGATTATCAGGGCTCAAAATTATACCATCTCGAGTCTTGCTATATGATGGACCATGTTAGTAGGAAGTAAGCAACAATCTTAACTGCTTGTTTTTTAACACTTTTTATAATTATATGCGCTACACATACTTCTAAATTTTGACTCTATTAGCTTAATGTATTTGCTGCAGGAATTCCATGCTTGTTTTGTTCATTTTTCTCTTAACTATTTTGTTAAACTAAATCTCCATTCATTCTGATTTGTGTTATCAGGTTTATTTTGCTGGTTTGGGGTGCTTGAAGAATGTTAGGGCAGCGCTTTGCCGAGGAAGAGTGTTGAAATGCACCCGTTGTGGGAGGGCAGGGGCAACAATTGGATGCCGTGTTGATCGGTGTCCAAGAACTTACCACTTGGTTGGTTGTCAATATCTCTTTTTTCTTTCGTTTTGCAGTCCTATAATGCAGTAGCGACTTTTGGATTAATTTTTCTCCATCAAAATTATTTCTTTAAATTATCCTCATTTTCTTGCTTATGCGTTCTTTATTTTTGCAGCCTTGTGCACGAGCTAATGGTTGCATTTTTGATCATCGGAAATTTCTCATAGCCTGCACAGATCACCGGCATCTCTTCCAGCCTCATGGCAGTCAATATTTGTACCAGATAAAGAAAATGAAAGTTAAGAAAATGAAGTTGGAAACAAGAAAGCAGTCAAATGATGTTTGGCGGAAGGATATTGAAGCAGAAGAAAAATGGTTAGAGAACTGTGGTGAGGATGAAGAGTTTTTGAAACGTGAGAGCAAGAGGCTTCATCGTGATCTGTTAAGAATTGCGCCTGTGTACATTGGAGGCTCAAACTCTGAAAGCGAAATACCATTTCAGGGTTGGGAATCTGTTGCTGGGCTTCAAAACGTCATCCAGTGCATGAAGGAGGTTGTCATTCTACCATTATTATATCCTGAGTTTTTTAGTAATTTAGGGATAACTCCTCCTAGGGGTGTTCTTTTGCATGGATACCCTGGAACAGGTAAAACTTTAGTAGTACGCGCATTAATTGGTTCATGTTCTCGTGGTGACAAACGGATAGCCTATTTTGCTCGCAAAGGTGCAGATTGCTTAGGAAAATATGTTGGTGATGCTGAACGCCAGCTGAGACTTCTGTTTCAGGTTGCTGAGAAATCTCAACCATCTATAATTTTCTTTGATGAGATAGATGGTTTAGCACCTTGCCGCACCAGGCAGCAGGATCAGACTCATAATTCAGTTGTTTCAACCTTGCTTGCTCTATTGGATGGCTTAAAATCTCGAGGTTCAGTTGTGGTAATAGGTGCAACAAATCGTCCTGATGCTGTTGATCCTGCTTTGAGACGGCCTGGGAGGTTTGATAGGGAAATTTATTTTCCTCTGCCATCAGTCAAGGACAGGGAGGCTATTCTCTCACTTCACACACGAAGGTGGCCAAAGCCGGTTACTGGTTCATTGCTCAATTGGATTGCGAAAAGAACTGTTGGCTTTGCTGGTGCTGATCTTCAAGCTCTTTGTACTCAAGCAGCCATAATTTCCTTGAGGAGGAACTTCCCCTTGCAAGAATTATTGTCTGCTTCTGGAAAGAAAGCGCTACATAGCAAACGTCCTCCTCTTCCAGTCTTTACTGTGGAGGAGAGGGATTGGTTGGAGGCTCTTTCATGTGCACCGCCTCCATGCTCTCGAAGGGAAGCAGGAATGGCTGCAAATGATGTGGTTTCCTCGCCTCTTCAAACCCATCTTGTTCCTTGTCTTCTCCAACCACTGTCAAAATTGCTCATTTCCCTTTATCTCGATGAACGCCTCTGGTTGCCGCCTTCTATTACTAAAGCTGGTACTTTGATCAGAAGTGTTATGGTTTCTGCTTTGGATAAGAAGAAAGTGGAGAGTGATCATTGGCGGTCCCATGTTCACGATTTACTTCAAGAAGCCAGTGTTGCAAGGGAGATTGAGAGCAGCCTTTCACGTGCCAGCATTGTTATTGGAGAGGCCAGCTATGCTGGTTTTGATGATTTGGATGTTGATACTGATGCCAACAGTTCTGAAGTACTGCAAATAGGTACTCGCACTAGTCTGTTGCAAAATATATCTTATGGACAAGGAAAGAAGTTGGGATTCCAGGTGCTGATATCTGGAAGTCCCAGATCTGGCCAGAGATATCTTGCTTCTTGCCTTCTCCACTGTTTTGCTGGCAATGTCGAAGTTCAGAAGGTTGATTTGGCTACAATTTCACAAGAAGGACAAGAAGATGCAGTGCAAGGGTTAACACAAATATTAAGTATGTTTATTTTTTCATCTTCTAGCTGGCATAATTTTGTCAATAATGCCTGGTTCATACTTCCAAATGCCGCTTTGATATCTCTTTAAGAACATCTAACATGGTATTAGTTCTATGCGTATGCATTATATAGGTCCCTTCCCTAAGGAGTGGCTTGATTTTACTAGTTCAGTTTCCAATTATATATATTAAGATTTCTCCGGAAATTTTCTAAGAAGTAATTCCATTTAGAAGCTGATGTTACCAACCTTAACTGTAGTTGTAGGATTTCTAGCACTTTGGACAAAATTTCAACAGTTGGGTTGATTCTTGGTATTTTCTTGTCTGTTCCATTCCAATACTAAACCTGTGCACAGTTTTGGGAGTTCCTCAGGTAAGTGTCTTGCTTATAATTGTCCTTAATTTTGATGACTTAGTCAAGGTTGTTTGACATAAGGCATAGCTGCAAAGTACTTGCAGTTATAGAATAAGAAGGTATAGATCCAAGGTATTTGCATGCATTTAGGATCTGGATTTATTCATCTCCAGACATTGGATATGGGACATCATTTTAGTGTTGCAATTGGGTATAGCCACATGGGTATGTCCAAAAAGTCAGCTTACAGAGATTCCTTGTCTATTTTAACGCTGGAATTTGATATAAACTTTCAACATGGTTCCAGTGGTTGTAGTTGATTTAGGTCCATGTTTCATTGAATCAAATACAAGTGTGGTGAGTATGGGACGTCATCTTAGTGTTGCAATTGGGTATAGCCACATGGGTATGTCCAAAAAGTTAGCTTACAGAGATTCCTTGTCTATTTTAACACTAGAATTTGATATAAACTTTCAACATGGTTCCAGTGGTTGTAGTTGATTTAGGTCCATGTTTCATTGAATCAAATACAAGTGTGGTGAGTATTAGTGAAGGATTCTAAGTCTTCAAATCTTGGGATGCTGGGACGGTTAGATTCTTAGAGTTCCCACTTTTTCTTAAACTTCTCCCTTTAGGTAAAACTATGGTTTCGCATTTTATACCTTCTGGTCCTTCCCTAAAATTAGTTCCAAAACGTTTTTTGATAGTATTACCTTCTGGTTCTTCAATGGAACTCCTGGTGAATATGGGAAGTATTGCTCCCTCACAATAAGCATGTTATACACATTCTAAAATGAGTTCCAAAGCATTTTTAGATAGTATTCAATAGAACTAGTGATGAATTTGGGAAGTACTGCTCCCTCACAATAAGCATGTTATACACAATTCCATACCCATAGCCATATCAAGTTGTGTTTGGCATGGTTGGCACATTTTGAAGTTCGTTATAAATTCGATCTAGGTAATTCTGGGACAAACTGATGGGATTAGGTGTCATAAGGCTTGATGCTATTATGGTGAGGATTTTATATTAGGCAAGGCTTGCATTTGGAAGTCGCATTGGTTAGTACATTGAAGTTGAGTGATGAAATGTAACTGTTGCCTTAGAAGTTGAATTATGAAATGTACCTTAGAAGTTGAGTTATGAAATGTAACTGTTGCCTTAGTTAGCAAATTCACTGTCCAACAGTTTTGCATTGTACTTCCACAAATTCAATGGTTTGCTTTCTATTCTTATTGTAGCCTTCTGAGAGTGAAATAGGTGCTTTGACTGTAGACTTCTGAAGCTTGATTTGACTGATATTATTGTGCTTTGTTTACCGCGTGGTGTCTTGCTCTTTAAATTTCTTCTCTTGCCTCTCATGGATGTTTTAATGTTGTTCACCAACCCAGCTTCCCTGTCCTCTCTTAATGCAAACGTTAAGAAGTAGCTACCTTCTTTAACAAAGAACTGCCAGGAAAAAGTGTCATGTGTCGGCATATTCCGTGAGCAAAAGTCGTGTCATGGTCTATATGTGGTGTCACCTAGTGGAAGGTTCGTATCGACACTGAATCTGTGATTGTAGATTGTAGATTGATGAATGAATCGAAGGATCACATTGACATTTTGCTTCAACCTTCATCGATCACACAATATAAAGAAGGTACTAGGTAGTGACCTAAGAGACCATAGGATTCAGAGTGAATACATTAAGAAACTTGAATTAGTTTGGAATTAAATTTAAAGTTGAATATTATTTCATTACGATTGAATTTGGGAACCTTAATGTTGCTTAGAAAACTTAGATTTTGAGTCTAAGTTGAAAACTAGTTTAAGAGTTGATTTTGGAAAGGATTTTAAGTTGTAAAAATTGACCTGGAAGTTCATGATGGTCTTGTATATATACAAAAACTAAATTCGATAAACTTTCCGAAGATAGATTTTATGCTTAATTTTGAGTTCATTTGACCCCTCAACGAAGCAACCAAAGTCGGGCTATATGCAGTCAGGTTCAACCAAAAAGCTTGATCGATCGAACCTGAATCTCGATTGATCAAAGTTACACCGAAATAGCTCAACCGGAAGCTCGATCGATCGAGGAAAACCCAGAAAGTGTCGAACGGACGCCTATTGTCGGTGAAGAGCGCGTTTTTGAATCTTACAAACTCATCCAAAACATTCCTAATCACTCCAATTCTATAAAAAGGTGTCTTAGGGGCCATCTAAAGATTAGAAAACATAAGATGCATGACTACACAATTGTGAGAGAGAGTGAGGGCTTTGATTTTCAATCACAAGGTTGGTTTTTTGTAGAATACCGTATTATATTGTGTGATTTGGTTTTAAAGCAAGGAGCTTCATTGATTATTTGAAGATAGATCAACCACAACACTTGTACATAAAAGGATTGGATGGCTAGTTATTGGAGATCAAATCTTGATGTGAGTCGGTGGATCAGTCTGTGTCAAGAGGTAATTAGGGGCTCTAGAGTTTGGGAACCGTTAACCTAGTGTAAATTTCTTTCTCATAGTGGATTTGATTTGCCTGGACTAGGTCCTGTGATTTTTTGTCATTCGTTTTTTCATATAAAAATTGTGTTCTTGTGTGGTTGCTTGGTTATTTATTTCTGCTCTCTATGTCTAGCTAATTCATATTGTTGCGTTTTAAATATAATTATTAGATTTAAAAAATCAGTTGTTATTTGTTAAAATTGGACAAGATCTATTCACCCCTCTATATATATTTTAGGCCTTGCTCTACTTCACATCAGAGCCTCAGGTTCCGGTCCTTACCCCATCGGGCACCATTTTGACTTCATTTGAATTTATTACCTTCTTTTTTATTAGGTAGAGGTGGTGTTTTAAAGTAATTGAAGTTGCCATACTTTTCATGCATGCATGGTATGAGATGCTGATATTGTAACTCTAGGAAGATAAATGATGTGTCTGCAATACCATCAAACCCAACTAACAATAACTATAGGTAATCTGTTGAAGTTTCTAATTTACTTCAAGTAAAGTTTGTTCTCGAAAAAGACCTATCTCATGCTCTCTTCGATATAATCTCATATGTGATATTAGTAAAATTCGATTACGATTCTTGAATTTAAAAACTTGTTTCCACAGTATGTCAAGGATTGAAACGTGGATTGGTTGGCTTGTAGAAGTACGTCAGTGTTCCCCCATGTTTTTTGTGCTAAGGGATCATTTGATGCTCTGCCACAAGGCCCACAACTTTTACAATGATATCTTTGGTTGCTCTTGCCGTTGCTTGGTGTGTGAGTAAAAGATTGGACTGCTTGGTGTGATAATTAAGGTTTGACTATGATGGCAAATATCTTGTACAGATAATTTTGGAGGTTAAGTCTACTTAATCTACCTTTCTTAGAACTCCATATTACTTAATCTACCTTTCTTAGAAATCCGTGCATGTAGTTGCAGTGCTTAGTCATTCTAACAATTCTTACCATTTATCTTGCTCAAACAGTGGAAGTTTTTTGGTCTAAATTGAAAATCTATCATTTCCTTCACTTCTTTTGTTCCTTGAATGTCTTGTCATATTGAATTTTCATTGTTGATTTTGAAGATGGCGTTGTATATGATTGATGAATTCTCTTCATTGTTATTATTATTAGACGGTGTCTACATTCTCTGTATTTTATGTGGTCTTAGTTGTTTTCTTTACTATATATTTTCTTAAATCGATTCTTTTATCATTTATTTTATTTGTGGCCTTTGCATAGAGTGTTTTTGTTTATCACAAGGTACCTTTTTGTTGGTATCTTGCAAAATATATTTTGAGTTGGCCATAGCAACAAGAAGAATTTGAAAATGTCACATGGAGACTGCAATATATCAATTTCTGTAAGGTTGAGGACTTCATTGTTGGTATCTTTTATCCATTTGTATTGAAATTTCAAGCTCAAAGCCTCAAATGCTGACACCTAATTTATATGAATGAGGAAATACTTGCATGAATGCGTGCATCATAGTGATTTTCAAGATTTATTTATTTATTGGAACAGATGCTCAATATTATCAATTTCCGTCGCAGTGAGATGTGCTAGTGTGGGTTTGTGCATGATATTCATGCCGAGAATTGATTTGTGGGCTATAGAAGCATGTCATCAAGTTGGCGAAAAGGAGAAAGATTCTGATTCAACAGACCTGGAACTATCGGAGAAGAAATCTTGTTCTACGCACAGTGATGTCGGAAAGGAAAAGAGATCTTGTTCGATGGTATGTGAATCAACAGAGATGATGGGTCCCCAAGATGCTATCCAAAGAACCTCAGATATCTGGAACTCATTTATTGAGCAGGTGGAGTCCATACGTGTCTCCACATCTTTGATGATTCTGGTATGACTGCCTCTCCTTTTTTTCTTTTCATTTGCTTTCCACAAGCTTGTAAAATTATGACGTATACATAGTTGTCAAAGGCGCGCCCCAGGCGCGCCTCAGGCTCAAGGCTCCTCAAGGCTCAGGCCAAGCCCCTTCAATCAGCCTATGCATCTAAAGCCCCAGGCGCAAGTCGCGCCTCAAGCGCCTAATATAAAACACTTATTTTTCCCCCTATTGTTTTCATGTGATGTATTTTTGTGTTACAGTGGACTCTAACCATACAATACAGTCTCAGTAAAAGAAATAAAAAGGGTCGATTGATAGATTTGATACAGTCAGTCAATTTAAGGCTTTATGTAATACACAGTGGGATGAGCTCTCCGACAACTTTTTTTTTTTTAATTATCACAAAAAAAATAGGAAATCTTGAAATTGGAATAATATGTATTCGATCGGCACAATTAGTCGATTTAAGGCTTTCTGGAAGTTAATACACAGTGGGACGGGTTCTCCAACAACTTTTTTTTTAATTATCACAAAAAACATAGGAAATCTTGAAATTGGAATATTATGTATTCTCATTTTCTGGTTTGATGTTCTCATGCTTTTGGCTAAAGAGTAATTTAAGACTGTTAAGCAACTGTTGCTGCTAGCTTTGTATTATTGGTTACAAATTTTATTTTATTTTTAACTTGCGCCTCGCTTCAGTCAGGCTCGCGCCTCGCTTTGCGCCTTGCGCCTCAGGCTCCAAGAGGCCTTAGCGCTTTTGTGCGCCTTGAGCCTTTAACAACTATGGACGTATACAACTATTATGCCATCTGATTTTTTCTTACTGCATGGGTCATGCTAGTGCTAGTATATGTGATGGAAACATGCACTCCAGACCCTCCCCTTCACCACCACTCACAAATTATATATATTCGGATGGATTGATGTATAAAGAAGTAAAAAAGTTACTTTTGCAGTGCTTTTCCCAGAGACATTCTGAATTTGTTCCCTTCTCATTTTCTGTTCAAGGTGGATTGTTCGAGACTGTATTGTTTGTCCGAGTTGTAACTCCATATTTATTTATCTGACAGTTCCCTTTCTCACTGGATTTAATTTTTTATTTCTTTAACTTTTTTCTGGATATGGTTTTTGGGTACTAATAAGTGGCCTGAAAAATGAAAATGTTGAGAAAACACCAGCCTACTTGTTTGAATTTGCCTAAATCTGAATGCTTATGAGTTTTATCTCTATAGATGTGTAGAATTTATGTGATGTGGGGAAATAATTTAGTTCATTTCTCTATTGACGAGTCAATCAGAGAAGGGAGAAGTTAATGCACCATATTACCGGCCCTCCTTAAATGTTATTTGCTATGGGGAGTAGGTTGTACATTGCAGGTGAAGGGTGAGAGGGTTGGTTGAAGTGGAGTTTAACGCACCAAAATCATAATGTTAATAACCTGTGCTCATAATTTCTAATGTTTAGCCATCTTGCTCATTTCTATGATATTTTTGTCATTGCTGCTACTGCCATAGCCTTTCAATATATCATCTCTATCCTACTTGGCAATCATTCTTGTTGCAGTTGACTGAATTATTTATTAATTTTCTGCTTGAACAGGCCACATCAGAAGTGCCATGTTCATTACTCCCTCTTAGAATAAGGCAGTTCTTCAAGAATGACATACTGAATTGCAATTTTTCAGTTCCCTCAGTGGACGCAGTACCCCGATTCTCCGTGCTAGTTGATGGAAAATTCAACCGTGATATGGTAATCGATTCATCTGCAGGAGAGTTATCAAAGGATTTAGTTCAACAGTTTGTTCAGTTGATTCATCATAAAATTCATATTCATGTGAGCTCATGCAAGGAGGACAGAACTTGTGATACCTTTGAAGGGGATGCAGATATGGCATGTCACAGCACGGATCCTGGAACATCCAGTGGATATGGAAGGAAAACAGAGTGTCCTGACACCTCTGTTATGAAGGTTCCACTTCCTCCTAACAGTAGAAGTGCGAAAGGGAAATCAAGCTTGCTGCTGGCAATATGTATGTTTGGCTACCAAATTCTGAGATACCCCCATTTTGCTGAACTTTGTTGGGTGACATCCAAGTTAAAAGACGGACCCTCTGCTGATATAGATGGACCTTGGAAGGGTTGGCCATTCAATACCTGTATTGTTCGTCCTAATAAATTGTCAGAGAAGGTAGCTGTTGCTTGTACCTCCAGCAATATTAAAAGCAAAGAAAAACCTGGTTTAGTTAGAGGCCTAATTGCTGTTGGTTTATCGGCATACAGAGGCATGTACACATCACTGGGAGAAGTTTCCTGGGATGTTCGGAAGGTTCTGGAGCTCCTAGCTAGAGAGATTAATGATAAAGTTCAGGTTGGGAAGGATAGGAATCAATTTATTCATCTTTTATCGCAAGTGGCTCATTTCGAAGATATGGTTAATAGCTGGGCATACACACTAAAGAGGTACTGTTGTGATTTACGTCAGTGTGCCCCAAGTTTATTTTCAAAGTTTTATTCAATATTTATCTAGTGTGTATCTCTTGCATTTCAGTTTAGAGTAAGTTTATTTTCAAATTTTTATTCAATATTTATCTAACATTTATCTCTTGTATTTCAGTTTAGAGGTAGACACACAAATGGCAGTGGCAAACCCTAAGCTACCTTATTTAGGATCTTTGGAAAATTGTAATAAATGTGAGGATAATCGACTTCGAATTGATGGGTGCAAGCCAAATGTTTCTAACAATGGTTTCCATGAACCTGAAGTGCTAGAAGAAAGTACCATGGGATTTGCTGCTAAAACTATCGAATGTGTTGAATTATTTGAAGGAGAAGAGTTTGGTCATGCAAATTCTGAGGGTAGAGTTGCAGTTATAGAAGGACCTGCAGAACAAATGGTATTGCACCATTGTACCCCTGATAAGCCGAATGGGATCAATCCTGAACCAGGCAGGTCAGAAAATCCAGGATATCATACAGGTTCTGATGGATGTATTGGGTCCATGCGACATTCTAATGGGATTGCATGTACAGATTCTGCTATCCTGGAGGACAGTCCCTGCAGTTCAGTTAAAGTGGATAGTGTTGAGTTTCCTACCTCCACAAAAGAAGATTATGATAACTTAACTGGTTTGCCTATGGACAAAACAAGTACAACATCTAAGGATGGCAACCCAATCTCTGAAGAATTAAATATAGATGTCAATTTTTCATCAAACAAGACTAGCAGTTTTTCTGACTCGAAGGTTGTATGTTCATATAGTTGTTGTTCTATGTGCGTATTCAACCTCCACACTTTGATGCAGAAATATCTCATTCATGAATGGCGATTGAAAGGGAATGATTGGACAGTAGAGGATGTTCATGATGTTGTTGCATCATTATCCGTTAATCTTCATTCAGCAGTAAGGAAATTGTGTTCTGCTGAAAGTTCTGCCAATTCATTTGACAAGAAACTGATGCATGGTGATTGTGGTAATTTGTTTGAATATAAGGAAATGTGTACGTGCGAATGTAAAAGTTCAGGAAATAGATTAATTATGCCCACAGAATGTAGTTGTCATTCAAGAAGCGACAGTGTAATTCCTGAAGCATATTCCTCTTGGAATGCTCAACATGGGCTCAATTTGAAATTCATCCACAGAAATGGTGTATTGGCCCCGGTAGACCCTGATGAGGATGTCTCATTTCACTGTAAATTCGGGACTTTATGCCTTTGTTCTCTTATAGAGTGGATAGTAATGACCAAGCAGCCTTTATATTGATGTGATGTTGTCACAGGTTTGATTGGCTTCGCCTTGTTAGTAATTTTTAATTTCTTGCGGAATTTAGGTAAGAAACTTCCCTCAAGAGATGTAAAAATCAAAATTTTGCCATGTGAGTTTCACTTCAATTGAGTTCTTCCTGTTCATCTTGCTTGAGCATCAACTGAAGGAGTTGCTTTCCTTTGTTTCTCTTGCAAAGCGAGTTTCCAAGTTTTGCATTTCTGAATTGAAACCATCTGTCATGTAACTAGCATTTTTGTTTTTTCTTTACTTTCACTGAAACTATATTACTTTTATGTCTTTCATATTTATTTTGAAATTACATATCATAGTTTAATGCCTTTCATATTTATATAGGTGTATATGATGTTCTGATTATTGATATCTTGATTTGGTGCATGTGTTGAGCTGAAATATTTATTTTTGAGAGAATTGGCATTACAGATTATGAAAATTGTAGACTTGATAAGCAGCGCAGCTCTTGATGAAACAAAATACTTTGGCCTTGTCCGCAGGTTCTCTTTATGCTGGGGAAGAAAGAGACTTGAGTGTTGAATTTTATATCTACATATATGTGTGTACTTGTGTATCTTTATGCATATGCATATTCTTCCTGACTTAGGCTTTCGGTTCCTTTGTTATTTGTCTTTTATAATAAATGTCATGATATGTATTTCATTCTTGATAACCCTAAAATGAACTTGGGTAAAAGTTATTTAATTAATATATCTAGTTTGCTACCTTCCGAATAATTCTGGGGAAAATGAGTCAGTATTGGGAATAAAAAAGGCAAAAATACCAAACAGTTTTCCGGTGTTTCTTCATTTTTCTTCTTTCCTTTTCCTTTTGATCAGTGAAATTTGAGAATTGTATTGCAGAAACAAGAATACAACCACTGCAAACACCACTAACAATATCTAGACTGAACTGGCTAACTGTAGAAACTTACCTAGTTAAATACTGTTCACACTGTGTAACATGAATGGTTACAGAAAGTTTCAAAAGCTTATAGTAGACTGATAGAGGATGAAAACATGAATGATAATGTACCCTCATCAATTGGTGGTTCATGTGAATTTGAGCTAAAGCTGGTGCAGATTCTGTATAAACTTATCTATATATCCACTCATGAAGCCTTGCCCTTGTAGGGTCTCCTTCCACTTTTCATGGTTTTTCTTAATCAAACCACCCACCTCACTGTCTTTGTCCATCACGCACTTGATGGCCTTGCACAAGTTCTCCTTTGATAACCATCCATTTTCATCCCTCTCTACCTCCACTGCAACCTTCAGTTCTTCAGCCATTAACCTAGTATTCAAGACCTGATCACCTAGATTTGGTACAAGCACTATCTGATTATCACTCATCAAAGACTCCCACATTGATCCAAACCCACAGTGACTCACAAAACACCCAACTGATGGGTGAGCCAGCATTGCTGGTTGTTCTATCCATCCTCCATAAACCACTCCTCTCCCTTTAATCCTCTCTTCAAAACCCTCAGGAAATGCTTCTTCAATTGATGTCGAACCGGAGGGTGGTCTTGCAGCTACCAAAAATGGCAGGCCTGTTAACTCAAACCCTGAAAGTAGTTCCTGAAATTGGTTCATTTCAAGGATCCATTGGCTTCCAAATGCGCACAACACCACTGAACCTGGCTTGAACCCATCCAGCCACTTGGTCCACCGGTCTTCCAATTGTGTTTTGGCCGGTTCAGGCGGCAAGACTGGTCCTGTTAGGAACACCGGCTTTCCAAACTGGCTTCCTATGTAGTCACACAAGTGTCCTTCTAGTTCTCGGCATGTCCTGATAGAGATTGCATTGCACTCTTTCATGGCAGTTGTGACTCTGTCATAAAATGTGATGCCACTGCCAAACTCTAGCGATACAAATGACAATTTATGACCTTCGTATCCGCTTAACTGGACTGTGGAAGAGGGGTATCCTGGTGGTGGATGTATGAACTCAGCCTCTGCCTCGGCCTGAGCCTCAGCCTGTGATGATGGCTTGTCCATGGCCATGGGACCTTTACATGCCGGGACTAATGCAATAGCCAGTGACGCTGCAGAAACAACATTGTAGCATACGGTTTTGGAGCCAATCTTGGATGCTATTGCCGGTATCCAATGAGCAAAGTCATAGAAAATTATGTCGGGTTTCAAAACGTGCAGTGATGCTTCTATTTGGTCACGCGTTAGGTCCATGGCGGTCGCTAGAAGACCATTCAAGAAAATGGTTATATCTGAAGCTGTCTCAGTGCCAGGAGGAAGGCCTTCGACGTGTGGGACGGACACAACATGAAAGGTGATGAGATGAGGATGAAGATTGGAATGTTCAAAGTGAAGTTGAGCCTTTTTTGGCAACAAGAATGAGATCTTGTGGCCTCTTTCAGCAAGTTTGTTAGATAGATGGAGGAATGGAGTCATGTGGCCATAGGCAAACCATGGAAACATAGCTATGTGAAACTTTGAGTCCTTGGATTGAGCCATTTTTGTATTTTAGATATATTATGATCTACAAATACTACAATATTTATCTGGATGTTTCTTTTTCCTGGGGATAAGCGATGATGGATTATACAACTCAAGGTCAAGGTGGTGGACAGGGCGTTGAATAAATATGACGTACTAAAAAAAGAATACGTACATATAAACATGTATATATATAGATGTTTGTATATGTTGTCTATGCCGGGTGATCATGATTACCTAACCTAAAGAACGATTTAGGTTAGTGGATAATATGTTTGGGGTGTTTAAATTAAGCCTTTTGCAGTTAGAGCGAGAAAGGAGCTATTACACTCTTTCAAATCAGAAATTTTAAGGCTTAATTTGACTTTGTGGATATGGTGTTTGGTATATAACTGAGACTCCCCGGAATATAAATGAGCAAGGAGTTGCTTTTGCATGTTTTTAGAATCACAAAATTTAAGGGTCAATGTTGAAATTATCTTATCTGCACCATAACTCCCAAAACCATTCATGCCCTAGGTGGAGCAACGTGGCAGGTACAACATATGTCATCAATGAGTTCATGTGAAATGTTAAGTCCTGCCAATTCATTTGACAAGAAACTGATGCATGGTATGGTGATTGTCGTAATTTGTTTGAATATCAGGAAATGTGTACATGCCAATGTAAAAGTTCAGGAAATAGATTAATCATATATGCCAACAGAATTTAGTTGTCATTCAAGAAGTGAATGTGTAATTCCACAACTAAATTCCTATTGAAGTTCATCTACAATAAAGGTGTATTGGCCGGAAAAATATTCAATATCCTGGGATATCATACCTTAATTAATAAAAACTCTCTATTTTCTTTAATAATAGGGAATAATAATTTACTATTGGTCGAGAGTATGGTAGCTTGGGTACGTACTCAAGAATTTCTTGCTTTTCACTTTCAATTCGAGACTTTATGCCTTTGTTTTCTTATAGATCGGATAGTATTGACAAAGCAATCTTTATATTGATGTTATGTTGTCACAATTTTGATTGGCTTCACCTTGTTAGTAATTTTTAATTTCTCGTGTACTTTAGGTGAGAAATTTCCCTTAAGAGACGTAAAAATAAAAAATTTGCCATATGAGTTTCACTTTATAAGTGGTCAGTCTACTGACCCAATATTTGACTCATGACACATGGGTCAACACATGCCATGTAGGAAGTCAACTTGCTAACTCAAGGTGCAGCTACTAGGAAGACTGAAGCTCCATAAGGATCTCCAATACTCTACAGATAAATCTAGATAACTCCGAGCAGTTCCTCTCTACAAATAAATCCAAGGAGTTCATCTCTGCGGTTAAACCTCGATGATTCTGAGGAGTTCCTCGCTACGAATAAATTTCGTTACAAGTAGTTTCTCTCTATGGATAAAACTCAGTGCCTCTGAGTAATTTCTCTCTACTGATAAACCTCGTTCTGAGTAGTTCCCTTCTACGGATAAAACTTGGTGCCTTCGAGGAGTTCCTCTCTACGGATAAATCTCGCTCGGAGTAGTTCCTCTATACAGATAAAACTCGATGACTCCAAAGAGTTCTTCTCTACGGATAAACTTCGATGATTATGAGGAGCTCCTTTCTGCGGATAAACCTCAAGATAGTTCGAAGAACCCTTGACAATCCGATGAAGGAGGTAACGTCCCGTGGTCTGGGAGGCATGACCGCAGAGCAACATTATCATCATGGGACCCTAGGAAATATTGGTTTGGCAACTGAGGTTCAAGGATGTCAAAGGGACACCATCGCTGCTCAATGGAGTGTGGTGTCGCTCTTTAGCCTGACATCGAGAAAGGAAGATAGGTAATCTCCTCCCAAATGAAACAACCTCTAAAACATTCATATCCTAACCCACTTACTGCATTAAATGTTTTGTCTCCTACTTTACCCAGAAAGAAGGGACATTGAGCCATGAGCCTCCAAATGGTCATATTTCACACCGCATATAAATTAACGAACCAATGGATAATTTTTCGAACCCGCAATTTTTTACTCGAGAATAAACTATTATAAATAACCAAGTTCATTTCTCATTTACACACAACACAACAACCACTTGAGAGAGCATTCAATACCTATAATCTTCATCCTCTTTAAGAGATCACAAGAGTTGTCCCCATTCTCTTCCTCAAGCCCTTGAAAGGGTCCTTGAGTGACAACTTGGACTTCCACTTAGGCCTTTACTCACTGGTGGCTTTGTTATTGTTAAAATATTTTTCTTATTCTCAAGAACCTACATAAAACATACTTCAATTGAGTTCTTTATGTTCTTGCTTGAGCATCAACCGAAGGAGTTGTTTCCCTTTTGTTCTCTTGCAAAGCATTCCAAGTTTTGTTTTTTTGAATTGAAACCATCTGTGTCATGTAACTAGCATTTTTGGTTTTTTTTTTCTCTTTCAATGAAACTATATCATTTTTTTTTTCTGAAAGGCTAAGCAAATATATTGTAAGAGGATAATGTACATTAGGCTTAATACCAAGGAAGGTGTAGTCAATTAGGATTTTAAAGAATTTTGAAAGACATTTTTTAAGTGATAGATTTATGTGAGTTAATGCATTTTTATAGATTCTTATTACAGACTTTCATTGATTTGTATAGACTTCTATTAGAGACTTGATGGATTTTTATAGACCTTTATTGATTTCTTCAACATATTTTATTTATTTGTATCAGTGAATTCTATTTTTGCGTACAAGTAAACCAATGACTCAAGGGGTAGATATAAATATAATGCAACATGGAAAATCTATCATTTGATATATTGTCTAAAAATTATTGTGTAGTGAAAATATCTCAGAAAAGAGTGGGGATAATAAAGTAACTCACTTGATGAACACAAATTGCATATCAACACTTTCTCACATTCAATTGCACATTATGAAAAATTAGAAAAAAAAGTACAGACTTTACTTAGAGGGTCTATGTTAAATCATTAGATAAATATTGGAGAACCTTGAACCAAAGTTATATTGGATTGTTAATTTGGACTTCATGATCAATCCCTGGGGCTTAGATTGATCCCTACCATACAGTGTAGATGGATTAATCATCCCATAGTGTGAGAGAATGATCAACTTGCCTGAAAACTCGAGTTTTACAAGTTTTCATAATCCAACAGAAAAAGAGAGAATATAAGAAGAGAGAGAGAAAAATCAAGAGAGAAAAAATGAGTGTACCTTGAGATGGAGAAATATTGTTCGTATTCTGCAAAAAAAAAAAAAAAAGTCCACCAAAATCTTTGAGGAAAAAGTTGGATTTGTTATGAGTTTCGGTATTTATAACTTTCATCCTCAAATTTATCAAAATTCACCACTTAATGAAATCTTTCAAAATCTATGACTTTTTAAATATACCTAAACTTTTTTTAAATTCTAATCGAATACCGTCAGATTTATATTGACTTTTTAAAAGTCTACACCCAAACAAGCCCATTTGGGCAAGACAGGAGAATTGAAATGAGAACAAAACAATTCGATGCTAACTGAGAACAAATCTCTCAATTCCGGTACTACAGAGGTATTCACCCACCACACCAATCAGCCGACAAGCTGGCATTTCATAGTTATTTTGAAACTATATATCATATTTTAATGTCTTTTATATTTATAATGGTGTAGATGATGTTATGATCATTGATATCTTGATTTGGTGCATTTGTTGAACTGAATGTCTATTTTTGAGACCTGACCTTACATATTATGAAAATTGTAGACTTAATAAGCAGTTCTTGATAAAACAGAAAACCGAAGCCTTGTCCGCAGGCACTCTTTATATATGCAGGGGGAAGAAAGAGACTTGAGTGGTTGAATATTTATATAGGTATGTACCTAGGTTTATGCCTATTTTAATTGTAATTGGTAGTTTGGTGAGTATTTAAGTATTGTCCTAAATATTAGGAAAATCAACTTTGTCCTCCCAACGCGCGGTCCAAAAAGAAAAGTTTAAATATGTATTAAAAAAATTATATAATATTAAAAAATAAATAGACCCATTTTTAATGGGTTAATGGCTAAAACAACATGAGTAGCAAATATCCATACCCAGACCTGTAATTGCCATACCAATAAATAGACCCGTTTTCTCATTCTTAATTTCTTTTTTTGTGAAATTAGCCTCAATTAATTCCTAAATCCAAACTAGTCTCTAGTAGCCAAACTTGTCAAAAGCAAGAACAAAGCTAATAAATCAAATCAGCAAGTTGAAAAACCCACCAGCATGGAAGGAATTGAAGAGGGTTGGGGTGGCCCATGCCAGGCTGTGGAAGAGCTGTGTTGGCCCAAATTAGTTTCAGGCCGAATTCAGGGCGTATGCAATGCTGTAATGGACCTGTCTAGAGTTGGAAAGAGTTAGGGTCAGCCAGCCCAATTTACAGCCTACTGAAAACCTGCAATTTGAGTCACTTGGGGCGTCTTTACTGCTAAGTGCAAACAAACATTAAATAGCCTTCTTTGTTCTTTTGCAATTTACTAACACCTGTAACCTTAGTTGTCACATAATGAGAAGATAAAACAATATAAAATGAACCTTTTCTGTTGCTTGCATATATATATATATATATATATATATATCATAAACAAAGGCTCATCACATGGCCAGTGTGCTGGCCTGAGCAATTCATGCACTTCCAGCCTTCCAAGCCATTAATCCAACCCATATTCCTGTGTTGTTCCAATTAAATGTGCACACAACTTGCTTCAATACTCTCTCTCTCTCTCTCTCTCACACACAAACACACACACATATATACACAGTTGCCACCATCAATTATCTAATTTAGTCTTATCTCCACATCATATAAATAATTTGTAGCAATCTTAAAGCACAGGATGTCTATGCCCCACATGGGGCCCTACTAGGCCATTGACAACCACTTGCGGATATACAACAATATAAAAAGATCAATACCAAAGAACCCATGTGGGACTTGTAACTATTTGGGAGGTGTGAGTTTGTTTAGCTATGGATCATATTAATGATGACCCTTTTGAGCCCTCTTCTACTATTAGAGATGAAAAGTTAGAACCTGACCACCTGTTAGAAGAGTCTTGGTTCTTTGGAAACTTGCTTGATAGAAGAAGAAGAAAGTTCCTGAGATGTTTTTCTGATCCTTGTCCTTCCTCCTCAAATTACAGCCAAGAGATGCTGGTTTCCCACTCATATAGCGAAAAATCATCGAAAAACAAACTCAAACTCTCCAAAGGTTGTAAATTGGTTAGGACGCCATCAATGCCACCTTGTATGCCAAGGGAAGAAGGAATTGATCAAGAAAATGAAAGAGTTTCCAGTATCAGAAAATCCAACCTGCAATCACCGCCACATGGTTTGGTTCGCGCACCATCTCTGCCACCTTGTATATGGAGGGAAGATGTATTTGAAGATACAGAAAGTGACTTTGCTATGAGCAAATTAATCAGACAAGCATCACTTAATACTTCAGATGTCCTGCCACCGCGACACGCTTCCAAGGTACTACTACTATATATACATACATGATAATGAATAATTAATATTTGTATTCATATAGTTTCTTGCCTGTATATCTATACTATTGAAGGTGTCGCAACTTAATTGCAACCATAGTTAATATCTGATCTGCACTGCAAAGGTCTAAACTATGAATTTGATGAGTAAAAGTAATGGAGTAAATTTGTCATGATAATTAAAAGGATAACACAAACTGAGTTATATATATACAGTATGTGATTATTTTTATATCCATTCACTATCCTATCTTATCATATTTATAAACTTGGATTGTTATTTGTAGGCCATGGCACTAGGTTCCAACATTACTAGTCAACACCCTCGAAGGAAACCAGAGCTAGATAGCATTAACACAGATTGTTGCAAGGAGATGAGGCGTGGATACCTAATTAATCAAATGAAGATGAGGAAAAGCCTTGGTGATCTTGACTCCAAACAAGTGCAAGGTTTTAGAGACTTGGGTTTCACATTTGACAAAGAAGAATTAAACCCTAGTTTGGTGAACTTGCTTCCAGGTTTTGAAGAGAAGAACACAGTAGATTTTGATGAAAACAAGGTGAGGAGGTCTCATCTTTCTGAGCCATGGTTTGTACAGAGCTCTGCCTCTCCAATTCCAAATTGGGTTGACAAGGGATCGCCAAAAGACATGAAGGCACAGATAAAGTTTTGGGCTAGAGCTGTGGCATCTAATGTGCAACAAGAGTGTTGATAGCCATACTGAAGACCAATCAACTTATGAATTGACATTAATTGAAATAAGCCTCTGGAAAGGCAGTCATACCCAGTAATCTAATCTTTAGTAGTGGTTTGTTGTATTCCCTGCAATTCATTCTTGTTTTACTCTTCTTGTAATTCTCAATTGTTAAAACTGTATCTTATTTTTTTATTATTATTTTTATGTAGCACATAATATTTTTGGATATTTGTATAAGATGTACTCATCATGATGACTATTAATGATAGCAAGTAATCTTGACATTGGTTTTTGTTGTCCATGGCATTTAGCAATCCAACATGACTTCCCAAATAAATTTTAATATTAGCGCCCTGTTTGGGTTTGTCATATATTTGAGTTGGCTTGTTGTACCAGGTGAGGATATGAAACTTTGCTTCCATCAACACAATTGAATCATCTCAGGAGGTTACATATTGATCCGCACTCCATCAATGACTAGCTTTCTTTAATGACTTGTCACCCAAATACACCTTAAAAGTGCTATGAAGAACATAATCAATTATCTTACAATTTTCATTCTAGAAAAAGAAAAACTAAAATTAGGTTGGAAGATGATATTCAACCAAGGATAACAATGATTCAATTCTATACACATCCAACGGCTTATCTTCATAGAGGGACCACAAAATGTATACTCATCATATAAACTGCCTATGATAATATCAATATATCCAAAAAAAAAAAAAAATTACATATTTATGAGAGAGAGAGAGAGAAAGAGACTGAAAAACAGAGCTCTAAACCTGTACTCAAACCTCTCTTTCTCTATCTATCTAAAATATCAATGTTGCAGTCTCAACACCTACACCTACACCTACTCTCCCCCAGCTTATCCTTCCCTCTCACTCATCTTCACAACCCCTCACTCCCTCCTCACAACTTTTTCCACAGACCCATTACACTCCGCACTCTCACAGCCCACCTCCGAACCAGACCCGAAACATGGCTCGCCCAAGTCCCCGAACCCACCACAAATGCACCAGAAGATGGACCCGTCGAACTCCCACCATCCACTCCATCCATTTTCGCCACCACCGACGACCCTACGCCTCTCCAAGTCGCCACCAGTGTTCTGCTCACAGGGGCCATCTCTGTCTTCCTCTTCCGCTCCCTCCGCCGCCGTGCAAAGAGAGTCAAAGAACTGGTACACCCACTATTTTGTGTTTATATTTAAGTGTGTATGTGTTGTTAAGCTTTAATTTGGCATTCAACGAAATGTGTCTTGGTAGGATTTGAAATTTAGGTATATGAATCTAATATGTATTTATCTATTTGTGTTGTGAAGCTTTAGTTTGGTTTTTAATGAATTGGGTCTTGGTGGGATTAGAAATTTAGGTATATATACGTATATATGAATATCAGTGTCTGTTGTTAATGGATTGGGTGTTGGTGGGATTAGAAAAATTAGAAATTGAGGTATATGTATATCTGTGTGTTTTGTGAAGCTTTAATTTGGTTTTTAATGAATTGGGTATTTGTGGGATTAGAAATTTAGGTCTTCAGGAGCGAAGAAATCGTTGAAGGAGGAGGCAATTGATAGTTTGAAAGCTATGACGCCGGCACCAGTCGATGCCAAGTCTCCTCCCTCGCCTATTCAGGCTTTCTTGGGTGGTATAACAGCCGGTGTCATCGCGCTTATTCTTTACAAGTTCACCACCACTATAGAGGCTTCCCTCAATCGCCAGACGCTTTCGGATAATTTCTCGGTTTGCTTCCAATTGCCTTTTCTCTTTGTTTTTGTTGAATTGTTTTATCTGCACCTGTTGAATCCATTTTTATGTTAAATGTGAGCACTTTGAAATATATAATTTGAAAGTATGAGAGAATGCCCCAACTCTTTTTCCATATTATGTGGACATAACAGAAGTGAAGTTTCATACTGTTTTGGTTGTGCTCAAGCAAAACTGACACACACACGAATAAAATAAAGTAAGAAGAAAGAGTCTTCCTATATTAATGTATGAAAAAATAAAACTCAGACAAGTTTTTCTTACACGAAATGTGGTGTCCTTGCTTATTTGAGGAGTGTTTAACTTGCTGAATGAATCCCAATGGGTGGTGTGTTTGAGTTTCTGTATATCCCATCATGTAACACAACTTTCTTTGTTTTTCTGGCTTTCAGGTTCGCCAAATAACAATAACCATAAGGTGACCCCTGAAAGGCTTTGACTACTACTTTTCAGCATGCTGCACTCAAGTTATATAAAATATTCACAAAACTTTTACACCTACTGGCTGCAGGACTATCATCAATGGGTTGTGCTATCTTGCAACATTTGTTTTCGGCATCAATTCTGTAGGTTTAGTCCTGTACTCGGGCCAGCTTGCGATCGACTCCTTTATGGGAGATTCTACAAGTGAAGAAACTCAAAGTAAAGATGAAGCACAGTTAAGTTCTTCAAATCTGACAGCCAATAGTCCTTCAGATAGCTCTGGAATGGACATCAGTAATGGGGAACAAAGTTCAGATAACACACAATAAGGTAAGACACAAGAGAAACGGGTTTTAGTTGATCTGATCAATTTGTATAACACATATCTATTCAATATATATCATGCAATTTTATAAACTGTCCTTTTCCTGGATCATAATGCACTTGCTCTATAAAATTATTAGCTTAGTATTATTATATAAGATAGCTTGGATAACAGCAACTAGTACATTTAGAGACTATAAAATTTAAACAACCAACCTTACCAGTAATTTCTAATTAGTTCTTATTAATTCTTCTCTATGCAATTGTGGAATTCATGATGTTCTTTGTCTGTGTCTACAATGTTGTGAGTTTATTTGTAAGGTTTATAACACTTGTGATATAAGAAGATTTGGTCAGTAATATATAACATATTGACAAGTCCAGTTAATCTATAACTCTAGATCAATCTAGGAACTCTAATTGGGGGAGGGGTGAGATCTTACCTATTGACTAATTGACAGCCAAGGTCCCCCATGGCAGACTTGCATTCTAGATCCCGAGTCTGGAGGGTTCTTGGTTAGAATGTCTGAGAGGATCCACTTACTTGATTGATTGATTTATGCTGAATTCAGTACTGGAAGGGAAAACCAATCTGGTCCTCTAGTTCAGTTTAATCAAACTGAGCGAATTGTTTCTTAAACTACAAAAAGTCCCATCTGATTTAGCCATGTAGGACCTCTCATGGTTTCGTGCTACTTGCGAGCAAATTCGTAGATCCTAAACAAGCTTGCTGGTTGTAAACCTAGTGAAATTTATCTTTCGGAATAGCTGAAACTGAATTCTTCTAGTTTCAGGCTGTGATCACTGTGGGCACCTGATGTTCTGCTTTTACCATGTGGTCTCTCATGGCCTTCAATTGCCCTCGTGATGGCAGTAATTTCCTGACCAATATTTTCAAACTGTTCTCTACTTGGATTTTTCTCTGAAACTCATGCAAGGGAGTCAAAGTTTGTGTCTAACTTTTGCACAACAGTCTGCCACCACAATCACCAAAGAGACAAACATTCAGATAGGACTAAACACATTTACAGTAGGAAGGTGGTGGCAAAGTAGAGTGCAGCCAATTTACCATAAGTAACTCTAATCACTGCCTTTTCAAGGTACCTTACTGGAATATCAGTGTCTGGCATGAACAAAGCATCTTGTAGCTTGCCCGGTGATGAGGACATCTGGGCATTGGCTGCAACAACATTCTGCGCACCCATGGTTGTTACCTTGGGGTTGTTGATGCAAGGAATAATGTGCAAAAATGCTAATCTGAGACTAAAACAAAAAAGCACCTTTTAATTTGAACAAGCAAAAGCCACCAGGAAGTAGGAAAGAAGAGACGTGTATTTGAGGGAGATGATGGCCAGGCTATACTGTAAGTGAGACCACTTCCGATTAGAGAGATCAGAATAAGGAATATTGAGGAGTGAGGACAGAGAACTCACTGCGGACATGTTACTGATCACTGACAAAGCTAGTCCTCGGTCCTTGCATTCAACCTGCGAATACCCATAGTTATCTATGTGCTCAAGCTAAATTCAACCAAGGTCTGTTATATATATACCTGGTGAAGCAATGAATAAGAGGATGAAATTTCTGACGTGCATTGTTCTCTCAACTCAAGCTCTCTTGCTATGGTTCTCATAGCTGATGAATGTGGTGTGGGGAAGTTACAGGGAGCTGCTGAGAAGGAATAGATGATAGGCAAACATGATGAGTAACCCACTTGGGATCACACCTAAATTCAAGTATTTCTCCGAGTGTGTGTGTGTGTGTGTGAATTGACGATTATGTAAAGATGGATTGGTAGAATCTCAAGGTTGATTTAAATTTAAAATTCTTGGCTAACTAGTGTTCTTTATTATGCCTTGAACCATTAAAAAATGAGAGAAGACAACTAACTAGCAAATATCCTGCGCTACTTCTTCATGTGTATCCAGTTAAAATGTACTCCGTATACCAATCAATTATCAAGTACACACACACACACACACACACACACACACACATATATATATATATATATATGAACTGTTCTCGTCAGCAAGGACATTAAGGAAAACATGTTACGAGGTTCATAATTCATTATTGTTTAATGACTCGAGACATTCTTCCAACACTGATTCCTTCTATGAACGATAGATTAATTTAGATATCATAGTATTTCACTGTTCTTTCGAAACATAAAACTAGGCCAAATTTTTTTAAAACAAAAAATGAAAAGTAAAACTGATACAAGAATCTAGTGAAAGTTACAGTGGAGTGAGCACCTATGCTTTGGGCCAACTTTGGACAATCTCATCAATGATTTATTCCGAGGAAGCGTCATTGAAGTCACTCAAAAAAGGATGTTTATGGAGTATCCTTTTGTACGTTTCTTTGAATTCTTCACAAATCTTTTGACTTTGTGAGAAGTGTGTATATATTATATTTTTAAGTATTGTGTTTAAAAAATTAATTTTACGATTCAAAATATTTATATCTATTTACACTATTAATTTTACGATTCAAAATATTTATACTTATTTATAGTATACGATACAATACGATTAAATTTACTCACCGCACTCACATTTATTATTATTTTTATAGTAAACTTGATGAGAAGTATAATAAAGGAGTAAACTTTACTGAGCTCATTTGAGTCCCAACTCTGGTCCGGTGCACCAATAGAGGTCATGGAAGATTTTGACTCCATATGAACCTGCCAAACAATCAAATCAACCGTCCTCACATCTAACGGCTCATATTCACACAGACCAAAATAACAAGCATCATCATTTTACATCACCCAGAAAAAAGAAGGAACCTACTCAAAGCATAGCTCATAGACAGAAGAAAAAGAGAGACAGTAATAAAGTAATCAGAAGGAAAAAAAAGGGAAAAAAAAGAATACTCTAAAATAAAAATAAATCCTAAAAAGGGTATTTGTACAAACATCGCCGGAGCAGAAAAAGCACAATGCCAACAACACTAACACTACAGTTTCCGATACGATTGACCAGGACCAGAAAAGTTGTGGGCGGCTCAGCTCAGAACCCAATCCCAGCCGCACCGACGCCAAACGTAGCACGCCGATACGGCTCAAGCTTCCTTCCCTTCCAGAAATACGCATGCGGCGCAAGGTTAGCCGCCGTCCTCATCGGCGCCGACTTGCACCGAGTAAGCACTAACGGCTCGTACGCCACGGCGTTCAATAACTTCTGCTCTATCATCGCCGCCATGGATGCGACGGCGGACGGCGGCGCCGGTAAGGAGCAAGACGACCTCGGCGGCTGCTGGTTCGTAGGATTAGAGCCGGTCTTCTTCGGCTGATCTACACCGTTGTTTCGGTTGGCTAGCTTCTGGGGTAACCATCTGATGAAGTCTGTATTGCACACCCATGTCTCCTTGGAGACCTCCATGGACAGCTTGGGCTCGCACATCATCAACACCAAGCAGTCCGGCAACATTGAGCTCTCTCTCTTTTCCTTCTCATCATGGTCTGCTGGCTCTGTATCTTCTTCTTGTTCATGGTCTTCTTGGGTATCTTCTTCTGGTTTGGATCTCTCATGGCTCACTCTCTCTTCATCTTCTTCCAAAAGTCTCTCATGGGTCTCTTTCTCTTCTGTTCCTTCTTCTTCTTCCAATGCTTCTGCTGACGCTTCAAACTCTGGTTTAGCTACATCATCTGAATCTGACTGTACGGGCAATACAGCAGAAGAGTCACTTGCTCTTCTCTCTTCTTCTTCTTGAATCAAGTTTGCTTCTTTTTCACGTTTTACGGCTTGTTGATGTACAAGAGCTTCAGTGAAAGAACTATCCGACACATTTCCTTCTTCTCCTAGTATCTGGGTCAACTCTAGACGCACTTCTTCTTCCTTTTCTTGAATTTCTTCCTGTAACTCCTCATTGAGATCTAATTTTTCATTTGGGTTTTCTTTTTCTTTTTCTTCTTCTTCTTCTTCACCTTCTTGTATCTCCGTTACAACCTTTGTCTCTGCTGCTTGTTCTTCTTCATAAGCTTCATCTGAAACCCACATTTCACACACTTCATCCTCTTTATCTACCATTACAAACTCACCTTGAACTTCACCTTCCTCTACATTCGCATGTCCTTCCTCATCTCCTTCTTCTTCTTCTTCATCATCATCATCTTGAGGCAAAGGTGACTCCCAAATCCGATTAGCAAGAGCTGACACTCTCATGGGATCAGATCTGCACCTCATCAACAAGAGAGCATTCTTTGGAGGAATACAAATACTCACTCTCCCTTCCTCTTCCTCTTCCTCTTCCTTCATTTCACATTTCTCATCTTTGATCTCCATCTCTTCAAACACGTGCCTTCTCAAAGTTGTCTCTTTCAACTCTGTTCTCTCTAATTCCTCTCCTCCCACCACCAACTCTATTTCCCTCCCTTTTCCTCCCTCGCCATCTTGCAAAGCCACCAACCACCTCGCAAACACAGTTCCACAAGAACTAGTACTCTCACCCCCATTCCTTCCCTTCCCCTTTGTCTCCCTCCCCCGTTGGCTAGTCGAAAAGCAAGGAAATAGACAGCTGAAATGATCAGCCCCAAACGACCTCAAAGCTTCACAAACCCATCTCTGATTCCTCTGAGACAAACACTCCTGATCACATTGATCATTATTATTATTATTATTCGCATTTGTTGCTTCATCATAACAAGGCTTGGAGTGACTTGGATTCATTTTGTCATGGGTCTGCTGCTCTGTGTTTCGAAATCTCACCTCCCCTGCTCTCCTTCTCGAAAGAGTCCTCATCTTCTTCTCTTGCTGCTTCTTGGTCTTGACTCGAACCTGACCAATGCAGGTCACTTTCGGTGACGAAGGCTCTGGGTTTTCGAATGCAGCGGAGCCTCTTTTCTTGGGGAACATGGGCGAGGCTTGGCCTCCTTTGATGCTTCCATTGGTTCGGAGTCTTCGGCTGCGAGAGTTAGAGAGAGAAACTGGCGGGTCTCGAGTGCGGCCTGGACTTAAGATTGATTTTGAGGAGAGTTTCATGGAGGAGGAAGAAAGGCGAGAGTTGAAGCAGACGAAGAGCTCGCTGCTACTATTGCTTGTGGTGCGATATTGTGGTCTCTCTAATGAATCCATCATTGTGTTGTTTAGGCCATTAAACACCACGTACTGATAAAAATGCTTCTGAATTTGTTGGTGGAGGTGACACAGGAAATAGAGAAACTGTAAGATAAAGGTCTCTCCCTAGTCTCTACCCTGTGTTTGTTTTATTTTATATATCCAGTATACAGATGCGGAGAGATATTAGGGCTTAACATGACAGAAGTACCCTTCGTATTCCAGGAATTACTTCTTGTTCTTGTTCTTGTTGATGGGGTGTACCAGGATTTGGGGTGCCCAATCGTGTTATGCGACGTGTTCGTGTAGCTAAACCTTAACATGCTGCATTTATATTAATAATAGTCCCGAACACCTTGACGCTACGTAATTAATAAATAAACATGTTATATGATAACCTGACTTGTTTAATAATTTTTTAATTCGTTTTAATTACGTGTGAAATGAGTTATTTTATAAATATATATATATATATATATATATATATAAATTTGAATAAAATTAAAATATATGAATAACTCATGTCATAATTGTGTCACGAATTAGACAGTTTATAATAAAATTGAATACAATTTTTATGTGTCGTGTTCATGTGACCTGTTTATTAAATATGTTAGTTTGCTTCAAATTCAAATTTGCTTAATTCATGTTATTTTTATCTTTGTGTTGTCTTGTGGTCCAATTTTATGAATCCTAATAAAATAATTAAAAAATAATATTAAAAATAAAACGATTAAATAAAATTCATGTGATTGGGGCCATTTATTTGGGATAAGATAATTTAGTCATGCTCATTCAAGCTAAAGGGACTGAAACTCCCTTGAGGCCAGAGTGAAAATTGAAAAACTTAGGGAAGTGGAAGGCAATAATAATAGTGAATAATGAGGCATTGATTGTGCACTTGTAAGAGACAAAGACAGATACTTGTATTGTAGTGAGCCATAGTTGTATGCTCCAACATGAACAAATAGACGGATAGATGATAGACATTAGACAAAGAGCTATACGACGAATAGCAGTAAAAAGATGGAGGAATTGCATGTAATGTACTGTATTGGGAATATCATCAACCCAACATTCTTTGTCACTGCCCACTTCTCTCGCCATCCGCCTATGGTCTAAGTACATGCTTACAACATGGATTCTCCACAACTACTTGTTGGGTTATACTTATACCTCTAGTTTTTGTTCAAGTTCAATATATATATATATATATTGAATTATGAAAATATTTATTTTACTTTTGTTAAATTATCTTATTATCTTTAATATTTTAGTTATATCTAATTACTCAATTTATATATATATATATATTGAATTATGAAAATATTTATTTTACTTTTGTTAAATTATCTTATTATCTTTAATATTTTAGTTATATCTAATTACTCAATTTATTTATTACACGTATAAAAGCCTGAACAAACACAACAACAAACATAAATGAGCTTTAAACGAGTCTTCTTCAGTCTGCGTCTGTCTATTTTAATATGAGGAGTGCTAGCGGCAGTCGCTTAAGCGAGTGTCCTTGCACAGTCTCTCCATTGATTGGTGGAAATCAATCCACAAAATTAAATGTTTTTTTACAATAAATGTCCTACTTTTTCATCAATCAATATACCCTTCCAGTTCTAAAGTATTTACAGTGGTGCCATCAACAAACAAATAAAATTATAAACATAAAGTATTAAAATATTAATAGAAATAAAATTATAAACATAAAGTATATAGATTAATTGAATAAGTATATAGATTATTAAAAATATTAATAAAAATAAAATTATAAACATAAAGTACATAGATGAATTGAATAAGTATATAGATTATTTTAATTAATTGAATAAGTATATAAAAAAATATTCATAAAAATATTTTAATACTTTAAAAATATGTTCTTTAATTCAATTAACCATAATTACAAAACTTTAATAAAAGAACATATTTTTAAAGTATTAAAATATTTTTATGAATATATTTTTTTATATTTTCTTGCTTTTAAATATTTTTAATAATCTATATACTTATTCAATTAACCATAATAACAAATTTTTAAAAATTATATAGGAAATGATTATAATAAGTATATAGATTATTAAAAATATTTAAAAGTAGGGCAATATAACAAAATATATTAATAAAAGTTTTTTAATACTTTATGTTTATAATTTTATTAATTTGTTGATGGCACCACTGTAAATATTTTAGAACTAGAAGGGTATATTGATTGATGAAAAAGTAGGACATTTATTGCAGGAAAGCATTTAATTTGGGGATTAATTTCTACCAATCAATGGAGCGACTGTGCAAGGACACTCGCTTGAGCGACTGCCGGTAGCACTCCTCTTTTAATATATGACCTAACGTAGTACAGTATTGTTATTGGTATTGGTATTGGTGTTCAACACAACATAACACAACACAACAACACAGAAGTAGCATTATCGAGCACTACATTTTTTCATGTGATATCACATTATTATCTGTAATTCGTTTTATAAGAATCATTACTTTGGAATTGAGAGCACATGCGAAATCGATAGGGACGCGGTGAAAACAGAAGAATCCAAGAATGCACGTGAAGAGAGAGGAGAGGACCAAAAACAAGATGCCTTTGTGTGCCCACGCTCTTTAATAGAGCGTCAGAAACAATCCCTATAAACGATACATCAATATCTATGTACACGCGATAGACGAGAGTGGGGTATCAAGTGTGTTCGTAACACAAAAGGCCTCGTTCGCAGAGATCTGCTGCGTGCGTACTATAATACCAGGCGGAACATAAAAAGCTGCGCAGCAGCGTGAGCGCGTGAAAATTGGTGGAGTTCGCGTCTTGTGTGGTACGTCTCTATGTTCCCACATGTAACCCCACCAATAGTTCATTGACACGTCAACAAAATTTAACAATTCAATACTGCTATTGGGTTAGTTAGTCTAGTCTGATGTGGTGGTGATTGTCATACATAATTCATTATATCGACGATGTTTGTTATATATATATATATATATGTGTTGACGAACACTAGCATTACTGATTGAAACTAAGCATTAATAACTCAAGTAAGTTATTAAAATGAATTTTTTTTTTCATTGCACAAAAGTGATAACAATACTCCTTGGTGAGTACTAGTTTAATGGATATAAAACATCTTGGTTCTGACAGTTGGAAGAGACTAGAGGGGAGGGGAGGGGAAACCCAACCCAAGTCCGAAAAGAAATGATTAAACGTGGGTCAAGGGTTACTTGAAGAGGAGAGTTTGACCAAGCATTTATTTATTTAGTACACAAATTAGATTACACCACAAGAGGACAAAAGGACACGATTGAAAGACAAGGCAAAGCATTTTAAAAGGAAAGGCACTTCTTTCATTTGGCATTTGGCTGTTTTTAAGTAGTAGTAACCAAAGTTAAAGTCCAGTTCAAAATTCAGCTGAATCCAACTGCAACTGCAACTGCAATGAGAAGGGCTTTTAAGTTTTAATCCAAAGCTGATAGCGATTAGGTGGTCCATGCTCTATCTACTCGAGGAACAACCATGAAATCCATGACCGGAGGAGCTTCTTTTAGGTGAGAAAAATGCCAGACAGAATAAAGTGGGCATTGATAAACCACCGGATTAATAGGCGCAAGCCAGATGGAAAAAACTATATAAGGCATCCACACACTACCTTTTCTCATCTCAATTTGGCTAACCACGTCATTTCAGTGTCTTTGGATCTCTATAATTTTACTCCACACAATTATATTAATCTAAAATTTTACTATTATTTGTATAAATATATAATATATATGTTTTAAAAATATTTATACCCTTTTTTATTTGAAAATTTCATAATTTTTTCCTCTTAAGTCAGAAAATAGTCTAAGTTATACTCAAATTGAAACTCTGAAATTTTTCTTTTTAATATAAATGGTTTCATAAAAAAAATTAATTTGTAGTGAAAGTTATTAAATTTCAAGTGAATGATATATATATATATATATATATAAAAGCTTGGCATAATAAGAACAAAATGGCCGATCCAAAAGTCAAAAGTTTTTTAAAAAATAATTTTGCGGTCCAAAATGTCTTTTGCTATTTACGACATAAAATAACTCTATCTAACGGTCACAATTTCAAGTGCACGATAGTGCCTTAGGCACGAACATACACTAGAAAAATAGAAAAAAATCCTTATAAGTCTTCCTTTTCAATTGTAAGGACTAACAAGTCCTAAAATTTTTTATTAGAACAACTAAGTTTTACTTTTAACAAATATTTTCAACTAAGTTCACAATTCTATTAACAATAACTTTTTCACCATCTCAATATTTTTTATGAAATTACTTAGTATAAGAACCAACTAATACCTTTTTTTTTAAGTCAAGATCATAATTAAATTTTCAAGACATTTTTTTTTATGTAAAATAACAAGAATGTCATCAAGATAGCAAGCACATGAAAATAACAAGTTCATGTGAAACAATTTTACAAGTATCATTTTTGTTATTTTGTACAAAATATTGTCTAGTTTATATTGGAACCAAATGTTACTTTTTTTAAGGCAAAATCATAGTCAAAAAGTTGTGTAATTGGTTTTTAACCAATCAATAGGGGTGAGTGTTAAGTGTGATTGTCGCTAACACTCCTCTTAAATTAATAATTCTTATTTATTCTTGTTTGGGTTTTAAGTGCTCACTATTAATTGATAAGTGAATTCACTTGAAGTTTTACGCATTTAAATGGAAGGCATTTCTTTTATGCTGCGCTTGGTACACGTGAATGGAATGAAATGAAGCTCTTAATAGAATGAGAATGAGAATGGAATGATCAGTCTCATTTTATTGTATGGTTGCAAATATGAAATGAGGTGAGAATGAAATAAATTTTAAATCAAATTCTCTAAAATACCC
Source organism: Cornus controversa (assembly GCA_026545225.1). Lineage (NCBI taxonomy): Eukaryota > Viridiplantae > Streptophyta > Magnoliopsida > Cornales > Cornaceae > Cornus > Cornus controversa. Next base: position 70,552,445 of record CM048847.1, read on the forward strand.
CTCATAATAACAAATAAATTAAACCAACAAATATGTGGTGGTGGAAGAAGATGGCAATGTGGAGGTGGTAGAGAGGTGAGGTGAGGAGGTGAAGGAAGGTGGTGATGTGGAAGTGGTGTGGTGGGGGTGGCGGTGGAGGAATGTGGTGATGTGATGGTGGTGCGGTAAGGGTGGTGGCAGTGGTGTGGTGGGGGTGATGGTGGTGATGTGGTGGTGGAGGAAGGTGGTGGCAATGTAATGTAGTGGCAACAGCGATGGTGGTGGTGGAGGAAGGTGGCGATATGGGAATGGAGGTGGAGGTGGTGGTGGTGGTAGAGCAGGTGTGGTGGTGGAAGTGGTGGTGATAAAGGTGAAAGATTTTTTGATCATATGATTTTTTTTTTAATCTTACTAGGAATGGAATGCTCATTCCATAAGTTTAACTATGAAATTAATTTTCATTCATGGGAATGAATTTTCATTCCAAGGGAATGACTATTCTCATCTTAAAATTCATTCCAAACAAAGAAATGGTTGGAATAAGCATCCTATTCCATTCCTGCGTACCAAATGTAGAATTAAGTGACATCAAAATTATGTTATCAAACACATTTATGGTGAGTTAATTAATTAGTGTCTTGAGTCTAACAATAATTTGGGAATTACTATGAAGCAAATGTCTAGATTAACTTTAAAGATAATGAATGACACTTCTAACCCTAACTTTATAAATAAATAATTATTTTTTTTACCAAACACAACAACTACTCTTTTAGTTATGAAATGATTTTTCGTCTCCCCCTCTTTCTCCAATTAATGTTTAACCCTTTATTTTATTTTACTTGTCAAAATTAAGAATTCATCATATCAATTATCGTTGGTTGTTTCTGGGATTCATCTTTTTTTTCTCTTTCTTCTGACATTAGATTTAAATCATAAATCATGATAATTGCTATATATATATATATGTATGTTAGGTTGGCTCAAATTCTTATTGTGATTAGGTTTCTATTATAGAGTTATATCTTATTAGATTATTTCTTAGTAAATATGTCTTGGTCTCAAAGAATGAAAGTTCTTTTTAGGCAAATCTATGGCTCCAAGGAATTGTAATCCTTGTCCACCAAGGAATTGAGTTTTAGACTATGTAAATACTTACCTATGTTATAGGTTAAGACGAGTGAAAAGAGAAAAAACAATACTCTCATTATTTTTGAGAGGACACTTAGAGAGAGAATTATTGTTTAGAATTTGTGATTTCTTTTTTAGTGAGATTAGGTGTATAAAAGTTAAGGGTTGAGAGTTGAGCGTACTCTTGATACAATCTTTCTACTTGTACTGTTACAATCTATATAGCGAAATCGGACTCTCCATACACGTAAGCTTGTTTAGTCGAACCACGTATAATTTTTGGTATGTTCTTACAAATTTTTTCATACTTGTTTACTTATCATCACATCATAATATTTCGTGCTACGTGATTGTGGGCTTGTTTCTCAACAATTTGATACCAGAGCTTCAAGGTACACACAAGGCGTTTGATAAAAGTTTTGTCTAGATTTTTCTTCATAATACGGGTGTAACGTCTTAAGCACTTGTGACAATTATGGCCAGTAATATTGCCACACAGTACAAGGTGGAAAGATTTGATGGTAAGGGTAGCTTCACCCTATGGCAAGGGAGGGTAAAGGATATCCTAATTCAACAAGGCTTAGTGCAGGCGTTGAAAGGGAATGATGGAAAGCTAGAAAAAATGTCAGTTGATGATTAATAAGATATAGAGTCAAGGTGTGTTAGCACTATTCAACTCTGTATTAGTGATAACATCATTAACAATGTTAATGGAGAGGATTCGGCGTCGAAATTGTGGGAGAAGCTAGAAAAGCTCTATCTAGCGAAAAGTCTCACAACTAAACTTAATCTAAAGTGAAATTTGTACAAGATAAAGATGAAGGAAGGTGAAAACCTCTTAGAACACATGAAAGAATTTCATGGAATTGTTGATCAACTTGAAAAGGTCGATGTAAAAATTAAAGAAGAAGACAAAGCCCTATTACTTCTTATTTCATTTCCAGATTCCTATGAGAACATAGTGACTACCGTCTTGTATGGCAAGGATACACTAAAGATGGAGGAAGTTGAGTTGACTCTCTTGTCCAACGACAAAAAGAAATCTCTCACTGATAAGAGTTCAAGTTCCGATATGGTTGCTCATTGACAGAATAGAGGAGGACAAACTAACCATGGATCTAGTGATAACAACAGATCTAGATCAAGGAGTGGAGAAAAGGGTAAACAATGCCACAGATGTCATGAGTGGGGCCACATTAGGAAAAATTGTTCACTTGCAAGGTGGAAGGATACTGGTGGCTCTGAGAATGAATCTATCGCATATGCTTATGATAATAACTTTGGGGATGTTCTCACAATTTTCAAAGGTAACACTCTTACTCAACATGAGTGATTTTTATATTCAAGTTCATTGAACCATATTTGCTCTGTGAAAGAATATTTTGATTTATTTAAAAAACTTGATGGAAGTTCTTTGAAATTGTTTAATTGTGACAAGTGTGTTGTTAAGGGCGTGAGAACGATGAAGTTCAGAATGTTTGATGGAGTGGAACATACGTTGGGGGATGTTGTTTATGCACCCAAGTTGTGGTGTAATCTAATTTCTTTGAGCCGATTGGACTCCATGGGCTGGAAGTGCTTCATTATAGGGGGAGTCATGAAGATCACCAAGAATTGCATGGTATTAATGTAAGGAGAATAGAGTGGAGGTTTGTATCGTTTGGTGGGGAGTGCCAATGACACTCAGACTTTGATTGTGGATAGAAAACAGGGTGCACACAGTAACAAGATCTTGGAGAAGGGTTGCATCGAAGCTTCCTTCCAAAGTCACTTAATAGTGTTGACTTGATGCAGCTGCATGAATACATTGGCTGTGTGCTTCAAGGGGAGTATTGTTTCATACTTGATTCGAGTTATATAACTGGAGTTTGAAAGGCCAATTGATCGTTTGTGGATTTGCAAACGGGAGTCTCGTGTATTGAAAACTTGTCAAAAATTTTGTCAATGGAGAGATTTGTTAGGTTAACTCAGATTCCTATTGTGATTAGGTTTCTATTATAGAGTTGTATCTTACTAGGTTATTTCTTAGTAGACATGCATTGGTTTCAAGGATAGAAAGTTCTTTTTAGGCAAGTATATGGCCTTAAGGAATTGTAATCCTTGTCCACTAAGAAATTAAGTTTTGGACTATATAAATAGTTACATATGTTATAGGTTAAGATGAGTGAGAAGAAAAAATGCAACACTCATTATTTTTGAGAGGACACTTAAAGAGAGACTCCTTGTTTAGAATTTGTGATTTCTTTTTGAGTGAGATTAGGTGTATAAAAGTTAAGGGTTGAGAGTTGAACGTACTCTTGATACAATCTTTTTACTTGTACTGTTATAATTTATATAGTAAAACCGGGCTCTCCGTAGACGTAAACTTGTTTAGTCGAATCACGTATAATTTTTGGTGTGTTCTTGCAAATTATCATGCTTGTTTACTTATCATCACATTGTAATATTTCGTGGTACGTGATTGTGGGCTTGTTTCTCAACAATATATATATGTTTGTAATTTAGTAGCTTTTGTTGGAGCTCCTTACGTTTAATTTTGCATAGTATTTTCAAAGAATAAGTATCTAAAATATTTATATATTTTTTATGGGTTGAAAATTTTAGAACATAGTAATGGTTACTGTTTTCTTGTTTTATTTTTTCTTTTAACATTCATGAAAATGATTTAATTATGAAAATGTTTTCTTGAGTAAGGAAATCATTTAATTATCTCTTAAATTTGATATTCAAGAAAATGATGAAAATAAGAAAGAAGAACAAGAAAACTTGAAGGTTGATTGTATTCGTGTTCTTCCTACTCTATATTTCCTTCTTCTGATGGGTTATGTGACACTCTATTTTTGGTCTTTCTGTTTTTATGATATTTATACATGTTAGTGGCAAGAGGTAGCAGATTTTGTTTTAGTTTTTGTTGATCTCTCTCTTTCTTGTTACAGGTATTTGTTTCTAGTGATGGAACTTAAATCAGTTTCCAATAAAGTGTTCAATAATAAAGCTCTGTAAAGATAGACTTATGTGCAAGGGTTCCTGTCCAAAAGGTGAAAATGTTACAGTTTGTGTTTGTCTAAATAATCTCTTTTCCTGTATACTTCTCCATTTGGTGGCAACCGTGGCATCAAATTTACTTTATCCATTCCAGTGTCACACACTAACATATTACTGATTTGGTGGCTTCAATCATTTTATTTTATTTATTTCTTCTTTTAAAAGAATGAAGCAGGAAAGCGAAGATTTATTGAAAGTGGAGAATCTAAATAAAAAATTGTAAGTGAATCACCTTGCTACACAGTTGTTCACCTCCATTCCTCGACGACTTCTCTACATTTGTTGCACCTTTTGGACATCTTGGGTGTTAAGAGTGCCAGATTTTACAAAACCTGTCATATGATTGATTCACAATACATTTATCAAGCTACAGGTGGAAGTAACAAATGGAAGACTGAAACCAAAACATCAGTTAGAAGAAATAGCTTTAAATCATACAAAGAACCTAACCTCAGATTTCGGAGCACATGTTTGATTACTCCAGGTGTTGAGTTGAAGTAGCTCCTAGTTGTTTCCAAGGAATAAATTCACAGTTAAGAGCCATGAAACATACCGAATATTAATTACTTCAGGTGTAGATTGCTAAAAACAATAACATTCCAAGAATTTATGGGTTGCAAGATAAATATTTGAGATCTTTCATTCACAAAATTCCCGCCATTTTCTATACAGAATGCCCATATTTATTGTACAGAGATGACACGACCGACGAATGAAGAATTTTCTCTCCCAGGAACCAGCTCTAAGAAACATTTACAGAAATGCAGTGGCAAGTCATTTTTTCATGATTCTACTTCTAGATTATCACTTCGAGCTTGTCAACTTCTCTTTTTTATTCAGTCAAATTCCAGCACAACTTTACCAGGGATGCGCCTTTTATCCTTTGCCTCATGAGCTTCTCTCACTTGTGCAATGGGAAATGTCTTATCCACCGGTATTTTCAACTTCCCAGCCTCAGATAGCCTGCGGATCTCATCTAAACCTTCCGCATCAGCCCTCATGTACGTCCACCAATATTCTGCACAGTACATCAAAGAAAGGTATTGGTCCATTGACAATTCAGGAAATGTGGTGGTTTATAAATGTTAGTAAGGGGTCTTAAATACCACAAGGAAATGGTACCCACCATCTTGTCTTCCATGGCAATAACATTTAAATGTGCAAATATGTGAGAATAATTTAGCATATTGTCAAGGAAGAAAAGCAAAAAGATGGATAACAAAAGGCAATTTACATATGCAAGAAAATTAATCCACTCAACTGATATGGAAAAAGCAACTATATGCATCCCAAATGCTGCTTGAATAAAATGAAATCGTCTTGGCATGCAAACACCATAAAATATAAATATAAAAAACTTACAATTATTTTTAAGGTTTTTCCCACATTTGACTTGTAAACGAGATTGTGACATTTAAATTTTCCTATTTTATTAGGTTTGAAGAGTGCAATGGTACATAATGCCGCTAATACCCCACTCCCAGACCCTGTGGCATATATGTTTGTGTGTGCGCGCGCGCGCGCCTAGAGAGAGTATGAAATCTTTGTCAATAGGAACTATATTTAACGAACTTACAGACTTCTATTTACTTTGCTCGAAGTGCGGGAGTGACTACACATCCAAGTAGAATATGCCATTGAGCTCTTAATGGTAAAATCTAGTGGTTTGGTAAGTGCTCTTAAGAAATTCAAGCACCATCTTCATTTTGAGAGAGGGGGTGTAGCTATTAGGTTTTAGAAATCCAATGGGGAATGTACAGTGATCCTCCACCAAAACCAAGAAGCACTCAAGAATACTTTACAAAATGGTAATAATACTACAAAGTGGTAAACATTGCATAAATAATTGCTCTTAATCTGGATGATAGGATTTGAACCCACATTGTGCCCTCTATGGAGATCACAACTAACACTATGCCAAAACAACAATAATAACACACAATGCTCATTAAGTTTTCAATTGTGTAGTATCATAAAAAGCGACTTCATGAAAAATAACAAATTTAAACACAACATATATTTTGAGGTTTTTTGAGTATCAACAAGAAGTGGTGGAAGTACAATACTACAATTAGCGAGGAAAAGTTGTTGAGTTACATTGAGTTGAACAAGAAATGGGAGTACACTCACATGAGCAAGTTCAATTTGGAAGTTATCACATGAGCAAATTAAATTTGGAGGTGTCTCCATCTAATAAGCATAAATATGGACAAAGGACATGGTACAACACGACACGTTGACATGATAAATCTTTAAAAAAGGCAGCATGTGCACAACAATAAAACAACAATAGAATATATATGTTCAAATCAAAATTATATTATATTTGACAAATAAACATTTTAGGACTGCAATGTGAAATTTATAACTTAATCACATTATTATAATCACATGTCGCAGAGAGAAAGACATACCAGGACAGGACATATTTCTATGTGTTTGTGTAGGTATATAGATATATATGATTTTCGCATAATCTGATTTGCTTCCATGGCATTTAAAAGAAACCTTCCCCTTTTCATTTTCCAAATATGGTCAAACATTATATTGATTTTTAATTTGATTTTTTTAATAAAAAAAGTCTCATCTAACATTTAACATTGGTCACATTTTTATTTACCGGAAAAAAAAAAAAAAACATTGGTCACATATTGAATAAGTGTAGGCCATCTGTCCAAAATTAAGAATTTTAACACAACCACTTTGTGTCAGACACATGTCCGAGAGTACCCAAGAAGTGCCATTGTTTGACATCTGTCCAACACGAATAAGCCTCTTTCTTAGAAGTAAGGATGCTTCTTAGGTGTTGAGACAAAGACAAACTTATCAAGTAAAATCCCATTTAAGATAAAACTCTGCAAACTTATATCAAGCATAAGCCTTCCTCACAGAAGGTTTATCCCCAATTAACATTGATAATACAATTACAGGAACCATAAATGAAAATATCTGCTATTCTGAAACAGATGGCCATCACAAATTAGCTCTTTAGTCAAAACGACTTGAAAACCTAGCTTAAATTTTAAAATAAAAGTTACCAATATCGTGATAATTTTTATATTATAACAGGAAGCTTTATTCACAAGTACTTCCTGCTATCCCAAATTTTAGGCCTTCACCCTTACAGTATAGACCACTTAACAAGAGAGCCACATATTCTATTATTGGAAAAGGAAATGCTTTTGAAACTAATACTAGGTGAGGTGACAAGGATAAAGGCCATCCAAATGGATCATCCTTGAAATTGTGAATAATAGGGTTCAATGGTGAATAGTGCCTAATTGGTTGAAGAAGTCTCCCCTAACTCCCCAAGGATCTTTTCTGAAGTTTTGATCAAATTCTTGTTCCGTAAGGTTTAGTAGGCATCATTAAACAGCTAAGCACATTACCCCATGCACCCATAGGTAAGAGTGCAATAATTTGACACGTTTCAACATGATTGTATCTCCCCTTCTCCTTTTAGTGAATCCCAGGTTCATAAACTGACCAGACTATTGAACAAGAAAAATAAGTTTCTGTTTATGTTAGAAGAGGAAAAATAATTATAACAAGTCTTACATTTAAATTAATGAGAACACCCATTCATGCCTAGTTTTTATCAAATAACTTGATCCAAGTACGATGCCATAAATAGGTTTAATACCTATTCCATGAGAATATCGGTATTGAATCTGTTTCTTCAGCAAAATCGCTGTAGCCATAGGAAGCCCAATAGCTAGTCCATAACTATCAGTCAATGATGCTGCCTCCCCCTACAGTAAAATTCAACCAAAACTGAAAAAAGTATATGTAACAGCAAAAAATATCTGAAGATTCATTGTTTGAGAAAAAATAGCAACAAACTTCCATCTCTTACCTGCAATGTCATATAGTGGCCACCTCTCTTCAAAAGATTGATGCCCATTCTTTCCGTCTCCGGTACACCAATTGTGTCCAAAACAGCATCAAATTGCCCTTTTATTGCATATTCAACATCCTGTAAATTAGTATACAAAGAAATGTTAGCATGCATGGGAGTGGGTAAAAGAATCTATTTCAACAGTTGGCAACATGAAACAAAGTGTACTCATTAACTAATTGCATCATCACCTCAGTAGTATAGTCAACAGCCTGTTCAGCACCAGCTGCAAGAAGCCGATCAATGGTTTCACTTCCACATGTAGTTGAAACATGGCACCCTGCAGCTACAGCAAACTGAATTGCTGCAAAACCTACAGCACCTCCTCCACCCACCACCAACAGCCTTTGCCTGAACAGGTTAAAGTGACAAGGCAGTCATGAGAAATAAACAATCAAAACTTCCACAACATATCTATAATTTTTTATTGTATTAGGGTGCTTCATCCCCTTCATATCAAATATTCAACTCAACAAAGCCATAATACAACTACTTGGCTCATTACTTGAAATCGCTCATAATTCAATTTTTTATATTGCTGTATCACCATATATGGAAGTTCCAAATAACAAACTAGTGCACAGCCAATTTAAAATTTAAATATGCATGCTCATCATCACAGTGGCATGGTGATGTTTTACTTATCTATTTTGATAAGTAACAGCAGCATGGTGATGTTACAAACCACATTAATTGGTTAAAGAATCTAAAGTACTATCATGATTGATATGATGGTTTCTAGTTCTCAAGGATAAAAGTGGCTATCATTATAGCATTGTCCAAAATTATGCCAAGGCCAATGTGGCACATTTGTAAGATAGGTTGGTGTGACATCTTAAAAAGAGAGGTGAAGACAAGGTTTAATATTATTGATATCAATCTAATTAACCCAAAACTATTTCTTTTTTTAACAAGAAATATGGTTGAACATAATATCAAAATGCTCATTCCATTGCTCTCATTGGATAATACAAAGTATATTGTGCTTTCCAAAGAATCTAAACTGTCTCTCTCTTCACAATGTATGATAATCATTATTTGGATTTCACAAATTGACTTTCTTTCATAGTTCTATATGGAGATAACTTCCTTGAATTTGATGACTCCTAAGTCAAGGATGTCTATATATTTACAAATGCTGTGGAAAACAAGATGGAAGGGGAACATCTTAACACCAACAAAACAATTGTAATATTATTAATATAATTATTATAGAAAGTAAGCTGCGTATGCATAGTAATCATTAATCATGACATACATGCACACAAACATACATCCATACACACACATCCATTCATAAATTCATATATATATATATATATATCACCAGATTTCCTCCAAAACAGAAGTTAAATTCAACAATATAACATACCCTTCCCTTATCCTAGCTGTACTTTTTAAAGCCCGCCATGCGGTCAGGGCAGCAAAAGGAATGGCACTTGCTTCCTGCATGATTATTGTAAAAGATAATATATAAAATTGTTCCTACACTCTTTAAAAAATAGGTCAAAACGGAAAACAATAAACTATAAAATTAATCAGATTAATCTCAGAAAACTAAAATTCAGGAGAAGATGAAAAAGGTAGGAGGTAAAATGATCCACTAACTGTAAAGATTGCACTCTCAGGCCCACAAGACAAAATCCATTGAGAAATAACTAACCATATAAAGCCAAGAGAACATATGAAAAAAAAAATACAAAAGATTGCCATGAACAGATTTAGGTAATTCTTCTGCTTATGGTTATGAAGGACTTACCACATGTGAGATTGACACTGGTTTGGAAGTAAGTTCATCTTCCGAAAGAATGGCATAGTCAGCATAGGTACCCCTCACAGCAGTTGGATGCAGTGCACCAAACACTTCCTGCCCTATACTAAGTGACCGAACCGAAGCTCCAACAGCTGCAACTTCACCACTAACATCACGGCCCAAAATGAGTGGCAATAGAGATTTAAATAAGGAACGACCATAGCCTGATCGCATCTGAAATATTAAAATTTGCAATACTTAATAAATGCAAGCTGGTGCATAAAATATATATCTAAACACAGTGTAAACAGATTGACAGTCCTAAAGATAATTAGTAGTAACCAAGCATGGAAAATGGCTTCTGCCAAAATTTTGAAGAACATCACCATGTTTGGACACTCTGCTCACCGAAAAAAGAATCTTATCAAATTATTACTTTTGGTGTGGGATCCAAATATTAATTTAAAATAAATTCTAGATGTTTCAAATACCTTAATTTTTCTACTGTTCGGATCTACCTAATTGCACTCGAATAAGTTTTATCATGCTTGGTTCACTAATTGAATCCCAAATATCATTTCCATGATGGTAGATGCCGCCATGAAATATTCATAGATTGCGTGAAAGACGTATGCAGATTATTTATCCACCCTCATGCAGTTTTCAATCCTCACAATGTACTCTCCTTGAACATGAAGAAATAAAGAGCCACTTGGATAGCTTTAACAGGGGTTCTATATGTATACTTACCAATCCAATCCAGAAAAGGTAACTAAGGATGTCCAAGTGACCCCTAATTCTTTATGTGATAAGCATAAGTGACCATGAACCACTACAACAGGAAACACGAGCTACTCTTTCCATTTTACTTATAAAGCCATCATTAGCACATAATAATGTCATATCGACCAAGTAACATTCTGTTGAGTGAGAAACTCAGTACTTCCACAGAGTACATTCTTTTATATTCCCATTTTGTTGTGTGCCACTCAATCTAATTTTCATGTAAATAGTTTGTACTTTCATTTCTTTATTCTTTATTATTTTATTATTTTTATAGTGAGTAGATAATTACGCAGTTCTCAAGGAATTGTTCGTCCTCCACAGGCAACTCTGTCCAATTTTTATAGTCAAACAAACTGCATAGATGAATTATGGCATATAGATGCACATTGTCCCGCTCTTGCTTCATTTGATTCTCCTTGCAATCCATTCAAAAAAGAGAAAAAGATTGGTACTTGTTTGGTTGCAAAGAAAAGACAGGAAAAGGAAACAAAAAGAAAATGTCTGAATATTAGAGTCTAGCCTTAACCTTCCCTCAACTGAGCCTAAGCTATCATAACCTTCGTTTAGTATTTATTTCTCTATGTTTTTGACAACCAAACAACAGAGAACATATTAATTTTCTTTCTTTCCTCTACTTCTTTCACCAATAAAACGGCCTTTAAAATCAAAATCCGTTATATTAAAGAAACAACTTATCACAATTCCCAATAGCAAAAATTACATATATGATAAACAAACATAAAGAAATCCAAAACCTCTCACAGTTCATCATTAGTCTAAATGAACAAATGCAAAGAAATACAAATGCTTCGTTGGGTCACGAAAAAAAGTCAGAAAAGTTGAAAAAGGAAAATCTAAATATTCACACAACTTGGCCACACGCAACCATTTAGCTTACCTTAAGTTTTTTTTCATTTTATTGGAAACCACAAGAATTTGTACATTTCTTTAATTCCTACATTTCTCAGCAACCAAACGAAGAATTAAAATCGAAAAAAATTATGAATTCGGACACAAATAGAAATGAACTCACTCTTTGATCAAGAGGATTGATCGACACTGCACGTGCGCGAACCAGCACCTCATTGGGCTTCAAATCAGGAACACTCGCATCGTGACGGAGCTCAAGCACCTCGGGCCCACCGAATCGCGGTAAGAGCACGGCTCTGCAACTCGTGACGATACATCTAAACCCTATCTTCGTCGAACACGACGATGCTGAACGAAGCAACGAATAAGATTCGGAAGTTCGAATTGCTGTGTTATTCAATGCATTGAATTTCAATAACAATCGCATCATGTTGGATATTGAATAAGAAATTTTTGGAGTCCGAACCGAATACTTCAATGCATGAGAAAATCAACGAAGAATAGCTGTGAGCAAGAGTTTTCCTCCTTTTTTTTCCCCCTAATACAATGACACGAAGAGAGAGAAATGTTAGTGTGTGAATGTGTGTCTGAGAGAGAAGAACTGAAGGACGTGTACCTGTTCCTAGCCAGTAGTAGCCGCATAAGGGGGCTGAGTTACGCGGACGGCTCTTGAGTAGGGTTGCAACTCGACCGAGTTGGCCGAATTGCATGTTTCAATGTAGAGCCCAACCCCAAACACAGAGCGTTAGCCTAGTCAACACAACCTTCAATTCAAAAACAAATTCTACTTGTCTTTAGAGTTACAAATGAACCGAGCTGTTCATGAGTAGCTCGGGCTCGTTAAGGGCTCGACTCGGGCTCGTTCATTAAACAAACGAGCAGAGCTCGAGCTCAATTTTTAGGCTCGTTTAATAAATGAGCAAACCCGAACAATGTTGAACTCGGCTCGTGTAGGCTCGTGAACATAAGTTCGTTTATGTTCATGAACAAAACTCGTTAAGAGCTCGTAAGCTCATGATTATGTTTATAAATATAGGTTTGTGTAGGCTCATTTACGTTCACGAATAAACTAAAACGATATTGAACACGAGTCCGAACGAATTTTGTTATTAAATAAGCCGAGCGCGAGCGAGCTCACAAACAAACGAGCCCGAGTTCGAGCAGGCTCAGGCTCGGCTCGGTTCATTTGCAGCCCTAGTTGCCTTCACACCTTGAAAAGCAAAGCAACCTCGTGGATGTGTTACAATATACCAATTCGCCCTACTTTAATGATGCTTCTTAAGAAATCTAACACGAAGATGGAAACGAATTGGTTATGAGACGAAGATTCTAATTTCTTTCTACATAATTGTTTGATTTTGGAAACTCCATAATCAGCCCATAATTAGCTATAAATTCTCTCATTCACCTCATTCCGGCCATATAACTGACCTAACCCACCTCGCTCTAAACCGTCATGTCCCATAACCGGTTAAAACTCATTTAATTCATGAATTTTCAACATTCTCCAAACATTAACATCTTGACCTTTCCAAAAAAAATTTTATTTATTTTTGTTGTCCTTGCTTAAAATAAAGGATTACACAACTTCCAACAAAACCAAATATTTTGAAAATTAACATTTTTTGAAGTATATATACATATAAGTAATATAATATAATATAATAAGTGTAGTATAATCGAAACGGATTTTAAATGGGACGGGGTAACCTTGCCCCAACCCCGCCCCGAAACCGACCAAATTTTAAATAACAAAACTCATTTTTGTCCCATTTAAATAAATGGTACCCCAAACCCACTTTAAATGGGGCAAGGCGGGGTGGGTTCCTGCCGGATTAGAGATTTTTGTCACTCTTACTCACATGATTAGGAAAGACAACGGTATGGGGCAGTATCTTTTCCTCATCTCTATCTCCATTTAAAAAAGCTCTTTCATTTTCGTCTTATCACATTTATTAAACGGGGCAGGACAAGATAGAGCCGAGGCAGAACCCTTTTTTAGAAAATTACTTTTGTAATAGTACTCTTTGTCATCTTTACACTTTAATGTAATAAAATTCGGGACCCTTTTTAGAAAATTACTTTTGTAACAGTACTCTTTGTAATTGTTGCACTCTGATGTAATAAAATTCTTGAAAATTTACTTATGTACCACCAATAAGATTTGAATTAGTAAAAGTTATATATAGATCTATATAAAGTGTAATTTTGTATGTATATTATATATAAGAGTAATATAATACATATAAAATATAAATAGGACATGACCATCCCGGCTCCCCCAACTTTTGGATAACCTCCTCTCCTAACTGATTTAAAATGAAGTGGGGCATTCTCCTCCAAGAGAATAAATTATTATATACTACGGGAATTTCGTGTATTGAGAGAATCCCACCACTAATAAAATTTCAGGTTTTATAATTTCCTATAATAATAATAATAAAAGTGTTTTATCATTAATGAAATTCTTATATTTAATAAATTCTCGAAATATTGTAAAATTACTCCTCCAAGAGAGAGAGTACTTCATACGATAATAGAAATGTGCACGTACGTGTTTTAAATTTAAAATATAAATAAAAATGTTAATATTAATTTTATATTTCTTTATAGTCAACTGCATTTCATAAATCATCTTACTCTTAATTGATCAATATCTCGAGTTTCAAGCATTTACGTAGCAAAACTATTATTGAATTGCCAAAGCCATATTACAACAATTACACTAATCAAACATCAAATCAATCCAAAAAGCAAATGGGTTACCAATACTTTCAGCCTTTGAATTTTGATTTTCTCGGATGCTAGTTTGCTTAGATATTAATTGAAGCATAAAATAAGAACACCAAAATTCCCAACTTAGAGAGAAGTTCCATAAGTGATAGTAATGGAGCAGATTATTGAAATAAAAACTACATCAAAGTCCACACGAAAAGCATCTTTTTTCAGTTAATGCTTCTACCACTCACTGCAAACAGTAACCTTACAACATACGTAATACGTCGTAGAATACATCAAACAGTTTCAAAAACATTATTTACATCATTGCACGTCCTATATATGAAGATATTGGATCTTCTACCTCCTCACATTCATACACTTCCCTAATGGAAGACGCTCCCAATATAACAAAAGTCGTATTTACTAAGGTAAAAAGCAGGACTTCTGAACAGATATCTGATGGACGACGCCCTAAGCTCCATCATCTTCAAGATTATTGACCTTCTCGCATTCATCAATCCATTCACTATATCTGAAGTGGAAAAAAAATGGATGAGTCAAAAAGAACGGCCAGAAAATTAATTAGTAACAACAGGAGGGAACATGTAGAATTAACTTACATGTCTATTGGTTCAGTTAAAGCTGCAAAGAGAGAATAAAAAATGATCAGTTCCCCTCAGATGAAAATAAGCATCACAAAAAGAAAGTCAACATAAAAATGTATCACCGCCTTTGGAGAGAGAGACAGACAGAGACTATCACCAGTTGACAGTGAACCCAGTCACTACATTCAACACACTGAACGTAACCCCAAAGCAACAAATAGTCCACGGAGCAATGAATTAAAATTCATTCCATGCTATAATCCCATTCAGGACTCTTAACAAGTAACTTGAGTACAATGCAAATATTCTAGTTCTACAACTTGGCTTGTGTATTGCACAAACCCAACTTATACTGTTCTTGCAAAAGCAACCACAATATTATCTTATTTATTCTTCACCAAAAGCAGAGGAACTGATGAGCCAATTCCTGAAAATATTATTGCATTAAGGTGTTCTTAAAGAAAAGAGTCTCCAAGAATCAATTATTGCATAGAAGGTTTCTAGTCTGCATGTACAGTATATTTTAAATTCACCCCACTCAAATCAACTCAAATTGTATGATCTCAAACATATTGTCTTTGATACAACTGTAAGTGAACAAATGAGAACTAGTCGCTTCCAACCCAATTTCTAAAAAATTAGCAACATCTCCTCCTGTTCAGAACAATTAAGACATTCTCCTTTGTCTTTTCCTTTTCCCCTCCGGTTCATATCAGAAATACAGCACAATACAACATTACTAATTTCACATGCAGAATGAGGGGAAATCCTCATAAAACCACATCCTATAATATGTACTACCATATTTTCAAACATCATACTCAGAAAAGCAATGAACTAATGCATACCTGTTACAGTAGTGCTAAAGCTCTCTTGGCATATTCTGCATACAGCCTCACCAATCAAGTTCTTCATATCACTGAAAGCAGATATTTGTGTTTCAGCACGAGATAATTGTTTAGAAACTACTACTGTTCAACTACTTCAACCCATTGCAACAGTATTATATGAGACAGTATGGGAACACTTGAGGTATAATAATTCTCATTGCAATGCATGTATGTCTCTGTGACTCTTGTCCATATTGTACAAGTGGATTCATATATATCTATGAGTGTTCTATACTAAAGGCCCGTTTGGTAACCGTTTATGCATAGTGTTTATTGTTTATAAAAATAAATTTTTAGGATAAACATGTTTGATAATTTTTGTTCAAATCTTAAACACCAAAATGATGTTTTAGTGTATGTTTATTAAAAAAAAACTTTTTTTCTTTTTCATCTAACATGGTGATTATATTATTTTAATTAAAAATTAAAACTAAAAGTGAGAAAATGAAAAGAAAAAAAAATTATAAAAGGCTATTGCTTGATACAATAATAAAAATATTAAGATTATCAAGTATACACAAAATTAAAGAACATTAATTGCTTTGAGAAAAATAAAATAAAGAAGTCTCAACTGTCTCCTTGTCAAAGAAACAAAAATGGCATTTTGTACTCGTATCATTCATTCATTTTCAGTGTTGAAAAGGAAATAGAAATCAAAAAAATGAGAATAAAAAATAGTAGCAAAAGAAGTTCAAGAGCAAGACTATGCACTTCAAATCCCTCTTCTTACTCCATACAAATTGAAAAACTACTTTCCCGTGGTTATATATATTTTTGTTTTTGTTAGTAGGGGTGTACAAAGAACCGGTAGAACCGAAACCGTAAAAAACTGTAGTTGAACCGAACCGAACTATTGGGAACGGTTCCCCCAAGAATCGTAAGGAATCGAACCGTGTGCATCGCCTTTTGGGTTGTGGGTCATTCTAGTTTGACAGTATCATTTGTATTGTGTAGATATATATGAAACCCTATTATTGGTTTCTTTTTTATGTATATTTCTGTATAGATTTGTTGTAGCATGAACTTGACTTATTATAAAGTTTATTGTGTTGATTTAAAAAAAAAATACAGTTTTAAGGTTAACAAACATGTTTTTCTATTTATGATTTTTAAAATAGGCCAAACACTTTTTCGTTATCAAAAAATACACATGTTTATGGATAAACAAAATCATAACATAAACACAATTTATACAAACACTTAAACAATAAACACTAAACATAAACGGTTACCAAACAGGCCTTAAGTTTTAACAATTGTTGATGTTAAAACAAAGTTAACCATTAACTCTTTCGAACTTTGTGAGGTGCCAATGCCGGACATACAATTAGGGCTGCAAACGAGCCGAGTCGTTTGCGAATAGTTCGAGATCGGTTCGTTAAAAGCTCGGTGAGCTCAAACGAGATTATAAAGCTCGATTTGTAAACGAGTCGGGTCTAAACAACACTAGAGTCGGTTCGTTTATTCGTGAACATGATACAAACGAAGCTCGATAATAGGATCACAAACAAAATTAATTACAAAACATATATATATAATATATAAAAATAAAACAGGTGAAGCCTAAACTCATGTTCCCTTTTAATCACTCCATCCTAACCCTAGCCTCCCATTATCTTCATCCCTCACTAACGCCACTCCCCCTCTGTGTAAAATCAGGCTACCCTTTATGTAAAATCAAGCCCCTCTCTGGCATGGAACGATTGCTTCTGCAATGGCAGATCGCGTGGTGGCTATGGAAACCGACACAACTGTGGTGGCTACGAAATCCCTTCTGCAAACTACAATGGAATGGTGGTGATTCTTCCAAGTATGATAGTAATTTTAATGTATGGTTACTCTAGTTGTAGATCTAGCATATATATAGATGTTGTGTATTATGTAGTGTATTTGTGTATGTATATATATAGATATATGAAGTGTATTTTTGTATATATATATATATATACAAATGTGTGTGAAATATATGCGTATTTGTAAACGATCTCCGAGCTGAGCTCGAGTAGTTTGTGAACAATCTCAAGCCGAGTTCAAACGTGAAGATGGGAGTTCGATTTGAGCTCGAGCACAAACAACCTGCTGCAAAGTCGAGTCGAGCCCAAACATGCCACTATTCGACTCGATTCGGCTCATTTGCAGTCCTACATACAACACTTGGATATGATTATTACAACCTAGTTAGACATACACTCGACAAGCATATATATTTTAGGGTAAACTTCACTGACACCCCCTGAGGTTTAACCATATTTCACCTAGATACAACTTCACGAAATTCTTTCACAAACACTCCCTATCAGCTTTTCCATTTTAAAAAAATGTGAAATGTCTATATTGCCCCTTATTATTTTATTGATTTATGATATAAAATATTAAATGTTGCTAAATTACCTAAAAGCCATATCGACTCACACACACTCTCTCTCTCCCCTTATCTTCTGAGAAGCCCTAATCCAAATCTCCATTGCTAGTTCATACTTGTACGATAAAATACTTTGTACACTATATGCACTTGTTCCTTTCATTATCTCCAAATCATCACAAACTTCAAGGCGACTTTCTACTTGCACTTCAATTTTGATCTTAATTCTCTCTCTCCCTCTCCCATATGTATTTTTATAATTATAATTTATGAGTTCCTTTCCGTATATTTAGGTACCTAGTTGCTAATTTTCAATTTATTTGGATTCTCTTTTTTTAATTTTTTTATTTTCTTCAGATTTTACTTACCTTGTCAATCAACTCTTTCTTTTTTTTTGGCAACTCATGTGCTTGTTTACTTAACTATAAATGTAAACATATACGTATTTGTATTTATATATGTCTAAGTAATTTATGTATGTACAATTTTTGTTTGCTAGAGAAATTTGTGGGTGGGTGGCATTGTTGTGTACAAAAAGGTTCCCAATTGTGAACTAGTTTTAATTTCTATTCTAGTGGGAGTACAAAGACTGTTGAGAAATAAGCCCTCAATCACGAACCACCAAATATTACGATGTGATGATAAGTAAACAAGCACGAAGAAATTTACAAGAACACACCAAGAATTATACGTGGTTCGGCTAAACAAGCCTACGTCAACGGAGAGTCCGATTTCACTATATAGATTATAACATTACAAATTGAAGAATTGTATCAAGAGTATACTAAACTCTCATCCCTTAACCCTTGTACATCCAATCTCACTCAAAAGGAAATCACAAATTCAAAACAAAAATTCTCTCTCTAAGTGTCCTCTTAAAAACAATAAGAGTATTACCTCTACGCAAGAGTTGCCCCCTCAAATACAATGAGAGTATTGCCTCTTTTCTTCTCACTTATCTCAATCTATAACATGGGTAACTATTTATAAAACCCAAAACCCAATTCCTTGTGGACAAGGATTACAATTCCTTAAATATGTCATCAATGAACGAGACTCTTGTCTGCAAATCCACAAACAATCCATCGACGCTTCAAACTCCAGCTACATAACCCAAATCAAGTATGAAACAATACTCCCCCTTGATCCGCACGGCCAATGTATTCATACAGCTGTATCAAGTCAACACTATCAAGTGACTTTAGAAGGGGGCTTTCAATGCAACCCTTCTCCAAGCAGGAACTTTCATCTCACCCTCGTCTGTTCGAAAACGGGCAACCTATGTATTTGATAAATCAAATGAAACACATCTCAAGATCTTGTTACCATGTGCACCTTGTTTCCTATCCACAATCGAAGTCTAAGTGTCATTGGCACTCCCCACCAGACGATACAAACCTCCACTCTGTCTTCCTGGCATTAATACCATGCAATCCTAGGTGATCTTCACGACTCCCCCTGCAATGGAGCACTTGCAACCCATGGAGTCCAACCGGCTCAAGAAAATTAAATTACACCGCAACTTGAGTGAGTCTAAAAATAAATCATGTTGAGTAAGAGTGTTACCTTTGTAAATTGTGATTCAAAACAAGAATTCTCTCTAAGTGCCCTCTTAAAAACAAAAAGAGTATTACCTCTACGCAAGAGTTGCCCTCTCAAATACAAGGACAGTATTGCCTCTTTTCTTCTCACTTATCTTAACCTATAACATAAGTAACTATTTATAGAGCCCAAAACCCAATTTCTTGGTGGACAAGGATTACAATTCTTTAGAACCCAAGACTTACCTAACAAGTACTTTCCTTCCTTGAGACCAATACTTGCCTACTCAGAAATTACCTAATAAGATACAACTCTATAATAGAAACCTAATCACAATAGGAATGTGAGCCAACCCAACAAAGACCTACAATCTAGACTAGAATTTGGGCTTGATATTGGATTTCGACTAGGATTTGGGTGAAGGTAAGGGTTGAGATTAGCTTGGGTATAATGAACTGGAAGTTTTATTTGGGGTTTGGTTCATTTGTTTGTTTGTGTTGTGTGGGTACAACCACTTTAGATTAGATAACACATTAGGCATATGAGAATCTAGTCACAAAATTATTTTTGCCTTGTTGCAATTGCATAGTTGTCTTCAGGCACTATCATAGAAATTGCATTTAAAGATTCCCACAATGATTTAGAATCTTATTGCATTTCAGGTTGTTTAAGAACATTAATCGCAATAAAGATAACCACATATCATAACCTGAATTACAAGAACTAATTGTGGAAATCAAGTTTGGTAAGGTACTTTGGGTGTGGATGAGGCAGTTGAAAAAAAAAATGGAAGAACTCGATGTAAGTGGAGATCAAATGATTGATGACCCCAAAAAAATGTGTTGGGAAGACAGGAAAAAAAAAAGGAAAGAAAAATAGAACAAGAAGGAAATCTTTCTCAAGATTAGAGTTCTATTAGGTAATAGGCACTCTCTAGAACAAGAAAAGATATAAAAATCGTTTTCTGTGAAAACTCCCAAAAAAACCCTACTCCAGAACAAAGTCTGCAAAACCCCCAACAAAATCCAACAAAAAAGCATAAACCCACTTCAAATCAGTGCACAAAACAATAAAAAAAAACATTAAAAAGTATTTTGCTCAACACATGAGAAGCGCTTTTGTCAATGAATGGTTCTTGTTTTCGGTCTTGTATGTTGTGATGAGCTGGAGGGTTTCGCACACAGAGGGAAGACAAAAGTTTCTCAACAGCATAGTTGTTGAAGGCTCAAGGCGCTAAGGCCTCCAGGAGCCTGAGGCATGGCCTAACTGAAGCAAGGCACAAGGTAAAAAAACTTTAGAAAATCTAATTGTTGACCTAAAAAATCAAGATCAATGGTCCTTAGATACATTGACTTAAGCTTTGAACCCAAATGACTCACTTTATAAAGCTTTGTCATGCATAGTTACTGTTTCAAGAACCTGGCTCAGAAATTTGGCAAGTGTTGGATTCTAGGAGCAAGATCGTAAATATGCATTTTTAAATGAATTATGAAATCAAAAGTCCCGGTAATTGTACCACATGATT
Organism: Cornus controversa; assembly: GCA_026545225.1. Lineage (NCBI taxonomy): Eukaryota > Viridiplantae > Streptophyta > Magnoliopsida > Cornales > Cornaceae > Cornus > Cornus controversa. Next base: position 70,573,552 of record CM048847.1, read on the forward strand.
TTTCATAATCATATAAATTTTCTCAGCCCTAAATGACTGGATTTGGTCATTCAAATTGCAAGATAATTTTTTAACTCTAAGCTGAGAAATTCCATTTTGTACTAAAACTAAATAATTAGATTTTGATTCATTTGGAATTTGATTTTAAAACTATTTATATTGAATTCAAATGGGGGGTACTTTACTTATTTACATTTCAATGTAAATACGTGAGCAATGAGCAGTAGCAATATGTGCACCACTAAAATTTCAACAAGTGTTAAAACCAACTAAAAAAGACAGGCTTCAATCAGGCGCGCAACACCTGCGCCTTGCTACACCTTGCACGCCTTTGACAACTATGCGCAGCGAGAGCGAAGGAGGAAGAAGATGAGGAAAGAGAGAGAAAGAGAGACGTGCATGAATCCATAGTTTTAGAGAGAAAGAAATAGGGGATGGAAAGAGGGTATTTTGGTCCATTAAGATAAGTTCAATAGAGTTAAATTGGTAATTTTATTATTTAGAAGGTTCATTTCAAAAGTGAAAAGGCAACAAAATCATTTTACCCTGAAAAAGGGCACTGACATGATGTCCTTTTGGTAGGAGGGGGTGTTAGTGAAATACGGAGCAAACTTCAGGAAGCAATTAGTCATCACACGTGGCAAATTGTATCTAGGTGAAATAAGGTTAAACCCCGGGGGGTGTCAGTGAAGTTTATCTTATATTTTAAATTTTATCATACAATTGAAAAACTCTATGTTCTACTCCTTTTCTTGCGTTGCTCAAAACAAATGAAGTGCCCATTTTGAATACTTCATATAATTAAATATACACCACTTTACCCAAAAATAAAAAATATATATGAATATTTAGCTCATATTTTTCAAGATCTGTTAAATTTGAAACTTAGATACATACATGCCCACGCATAACAGAGTCCAAGTAACATATTTTAGAAGACCTTGCAACAATGGTGATCAACTAAAATTGATATAGTATATGATATGAACTTATCGCATTCTTCTTTTTGGTACACAATGAAACTGAAATCATTATGTTTGTTTTCCTTGTACCAAATTATAAAGTAACTGGGCAACAACAGTACCTCATAATTTTATACATTTGAATAATAAAACTTCTCTGCCAAGTGCATTAATTATTTAATACGAAGGACAAACAAAAGTTATTACACACTTACATACGACATTCCACGCTGGTCCCATGATTACAGAAGGGACAGCTGAAGACGGTGTCAAGCTTATCCATTCTCTTCTTTGGGGGTGGCTTCGCCCTTGACTTCCTTTTACCCATCTGTTAAATTAATTTTCACATTCAGCAGCATTGAAATTAGAAGGTATTAGTTCAGCTGCTATATCACAAATATGCAGAGCAATCACATCAATTCTATTGTACCAAATAAATTTACAAGTACTGAAAGAAATTTGAAGACCCAAACTGTATTTGATTCATATAAAATACTTCTTATATCCTTCAAGTAGTATGTTGAGAAGAAGTACTCACAGCAATGCTAGCAACTACTAGGTACTAGCTCCAGCTTAGAAGCTGTTACAGAATTGCATGAGGCACTTTCTTTGAGTACCAAAACGCATCATCTTACACACACTTATTGTATTTAAAAGAGAGAGAGAGAGAGGAAGAAGAAGAAGAAGAAGAAGAAGAAGTGCATTTACATCGATGAAATTGTCCCAAAAATTTAGAATGTGAGCATTGTAAACATTGTCAGTGGATGAAGTATTGTCTGACTGATTATATGTCAAAAGTATGACTCCTGAACAAATCAAAATGGCCATGGTCCAACTGATTTAAAAATAAACAAGATCCACATCATCATTCTTGCCCTTATCCCGTACAAACGGGAGTCTTTTTCCACTCTTTTCTATCATAGGTCATATTTTCTACTAGGTTTAATTTTTTGCAATCATTTCTTATCACTTCATTCCATGTTAGTTTTGGTCGACCTCTTTTTCTCTTACCCTCTATGCAATTCAATATTGCTCTTCTCACAGGTGCATCTATAGGTTGGCGTTGAATGTGTCTATACTACCTAAGTCTACTCTCTCTTATTTTCTCGCTAATAGGCGCCACACCTAGTCTCTAATTCTTTGATTATTAATCTTAGTTTTCCTAATTACTCCAACCATCTTAACATCTGCATTTCCGCCACATTAATGCATTGTTCGTGTTTCTTTTTTAGAGCCCAACATTCTGCCCCATATAGCACAGTCGGTCCAATCATTGTCCACTTTGCCTTTTAGTTTATTTGGCATTAGTTTATCACGTCCCAAACCATTCTCCTTGGCAGAATTCAGAATTAGATGACTGGGTTTCGTAGCTTTTGAACTATATACCTCCATTTTTATTTTGCATAGTATAGAATGGCAATTTTGATTTAGTACAGTATCTTCTATCTAACGCATAATGTTTAAATTTCTTAATGAACAACTTCCAATAAGTGACCAAACAACGCGTCAGATCCTCCCATCAGATCATAGAACAAGCCCTAAATGACGAAAACTGAACACAACATAGTGGAATTGAATTTGAACATACAGCAAACTTCTATTTATTTTGAATTCTAAGAAATCTAAAAAACTAAAACTAAAAAAACAAAAGCAAAAAAGAACTGAGAATATAAACACACTAAATTATAAAACCTAAACAAAACTCCAAATTATGAAACCAAAACATAAAGATGTAGATAAAAACAAAAGTAGTAAACTTGTATACATGAGGAAAATAACTGACGATTTATAGTTCGTCAGAAAGAAAAAAAAAATATCAATTTTAAACTAAATTTGTAGAATAAAAAAAAAGTTAAAAGAACCCCAAGAAAGACACACGCACATGCGATAGCAAACTCATGAATAACGAGTATCGATACCGAACCCCAGAGATAATAAAAAAATAAAAATAAAAATAAAAAAACATACACGAATCGCATCTGAACTGTTGAATTTCTTGGATTATAAAACGAAACAAACGTTGCAAACCCTAAACATAACTATGTAGAGAAAAACAATAAATAAATAAAACGAAAAAACAAAATACAAAAGGATGTAGATATTTACGTACCTGACGATTCGCAGTTCTTGACTCCAACAGGATTCGAGAGGGAGAGAGGGAGGGAGAGGGAGGGAGGGGGGTAGTATTTATAGGCTTAGAGCCCCCCAAGTAACCAGAAAAATTGGAGACAAGGCGCAGTGATACGACGGCGTTCACGATTGGGCCTTGTGATTGCTCATCTTAACTGATATAGCCCATTCTTGTGGGGCCCGAAATCACATTCATTACCCATCAGGAACTCGGATTTCTCTGTCATCGGACTGCCATTGTCTGTTCTGGATCATTATTACAGAAGATTGGGTTTATTGTTGAGTGGATTGGAAGTTAGGTTTGTAATGTGGGCCGTGGGCTATCTAAACCTAGCCCGAACCAACTCGCTAGAAAAATCAAGTGGCAGTGTTATAATATGGGTCCCACGCCACTACCTTTCAAAAAATAATAATAATAATATGGGTCCACCGCACATAATGTTGCCGACAAAATGTCGGCAAATATACAAGGAAAGAGAAAAAAACGCGGTGGAGCAAAAGTCTTAAAAGTGAGGGGTAAATTCGAGAATTGGATCTATAAATATGCATGAGCTGTTCGGAAGAGAAGAGTGAAGAGAGTCTGAGTGAGAAAAAATTCTCTCTCCATTAGTATGTGTTTTACAATCTCAATATTTTCTTGCATTTTATAACATGTTATGAGCATATGATGTCCTGTCCGAGGAGAAAGCTCTTCTCTTTTCTTCTGTATTGTGTCAAAAGGTATGAATTAGATGTTTCATATTTCTCATAATATTAGTTAGTAAACTAGTAAAAAAATAAGTTTTCCATATATATATTGGATATCAGCTATTTTGCACTCATTTATTAATTTTCTGCCTTTATAAAGTAAGAAATTTCTAATTAAATTGTTGATTACATTATTGTGATTGTGCTACTTAAGTCCAAATTGTCTTTTTTTTTTTTTTACAAATTTAACATATTGATTAAAATGAAATTTTCATATCATAGTTATATATATATATATATATATATATATATATATATATATATTTTATTTATATGATTTTAAACGTATTATTGTATTTTTTCCATTTATAGTATTCCGACAAATGTTGAAGCTCACAAAAATTTGAATTTCTCATTCCTAATATTTCATGCATGAACTACCTAGCTTGGATCCTTGATACCTATATTCACCTTGATGTTGTGAATCTCGGAAACAATTAAGGTTGAAAATCAAGCATCCTTGCAAAATTTGCACAATGATTTTCATCTGCAATCATCTTCACGAAGAACTAAAATTTGAATAGCTCACAGTTAAAGACCCCGTTACTCTTTGAAAAAGATGGAGTAGACATACAAGTGCTAAAAAACTGTAATCTTCCAAAAAGCTCGCTATGATTGGATATATCTATAATTGCATAATTTTAAAACTTCAATGACTATAATTTTGCATTATTCAAAATCAGCTCTCAAATAAGATTACGTGGAGAGAGAGTATTATTGAAAATAATGTTACAGTAAGAAAGTCAAAATTAATGACACAACAATAACCAAGAAAGTCAAAATTATTGTTCACTACAGTTATTGTCGACACTACAGTAACCAGACAAGATACTATTCATGAACAGTACTGTTCACTTTTCCTGTTCACTACAGTCAGATCCGAAATTTTCGGAAAAGATATGAGAAAAAAGGAATATTTTTTTCAAAAATTTCGGATCTGACTTTAGTGAACAGTAAAAGTGAACAATACTGTTCATGAACAGTATCTTGTCGGGTTACTACAGTATCGACAATGACTGTAATGAACAGTAATTTTGACTTTCTTGGTTACTATAGTGTCAGTAATTTTGACTTTCTTACTGTAGCAATTTTATCTTTGGCCAACTTTTTTGTTCATGATCATATCATGTAGATTTGATCAATCTTCGCCAAAATCGTAAGGATCTTAGATATCTTGGAGAGCCTGACTTGAGTAGGGGTCTTTGACTAGTTGGCTGGATCCTGCAGATGATGCATCCTCATCTTCTGAAGATATGACTTAGTAATTGTTTGGCAAGATGCGCCAGTTCTGACTTGGAGCTTGAAGCCATGATATAACCTATTGACTTTAAGGGAGCTTCATGTTTTTTCTGATTTGGAGAAGGTTGAGATATGGAAGGAGAGTAAATTCAGTCTGAACTTAGGTAATAATTGTCTCAGTTTTGAAAGAATCCCACCATTTGACGAAGTGCATTCGAATGACTGTTTTATCTTGGATATCAAATTGCAATTTGAAAATCTATGGAACTCAGTATTTACTCGATAATAGGATGATAATTGGAAATTGAGATTGGTGTGCATTAATTTTGTAAACTGATGAGAAATACTTGACTTGGTCAAGAAGAATAGTTGGAAAGATTTGTGGGATGGAACCATATTGAGACCACCATCTAAGAAACCAAGAGAGGATTTGACTTTTGAATTTATTATAAAAGTTAATAAACCAAAAGTGAGTGAATGACTCATTCTGGTAAAGGAAGACCTTGAATCAGGCATCCTTATAATCGTGATAGTTAAATTGGATTCAGTGTTTGGGCAAGTCTTTGAGAATGGAGGGATGAGAACTCCATTCTTTTATTGAAATAAATTTCTGGATGTAGAGGGAATGATAAATGACTTTAGAGGAATCGTTTCGGTCGTAAATTGGATTAATTTGAATTGATTCTGTAGTGAACAAGATATCTTATAAAAGGATAACGACTTTTTTGGATGACAAAAAACCATGCCAGAGGAAAAAAAGCTTTGACTAGATCAATGGGGTCTTTGAAGTGGCTATGAGAAGGTTTAATATAAAAGAGGTTGGAAGTGTAGTTGTGTGTATATTCAAACTTGGGATTCTGGATAAATTGACTAGGAACGATGGGGCTGATTGACTGTATGGGTTGGTCTGAAAATGGGTCAGAGGCCTGGAGATGACTTGGGTATTGAAGGCGAAGGTGACTAAGGCTTGGAGAGGCTAGGGCAGAACTAAAGGAAGGTCTTAGTGATTAACTAAAGACAGCAAATATGTTGGTCATTGACAGAGGAGTTAAGGAGGATATATCAGCTTTTACTATCCCTTGAGGAGCCATGTGTTTTGTTTTGTCTGTCATATTTGCCCTATAAGAATTCCCTGGTAATGAAATCAGGAATAAAGTTTTGACTACCTTTGATATATTCCATATCAAAATCAAAAAATACTTAAAATAACTTGCCATCTGGCAAAAACTTGCTTAGCAGCAATGTTTTTAACATCTTTTTCAATAACATATTTAGCACTTTTATAGTCAACCCTGATTAAAAATTTCTAGTTTAAAATATCATCCTGAAATTTTGAAACACATAAAACAATAGACAGTATCTCTTTTTTAATAGTACTATAATTACTTTGTGTGTTATTCCAGGTTCTAGAATAAAAACGAATAATTTGTTCAGGAGAATTTAGATGAATTCGCTATTTGAGAATGCCACCATAATCAATATCCGAGGCATCAGTTTCAATGATTTTAAAGAAGTTGACTGAAGGAATACCAATGCAAGGTAAAGATTTGACATGAGTTTTAATTTTTTGGACAATTGAAGTGTGAATTATTGTCCAAGGGGAAGGATTATTTTGAAGCCTGTCAAACAAAGGCTTACATTATTTACGCATATCATGATAAAAATCAGAGATGTAATTTAAAGATCCAATAAAACGTTGTAACTGGGTTTTGTCTGTGATGACATCAAAAAATTTATCTGCAAATTGGATGGCTCGATCTATTGGACTTATTTTTCCCTAGTATATGTGAAAACCAAGAAATCTAACTCGGGTTTGGAAAAGGTTGATTTTGGAAGCAGAAACAATAAGACCATTTTGTTTGATGAGAGCCCTGAAAGTGAATAAATGTTTCCAGTGTTCATCAATGGATTGGGAGAAAATAAGGACATCATCAATATAGGCTAGAGAAAATTTACTATATGGGTTAAAAATGTCATTCATGACATTCTGAAATTCACTAGGGGCGTTCTTTAGACCAAAGGGCATAACATTCCATTCATAATGCTCGAATGAGTAATAAAGGCAGTTTGATACCTATCTTTTTCGTGTATCTTGATCTACCAAAATTCTGATTTCAGATCAAATTTTGAAAAGATTACAGTTTTACTAAGTCTATTAATAAGATCTCTTTTATTAGGAACAGGATAGAGAAACCATTCCAAAACATCATTTAGTGGTTTATAATTAACAACGAGTCTAGAGACTCCGTGTTCCAGCTCAGCTTGTTTTTCCACATAAAAGGCAAAGCAGGACCATGGAGATTTACTTTTTTTTTAATAATTTTCTTGGCAAGAAGTATATTAATTTCTTCTTTACAATATTCGAGGAGTTCTGGATTCATCTGAATTAGCCTAGCTTTTGTGTGGGGACAAATTTTTCATTAAATGACTGAATGTAAGGTAGCTTAACTATATATTATTTCCTATGCCAAAATACATTAAGAAATAAGGAACATATTTCAATTTCACGCTTTGTTTTTGAAAAGTTTTAACTGTTTGCTGAAAATTTTAAATAGCTAATTGATTTTCAATTTTTTTTATAAATGACTTCTTCCTTTAAGAAGGTTAAATGTTTTTCTTTAATGTTAATTAAATTTAATGATTTAGAAACTGAAGAATCAAAAGAGGTTTAGTTGTAAGTTCATTATTATCTGTTGTAAAGGGATATAACAAATAAATAATTGGTAGTCCCAAAATAACCTTATCAGTCATATTTTTAACTAAGACAAATGATGTCTTAAAACATACATTGTCTTGACAAACACGGGCTTTTGGTAACTTATATTTAATCTTCATTTTACTACCGTTAGCAGAACTTAATCGTTGGGAAGTCTTCTCAAAATACTTTTATAGAATTAACCCTTTTTGAATGCAATTAAGGTCGGCTCCTGTATCTATTAAGACGATAACTTCAATGGTTAAATATTTATCAATTATAATGGTAACTTTAGAAAATCATTTTTGAATAACCATTTTAGATATAGTGTTAACATGTTGGCTAATGTCTTTTTCATTGTTAAGGACTGGAGGTTCATTAGTGGGTGAAGTAATAGGAGCTTCATCAGAAAAAGATTATTCGTGAGCTTTTAGGTGTAGTAACCTTTGTGGACAGATGTGAGTGGGCGAGTGCAAAGACAGACACTAGGCTGAGCTACCACACTGACAGGGTATAGGGTGCTCAATCCCACATCGCCTGGGTGTAGAAAAGGGGATGTGCTTATATGTAGTATGTTCTCTTCAAATGGTATGAGACATTTTGGGGTAAAATCCAAGAAAAAATTCGTGCGGATTTAGACCCAAAGCGGACAATATCATATCATGTGTTGGAGCGGGATATTACAGTTGGTATCAGAGCTTGAACCCAACCGGAAGTGTGCCGACGAGGACGTCAAGCCTCGTAGGGGGGTGGATTGTAGTAACCCTTATGGAAGGGTGTGAGTGAGCAGGTGCGAAGACAGACACTCGGCTAGGGATGACAATTTTGTCCGCCCCGTCCTGCCCCGTTTAGGGAGGGTATAAGAGCCATTTTTTTCCGTAGGGGCAGATTTGGAAAAAAAAATCAAAAATCGCAGCGGGTACGAGGCGGGTTCGGGACTCTATAATAACCCGCCCCACCCCGCCTCGCCTATATATTTTATTATTATAAATATATTTATATGTGTGTATATATATATATATATACAAATTATAATTTTACTTTTGGTTGTATTAAGACTTATGTTTTCATTTTATCTTTTTGTTGTATTAACACTTCTTTAATTGTTGGATCAAACTTGTTACTAAGTTATTTAGTTGTGAAATATATTTTCTGTAATAGACTATTTAATTGTGAAATCTTATCATTTTACTTCTTAAACAGGGGTTATACTATTTTGAATTTAATAGTATCAAACTTGATACTACCCACTAGGCTCATATTTTTTGAAAAATTTAATTTTTATTGATGTTTGATGTGGTTACAATTTTGTGGGGAGGGGCCTCGCCTCACCCGTCTCGTTCCACCCCTTTTGAAATTTTAAACGGGGGCGGGGATGGGGTGGGGTTTCTCCCAACGGGGCGGGGATGGGTTTTGAAATTCCATCCCGTTTCAAACCCGCGACGGGTTTGGTAATTGTGTTGAAGGTAGTGGGGCGGGAACGAGTTTAGGCAAACCCGTGCCGTACCCGCCCCGTTGTCATCCCTACACTCGGCTGAGTTACCACACTAACAGGGTACAGAATACTCAATCCCATATCGTCTGGGTATGGAAAAGGGGATGTGCTTATATGTAGTATGTTCTCTTCAAATGGTATGAGGCCTTTGGGGGTAAAACTCAAGAGCAAAACTGTGCGAATTTAGACCCAAAGCGGACAATATCATATCATGTGTTGGAGTGTGATATTTTATTAGGCTTTTATCTACTTGGATTATTAGCATATTCTGTTGGAAATCATGAGTTTCACTCTTTAATAGTTTTATCTCATTTTTTAAACGATTAATCTTTGTTTGAAGTTCTTGGAAGGTGATTTCTTTTTATAGTTGATTAAATCTTTCTAATGTTTTGGAAAGACTAAAAGTAGGCTTACTAGGAGAACTTGTAGGGGTATCATTGTTGTTTTTTTAAAAGAGTTTTTAATTTTTTAAATATAAGGACTTATTTTCAGGATTTTCAATTTTACTAATGAGTTCTATAAAAAGAGTTTCTTACTCTTCATATTTGGTAAGGACATTAATTGACTTTCAACATGAATCTTTGCAACCTATTATTATATTAGGGAGTTATAATTATTTTCACTATAAGTAGAGGATGAATCACTTGTTGCTGTATTTTCGTCACTAGTGTATTTTAATTCAAATATTTCAAAGATTTGTTTCTTACTTTCTTCAGAAATTTGCAATTGATTAATCTTTTTCTTTATAGGGGAATCATTAGCAAAGTGGCCCTCTTTGCCACATTTGAAACATTTACCAGTTTTACTATAACTTGTTCCTTTATCTTTAAATTTCTTTTTTGGTTTTTTATAAAATTCTTTCTTCTGAAATTAGATTTACTTTTATTAAAGTTTTTATAAGTTCTATACTTGGTAAGATATTTACAACTTTTATGTAATTTCGTACGAGAAGGTGCAATAGGTGGAAAGCCATATTGCTCGCAAAAAGTACCCAGTTCATATTTAGCTTTTTTCTTTTCATTATTAAGTTGTTTACTTATTTTCATATCAATGTACATTTTTAATCCTTCCTTCTAGATTGTACTAATGATATTTTCATAAGTAAGTTGGCTGTAATTAATGATTCATTGGAATGGTATTTCCATTGGTAAGTTGGTTGTAATCAACGAAGAGACAGAAAATGGACTTTGAAATGATTTTTCTTCAATCTGGATGTCTGGGGGTGTCAGTCTAGGATACCAATTCTTTGTGAGGCTAGTGGGATTTACTTTACTATGATAAATTGGTTTTAACTGCATATTTGTGAAGGTTTGTTCGAGATGATGGGTGTCATTTTCTTCAGAAGAAGAAGTTAATTCTAAATTAGAGCTATCTTTTTCATTAATAACTGTAATAGTGTTTTTGTTCTTCTTTCGTTTTCCCTTTTGCTTTTTCTTGGTCTTTTAACATTTCATTTACTATTTGGAGCATTGTTGACTCGGGAGATTTTAAGGCTAATTTTTTTCTTTTAGCAAGAAGATTAATTAAAGGTTTTTCTTGTTGAGTAATACTGTTTTCCATGCGAGTTTCTATTCTATTTTGTCAAGTTGTTTACCTATTTTATGTAGACTCTTATTGGTCAAGTTGTTTTGTTCAATAATTTTCCTTAAATCAGGTTGTGCGTTGGTTTCACTAACTTTGAGAGGGGGGCAGTAAAATCATGATCTAGTTGATGGATAATTAGAGTTTCAAAAGGAGGGTAACTCGAAGAGACAGATGTTTTATCGGGTTTAGTCCATTTGGTTTTTGTTAGAACATTAAATTTATTGTAATAATTCTCTAGGTAGTCAAAGAAATTGATTTCGAGACTGTAATTTGTCATAAATGACTTCCAGTTTTTAATTATCTTTTTCATTTCCTTTTCAGAAAAATTATTTCTATAAGCCTGTCTTTTTGACTTGTTTTCTTTTGACTTGAAATTTGCATGAAGTTTGAGTAAATGAAATCGAAATTCGTGACTTCAAGAACTTATTTGAGGATCAAAAGGTATTTGTGTTTCAAAATCTGTTTGAGCAGGGGATCTCGATGATAATGATTCAGTATTATCTTCAGATCTGGGGACGTAACATGGGTTTGTAATCAGATTATCTATTTTTATACCTTTTAATTTCAAGTTTTTTCCCTCATTCTTCATAGTTAACTGGTTTATAAAGGACCTTTTAGAGACTTCGACCTCGATAAGGAGATTTTTATCTTTTCTTATGTGACTATTTCTCGACTGACATTATATTAGTTTAGAATATTTTGCAAATTTACACTCTCGATATCACTTTTGAGGCGTGGAATGTGAAATATAATTTTTTCTAACATGTCATTTTCAATTATATTCTCTCCACATAACTTCGTTTGAGAGCTGATTTTGAATAATACAGAATTATACTCATTGAAGGTATGAAATTTTCATTTTAATCAAGTTGTAAAAAGAATAGCCAATTTGACCATAAGTAGAACAATCACTATAATGGAATTAACAACTAAATTAAAAAATTCTTACATTATACAAGGAGAAAAGAAAACTTAAAAGTTGTATACGAGTAAAAACTTAAAAAGTTCTATGTGCAAGTATATAAAAGGGTTAACACTTAACATATATATATATATATATATATATATATATATATATAAAAGACAATATGATTGTTAACTAAGACATGGCATGACAAAGAACTTCATGTCTTATTGTATACAAAGTACTAATTCTTAGCCTTGAAGTATTATATCATAGTGTAATCACAAAAGAATAGATTGCGCTACCTCCGTAAGAACTGATACATGTTTGTTTTATTCAATGCTGTCAAAAGTTATTCTGAATTAAGGGCTAGTTTGGTACGCTTGAATGAAATGAAGTGGGAATAGAATGAAGTCATGAATGGAATAAGAATGAGAATAGAATGGAATGACCATTCTCATTCTATTGTTTGGCTACACATATAAAATAATGTAGGAATGAAATGGTATTAATGAAGAGAGATGATGATTTATATATATTATAGAGTAAGTTGTAAAAGAGAGAGATGCATTAATGAAGAGAGAGGGGATGGTTTTAATAATAAGTGAGAATAGAATGGTCATTCCATGATTCAATAAGTGGAATGGATTTGTCCGAATGAGCATTTCAAATGAATGACTTGGAATGGTCATTCCATTTCTAATGTAGCACAACAAACGAGAGAAAGAGAATCAAAGGTGGAATGACCATTCTATTCCACCTTTATTCCTGTGTACCAAACTAGCTCTAAGAGATTTTTATGCCCCCTTACTTACCATGCAAGAAATACTAGAATGATATTTTTTTGTTTAAACTATAAAATAGTCAAAATTGACACTTTAATAAAACCACCACCTTAAACAATGTCTTATTAATTTTTTTTTTCTCAATCCCTCCCACTCAACATAATGGCATCACTTGTCCATAAGTTTGTTAAAATAATTAAGTAAAAGAAAAGACTAATAATGTTACTGGTATATTTTTTTTCTTTTCACTTGAGGGGTACGATAACAAAAATAAAAAATCGTGACAACATGACTTTTGGTTAACATGCTATCATAACTAATTAAATGTTAATATGTGACGTGGGATGCATCTAATAAATGCATTCGAATTAAATGTTGTCTAACTAATTATTTGTATTCTGTGGACCCATTTAGAAGAGACAAAAATAAATAAATAAAAATGATAAAAAGTGTTGATTGATTATTGTTAGGGTTAAATTCATAAAATTCTCATCTATTATAAAAAAATTTCATAAAACTTTTCCATACTAAAAAATCAATCAATTTGGCATTTCATATTAGTTTTCCATTGAAATTAACGAAAAAACCGCATGTGCATATCACGTGAGTTTGTTGACTAAATTACCCTTGTAAAATACCCTTATAGTAAAGGGAATTTTATGAGAATTTTTTATAGTAGTCGAGGGTTTTATGATTTTAACCCAATATACACACACACCTATATATATTCTTGAGACATATGTATATGTATTATTTTACTACATGTACTTTTCGCATCTAAAGTAAATTTATTATTTTACTTTGCACTTTCTATTAGAGGCTTGCAATAATTATTAAGAATAAGGGATAATATTGTCAAAAACAAATAATTTAAAAGTTTAAAATATATTAAAGAAATGCATTCACCAAACATATATATATATATATATATATATATATATATATTTTAATTCCTTCTTTTTATCAATGGACTTCTGATATTAGGAAGCTTCCCCAAGCAAAACACCTCTCTCACACACAACTGAACACTGGACAGGGTGCTCGGGCTTTATAATTGAGTTCTCACGTACTTGTAGTTGTAGGCTGTTGAAGTGTTACTCCAGGACTACACAACTCTTTCTAATGTACTTTATTAACAATGATTTTATATGCAATAATGAAGAAACAAATACATCATTTTTCACAGCCAAAGACAGGCTAAACATTTAGTCAAATACAAGATTCAGAAATTGACGATGTGTTGCAATCAAATACGATACAAATTACCACAGTTGACAAATGAAAAAAATACAGATGGGAAAGACTTCACGTATAATTTAAGAAAACGGTAATATATGATAGGAGAATCTATATGGTGCATTCATAAAAAGACTCCGAACTGAGTACCAACCTCAGATGAGCTCAAGCATTCCAACCATTGCAACCATGACGGCAAATGCAAGGCCAGAAAAAACCCATTAGTTGCAGCAATGCAGAGTTCTTGAAATTTTGGGGCAAGGAATGGAACATAATCCATCACTCATCAATCCTTTTTCTCAGCAGTTAGGTAGAGCAGCAACCAACTTTTTTCACAGCCGAAACATCATCCTTGGTCCCAACGCTAATGGTTTGCCCTTTAGGCAAGGCTGCAGGGTCATTCCCAATTTCAAGTGCTTTTCGGCTGACCACGCGGTATATCTGGCTGAGCACTTCTGTGAATGCATTCTCAACATTCATTGACTCAAGGGCAGATGTCTCCATAAAGAAAGTGTTCTCCCTTTCGGCAAAGGCTTTTGCGTCCTCGGTGGAAACTGCACGCAGGTGGCGCAAGTCCGCCTTGTTCCCCACAAACATTATCACAATGTTGTTATCTGTGTGATCCCGGAGCTCCTTCAACCATCTCTCAACGTTCTCAAACGTTACATGTCTGGTGACATCATACACGAGCAATGCACCAACAGCTCCTCGGTAGTATGCACTTGTGATTGCACGGTATCTTTGTCAAAGAAAATGAAATATAATTATTTTCAAGTATGGAATTGAGAGAGGGAATATTTACAACTTAAAAGGACTGATCATAATAACCACAGTAGAGAGAGCAAATATTATTTTCTTGTATCCCAACAGCACCCAAAAAATTAACCCACCAGGCTAAGTTACGATAGTAAGAAACTGTAAGACAACATATTTATATATATCTATATTTCATTTAAGTAGGAAACTGCAGGTTATGTCACAGAAACCCTATATAAAAGATGGATTTGGACAATGAAACTTCTATTCAGATTATATTAAATGTATACATCATTACATAAGCATATCTTCCCACAAGCAGACCCTCATCAAACTTAATAAAAATGTACTCTAACCTAATTTTGATAAAAAAAAAAAATCCAAACAGAAACAGTGAGGACAGAAGAAAGTTGAAGGCATCAAGATATACATTTCGTATAAAAAGCTCATCCATGTATCTGAAAGTTCTTTCTATCATGTCAGAAGACAACTCTTCCCGAGTTAGTCAAAGCATGAGCCCCATGCACAATCATGTTCTACCTTTTCATTTTCTCTAGTTTCAGGCTTCAAAGCCTCTACACCACAAAAATTCTCTCTTAAGCATCCTTTTAGAGTTTTAGTACACCCTGCCATATACTTTCATTATATCAAATTTTAATATGTTCATTTCATTTGTGCTTTTACTTTTTTCAGTCTCATATATAATTTCAATATTTAAAGCTAACATTGTTTTAGTCAAGGGAATAATATCAAATGTACCCTTACTAACCCTTTCATAATCTTTCATCAAACACCAGAAACCTCTGCAGCACCCACCTCTTTCATCCACTGTCGCCTTCATCATTAAATTTGCTGCCACCACCCTCCATCCATCCCATTCTACTGCAAAAATAAAATTTCCCACACATATATATGGAAATCACCTTCTCCATTGGTTAGATACTATTTCTATTCCCCTCAAACCCAACTCAGTACCAAAAACCATGCAACCACTAATAACCACCACCTTAATCAAGCCATCACCAAAACCCCCCACGTCCCCCCTCTACCATGATTCAACCATTTTTGGCCAAACCCATCATCACTTTCCTCCAAACAACAAACTCTGCTATCATTAATCCATTGTGAACCCATAAAACAACCAATGTCCAATAATATTCACATAGAGAAATCAACACGACAACAACAAAATAACCCTTCGACACAAAATCTCCATTCCCCACCAAACCCATCCCCATTGATGGCTTATCGTCGCCTTTGATTCATCATTAAAATCTCAGACATAGATACTTTCAACACCACCTACCACCTTCCCTAATGCTAAAGAATTAATGAAAGAGTGTTTATGCCATGGCTCCAATTCCTCCTACCTGATAACCATTGTGATCAAACAACGAAATAGTTTTAGAACTATAACAAATATAAAAGACGATTACCTAGTGTTGTTTGCCATAAAGATCGCATTGTATACAATCTAAAATTTGACACTATTTGCACAAAGTGATTGTTTTTGTACCCGAACCTGATAATCTCAAGCTTGAGAATAGAAAATTATAATATTACACTAAGCAATGACCTCTAGTACATATGTTTCGATTGGGGTCAAAGTTCCACCTCCCTCTTTCTCTTCTCTCTAGTGACACCTCATCAAACCCCAATCAATCAACATAAAGCGATCTGATAAAACAACAGCTCATTACCTCCATGGTGCCACATCCTTTATTCCCAGAACCCATACAATCTATTCAAACATACAGTCAATCACTCAGACCATCAAAATTGTTCAAACCCAATCACCACCAATATTGAATCCCTCCACCGAAGTCATCAAACGACATTGCTGAACCTCGATTTTGACCACCCATCACCACCGGTGATGAGTTAACAGCCACCTCATGCCTCCATTCTTCCCATCAACTTTCCTGTTGTAGATTCCAATCATGGGTTTTATGTTCTTCATTAACTGTTACAATTCTAAGCAGTAAGCACCTTCAAAAGAATGCCTGTACAATTGAAACCACCACCCCCAAAAGCTTGCTAATACTACTGACCTTGAGCCCCACCAATCAAACTTTAATGGAGTTCAAGCCTAGTTTGAGTACAGCTCCTAATTCACCGGGCCAAGATTGATCTTCTCTACAATCAGCTAAGCTTGCAGCAGTTTCATACCCCGGGATACAAATGACAAACGCACTATTTTCCTAATTCACTAATGATTTGAAACTCACGGTGTTATTGACTTCCTTTGCATGGACTGCAGCAAGGGTCAAATCTGGCTTATCATGTAATAAACAGGAATTAGAGACTAACTAATAGATTTCTAAGTGCAAGAGCGAAGTAGAATCAATTGCTCACAGCTTTGTCCATTATGAGGTACATGAAAAGGTACAAAGTTTAGTCCAGCTGCTTCAGGAACTGTGCACTCCTCCACTTTATTGACTACCCGCTTGTGCAGCTAGCATTCAGGCAAAAATAGGTGATAGAGAGTCCGTCCGCCAAGTAGTGTGTGTCTTCATGCATACCTTCATCTTCTGTCAAGCTAAAGACAGAAAAATAGGTGTGTAACCATAAAGGGATACCTTTACTCGAAGGTTAAAATGATTGGTTAACAATGGTGAAATATTCCCCTTTTACATCTTAGTATGGCCTGCCATTTCCATCATCAATTATCATATATTAAAGTTTAACTTGTTCAGTTGAAAATTGAAAATTATTGGAACATTTGCAATACACAAGGTTGAAACCATTATTTGTTTAAAAGAATTAAAATTGCCATATAAGTTCTATTGGTTCCATAGCAACTGCAAAAATCCAATTAGTACTGTTGATCTGCCATAAGAACACACACACCCTGGGTAATTAATAAATGCAAAAGCTCTTACACTGTCACACATATATCTAAGTCAAATCATAAAAAGTTTAACACCACTATTATAAGAGTTCCATAAGTAAATAAACAAAAATTTGGACGAGCAAGTGAAATTCTTAAATTGATTTATACACAAAATTCATTTATACACATATAAATACATATGTATACCCTAAAATCTTAAGTTCTTAATTTATTACTAGTGTAAAGAACCCTTGAATTGTGGGGAAAAAGTAAAAAGTAAAAAAAATGAAAACTTTTTTCTCCACTCTCGATCTGAAAACCTAGCATTACTACATTAGAATATGAAATAACCATAACCTCCTTCTTTTTTCCTAGTTAACCACAACCCTCCTTTGGTTGCCAGGAAAACTGAGACAAATAACAGCATACTTAAATTCAAATGTAAGACGACGGAAAATTAAACATTTCCCAAGTAACCAAACAGAAAATTATCGAAAACAAAATTTTAAAGAGAGACAGAATGGAAGTGAGAATGGGAAAAGTACCGTTCTTGTCCAGCGGTGTCCCAAATCTGGGCCTTGACGATCTTATCATCTACTCGAATACTCCGAGTGGCGAATTCGACTCCGATGGTGGATTTCGATTCAAGACTGAACTCATTCCTCGTAAACCTCGACAGCAGATTCGATTTTCCTACACCGGAGTCTCCGATCAAGACCACCTTGAAGAGGTAATCATAGTCGTCGTCGGCTCTGTACGCCGCCATTTTTATATCTTTAAACCCTTTTATCTTTCACAAATCAGATCAAAGACTTCAGAATTCAGATATATGTTTATATTATATATTCTTCTTATCTATATTGAAGAAACACATACAAACTCATAGGTATGTGCTAGAGAGAGAAAAAGAGCAGAGGAGAGAGAGGAAGAGAGATGAGGCTCGTGAAGGCGCGGGGGGTTCAGAGTTCAAGAAGGCGAAGCTGGAATAACATCAATCCAGGTTGGCAATTAACAGACTCTCATCTCCTCTCCGTAAAAAGCAAAGAGTAAAAACAGAAATCTACATTGAGGTTAAAACTTAATCTCGCCTGTTTTGTCTGAGTAGTAGGTTCTTGCTTCTTGGCATAGTTTAGTAAATACTATAACAGGTACTAAAATTAACTTTTATTTGCTGTACAAACTTTAAACTTTAAACCAAAAATTATACAGTATATATTTGTATTTTTTCGTTGAATGTATAATACAAGTAATAAAAGTTTTATGTTGTATAATACGAAAAATATTTCATTACATCAAGAATTAGGGTTTTTGTTAGAGAAGGTGAACCTTGATCTAAGAAAGATATTTATTACTCTTGGCTTGGCGGCTCTATATATATATATATATATATTTATTTATTTATTGTGTGTGCATGTGGAAATATCTATATGGCCGTAGATATTGATTTTTATATGGCCGTAGATATTGATTTTTTTTCGGGAGAGAGATTCTAATTTTAGAGAGAGGTGTCACAGGGGAGGTGTCATGTGAAGAGAGAATATGATTTTGGAAGTGAGAAATTTTGTCCAATGAGTACTAGTGATTGGTAATGAGTTTTGAAAGTGAAAAAATAGTTATTGAATGTATGTTGGGTTACGGATTAGAGTTTGTGAAATTCGATCTGAAGTGTGGCGATACATTATTATATATATATATATATATATATATATATATATATCATAATAATATTTTATTATCTGATAGTTGATATTAACCCAAAAAAAAAAAAAAAATGATAAAAGTGCCGATCAATTTTTTAAAACCGATTGAGATTAGAAAATGACTTCTTCTTTCAATTAATACAAGGAGTATGCAATTAGGACTTTGATAAGATCGTTAGGTTTCCATAACAGTTTTTTTTTTCTTTTTCTTTGATGTAATGTATATTATTGCCATTTTGCATTATTTAGTGTTTAATAGAAATAAAATTTTGGTAAGTTTCCTAATATAAGAGTAAAGAATCTTATTTTAATTAATAACTTTAGGATTAAATTTTAAGGCTATAATTAAAAGTGTGTAGACTACTTCCTACTCACTAGGGAGCAGTTGAACACTATTGTGTGTATATATATATATATATGTATATATATATATATATATGTATGTATATCATAATAATATCTTATTATCTGATATTTGATATTAACCAACAAAAAAATATATATATAAAAGTATCAATCCGTTTTTTAAAATCGACTGAGGTGTCAACCATTGATTGAAACACTGTAAGAAGAGAGAGAGTCTATCTTATTAATTATGGTATAAAGTTCTTTGTTGGACACTATTTATTAGAATCGCCAAAAAATCAATTCGAACATTGTAGCATTACTCAAAAAAAAAAAATTTGTTAAATGATGTCTTTAAAAGTCCGAATTAATGATTCTTAAGCAACAAATTTTTTTTTTTTTTTTTTTGAGAAATTAAGCGATGTTCCGACAAAATTCTAGTCCTTGATATTTCATCACCAGACTGAATCTATGGTTGAACTATACTGTTCATTCAACATCGTTTGTTTATAACTTTTCTAAAACAGCATTGAATTCATTTTAATTTACCTCTCTGTCATCGGTTCATCCTTATTTTGTCAAATATTTTTTATTTTTTTATTCATAAAGCTAATTTCTTCACATGAATTCTTTATTGGTAAAAGGGTCGAAAACCTCCCCGTGATCTTAAAAAGGTGCAATAAATCTCCCATATGCTATATTTTGAACGATATTACATATTCACTTTTGCAAAAATGAGTAACGTATCATTTTGCACATATTCTCCTTCATATGACAATTTTACTCTTTGTATTATTATAAAAAATAAAGAACAATAGGGAGGAGAGAGGTTTTTATATTAAATTTTTTTTACCTTAATAAAAAAAAAGAGGAGTTTTTTTTTGAAAAAAAAAACTAAAAATGCACAATTACATAATAAAATTTTTTGATTTTTTTTTGTTTTTTGAAAAAAAATTCATTAGAAAGAGAGGTTTTTTTTTTTTTTTACCTAAATAAAAAAAGGAGTTTTTTTTGGGAAAAAATTTTCGAAAATAATTTATGGGGAAAAAAATTAAATATGCACAATTACTTAATTAAAATTTTTGATTTTTTTATTGTTTCCGAAACTTTTTCCATTAGAAAGACAGAAAATTCATGAAAATAAAATAATTTTTGAAAAAAAAAATCTAAATTTTTTTATTATTGTGCATATTTAGTTTTTTTTTCCCCAGAAATTATTTCCGGAATTTTTTTCCCAAAAAAGAACTCCTCTTTTTTTTTTATCAAGGTAAAGAAAAAACCCTTTTTTCTAATGGAAAATTTATAGAAAACAAAGAAGGACAAAAAAATCTGAAATTATTTATTATGTAATTGTGCATTTTTAGTTTTTTTATTAATGTAAAAAAAAAAAGTTAATATAAAAAAAATCCTCTTCTGTCTATTTTTTTTATAATAATGAAAAGGGTAAAATGGTCATAGAAAATGAGAATATGTGCAAAAGGGATACTTTGCTTACTTTTGCAAAGGTAAATGTGTGTATGGTCCAAAATATAGTATAAGAGGGTTTGTTGCACATTTTTAGAATCATAGGAGGTTTTTGAGCCCCTTTTGCCTATTTTATTTACAAAAATTAGACTTTTTAGAATAAGTCCAATTCGTTAATCCAATTCGATCAAATTTAATATTTTACGTATCAAATTGAATCATATTAAGCCTTTTCACAAATCAGATCAAAATGCAATTTCACCAATCCGTTAACCAAGAATTGAATTATGTTTATTTTGATCTATGTTCACTCCCTGGATGACTTATTATTATTTTTTAAATAAAATGATCACATGGCAAGTCAACAAAATCACTACTT
The DNA here is from genome assembly GCA_026545225.1 of Cornus controversa. Taxonomy (NCBI): domain Eukaryota; kingdom Viridiplantae; phylum Streptophyta; class Magnoliopsida; order Cornales; family Cornaceae; genus Cornus; species Cornus controversa. The sequence continues at coordinate 70,594,806 of CM048847.1, forward strand.
TCTTCCACTTCCCTTCAAGTTTACTTGTTAAGTTAAAAACTGTCTTAAGTTCTCATTATATTTTTCACTCGTTGATTACATTACATATATATGGCTTAAATTGTGCCACATCATTAACTTGAGAAAAAAAAATAAAAACCCTTTCTTCTTCCCTCTTTCCAATGGTTAATAGGGGTAGGCCAACTCGAGCCTACCCCGAATTTTTTTTAACTTGTCCTATGTAAATTGTTATTCAGTTTAAATTTGATTTGAAAAGTAATAACTTGAATTCATTTTGGATCCGGCTGGGATTACTATCTAGAGTAATCCAAAATCCATCCCAAATTATAAAACTCGACCAGCCCGACTTATGAACTAAAACAATGAACCCAATATACATGTAATTGGTTATTTAATGGATTATATATACAATACACAATATCACATCCTTTGAATATATTATTCAAGTTACTAATTCAATAACCTTAATATGGTCATTTTATTTGTTATTACGGCAAATGAAACAGCAACTCGGTTAGTAGTAGAGTAAGGATTAAATATTTCATACCTGGATTGATCTCAAGTCGAGTTTCCAACCCTGACCGACCCCTAAAGTGGCCTCGATCGATTGGGCCTTCATTTGGGATAACGAAAGCCCAAAAAATTCATAAGAAAAAACCTGAGTCGATGAAATCATGGTAGGGTGCGCACAAGAACTATTGTTCCAGACCGTTTTGGCCTTTATTGCCTTCGTTTTCACCATCAATATCATATTAGGACCTGTACTTTATTTCCTCAAAGCTTCGGAGGTTTCCACCATTCTATGGCTGCATGTGAGTCCCCTCTCTCTCTCTCTCTCTATATATATATATATATTTATATCCGTGTGTTAGGGTATACTTAAGTATAATTTGTATATCAATTAGTATGCGACTCATATTCTTATTTTGTTTTTATGAGCAGTTATTTGGATTTTTTTAACTGGAATAGTGAATTAGGGTTCTTCCTCTCCGTTTATTATTACTATACTTCTTCATTCTTTTGGATTTAAATCAATTAGTTACTTGCGAAAAGTACATTATATATCTAGATATGTGTAGGTAAAAGTGCATTTTATTTAGTTGATACTACAATTTAATGGTTGTGCTCTGGGTTCTTAAATCAGGTGGTTTTGGAGCTTCAATTGTTAAAGTTTCGAATTTGGGGTCTGTGAGTACCAAATTGGGTACAGTACAACAATTGCATGGTCTAAGAACTCGGGTGCCAATACGATATAGCGGTTTGGTGATTTCGCGGAAGTTGAAGAAGGCATTAATTGGATGCCAATCGTTGTCTTCCAAAGCCGCAGGCAAGTGTTTTTCATCTATACATTCGCTTTATCCTTCCCCAGCGTATCACACTTTCAAGTCTGATCTGATGGTCATGACCCATGATTATATCTGCTACCAGAGTTAAGATCTTTTTGGATAATTCAATAACTACAATTGAGTTGCATCACAATGAGTATGTATGTACACACAATGGCCATACTAAAATTTATGCCTTAAACCGAACTTCAAGTAGATTGGCCAAGACCATATGCTAATATATTATTATTTTTTAAGCTACTTACAGCTTATAATGGTATTTAGTTAATTAATGCAATAATTAATGTGTATATGGTGATTGTTTCACGTTTCTTTATGTTGAATTTTGATATCCATGGATTATGTGTAATAGGTGTTAAAGTTACTTTTGTACTCTAAAGAATATGTTGAGAAACAAGCCCTCAATCACGAACCACCAAATATTATGATGTGACGATAAGTAAACAAGTACGAAGTAATTTGCAAGAACACACCAAGAATTTATATGTGGTTCGGCAAAACAAGCCCAATTTCACTATATAGATTGTAAGAGTACAAGTAGAAAGATTGTCTCAAGAGTATGCTCAACTCTCAACCCTTATACACCCAATCTCACTAAAAAAGAAATCACAAATTTTAAACAAGAATTCTCTCTCTAAGTGCCCTCTCAAAACAATGAAAGTGACCTCTCAATTTCAAAGAGAATATTGTCTCCTTTCTTCTCATCGACTCTCAATCTATAACATATGTAACTATTTATATAGCCCAAAATCCAATTCCTTGGTGGACAAGGATTACAATTCTTTAGAGCCCAAGACTTGCCTAACAAGAACTTTCCATCCTTGAGACGAAGACTTGCCTACTAAAAAATTATCTAATAAGATACAATTCTATAATAGAAACCTAATCACAATAGGAATTTGAGCCAATCCAATAGAATAAATGATTGAAAATCTAACCTATGAACTATGATTATAAAAGTCATTTTGTACTCTAAAGTGTGCCCCCCCATCCAAAATAAAAAAGAAAAAGAAAAGGTGCTCTTAGATGGACATGATTTAAAAAGATTTCTATTAAAACTTTGTTACTGGCCAATTAAACGTTTGTATAAATGTGTATATATTGTTTAACCATGGTCAAACAATGGAAAACTTTTGCACTTCTGTGACCTTCAGGCAAATTGCCACAAAAGTTTGCTCCTAAAGCATTGCCGATTGAAATTCCTTTGGGTGACGCATGAGACTTTTAGTTTATTGATTGTTAATATTTAGATCCTTTGGGTGACGCATGAGACTTTTAGTTTATTGATTGTTAATATTTAGATTGCTACTTAAATTTGAACATTGGAAGTGCACAACAAATATGAAAAGATAGGTTTTAGAAAACCTTTTGTATGTTGACTACTCTTGGGTTTTATGCTCCTAAAATTGTAATTGTTCACTTCATGTTGATCCTTGGAACATCTTATTTTATGAGAAGATCTATGGAATATCCGTTTTAATACTACATCACGTAGTTCATTCCAACAAACACGAAGAATAGAATTGGTCAATGACAATGTGATTATGGGCAGCCAAACTTGTCTTTTCACTCCATAATTCACAACCTTGTGTGCTTGACAAATCACATTGATTGGTTCACTTTACTTTATCTTCCTTTTCTGATATATAAGGTTCTGTGGTTTATGATGTGTAAAGTCATGGCTGCTTTGTTCTATTGTAATAGGAAGAAGCTCTATGGTGTGTTGTTTCCCAAAATGGGTATCCTATATGTTTCTTTGAGATTGCTTTGTCCAGCTTATTTGCTCGTTCTTTTATTGATGACATAGCAGATGCTACGAATTTAGAAAATGATTCTGAAGAAGCAAAATCATCTGATACGATAAGCCAACTTATTCCAAACTCGGTTGTGGTAAGCTCATGGCTATTTTTACATAGTACTAAATCTTACCATCTGATCCTTTTTTTTGTCCCACAGCTGATGGTTTTGAAGTTAAGAGGATATTTATGATTATTGTGAATAGCCCAATTCATATTTGTAAGAGTTGCCTTGAAAAAGAACTTTTCCTTTTGGAATAGTTGTGGAACATGTTTACACCGCATGAAGGATGGGGTTGGGGTGAGAGAGAAGTGTCTTTTCCTCAACATCATTTTTGGAATTTTAGTTTTGATTAATTTTTCTACCTTGCTTCTGAAAAACTTGATAGGAATTTCATCATTATTCTTGAATTTGGCAACTCTTTGCAATATTTTCCCTCCTCTTGAAATTGTAACTTATCCCGGTGACCAAGTATCTGTGTCCAGAGTTGGAATGTGCTGAGATTAGTCCTTCTGTAGTTTTGCACAGGAGTGTCTCCCTAATGTTCATTCACCACTAGGTTTACACATTGTTGCATGCATGGTCTGACATGGATGCATAATTGTTTATGCACACACTGTTGTACTTTCTTAACAAAAGTTTGAAAAGGTTATCTCTCTCAAATCTTGTTTGCAGGTTGAATCTCTTCTCACAGAAATATGTGATACTTCAATTGCGGAGTTTGAGTTGAAAGTGAGCAGTTGCAAATTCTTTTTCTTTTTTTCTTTGAAGTCATACATTATTTTTTAACTTGAAATGAACTTCAACACTCCTGTTATTTTTTGTTCTGTTTTTTCCTATATATTCATCTCTCTCTCTCTCTCATTGTTAGCTTGGTGGATTTTGGCTACATGTGACAAGGGACTTGACTGTGAAAAATACACCTCCACCACCTCCAGTTTCTGCTCCCGTCAATGTGAAGACAACTGTTGAGACACCTGACTTGAATGGGTCAGTTTCTACACCTTCTTTAGCCATCACCCAATGGGTTTCTTCTTTAGGTGGAATTCAAACATTTCTTGATAAAGCTGCTGATGACGGCTTTGTGATACTTCAGTCTCCAAAGGTGAGAATACAAGTAAACATTTTTCAATTTCATAAGTTAACATTTTTCAGTTTAGTTTCATTTCTAAAATTTTGTCACTAAAGCTGTAAGAGATGCAGGTTGGATATTTTAGGAGATCTCGAACCATAAAGGGCAAGCGCGCCCCGCAATCATGCAAAGAGGTATCCACTTCAACAGTATTCTTGACTTCTTAATATATATCAACTTAAATGTGTCAGAATACCCATAGAAACTAAGTTATTTATATTGTCTGTCATAGCAATGGAAATGAATGTATTACTACTGCCGTTTTGGTTTTTGTTCCTTCTTCTGAGACATTTGACATAATTCTGTTTTAGTTTGACACATTTCTTGGTGATAAGATTATGTACGTGCTTGGAAAATAATGATTTTGTTACCATTTTTAGTGGTGAATATGTTTCTTTTCATGAGAAATCTATCACCTCTTTTGATACTATGTGGTACTCTCTAACAGAAACAAATAGTAAAGGAGGGACAAGTGCTTTGCTACATTGAACAGCTTGGTGGCGAAATCCCAGTTGAGGTTTGGGCCTTGACTTTATGTGATTTGTTTGTGCGTGTTATTGTGAATGCAGGCATGTTGAATGGAGAATTGAATGGACTATATTGGGTTCAGCTATTCTCTTTTACATATTGTTTTTCTTCCTAATTGTTTAGCAAGTAGCGTTCTTCCCCAAATATTTATATTTTATACGATCATTTTGCAAGTGGTGAAATTTTCAACCATGATTTTGCAGTCTGACATATGTGGAGAGGTTATCAAGATACTACGAGAGGATGGTGGTATGATTTTCCATCTTCCATTACTCTTTGCAGTTGTATGTAACTCGTTAGTTCATGTCCTCATTTGATCCTATTTCACTTGGCAGATCCTGTTGGATATAGTGATGCTCTTATTGCAATCCTTCCTTCATTTCGTGGGATAAAGAAGCTTCAGTAGATGGTTTTGTCTCCTAAATTTATGTATCATGTTTTGTAATTAAACGTTCTACTTTCTGTTCTGAAGCTTGGGAGTAACTGAGTTGGTACAAGCTCTCCACAACCCTGAGAGTGGTGACACACTTCGTTATCACAAAAAATAATAAAATAAAATAAAATTGTGACACAATGTCTCAATTATTATTATTATTATTATTTTGTCGACAATGGTGATATCAGATTTTTTAAAGCACCTGATAATCACCGGACGCGCACAATCTTCCCGTCGGAGAATTCCTGGTAGTCTCATGAAGCAAACTTGAATGATTCATTTGACAGAAATTTTGCACCTTGGGCTGAGCTCCCCCAACTCATACATGGCATTGAGGTGAATTGACTTTCTTTCTATACATATGTTTTTGTCCATTTGTATCAACTTGATTCGTTTGGTAGGAAAGAAGGAAGATGGGTGGGTGAAAGATAGAAAGGAAAAAACAAACTTCATTTGTTTGGTAAAGATGAAGGGAAGAGAAAAGAGGATGAATGAGTTATCTTTTTTGGTATACAAATTTTTATCCCTTCAAATATGAAGGTAAGAAAGAAAGGAAGAACAGAAAAACTGTTATAGAAATTTTAATTTACATTCATAATTATTGAATAAATCTAATATTAACAATCTCCATTTCTTTTCTCTTTCATTCAATCAAATAAAAAGAGGAAAGGATATTATCTCTTTTGTAAAAATGTTTCTTCTATCTACTACTCTTTTCTCCCTTTTATCTGATTTCCTGCCTTCCACCAAACAGAGCATAAATTTAAAAAAAAAAGAGAGAGAAACACGTTGCTTTATGTTAGACATGTTAATATCAAATAGGTGTCATGGTTCCAATCCTATGAGAAGTTAACTGGACTCAACTTGTCCTAATCTTATAGGGCAGGGCATGGCATGGCATGGCATCATGATGATGATGCCAAAAGATCCATCATAATCCATTACCACCTGTATTACTTATATTTGATGAGGATGAGTAATTTTACACCAATCATTTATCTACAGGCTAATGATGACGTGATGATGATAACATTGACAATAACCAATTTGGTGCCTCATTATTATGTCTATTGACTTTTATTGTCTAACCAAGTGTGAAAAGCCCAAAAATGAACGGATTTTGTTGATCTTGGGGATTCAGTCTGGGCCCAATCTTCAATCTCAAAATTTCTAAATCATTTGACACCGACTCCCTCCAGTAAGAAATTACAGTGGTAGTTGCCATGTCTGAAACCACATTTCATTTCATTTCATTCATTGATTGTGATACACCATTGTTCACATGGAATGTACTCACCTACCTTCAATTGTGATACACCCATTTTATATATATATATATATATATATATATATGTGGCATGTTTTAAACTTGGGATGGAAGAGGGGGGAAATGCATTACTAGAAAACACTGTTAAGACTAGTAATAACCCGTGAGTTTTTTTTTAATAGCAAAATCCGTGAGTGAATAGATGAGTTTTAGAACAACGAAAGATAAAGATGTGACTGAATAAAAAATAAAACCTTATCATGACAATCCTTTTTTTTTTCTTTTTTTCTTTTTTCTATAACTTGACTTTTGAGTCTTGGGACCACATGTATTTCAAAACAAAAAAAAAAACAATGAAAAAATTAGAATCAAGTTATTTGCAACATAAAGGTTTTTTTTTTTCTATTTAAACATAGATTGAATCTTTAATCTCATCAAATCTTACATGCCATACAATTAATAAACTACTTTTTTCTGCAATATTTTATAGTACAATTTATTTGTATTCATTTTGTAATTTCACATAAATTTTCTCCAATTCTTACTCACAAATAAAAGTGATGAAATTCACTATTTAAATCTTTAATTTTTAAAGTGGTAAAATTTGTGATGGTGAAATTTCAATATAGTGAAGTTGCACGGAGAATTGTACTGTAGAGAATTTTGATTTTTTTATTTTTTTACGAAGATAAAGGTAGTTAGTAGATTCTCCTTGATACCCTACATTCTCCCTATGTTCAAATCTACACCATAGCTTGAAAAAAAGTAAAAACAATAGCCTTCAAATCTTTTCGAGAGTTTGATTTCATACGAGATAATATTAAAGTATTTTGAAACCCTCTTTCATTTACTAATTAACAAAAAATTGGATGTAACTTGTTAATTATATATATACACACACCAGTGTATGTTTGTGTATGTGTCTACCACACTATAAGATACTCAAAATAATAACAGATAAATAATTAGATAGACAAAAATATTTTAAACTAAATTTAAATGTAATATAAATATATCTTAAAACTGTTACGAAGCAACTGTTTTTTGGGGAGCTTGATGAAAAAAAATCCTATAATAGACTTCTTATCTCTATATGTGTGTGTATATATATATATATATATCACTTATTCCTTATCGATGAAAAAAAATTCTTTAATAGACTTGTTCTTTCTCTCTTTATATATATCAAGTGTTCCTTGTTTTATAATTTCACATCCTAATAATGCATTCCTTAAAATTACATGAGATTAAATTATATTATATATGTTAACAATCTCTAACCTTTAATTCTGATGCCGTTTTTCTTATTAATAACCTATACGGTAAAAGCTTAAACTTTAAAAAAAAAAAAAAAAACCAAACCAAGTCAGATGCGTGTGACAAAGGTGCACCAAGTTTTCATATTAACAAAAATTATATATATATATATATATATATATATATATATATAGTTATTTAACAGAGAGAAATAAGTAAAAAATAAAGATATTGACTGAGTTGCCATCCTATGAGTTATGAACTCTGTTAACCAATTCGTATGTTCCAACTCTCTCTCCGCGTATACACGCGCGCGCATATATATATATATATACATACATATATATATATCAATATATATGAGCGAAAAGTCTAAACAACAATCAAGGCGATTGACTTGATCAGAGAGAGAGAGAGTTCTAGAGAGAGAGAGAGATAACTTGATCAGAGAGAGAGAGAGAGAGAGAAGCTAACGGACGATGGCTGGGTTACAGAGATCTGAAGTATCATTCAGGAGGCAAGGCTCATCAGGTCTCATATGGGATGACAAGTTTCTGTCAGGTATAATGAATCAAGCCAATCAGAAAGAAGACGACATTAACAATGAAGAGGAAGAAGAAGATCAGCTCAAAGAGGTCAGGCCTCCAAGAGCCGTCGGATCAATCAATACACTAGATCGGAGCAGATCAAACGGCGGAGGGCGCGCGTTCCGCACCGGCAAGGTGTCGCCGGCGATAGAGCCGCCGTCTCCGAAGTTTTCTGCATGTGGGTTTTGCACTGCTTTCGGAAAACCAGACAAGTCTCGCCGTCGAGCAAAGTCCGGTAAGCGCAGAATATGAAAAATTAATACCGTGTTTCAGTGGCCGGTGGTGGAATATTCCGGTGTTCATGCAAATTACATGCATCATTTGCTCTTTTATAGTTTTGATTGTATATGAATTAGCTTTGCTAGTAGATTACTATAATTTAGTTTATCTCAATTGAATGAGGTCTAAGAATTTTGAAAATAATTGTTTTTCTTGTTTTCATTTTATTCTTCTTACGTGTTTATAAATGGTTTTGTGGTTTGGTTAGTTGTATTTTCATTTTCATGTGAATATTGTTGTTTCATTTTGGGTTCTTGAGGTGGATTTTTAATGTACAATAGAAAATCATAGTTGTGCATCTCTGCATATATATATATATATATATATATATACATATTTCGATTAAGCAATTGAGTTAGGTTATGGTCTTGTGATTATGAACAAAAAAAAATTGAGGTGGTTTTTGAGGAAACTTGGATTACTAGGTAGAAAGCAAAATCTACTTTTTCTAAACCGGTGTACCATGAAACAGTCTTTGAATCAATTTTATTTAATAGGTAAATTACACTACCCTCTCTGGCGAACTTTAGTCAATATACACACCTCCCCTCTTATTTATCAAATTACACCAACCTTCTTTATCAGGACATAGATAACATTAATAGAAGTAACAAAATTATCTTTTTATTTTTATTTTTTTAATATTATTTTAGTTCATAAATAAAGCAGAGTGAAATGACAAAATTATTCAATTGTATTTCAATGTCTGCTCACCATTCTCCTTTCGCTCCACCGTCATTAGTGACATTGGTGAGCTAAATAGTTCATTTTAGGACTGCAACTAGGGCGTATTGGGTAGGTTAGAGGTACAACTCGGGTTCAACTCTACATATGAAATGTTCAACTCTAACCCAATCCTAACCCTACTTCCAACCCTAACTACTCAATCCTAACCCAAACAATCCTTAAATTTTTAAACTCGGGTTTACAATTAGAGTTGAGATTTCTGGTTAGAAAATCGGGTTAATTAGAATTATCTATATCATCAATCTCTATGTTAAAATTTTAAAATGATCTTTAATAAGTTTTATATTAAATTACTCTTAAACACACAAAATTAAGAACTTAATGCAAATTTTTAAAAAATTACAAATAAATTTTTAGGAAATTAATTATCCAAAGTATTAACATATAATAAATTAAGATTTAAATAAAGGAAGTTGAAAAGAAAAAGGTTATCATAATTTGAATATTATATATAATATATTTAAAATAAAAAATATATATATAAAAATAATATTACAATTTGGGTTTGGGTTCGGGTTGAGCTCGGGTTGTTGGCACCTCAACCCAAGCCCAACCTTAATTAAGTTCAAGTTGAGGTTTCTCAACCCAAGCTCAACTCTAATTGTAAAAATAGTTGCCCAAACTCGTAAAAAATCGGATTGGGCTTGAGTTGGGTTCGGGTTGTCCAACCCAAGTTGCACCCCTAGTTCATTTAGAAAATAAAATTTAAAATTGATGAAAAATAAAATATTTTTGACAACTTAAACCCAATTGTAGTTTAAATAACTAAGTGAATAGTTTGCCATTAACAAATTTAACAAACAAATCTATTAATTGAAATTAGTTTGTATTTATGTATATAACCAAAGAATAACAATAATTTTTTAAAGATGTGACCGTGAATTGAAAAGTAATAAAGCATAAATGGATTGGCTAGCTATTAGCTTTTATATACGGATTGAAAAGTAATAAGCTCTGTAATTTTGTATACTAGCTAGTGTGTGTGTGTGTGTGCGTGCGCGCACACACACACACGCACACACACACACACACACACATATATATATATATATATATATGTAATCAAAATAACGAACTTTTGTACTGTGACTTTTAAAAATGTAAAATAGAATCAAAAAGAAAAAAAAAAATTATTACATAAACTGAACCCAAAATCTTTAATTCAAATAATTTAACCTAATTTTTCTGAACCCAATTATGAAACTACATATATGTTCCATTGATGCCAAGTCACACAATTAAACTCTATAATTTCTCTCTCTTCACTTGATTGAATTAAGTGAAGAGAGAGAAAGTAGGGAGAGGGTGATAATGAAAAGAAAAAAAAAAAGAAAAAAAAATATCTTATCACTTCTCTTTCTTGCCACTATAAATTATTGCCGTTAACCTTCACTTGAGATCAATTTTTAACTTTTTGAAATGATGAGAAGAAAGGGGAATAATTTTATCAACTTTATTCAGTTAAAAAAGGTATCTAAGTATTTTATGTGATTTCATAAGGATAATTACATGTTTACATGTTTTTCAAAGAGTAGAACTGAAATTTAAAATATACAAATTGCTGACATCATAATTTTTCATCATTGAATATATTGACCACTAACGGAAGAGAGGTTAGTGATATCTCGTATTCAAACTAAAGAAATGCTAGTGTAATATGACAAATAAGAGGGAATGTACTGTATATTGATTGAACTTGAGAGGAGGCTAGTGTAACTATTTAATAATATGTGCCTAAGTTGTAATTTTAAATGCTGCTAATTTATCAAACTTTCACCAAATCCCATTGTTAGGATTTTTTAGACTAAAGAGGACTAGGAGAGACATCTTTGGATTGATTCACAAAAACTAGTCTTTTTCAGGGCATTTAATATGCCTACAAAGTCCTATATCTATTGTTCTTTAACTGTGAGCTGTAATCAGCATAATTATATTAATAAATCCCTTTCTACGTATGAATACATTATAATATACAAATAAATAAAGCATGTGAATCCAATTGGAATTAACTAATTGTCCTTTCACTGAACCGCCCAATCAGGCTCAAACTTGTTTATTAAGCAAACCAATTTAAACCAGACTTTAAGCTCCTTTGATAGACTTGTCGAGTCTGAACAACTATGACTCAAATTATTAAATTTGTGAATATATTCATGAACAATTCGTAAAACACTTTATAAAAAATTGTTAATACGACTTATTTATGAGAATTTCACGGAATTTATAATTATTATTACTTTTAACAATCTTGATCTTAAACTTGAGTTTGAGCTCGAGAATAGAATCAAAATTAAAATTAAACAAGTCAAAACTTGACGAGTAAAGTTGCAGAGCCAAAAAATCAGCTGGGCTACTCTTTGAAGCAAAGAAGTGTATACCATATAAGCCATTCTAAGTATATGTTTTTTGCTTTTGAGAATAAAAGTATAAGCTCCTTGAAACATAGATCTCTCTTTTACTTATTACTATATATATATATCTAAACATGTTTTGATACGAATATGAGTCGTTTTCAACACCTTGATAATATTTTTCTCATCCATGATCAACCACATTGCATTTCAAAGTAAAAGTATCATTCAAGATTAAACCTACGAAGGAAATGGTTACAAGTGTTCAATTCAATGACAATGAAATTTCAGTGAAGTATATGAATTCAGGAGAAGTGAAGTGATATTTGTATTCCTCAAAATTATTCTCATGCTCATTTGCTTTTCCTGATAAAAGAAACAATGCAATCGTCTCTTATCCTTGTATTAAAAACCAAATCTCTTCATGGAAGAACAAGTAGTAACTATTTTTGAAACACAGGTATATGTAATGTATATTAGTATCCTCTCACATCGATGCATTGTATCTTCAGACTCAAACATGTATCTTCACACTATCAGCATGAGATTTTACCATTAGGCCAGGAAATCAACGGTGCTTCTGTAAAACAAACCATATAATGCCCAGTACCATCATAGCACGGTTAGCACCTGATTCTACCAAGTTCTTGGCCTAGCAGATGAGAAATGGTCTTACAGATACTTTCTTGCAAGGGCTCGAACTTTTGTATCAAAATGTGATGATGTAATACGGGAACCAGGTAAGTAGAGAGGATTGAGAAGAATCTGCCAATTTCCAACAGTTTGATCAGTGAATATACAGTACATAAACCATCTCAAACAAATCTAGAGAGAGCAAATTGTAAAACATAGCTTATTTTATCTACAAAGATATACTGAACGAACAAAAATGAAGACAAGTAATTGTGGATAATCACTACAGGAGAAAATCCTATTTAGAAACCAGAAGAGACACAACAAAGTGAGGAATAGAAAATCAATATGGTTTTAAACTGAAAAAGAAGAATCAATGATGATACACAGATGGCATAGCAAGTTATCATAAGATAAAAGCCCAAATATCAGAAGGCATTAAAAAAAATAAAAAAAAAAAGAAGAAGGAAAGGACTACAATAATAATTAAGAAGAATTTCAGGCTGTCTTTGGAACTCAAAAAGAAGTATGTAAAGGAAAATAACTTGTAAAACTGTTTTAGAGAGGTATCTATTTCAAAGCATATTCAAGCATTTTCCTTTCAGTTCCTTAATTCTTTTTAGAGATCCAAACAGAGCTGTAAGTTTTTAGAGAATGGTCAAACAAGCTTCCTTCAACTCTCCAAAACAAAATCTCTTCAATACTTCAGCCCAGTTTGATTGGAGAGTAATGGAAGGAAATGGTATATTGTGTTTGGTATAAAATTTTGGAAGGAAAAGAAAAGAAATGGAGGGATACAAATTAGGCATAATGAGAGGTTTTGTTATTCTCCCAAAAATGGGAGGAAATGGAAGGAAAGGACTACAAAGTTTAATGAAACTTGCTATTCTCCCAAAAGTGGATTGGCTTGAATGATGTTTGACACAATCTTTATATTTGTATTATCACTCCTTACATATATATTTGTCTTTTAAATGTGAAGGAGTATAGTGGTAAATTCGTTTAAATAGTTTTCTTTCCTTTCTTTTCCCCAACATGATTAAAGTGTTAAGACTATCATTTCCTTTCTTTTCCCTCGTTAATCAACCAAACACGATGAGAGGTTAACACTACCATTTCCTTTCTTTTCTTTTCCCTCTTGTTATACCAAACATAGCCTTACTGTTGAATGCTCAAGTCCTTTCTTGGCTTTCGGTACTATGTAGAGCCATATCATTCTTTAAATCCTGATACACCATGTCTGTTTGTACTTTGTACTACCTTGACTCAACTTCATCCAGCTCTTTCTTTTGCCTTTTAAAGCACCTCCAAGCCTAACTATAGCATTGTTCCTTACCAGTGCATTCATTCATGATCAGACCATCTTAAACTACTTTCCCTTATTTTGTCCTAATGCCACCTGTAACTTTTTGCAAAAGCATTCTCATTATAATACAAAGCGTAGCTGGCCTTAGAGGTGGTCTTATTTAAAGGATTGCATAAATTCATAACTTCAACTATCCATTTTTATTGTGGACCTTGGCGCAACGGTAAGGTTGCTCCATTGTAACCTGGAGGTCACGGGTTCGAATCAAGGAAACAGTCTCTCGCATGTGGAGGTGATGCGTACACGACCCTCCCTAGACCTCACAATGGCGGGAGCCTTGTGCATTGGGCTAGCCCTTCTTTTAGAATTCCCATAACAAAATACTCATGCAAATTAGATTTAACAATTTTGGTATACCACTATGGTTTTATAATAAAATTAAATATTGTTCACAAAGGCATAAGAAATAAAAATTGAAACAGTATATTTTACAAGCCAAATCATGCAGCAATGTCAAAAGAATCAAATTTCGCTAATAGAAAATGAATTGTAAATAGGGAAAATTGCTTTACAAAAAAATTGTAGAAACAGAAATTACCTTTATATATAGCTCATGGACCTCTTGAAAGAAGCTTTTGATTCCATCATCATTACGAGTGTCATGAAGTAGCATCAACCGCGTATGTACGAGGTTATTGGTCAAGGAAAATAAAGTAATAAAGCTAGTGAACAAATTTAAAGATTAGATGTGATAGTTTATATGAAATTACTTAAGCAGAATCACAGTACTATATTAAATGCAATTAACACTGAATCTATTGAGTAATAATATACAAAATAAAAAAAAAAATCTTAAGGTTTGAAGTCCACGTATCAAAATTGAACCAGTATTAAATCCTAAATAAAATGATTGAAACCATACATAAGCACAATTTTTTGACTTATTTGGTTGATTCACACCAGACATTTTGAAATAACTAATAGAAAACAAGTCCATTTATAAATATATAGTTATAAGCATCTACATATCAGTGATCACCAATTCCATCAGCACCTTAAGAGTGAAACAAGTAACAAGTTTACCCAGAACATTAAAAACAAATGAAAATGAAAACAATTTTTGGTTATTCCTTGTGACCATGAAGTAGCAGCAAGAGTGGAAGCAAATTCAGGTAGAGGAACACAAGATTCCATACTTCGGTAAGTTGAGAAGTGTGGAGCATCCACCACATAAACAAAGTTTTGGAAAAGAAGAATAAAAAATATCCATTATTAATAGAGGGAACAGGTTATAAACTACAAGATCATTCTTTACCCATATTTGAAAAATGAAGAAAGTGATTAATACTTAAATTTTACTACAATCTTACTACAATAAAAAATAAACTAATTCCATAACAAGGATTTGGAACGCCACACATCACTCAATCAATCAAAGATAGATTGAACGACTAAATCAGTTGTCTCTGATCGTTCTTAACGAAGCGGAAGCTATGAATGTTTGCGCACAAACAAGAACAACTTTGAATCCACAAAGTTAAAAAAAATTTGCAAAGCAATTTATATATTATTGATTGATTGATTAATTCTCTACCCTATGGCAATACATATATTTATAATAGAGAAATCTTAATCCTAACAGCACAACGAAACCTAAAAACAAAAGGAAACTGCTAACAATAAAACTTTCTCCAAATATTCTGAAAAAAATTAAATAAGAAACCTAATAATTAAAAACTACTAAATATGAAATTTCAGCCCAATCCGAGTCCATCTTGACCATGAACAAAAATTCTGAAATAATTAACAGACATCCTCTAGGACAGTGAAACATGATATTGAGGCCTTAAATGAATGAATTTGGCCAAAAACAACATGAGCCAGTAGTTAAAGCTACTAGGTTTTGTTTATTGGGTCGTTTCCGATCAAATATGGGTTTCGTCGAGACAAATCAGGTTCGCGACAATTCTGTCCTACATTAGTTCCTTTCTTCAAACTTTGTTAACAGAGATAGAATCAGGCCACCCAAAATGCTTTCTGGAAAGTCCCCAGAGTCCAGACTATTAAAGGAACTTGAATTGGTTGTTCGGGGTTTTATAGCAATAGATATGTGATTCTATCACAGGAAATCAATGTTTCACAATCTTATAAGTAGGAAGTGCAGCAGAAAGAATGTGTGTGTGTGGGGGGGGGGGGAGGAAAGGAGAAGAGGAAACTTGAACACAGAATTGTTGGAATATAGCAGAAGCTCATTTTGTGGCAAACCTCATACCAAAAGACATTCTAAAACTCTGCAATGTATTTTTAAGAAAAACCATAAGCAATATTCTCGCAACAAGAAAATGGGAAATATGGAAGATTATTGGGATTCACACTGATTTAAAAGATGAATTTGGTAAGACAAAGGATATAGAAGGAAAAGTTAACGTATAATAAATTTAAAAAGCAAACCTAGTGCACGAGGCTCCCGCCATTGCGGGGTCTGGGGAGGGTCAGATGTACACAACCTTACCTCCGCATGCGGAGAGATTGTTTCCTTATTTCGAACCCGTGACCTCTAGGTCACAATGGAGCAACCTTACCATTGCGCCAAGAACAAATAAATATAATAATTGTTCTAGCAAATAAAATAGAAGCTTTCCACACAATATAAAATGATGATTGTTTCAGCAATTTTCAATTATATAGAGTCTTGTTCCTGTCAGATCTGAGTAAATCTCTGTTCTCTAATATATCCAAGAACAAACCTTAATCTCTAGAAGGTGTCAAAGGAAGTCTAATCACCCTAGCCAAAATAATGTTCAGTTACACTTCGCTTGATATTTCCTTTTAATGTAAGGAAATATGATGAAGCTTTGTGTGTATAGGTAAGCAACTCTTTGTGCAAATATGTATGGTTGATCTGCGTGTATATATAATATATCTGGGTGTACGTGTCTAATATACAATTATTCATGTACCATGTATATCTGATGAATCTAAAGATTAACTCCCATGTTGCACTCTCTTATCTGAGCTCTCACCTAATCCCTAGCCCAACCTCATTCTTAAGCTCGCATGCACGAGTGTTCAATACAACTTCACCTTTAGAATGCACTGCCAACCCAAATCAATTAAATCTCAAACGAACAACGCAAAACAAGTGAAGATTGGTTTGGACCTCGGTTTAAAGCAGTATCAGTTGCACCTCTAAGTAGATCGATAAAGAGAAAAAAAATCAAATCAAACTGAATCAAAACATACTTCTAATCTAAAAATATAAATTTACTAATAATATGGCAACATAAAACTTCACTTGCATGATTTGCTCCATTCACAAAATATCTGACTTGTTAATTATAGATTAATCAGAAGATATTTAGGATATGACCTGCAGTAACATATACCGATACCACCAAATCATTGAATCTGTCAACTGCTTTCAAGAACCTGGATAATGATTGGGAAATACAACAAGTGTAAGACAAAGAAAGCAAGAATGATGAAAGAAAAATTCATTACAGCAGAAAATCTATTTGACCATGTTGGCTTGCTAGTTCATTTATATTGGAGAGAGAGAGAGAGTCTCTGTGTATGGAATCTCACATAGCACTTGTTGTCCAAGCAAGGTCCTGGACAATATCCAACGCTGCATGTAATACGAACTGGTGCTGTTGTGCAGCATCTTCTTTCTGCCATATTAGCACAATGTAAGGTGTTACAAACTACAAATAGCTTTCTTGAGATGTTCATGCAAGAATAAATCAAAAAGATTTATAAAGACAACTTATAAGATTGTGCTAGTATGCCATGATAGAATAGCAAACAGTGAATATGAAATAAAAAATGCATGACTGTTGGCGTAACTTACAAAATCACTCTAGATTGTATATGGAAAACTCAATCCTTATAGGATTTCTGTAGGCTTTGAAAATAATGGTATAGCATTCACCCTCTGGGATTTCCATAGCCATGGACAACAATTTTTAGCATATTCACCCTTCTATGTAGTCTGTTAAATGAATGCAAATATGATGCTGACTTCCGAAAAAATATACATATATATATTTGAGAGGAAACTGGAATGTTGATTATCCATGTTTATTGGATGACAAAAATGTAAAAACAAATAAATTAAAGGTTCCATTTCCATGACAGTAAGTCAACATCATCATCATCATCCTTGCCTTGATCTAAAACAAATGTGGTCAGCAACATGAATTATCTTCTTTCACTCTTCTATTACAAGCTATGCCACCAACTATTTCTAATTTCTTAAGGTTTTCTCCTATTACTTTATCCCATATCAGTTTTGGCCTACATTTTAGTCTCAGAAAAACCATCCAATCAAAAGCTCTCGTAATACAAGTTAAATAAAAAAGAATATGAAACGGCTTTTGGTATAAGGGATGCCAATAGAAAGGTCCTTTGCACATGAAAACCCAATAACTCTGGTCGAAAGCCAGTCCAAAGCATTTGTCTCCCCACATGTCAATGATCATCTTCTTCCCAATGCTGGCTTGGCAATCCAATGGGACATAAGGTTTTATATTAACTTCTGAGCCTTCTGACCAGTGTGATTCAGAGGATCAAGTTGAACACTAGTGAGGCAATACAAGCTTATGTAAAATCTAAAACAAGGCTGCCATATTGATAGGTAAAGTATGCACTTCAGTAAAATAATAATATTGAATATAATTAGTAGGCGTATTTCAAAATAGAAACAGACTTCTGTGAAACACAGTTTGGACTATAAGTTAAACAAGTAAAACCCCAGAATCCTATTCACATTTTGCATCTCCAAAAAAAAGAAGAATAAAGAAAACTTTAAAGTCACAAGCATAATCAATTAATGGTAGAAAATAGAACTGATGAAGAAATCATACTTTAGGCGCAGCACCGACTTCAGCTTCATATATAGGAATGTCATTCCTACTAATAATCATAAAACAAGCTGTACCAGCCATATAAATACTCCAGACAACTATATTCAAACTGATATTTCCTAACTGCAACAAAAGATAGAAAGAAATTAAAGAATCTGAAATTCACAAGCTGAATCATATGGCAAATGGAAATCAACCAAAGGCAAATCAGTAACAAGAATCAATTGAATTAAAAAAAAATGCTAAGAGCATGGAACAACTCATATGCCTTAACACTCCAAATGGTTGTTAGGAATGTTGACCCAAGGTTTCAAACCAAGGGTACATGAGACATTTTGATGATAACAAATCAATGAAGGTGTTATATTTAATGTCTACTTGAGTTCATATTAAACAGGTTATGCATATATATAAGAAACTCAAGTGAGATAATGGATAAATGGCAAAAGGCCAAGAAGGATCCGATACTTAAAGATGAAATCTTAAAGCTCAAAGGACATTGAAGTCAAAGATGGAGACATTGGCCCAAAGCTTAAAGTTGAGAGCATTGAAAAATTGGGTAAATAGTCTATGGTGAGAGCTAGAACTTATCGTAAGGTTATCTTTGAATAACTTGTTGAAAGCTCAAATATAAAACTTAGTCTCTAGAACCCCATTGCGTATCATTTGATTGATCTCTAGACTCTTAGAATCAGGACTTGAACTGAATAACATCATTCTCCAAAGTCCTAGATTGATAGAAAAGTGGAATTGAGCCATAGTTAAACTAAGAAAGTTATTATCTCAAAATAGGCCAATTCAGTCGACTGCTCTAAGAGCGTCAGTTGACTCATGCTGGCCAAAGAATTCTCTTGTTGAAAGCTTATTCAATCAGTCGATACTTATTGTTATATCAATCGACTTGATCATTTCAGAGAGTCGGCCATACTAACTTCCATAAAGTCAGTTGACTAAGTCTGTCTGGAGAGTTGATGACTCAAAGGACATGTACATCAGTCAACTCACATTTATGGACCAGTAGACTGTTCTAGCTAAATTAGTTGACTGCTCTCAAAAGCCAGTCAACTGCTTTCATCGAAATTCAAAATTTAACGACTAGTTCACATGTCCCTTCACACATTTAATGCTTCCAATAGCTTTATTTTTGAATGGAACTATATATATGGCCTTATATTAGCATTTAAGTGTATGAGACACCATTGGAACATTTATTGAACATCATTCATTGATATTCATACACATACATCTTAGATTGAGCTATCAACTTGATTATTCAATCATAACTATAAGATTGTGAGCTTACACTTGTACAAATATATATATTAAGAGATTAATCTTTATACACATTTGTTGACCACCATCTACTCTAAAAGCTTAAGTTATTAGAGAAGGTGCAACTTAAATATTTAAATCCTCAACACGCCCCCTCACGTGTGACCTTCTTTTGTTTCAACACGTGCTTCAATTTTAATTATGGTGACGGTGAGGTTCGAACTCGAGACCTTGCTTGCGGCAATAACTGATCCAATACCATGTTGACCACTATCTACTCTAAAAGCTTGAGCTATTAGAGAGGGTGCAACTTAAATATTTAAATCCTCAACAACACTCAAAATCTCATGTATTGTGAGTGATTAAGGGTTGTTGACCCTTGGGAAGTCCAATTGATCTTGGCAAGGAAGCTTGTGTTAGCTTGCAAGGGTTTACTCTTGACCCAGAAGAAAGAAATGTAAAGATTTTACTCTTGATCTACAAGAAGAGTCCAAATAGTGTATTTGGAGAATCCTCTAGAGGTGCTCTCGAGGCAAGGACATAGGCCAAAGAGTCTAACCTCATAAATATCATGGAGTTTTAATTTTCTCTATCCTTAAACTCCTTTATTGCTATAATGCCCTTCGTGTATATTGCTCTTAAATTGCTATAATCATCTTGATATCATTTGCACACGTTAATAATTCAAAAAGCTATAATTGTTTGCCATTAGACCCAATTCAACCCCCTCTATGGTCTATACTCGGGTAACAAAGAAAATGTAAGAAAAATACATATCCATATCTATATCAGTATACCTATAGATGCGGCTACGAGGTGGTCTTCTAAGGTCTCCTATCCTACCTTATCTTGACCACTGTGGAAAACCAAAAAGCCCTCCAGATTTTAAACGTTTTACCATCCCTCTCATCTGGTATTTTTTCTCAATTCATCCATTCATCAAAGGTTAGGTTGCAGGTTCGATTCAAATTCATAAATCGAGAAGTCATCTCTTCTTTAGGTCAATTCATCAAATGTGAAGGCAATCGAAAAATAAACATGCTCACAAAGAAACAAGAACAAATATATATAAATATATAACATCGTGACTGGAAGAAAACTAACCCAATTGTCGTCAATGAATCACCGCAGAGAGAGAGAGAGAGAGCGCTTTACTTGAGGCAAGAGAGGGACAGGAAAAAAGAAGCCAAATCAGTAATTTTACTAATTTGTGGTACTGAACGAAATGGGCTTTTGTTCGGTTTATTGGGTTTTGTTAAGAAACGGCCCATCATACGGACTAGCACTGAACTCCTATGCCTAGAAATTGCATGCTTGATTAAAGTCAATAAAAATTTGATAATTCATTTATACAACAGGGAAACAAATTTCGTTAATCAATAACTATGGATCTTAAAACACACACACGTGTGTGTGTGTGTATATATATATATATATATATATATAATTGAGTATGTCATGACTCATGAGGCATCTGGGCAGTGAGTACTATTAATTGGGTATTTTACCAATTTTATTTTATATTATTATTATTGGAATTTTGCGGTGCTTATCCGTATGCTCCTTTCGGGGCTTTTCCTTATAATTACTAGGATGTGAGAGGGGGACACAAATAGGGCCCTCGTTGCTCCACCCACGTGCAATAATTCTTCTTTTGTACTCGCTAATTAACAGCCTCTCCTATCCCTAAATGTATCGTACCCAACAACCTTTTCGAATCCAAAAACCTAAATAAATACTTGTAAATATTACAGTACTCCGTATTATGTCTCTCTGTCTAAGAAACATGGATACGGACACGGGTACGACACGATACGAACACGACGACACGACAAATTTCAAAAAAACAAGACACAACATGGCGGAGATACGGCTATGAAATAATATATTAATATATATTCAACAAGTTAACTAATATCCACAATACCATAAATCTAACAATAAAAAAATAATAAATCATACAAATACTTCAATTTATTATCAAGCAATTAATATATTTTCAAAAAGGATGTTCATTATATTCAAACTCACTACTAGAATCTTGCATATTACTCATTTTTCTAATAACAAACAAATAAATTTAAATACAAAATAGCAAATAAACTAACATGACTTTATGTTAAATAAAGTTCTATTGGATTTTTTTATTTTTTTGTTTCTAAATTTACTATTTAGGAATTTTATCTTACTATTTTTTATTTTTAAAATTTTTTATTTTAGAAAATACTATATTTATATAGAAAAGGGCATAATAGTCATATAAATGGTATATATGTCATTGTAGTTATTTTAAGGGATCAATATGTCAACTTTTAGAAGATGAGGGTTGAAATGCTCAAAAAATAGTTCAAAGGGGTTTTTTTATAATTTTGAAAAAGTTCAGGAGTTTTTTTGCACTTTTAAAAATTACAAAATGTACCCCGCCGTGTCCCCCACGTGTCCTTGCCGTATCCCCCGCGTGTCCTTGCCGTGTCCCCGCGTGTTCTAAAAAAAAAAATTTCAAGACACTTCTAAGGAGTGTCCGACACGAATACGGCACCCCTATATGAAGTGTCCGTACTTTATAACTCTCTGTTTGTGTGCTATGTACGTGTGATATCAAATGCATGGTAGTACTTATATAAACATAGAGATATTGGTGCTTAGTCAAAGATTTGTACAAATAGATACTAACATAAGAGTTCAAATCATAATTTATTTTTTATAAAATTAAGTGGGTATATTACTTGAAATTTAATACGTCCTTTCAGTTTTAAACTCTAAATAATTATATTTACTATCTATAAAAAAAAAAAATTATAAGATTAAGCGCCCCTCTACAGATATATACGTATACTACTCGGTAATGATAGGTTGCTAATATAATGTTGTTCTGAATATATAGGCTGCACACTAAAGTTTCTTAACTTATATTGTTAGCATAAGAAAAGAGAATTTTAATTAATTAAACAACTTTTGTAAGTTGACTTCTCAAATTGATGATACGGTTTAATCGGTTTTTAAAAAGGAAAAAGAAAAACAAAGTTGTACGTGGTGCTACTTCCGAGGTGAGGCGTGAATTTGGAGGTGATTACTTCAAAGTGTGTGTGTGTGTATATATATATATATATATATAGAGAGAGAGAGAGAGAAATCAAAATAATATCCACAAGCATTTGCGTGACAGAGGTACATAACATGCCTTTCAATTATTATTTGCTAATCGAGGTACATAACATGCCTTTCAATTATTATTTGCTAATCATTATCCCCTAAGTACTTGCATTAAAAAACAACATATACAAATGCCAACATGAGATAATGAAAGTCACCAAGAAACTTTTTGAGAGAGATATAGAAGGGACACACATACATACCCTCCATGTGACTTATTTGGGGACAAATTAGCAAAGAGAGGTGGGGACTTGCAAACAAATCACATGGGGGGGAGGAGGACATGATTCTAACTGGATACCTTTCTTTCACAGCTCAGGCATCCTCATCCTGGCTCCCTAAATCCTACATATTCCCACCATCCCCACTATCCTCTATATATATATATATATATATATATATATATCCTCTCATAGGATATATCCTCTACCTTGTTACTATACTGCACCATAACATATATATATATATATATATATATATATAGGGCGGATGTATGTGGACAACAGCAGTGGTACTTACCACTAATGTATCTACTTAATTTTATAATATTTTTTTTACATATAATAAATATAATTTTTTAAAAATTTAAAAGTGAAAGAACTATTAAATGTAGGGGTGCAACTTGGGTTGGGCAACCTGAACTCAACCCGAGTCTAACCCAATTTTTTATAAGCTTGGGCAACTATTTTTATAATTCGGGTTGAGTTTGGGTTGAAAAACCTCAACCCGAACTTAATTAGGATTGAGTTAGGGTTGAAGTGTCAACAACCCGAGCCTAACCCGAACCCGAATTGTAATATTATTTTTATACATATTTTTTATTTTAAATATATTATATATGATATTCAAATTATGATAACCTTTTTCTTTTCAACTTCCTTTATTTAAATCTTAATTTATTGTATGTTAACATTTTGGATAATTAATTTCCTAAAAATTTGTTTGTAATTTTTTAAAATTTGCACTAAGTTCTTAATTTTGTGTGTGTTTAAGAGTAATATAATATGAAACTTATTAAAGATTACTTTAAATTTTCAATATGGAGATTAGTGATATAGATAACCCTAATTAGCCCGACTTTCTAATCCGAAATTTCAACCCGAGTTGTAAACCCGAGTTTAAAAATTTAAGGATGGGTTGGGCTAGGGTTGAGTAGTTAGGGTTGAAAGTAGGGTTAGGGTTGAGTTAGGGTTGAACATTTTATATGTAAGGTTGAACCTGAGTTGTACCTCTAACCCGCCCGAGTTGCAGCCCTAATTAAATGCCGAGGATATTACTATAGGATATATTATGATCCTCCCATTAATCCAAACGATGGAAATGATCAACAAAGGGTCAAGGCCCAACGGTGTAGTGCAGTACAGCACAGAGGATCATGGTTCGTTGGTGCTTATAATAAAGTGAGGCCAAAATGGGAGGGTCACATCGGCACGTGCTGGTTGATTCCTCCAGTTAATACACTAGTGCAACTTTCCGGTGAATCCGTTGTGACCACCCCCCACAGCTGTTGCTAGCTGTCCTAATCCCCCCATGTGACCCTCCCAAAATTTTAGAATCCAACATACTAAGAGGAGAGAGAAACTAAATATATAAATAAAAAATCAGGAGAGAGAGAGAGAGAGAGAGAGAGGCCTATCCGATCATTGCTCAGTTTAGTACTCCTGCAATACAGTTTAGTTAGTTTTGTTGTTCCATTTCTCTGCCCTTTAACTTGTGTGTCATTTGGAACACAAGTGCATTGTATGGCACAATTGCCACCCAAAGTCCCTATCATGACACAGAATTGTCCTTCATTTCCTTACCCAATGATGCCCATGACATCCATTGGCAGTGGCCTCATTCCCACCGCCGCCGCCAGTAACACCCTACAACCATCATGGGTGGATGAGTTCCTTGATTTCTCATCCGCAAGGCGAAACGTCCACCGGAGGACGTTAGCGAGTGACTCTATTGCCTTCGTACCATTGGTTGAAGAATGTCAAAATTCTCATTCTCCCACCACCGGCAACAATGATTTTGACCGGTTGGACGATCACCAGCTCATGACTATGTTTTCCGATGACGCACTGATGGCGGCACCACCCACCGTATCAAATGGCCCGTCAACACCGTCCGAGCAAAATAGTAACGATGGTGAGAAGCCAACACCACCAAACCACCAACGGCAGCTAAAGATTGAGGCGGGAGAGGTGGACAGCTCATGCAAACCTGACCCACAAAACCCAACGCCTCCTTCTGCCACCACTTCCGGCGATACCATGGTTGATCCCAAGAGGGTTAAGAGGTATCATATTTCTTTCATGCTATGTTATTGCATAAGTGAAAAACCTAATAATGCATGTTAATTAATTATACAAGGTGAGTATACAATATATTATAGTATATATATACCACTTATACTTCTATATATATCAATAGTAGCATTTATCACTAAAAGCCTAAAGTTCATTAACTTAATTGATCTTGGACAATAATTTTAGATCTGATGTATAAACTTAGGATAAAATTATATAGTTATTTTTTACTAATTATTCTTGGAAATTTATCAGAATTTTGGCAAACCGGCAATCAGCTCAGAGGTCAAGAGTGAGAAAGCTACAATACATATCGGAGCTAGAACGGAGCATAACAACATTACAGGTATATATATATTTTATGTACCTCTTAGAGGTTTTAGTATTAATCCTATCATATGCTTGTTTAATGTATTAACATATATATATATTTTTTTGTATTTGCAATGTAAAATGAAGACTGAAGTATCAACATTGTCACCAAGGGTCGCATTTTTGGACCATCAACGGTTGATTCTTAACGTCGACAACAGTGCTCTGAAGCAGAGGATTGCCGCTTTGGCTCAAGATAAAATTTTCAAAGATGGTAAGAAAGAGCTTTTTCATGAATTTGAAGTAATAATTAATTTCACAGGTGATATATATATATATATATATATATATATATATATATAATGAAGTGGAAACCAAATTAATTGATTAAATCTCATAAATCCCATAATTTTTTTAAGTAATATGAAAAGGCACATTATTGATATTGATATTGTTTGTCCCCATATAGCTGTCAACTTACTTAATTTAAAAAAGCATTGTTTGTACGTAGTTGTTTATCTCATAAAAGATATTTCAATTCAAATAATAGTTTTGTCAATTTGCTTAGCATAGGGTCCAAATTAAATTAAGTTTTTTTTTTTTTTTTGAAACTTTAATGAATACTATTTTTTGGTGTCAATTAAAATTTCAGCTCATCAAGAAGCATTAAAGAATGAAATAGAGAGATTAAGACAAATATACCATCAACAGAGTCTCAAGAAGAAGATGGGCAACGCCACAACCGCCGTGCCACCATCAACCTCTGACAACACTGGTGGTAGACAAGGATCAACCCTTTTAATCGAAAGAAGGAAAGACTCTGCTAATTAAACCGAGGATTCACGTGGTGTGTTCCCTTTCAAGTGGCCCTCACCCACAAGTTGCAAGATGAAGTGTGTGAAATCGACACGTGGACGGATTGATTGTCATATATTGTTTATTTGTGATTATATACATATATATTTTTTTCTCTCTCTTGTTTTTTCAAATTTTAAATTAATTTCGGAGGAAAATTAAGATGGTGGGTTCATTACTCATAGGAGTGTAGATTTGTTGTATTGGGATGCATGAATGGAAGGGTTGTCAGGGTGGTGGGCTTGGCATTGTTTTAGTGTCTGATTATTTAATCTTTTATTTTTCTTTTCTATGGGGTAATAATATTTTATGAATTATGCCTTTTTATTTTTTTCTTAAAAACCAGGGGAAATTGAAAAAAAATAAAACGCCAAAATTGAAGAATTGCTCTAAATTTTGTCTATCTAGTGATCAATCATATATTCTTGGTAGATTATATATATATATATATATATATTCTTTAAGTCATAGTTTTCGAAACACTCATATATTTTAGAACGAAGGTAGTATTACTTTTTAGCATACAATGAGCGTTGTATATAGATTGTAATTTGAACATTTCACTTGGTTATTTGGAACGACAGGTACAGACAAGACGATACAATTTTTTTTAAAAAAAATAAGACAACGACAAAATTAAGCATACGACTATAAAATAATAATATAATATATTAATATATATTAATTATTCAACAAAAAAACAAAAATACTTCAACTCATCATTAAGCAATTAAAAATCAAACAAACTTATAAACAAAAATAGACAAATAGAAAAAAGTTAGACTTATTTAGTCATCTGCATATATTTAACTTAAATTTTTAATTATAAATTAGTCGCATATAATCTTTTTTTATAATATTTGAATATACATCATTACTAAAAAGAGTCCGATACGTATTCGAAGAGTGTCAAAAAATTTTTTTTAAAAATCTCTTAAAAAAATATATATTAAAATACTTTTACGAAGTGCCCAACATGAATACAGCAACTTCATAAAATATCCTAGCCTTTTAAGTGATAGATGTTTTGAAACGAGGGATGGACCAGATGTTCTAATTCTGACTTCAATTAAAAATCAATCGCGATGACAATTACTTACAAACTTACTATCAAATCATAAGGCCTTGGGCTAATTCGAGTGTGCGTTAAATTTTAAAGACTTTTAGATGCAGAAGTCATGATGGGGCACTTGGTAGTGGAGTGGACTCGTGGCCATGCAGGCCTAGCTAGGTGCTGCCTGATCAGCCCGAACTCACCAATTTGTAGTGGACTAGACGTAGTCCAGGCCCAAATTCAACCCAAACAACTGACGTCAATTAAATCTAGATATCACAGCGTAAAAAGTAGGGTTTAGGTACTACTAGACAAATTATTAGATAGTTTGCGCTCACTTGCACCACGTCACCACACAAGTTGAAATAAATGGGATCACACATATGTACATGTGTCAAGTTGATATCCACCCGGATCACTATCTAACACTCTCTCAATGAATTCACATTTGTGCATGAGATGAATTTAACGACACGGAATACAGATACCAATACAATATGGACACGGTTATGCAACAAATCTAAAATGATATAGGACATAAACACGATAAGAACACGTAAAAAAATTAAAGTCACCCGCGACTTCTTCATAAGTTAAAGAACTTTCGATTGCTTGCGACACTGTTACGAGTTAAAGTAACTTACAACCGCTTTGTGAATTGAACCATTCACGACCACTATACAACCTTTGAAACCAACTCGCCTGCTCCCTAATCCAGTCTATTCGCCACCTGCCGGGACATGCAAAAGATCCACTCGTGACCCGTGGGTCGTGAGCAAAGTCCACTCGCGACTCGTGGGTAGCAGACAAGGTCCACTCGCA
Organism: Cornus controversa; assembly: GCA_026545225.1. Lineage (NCBI taxonomy): Eukaryota > Viridiplantae > Streptophyta > Magnoliopsida > Cornales > Cornaceae > Cornus > Cornus controversa. The sequence goes on from CM048847.1 coordinate 70,623,099, forward strand.
ATCTGTGGGTTGCGGGCCTAGGGACAAGGGCTCATTTTTCTGTTTTCAGGTTTTCGAAATGCCTTCTGAACTTCACTTCTTATATTTTTGACATACACCTCTTTACAATAGTTGGTGTTTTGATTTTCATTTTCTTCCGAGCAATTACACAGAATCAGTGGTTTTGGCCACCGTGGATAGAGAGGTGGTAGGAAGGAGGCGTCAGTCAACGGAAGAGGAAGCCGACGACGAGCAATGGAGGTGGGCGTTCCTCTGATTCAAGTATCCCGTTACAAAGATAGCACTAAGGAGTGTATGCACTCCATTACAACTACAAAATGTGAGGTGTTTACCACGTGCAACGTATTACTGTCAATGAGGTGTTTACCGTGTTCACCACGTGCAATGTATTCCTCTCAAATAGATATCCATCAAACACTGTTTTTTGTTTTGTTTTTGTTAGCATTTCGCATGCTTTAGCAGCCAATGATGTGCATGGAACATCAAAAAAGCATCTTTTTGGGACCAAAGACAATTTTCAGACTCATTCAACACAGTGTTTACCACGTGCAATGTATGCCTTGAAACTTCAGAATAGGACTCCGAATGAAGCGGATTCATATCCAACTAAAAAGTTTTAAAAAATTTCAAACTCAGTCAAATATATTTGGTTTGGGTCGGATTCAAGACAAAAATCGATCCATTTAAGATACATATATGTGTGACCAATCTTGCCATAAAATTCCATACCTGACTCGTTTCTAAATTTGGGCCAAAAATTAAAACCCAAATCTTTTAAAATAGGCCTTGAGTTGGATTGCTCCATTTTAAGCTCTACTTGTGAAGGAACAAATGGGGTAGCACACCACATGACCAAAAATGAGTTTCAAGAGCTGGTCAAATATGGTTTAGGTTGGTGAACAAAAAATAAGCGATAGTTGGTACTTCATACTTAATTTTCTTCTATTTTGACTCCTTCCATCTTATTTTTGTTTTTCTTCATTTTTATTACCTCAAGGTGTCCGTATCATTCAGAATAAAATCTAATCACTTTTCCAAGTTATTCTGTCTTGTTTCTTTGTCTTCTAGTTTATGCTTTTTTCATTTTGTTTACTGGTTAATTTAAATTTTTTCCATTTTCTTTACTGGTTAATTTAACTTGAGTTTTAGAGTAGCTTAAACAATTGTTTAATTTGATCAAAGTCTAACTCAAACCATTAAAAACTGGATTGGACTGGTCTCGATTGCAGTTATCTTATGTATGTCAATAACATAGTTTATAGATTTGTTTGAATTCAGAATTGGATACGTGGTCCAAAAGTTGCCCGTTGCCACTGACCCACTTGCAATAAGCAATGATATATTAGTGTTATAGTTTTCAAAATTTATATTAGGAAGCTGGTACCTCCCATCTTTCTTTAAAGGCTCTTTTTAGACTCCGAAACTATTCTGCCTTACCAATCCAAACACTCTCCAAAACAGCTTTTGAACTTGAAAAGCCGAAAGCCGCTTTTTAAAAGCCAATCCAAACAGGGCCTAATTATTTCTTCTTGAAATCTTGTTACTAGAAAATAGTCACTTACCATTGAACATGGGTGTTATATTAAATTGTCAGTATATGTAAAATATATATATATACACGAACAATAGGAAACTCAAAATAAACATATGTAAAATCATATATACAAGTTTTTCTAATCCAATAGATAGAGAATTTGTGAAAGAGAAAAATCAAGAGAGAAAAAATGAGTGTACCTTGAGAGTTGAGGAAAACAGTTCGTATTCGACAGAAAGGAAAAAAAAAATTTCGATTGTTTGATGCGCTTCAAAATCTATGGGAGAAAGATTGGATTTGTTATAGGCTTTACTATTTATACCTTCCACCCTAAAATCCACCACTTAATTAAATCTTTCAAAATATATGACTTTTTTAATATACCTAAACTTTTGTAAACTTTTTTAAAATCTTCATTGAATACTCCTGGATTTGTACAGACTCTTTAAAAGTTTATAAAAGTTTAGATTGAATACCGCCCAGATTTGTATGCACTCTTTCAAAGTCTATAAAAGTTTGGATTGAATACACCCGAATTTTTAAAATTCTAATTGAATACACCTTCCTTATTCCAACGTTCGTTTTAATTAAGACCCACATTGTAAGATCCTGAATTTTTATTCTCCTTTAATTTCTATTATGAGCATATTATTGTCTATATGTGATTAAATTTTCATATATAGTTTAGTGGGTAAAAAGAAAAATTTTGTGTCTCTGTACATTATTAAATTAGTAGATTAATTTTTGTGACATTTAATTAAAGATATTTGGGTTTGTGGGTTTAGTACAATTTTTTATGTTCTTGGGCCTATGTAGAAATTAATAAATAAATAAATAAAAAATTTTAATTATTTTCTTGTGGTAGGAATTGTAAAAATAAAATAAAATAAAATATAGAAATTTTGGGTTTGAAATATAAATTGAAAATGACTTAGTGGTGAAGAAACTAGAAATACAATAAGTTATAGAAATTTCTTTAATAGAATTGTAAATATAAGAATATATGAAATTTTCATTAGTGGTGGACATATGTCACACAATGAGATTAAGTCATATGCCACACACACATATATATATACACACGAAATGAAGTGGAAAAAATATATATATATAAAATATCAAGTATCAATTTGTTTTTAAGCCTTGTCATTTTAAAACATTATATAATTCTTTGTTTAAATATTAGGTTAGTTGCTGGAGCTATGTATGTAATATAATATCTAGTTAAAAGAAAATGAAGACAAAAGGCATATGAAAGACACTTGTCACACATCGAGATTACATGAGAATCTAGGGACTTCATTTTCAAGCCAGCACAAAGCACACATCCGTATGTATAGGCATATGTATATGTGTGTATATATATATATATATATGATAACTATGCTTTGATTTTCTATTTCCTGGAGATATAGATCACCCATGTGATTTCACTTGTACACACGAGACACGTGTATATATATAAAGATAGATACATATAAAATATATGCATAAGTTAAAAAGCTTCCTCTAGAAGCTTGTGGGACCGTCTCATAGCTAACAGAGGTAGGGTGTTTACATAGGAATTATTAATTTTATTTCTTTTAAGTGCTTGTTCAACTTTATTGGTTGTGCTTACTTATAATTTCTGTGACTATTAATTCATAAATTTAGTTGTTAAAATTAATTGAATGGAGATTATAATTGATATATTTATTTTTTTTATTAGAAACTTTGAGAATAGATATGTTAAATGTATTCAACAGTGTACGTATAATACAAGAATAAAGAGAAAAGAAGAGAACAGAAAATGCTTGATAAAGATATAATAACTCTTATTATCTGAGGTAGGGAATTAATTTTAGGTTCTTGTTCTAATTATTTAATTTTTTTTTCTTGTTTAGTTTAATTGTTATGTGGTTTGAATTGATATAATAGATTATTAGTTGAAATTATTGAATTTAGTTTGACATACATGTTAGTGATTTGAAACTTAATTGGAACTTGACTAAGTGATATTGTGAAATTATTGTTGTGGTGCAAATATTGTTATATATGTTACCAGAATGACAGAGAAATAGAACTCTCGTAAGGGTTAATTTAATGGCAGGTGTGAATCATCTTTTGGAGATTGTTGTGGTGTTGGTGGAGTGGTACTGAGGTATTGTGGTGTTGTATTGTATTGAGAGGTTGTATAGATTGTATTATCAGGTCGAATCATTATGCATTAAGAGGGGGCAAAGTCCCTGGGTGCGAGTCCCTAAAAGGAAATGATGCATTAATAGGGGGCACGGTCCTTGGGTGAAAGTCCCTAAAATGAATGATGCATTAATAAGGGGAACGGTCCTTGGGTGTGAGTCCCTAAAATGTTCATGCATTAGAGGTTACTAAAGACTCTAAGTAAGGGTTTTAAAAGGTTTGAATCATGAAAGATTATCATTCTTTATTTGTTTATTTGTCCTCTTTTTTTTTTTTAAATTATATTAATCTCTATCTATATTGTCTTGCATACTATATTGTTATAGGATAGTGTTAATTATCTATTGGGCTATTTTGACCCGTCCCTATTCTTTTCCCCGCCTAGGTTTTGGTTCAAGGTGGAAGCTAGAGAGCTGATTTATTTGCTTGGACCATGATGTTCCCTACATGCATGATGACCTGATTTACATGCTTAGATGTAGGAATTTTGTTTATATTTTGTTACTTTTAATATGAGCTTGACTTATAACAGTTTTATAATGTAAATATGAAGGTTGTGAGCTTTGTGAGTACAGTGTGTGTGAGGTTTGTAAACTTTGTATTTTAGAAATTAAATCACATGGTTTGACAGGTTTTGGGTACGTAAACTTTATAAACGGGGTGACTTAATTCTTGAGTTAAATGTATTTTTTTGTTTTCGATATGTTGAATTTTTTTTTGTAATCTCAGAATGTTATACAGGTTCTTACTATTTTCAGAAGTTCAAAATTATGTCGATATATTACCGAAATTTTCTCTTAGTGAATCTTTTAAATGAAAAATGTGTTTCTAGAAATTTTACATGAGAACTAACCTTAATTCTTTTTAAACTCTTAAACCCTCCACGTCACACCTCGGGTTTTGGATCTCAAAATACGGAGTGTGACACACATCCTCTTCCCAAAACATTTGTGTAATATATATATATATATATAGTAATGATCTTTTATTTATCAGTGAACAAGATAGTTTAGAGGAACATGAGTATCAAGCAACATTTGAAAACCTTATATTGCAACTTGAGTTTTAGAGTAGCTTAAACAATTGTTTGATTTGATCAAAGTCTAATTCAAACCATTAAAAAAACTGGATTGGACTAGTCTCGATTGCAGTTAAGTTATGTATGTCAATAACATAGTTTATAGATTTGTTTGAATTTAGAATTGAATGCGTGGTCCAAAAGTTGCCCGTTGCCACTGACCCACTTGGAATATCGTATAGTAGTCGTTAGATCTAACAGCTACATTCTAAACTCATTTATGATATTTTCAAAACTACAAAATTACTACCCTAATTCAATTTTAGAGAATTAATATTATTGGCGATTTCCTTAGTAGTCTTTATCTAATATAAAAAAATAAATTAAATTAACAAAATAAACGGTCATAACATCAAAACACTAATAAATTATCTGTGAATTTCTTCAATGATGTTTGCTTTAAATGTTCTTAAACAATAAGTTTCCTCCATCAAAGATTAAATTTCCAAAATATACATTTTTAGATATACACATCAACCGCTTATAGTTTCTAAGATCTTTCTATTAATCAGATGCGGGCTTTAATTGATGAAATATTAAACCAAACTAATCCAAAAAAAATATTAAGATACATTGCTATTGTTTGTTTAATTCACTACATGATAGTATTTATTAAAAGCTTGTTTATTATAAAGATTTATTGACTGACGGGTTTTGTCTACTTGTTTTTTTTTTATCTTGTTTTCAAAAGAAATACATTCATGACGATGGATTTAAACAATATTACAAATAGTACTAAAAATGGATATTTCCATGCTTAAAGACCAAGTTCATCACAGATGACAGTGATTAATAATTCGAAGCATTATATCAAAATAAAACTGTGCAAGTTTTCCTATCAAAATAAATTTAATTTAAAATAAATAAGAGTTCTACATTAATTTTCTGTTAACAAAGTTCATTCTGTTTAATTTCTTCTGACACCATACTAATTGATCTATTGTTAATCTTGACAGATTCAGAATTCTTGCCACTAGTATCAATTCGAACTGGTTACTAATAATTTAAAAAATCATATGAGTTTATTTTGATAATTTAATTTATTTTTTTATATATGGAGATGGTGATTTTGTAATTTTGAAAAAATTATAAGTGAATTTAAAATCTGGTGGATAGATTTAAATCTAACTAACACTTCCATTGGATAAATTCTACTACTAACCGGTAAGCGGAGATAGACATGATAAACATTTGTGTACTGTATTTTGTTTTGCATTTAAATGCAAAATAACGCAACACCATTACAATTAGGAGACAACATGATGTTATATTTTAACTGTAGGTCAACACGTGGCAGACCTTTTGGTAAAACTGATGGTGACCCAATTTTCGTGCCGGCTACGTCATACAGAGATGGCAACGCGTCCGTCACACGGAAATGGCAACGCGTCCCTTCGTACTGAAGACACCAAGCAACCAACCTTCCCGCTGACCACATTACCACTGGTTTTTAACAAAATCACTATAATAAAAAAATATTTTGACGCGACAAAATTTAGTGAAAATTGCTTTGTGAGCTTAAAATTCTCATTGCAATATGATTTCCAATTAATCATTACTTAAAAAAAAAAAAAAAGGGATAATATGAGTTGAGACTTGGACTATGAATAAGTAATTTTTTATCTCCATTTATTTATTTATTTTTCTTTGACAAGCGATAACTATTAAATTCCCAAACTCATATACCATTCAGATTTATCTAAGACTTTTTTACATGTGACTTTGGCATATCTATTTGTGGTCCAATTTCATTTAAGTTTCAATTTCGTTTTACAAGTTTAATAAAAGGAGAAAAAAAGGATAAAAGTGGAAAACAACCTTTCTCCCACCTTCCTTGTAATCTTGGATTTGAATCGCTTCCTCCAAAATGAGTCACCCTCCATACGCGGTCGCCACACTATTTACGGAGAGATAGCAGGTACATATGCACATATATATGTATATACGTGTGTATATAATTATATATATATATGATATATATATAGATATATATCGGTGACACAGAAGAACGCTGACTCAGTACAGCAACCAGCTCCATTCATGGCTAACAGACCATCCCTAAGCTTCATCTCACTCCTCCTCCTCCTCCTATGCGGCCTCGCCTACGGAGGCCGTCTCATCTCTGACGGCGTCCACGACGATTTCCGACAACCGCTCCTCCGCCTCAATCCGTTCTCCGCATCAGATTCTTGCGAGCAGACGTACGGTTTTATGCCCTGCACTACCACCGCACTCGGTAATCTCTTCCTCATCATTGTCTATGGTTACCTGATGTTCCTCGCCGCCACGTACCTATCCAATGGAAGCGAGATGCTGTTGGAGATTCTCGGCCCTGGTATCGTCGGTGGCCTCTTTCTTCCCATTCTCGGCGCTCTTCCTGATGCCATGCTCATTCTAGGTACGAATATTGAATATATAGTCTCGTTAAGGTCTCTGTTCGATTTCATTTTGATCTGGATTTTACTTCTTTTATTTTACAAATGAATTGGAGGATGTTATACAACTAATTAAATTACAACTTATGGGTAAATATTATTATTTTTCTTTGTTTTTACTTGTTTAGGGTCTGATTTTTTCATTTTTCTGTTTTCTGTATAATGAAAAAAGTAAAATTTTAGTTCACAAATTTGTTTGGTTCACATTTTCTCGGGACGTGTGCTTGTTGAAAACTGAGTTACAAGAAGGTCAAATGACTTCAATTTCACGTCTTTGAAAAGTGAAAAGTGTGAAAAAAAAAAGGTCAATTTGAGAGTTCCCTGAAACACTCTGGGGTCCAATCATATATGAAATTCTCTAGCATGATGAGGGATTTGATTTATTTATTTATTTATTTGGAGGGGTGGTGCACTAATTTTCATGTTTTGATCTGTCTTACATTTGCAATATCTGCACTTTCTCAAGACTAGTTGTCACCAGGTGGTCAAGTATCAAAATACTAGTGATGCCTCTTATAACTTTTTGTACAGTATCTGGACTCTCTGGAAGTGCAGAAACTGCTCAAAGTCAGGTATCAGTTGGAATGGGCTTGCTAGCTGGGTCAACAGTCATGCTTCTTACAGGAATATGGGGAACTTGTATTGTTGTTGGCAAGTGTGATCTTCAGGATTCAATTGCAATAGATGGAAAGGATACCAAGGGATTTGACTTGACTGGTAAGTCCCTGGACTTATGTTTATTTTCTTAGCAATTTTGTAAGCATCGGATGTGATTTGAAGCCAATTCGTTATGGATTACATAATCCAAGATTTACTACTATGCAGGGTCTGGTGTTAGTACTGATATCTGGACTAGCTATGCTGCAAGGATCATGACCGTATCTGTAATCCCTTTTATAATTGTCCAGTTACCACAAGCTCTCCATTCGACATCAGGAAGACATTTAGCAGTCTTGATTGCACTTATCGTCTCTCTCGTACTACTTGTTTCTTACTGCCTTTATCAGGTAATTATATTTTCCATGTCGTTACTGAATGTATTGTAGAGTATTGCAGCCATTTATTTCTTTAAGTTCTAATTTCTTATCATGTGTACATTGCAGATATTTATGGATAGGAAGTATTTTAGTAACTGTACTGGTCTGATCAGTATCTAAGGAAATCTAAATATCTTCTTATAGTTGATGCAAATAATTAAAATGTGTAAAGCCAAACTTTCTACTCAAAGTCGTATATATATATATATATATATATATATATATATACCAAATATCAAGTCACTTTCTAACAAGAATTAGAAAATATCTCTCTCTATATATATATAGAGAGAGAGAGAGAGAGATATTTTCTAATTCTTGTTAGAGAGAGATATATTTGGTGTCCTCCATACTTAGTTCACTTGGACACAAAATTAAGCTTGTTGGAAATTATGCTGTTGTTCAGGGTTGGATTAGATAGCTCACAATTTCATAATTAACATGCATATTAGCATTTATAGGCTATTGATGGAAGATATTTTACAAGATGGAAAATCAACTCACCCCTTGGGGTTCTACTTTATTACCCTCTAGGATGTAGTTTCGAGTAAGCTGTCTGCTGATAGCATTTTACATGGAAAGAACAAGTTGTTTTTGCACCTGTAATGGGACATACTGATATCAACTGCATTGGAAGTCTAATAACTGCCGAGGAGTTCATCAATAGAAGGGCAGGTGGATAATTTCCAGTCCACCAATGGCGTGTCACTTAGTTTAAATGTTGAAAAGATACACTGACCATACATGTGCTGAAACTAATAGTTCCCCTTTTAAGCATGAGATTAAATTTTGGCTGGCTTAAACATATCAAAAGCCATTATGCATCTTCATTCAGAAGGGGCTTGGGAACATTAACAGATTTACAAATTTGTGAATATTTCAAACTTCAATATGAATTTAAGAGACAAACATGAACAAGAAGAAGGCATGTATCTGCATTTAGTTTATTACGGCAAAAGATTATCACATAAAGTCAACAGTAAACTCAATTTGGATAGAGTGAACTAAAGTGGAACACAATTCAAGGTCTGAATTCCGATCACTTTGAATAGGTGACATGGATTTGTCTTCTCTAATCTGCTCTTTGGACATCCTATTTCCTTTTGGCAACTTCCAGTTGGATTTAATCATTCCTAGGTTGTTTTCAATTAATTGGTCTACAACTCTAGGCTGAACATAAGCAAGCATTTTAGAAGACTTCACCTCTTCCTGTCGTCTTTGGCCTACACTTTTAACATCCCAGAAATCCTTTGCTTCTTATTCTATATTTCATGTAATGTCACAACATTCTTTAATTAACAGAGTATAGTTAGTCTTATGACTATCTTGTTAAAATTTTCCCTTTAACTTCATGTTCACACAACACTATGTAACCACTTTTTTTTTTTTTTTTTTGTCCACCCTATTTTAGTTCTATAGCATCCTCCTTATACTCCCATTTCTTAGATCTTGGAAATGGTCACTTTTAAGTATTCTTGGTCACAGAATTTCACTATACCATTATGTGTACTTTCTGGATTCTGATCGAAAGAAGAAACAACAAATAAGTTTCAAAGCATATAAACTCGTTCTGATTGAGGAAGAACTCTTCTATGTAAGCTAGTGGTTTGGAGTGTGAAATCATCCTTCATTTCAATTTACTAATTATGTTTAAAATAGAAGCTACATTTGACTTTTCACTACTCTCTGTTTTTAAAATGAATAGAACTCATATGAAAACAGGCATGTTATATAACTGGCACTTATTTATTTTTTTGATGATAAATATATTATAGTCTGCTTTTATAAATGTATATGTATAGGGAACCCGTATTCACTGTGAGCTCTGTTCCTAGCCAAGTAGTTAGCTGGTTAAATCTTTACTGGTTATTATGGTTTGAATCTTGTGACTCTTCAGACTTCAGTTATAATGCTTCTTTTTCCTTTCAAAATTTAATGCAGGTTTTTCAGCCTTGGATCCAAAGCAGACGACTTGCTTATGCAAAACATAAGCATGTAATGTCGGGAATTCTGAAATATTTGAGAACGCGCACAGGGTTCCTCACAGATGAGGGCAAACTTAATGAAGATGCTTTAAAGAAGTTAGTTTTCTCTAGACTTCCTGCTGTTGCCTTTTTTGAAGACACTACTGTTTTCTGACTCTTAATGGATTGTACAATAGGCTATTTAAGATGATCGACAGTGATGGTGATGAACTTATTTCAGCTACTGAATTAAGAGCACTGGTAGTAGGAATTCGATTTGAAAAGATAGGAGAGGATGATGCTGCAGAAAAAGTGATGAAAGATTTTGACATGTCCGACGATTCTAAAATTGATCTACAGGAGTTTATCAGTGGAATCTCGAAATGGCTAGAGGAGGCCAAGCACTATGGAGCGTCTCCTGAGGCTGGTCCCGGCACAATGGAGCATCTGACCGACTTTCATGAGGTATGTGTGTCATAATGACTCACTTTGTATATTAGTACAACCAGGATTATGACTTCATTGAAAAAATGCATTTGCAGCAAACAAGGCGAGAACATTATCTATTGGGGGATCAAAGTGATGAGGGTGCTGAGGGTGTAGAAAATGCCAGGTGGACCTCATTTAAAGCTGCATTGTTATTGTTGCTGGGAACTGTAATTGCTGCTGTATTTGCTGATCCTTTGGTGGACGCTGTTGATAATTTCTCTAGTGCCACAAGCATTCCTTCTTTCTTCATCTCGTTCATTGCACTGCCTATGGCAACGAACTCCAGCGAGGCAGTGTCAGCTATTATCTTTGCCAGCCGGAAAAACCTGAGATCTGCCTCGTTAACATTTTCTGAGGTTTGTTTTTCAATTGGTGTTATTATTTCTTACATATGATGTTGATTGATGATCATAGCACCTACAGTCATGTTTGGTTATTCAAATTACTGAACATTAATCTGTTTGGTTATTCCAATTACGGACTATCAAGACTCATAAATTGTCCTTTCCACACCATAGACAGAGAAGAGGGGGTGGGGGGTTGGGTTACATGCATCGTATGTCTTGATGTCCTAGCCGAGCATGAGTCAGCCCTTGTTACACATGCTTGGTTGCATTGTCGGTGTATGCCTTGATGTCAATAGCTGAGTATGAGCCTCGAATGACGGAAAAAGGGAAAAAAAAAAAAAAAAACTTGATTTCAAACTTCAGACCCAACCCAGAAGAGTAGAATAGGAATTGTTATACCAATTATATAAATATGTATATAGCCTGGGTTTGTGCCTTATTGGAATTTGGATAATTTAATCTGCATTATTAGATATTTTCAAATTGCAGAACAATAACCAAAATTATGTACTAGCATCTATATACTTGCATGTTTAGGGAAATTGCAACCTGCTAGAAAATGGTAGTGAAAAAATTCTCTTATTTCCGTTTATTTTGCTGCAGTTATATGGTGCTGTAACCATGAACAACGCACTATGCCTGTCAGTCTTCTTGGCCCTTGTTTACGTCAGGGGACTGACATGGGACTTCTCGTCGGAGGTGTTGGTTATTCTTATTGTTTGTATTGTAATGGGTGCCTTTGCCAGCTTCCGCACCACTTTCCCTCTCTGGACTTCTTCAGTAGCGTTTTTGTTTTACCCATTCTCTCTGTTGCTGGTATACATTCTTGACTATGTTTTTGGCTGGTCATAGATTGATAGAGGTAAATGGTAAATGCTCTTTGGTGACTACTGTTAATCATCTTTGCCTAGACCTTCTAATTAACTAATAGGATCTTCTTTTTTTTTTTACTATATTTTTGGAGTTATGGCATGGCAATTTTTCTAGGAATATAGAAAACCATGACGTACTTGTTTTTAGTATCTTGTATATCATTTTCAAATAAAAGGGGGAGTTCAGTTTTTATGTTCTTGTCTAGTATTCGAAATCTTGATATAGTATTATGTTGTTCCTGACTGGTTTGACCTCAATGCCAACTCAAAATAGAACTCAGATTACGTGGAGCGGAAAATATATTACAACTATAAAATGAAAATACTAGAACACCATCAAATCAAAACTAGAGTGATATGCCCACTCGATGTCAAATTTTTTTTTTCCCTATTGGCCAGACAATGGTTTTGTCACAGCTATTTTGTTCTACAAGTAATATCAAGTGGTTCATTCTTCACCTGTCAGTTTTGTTTATTTACAGGGAGTTTTGTTTATTTATAGGATAAATATCACTGACACTCGCACCCTAATTTCATGCCGTTACAATTTTATAAAATTTTGACACAAAATCCCTTGTCAGCTTTCCATCCAAATAATATTATGACAGTGTTAAATTAAGCATGAAATATTACCATTGCCCTTTATTTTATAATAATTTTTTAAACAAAAAATATTGTATATGAAAGGACCATATTACCCACCATATTAAAAAAATATTTTTTTTCCTCTCCGACTCGTGGGGTTCCACCGTTCATCATCCCCTTCCCCTTCAATTCATTGTTCATCATTCTGTGCCAAGTTTATAGCAACTTTACTCCACCCATCAGACCACCAATGGCCATCAAAACATCACCCAAACTCCATCATTCAACTCGCCATCCATCAATCTGCCTAATTCAACAAAGATCTCTCCCAACATTGGCCTAATTCAAAAGTTCACAATTTAAAATTTCTAGGATTTGTATAGCACCCACTATGAACACCTCAATTTGTATCAATTAACACTAAAATAACACAGTGAATATACGAAATTAACAGCTCAAAATGTTCAACACCCATTTCGAGAATCAATTTGTTTATCAATACCCATCAACTATGTATGATTTCATATAGATTCTTCAGCAAATATAATGCATATATATATATATATAAACATGTATATACACAGTCACAGTTGATACCACAATAACTCAGAATCTCTCATCCAAACAATCAGATTTCAACCCACATCCACGAATCGAGTCTTCACAAGTTCACCTAGAGATTCAACCCCAAATGTTTGGGGTCACCCAAAACCACACCTCACCACGAGTACAACCTGAATTCACCGTATTTGTACCAATCATAGAAGTGTCAAATATTTGGGTCGTCTTTTTCCGGTGATCGAAGACGGAGGAGTTGTCGAAGCCGAAGAAGACGCTGCAAGAGGAGACGGAGGAGAGTCGACGGTGACCGGAGATGGTGCAAACGCCGGCTTAGTCTTCACCAGAGCAGGAGCGTAAATTGGAAAAGGCACAATTACATTTAAAAAATAAAAAATTATAACTCGGCAGAATGAAAATGCATAATATTTAATTAGACTTTTTAAATTTGTAACCTAACATTAAATATTTGATTAATGTTGTAATTCTTTAAAAATTTGATTAATGCTGTAATTCTTTCATCTAATAAATTTTTAATTTTTAAATACATAATTACATATTTTTCAAATTTTAAAAATTTGCAATTTGACAATTAATTGTTAAAGTGCATAATATTTAGGGTTAAATACATTGACCTCTCCTCAGGTTTGGTCTAATTATACACGGATGAGATGCTTGTAAAATAGTTACGCTCACCTCCCTATGTTTGTAAAATAGTTACGTTCACCTTTCTTTAACACGTTAAAATGATCATTATGCCTCCATTATTTGAAAATGATTGTTCTTTACCATTTGTAAAATGGAGGGCATTTTAGTCAATATTTGAACAAGAGAGAGGTGAGTGTAACTTTTTTACAAACATAACATCTATGTGTAATTAGGGCAAACTACATGGGAGGTCAATGTATTTAACCCCAATAATCACATAATTTTCAATTTGCATAATTACATATTTAATGTTTTATTATTTATGCAACTATATCATTTGTTGATTTTAAGGTTTACAAATTTAATTATATTTAATATGTAAAATAAATATTTATATAATGTCTAATTATAAATCTAATAGAGAGAGATATAAATATTAGTTATATTATATATATAGTCTAACTAATATAAAAAGGGTATTTTGGTCCAAGAAAAGATTATGTTTGGGTAAATTGATAATTTAACATGTCAAATATGTCTTTTCACATGTCAAAAGGAGCATAAATGTCATTTTACAAGGTGTCGACACGTGTTTTTTTTTTTATGTTAAACGAAACAAACTTCAGAGGTTTGTGACGAAATTTCAAAAAGCATCTCTTATTGTTTGTTGTGTTTCAAGATTCCAGTATCTCTTACAGGAGCGAATTAATTAACTTTTGGTGGATCGTATCTGAAGAAAGTGGTCTTGGCTTTTGTGACCTTGAAGCTGTAAATTTGTTTGTTCTAGCTAAAGTGTGTCGTGGAGGCTTGAAATAGGACCTGAGCAGGGCCATTCTTTAATGTTAAATATTTTCCTCAATGCAGTTCACGTAGGGATGACAACGGGCGGGTATAGGGTGAGTATGTCAAAACCCTACCCCGCCTCATCAAAGAAATACTAAATCCATTTCCTGTGAAGAACTCTAACGAGTTTGTCGTAAGCATATTACCACCGCTTCATTTAGAAAAAGAGAGGAATAATAAAATCTTTAAAATCCTTTGTTTTATTTGCTTTGAATTCAATGTTTGAGCTAAATGTATTCAAACGATGATACAACACTTCTACAGTCAAAACTCCAATATATAGGACCAAAGAAAATAACACAAACATACATTCATATGTTGATGGAGATAGAAACGGTTTTGGTCTTCAAGAATTTTTTTTATTATAGATTTATTATGCACATAAGATAGAGAGAGTTCTCTTTTAGCCATAAGATAAAAAGAGGAATAGAGCAAAACAAGATAACTCTAGTGGCTGACATATATCTATATACTATATTTATATAAATAATATAATAATAAAAAAAATGGCACATTTCATACAATTATGTCACTATATATATATATATATAATCGGGGTGGGGCGGGTACTAGACAGATTTTCTTTAAAAAATCATACCCACCCCTACTCCTATTAGGGGCGGACCAAATCCCCTCCATTAGGGGCGGAGGAAATTGCCACCCCTAGTTTCGTGAAGTCCACATTGTTGCAGCAGGTCTATCTTTAACAGGATGGTAATTTTGCCCATTCAGCCGGATTTTCGTCTCGTCTTGTTCTGTTTAGAGCGAGTATGGGAGTCATTTTCAAGCCGTCGGAATGGGTATGAGAATAAAAATGTGAGCCCACCTCAAGTACGGGACAAGTTCGGTCTGTGATAGAAACTCGTCCCGCCCCACCAATCCACTTGTTATATAATTATAATTTATATTATATATCCCTACTTTCCCAACCTTTAAATATAAGTATATAAGTTCTTTATATTCTTTATTTTCAGGTTTTGATTAGTTCTTGAATTAGAATCTCAAGTAAGAAAATGATGATTGAAAATCAAAGTGTGATTCTCGAATCTTGATTTTGTTTTTGAGAATTCTGAATGTAAGCTTTTATTAAACTTCATATAGTGGAATTTTGTTGTACTTAATTTAGTTGTATTAAACCTTCTTTAACTGTTAGATCAAACTTGTTATTGGAGCTTTTTTATTGTGGAATGTAAATATGTAGTCTCTTGTATGGGCTATTTATTCTGAATTTAATTGTTGGATCATACTAACAAGCTTGTAATATTTTGAATTTAAAAACGTTAGATCAAATTTGTTATTGGGCTTCTAATAGCTGTAATGGGAATTTAATTGTTGGATCAAAGTACCAAGATTTTAATATTTTGAATTTAAAAAAGTATTTGATGTGGAACAAATTTGTGGAAACTCGCCCCGCCCCTTACCCATCCCCTGCCTCGTCCCGTCTCAAACCCGCGACATGTTTGGTAATGCTATTAAAGACAACGGGGTGGGGATGAGTTTAGGCAAACCCGCTCTATTGCCATCCCTAATCTTTAAGCTCCAACCTATGTCGGCGATTGAGGACATCAAGTAATGGTGTTTCAAGCTGCAACAAGATGGGTTGCAATGTTGTTATTATTAGTTGAAAAATCAATCACAAAAGTCTCATTAATTACTTTTTGTCTAACATTAAAACATATAATTTTGGGTTAATTTAATTTTTAACCATTTTTGGTGACCTAATTACAAATATGTCAAGTTTAAAATAGCATTGGCTCAAAAAATAACTTATACAAAAGTATTTACGTATTTCATGCTTTTCACTGTTCCTCAATACATAGGACCAAATTACTCTTCTGCAGTAATATTTTATGCAGTAAAATTATAACATAATGCAGTTAAAGTATTACATAAATGCAATAAAACTATTACATTTAGCACTAAAAGTTTTAGTAAACTATATTGTTTAATGTTTTGTGTAGTAAAATTATAATATCATGCAGTTAAAGAATTACATAAATGTAGTAAAACTATTACATTGTGCACTAAAATTTTTAGTAAACTCATATGTAAAGGGTCTTTTAGGGCAATTTGGACATAAATTGTATAAATTGTAATATTTGTAATTAATTTTTGAAAAGTTATTTTTTGACCATATACTATTTGAAAGTTGACTATTTGTAATTAAGCTCCCAAAAGTTGTCATAAATTAAAATAACCCTATATTTTATAAGAACAAAACGATTCTCTTAATACTTTAAATCTTTCATTGGACTTTTTCCCTCTGGATTCACATGTGTGTGTATATACTTCTCTGAATGAATTCTTTTTTTTTTTTTCTTTCCCTTTTTTAACAACTACCCTGAATGGATTCTTTTCTTTTCTTTTTTCAATATATATTTATATTCCATATTCCATATGAATTCACGTCAATCCTACTATGGATGGATTTTTTATATATGTAAGTTTGAATTGAAATAAAATTATGAAATTAAGTTTTAGTTATTTTGTGAGAGAGATGATGGTTTTTAATGTCCCATATATAAAAAAAGAAAAAGAAAAAAAGAAGAGGTAATTAATGAGGCTGCCAATACAACAACAACCTCATAGGCCGACTTTTATTGAATCTGTTGTCCCAATACATCTCTTTCTTTTACGCCTAAAAAGATCAGGGTGTTGTATGACAAAATTAAAAATTAAGTATTGAAATTTTAAGAGTTTAAAGTAAGAGGAATCCTATCCTTCCCAAATTTCGTATGATAATCCTTTTAAAGTCCTTACACTACAATGCTCTCCCTATACAAAATCTCTTGATAAAACTTGAAATAACCCAAACAACATCCAGCACTAACTAGTAAGTAGTAACCTGGAGATCGATGATATCCAAAGTGGTCCCTTTTTGTAATTTAATTTTACTTTTACTTTCAAGGCCATGCAAGATGTACAACAAAGCAACCAGGTAGGTCTCTTTCCTTTTCTCAAAGGTCTGTTTGCTTTTCTGAAAACAGTTTCAAGAATTCAGAAGAGAATTATAAAAGCTTGTCTTCTGAAAAGAGACATTTTGTTAACTGGATTTTTGAAAATCTGTCAATCAAATAATTTTTTATTCTGTTTTTTTTTTTTCAAGTATCTAAAAATGAAAAACTATTCTCAAAAATCTAAACCAAAAATGCCCTAACACACACACACACACAAACAGGCACATCTATGGGCCATTTCTTTCACAACTCATCTGCAACCATAATTGAGGTGAGATTTCCTGACCCCACAACAGCATAACAAGACAAAGCACAATCAGATTCCCACAATCCACATACAAAAGTTTGTTACCTATGGAGGGTGCCTGACTCATCCACCATCCAAACAAAGAAAACAGATATACCAAAAACTTTAGAAAGCACAACCATCAAACTGCCAAGCATCAAGATTGTAACACCCAAAACAAACAATTGTACATCACTCCCTATCTTTCTCCTCTCCCTACTCTCACATGGCCAAGATTTGGGGTCTGTCTCTTTCACACTCATGCTTACATGTGCAAACAAATTCACAGAGCTTCGATTACCTATCAACCATTAAATTTCATTTAAAGAAAGTCCTAGTATGGTCTCATGGATAGGAACAAATGGCCTGCCAAAACACCATAACTATTTTGGCTACCCATTTCTTAAGAGTGAAACAAATTGGCCTGTCAAACACAAGATTAAAGAATGGCTAGCTAGCCTTTATAACTTGAGATTGAGATCAACACCACCTACTTCACCAGTGCAGTTGCCCACACTACTTGTTGCTTGGCCAATTTGTGATTTTGCAGTCACAAAGAAATTGTAAAATGGCTGTTGTTGAATCAACCCACTTGGTCCCTGCCGATGAAGAATTGGTTCTTCCATGCTTCCCTACAAATTTGATAGATGCAAAAAATTTAAGATATCACCATTAACATGAATCAGACAATGAAGACATTCGTAATGTGTTTCTTTGTTGTTTGTTTAATCTTACTTGACAATGAGAAGGAAGAGGTTCAACTTCTGATAATTCACGGCAATAGGGGACTACATAAGCTGAAGATGTCTTATATTTTGAGATTGGATGTGGCGAAGTAGCTGTGGGAGGGGCCAACGTGAGAAAATCTCCATTCAAACCCCCATTTGCTCTGCTAATTTTCTCTGAATTCGATTCATACATTGTAGTTGAGCTTAAAGGGTTTTCTCTGGACAGGGCACAACAATAATGTGTGAACGAACATGCAGCAATTACAATTACACTACTATCAAAAGTATATAAGGTTAAATAGATCAAAAGTAAGCTAACCTGAAAACAGGGTTGCCAGGTTCAATATTACTCGCTCTTCCTCCGTTGCCACATGAAGCTGACTCATCTGATCTGTTGATGGGAGCAAGATAGGTAGGAGGAAATTTGCACTGGAACGAAGGGCTTGCTGGATTGTCAAGAGAGAAGGGATATGGTCTCTTCATGCCAACCATCTACATTTTGTACAAATCAACCAACAAAATTAACCAAACAAATTCTTTTGAATTCAGTCAAGGAAACTAATAAAAATTGAAATTTTTGAGAATCCGTCATTATAAAAAAATCTCAAAATCAAAGTAATTTAGGAAAAAAGGTTTAAAAATGAAACAATTGAGTATGGGAAACCAATCTTTTCTGCCTGTTCTCCATTTTCAAATTTTCAATGGATGAATTGACCTAGTATTAACTTGGATCAACTAAGGAACGTCATCAGGTTCTCTAATCTTATCATCTACCACTTTGGCACAAAAAAGAAGAGAGGCGTCTCTGTTTTCATTAGTAAAACCAATTCCACAAAATTCCATCCAATGAATTTTATTTTTTATCTTTCATTCTAAATAACAATCCATGAGACAATTGATAAAGCAAAAGTATGTAGAATTTAACCATAAAAAAAAATCCCATTTTCTAGATAACTCTATCTTGATTAAAAACACATATTCTACTGGACTCCAACCAAGGAAAAAATGTATAACTAAATTATACAGGTTAGTGGATAATAGGATGAGAAATTTGAACTAACAATATGAAAAATACCTTCTCTTCCTCTGGGCATATAGGTGTGTAGTTGTTGCCATAATAGCTTTGGTTTGAAGGGGGCTCCATCTGAAAATTTATGACAGATGATGAAGAAGTCCCTGACGAGACATTCACCTAAAATTTCCAGTCATTAAAATTTTACATCAATTCAAACAAAAATCCAATAAAAATCCAGAAGAATAAGAACTCATGAAGAATATTTTGAGAAGGCAAAACATTCAATTGGCTAACCATTGATGAAGAAGAAGGTTGCTGAAATTGTTGTGCTCTGTGCATCACATTCTGGGGAGGCCAAGATTCAAAAGGCAAATTCATATTGGACCTAAATGTGAATCCATGGTGATCCAACCGGTGATTCTCCCCATCAAGATTGTATTCACAATTCCACAACTTAGACCAATTTCCATGCCCTGAACCCATAACTGCTGACCAACCAATCTCACCATCACCTACATTCAACGGTTTCGATAATGGAATAGAATTGGGTTGCAAAACATCCAAATTTGGAATCAATGGGGCAGGTCTAAAAATAGAATTCTTGGAAGAGAAATGGGTGGGTGATGGTGGTGGCAAAGGGGAAGAAGGGGATGGGTTATGCCTAAAATTAGTACTTTGAACAGCTAAGCATGAAGAAGAATTAGGTGCTATAATTGAATTGGGTGGCAAAATAGCAGCAGCTTGTACAGCTGCATCTTTCTTTTGTTGTTCCTCTAACCTAATCTTCTCAAGCTGAGCAACACCAAGTCCTCTTTGTGGGACTTTTTTTTGCTTCAGCTTTTTGGAAGATCTACTACCACAACCAGCAATGCCACTCCCACCACCACCACCACCACCACTACCACCACCACCACAACCACCACTACTGCTATTACTATACTTCTGGGTGTGTTCCTCTTGAGCCATACTTGTCTCAATCATCTAACTAGAAGCAAAAATAGATTTTTTTTTTGAAGTGGTGAACCCTTAATCCTTATGGGTTTTATATATATGAAAAAAAATCACCCATACCATAAATTGAGATACTCAAAATCTTAAAAATCAAAATCTGAGAGTTTGAAGAAGAACCCAATTGTGAAATCTAGAGGAATCAAGAGAACCTAAGTCACGAGGAACCAAAATCTCCATCCAAAAGATTACAGAAAATCTCGCATGTTACAGAGTCAAGATAGGCAACTCATATGGAAACAAAAACCCCCATAATTCAGCAAAGATAGTGTATATATATAGAGAGAGAAAGTATATATAGAGAGAAATAATCTGAGAGCTTCGGATTTTTCTCAAACCCAGTGGTTGGTTTGTCTGAGAGACAGATCAGATCACTAAATTATGAAAACCCATTATTTAAAATTCAAACTTGAATGCAAATCTAAAGCAACTATTTGAATACCCCCTCTCTCTCTCTGTCTCACTAATTTCTCGCCCAAATCCTCGCTCCACTCGTTTCCTTCCTAGACCGACTCTCAAGACCTCTCTCCCTCTCTCTCTCTACATGTCATAGTCTCGTCTCTCTCTAAGTACCCACCATATTCTCAGACTTGGAGTTTTCTGATCTCTCCCTAAATTATGGTTTGAGGTATAAAAGGAGCTAAGAGCCAATGTTGCTAGGCATTGTCACCTTTGCCTGTTTGTTGCATTTGAGGGTATCTCTGGCTGGCTTTGCAGCTTTTGCACCAAATTGTGGGACCCAAAAAGAGTACTGAGTAATCCATGCATGTAAATGAAATGTAATTCTCTTCTCCCTTCATCATCCCACCTATTATGTGATTCATATTTCATCCACATTTTGCATTTCATTTTAATGAACCCCTTCTTCACCTCCTTGGCTTTAAGTAATTCAATTGGATAAATTCAATAAAAAAAAAATACTGTGTTATATGCAATGTTATCAGGAGAGCCCCTCTTACAACAGTTACAAACTCTCTTTATTTAATCACTGAAGGATTAAATTGAAACAATTTCTTAAAATTTGTAAAAAGTCAAAACTATTTAATAAATCTTTCAATTCAACGATCATTAAGAAAAAAATTCTTGACTCTTGTCACGAAATAACTCTCTTAATAACATTATTCTATGAGACATTTTATTGAAATTTTTTTCATTTTTCAAACAACATTTGTGAGTAATTATTGCATAATTAAGTCATTAATTGAGTGTGCTATTAAAAGATACGCACCTTAGTATTCTTTGTAAAAAGTAATTGTCCTCATATTCTAAAGTGTAAGAAAATTTTAGACAGAAGTGCAAAAAATTTCTCATTCCCCTGAACAATTTTTTGAAGCAAGTTAGTCTCTCATCTTACAAAAGGTGACAACTTGACTCCTCACGGAATTATAATGATATATATACACATTTTACTATGTACATTATGTCATTTTCTCTAGTGTTTTTTAAATAAATATTTTTTTTAAAAAAAATAGTTAGATAAAATTCATAAATAATAAGTTTAGAAACATAAAAAAGTAAAAGGTCAATAGAATTTTATCTAACTATTTTTTATTTTTTTAATTTTTATTTAGAAAACACTATACTTGTAGAGAAAATAGTATATATGTCATTATAGTTGATTAATTTTTTTATTTTTTTAGAAATCTTAAATAAAATTCTATTAGCCTTTTATTCTTTTATGTTTCTAAACTTAATATTAAAAAATGTATATAACTATTTTTTTTTTGAATTTTTAAAAAATACTATATTTTTAGATAAAAATGCATAATGATCATAGTAAAGAGTACATATGTATTATAGTTCTGTTAGGGGTCAACATGCCAACTTTTATAAGATGGGAGACTAATTTGCTTCAAAAAATAGTTCGGAGGGTAAATTTGCACATTTTAAAAAGTTCAAGATTAAAAAAAAAAAATCACTTTTGCCAAAAAATTTATCTCTTGATAATTTCTCTTAGCTTGAAAGTATTTTTGGACCTTCCTTTGAAAATGAAAACCCTTCATTTATTTAAATAATAAATTTTAATGGAAGGGATATCATAATGAGAATACTTTGATGTCAGTTCTAAGATGGGTTAAGTTAAAAAAATACTTTAATGCTTTGTAATACCCCGCTCCAACACATGGTATGATATTGTCCGCTTTGGGCCTGAGTCCGCACAGTTTTGCTCTTGGGTTTTACCCCAAAATGTCTCATACCATTTGAAGATAACATACTACATATAAGCACATCCCCTTTTTCACACCCAGGCGATGTGGGATTGAATACCCTGTACCCTATCAGTGTGGTAGCTTAGTCTAGTGTCTTTCTTCGCACCCGTCCACTCACATCCATTCACAAGGGTTACTACAATCTACTACGAGGCCCCCCTACGAGGCCCGACGTCCTTGTCGGCACACTTCTGGCTGGGTTTAGGCTCTGATACCAACTGTAATACCTCGCTCCAACACATGGTATGATATTGTCTGCTTTGGACCTGAGCCTGCACGATTTTGCTTTTGGATTTTACCCCAAATGGCCTCATACCATTTGAAAAGAACATACTACATATAAGCACACCTCCTTTTTCACACACAGACGATGTGTGATTGAGCACCCTATACCCTGTCAGTGTGGTAGCTCAGTCCAGTGTCTGTCTTCGCACCCGTCCACAAGGATTACTACATGTTTCAGGAATATCAATGACATAGCTGTTAGGATCGCACACACACTATTGACAAATAAAATAGATAAAAAAAAACATAAATAATACGCGATTTATGTGGTTCAAAAAATTGCCTACGTCCATAAGTGAAGAATGACTTTATTTACTTCAATATTTTGGTTACACATTTTCTCTCTCTACTCACCTTTCGCTCTCTACAATTATCTCTCTCTCTTTTCTCTACCACTTATCTTCTCAACCTCACCTCTATTATAGAGTCTTTAAACTTAATTCTTTGTTGGACAAGGATTACAATTACTCCAAGACCAAGTCTAACAAAAAATTACTAAATAAATTACAACTCTAAAATAGAAACCTAATTACAATTGAAATTTGAGACACAATTCATAACAATCTCTACTTTGGCTCAAATTTGATCTTCACGCACTCCTCCATAACTCCACCTTGATTGAAAATCTCTCCACCTTAAACAAAATACCTTATTTCTTCTTGTCGTTCTTCACTATTCAATTGCATTCACCTATTATGAGCAAACTTCAAGTTCAAATAGTCAAACTTAGAATCTACTCTCACATCACCAAATTGAATTCTTCTTACTTTTGAAAAAAAAGGTTGGTGTTCTTGCAATTGACAAGACTTCTTCCTTCTCTTGCCGCTCTTAATTGGACACTCTAGTAGATCTCGAAACAGGCTTCCATTCTGTCTTTGCAATTACTCTACCTAGCATAGTATTTTCCAACAAAACATAGAGGTTATTAACATTCCTTTCCAAAAGCATAACACATGACCCCCTTCTAATCTTCATTAATCTATTCTTCACTTCAAACCAAAAACTTTGGAATCTAATTCTCCCACAGAAATCACATTCCTCTTATACTTGGAATGTGACGTACATTCGTTAGAATTCTTACCAAATCATTAGTTGTCTTAATTTTAATTGTTTCAATTCCTATAACATCACAAAAAATATTATTCCCCATAAATACCTTACCACCTACAGGTTTGTAGGTAGCAAATCACATTTTATGAGAACACACATGAAAGGAACAAGCGGAATCAAGTTTCCACTCTCTAGCCATTTCCTTGTTATAAATAATTGATTCGTAGCCTTAATTTTTAAACACAAAAATAGTTGCAGATGCACTTTCCTTCTTTTCTGAACAATGCCACTAAATATACCCTTTAATTTCTTTGCATATTTTTTCTAACAATGGCACAAAGCGTCTTGAAACTCCAAACCTTTTCTTCTCTTGAGTAATAAGAGCTTGAGCCTAATCATTATGACTCTCTTCATCATTTAACATTTCATTAGAGAACAAAGCACTCTTAACTTGCTCTACCGATGTGGTATCTCTTTTATAGAGCAAAGTATTGAATAAATGTTTATAGATAAAACGTATGGACATTAACAAAATAATTGATTTATCCTCATCACTCAACTTGACATCAACATTAGATAAATCACAAATAATCTTATTGAACTCACCAAAATATTCTTCTAAACTTACCTCTTCTTTTCTCCGGAAAGAATACAACTCTTATTTCAAAACTAACCGATTGGTGAGATTCTTTCTTATATATAGATTTTCTAATTTCTTCTACATATCCGCTACTAAAGCGTCTTATATCACATCATACATAATATCATTCGCCAACGTCATTGCTAAAGAATATCATCCGCCAATGTCAATGACATACTCGATATGACTCATTGTAGTATATAGATGCAATTTTACTTAGGATAATAATTTATCATCTGAATTCGGGCCTTTTTAAAAAAATATTATGCGAATGAGGTGATGGATCTCATCACATGATATCACCACCCAAGTCAGATAAATGTCTTTGTTCGATTAAGTGGCACAAACATAGACTTGTTCCATTAGCCTGATTGGATGAGCCTTTTCTAGTTTGGGTTACAATGACCTAAGGTCCACACATAGAAGCTGTAGCTGAGTTAATGCCACGCTTGCCAACCATATATAGGCTATATAACTTGGGCCTTGAACAATATATTGGCAAGAAATTTGATCCACAATCAAGAGCTTTAACTTTCAAACTTCAAACCATATCATTTCTAAAAAATCTTGTATCATTTATCAAAACTTAAAAATGTAGTCATAATTAATTCAATGGTGACTAAGGCATGACTAAAAATTCACCAAGTTACCCTCTAACAATTTCATAAATCTAAAGTTTATTTGTCTTTATGCATGTAATCGGAAGACAAATTTGAGGGCCAATCCAACTTATTTTAGATGAAGATACAAAAATCTTGGGATCCAATGAACAAAGACAGTTGAAAAAAGGAAGAAACAAGTTGAGATGGAGGCCAAACATCATCAAGATCAATTATTATGGCATGCCAATGGATTTGGCTTTCCAAAAGGGTCCACCTCACCCACAACAAACTATATCTAAATTGTGAAAACAAAACAAAACTTTTGTCCTCAAGAGGTCCGGGAAAGACAGTGGAGCCTCCATGACACCATCTGTTTTGTCATTAAGATACCAAGATTTTGTTAGATATATATATAAGCCCCACCATCACCATCTAAGCATTATTTTCTTAAGATTCTCCTTACCACAAAATTTATATTTATATGGGAATTTCCGAAAAGATAAAACTATATATATTATTGTTTATTTCTATCACCTCTTGGGTTTTTTAATGTTTCTTTTGGTAGAAAGGAAGAAAATTGAATGGAAGTGAGAGAATAAGGGATGGATGAGACATCCTTAGAAAAAATATTGTGTTCTATCTTCTTTTTATTTAGTATGATAAAATAAAAAAATGGATTGATAAGACATTCCTAGAAAAAAATATTTGTTATGAGAGAAGGGAAGAGAAAATTTTAATTTATTTTTACTATTATACCCATCACTATTTGTTTGTTTGGACTTATCAAAAAAATCATAAAGATAGTTTTGTAATTTAAAATATTTTTATTACCCTTGCCTTTTCTTCCTTCCTATCATCCGTCCAAATTTAAAAAGATCAAAAATTGTGAAAGATGATGGATGTCACCCACCCTATTTCTCCTCTTCCTGCCTTGTCTCGTCTCTGCCAAACAAAAAAATTTTGCTCATTCCCTCTTATCTTCTCTCTACCCCTCTTCCTTCTTTCCTGCCAAACAAAACATAAAACTATGAATTACACAACTGTAGTTACTGAATGCATAAAATTAGGGTCACAAGAGAAGATCATACAGTAGGGATGACAAGCGCTTGGATTTTATTGGGAGTAAGAAGGGATTTAGGAGAAGAGTAGAAAACCTAGTCTTGATATGGAGAAAGTATACAATACCCGGGGGATATTGATGATGTGGTATCCTCGAAAAATGTAAGTACTTTATTTTTCCTTGATTGTAGAGAAATTGATAATTTTCAAATGAGATGGACTAATATTTGTCGGAAATGTTAAATCATCAGTATTCCTGGGGTATTGTATAGTAAGAAGTTTTTCATCCCGTTTGCCTATTTATATAGTGAATTTACAATTATACCCTTATACTTAATCACTAAAATATTACTATAACATGCATAAAATCTAACCCAAAATACTATTCTCTCTATGCATTTTCTCTCTCCCTCTATTTTGATGATGATTATGGAGGAGGCAGGAGTCGGATGGTCCGGATTGAAGTAGGTGGGGTATGTGAAGTGGACCTGTTGGTTGTTTTTGGGCCAAAACAGTGATATGGGCTAAAGGCCATAGAAAGGTATTTAATTGGTAAGCCAAACATTCTATTAAGAGCTATGGTTCTTCCATAAATGACTGGACTGACACAACTTTTCCAACAGACACATTAATAGTTTGAACCACTTAAATAAATGACTATTTTGATTGACACTTTGGGAGGCGATGGTTTGACCAGTTACATTGAGTTCGATTATCTTCTATGCAAAGGTAGGCGTGTGATATATGAATAATGATTTGGTGTT
Source organism: Cornus controversa (assembly GCA_026545225.1). Classification (NCBI taxonomy): domain Eukaryota; kingdom Viridiplantae; phylum Streptophyta; class Magnoliopsida; order Cornales; family Cornaceae; genus Cornus; species Cornus controversa. The sequence goes on from CM048847.1 coordinate 70,650,271, forward strand.
TGAATATCGAATAAGTTAGATTGAATTTTGTGGATAAAGTCTCAATGTTATGTAAAAAATTAATCGAATTAGGTCGATTATAGTATTATAGTAATCTATAAACTAGCTTACGAGGAGTGCATTAATTATTGTGTTATTATAAGTTTTTATAACAATAAAAAAACACAAAGAAAGAAAGGAAAATAGTAGTAGATGTTTATATATATATATCTATATACACACTATATATATGTATATAGTGTCTACTGAATAGAGGAGAGAAAGGATTAAAAGGACAATTTTTTCTTAAAATTTTATATTTTTAGTGTCCCATTATAATAGAAAATATATTTTAATTATTGTATTATTATAGGTCTTTAGACCAATAAAAAAGCTGACTGTGAGCGAGTGCTAGTAGCACTCCTGCCCTATTATCTATTATTGGAAATTTTCTTGGAGTAAACCTAACCAATTTAATTGTAGGCACGAGTCCAAAAGGCGCAAAATTAAAAGTTAATTGAGATAATAGTGATGGTAAATCTGGGGATCTGATCTACCCTATTGTGTTGACAATGAGTTGAGCTAGTGATGATAGTGAGTACAATGAATATCTACGCAGGCTATATATATATATATATATATATAAAAGAAAGCATAGATACAGATATTGGACATAGATACGATACAATATGACAAATCTCAAAAAAATAAAATACGGGTATTTGCAGATAAGACAGTATAAAGATAATAAATTATATTTTTATATATGCAAAAAATGAGTTATTAACATATCTTTATAAAATATTATCATTAACAAACAAAATAAGAGTTAAGAGTCATTGTATAATTAACATTGATAAATTTTGTACTAAATCATGATATGTATTTTAAATGAATTGTAAACTTTTTTAACAATTATAATATGATATTATTGTTGAAAAAATTATATTTTCATGTTCAAAATTTGTTTTGAAGTATCTGAAAAATATAGGATACATGTTAGAAATAAAAATATATATTTAAAAATTATGAATACTTTTAAAAAATATCAGACAAATATTCGAGAGTATTCGAAGAGTATCAGTTTCGAATACGAAAATGATACAAATATGTTGCTCTTGTAGAAGTATATGCATGCTTCCTAGTATATATATCATTATGACATTGTAATCCCAAAAATTACAAATACCCATATAAAATTAGGTTGATCTATTATTAATTATTATGTTTGTGGGTTCGACCTTATTAATTAGAAATAAAAATCTAACCTCAGTTGGAAAACGTTGGGCTTATGGTCGTAGTAGGTCTGGGCTCCACTGGGCCGAATTGGCCCAAAAATCAAACAGTAAACTTTATTGTACTACTATTAATAAAGAGTCGTGCCATTCATTTATTAGGCAGGCTCATAAGGTAGGCCGAGCCATTTGTGCTACATGCATAAATTGCCTCTCTTCTTTGGTATCTCAATGGACCTGTTGTATACATGCATAAACAACCATCAGAATGTTGGAGCACTCCAATAACGTGTCAAATCAAACTAGCTTTGTTAATCTGTTAGAAACGGTCAGTCATATGAATTCTCTCTATTGAGTGATAATTTATCCAAAAAAAATTGACAAGTTTTATAGTCAGTTATCTATCTAATGTTAATCCAACTTCTTTTCACATCCGAACTTGGGTACGGACAATGGAAGACTCCCTTGTGCTTGGAGAATGCATCAAATTTTGAATCAAACCAATTTTGTCACGAGTCTTGCCTTAATTGGGTAGGAACGGGGTCAACCATATGAATTCTCTCTATTGAGTGAGAATTTATCAAAAAATAAATTTGACAAGTTTTACTGTCGGTTGTCTACCTAATACTAACTCACCTTCTTTTCACATTCAAACTTGGGCACTGGAATGGAAGAGTCTCTCATGCTTGGAGAATGTATCAAATTTTGAATCAGTGGGGGTACTGTCAAGCTGAGGTTGAGGAGATTGTAAAGGTGTTTTAACACTCACTCCAATGGACAATCCTTCTCCTGTTGTTTTGGAAGAGGTAAAGCAAATGCTAAAACTCAACAATGGGATCCATGTTTTGAATTGGATTCCCAAGAATGCAATCATGTTGCTCCAGTGGCTTCTTAATCTCTTAACTGTAGATCTTCTTTCTGAATCTATATTATAATCTTTTGCCAGAAAAAAAAAAAATATATATATATATATATAAATTTATACTGTATCTATTTGGAGATGGGAGTGAAGAAATATGATTAATTTGCCATGGAGTGCATGGAATTGAAGACACACCTGATAATTGAGGACTGTTCTGATAATCATCACTCATGCTGTGAAGTATACATACTGAGTGCTTATCCATTTTCTAACTATCAAATGTGTCAATCATGGAGCTGATGATTGGAAGTTCAGCAATCAGTTGTTTGGATTCGTCAATCAAAGTTTCATCTTTTTATATTTATTTCATTACAGTAAAAACTCTGCATTATTGTTGATGAAACACCATTTAAAAACTAAGTTACACATTTAACTCTCACCCACCATTGCCCCAGACAAGTTCCCTAAATTGTAACATGGACCCCTTCAATTCTAAATGCAATGCAAAATTTTCCTTCATCTGTGACTCATGTAACCAAATTATTCAACAAGCTCATTAATTCTATTTTGCATTTTTTGGCTACTACTTGTCAACCATAAAAAAATACCAACAACAAATACACAGTTGTCAACATCTCAATTGAAGTATAGTAATGTTTTTCATTTATTTATTATTTTTGGAGCTAACAAAAATAGTTTCCAGCAAGACTGAGATTTTTATTTATGTACAGAGATTTACAGTAGGGGACCAAGAACTGATGGCCAAAACCACATTTGTGTGGGATGACTCTGTATTCTCCACAATTTAGCTTCTTGCTCCCATCACATTCATCTTTCATGGTTCCTCACTTCCTCCTGCAGCTAGACCGCACTTAGCCCCCGCTTGGTCTACCTTGCTATATTCATCTACTAGGTTACAAGTAATGAACTTAGATTCCTCTAGAACCTGATCTTAATGCTAATTAAGTAACCTTGGGAACCTATGTTTTTAAACTGATCCTATCTGGTTTTCATAACCTACATCCAGTTTCTATTAGTAACAGTTGCTCTAACTCAAAGGCTCAACTAGTGATTCATGTTTTACTCCTTTGAGTAATTTGGGTTTCTAGGTGGTTGATGGTTCTGCTTGAATCTTCAACAATCACCAAGTCAACTTATTACCATAATTGGGTATACAGCGCTTTCCCATACCATATGGGGCTTTCTAAGAAGAAGCTGCCAAAAGAAAAAATGACCCTCCAACACTTAAAAATACAGGATTCCTCTCTATATGAGTGTGAAAGCTTGGGTGGAGATTGAATTATGAAATCAACTAACCCTTAACCTTCTATAACCTCGTCTACTATTCACCAGAAAATGACTTCTTGTAGAGAGAGATATATATATATGGGGAAGTTCTTTCAACTCTTTTTGTAGGGTTTAATGAAGATGTTGAGGCATAAAATGTACAATCAGAAAGCACTACAGCAACAATACTATAAAGAAAGAGCCATCCCTCATCAACATGATCAAATTGACCATTTCTAAACAGAGCAAACAATCTATATGCTTCTTCCATTTTTAATTCTGAAAGCGACAATGAGCCCAGATCAATATCAGTATACCAATAGGATACCAAAAAACTTTTTGCTGTTTGTCCATCTTGGGTTGCCTTCTTTTGAGAGAATTCTTTCATCATTTCTCTCAATAACAATGCTAAATTAAGCATGGTTGACCTGTTTTAAGGAGGAAATATGAAGAAACTTCATCATAACAAACTAGTAGGGTAGTACTGTAGTAGTAGTTCAAACTCAAGAAACGAAAGTTGAGCAAACAGTTGTGACATAAAAGTCTAGCAACAGCAAACAAATCAAATCAAATCAATCCATCACGGATAACAAAGTTGAGCTCTATGAGCACACACTTAAAAGAGCCAAGTAGAACATAAACTAAATAATATAGAAGCAAACCGGGGATCGAGAAAACCTGAAATACAATCAGATTTCTTCTTCCCGCGGAAGTGGCCATTGAACTCAAGTGACTGAAATCTCCTCCCTTGCTTGCTTTCTATCCGCTTCAACAGCGGCAATTGCTAATTCTTCATCACTCTAGTTGATGACAATTGACAGATTGGAGTCCTGAAAATATCAGTTCAATGTAAAGGTAGACCATTTGTGGGAAAATTATGTAAAAATTGATAAATATGTGAGAATTGATTGAATGAACTTTTAACACAAATGGGTATTGAAGGAATCACCTGCAAGAAGGATAAAGTTTAAGTCTTGAGCTCATTCAATGGCGAGAATCAGAGGAAGCAGAGGACGGCTTGTCAGAAACGCCGTCGTGCTCCTCTTCTTCACCCTGAATTCGTGCCGGAATCCGGAATCCGGAGAATCCACCTCCGGAGGTGAATCCAATGCCGGATATGGATGACGGATGGATCGGCAGTGCTTGATAGTGGTGGTGCTGATCAGTCGCTGCCATCGAAAACGGATCTATCCAAGCACGAACTGAAGGTGAGTTACTGGACTGAAGGGGTCCCCTCTGAGAAAACTGCTGGTTCTGGGCGAACAACGGCTGCAGCAACGGCGGCGTTGGCGGAGGCGAACTGAAGACAAACCCACCTCCACCATCACCGCCGGTGTCTCCACCGCCATTCCAACCCAGCATTCTTGAAAATCGGCCGAGCTCTCCGTGCTGGTGCTCAGACCAGCCCGACCCATCAAACCCCATCTGATTGGGTCCTGAAAAAAGGGTTTGCTGGGTTTGGTGATCATGCGCAGAGCTCTGATGTGATTGTTGGTGGTGGAGAAGAACTGGGTCTTGGAAGGATTGAAGCGAGAGCCTCAGATCCTGGCTCTGACTGCTAGTTCTCGACAGCAAATCGGGTGGTGCGAACCTCTGAAACTGCATCACCGACGAATTGGACTCTGCCGACGCACCAATTGGGAAGAAAGACTTGATGGTGTCGGAGTCCATTGTCGGCGGCAAGAAGCTCGACTCATTCTCGCTCATGTGCGTCTGTTGATGCTGGTTCTGAATGTTACATCTCTTACCTGAAGAAGAAGAACCAGCTACGGTATCTGCTACTATCTGTTGCTTTTTAACTTCGAATGTTTCATTTTCAGCTGACGCAGTAGTTGGGTTCCATGCGGGTAGTTCTGCGAGTTCGTCAATGGCGGTCTTGGCCTTTTTGATGAGCCAATCGACGGCTTTGCTGGGTCGGTCGAAGCCGAGGCGGTCCTGCACGTCGTAGAACTGAATTGCTGTGTGCGCAGATAATCGGACACGACGGTCTCTTGGACCCTTGGCGGTGCAGACCTTGCTGTGCCGATCTTTGCGTCCGGTGGACCGAACAATGTGGCCTCCTTGTACTTCAACAATCTCGCCAACGGCGTTTCTCACCCCGAATTTTGACGATGTTGTTTGGTGGTAGTGGTGGTGAGTGTCTCCCATTTTCTCTCGCAATCTCGCATGTTCGACGTTTTGCTCCAATGAAAAGGAAGATGGGAAGCAAGAGCGTTTCTTGGTTGGTTGTGGAGGCTGTTGTTGCTGATATTGTGTATCTAATCTTTCATACAATGGATTCTGATGTAGTGGGTGTCCATGAAAGGCTTTGTGGTGGTGTTGTTGCTGCTGTTGTTTTTCTGATTGGTCTTGGTACTCTTCTTCTACATGTCTTGAGTATTGAAGTTGGTTTAGGCTTTGATGATGATGTTGTTTTTGCTGCTGCTGCTGCTGATGATGATCATTCCTCTGAGGATCCAGTCTCAGACCCTTGTGCTTTTCCCGTTCCAGCTTTTGATTGAGAACACTTTTTAGTGGTTTGTTTTCTCACTCCTCTCTCTTTGTTTTCCACTCTCCTCTTGCTTCTTCTTGTTGCTGTGCTGCTTCTTCTGTACCTGCCACCACTCTGAAACCTGATGTTGCTGCCTCTGCCTCTCCCAAAAGGCCCTTCCATTCAACCCTACAAATTCCATCACCCTAAATAATAGCTCTAACTTAGCCTAACCCACCTAGCCCATCTCTCTGCTGCTTTCTCTCTCTCTACTCAGATTGTATTGTCCTTGTAAAAATAGGCCTCTTTACTAACCAAACTGTTCAAATATATATTTAGAGAGAGAGAGAGAGAGAGCAGGAACAATATGGATAATAACCCACTCGAACAAGATCACCAAAATTCAAGAGAGATAACTGTAAATGTCCTGCAATTGTTTCATATTTTCCACAGAGAAGGGGGTGTGGAGGTGGTGGTGGAACAGTAAATACAGGGCTATAGGAAAGGAAAGAGGCTTACTTTCTCTGCCCTATAAAAGCCCTTGATGCCACTGATAAGGGTGGCAGTGTTTGGTCAGAAAGAAGATTAAAGATCTTTGTGATCTCATCTGTGGCACTCTGCTGCCTCCTGCTCTTTTGTACTACCTACACACAAACACAAATACCAACCCTAAATCTCTTTTTCATTCAACCAGGCCCAACTTTGGTCCCTTGCTATCTTCAACTTTACCTCACCCATCTTTTTTTCCTCTCATTCATTCAGTTCTTTTCAATTTTTTTTTTTTTTCACTTCTCTGTTAGTATTAGTTAAAACTGTTTGTTATATATTTGCTTAAGGAGTGTCTGAATGGAAGGATGGTTTGATAGATAGAGAAGAAGTAGATCCTTGAAATGCCACTGCCACCACCCTTTGAAAATGACCTCTTATAGCTTTGGTGGTTTTGTCTTAGCTTTAATTCCCCTCTTTCCCTTTTCTTTACTGCTCCCCTCAATTTTCCATCTCCCAACCCACCTTTTTCTGGTTTGTTGAATACTTGTACATGACATCTCAAGGTCCTGTCCTTCAATTTTCCTTTTTGGAATGTCAATAATTTAATGTTTGTGCATTATTGTCCTTTGAGAGTGTTGAATTACTCAAGTGCCCCCACATAAATATTTTTGTGCTCTCACATAATTAATTTACAGAAAAATCCTCTAATTGCTTTTTTTATTTTTTTTTCCCCACCCCTCTAAGAGCACCACCAATGGGATAGCTAAACACTGATTTGGAGAACCAAATTATACTGTAGCAAAACAATGGAATGGCCAAAATTTGTGGGACCCACTTGTGGTTAGCTAAGTGGTTCGCCCTCGCCCGAGGGCGAACCACTTAGCTAACCACAAGTGGGTCCCACAAATTTTGGCCATTCCATTGTTTTGCTACAGTATAATTTGGTTCTCCAAATCAGTGTTTAGCTATCCCATTGGTGGTGCTCTTAGAGGGGTGGGGAAAAAAAAATAAAAAAAGCAATTAGAGGATTTTTCTGTAAATTAATTATGTGAGAGCACAAAAATCGGGCGAACCACTTAGCTAACCAAATGTATTTTTTTTTTTGTTTTGTCTTTACTTTTCTCAAAATCCGTGCCATGTATATATATATATATGTATCATTTACTTAATTGTCAATAACTTTCACTACAAATTAAATTTTTTGATGAAACTAATTTTGTTATAAAGATAATTTCGAGAGCTTTAATTTGAGTACCACTTAGGCTATTTTTTGACTTAAAACGAAAAAATTATGAATTTTTCAAGTTAAAAAAGTATAAAAAAATTTAATATAAATATGTATATACATAAAATTTTAAGATTAATTTAATTGTGTAAGATTATTTAATTGTGTGGGTAATGAAAATTTGAAGAACCTATTGTGGAGTTAAAATTAGAGATTATGATGTAGTTGGCTAAAATTCAAATCTGGAGAACCTGTTGTGGAGTCAAAATTTAGAGATCCTGACATGATGATGTGGCTAGCTAAATTGCTGAGGTGGCTAGCTAAAATTCAAATTTGGAGATCCAAATTTAGAGATCCCACAGTGGATACTCTAAGGGCTTATCTAATGCAGTAGTGCTTAAACATCCTTTCTGATCCACTGTCATGTTCTCACTTTTTTGGTTGTACAATCTTTTCAGTGTACTTCTGTATGCATTTTGTAATGACAATTAGACCTTTTCCTGAAAATTTCTCACTGAGCTTTTATGCAAGTTTTTAAATATCATCTACTATCCTCAACTATATTACATGCTTAGCATTTGTTGTGACGAGAACAATCTTTACATGCGTGTAAAATGCTAAGAATCAGTTTGGTAGAAAAGAAATAGAGGGAAAAGAAAAGAAAAGTGATGAAGGGATATGGTTTTGTATGTTTGGTATAAAAATTTTAATAATAAAGAAATAATTTGGAAGGATAAATTAAGGATGAATAGTAAGTTTTGTTATCCTTTCAAAAATGAAAAGATATGAAAGAAAAAGAAAGAAAAGATTAGATTTTTTAATGAAACTTTGTTAATACCAACTTTGCATTTATTTTGATAAAAGTTAAAATTTGTTGTTTTAAATATAAAAGGATAAAAAATTTATATTATTTTATTTCCCTTTTTTTTTCAAACATGTTAACTATCTTTTCCTTTCTTTTTTTTTTACTAATCAACCAAATACGATAAAAGTTTAACACTATCATTTCTTTTCCTTTCCTTTCGTTCCTTTTCTTTTCTCTCATTAGTAATGTTATATTTTCTTTTCTTTTCCATTTTACCAAATATAGTGTAAAGGTTTAAGTCCAAAGGACAATTGTGGATGTGCATGGGACTTATTACAAACAAAAAATAAAATAAGAGAGAGAGAGAGAGCGGATGAGAACAAGGGTGATTGATTAGAATATCATTTAAAATTATTAGTGATATGTTTTGAACGAAAAATTAGGTATAACATCATTGCCAAGAAAATTAAAGTAATTAGATTTGGATAATTTGACCACATATGTCAGAGACCTAAAGACATACTAGTAAAGGAAGGCCGATTGTAATAAAAAGTAAGAGGTGGGCAACCAAAAATAATGTAAGATGAGATGATTAAAAATGACTTTAAAAAGTTCAATATGATAGGAAAAACGGTTAATAATAGAAAAGATTGGAGAGAAAGAATTCACGTGACCAATCCTATTTAAATGAAATTAAGACAAGAATGATGATATTTTGAACCAAAAATGGATGAGAAAGTAGAAAGTGAAGCATTTTTTTTAGTAGTTTGGATGGTTATTCAAATAAATATAGAAAATGTGAAAGTGGAGAAAATGAGATAAGAGCTTAATAAATTTTAAAATATTCATCATCACTGCTACCATAAAAAGCAGAGGATTCAAATTTTCTGAACAAACATTATGAGAGTTATCTGTGACGACAAATAAAAAAAATATTTATCATTATAATCCTGACCAGGAATTGAGTTTATACATTCACCTAGACGCTAGGAACCCTTTGTTGTAAAGGGAACAAATAATAAGAAAAAAAAACTTTAATAAAAAATAAATTTTTAGATCTTGCAACGCTGTCCTTATCCTGATACGTGAATTATTTAAGCACCCCACATATTATGATAAATGTTTTTTTGTGCCCTCACTTGTTTCCAGATGTACAGTAAATTATTGTAGTTGCTTATCTAGTGCTTGAACATCCTGACAATCTCCACTATCATGATATGACTTTTTTGTTGAACAATCCTTCTCAGTGTACTTCTCGACCTTTTTTTTTGAGATAATAGTTAACCGTGTATCATCCACATTTTCCAAAAACACCTATCTAGATTTTAGATAATCATAAACAAGTCTTTATAAAATCATCCAACTTTTTTAATCATAGATTTACATGCAACAGCAACTAATATGATGAAACTGAACACTAAAATATAGTTTCGAATTATTAGTTGTTTTTATTCAACCAAGCATGCTTGAGAAAATCTAGTAAATTAAAAATTTAGAAAGTAAAACCTTATTTTAAATAGATAGAATTAATGGTGAAGTTTGAGGAAGTGAGGTTGGGTTGTGAATAAATTTCAATAGTTTTTGCAATAACTGGAACTTTTAATTAGGCTATGTTAAGGCTCAGGAAGCACGGATATAGGACTCAAGTTTAACACGATATAGATACGATAAATTTAAAAGAAAACATAATATGAATATGTCAAAAAAATAAATTAATATTTTTAGATATAAAGAAATAAATTTTTGATTAATTTTCAATTACATTATAAATGTAAATGTAATAACAATTGTGTTCATAAATAAAGAGGCAATTACATGAAACACAAAAATAAAAACTTTAATCCTAAAACATGACTGACCCAAATTCTTACTTAAACATCGGATCTCCCTTCTTCATCATCTCCTTCCTTTTCTCTCTATTTCTCTCTCAGTGCCAATTTAGAATTATAAGTCATTTTTGTCTTATTTTCTTTTAAATAATATTTTATTATTATTATTACAATTCGCCCCTTGTTTTTTATAAAAATATTTATATTTTTTTACAGTCATAATCTAAAAGTATCCTACCACACTGGACCTTTGTAGGGCGGGTGTGATGTACATGGGCGGGTGCAAGAGACATTGGGCGAGTTACTATACTGGCAAGTTATAAGATACTGAATCCTACACCGCCTAAGTGTGGAGAAGAAGATGTTCTTATATGTAGTGTGTTATTTTCAATTGGTATGAGTCTTTTTGGGTTAAAATTCAAAAACAAAATCATGTGAGCTTATGCCCAAAATGAACAATATCATACCATCAAGTGAAACGGGTTGTTACAACTTGGATCTACTAGGAGTCTCCATGCGTCATGCCTGCCACAGGCACGACTTGGGGTGCACCAGCATGTGCTACCCACCCATGGGGTTTCTATCGTCTCAGCGTCAAGTGCCACCACCTTTGGGATTGTGCATAATTATGTTAAAGGCATGTTTTGCGTGCTCCCAATGCTTGTTTCATGTTAGGCTTGCCAAGTGGGCTTGGGTAACAAGGGTGGAAATAAGAGTACCCATATCATCCTATATAGGCAAAATGAAAAATTCAGCACTACGAGAACAACAAACATTATCTATGTTTGAGGAGTCAAAATGCCCAATAATAAATATAGGTATTTTCAAAATTCACCAAACTTGATAAATGAATTTCAAATGACTTTAGGATACTTTATTATTTTTTTGAGTCAAAATTTATAATTTTAATTTTTTTTATATTTACAAAGATGTGACTATTGCAAGCTGCGGCGTCTTGATAACCTTTTGCGCTCAGAAAATGCTGTCAAAGCTAGCCACGGACGTGTCATGGCATGGCGCGGAGCAGAAAACACAGAGCCACATCGACACTACATAAGAATTCGTGCTTCTAAGTTAAGGGCTACTATGACATATATATATATATATATATATTTTGGGAATAACAGAATTTATTAAATTGAAAGCTGTCCTTCTCTGAGGTTTGAATTACCAAAATACCACCAAATGTTATGATAAAATCTTTTTGTGGCCTAACATAACGTAGGACAATAATTCGGCCAGAGCCTAAACACCCTTTCTGATAAAATATTTCAGTGTTGTACAATTGACTTGGGTGTACTTCTCTAGCCATTTTGTAATGACAGTTAAACTTTTTTCGGTAAGTGTGACAGTTTTAACTTTCACGTATCTTTTCCTTATAAAATCTAAAACTAGCTTTTAAACAAGTCTGTAAAAAATTCATGTAGCCTTTAACCGTAGTATTACTATTACGGCAACACCTTATTTCTTCTTTGCCGAATTTAACCTTAGCCATTTTGTATATTATTGATTTCTTTTCAACCAAATTGAACGAATAAGTCTAATGAGAAATATATGAAATCATACATTTTTTGTAGGAACCAAACACACACACATATATATATATATATATATGGATTAAATTAAGATTCCAACTTGATTCTTAAGTAATAATCATCAAATCTTACCATTCGAGTAACTCTAATGACTTGAGAATAATTACGTTTTAATAAATCAAATTATAGGTTATAGCGTGAATTCAAGTTTACATTGGGAATACAATGATAAAACCAATGAAACACCAATACTTATATCTATTTTTTTTAAGATTTCAAACTCTAAAATATGTTACAATTCTATTTTTTTTTTCCATAAGTTTGTCATGAGTCATAATATAAGAATAACACAATATTTAATTGAAGTATGAATACATTTTTTACTCTATTTTACCGGTTAGAACTTCATAATCATAATGAATTTTTTTTATATCAAATAATCTAATCATATAAATAAAGTGTTCTATTTTTTTTTTTTTAAATTCATCCCTAGTTACTCTTATTTTTTTAAGATTGCGTGAAGGACAGTTATCATTAGGCTAAATTCGATATTTTTTTATTTTAATGTTAAATAAATCGATGGGTTGTTGCCACCTCGTTCATGTCTTTTGTTTGTCATTTTCCTGAATATTTTCTATCCAATGAGGTTTCCTGGTGTGAATTGTGATGCCCCACCAGTTTTATTAGCTATTATTGTGGAAAGCGACCAGACCCTCTCAATATACCACCACTTTGTTGAGAGTGTGTGTGTATATATATATATTTGATATTTGAAAGCATGCATTATTTAAGTTTAGATCTCACATTTGATGGGTCTTGACTTATTAAGTTAAAAAAAGAAAATGAAAAAAGATTTAGGATAGTGAAGTTTTGCTCTTTCATCAATTATTTCTTAGGCTAAAGTGTGTTTACATTAATTACGTAGCCAAGCTAGTTACCCAAAGGTGACACTCATTTTTTATAAATATATACATGGAGAGGATATTGGCAATTCACTTTTTTACATTTATACTTCACTTGCTTTTTTTTTTAAAAAACAAAATGATAAAAATGTCTTTAAACTCAGTAATACATTATCCCTTATTTTATAACATCACAACTATCTTTTATAGTATGAATTTTAATTCTTTTTACCTTCTTTAAAGATAACTTTTTTCTTGAATTATTATTTGTTTAAGTACTTTTCTTTTTTTTTTTTGTCAAAAAAGATAATTTATTCAACAAATATAACCTTTTTTTTTTTATCCTATCAAAAGAAATAATTTAATCAACAAAAATGACTTTTTTTGGGTACTGTCAAAAAAAATTCTTTATTCAACACAAATGCCTTTTTTTGGGTACATTTTTTTTTTTGTCATGTCATAAGAGAAAATTTATTTAATAGAGATAATATTTTTTAGGTCCCTCTTTTTTTTTTTTTGCATACCATATTTGTTTTCCGGCCTTATCAAATGAGATATTTTATTTAATAGAGATAACTTTTTTTTTTTCTTCAGAATCCTAACAAAAGAGATCATTTATTTAACAGAAATAACATTTTTTGGGCCTTTCTTTTTTTTTTTTTTTTTGCATAGTATACTTTTTTTTTCCCTGTTTATGTCAAAAGAGAGAATTTATTCAATAGAGATAACCTTTTTTTTTTGTCTTTTTCTTCGGTTGCTGTAAAAAGAGGTAATTTATTCAACAGATAACTTTTTTATTTTTGATCCTTTCAAAAGAGATAATTTATTCTAACATAGTTTTTTTTTTGAGTTTTGTCATAAAAAGATAACTTTTTTGAATTTTTTTTTATCCTTCAAAAGAGACCGAAACGTTAAAAATTAGAGAGAGAGGGGGGATGGTATTTGAAATGGTAGTTGTGTAATTTAAAAAAATACAATTATTTACTTATAAAGTTAAAATTAGAAGTGTTATTTCATTTAATAAAAAAAAAAGTGTGTGAATATATATATACACAGTGGCAATTCAAAACGAAGATATATTAGTGAGAGAAACAAGAGAGAATTTCCATTCCAAGACACATCGACTCATGAGTTTGTTCTGAGAACTTAACAACTGTTGGTTGTTTGGATTTTGTTCGAATCAATAATAGTTTCATATACTACGTAATAATAATATATACTTCTTCTAAATAGACTTCATATCGTAATCAGTACTTTTTATGCTAATAGCACTATATTGTTTTGATGCTTATTTAACTTATATTATAATAAGCAACTTTGGTGCTTTCTTTTAATGATTTTTTACAACGACATGCAAATAAGAAAAGGTAATAAACCATATAGATATTATTATATTCACAATATTATTGAATGGCTTCACTCATGTTGTAATGGAATGGACGGCTTAAATAAAGTATTTATTTTTGTATTCAATTTTATTTTATTTTTTTATGGGGGGCCATGTCTTTCCACGGATTAGATGACAAAATATTTTTTATTACTTCACATCACATATATATATCATAAAAGTTCATTTTGAGGAGTAATAATGTGGATTAATAATGTAGCTGCTATGTAATGTCCCTTAATTTATATACATATTATATTAACACAGCAAGGAAACAAGAAAGAACTCTAGCAAATAGTGTATTTACAAATCATTATACTCGATTGATTTATACATAAATTTTAATTTTATTTGAACGGTAAAAATAAGATGCGTTTGCTTCTACTCGTGAGGTATGCCTCATGATCACTCTACAGTTTTAATTTATCAATTTTTTTTGATAAAATTAGAGAAAATTTAGTGTTTAAGGCATCAATTTCATGCAATCGAACACACTCTAAGACTGTGTTCGAGTGCATGAAAGTATGAGCATTGGAATTGGTAAAATTGAAAAAAATTTTGTTGATAAAATATTTAGTAAAATTTTAAAATTTTCTTTAACTCCACCAAATTCAATTCAAACATAACCTAAGTGATTTTTTAATAACAATAACTTCACTGTATATGACATGCCAAATGCAAAAAAATCATCAACCATAAATGTTTGAAACTCTCGCGACTTGGGCCACTCTGTGTAAATTGTAAATACTTTTTTCTTAATAAGAATAACTTTTTGTGTAGATATTATTAGTTTTGCAAACTCTTCTTACTCACAGTTTTCAAAACATGTTTACAGAGTTAGCACTTTAAACACTCTTTGTGTTTAAAGTTTTCAAAATGATTACCCCTTTTTGGAACCCAACGTCTTCACTAACCTGACCTTCATGGACTTGTGAACATTTTTCATTTTCGGCTAAGATCCTGACTCTGATACTATTTGTCACGATCTACTCACGTTGTGTAAATACGACGCTTTGCAAACTTTTTGTGCTCATGATTTTTCAACATGCATTTACAAGATTAGAGGTGTTCATACATATAAGTCTCAACAATCACTCTCAAGACGATGGAAATGTCACCAAACTCAATTTAGTTTTGATCCACAACTTTTTTTTTTCTTTTTTAAATAATGATGATTGTGTTGGGCTTTTAGAACCAACCCATAATCAAAGCAATAAATAATTGATTTATTATGGTTGTCAACAATTGAGTTAATTATGGGCAAGAATTTAAATGTTCCATAATTACTAGACTTAGTGGATATTGTTCATTATGGCATGTCACTAGTTAACGTAATGTTACAAGAAGGTTGAAATGTCATTTCTGATTGAAAGAGAAACAGTTGAATTATCTAAATGATCGAAGTAAATCTCCACATTAACTAGAACTTAAAGCATATAATTTCTTAGTCATAAAAATCAGATTCACTTGGGACATATACATTGAAATAAAATCAAATGACCCGAAATTCCTACTAAGAAAGAAAATTAGAGTCGTTTGCTTATAATTGCCTATTACACTAAAATGTACCACAGAGAACCATTTTGGACTTAAATGGTAGGAGAGAAAATAACTTTAATATTGTAGAAGAAAATGAACTTAACTTTGATGGGGAAAAAAGTGTGTCCAACAACCTATAAGAGTAGCTTAAACTCAATGCACTCTTAACTACCTCTGCTTATATATTACTCTTGTCCATAACTTAATTTGATGACAAAAATTACTAGAAGCTAGCCCAGCTGCCCAGGCCTTATATCTAAGCCAGCAGAAGAATTTAGCTGAGAAAGAGACTGATACACACACATATATATGCATATATACATATATATATATGTATGTATGTCATGTTACTTCCCAACTAGTCAAGAGGGGAGATTGTTGAATTTTTAGTCCAATTAAAATTAACCAACTTCAAACAAGCAAATAAATAAATCTAAGTGCAAGTAAAATAAAAAGAATGTTTCAGACTTACTTGTGCTCTTACGACTCTACATCTAATTGTTGCAGACTTCAGGTTAATGTCACAATTTTTGCAAAAAGGTAATTGGAAGAACACAAACTTCAACGAATATTCTCTCTCCTTCGTAGTGTTATGTCTTCTTCTTCCTCACGAACAAACAGTTAAGAAGAAACCAAACAATTCGGTATCTAAATCAATAAGAAATCTGATAATTCTCCGTCAAAAAATATCTCAATCGCTTTCTCTCTCTAAAATTAGGTTTTTCTGAAAGCATACATTTAGAGAAAATATTGAGTTGTATATATAGATGAGAGAAACCTATTTGCTTGGAAAACAATTTTAAAATAGTTTTAGGATGTTTCTCATAATTCTAAGTTGAATATGAATCGAGTTCTTTTAGAAAGCAACTTACTTCATTGAACATACAATTCTGGCTAAGTTGGATTGGTCCAAAAAAGTAGGATCGCACAGACTATGCATAAATTGCATAACATATCCAACCAGCAAAGTTGGATCGGTTTGAGAATTATTTTCAAAACCAGCATCTCAAATATAAAGTGCAACGTGTTCTAACAAACTTACTATAACTAGGAATCGTTCTCACATGAATCAATTGTCTTCACGCACTTGATCTTCAACTTCATGATCGTCTACAAGAATTGAATAAAAATTACAACTCGATCATACGAGTTCTGACACTAATCAAAATTTGTCAATTACAATTTATTATATTGTAGCTCAAATTTTGTCTTGTCTTGAGTCACATTGCGATCTAATTTTGACTCGAAAAATGTGTTTTGTGTAGCTCAAAGCCATAGGAGTCCAGGGACATTGTTCCCGAAAAAATTTTATTACCGGTTTTTCGCTTACGAATTTTGAACCCTTATTAGAACTCTTTTGTAACTTAGTATATAAGGGCATTTAGGATTTGAAGTGAGATTAAGAGAGATAACACTGGCAAATCGTAGGAAGAGAGTGAGAGAGCAATAGTTAGAGTTTAAAGTTAAAACTTGTAATCTCTTAATTTTTACATACCGAAAACTTTCGTCAAATATTCGTTATAATCGTCGAATTATATAAATTTTTATGTTTTGTGTATAGTGTTTGTTTCGTGATTATTTGTCATAACACAATTTTACATTTCACAAGAAACACACTGTATTGGAATTAAAATTGTTAAAATTAGATAAAAAAATTTTAATTATTTTCTCGGATTACAATTTTTGACAGCGGAAGACACGTGTGCTGTTGTCTTAAAAATGGTCTTCAAAAAATACTCAATTACCCTTGCAGTTGTAATAATTAACAATAGAAGCCTATGGTGTGGTGATGTATATATGATTTCATATGGAATCAGAATATAAAATAATCAAAGTAATAGTGCTACCTTAAAGTGGACATCCTGGAAGACCCCCAATCCCCCATTGATTGAACAATTGGACAGTGCTTTGGATATGCATGTGGTGCAAAATGGAGAGTGCACTTGAGAGTCTATTTTGAAGGAGGACATATTCCAATTGACAACTTCTTCAGAATCCTTCTCTTCCTATTCTTATCCTTCGTTTGGTTCTGACAAAAACTCATCATACCTTTTCTAGCAGCTAGCTCTGACTACTACTGCATTTTTATCTACTGTGCAGTCCCTTTCCCTTTTCCTTTTGCGCCGCACATATCTATCTTTTTTTTCCCCACAACA
The DNA here is from genome assembly GCA_026545225.1 of Cornus controversa. NCBI lineage: Eukaryota > Viridiplantae > Streptophyta > Magnoliopsida > Cornales > Cornaceae > Cornus > Cornus controversa. The sequence goes on from CM048847.1 coordinate 70,667,971, forward strand.
CACACACACACACACAGATACAAGGAAAATATTTGAAAGGTGGTTTTAGTAAAGATAAATCTTTAATTTCAATCTATGATCGAAATATATGATTTGTCCATTTTCGATCTTGTGCAATGGACAACTAAATGTATTCACACTTGGGATACATGATGTTGATGCTGCAATTAATACAATCTTTGTCACTGAATTGCAGTACTGTTGGCATAACGTGCTTTTTAATTGTAGGACTATATATATATATATATATATATATATTCCGTATTCGCATGCATCACAGTAACCATGTAATTAAAACTCCAATGGGACACAACACAATTCATTGAATTTTGATCAACTATATATGCTTCAGCTCATGTCCTGTTACAATTGTTATCATCCACAACCCAGAATTAGCAATGTCGTAAATTTTGTTTTGATAAAGGTATGTATAAAGGGGCCCTACCCAACTTGTTAAAATGATGTACACTTGCTACTCATCCAAGTTATTGTGTGTTTCTGTGTGTGTGTGTGTGTATATATATATATAATATATGCGTGTGTGTGTGTGTGTGAGAGAGAGAGAGAGAATGGTAATTGGGTGATTGGGTGGGGGTGCAAGTGGAAAGTAAAGGGGTGTGTGTGAGTGTGATGTTAGAGTCCCAAAGCAAGCACGCCTGCATTGTAACTATATATATGAACATGATTGAGGCTTGCTTGTTCAAAAAGGGCATGAGTAGTAAACTAGCTAGCTAGTACTCGTGCAAGGTGATTGCATGTGTTGTCATGTACTCATGTGCTGTGCCTCTTCCTCCTCACTCAGGATACTATTCCATTGCCTCATTCCCATGTTGTTCTCTCCTCTTCTCTACCTGTGCTTGAAAAAGACAATTGTATCCATTTTTATGAAATTTGTTTTTTATATTAAATTATCTTTATTATCTTTTTTCTTATCTAAATATTAATTATTTCATTAACTTTAATTTTATTATTGGTATCAATTTATAAAAAAAAAACACAAAGTTGTTACTACCACCAAATTTATCTATTTTCTAAAATAATTAACTTATTATTAAATCTTTATTATTTATAATAAAATTTATTATACTGGGTTTATAAATTTTTATGATAAAAATATACATTTTTTTCATACAATATATTCATGAAAGATTAAAAAATTACTTAAATAAAAAAAGATATTCTTTTTCATGCAATATATTAATGATAAATTAAAAAAATACTTATAATTATTTTAGATTTTCTACGTAAGATTTTTATTCAAATAAATAATTTTAAAAATTAAAAACAAATTTATACAAATTTGATACACAATGTGTCATCAAAATAGAATGATTTTTTTTTATAATTTATTTTAATAAAAAAATAAATTAAGTATAATTTAATAAAAAATGATATTACAAGCATTAAAGAAAAGTCGTACAAAATACAGTTCAACGATCTTATTTGCAAATTTGAACTCAAACATGCATATAAGTTCGATTTGAGCTAAAATCTAACAAGCCAAAACGCTGCCGGACTGGTTCTTATTTTGGTAAAATAAAATAAGAAGAAATATAAGTAAACAAAATACAAAGGATGAGCTGAATATGATCCACCATTCAGAAGTACCGTCACAGTTGCAAATCCAGTTCATTTTGCCGCCAAAACAAATGCTCTGTTTTCCTCTCCTCCGTCTCTCTCCTCTGCAAAACCCTCACTTCCAACACCAAACCCTAGTTTTCAAATTTCGATCCAAAAACCCAGTTCACTCCTTCCATTTCTCACCACACCCATCTCTTCATCTCAATTCCATCAAGAAAAGTTTTGGACATGAAGGGACTTTTCTGGGTCCTTCTTGTTCAAATTCATCGGTCTCCATTTCGTCTGAAGACGATTTCGACGTTGAACTAGGGCGCTTACTGGCGCTATTGCCGGAGGAAATGAGGCGGAGGGTCCACGAGCACGCGGAGCTCCATCAACTGATTGAAGTGGTTATGGATTTGGGTCGTAAACCTTTGGCTCGGTTTCCGTCCGGCGACTTTGTTTTGTCAGATTATCCGATAACAATGGACGATCTTCAACATGCTACTTCATTGGTAAACATGGATTATTGCCCACCATCTGTTTAATGAATTGCGTGAATTTGTGAGTTAAAGTTTAATGGATTTGGGGTATGGATTTATGTTGGTTGAGTGACTTTTTTACATATTATCTTTTTGGATTGTTGAGTGATATGATCACTAGGTGAGTCATATTTTGTGTTCGAAGCACTTCTAGATGTTTGGTCGAGATACATGTTTATCAGTTTATGAACAATTTAGGATTATTTACAGATATATTCATATATTTTTAATTTTTGGAGCAACATTTAATTGAGGAAGAAGTTCTTAATTTTAAATCCTTATATTAAAATTAGATCATGTGTACTTACTTGATGTTCCATTCTTAAGTGCGTCCATTTAAGGCCTTGATTTTTCTGTAAGAGGTTAAATAAAAATTAGAGTTAGGGAGTTTCATCTTACTATTAGACAGAGGTTCTTCCAATGATGATGCAAAAAAACCTTTTATCGGATTTCATCACCTCATCTGATTCCACGAATTAATTCCAATCGTCTAGAATACAATTTTGTAAACCTCTGAGCTAAACTCCAAGCTTTTGTATGATTGGGTTAGAACTCTTCCCCATAAAAGAGGCGATACAATTATCAATTGCTCCTTTTTTGTTATGAAACTTTATGTTCCATGAGGTTTCAGTTTATTGTTCTGATGTGCTTGCAAAAAGAATAAAATACGGTAGTGATAAGCGAATTGGTGGTAGAGGAGAACAAATTATGCTTGCCACTTACTTGTTACTAGTATTACAGGTTGGAGACTTTGCTATTGATAATCGAGCAGGCATTAGCAGAACTTTACATCGCATTAGCGCCATTAGGAATCGAAAGGGTGCAATTATTGGTTTAACTTGTCGTGTTGGCCGAGCGGTATCAGGAAGTGCCAATTCGTTGCGAGATTTGGTCAAAGATGGGACTTCTTTGTTGCTCATTGGGCCTCCAGGAGTAGGAAAAACTACAATTATCAGGCAAGTCTTTCCTATTCCTTGGTAGGGTTTATATGCTTGCAGAGAAGGCACTTTATTTTCAATCATTCTTTCTAACTTGAAGCATTAGATATTTCTATGAGTACATTTGCAACAGTTCCAATCTGATGATATTTGTCTGATAACAAATTTTTATTGGGAATGTTTAACAAAAAACCTTGGAAAGGTGTTTTACCTTTTCTTTTCTTTTTTTCTTTTTAACAAGCGGGAGACACGCCGATCTTTACTCAGTTAGGACACAAACCTTCAACCACCTCTTAGGAGGTTGATTAAAAAATAAAAATAAAAGAAGAAGCAAATGCTGGGTAACTTCAAGTTTTCCTATAAAGTAACTTTTCCTAATTGGTAAGAAACATTGACAATTCTGTTTCCGTGTCATACATGTGTTGGGAATGTCTATAATTTAAAAATAAATTTCACACATATATGTGTACATATCTACATCCAGAAACAAACACAAACATATATATCATATCCTTGTTATATCTTTCCCTATGTGTTAAAGGTGATGATGATTATATAATTCCCAACTTATAAATTTTAGCCTTAGAATATTAGGTTTAGTTGTCACGAAGTAAATTTTGTTGTATATACTATAATTTTTAAATATAACAAAGTTAATTACTTATTGCCGTGTTCTCATTGTGTACATGTCCTACTTATTAAAGATTTGATGTGTTAAGTGTCCGTATGATGTTTTGTTTGTATTATGCATCTGTGTACATGCTCCTTAAACTAACTGCAAATGATAAAATGTCATTTAATAGTTTCAAATTCATCATTGTCAGTGATTAAAATTGGCCAAACAATGTTACCTAAGATGACAGGGCCATGTGGCTAGACCAACAAGGTAAGATATTGGCATTCAAGGTAATCGCTGCCCAGTAAAATTATGCCAATATAAACCCAACGAGAACCAAATCCGACTTTTCATGGGCTTGGGCATCATCTTTTTTAAAACTCAGATTTGGCCTAGGTTGAAATATCCCAATTGGAATTTGATTTGGGTTGAGGTATTGGTCCTTGAACTTAACCTGATTATTACTGGAATTGCATATTTCTTGTTTTCTGTTTCTTCTATGAAGTTAATTCTATTCAATAGGATTCAACATGTCCCATATCTCTTAGCATTCAGTAGCAACTTGTCCTCTGTTCTGTCAATCTATACTTCACAGCATTGATTTCTATGTGATGCTTAAAATCGTGTTGTTCAGGAACAATCCTTTCCTTGAGCTGAAATAGTACCTCAATGAATATATATATATATATATATATATACATATTTGATTCACATATGTTGCTTTATGAATCTGACACTAACATGGTATGTCTTCACTTTGGCATATCATCTTTTCTTTTTGGTTAGGCAAATACTTCACCCCCCACCCACACACACATACTGCTATGGGGCTCGAACCCCTCACCTCTCCTTGAGGGAGGAGAGGTTGTATCAGCTGGGCTAATGGCCCAGTGGTCTTTGCCATATCATCTTCAAACAATTTAAATCTCACATTATGTGTAGAAGTTACATTTTGGTGATCTAGTGACTTGAGATGTGGAGGTTGGACAAAGAACCCAAGCAAAATCAAACCTGATTCCAAACTGAATTTTCAGACCTGAGCTCAACTTGAACTCTAAGATTTGAGTGCATGTTGGGGAGCTTGGGTTGGGTTGGGCTTGCATTGAAGATTTTACATCTTGAATTGAGCTGGGGTAATCCCTCAACTTGCATGACTCATCTGAATTGCACCCCTACAATAAATGAATGCTTCATTTGTGACAATAGTTTGGCTCAACTCAGGAAACCGATCATGGATAGGGGGAATGAGTATCGAAGAGTCTCCCTGCATGCATTTTTCACATTCCCTTAGGAGTGCGTGTTACTGTAGAACCCTGCTGATATGCAATTTGAGATTGGATAACAGTATCCATAATGTGATTCTCTTCCAATACGTTACAAAAATATAGAAACTTTCTACTTATGTTATCCCTCATTTTCTTGTGAGAATTGGTGCTAAAACTCTAATTCATGAAAACTGAATTTGATTTTAAATGGTATATTACTATCTAACAGATTGAGATAAATGTGAGAACTTGTACATTTCAGTTAAAATGTTTGTCGATCCTATTATATAAGTTATAAGGAGGACTCCCAAGCGATCTGGATATGCTAAGTTGTATGGTACCACATCTAAAGTATGCAGCAGACTAGCTACTCTCATGTATCAGTAATCTTGTTACTGAATTACTGGCAAACTAATGAATACTCTTATCACCATCATTATGTGGGGGAGTATTGAAATAATGCAAAGGGTGATTGTTGAAGGTGTATTTCCTTGTAAAATGGTGAGTACTCACTGTATCATCTAGTGCCTATCAGTTAGAGGATTTGGTTTGAACTAGGTTTTTTGGATTATATTATGTAAAGTCATCTTGGAATGTTAGTTCACAAAATTATTATGTATGTGATTTATTCAAACTTCATTTAAATTACGTTAAAGCGATTTAGTGTCTGGATTTTATCACCAATCATATAATATGCTCAAATGATAAATTCTCTTTTCTCAACTTTCCTTATTGAAAAACATCTTCAATATCTCTGCCATTTTTAAAAAAAAAATTCTTAAATATGAATAATGCCATATTGAGATGCAAAATATATTCCAAGGGACGGTGATTTTCTTTGGACAAGATATTGGATACTTTCTGCCCGACCACGTGATTCAATGATTATATTTCTTATTAAAGATGAACTATTTTTCATAGTACACTTGCGCGTTCTGTTAACAAGCTTAAAAAAGGTAGGGTGAATTCTTCAACGTGCTTTATTTTTACCATGAAAATGAAGTCTTTTGACTATTCAGATTTGCAGTTATTTAATCTTTTATAACGTGCATTTCCAAAATTTCCAGGGAAATAGCTCGAATGCTTGCAAATGATTATGAAAAACGTGTGATGATTGTTGACACCTCAAATGAAATAGGTGGGGATGGTGATATACCTCATGCAGGGATTGGTAATGCTCGTCGGATGCAAGTCTCCAGCTCTGACATGCAACATAAGGTGTGTGCTGGAATTTCATTTTGACGTCTCTCCTCTCTATACCTACAGAAAAGTGCAAATCATAGACTTCCTTAAAGGGGTGGATTCTTTCTTTAGTTATGTTTGTAGAAAAAACATAGATTTATCATACATAAATGTTTTTTTTTGTTTTTTCTAGAAGCATATGGTTATTGACTTTGGCAGAGACGAAGAAAGAGACGTATGAAATTCAGAGAGGCAAAATGCCAAAATAGCGCGCTTTAATTTTTTAAATGTTTGAACCCCTTGAGTTCTTGAAAACAGCTCCCAGATATTGTTTAGGCATATGGTCTTACCTTAATCTGAGACAAGTGATAGGAAAAGTTGGGAGCTCTTTGATTTAGTACATTATTGCTTTAAAATGACTGAAATGTCTATGTAGAACACTATGTTACATAAAGACATTATTTTACTCTAGAAAATAAAATAATATGAATATTTGGCGCGTCCATGTGCCCTCCTGTTTGGACTTTGGAAATTTGACACGTCCAACGGTTGGATACATACCCGCACTCAACACACGAACCCGAGTCCATGTAACATAGTTCAATGATGACACATCTTCATGCGTGCTTATATATATATATATATATTCTCATAACATACTATGCTACTACATGCTACATGGCAGAAAGCATATTTAGAATTGGTCATTTGCTCATTTATGCTTCTGAATACGCACCTATCTTTTTCCATCCTATATTCTTGTTAGTTGATTGAGTACTAATGTAGGGTATCATATTTCTAATATTATATTATATAGGTATTGATAGAAGCAGTTGAAAATCATATGCCGCAAGTGATTGTAATTGATGAAATTGGCACAAAACTTGAAGCAATGGCTGCAAGCACAATTGCCCAACGTGGAATTCAGCTAGTTGCCACTGCGCATGGAGTAACGATAGAGAATTTAATAAAGAACCCTTCATTAGAAATGCTTGTCGGAGGAATACAGGTGAGACAATTAAATTATTCTTGATATGAAAGTAATTTCCTGCAGTGCCCTTGCTGACCACCTTGGTCCACCACTCATCTTGTTACATTGTAAACATGTCACTTGGTTGCGTTAGTCTACTCCATAAAACATAACTGCTTTTAATTTTTCTTTAAAAATATTTTAATAAATTTACCCATGTCAAACAGATTGAGAAGCACTTCTTAGATTCAGCTTCTCTTGGACCACAATATATTTGGAAGCACAACCAATCTTTGATGAGTATAAGATGGGTTTTTATATGCTACCAAGAATGAAGGTCTACCACTTTTTTTTTTTGCCTTTTGAAATAAGGTGAATAATGAATTGCTTGAAATTATGCTTAACATTGGATCACAAGATTTGAAAATTGAAGAATTACTTGAACAGATTGTTAATTTTGAAATGATAAACAATTATGAAAAGTGTCTCCTATGATGCACATCATGCACGGATATTTTTGTATGCAGTATCCGTATTATATCCATATTAGATATCAATGCTCCTCAGATACTCATGAATATGTGTCATACTTCCTAAACATATCTATGTTTTGATAATTAATTTTTTAATTTGAACACATAGCCACATTTCTCAAAAAAATCGGGACACTTGTTCAATACATCTTGGGGATTAAAAGCAATATTTCTAGTGTAATTGTTAGGAAAAGTGTAACAAGGGATTTCAAATACAAAAGGAATTGAGATTTAATGAGAATACATCACATCTTGTTCACACAACATAACTCTCAGCTTTTCATGTGATTTGTGATCTCATAAGATAGAAATACATAATTTTTTATAGATTATAAAAAATACTTGTTTATCATAAAAAAAATTATAAGCAAATGTTAGTCATAATATATCTATGTAGCATGACAAATAATTATTATTTTAAATTTATACACAGATACATTTACATTTAATTTTTTTATCAATATACGATATGAAATATGTACTTACATGTATAAAAGCTATAACATCCTTGCCATAACCATATCTTATTTTATAAAAAAATTGTCGCATCTTAATGCACTGATGGAGCATATGGGGACAGCTGCCCCACCCCCTATTTTTTTTTTCCTTTCTTATTTTATATGTAGTTGTGAAATTTTACAAAAAGCCCCCTGATTTGCAAAATTAGTAATCTGGTCCCCACTTTTTTACTTTGCTTAAAGCCAAAAAAATATCAAACTCCTTTGTGTGCTTTATTTTCCTTCATTTTCCGAGGTTTGAACTTTGGGTTTTATCAGATTTTGTAGTCGAGAGTTCTTTGGTTTAGAATTCTTATTACATAACTGAATTGTTATGGTTTAGTAATTGGTATTTGGATGATCTTTGTTATTGTGTGAGAGGCAAATGATAGTATATCTTGAGATCCTATCAAATCCAACGAGAAGATTCAATTTGTATAATGTAAAATTTTAGTGACCGAGTAAAAATGGTTATGATTAAAGAATCTTCTCAGTGGTGCAATTAAGCGAATCCCACCAATTTGTTTGACTAGTAATCTTAGACGACTTATGTATCGATACAATTCCACCTTATTACAGTACTTTGATTTTTTTTTTAATCTCATTGTTGTTCAAGGGCCCCCCCCCAAAAAAAATATTTTATGACTTCGTCATTGTCGCAATGTTTGTATTATATCCAATATAATTGTCCATGATGTTTGTATTATATCCAATACCCTTGTCCGTGCTTCATAAAATATCTCTGAAGTTTTTCAATTGATTCTATAGACCGGTTCTGTTAAAATCTTCAGAGAACTGTATGACTTTGAAATTTAACTCCATGGGCCATTTAAGCAAACTTTTGAAGATGAAATATGAAAATGAATGATTATTGACTTTTCAAAGAAGATAGGTGAGTCAGGTGTGTTTTATTCTTTTGTTTAGATGCTTAAATTTAAGTTTTCTTTGAAGACAATAGAGAATATAGTGGAAATGTTGGGCCGCTTGAATTCCCAAGTTTAAGCAATGGATAAGGCAACAAATATGGACTTAAGATGGAGTTCTTCATAACCAGGGAGACCTATGCAGCCATTTTTGCTTGGAAGTCCATTCTGAAGTTCAACAAATATGAAATTTGATTTTGGAGGTACTTCCATCATTTTCTGCTCACTGGATTTTCTGGGGCAAAAATAGATTTTGTGGTTCCTTTAAGGGTAATTAGTAGTTCAGTTAAGCACTTAAGCTATGTAATCAGTCTTTCAGTGTCAGATAAGGATCTTACGTTGTATTTAATTAATACAACTAGTCTGGATACATCTGACAGGATGACTAATGAGTCAACAGTTTTTATTGTATCTATAGTAATTATTGTATCAGTGTCGTCCTTCTAGGAAAGAGTAGTGCATTAGATAAAAGCTGAGATTTTAAATCTCTATGAAATCAATGAAAAGGATGGACAGACAGACTTCTTTGGATTAAAGTATTACCTTGCTGGATTTTTCTCCCTATTCAGCTTCTGTTTTACATAAAGAATTTATGTTTATCTTCCCTTTAGCCATTTTTATTGCGTCAAATAAATGGACAGAAGAGAAGCGAGGGATTTTGCAAAGTGGCTTCCATGCCCCTCAAATATGAGAGAGGACGAGGAGAGATAAGAGAAGGGAATAGGGAAGCAAGATATGTATCTATATATGTGTGTGTATATACACACACATATATATAGAGAGAGAGGGTCTTCGGTTTTGGAGTTTTTTTAGCTGATAGCATTTTCTGATTCTTATTATATATTCTTTCTTTTTTTAGTAATAAAAATTTTACTTGAGAGAGAGAGAGAGAGAATTGTATTATTGATCTTTTTCCAGGTCCCTAAAAGTAAATGAACCCTGCCTGAATGTCATGGGGCCCAATTTTGATTCTGACATAAAAACAGTTGAAGGCCCAAATTTCATTCCTAAAGCCCTCAAACTTGTATAAGGCAGACATTGCCAATATATATATATATATATATATATATATATATATATATATATTTTCCAAAAAAAATAAATAAAAGGACTCCTCATAAGGCTCTAATAACTAAAATATATCCCTGCCATGATGTGATGAAGTTTGTCACGGTCATAGCCTTGTGCTGTCAGACTGCATTCGGATTGTAGTAATTAGGGGTACTTCTCTCTCTATATATATATGTGTGTGTGCGTGTGTGTGATCTTTTTTTTTTCTTTTTTGGGACACAGGTTTGGTCTTCAAATAGCTTGACGTGTGATCATGGGCTTGTTCCGGCTGAGGATTGACTCTGATACCATCTGTCAAGTTCCGCCTCACACTGTGTAGATATTATCTGCTAGTATTTAGACTAGTAAACCTGTCCCCTGTAGCCTGGTGATTGGGCGTTCAGATTGAGCCACGTTAATTAAGGGTTCAAGGATGAGTAGTCCCCAACAAAACCATCATTAAAAATTTAGATTATTAGAAATAGAGATATTAGATATAGTTTAAGTTTACTTCTATTATGGAAAACTTTACAGCTGTTTTTTTTTTGGGTTATCTTCCTCTCTTTTATTCCTCTCTTATAAATTGTTTATGTTACCATGCTTCACATAGTTTAGGAAGTATTGTAGTATAGTGTAGTCATTCCATTTTTTTTCCCCTTATGTTCTATTGTGTACTTCCCTTAAGTATTCCAGTTTCATAGAGTTTTTTGAGCATTACTTTTTTTCAGTTGTTTGAATATGCCTAGACAAATAGTGGTTACCTTTATACTGATCAGTCACATTAGTGCATTTATTTTTCAGAGTGTGACACTAGGTGATGAAGAGGCAAGCCGGAGGGGTGTTCAGAAAACAGTGCTGGAGAGGATAGGACCCTCGACTTTTAATTGTGGTGTCGAGATAATTTCGAAGACCAAGCTGCGAGTTCATCGTAGTTTAGAAGCAACAGTTGATGCAATTCTTTCTGGTATGTTTTCCTCATAGTTATCAAAACCAAACCAAACATTGAACCCATCAAGGAACTAATTCACTGGTTCAGTGATTCAACCGTTGGGTTTACCAGTTCAACCTGTTATGTAATTAAACAGATTAAAAACTAAATTATATTGATTTTTTTGAATAAAAAAAATGGTAAAATAAGAATATTACTTAAAGTTATACCTGCTCAAAAGAATTGCAATTGCATGCTTTTTCTTATCATCAAACTAACATGTAGCAAATATTCAATAATGAACTTCTAAATGTGAGATCATGTTGATTTTTTCAAATGTTTCTCAAACTCTAGCAAATAATCAGAATGATACAATAATATAAGTAGTGAAGAGGAAACCACAAAAGTAGAAGAATATTGAAGAAGAAAAAGATGGTGGAGAAGATGAAATACCTTAGACAGGTGCCGCTATTATTATTGCTTGCTTGGGGTAGTGGCAGATTTGTGTTGCGTGAGTGCTTGAAGTCATCAATTATTGCCAGCAACAAGAATGGAGTCCTGTTCTAGGGCTCTGATTTGTGGACATGAGTCTCAAACTGGCCACTTGGTACGGATGAAGAATGGAAGTATTTGGGTAAGCAAAAGAGGCGGGGCGAGAGTTTGGGGATGGAGAGCCTTTCCTTCCTTTGTTAGAGGAGAAGATGTAAGGGTAAGGAAGGGTGTGGGGGAGCTCCTTTCCTCCTGATCCACCATATACCGTCCTCTAAAAAGTGGGAGGAAAAAGGAGAGTAGGGTTCCCTCTCTTTTTTCTTTAAAAAAAAAAACCTTCAAGAAAACCAAAACAAAATAAGGTAAAGGTCCCTTCCTTTTCCAAGGATATCTCTTACTTCATTTCTACCTTTCTTTCCTTCCAAAATTCCATTTCGTATTGAATGGAGCATAAGAGTGTAAAATAAGCCTCTATGGCTTAATGAGACTTTAGATATCCATTTGGGTTTTTGAGTATGGTCCAAACGTTTTTTGTCACAGGCACTATCTTACAAAACCTGGCTGGTCTTGGGTTTGATTCCTCATTCAACAGGTTGAATCAGCCAGTTCTATCCGGTTCTAATAACACTGATATTCCTCCTTACCTAGAGAAAAAAAAAAAGTAAGAAAAAAAAAAAAAAACAAACAAGCAAAGAAAGTTCTTCATTGTTGCATTTCTAAATTTCTATTGCTTTTGCTTATCGTCTTAGATAACAGGATTTTGCTTCATTGTTTGACGTGCTGTCACTGTTATGTTGATGAAGGTCGTTTCCCAAATTATGAGATTCGCAAAATAAGTAGGGGATTGCAAGATGAAAATATACAAGGGGAACATTTCGTTCATGATTTCTTTGACAACAAAAATGAATTTATGGATGAAGATGTTTCCCAGATGAATGATGAATGGCATGGCCAGAATGAATTCATTTCTGAAAAGCCTCCAAGCAGAGGAGAAAGTTTTTGTGCAGATGGTGTACTGCTTCGCATGTTTGTTTATGGGGTAAGATATCACCTATGCAATATTTCAGCGAAATAATATGTTTAAATAGCTTATACCTTAATAAATAAAAAATAAGTTGTCAATTGTCTTTTTCTTTTTCCCATTTGAAACTCACACACACACGCTTTGCCCCTGTGGGAACTTGAACCATTGATCTTCTACTTTGGAAGATGAGGAAGTGCCACTAGGCTACAACTCTTTGTGTTGTCAAGTGTCTTCTTTCTTTTGTAATTGGTAAATTGTCAAGTTTTGTCATAATTCTTCAAATTCTTATTTTTTCCAAAATTTCTTGTGCAATAGCTAATTTTAGCTTTAATTTTCTCCCAATGTACTTCTAATTTTATGTGACAAAGGTTAAGGTTGAGGAATAAAGCGAGATCTGCAGTTTTTAGCAACAAAATATCGCTCTCTCACACATCTATTGTATTGGATCACAAACATGGTTGTTGCGTCTCCTGTAATTTTTTTACTTGACATGCCATCTGGCCTAATATAGGGAACCACAATTGAATTAAAGCTGGAAAAAAGAAAGATTGAAGTCGTCCTTTAGTGCACTTGATTTTTAAAATGAACTTAATATGGTGCTTCTTTAAATTTCATCTCCTATTGTCTTTATTCCACTTTGTTTAGAAAATTAGCATCTCACCTTCTTTGTGAATGCATTTGTTTATTAGTAGATACAATGACATGCAAGGTTGATCCACATATTGGATACAAATTCTCTTCCTTGATTGAAAGGATGCAAAATTGTCGTTGTAGGTTGTTAGATTGTTGATGTAAAATACTAATTTCAACAAAAACTTAATATATATGAAGTCCTTCCACCAAGATTCATATTGTATTCGATTTTCTATTATTATTGATTGAGCTAGTCAGGTCAATGGATGACATTGGAGATGTGAGATTAACAGAAATTGCTGGTCATTGGCTACCTTCTCTTTCAAAACCATGTGAAGATCCTGTAATGAATATATATATATATATATATATTGAAGGTTAGATGTCGTCGACAACCTTGTTTCCTCTTACCTTTTAAGATGAGTAATTCTGTTGGCCAAAGCCCTAATAATACTATAGGAAACTATTGCATATCGAACTTATACGATGAGCAGGTACTTTAGATCCTGGAGACAAGTGTGCTACAAGGGATTAAACAATTAGAAATGGAGGATGCTGTTAAAATTACTGATAATATCAGCGAAGCAGATGCATTGCTTGCTTTGCAGTCCAAGCTCAAGAAAAATCCTCGTATTCAAGCTGCTGCTAGATCTCATGGTATACCCATTTATGTCACGAAGGTAACTAATTGTGATAGATTACTTAGCCAGTTAGCCTTATCAATCCCTTTCATGTTAAGGCCTTCATATGGGAAATTTTCTTCTACTGCTTCTTCTTTAATTTTTATTTATTTATTTACTTATTTATTTTTGTAGACCAGCTCGTTGACACAGTTAACAAAGGCCATACAGGCATTAATAACTGATCATGCTGATTTCTTAAAGGATTTTGGATCAGAAAACAAGATAAATGTGTCAGAGAAGATTGATGCCTTAGAGGTGAAAATGAATTTTCTTTCAGCTCAATATTCTATTTATGATCTTGCAGATGCTATAATAACTGTAGCTTGTATTTTTTTATGAGGTGAACATGCCAAGCTGAGAAAAGCTTTTCCCACTTTGGCTCGGTCAATGGGCTTGGGATCAGTTCAAGCACCTTGTGAAGTTACAGGTTCTGTTTTGGGAAACTACAGTTACAAAATAAAATATTGGCTCGGGTTAGCTTTTGTGCTCAACTATATAGTTGGGCAGCATGTGGATTCTACCCACATTCCATGTGTTAGCCATATGAAATGGAAAGCTCAAACTTGAAAATAAGTTTATAGTTGTAAGAGCAAGTTTCAAAATAGAACAGAATCCAAAGTTGCATGTCTTAGTTATTCAAGTCAAATTTTCCTCAAGATTCTGGCCGATCTAGTAAATCTCAGCATTGCATCAAGTAATCTTAGTTCCCATGAAGAGTTTTAGTTGCTTGATAACATAAATATAGGCATGACATTGGTCTCAAAATATGGCCATCCAGTTCTGTGAAATTATGCCTGTGTCTAAACTAATAAAATGCATGGAAAATGTCACTTTTGAATGAACAGGACCAGAATTGTTTAGATTTATGATTTGGAGTTATTGAGTGACCATTTTGGAATCATTACTTAATTACTTGTTGGCCGAGGGACTAAAGAATGTTTCTCCAGAAGTGAAGGTGGGTGGCTATCATATAGGTGTGCTTTTGGGTCTCTACATTTGAAGAAAAACGTGTATAACGTTTTGCAAGCAGTAGTAAACTCAATTCATATTTTGTCTTCTAGAAAGATCATTTGGGTAAACTTATTAATGGTGCATCTAGGAATATTTAGTTGTAGCCTCCATATTAATTAAGAAGTGTACAGATGAGATATGGTTTAGACATGTCGAAGAAAGATGATGTTACTGATGAGACATGAGGTGGTGTAAGTTCAGGTTCTAGGATTGGCTGACTGGAGTTCGAATGCTTAAACTCAAATATGACTTGTAAGAGACGATTCCAGAGTAGGATTTCCCGATTGTTTAAGAGCAACCTCGTCTTTTTTGTAACATGATATCTTAAATCACATGAATGCCCATGCATTCTCCCTACAGGCTACACACTTGCATCTTGTTGTTTGAGGTTGTATTCAGATCTATAAAATTTTTCTTCATTTTACAGGAGGCGAGGATAGCCATTGAACAGGTAGTAATACCGAAAGGGGAACCTGTGGAGCTGCTTCCAAGGCCATCCAAGATCATGTCACTTCAAAAGGACCTCATTCGCAAGTACAAGCTACAATCAGAGAAAGTTGGCAAAGAGCAGGATGTACGCCTTCGAATCCTTCCATCTCAGTCTGGGATGGATGAAGACAGACAGAGTAGTGAAATTGTTGACGCTAATACCGAGTTTGATGAATTTTTCAGCCTGAACGCCGAGACAAATGGTTCACCCCACGATGTTGATAGATTGCCACTACTTCCTGACTAGCCATCAGAAATGTTGTAAAGAATGTATTTCTGCGCTGACAGTGATTCGCACAACAGTCTTGTAAATTCTTGCTGCTGGATTGGGTTCCTTGCTTATTCTTGTATGTTGGCTGGGGCTTTTAAGAATCTAAAATCCATTACTGCTATAAGCTTTTAGGTGCTCATTGAAAAGATGCCCACATCAATTGGTGTAAAACTGTGTTTCATGTTGTTGATTTTTTTTTTTTTTTTACCTTTTACAATGATAAAAAGTATCCAAGATATGTATACAACATCGTGCTCTTGGATATTTCTAAATAGAACTTAACAATAAAATTAGAAATGTGAAGAAATAATTTAGAATTGAATTGATTGAAAATTAGTCGAACTAAAATAAAGTATATGAAGTAAATTTAATAAAATTCAGACATTGATAGTGTAATGATAATAATTCAAAATAAGGAAATTATTCAAAACAGTCACTTTCGTTATTTAGGATCGATAATATAAAAGGACGGAGAGAGATAGTGATATAGTTAGTAGAATTAGAGTTGATTGTACAAAATTGAGACAAGCTTGGGGATTTTATGTGATTAAAGAATAACTTAAGTTAGAAGGAAAAATCTATAGAACCGTTACTAGACCATCTGTGTTGTATGAAGCGGAGTGTTAGGCATTAAAAAAGAAACAAGAACAACGCTTTGATGTAGCGAAAATGAGAAAGATAAATGAGTAGACTAACTAAAAGAGATATGATCACTAATGCAAATGTGAGAAAAAATTAGGCGTAACATTCATTGAAGACCAATCAAAAAACATGGGAGGAGATTAGTAAACCCATCCAAATGATAATTTACTAATAATTCTTTTTCATGCAAACTAAGCTTTAAAAAAAATAAAACATTACATTTACCACCAAAAGTGCTCCATCATAATGTTTAATGCTAATGAAATTAAAAAAAAAAAGAAAAGAAAAAGCTACTAGGACATCAAATATAGTAATTATCTGAAGTTGATCATGACAAATGGATAAATGCTTCTAATTTTCATATAATAAAAGTAAGCATGTATGCATTTGACTGGTGGGTCATGGAGGATCAACTAATTGATAACACCAATAGATTCAAAAAGGCCACTTAATCCTTACAAAAACAATATGCTTCAAATGTTGATAATAAAAAGATTAATGCACCAAAGACTCAGTAGCCTTTATTATATTTGTGCCTTTTCCACTTGAAACAACCTTAAAAAGTGTCGAAGTGCTTATCTTAAGCACCATTAACAACTAAAGAACCAATTTAATGAAGTCAAACCCTTAACAAATTAAGTCGATGCTCTGTTTGGACAACTGCACGAGGGTGTGGATTACACAATCACGCGATGGCATATGGTATATATATATATTGATAAGTCTCTTTCTGCTGTAATACAATGCTGTGTCCACATGCCAATAGTTAATTAGTGCACTCAAATTGACCACGAATTCCCTCCGCATAGAAGAGGATCCACTTTTCTAAAAGAGAGGGACCTAACAAGGATTCAATTCTTATCGCTAACTAAAAAAGAAAAAAAAATTGAAATTATATTTTCCAAATATCAACTCTGCAACCTAATATTAATAAATCAATTAAATGAATGTGAATACAAAAGTAATGAAGCAAACTCCGATATTGGTGAGAGTCCACATTTTAATTAAATGAATGTGAATACAAAAGTAATGTGAATCTTATTTTGATTTTATTAATTGTTGATTTAACAATGTATCAGATCTTAAGTATTAAGATTATAATAAAAATATATATATGGCTACAAATAATTACTTTTTATGTCAAAGAATTAAATCAAATGACTAGTAATGTGAATCTTATTTTAATTTTATTAATTGTTGACTTAACAATTAATGTATCAGATCTTAAGTATTGAGATTATAATATGGCTACAAATAATTACTTTTTAATGTCAAAGAATTAAATCAAATTACTCTTTTCTTTTGTTCAGTATTGCAAAGAAAGATGATTTCAAGTCCTACTTATAAAAGTCAAAAGATGAACACAATATTATAAGCGAATTCATTTAAGGATCGTTTCACATGAACTTGGGTTTTGCTTATATATCTCTTGATTCATTTTAATTTATCATGGCACAAATTTTCAGATTATACTTGAGAAACAATATTGTATCTAATCTCATTTCAGGATTTTTTTATTTTTATTTTTTATTTTAAACAATCAAATTGTTTAAGCTAGATGGCTAGTATTTTTATTGAGAGGCTTCTTTTAAGTTGATAATATGCTTTTATAGCTCATTTTTGCTAGTGTGTAGTAGTAGTAGTATATATATTTCATATATGTAAGAGGTTTTGATTGTACAAAATTTGGTGAAGCACTTTTTGACTATGATGAAGACAATGAACCCATGATGAGCTTTATATTGTCCAATCCAGTAAAGTGGGGGTCCTTATCCAGCAGTATGCACCACCAAACCTCTCTAAGCCACCCTTTCTTTAAAGCAATAGACCACATTTGATTTGATAAATAAATACTCCAATAAAAGGCTCATTTGACTATTTATTTGCATTAGTTTAATTATTCATGTGAGGTCACCCAGTGTGTCATGAAATCTGTCTGATGTGCAATCACATTAGCTGGTATCCAATTAAATCTAACAATACCTGAAGCTTTTCAACCAATGGTAAACCCCCCATTCACATGTTTTTGTGTTTTGTAGAATCAAATCAGGATATTCGAATTTATTTATTGAACTATTGGACGATTTCACATAATTTAAAGTTGACAACTATACTAAGACTATTTTCCGCAGCATAAAATTAAAGCCTAGGAATTGGAAATTTTTTTGTTCATAGTCCATTAATAAAATTTTCTCCAATTTCACTTATTCCAATGCTCAGACTCCAATTCCATGTCGCGGGACACAAACTAAAAATAATTCAACACCTTTTCAACCTTTAGCAAAGTAATACTCTACTAGACTTAGCTTGACATAATCAACATTTTCCGGTCATAATTTGTTGAGTGTGCTATAATTCACCCACCATATATATATATTGTGTGTATAATATGATTTGTGATTACATTACCACGTACATGCAGACACATTGTTTGTCCTTTACAGTTCACACACACACATAAATGTTTGGGTATTACTTACTTTGTTTTCAAAACCAGAGAGGCGGCAAAAAAAAGGGCTCTTGGCACATCAGGGGCAATTGATTATTTACGCTTTTGAATTCATATATAAGTTACAAGAGATCTAAAGAACCATATATATATATATATATATATATATATAGTGATATTCACGATCAGAAATTACAAGTGTCAATGCATGCATGGTAATATATATGTGTGTCTGCGTGTACCCATGATCCAAATTAAGTGGATATATACTTTCGGTTTGAAGCTGTCCCATTTGACCCTCTAATATTAAAGATAATGAGAAATATTATGACAATGGAGGTCTATATATATCCAACCCATTATATATAGCTAGCTAGCTTCAACATCCATATATCGACCCTAGCTATATATATATATATATATATATATATGCACACACACACACTACTTGCAAAGTACGTATATACTGATATCAAACTCTAGCTTCTAGTAAAAGGAAATGGCTGGCTTAAGCTTGAGGTTCTGCTTCTGCCTTGTCCTGGTCTTGCTCTCATTTTCAACCTCTGAAACTCGCTCTCCGGATCCATTTTCAACAACTATGAAAAGGGCATTGATTGAGAGTGCCCAAGAAATGTTCAAAGCAAGAATGCGAATGCCAAGGCATGACAGCATCAGTAATGAGAGTCGTTATGAGTCCAACCGGCTGAGCCCCGGAGGACCCGACCCCAAGCATCACTAGTAATTGGTCGTGATCGAGGAAGGTCCCGTACTAGAGCCGCCTTAATTGTACGTACGTGATTGATTCCTAGAGAAATTAAAGAGAAGGAAAAGAAACGCAATTTATTTAGAAGGACGTGTTGATCCAACTGATCGATGATGATACATTAATTTGTAGTACAACTTGAGATTGCATATGGTGGTGGTCATTTGGATATGATTGAGATGTAACTTGCCATTTAAGAATAATGAATGTTTTATAATATGTATCTTTTCAATTCCATGTTCAGGTTCATGCACAGACAAAAAGTATAAATTATTAAGAAAAAGTTCTATAGAATATCATGATTTTCGTTTTAAACTTGTATATATAAATAAATATTTATGTATAGTTTAAATTTGTCCCAACATCGATCTTTTTTAGCAATTCCCTTTAGTGCTGTTCCATCATCAACACGTTATATATATATATATATATATATAAACATAGTTTCAGTCCTTCCAAACATAGTTTAGTCTTTTTCTATCACTTCTTCATAAAATGAGCATTTTAGGTAATGAATTGATTTCTTTCAATCTTTCTTACTACTATCTATCATATGCAATGGTTGGTGAGAGCTCTTCAATGGATTTTTTATTTTTTGGTTGCCTTGGCAGTTGTTGGCAAAGAGCTCCACAATGATCATGGAGCCCTCAACCTTTCGCCTTCAGCAGGCATTGATGGCTTTTGTTTTTTTTTATTAGTAAGCCATTGTTTGGTACAGGATAAAAGTTTAGTTTATCCCGCCAAATAACAATCTTTTTTTCCTAGATAGTTAAGCAAATGTTTATTGGTGTGTAAATGTAAAAGGGTATATTGCAATGATACCATCTGACTTATTTTCTACAATACAAATTTTGTTTAAAACTATAGTATAAATTTAATTGATATTTTTATATGTTATTTTTTTTCATGAAATGTCTTATCTGTCCTTACCTTTTTAATGAAATATAATCAGAAGTATAAGTTTTGGTAAAAGACTGATTTGCCCTTATTTGAGATTTTGGGGTTGTTTGAACTGGTTTGAGAGAGAGAGAGAGAGAGGGGGTTGAAATGGTTTGGAGAAAAGATGCTAGTGTGTATATTGTGTAGTCGTGGGTGTGTGAGTGTTAATGCATGCATGGTGAGATGAGTCATGATTTGGGTCAATGAACAATGGGTTTGTGGGTCTTCTTTGGGTTGTTCGTGAATTGTTGTGAGGGATGATGAGTTTGTTTACTGTGGAGCTTGAGGTGGTGGTTTTAGATGAGAACACGCGTGGCATCGACTTGGCTACAAACATTTACGCCTTGATGGCCTTTCTTCTCCCTTTCACGCTCCCACCGACATCATCACCGCCATGTCTGTCATACCCATTTTTTGCTAAATTAATTTGAGCAGCAAGCCTTTATATATATATATGTGTGTGTGTGTGTGTGTGCCCCCAAGCGTGCGCGCGTGTGGAGAGAGAGAGAGAGAGAGAGGACGTTCAGAATTGAATGAACCCCACTGCATCGACAATTTGATCCAGCATCAAAATAGAATTTGAGAAAATCTGATCAATGGAAACAGAAAGAGATAATTCAGAGATGAGGAAAACTAGATATATATATGGTCATATATTTGACAAAAAGAACAAAAAAAACTTGAATTGCTCTCAGCAGCACAAGAGTATGTATATATACATACGTACATATATATATATATATATATATGACATTCAAAATTGAATCAAGACCACTACGAATATAATTTGATCCATAAACATCACATCAAAACAGAATTCTAAAAAAAATATGAGGAAGGCAAACGGCTAGTAACAAAATTGATATAAAGGTAGAGAGAGAGTACAAAGAGATAGGAGAAAAATTGGATCAAGATAACTACCAATAGAAGTAACAAAATTGATGCAAAGGTAGAGAGAGAAAGTGATGAGAGAGATACTCCGAGGATGGGATCTTCAGGAGCACGAACAACATGGGCAAAGACAGAATTGTGACCGAAAGCTGAAGTCTGCGAAACCGAAATAGTAGTCTGAGGGTCCATGATGGACGACGACCAACCTTCAAAGTGTTTGACCAGAGCACTTAACCTCGAATCGGTGGCGAACGGGGTGACTAACTGAGAGTGCATTTTAGCTTTTTTTTATTTTTTTTTATTTTATGCTTTGTGAAACTAAACTAGCATTTTAGAATGTATTAAAATATATATTGATAAGAAATTTAAATTTGTAATTTTTTATATAAATTAGTACGTTTATATATATATATATATATATATTAAAAAATAATAGTAAAAGAAACTCAGTTGAAAGAAACTCAATTTGATTTGTTGTCTTTTATAATTATCTTGCATATATATATATATATATATGAAATACTAAACTTCATGAAATTATTTCATGAATGATGTGACAAATGATAATACCATTGTGACTTTGGGGAATCCCACCAATACTAACTCACCATTTTATTGCCACATCATTGATGATAAAAATTCATGAAATAATTTCATGATGTGTAGCATTGCTCTCTCTCTTTATATATATATATACACATTCTTCTGTGCACTCTCTCTCTAAAACTCCATCTTTAATGAGTCTCTCTTCAATTACACACTTCTCTCCCTAAAATTCAACCAAAATATCAAATCAAAATACAATTATAAGAAGATTTAAGTAAATCATGTATTTTATTTAATTATTCATACATGTAGATGGTTGAAAAAATTAAGATTCTAATTCACACAAAAGGGGGCTACTCTGAGAGTCTAAAAAATTATAAATTTACTGAAAATGATATTTCAAACAAAAATACTAGATTGAATTCAAGTTATTGAATTATG
Source organism: Cornus controversa (assembly GCA_026545225.1). Classification (NCBI taxonomy): domain Eukaryota; kingdom Viridiplantae; phylum Streptophyta; class Magnoliopsida; order Cornales; family Cornaceae; genus Cornus; species Cornus controversa. The sequence goes on from CM048847.1 coordinate 70,690,246, forward strand.
TTAGAATTTGGATTCTATAATAATAATTAGTTTTGATATTTTTCTCTCTCTATCTTATCTTATATTTTTTCAAAAAAATATCTTTTACAATGAAACTTGCCATATCATCATTTACCAGGAAAAAAAAATTGCCATATTATCGGCCACGTAATTTGAGATAGTATATCATGAAAATAATTTGTGATGTTTAGCATTTTCTATTGTAAAAAATACATTTTTTTGAATATATATATATATATTGAATTTATTTTGAAAAAACAAAAAGAAGCATGTCAACCATTTTTTGGGAGTATTTATGTAATTTTCTGACTAATAGGAAAGTTTTTTTACAAAGTTAAGAAAGGACAAAAGGTATCAACGTCTTTTTGTATGATGTTAGACCTACCTATACATGGTTTGAAGTCCATTTGATAGATGGTGCAAAACATTTGACTTTATACGATCACTATAAGTCAAATTTCTATTCGTGTGAAATAAGTCTAAATCACAAAGGGTGCGATCCTGCATTTGGTATGCAATAATAGAATGGAATGGAATGCCAATATTACCTTTTTAGATCTATTCATTTATTTGGTAAGAAAAATTAAAGTGAGAATGATCATTCCGCGTCATTCCTTTAGAATGAAAATTCATTACACTACTCAACCTATGGAATGATCATTCAATTCCTAATAAATATTAAAAAATAAAATCTAATTACCAAAAATAATGTAATCATCATTCCATTCGTACATCATTTCATATTTGAAACCAAATAATAGAATAAGAATTGATCATTTCATTCCATTTTTATTCTCATTTTATTATCACTTTACGTTTGGTACGCAACGATGCTCATTTTATTCCATTACTGCGTGTTAAACGCAACATGAGTGTAATTCACCCAATGTTAAAAGGTTCATAAATGAACTTGCGCCTAAGAATCCCAGCATGAACATAAATTTACAGTGGTCCATTTATGAACTTGGGCCTCAGAAGCCCGGCATGAACAGAACATGGGATGAGAGCAAAACATAGAGACCCAAATCTAAGAAACCCAACATGAACGTCAATTTACAGTGGCCCATTATGGATTTCGGCCTAAATGAACAAAACATAGACCCAATTCAATAGCAGACTTGAAGTTTAACCCAAAGAGACATAGGGAATGGGGATAGGGACGATCAACACACCGGTATTTGCAACGGCTATATTCTACAAGAGTTGACAACTCATCACTTTGCATGGATATGTATTTGATCTAATATTATGTTATATACATTATAATTCATTATTATTATTTGAAAGGGAGAATAAAGGCTAGTAAATAAAAATTATATATCATTCTGATACATATAACCAATTAATATATGAGTAATGCTACACATCATGAAATTATTTCATGAATATCTATCATGAATGATGTGACAATTAAATGGTGAGTTAGTATTGGTAGAATTTCATAGAAATTCATAAAATAATTTCATGAAGTATAGGATTTTCCTTAATATATAGCATCATTAGATATCACGATAACGCAACCCCTCTCTCTCTCTCTCTCTCATTTTCTAAATTTGCATTCCAGCCCCTTTACATTTTAAATGAATTTCTTTTCCGTGACTTTAAGCCACAACTCCTCCAAGCCTCCAAGGGACACTTCACCTGTCATGAAGGTAGCAGCAGGAGCTAGTTTAGGTAGTATATATATATATATAGGATGTGATAAACATGAGAATAAGTTCACTCTGTGTTACTTTTCCTCTTTAATTTCACATGGATAAGAATATAAGATATATATATCATCGCGTACGTTAAAAGTCTCATAAGTTGCCAAAATTCGATTTGCTTAAAATTTGACTCTTTGTACCATGAATGTTGACAATTCTCAACATGAATTGATGATCTTTTGACCACCCAAAAATGTTTGTCGATCCATTTCTATCTTGCTTACCTGTAATCAACTTTGTATTACGATAAATTTTGAACAGCGGTTGGAAAAAAAAAATAGAATCTTTCCTTTTAAAGCATGTACCAACTAACAAACAGAGTTATATAGTTGGATATAAAAAGAAAATATAATTGAGTAGATCGTGAACTATGCATCATACTTCCAATATATATATATATATATATATATATATATGGATTTAAGGTAGCTAGATAAGACTCAACAAAAGCCAAAATTTTCCATTATCGAGAAGCTGTCTCTCCTGGCTCAGAGTTTATCTGCTTAGACGATAATCCAATATGTAACACCCCCACTTGCTCTCTCTCTCTCTCTCTATATATATATATACACACACACACACACATATCCCCCACTTGCTCTCTCTCTCTCTCTCTATATATATATATATATTCAAACAAACAGATGCACATGTATATATGTTCGTGTGTATATATACACAGAGTTCAGACGGCTTGAGAACCCTAAAATGAAAAGGGGCCACAAAAAAATTATAACAATGGAGATATTTCATTAAAATGACACATTTTGTTTGTGCATTGTTTTAAAAAATTTAAAAAGAGCTCATTTGAGATTGAATCACTTTTTATTCTTTTTTTTTTCTTTTTTCATGCCTAATTTCAAATTTTCGAATAGATATAAGAAAAATAACTAACCTTATAAGTAGATAATCGAAACAATTTTTAAACTTCAAGTTATCAATCTTTCTTTGAATCGGATTTTGGCGGCAAAAAATATAAATAAAAAAATTACTTAACATCAATAAGGTTCATTTATCTTAAATAAAATAAAAAAATAGATAATAAAAAAAACAACACAAATCACTTAAATTAATTAAAGGGTAATGCTATTCAGGCAGAATTCGCAGGCAAAATTCATAAGTAGAAAGTTTTCTATTCATTGGATGCATGTAGTGAGTGTATGTGGTGGGACCTACCACATACATCCAATGGATGTAAAACTTTCTGCCTATGAATTCTGCCTACGAATTCTGTCTGAGTAGCATTACCCTTAATTAAAACAAAAAAAAATACATACATAACATGCATAAATCTCTGGAAGAAGAAGAAGAATAACACGTGTATTTGTCTCTACCCTCATTTTCTTCCATCTACAATAGTTAATAGAGGGTGTATTTGAGTTT